>CM042997.1:28129143-29504143 GCA_023678885.1 Pogostemon cablin | reverse complement strand
TATATATCTAATAGTAAGTGACCCAAATAAATAAACAAAATGTGTTGATTTTAGAAGGGGAATGCAAAATACAAAAATAAAGTAATAGACATTACTAGTTAAAAAGAATAGAAGGAAATTTGGGTAGAATAGGGTTCAACCAATAGTAAATTATTACGCTCGTTCATCGAAGAACATCATATACTACTTATTCTGAGAAATGATCACACTATATGGAATGAAGCGGTGTTCAATCAAGGAGAAAATAATGCTGTTCTAACAAAGTGCATCAGAATCAGCACATATTCTTGTACAAATAGTCATCCTACAAAATCTAATTCCGCACTAAATGCCCGACCACTGCACACTGTGCCATGCCTAATTAGCATCATGCCACAAGAATAAGTTTATACGTCCAGTCCTTCGCCACAATTGATTCTGTTGAAGAATTATGATGTGATTTACGAGATTTTGACGTAATATCTCACAAACGATCAATGATTAAATTTCTGTAGCCCCAAAACAATCCAACATTACCACTTTTATGTTGAAAAACATTTTCATGGGCAATCCAAAAGCTACTGTCACAAAATCGAATTCAAGTAATGTTTGAGCATGAATATATATCTTTGCAGACAATGTCTGGTATGTCTATTGTAGCCGAGGGACAGATCTACACACATATATTAATTAGTCGAGGGACAGACACATAAATTAGTCTTGTTAATGAATTATTACTCTTACAATTTATTGTTCTGTTTTAAAACTATTTTCTCTCGGGTGAATGGTGATCAAGTCGGACAGCAAAGAAAACAAAAAGAAAAGCTGAGATTGGCATCATATGGAAGTGGTATAGGCACTACTTTTTCCCAAAGTTGCATGCATCACATATTTAATTGGTTACCACTTTCCCAAATACATAATATTCAGGTTTGTTTATTCAATAATACAACAATAACCATATATACTGTTCATTTCTCCAACACTAAGAAATGACTCCAAATACATTTTAAAATTACACTAGCGAGGGAAGATTGTGAAGCAGGGTTGACTACTAAGATAGACAGTTGATTGGTTGATTTACAGATTTTGCTCATTCTGTAAGATGTGATAATTCACGAGACTATTGACTTGAGGTATCTTATAACATGGAAATAAATTCAATTAGTTCAGCAAATATCAAACCGATCCGCGTAGGCGCATGAATAAATTTTCCCTTTTAAACAATTAACTTTACCAACGTGATAAGAGCATTTTTGTATACAATTTTAAAATAAGAATTAGCAGGGAATAAAAAAGTTACAGTATTAGATTTAGTTCTTGGATCCCAATGCTCAGATGAATGATTATTATTGGTTATGAAAATAGAAGCAAACAATACGTACTCATAAGCAGTTTAGCTAAGCCACCATAATTAGAATGACAAAAACCTCAATTATATTTAAGGAGTGGACAGTGGAAGTCTTGTAACATCTTCCACTTGCAAGAGAACCAAAATGGAAAATTGTTCTGATAATTTGTTCTGTTTCAGTCTCTTTCCTAATTACTGACACTAAAAGCTTAAACAAAGACGAAAAATCTTTAATCTCGAAAACCTCTTCCATCCACAAATTGCATTTCTCTCACTCCCAGCTCTATTTATTATATTAATTTCCCATAGAGAACTTTAGAGTTGATTATTGTGCTCCACAAGTTAGCGAGGATGTAGACTTTACTGCTCTTATTCCTATAACTTTCTGCATGTTATTCTAACTTTTTTTCTGCTATATATATTACCTTCCCAAGGGATATTAAAACAGTCGAAGAGCAACAGTAATCTGCAATTGTTCTTCCTAGCTCGGGCTCTCCGCACTGAAGACATGGAAGAGAAGTTTCGTTTGGCAGTAGGCGTTATGGGTACACTTTCTCCCCCGAAATATTGACCTTTCTCATTAGATATGTGATTTTTATATGGAATTAATAGAATACTGAACAAATTAATCTGAATTGCAGGGAATGCAGCCTCTATGCTACTTTACACGGCACCCGTGTAACTCTAAACTCACTACTCTATTTCATTCGACAACTTAAGCCCATATCAAGCTCAAACTTTTGAAGCAACACCTGAGTTTTTCATGATCAAACAAAAACTTATTTGCTGATCTTGTCCTTTGCCTATTTTTTTAGATTGACTTTCGCAAGGGTGATAAGAAGAAAAAACTGTGAAGAGTATTCATGTGTGCCATATATCATGGCATTATTGAACTGCTTCCTCTACACTTGGTATGGTTTGCCAGTAGTAAGTTACAAGTGGGAAAACTTTCCTGTGGTCACCATTAATGGGTTGGGAATCCTTCTAGAGCTCTCTTTCATACTGATATATTTCTACTTTGCTTCAGCTAGTGGAAAGGTAAGTCACCTTTATATCCTGTGTTTTTTCAATAACTTTTTTACAACACATGAGTGTTTTTTTGGCTCAAGAAATTGAAAATAGATAATATGCATGCATGCAAGCAATTAGGTTGAGCAAACTGAAGCTGCAATATTTTAATTAAGTAGCTAGCAAAACAGAACTATACTCCACAAAAGTTTTATATGCTACCCATAAGATTAAGTGTTAACATGGATGAAAATCTGTTATGTTTATAATTTCACTCGTTATAATGTACTGGAAAGACAAAGAATTACTAATATTTAGCTTCAGAAGAAGGTGGCCATGATGACAGCACCAGTTCTCCTAGTATCCTGCCTAGTTGCATTATTATCAGCCTTTGTATTTCATGATCATGGTCATCGTAAGGCATTTGTTGGAAGTGTTGGACTAGTAGCATCCGTAGCTATGTATGGTTCTCCACTGGTGGTTATGGTGAGTTAGATATGATTAGTTAAAGAAGAAAAATCATGGAGTATCTTTTCTTGATATAGTTGCTATACTTTTTCAGAAACAAGTGATACAGACCAAGAGCGTGGAATTTATGCCATTTTACTTGTCATTTTTCTCATTCCTCGCAAGTTCTCTCTGGATGGCATATGGACTGCTAAGCCATGATCTTTTTCTTGCGGTTAGTATGGTTGAGGTACAGGATGTTGTATTGGATTGATAATACTAATATATCTGATTGTGTGATCTACAGTCTCCAAACCTGGTTGGCAGCCCTCTAGGCATCCTTCAGCTTTTGCTCTACTGCAAATACAAGAAAAGGGAAAATACAGAACTGCCTCAGAAATGGGAACTGGAAAGCAGTTGCCAGAAACCAATGCAGGCGAAAGAGGAAAACGCAGAGAAACTAAAGGATGATGGCAAAGCAAGTCAGCTGGTGGTTACTGTTGCAACAAATGGAAACGAATGAACAACTCTCAACTTCAAGTGAGTTGTGAATTTTTTATCAATCACACCCAATAGAGGATTCCTATATATTTCTCAAAAGATATAAAGAAATTAGGGCCATTAGGATTTATTCCTACTAAACGAGCAAATCCTTTTTTGACAGGCGAGAACCTGAGAAAGAGTTGATGCAAATGGCAAATAATAAAATAGAAAAGGAAAAAAGAGTGTTTACTAAGGAGCAGTTCATGCATAATACTGTTAAACATCGTCTCATGAAAAGCGGCCAGCAAAATACTGAGCTGAAACAGAGATGAACTTATATATATATTCCATAATCAATGACAGAGTTCCAGTACTTGTTCATGATAGTCAATGATCAGAACTTAAGTATATCTAATAATATTTGCAAATTACACCATATATTGATATCCCGTGCATAAGCGAAAAGTTGTACGTCTAGCAGCTGGAGTGATATCAGAAATGTAACGGCTCAGTCAACAGTTCCTCTACTCCTGTTTATATTTTTCCACTATCATGATTAAATAATGCTAAAATGTAACGGGAAGTAATAAGGATGCACACGGGCAATGTTCTTTTTTGAAAATGAAAAAAAATTGTACACCCTAGTTGAGTGGAGTCGAGTCAAGTATGAGGAAAACAATTTAAATTCCAGAAAATAAAAGAAAAGTGAAATATATATGGCAACACGTGTCGCATTCAAAAGTAAGTAGTAGGCCCGATTCATCATGCAGAGAGCCACGTATAACAAACAAATACCCAATTAAATGGTAGCAGTGAAAAACCCCAGCCCACAACAAATTGAAATTGAAATAAAAATTACCTGAAAATGGTGAAGCTAGCGTCTGCCCGAGAGAGGCGTATGTACGGGCCAAGACTGGGATGGGAGTACATGAATGCGGGGATTTACGTGTTGGCGACGATATTGCTGACGGTCGGATTCGCAGCCGAGTTTTGGAATTGGGGTGCCAAATGGGGTATGGCGAATCTCCTGATAGGATTTGGGATAATATTGATGGTGAACCTGCATGATCTGATGGCTCATCTGGCGGCTATTGATTTTTGTTTTGCGCTGATGAGGTTGGATATGCAGTTGGCGCTGGTGGAGTTTGCGGTTCCTCTGCTTTATGTAATTGGGACCATTCTTTTCTTCTTAGCTACTCTTTTTCTTTTCATCCAGGTATACTGCACTGCTCTGCTGGTTAATTTTATTTTATATATAGGTTAGGAGTATGTATGTATGTATGTGTGATTGATTGTTGGTCATTCAGGCAGAAATTAAACAAGAGTTGAGATTGGCAATGGTGATTGGGGGTGGCGTGCTGTGGGTGGTTGGATCAATTCATAACTCGTGTCAGATCTATGAGAGGGCAGATGGGCATCTTCAGATCCTGCAAGGAGCGGTTCTTGTTCCATTCTTGATTGCCAGCTTGTTATTTCTGGTCGACGGCCTCCTCATGGTAACCCTAGCTTACCTAGCTGCATATGTACTGTACACAGGGCTGGCCTAATGTTATACTAGTAATTTTGCAGGGGGAAATTTGGTTAGGCATATTGGGGAGCTTCATACTTTTCATAGGGGCAGTAGCAAACGTTGTAAAAGTATTCAAGATGCAGCAAATGAGGCTGGAGAAACTGCGAGGTGGAGCGCAGGAGAGGCTTAATCTTCAAATTATGCCCGGGGGCGGGGGCGAGGGCGAGGGCGAAGATGAAACATTGATGATGGAAAAGGAACAGGACCAGGACCAGGACCAACACAATATTAGTATTAATCTCCCACCCCCAACTCCTTACAAAGATGCCTTGCTCCTCACCTAATTCACTACAACAATCTTAATTTCAACATCTCTTATCTCAACCTAATGTACATCTTCCCATCTTACTTCAAATAATTAATACCATACTCATTTCATTAAATTCCATTCTATATTCCATTAACATTATATTTATTTCTTTTTAATCTACGCGAAAAAGATATTGGTGTTGGATGGTATACTAAAAGTCTAGCTTTAGTATGAACAATGTCATAATAATATTTGAAATGAGAATCATTGATCAAATGATTGCATCTTATAATTTATTTTATATGCATGATGCAATAGTCCATTTACTTTATACTGTAGATAATATGTTGTGCGACAACACGCAGAAGATCATATTATCGGTTTCCTTATAAAGTATAAACAGATGCTCACAACTGAGATAGACGGGGACTCTCTATCGGTATGGTTGTAGTGTGGTTTGGTATTAGCTTGTCTTGGCTATAGAATCACATTAGTGCACTTGTGTGTATTGAGCAGGACCGCTTGAGATCGTTCGACTTATACTGACTTATAGAAGAACTTGATCTCTGTTATTATGGAAGTTCGTGCTCTTAATCCCTATACAATAACCTCGACACGTAGGGCAGTATGTATTTCTTTGATTCATCAATGGGTGAGATTTATAAGTATTAAATCAATAAACTCGGTGAGTTGGGAAGTAGTGATGTATCTATGGTGTGCTGTTGATTGTAGAAGGAATCTATGTCCGTTATAGGTTGATGATGTCCCCTTGAAGAGCTCATAAGATTTATCATGTAAATCTTGCAAGTGGATTAATTTCCGGCATGATAAAAAGGTTGAGTGGTACTACTCTCGGATAAGCTATTAATTAATTTGAGTTGTCAGTAACTTAATTAATTAATGGACATTGTATATCTTAAACATGGGGAGACCATTGGGCTCATAATAAGAAGGAGCCCAGAACATAATTTGGGATTGGATGGGTAGTGCAATAATAATATTTTAGTGGACTATATTATTATTATTGGATTTAATTAAAAGCTTTGGGCTAAGTTTGGTTAATTAAATTCAATTGAGGCCCAGTCTAATTTCTCCTCCTGGTCCCTACTGTAGCCCAACTATATAAGTCATCTCAGTTCCTGTTAACCCAAAAGTCAGTGCACGGGAGACAACAGAGAGCAGATTGAGAGAACTCTGGGGATTGTTGACCACCCAACACCAGAGTTGACTTTGGGACATACGGTAGAAGATCAGAGGTGTTCTTCACTGCTGTTCATCCTCTACATCGACCCAGAAGTACGGTAAACACGTTTAATTGCTTCCGTTGATTGTTTACCTGAATTCCTATACAGATCACGTTGAACCACACGATCCAATTGCCAACAATTGGTATCAGAGCGTTGGTTTCGTGGTGATACGTGAATCGTAAGGTTGGGTTTTAAGTGATTATGTGATTATTGGAAATAATCTAGTTGTAATTGCTTATTTTCTTTTGCTTATCATGGTTTATTGAAAGCATGTATCAATTTGATTATTTGATTATGTGAAATAATCTGGAAATAATCTCATGGGTCCTTTTATATTGTTATCTTTCTCCATGGAATCCAATGTGGTTTGTGTGATTGTTGCTGATTGTTAATACTGGACACAACACACACTGCATGAAATCCTATTTCTTTTACATTGGATATCACACGCACATACACACGGGTGAAAGAAAGAAGGAGGCGTCATCGGAGGCTGGTGTAAGATCGATAAAAAATTAGAACGGCCTTGTCGGGAGAAACACCCTGCTGTGCTAAACGGTGAAAGCGTGAAAGACGCTTCACTGAAGATTCACGGTGGGCTGTTGTCGACGCAAGATCAGCGACTCACGGCGTGAGCGCGAGGCGGTGCGCTGCAGGATCGTGATCGGTGACAAGAACTGGACGTCTCGGGCGCGTTTGATGCATTTTCCGGGCGAGTCCAGGTCTTCTTCCGAGCGAGTCAAGAAGCGAATTGAACAACGTTCAGGCCGGCGAGTGGACTGAAGTTCTGGTGCATCTGATCTGGTGGGTTCCTTGGCATTTCCGATCGCGTACTGTGGAGGGGCTGTTGTTGCTCGGTTGCTAGACGGCGGCGCTGGATTGGGCTGCGGCAGATCGGCGATCTGGGTAGTTCGGACTCCATCTTCGGGCGTATCAGAAGATGAATCGGAGCGAGCCATCTCCCTGGACGATCGAATTTGTGCAGGTCCAAGCGGAATACAGAATCGATGTTTACAGTCGGATCTTTACGGCGCGTCTGACACGGAATCCGAGCGGGTCGCTGGACCACCGACCGGAGATAGATGGAGCAGCCTCACGGCAAGGTTGCACGAGTCGTCTGCCAGTCAACGTTGGTTGGCGCTGCTGAATCTGGAAGGAGGCAAGGCACTGTCGTGGCTGGCTGGCGCGGCGTTGCTGGAAGGTCTGGAGTCCGGTGAGGATGGTTGCAGGCGCGTGTCGAGGGTCAGTCTCGATGGAGTCTTGATGGCGCGTCTCCGGCGGGCTGACGGCACGACCACCGAGAGCAGTGGCGCCGAGTTGTTCGTGTGTCTGCTGCCGTGTTTGAAACAGATAGCGGCTGATGGATATGGTAGGGCAGCAGTTTAGAGATTTGGTGATTAGCCATAATATAGTGGGCATGACCAATTAAAGAAATTATCGAACCACAGGGAGGAAGGTACTAGAGTTTAAGCGATCTCAAGTTTATCGTGATTTTATAAGGACGACGGAAGAGAGGATAGGAGCAAATGAATGCAATTATGCTAAAGCAAGAAATAAAGATAAAATGTATGCAAAGATAAAAGGGTTCCAAATGATGCAAGGATGAGATTAACAACAATCATGGCATAGATAATTAAGTAATTATGCAATTAATTCTAATCTCTCATGGACAAGGTATAGAAGCGATCACTAATTCCACCTAAACTCTCTCTCGAGATGGATAGGATGTAGGCCCTCAACAAGGCTCCCAAACGCACATAGGATCGAGACAATAGCAAACACCTCCCACTAGGTACTAATTACTCTATGAGTTCCCTAATTAGGTACTAAATCATAAGCAATATTCCCTTTTAAGGTACTATGAATTCACTAATTGTTTGGGTCTCCTCATTTAATCAACCAACCTCTCGATTAAGCTAATCAAATGTTCTATCAAAGGGTTCTAAATCTAGAAGGATATCTCTATCTCATTCTAAATTAATGCACATGAAGTGTATGATGAAATGATTCAATGAACTATCCTAAACACATAATTGATTTCTCAATCTAATCACATGCCCATGACAATTAATCACACAAATCATCATATACATCAAGCAATCAACAATTAATGATAGAAATAACACAAAGCCCATTCAAGATTAAAATCAATTTGCATAAAAAAAACTAAATTATCCAACACCAATCATGGAGCTAATCTCACAAAGGAGATTAGCCTCTCATATCCATAAGAAAATTAACATAGACATTAAGATCCTTACAAAACATGATCAATCTATAAAGAAATGCACAAAAATTAGAATTAGATTCCCCCTTTGAAGTGCTTCAATGGAGATCTCCTTCTTCTTCTTGTGATCTCACTCTCCCTTGCTTCCTTGATCACTTGGATGGTGGATTTGATGGAGGGGATCAAGTGTAGATGGGTGGATGAAGAATGGATGAAGATGATGGTGGAAAATGGAAGAAATGGTATGTGAGGTGTGTGTGGAAGGTGGAATTTCGGATTTTTTTTATAAAATCTGAATGGAGGGGTATTTATACTCCTTGGGAGGCTTCTAGAAGGATTCTGATTTTTTTCTGATCCCTGACACGACACGAGTCGTGTGGCGCAACACGGCCATGAGGTGCCCGTGTTGCGTGAACTGATGCTCCCGCACGGCCATCGCTTACAGGCCCGTGTTGGCTACACGGGTCGTGTGCTGCAACACGAGTCGAGCTCCGCAACACGGCCAAGTGGTGGTCGTGTTGGATGAATAGATGTTGCCGCACGGCCATTCTGGACAGGCCCGTGCTAGCTACACGAGTCGTGCACTGCGACACGGCTCGTGCCACCGACACGGCCAGTCGTGTTGCTGCTGCCCTGTTTCCTTCACTGTTTTGGCTCGTTCTCCCTCGTTTCAACTCCAAATTGAGATCCGCTTTTTCCTACATCTTCCTTATCCTATTTAGCATCAAATAAAAAGTGAAAATAGTAGGTTTAAGCTCATTCACACACATTTCCATGAAAACACAAAACACAACCAAATAACACATAAAATACGGATAAAAATATACGAAAACACATATAAAAAGACACTAAAATCTAGGTGAAAATATCACTCATCATTTGGGCTGGCTCAATTTATTTTAATTTGGTTGTTGGGCTTATGGGTCCAATTTAATTAAAATGTGTTTTGGGCTGCTGGGCTTTAATTGCTACATCTTTTTTAATTAATTGTGAGATTAATGTTGGGCCTAATTGTAAAATGGGCTAGATTTTTCATGCAAAAATGAGCAGGGTAAATGGGCTTAATTAATTTATTAATTGGCTGCTCATTTTATGCTATTGATGCTTGGGTCAGCTGGGCCCATTTATTTGATCCAATATTTTATGCAATTAATTATGATATATAATTGGTTTAATTGTTTTACTTGACAATTAATTGTTATATATGCAAGGCATGTTCTATGTGATTTATTTACTTAAATTGCTGTTAATAGAAGCATGTCTAAAATGTATATTTTATTTCAGAATATTATATGCATGTTAAAAACCCTCGGTGTTATATAACTAAGTGGGAGAGGGGATTGGTAATAAATTCCCACAGCCTCCATTATTGGTTTGTAAGTGATGTGAGTAAACTTGCGCGTTGGCAATAGAGTCTTCCTCCCTAACGGATGAGTTTATTCACGGATCACTGGTACAAACTTTAAATAATTATTATTTGTAATGTGATGCATATGAACTTGCGCGTTGGCTATAGTGCCTTCCTCCCTAACGGATGAGCTTATATGCAGCTCACTAGTACAAACTTATATAATTGATGGTTGTAGAAAGTTATCTGAGCACGTGTGTACTACTCCAACAGTAAGGCACAAAAGCTTGGGCAGCGGACTTGGGATCAAATAATGGTGTACACTTAGATGTGAATAATTAGTATCCTCCCCAATGGAGTCACTGCTATTATTTACATGGCTAAAGAGGAACCGACTATTAATTATTTTGTCATAAAGTTAGGTTGACAAATGAAATTAATGGGTAAAATCTTCTCTTGTAAATGTTCGGGTTTGTAAACGTCCACCCTAACGTGGCTTGCAGACTCACGGTGCTTGAGATGTCGGTGAATTTTATTTTTATATTGTTTTGAGGGAAACAATATAAAAGGATAAAATTCAAAGATTTGATCGGTAAATTTATTTGTGATTCTCTGAATTTCGAATGGTTTTATTTCACTAATTGTTAACTAAAAGACATTATATTTACTTGTCCAAATTAGATGATTAGAAAAGAATCTTGGTTTTGAAAATTACTGCTTAAGAAAATACATGTGTAATCTCACAAAGGACGTCTCATGATGCCTATTAAAGTCTCTAGTGAAGAGATGAGAGGTTCATAGAAATATGATGGTCTCATGTAACTCTTCGGATACTTGAGTAAATTAAAAGACAGAAGATCATGGTTGAATTGATGAATGAATTGGAAAAGCTTGGAATAGAAATTGAAAGGGAAACCTAAATCAATTTATTCTTCACAATTTGCCTGGATGTTTTGAGCAAGTTCTACCTGAAATACAAAAGGTTGTATATGGTGGAAAACTTCTAACAAAACATGTGGCAAAAGAAAGTCATTTTTCATCATGATGTGAACAAGTTTAATATCTTATTTACTAATGGTTTAAACATGATTAGTGATGGTATCTACTGACACGAAGTATGTAGATACTGGAATCACTAAATGTTTATCAATGAGTAAGGATAAGATTGTTAATAACATGGGTAAAACTACAAGGTAGTGGCTATTGCAGTGGGAGTTGTTTATTTATCTCATGATAAAGAATAAACGATTAATTATGAGAAATTATTTTTACGTACGTTTCATAGAAAGAATTTGATTTCGGTTTCTATGCATTAACGGATGGATACTTCATTTCATTTAAATGACATGGTCATAGTAATGAGGAATGAGGCTATAATCCGTTAAAGTACGTTGGTGGATAATATGTAAACTCTTGAATCATGTACATCCCACAGATGCAATAAATAGTAATTAAATAATGTATCTTCTAATATTAGTAAGAGAAAGGAACCTTCGGAGATGAACTAAAACATACATTTGGCATCTAAGATTAGTTCATTTTACTTAGGTAGGATTCAAAAGTTGATAGCCGATAGACCGTAAGGTTTATCTGAAGTGAAAACTATCAAACTTGCGAGTCTTGCTTGAAAGTAAAAATGATTCACTGTCTTTTCAAGGCTGTGGGGTTTAGAGCCAAAGGTATATATGTTGGAATTAGTTCATTTTGATTCAAGCGAACCTAACAATATCCAGGCGAGAGGTGGTTATGAATATTCAAAGATTATTCTGGAAACCGATATATTTATTTGATGCACTGCATGTCTAAGTTCTTGGATTAATTCAAGAATTGTAAGGCTGGTACAGTGAAGCGTCATGGAAAATATATCATATCATTACGATTCAATCGTGATGATGAAAACCTCTTAGGATAGTTAGGAACTAATAATCAGAAGTTGAGATTAAATCTCAAGTTGACTACACCGGGCATGCCCCAGCTGAATGGTGTGGTGGGTAGAAGGTATAAGGCTCTTATGGTTATGATTAGATAGATGATGAATTATTTGGAATAATTAAATTCATTTTATGGATATGCCCTAGATACAGTAATTCGTGAAACGTTTGTCTGTATATGGGATATCCTAGAAAAATGGAGGGTGATTTATTTAGTCCAAAAGATCGAAGGGTAATTGTTAACACAATAACTAGATTTTTGAAAAAGGACTATGTAATAAATCACAAACCCATGTATGAGTTGTTCTAAAGGAAGTGAGAGGAAAACACGAAGTAAAAGTACCAAGTGTACAAGAGGATATACCACAAGGTAAACTGCAACGCGTGTCACGTCTGATACACAATTACATGTAGTACTTTATCGTAGTGGGAGGGTTGTTTGACAACCCAATAAATATATATTTTGGGAGAGTCGTAAGACTTGATCCCTAGTGAACATGGTATTGTCCCACGGATACGACGCAGCACTACAAGATGAAAATGCGAAATCTTAGTAAGTTGCAATGAATGTTGAAATAGAATCTACGGATTCTAAATTAAGTCTGGGAACTTGAAGGACCACTAAATAGTGTAAAAGCCATTGGAAGTGGTCATAGAAAATAAAAGAGGATCATACGGTAAGGTGAAAAACCTTGGAAGCAAAGCTTGTTGCGAAAAGGTGTACTCAGAAAGAAATGGTTCGATTATGAGGACACATGTTCGCTGGTAGCTATGCTTATGTTGATCCAAATTCTTTTATTTATTGCTGCTCATATTGAATTATGAGAAACAGCAAATAGATGTCAAGACAGCTTTCCTGATTGGAAGTCTTGAGGAAAACATCTATGTGAAGCGACCAGAGTGATTCATTGCAAAGTACTAATAGCATTTTGATAGTAAGCTTAAAAGTGTCCAGCGATGGACTAAAGCAAGCTTTGAGATCGTGAAGCATCTGTTTTGATTAGGTAATCCAGTGGCATGGATTTAAATCAATAAGCGGATGAGTCTTGTGTGCTGTAAAGAGTGACGGAAACGTGGTGGTGTTTCTTGCACTATACGTAGATAGTATCTTGCTCATTGGAGACAATAAAAGAGTATTATCGGGCGTATGGGTACGGTTAATAAAGCGGTAGAGATGAAAGACTTAAGAAAGGCAAAATATATCCTTTTGATCACGGTAATACGGATCACAAGAAAGGATATTATGCTTATCTTAAGTTTCATAAAATGATACAGTCCATACTCGTTTAGCATGTGAATTTATCTAAGTGATTGTGTCTTGAGACACAAGAAGAAGATAAAGAGGATGAAAGCGGTTCCTTATGCTTCGGCGAATAAGGAAGCTTAATCTAAGGAATGCTATGAACGACGTTGGATATCTGTTTTGCTGAATGCATGAACAGTGGGTATCAACGAAACCTGAAACAAGAATGATGAACTGTGGTAAGACATTTATAAAGTGCCTGAGAAGGACTGGAAATTATATGTGGACTTACTGGACAGATTCACTGCTTCTTGTGGATTACGTAGATTCAGATTTTTTAGTCAGATTGGACGGCAGTAAATTCACCTCAAAGGTTATGTGTTTAATCTTAGGAAGTAGAGTCATAATGTGGAGGAGTGTTATATAGAAATATATTTCAGACTCCGGACTCCATGGTGGAAAGATGTTGAATTGGAGCCTATGAGGCAACCAAAGTATCTATATGACTCTAGAGACTTCATGATGGACTTTGAAGTGTTTCTAAGTTTGCCCAAGGTAATCAGAATTTACATTGATGATATTGGTGCAGTTGCAAACTTGAAGAAATCACGAGTCCATAAGGCAATTAAACACATGGAGCGTGAGTACCACCTGTTACGAGAAATTGTATGATGAGGGGAAGGTTGTTGTCGCCTAGATTACATCGGATGATGACTTAGTAAACCATTTACAAGGACCTTAAGTCGAGAGCTTTTAATGGTCGTGTAGTGGGAGTAGGAATCAGATGTATGGCAGAAGACATGACAGCATAGTCTTTTAGTATACGTGGGAGATTGTTGGATTGTATACTAAAAGTCTAGCTTTAGTATGAACAATGTCATAACAATATTTGAAATGAGAATCATTGATCAAATGATTGCATCTTATAATTTATTTTATATGCATGATGCAACAGTCCATTTACTTTATACTGTAGATAATATGTTGTGCGACAACACGCAGAAGATCATATTATCGGTTTCCTTATAAAGTATAAACAGATGCTCACAACTGAAATAGACGGGGACTCTCTATCGGTATGATTGTAGTGTGGTTTGGTATTAGCTTGTCTTGGCTATAGAATCACATTAGTGCACTTGTGTGTATTGAGCAGGACCGCTTGAGATCGTTCGACTTATACTGACTTATAGAAGAACTTGATCTCTGTTATTATGGAAGTTCGTGCTCTTAATCCCTATACAATAACCTCGACACGTATGGCAGTATGTATTTCTTTGATTCATCAATGGGTGAGATTTATAAGTATTAAATCAATCAACTCACCTGAGTTGGGAAGTAGTGTTGTATCTATGGTGTGCTGTTGATTGTAGAAGGAATATATGTCCGTTATAGGTTGATGATGTCCCCTTGAGGAGCTCATAAGGTTTATCATGTAAATCTTGCAAGTGGATTAATTTCCGGCATGATAAAAAGGTTGAGTGGTACTACTCTCGGATAAGCTATTAATTAATTTGAGTTGTCAGTAACTTAATTAATTAATGGACATTGTATATCTTAAACATGGGGAGACCATTGGGCTCATAATAAGAAGGAGCCCAGAACATAATTTGGGATTGGATGAGTAGTGCAATAATAATATTTTAGTGAACTATATTATTATTATTGGATTTAATTAAAAGCTTTGGGCTAAGTTTGGTTAATTAAATTCAATTGAGGCCCAGTCCAATTTCTCCTCCTGGTCCTGCTGTAGCCCAACTATATAAGTCATCTCAACTCCTGTTAACCCAAAAGTCAGTGCACGGGAGACAACAGAGAGCAGATTGAGAGAGACAACAGAGAGCAGATTGAGAGAACTCTGGGGATTGTTGACCACCCAACACCAGAGTTGATTTTGGGACATACGGTAGAAGATCAGAGGTGTTCTTCACTGCTGTTCATCCTCTACATCGACCCAGAAGTATGGTAAACACGTTTAATTGCTTCCGCTGATTGTTTACCTGAATTCCTATACAGATCACGTTGAACCGCACGATCCAATTGCCAACAATTGGGTCCTGACCTGCGAGTTACGACATGAGTATTCGCCTTTGGTCCAGCTTAAAACATACTACCAAATAATTGAGGCCCATTACTTCAACCAGTGGCACATTAGATGCAATACTTTCTATGTAGGAAAACTTACGGATAATAAAAGGTTATACTTGAATTAATAAATAGTGACAGGTAGTGAAGTGATAAACTATTTACCAACGAAGATTAATAAGGGTGGAGACTAAGATGAGGCGCGCGCGGCTATAAAAAAGTAACCGGCTGGCCAAGCTACTAACTAGATAATATGCCAAATTAATTAATCTAGCGCTACTTAATTAGTGATTGGCCTTGGCGGCCAATTAGATAATCGTCTCAAAAATTGCAGCACTTCCTTGGGATCTCGAAGTGAATATGTAGCTGCTGACGCTTCTCTAGGGTAAGAGGACACAATTATCCCGTGTCCTATTCCTTGGCTCCGTAGAACCTGCATGCACCCACCATTGTACGACATAATAATTGGGAAACCCAAAGAAAAATAATTAACTGCCATGCAATGCATATATATACTGATATACCTTGAAAGCATCTTCATCAGTTTTGTCGTCTCCAATATAAAAAGGGAAGAGATCGCAGGAACGAAAACTAGATCCTAAGATTTGAAGCAAATAGAGCAGTGCATCCCCTTTGTTCCATTTAATTGATGGTCTAATTTCCAGAACCTTCTTCCCTCGGGTTAGATGAAACAAAGGATGATTATCCGAAACCAACTTTGTTATTATGTCCTCAAGACTCCCATAATCCTGCCATATATATATCAGAGTTGAGTTAATTTAATTTGGATACATCTAAGGATATACATTAATTGATGGATGAATCTATATATAAGTACCTCATTCAAAACATGTCTGTAATGCACTGAAATGCAGAATCTGTTATCCTCAACAAAAGCACCTGCTATGTGGCTGGTTCGTTCTTTCAGCTCCTCCAACATCTATATATAATTGCATATTATAGCTCGAAAGGACACATATATAGCATATATATACTCTGTAATTACCTTGTTAATTGAAGGCAAGTATTCCTTCGCTGGTTGGAAAATTGTGATATCATTGCCCTACGTACACACACACATATATATAAGCTAAAAACTTGTTTGCAATGACCGGTTATAGTCACACCTTATGGCTCTGCATGTTTTAGGTTTAATAATATAGTTATAAATGTATAATTGTATTTTAGTAATTAAGGAGGGGTACATAATTAATGGAGAGCAGAGTAGTACCCTTGGGTCAGTGGTGTTAGTCCAATACTTATCATCATAAGAAGTGAGGCGAGAAGGAGGTGTAGGCCCCATTATATCCATACCATGGCTCCCAGCATAGTAAACTTCCTCCAATTTTACAAATCCATGCACCTAATTATTTCACACATGCATGCTTTATTATAATTATATAGCTAACCGATCGAGTATACATTCATGATCATCATATCATATATAATATTATACTACCTTGTGTCGACTCCTACCACTTATTATAGCAGTTGGGAAGTGCGTGGCGACTTCCCGTACGGCTGATCGCATCTAAAAACATGCTACAATATTACTTACTAGTATAGTAATCAAACCTATGGTAAACATATTTATTCCACTTAAATGTAAAACATTTTTTTACCCACTTTTTAGTGTACATTCCTAAAATACCCTCTATCTGTTTTTCGGTAACCAAAATTTAATTTATTAGGCTCAAGTTTTTCTTAGTTTTTATCCGTAAGAAAATTATGAATTTCTATTCGACACTTCTTTTTTGTCTATTCAGACTTTTTTTTTTTTATTCAAACTAAAATTTTTACTTTATTCTGTCAATATTTTTTGACTTGTTAAAAAAGATTTTTTTTTCTTCTATCACAATTTCAAATTTGTTGAATCAAGTATTTTAGAAACAAAACCTTAAAAATGGATAGAAAAAATGTTTTATATAGAGTGGGCAAAACAAATGTTTTACATTTTAAAGTGGGTACTTTACTTTTGATTTTGTGTGTAGCTAAAACCAATTAACGCATGCGAATATGAAATATAATTACCGCATCAGACATGAAAGCGCGATCAGGATCACTGACAATAGGGGAAAGCGTACCGTCGTAATCCAGAAACACCACAATTTGCTTTCCTTCCGTTGCCTTCATCATCTCATTAAATCTTGATAGTGCACAAGGATATTCCTTCTACAACATATATATAGGCCAAAGTATTATTTTGTTTCTTAGAAATTAACTCATATATATCATCATCTGCATGAATGAATACCAGCCAACAACTATATTCTGCCTGCTCATCACCGCCAGATACCCATTTATGGAGGTCCATGGCCTTGTTATAAAGCTTCCGGATATTTTCATTCACCATTATTCTTTTTTCTGCACCAATCATTACAATACAAATTAACCACATCCATCTTAATATAAACTCTCACCCCCTTTTTCTTTTTCAACAAATCTAAATCATGTGGAGTACCCCCAAATCGCGGCTAATATTTATAGGACAAGAAAAATAAATAAATCATAGGAGAATCTATGATAATGGAAAAAATAAATTAATAATCGTTATCAATTAAAAGAGACAATTATAATGATTAAAGTGTTCACGGGTAGAGTATGTGTACTAAGATTAATTGGTCCTTTTCACGAGGAACAAACTTAACTAAATTGTTATATTTATTGCGGGCCGGGGTTATACTTTTTCTTGTATTATTACTTCTATACTTATAAAATAATTAAGTCAGATTCGGCTGACTCAACATTACATGGCTGATAGAAAATATGTGTGAAAAGTCTAGCAAAATGTATTTGTTTTTGGGGTTATAAATTCACGTCTTAATCACGTAAATTTCCACAACACCGACATATATATTTATAATATATAAAAATTAGGAGTAGTTTCCAAACATCATTTTCAACTCTCATACTGTTTCATGCATGCGCTACTCTGGTTCCATTAAATCAACTACCACTTCCAAATTCCTAGCTAACCATCTTCCACTTATACTATATACTCCCTCCGTCCCAGTGAAATGCGAACACTACCTTATTATAAACTATAGGTAATTGTCCGCATTTCACCGGGACGGAGGGAGTATTAATTATGTAGGCTCCTATATAATAATAACAATAACTCTTTTTCTTACACCAATTCACGTATCTATACTTTTTTTTTTTAAACTTTGAGAAGTGAAAGAATGGGATATTGGTACGTATTTTATGACCCAATATTCTGAATTGAGAGATTTAGGTACACTTATACACGCATGCGAGTACGTTTTAGATAAATAACGGAGTATTAAATATGTAAGTACCTGCGATAATTAGCAGTTTACAGAGTGAAATGATCGGCTAGCATAATTTTTGCAATCACTGGCTTCCTCTATTACTTTTATTTAATTAGCCATATTCTTCTTTATAAGATATTGGAAGATTACTGAGATCAGTTCTTTGATGGGACCGACCCCCCTCAATATATTTTTTTTTAAATTAATGCTTGATTATAAGTAAATTACACTTTTAAAATTAACAAAGGGTAAACCATAAACATAAAATTAAACATGAAGTATAAGGATAAAATACACAATAAACCATAAGAGTGAAATTACAACTATATCCTAAGAATTAAATAAATTAAATTAAACCATAAACATAAAATAGGACACTAACCATTTTGGTGTTACATTATCTATCATATGTGTTAAATGAGTGACACATGTGAGGAGAAAAATCTCAACATTTTTCCTTATGATTGATATTTTTCCTTTATGGTATATATTTTATTACATTATATCATACATGTCAAGTATCCAATAATTTACAATAACAAATTTATCATCAAAATGTAATAGGAGATTCGAACCGAATAAAATAGAAAATGAACTACTAGGATAAATAAACTATAAACTATTAGGTTAAAATTACAATATACCTTAAGAATTAATTAAATTAATATAAACCCATTAACCTATATTTGTTTTCAATTTTTAATCTAGGATTAGAATTATGTAATTCATTCCTTGTTCTAGTTGGGGATTAGTTAAATCGGATTATACTTTCTCACATATATCACCCCAACTCTTACACATTGATTTGACAGAAAGTTAAAATTTGTTTTATAGAAATCCCAAATACAAATACTCTTGAGGTACCATTTAAAGAGTTATATTTACTGTTTGCACGAAGATTAAGAAATTAAGTAATACTAAAGTATTTTAATATGTAGTATAGTTGAAAAATATAATATTTTAATATATAATAGGTAATTGTATTAGTGTTGTATGGGTCCAAAAAGATATAATAATTATTTTGTGTGATTCTTATCTACCAAAAAGAAAAATGTAACTCTTTTGGTGAGACTCCCTAATTAGTAAAATGTAACTCTTGTGTCGGACAGAGGAAGTATAGATTAACAGTACTATTGCACTAAAATAAAGGACCATAACTTTTTTTTGTCGGAAAAAGAAATTTAATAAAAGAATATTAGTGGTACTCAAGAAATAGAGTTACTTATATATGAAAAATTATAAAATAAATGAGAGTAGTCTCCCAAACATAACCTATGATTAGAGCACCAATCTTGAAGAAAGATGAGTAATTTTCCAACTTCTAAAAAATGCAAAGAAATCATGTTTTTATTTTGATTACTTCAAAAAGCTTAGTCTCCACAACTTTGAAGATTTTGTTGTGGACCATAACTAACTAGTTAGAGTAATATTCCTCAATTCCACACGAAGCATAACCTTGTCATTTTGATCACATTAAAATACTTTTTTAGTAAGTGAGATCCTACACAATAAAAATTAATATACTCCTAAAAAAGTTATGGGATATTAACAATTTATCATCTTTTTAAAATAAATTTATGGTAAAAAAGATAAAATTACAACTAAAAACTATCCACCATGCAGTATTTTATTTTATGACTTTACTATACAGACTAATAATACTCCTATTAGTTTGAACATAATGTTGCCCAAAGAATAGCTCAAATTTTAGAGGGGGGCTCTCGAGCGAGCCGCATGATTCGCTGGAGCTTTTAGTCTTGGCAACATAATCCTAGCCGTTGATTATAGGGGCCACGGTCAAAGTGGGCCTATGGATCTAGTTAGGACACGTGTGCGGTGAATATATCACTTATAACTGCCTAACTACACGCAAGTAACCGAAAAGGCACCGCGAAACCCCATCCCACTCACCCTACTTGCGCGTGTTACACTCCCCATCTTAAAAAGGATGCGCGTGTAGGTCAGCTACAGAAAGGGGGGTGGCACCTTGATCCCCTGAATGAAGGACCGCCAACCGCTTTTCCGTTTCCCCAGCCCAGTCCTCATACCAATCCCCAAATATAAGCAGAAAATAAATTAACCTCGAAAAGTCAAAAAAATAAATTGAACATATATGGATAATCGTAATCATAAATTTAATTTCATTAGGCATCAAACCAAATACTAATGCAGTACAAAAAAAGGTGGTTCGATAGTAATCGCTGCCAGGCCTAGATTACCGTGAATGTGAAACAAGTTATAAAATAGCCGCAGGAAGGAGTAAGCAAATTTCAGAGATATGCATATTTTTATGTGCGCAACAGAGAATTAATATATGCAATATGTGTGTGCATAACCTAAACAGAAAATATACAGAAAATATATTATTGTGCATACACAGAAAATATATGAAGACTTACAGGTATATGTTCTTCAGTGTTAATATTATTGAGAGAGAGAGAGGGGAATATAAGAGGAGAGGGAGGGGGTATTTATATATGATGATGTATATGGATACGTATTATTTGCAAGGGTTTAGTGCCAATTTGAAGATTGTCAAAATCATGGGTCAAGATTTGGTGGTAATTATGTGAAGGTGATTGGTGTGCATAATTAGAGATGATTTATTTGCCTTTTCCAATTCTCTCTTGTTGGAAAACTCACGTTCAATAAACGAATAAACATACAAAGAGAGTAATCTCACTTACCTCTCACCGTGTATGTTGCAGCGGAAGAATCTTAAGAACCCGGTTGATACTCACGTTGTTAAACCGTGATCTCTGGATCAATCCTCCAACACGGGGTTGAGAGAATATATTTCCACGAATGTGTATTAACTGTGGAATATGATGACTGGATATTTTGTGTGTGATTTCGGGAGAGAATACGAGAGAGAGAAATGCTTGCGCGTTCTGTACGTGTTCTGCTTCTGCCTTGTGTTCTGCGTTCTGTAACGCAAACGTATATGCGCTTCAGCGTGAACACAAACGTTTTAGCCTCTGCACTCTGCAATGCGTATCTCGCTCCCTCATCAACTGCATGACGCGCAGTATATTAAATCCCAAGGAGACAGGAGTTGAGTAACGGTTTCATAACTCCTTCTGTCTCCCTTATCCACTTCTTATGTGGAATTTAATAAATAATAATATATATTATTTACATCTCCCACTCACATATGAAGTCAAAAGTCGCCTGACCCAATTTCTTCATAAATCATATTCTCGTACAGATTAATACATCGTGTGACCCACGAGATATGAGTTTTAATCGCTATACACTTGTTAGAGATATATAGCAACTCAACCAGTTTATCAATGAAACTCAACAAGCTCGCTATACCCCAGAACTCTTGAACATTTAACATAAATTGACATATCTCTTTTCAATCCCTGAATTTGTCAGAGCATATTCAACCCTTTTGCAAAATTACTATGTATTCATAATCAAGACACTGCTTGATTGACTAGTCAATGAATCACAATAGTATATGTTAAATTAAGACGTTCTTCCCATCTCACTAAGTATCTACAGTCTCCCACTATAGCTGCTTTCCTAGACATGTACCGCATCGCCGTTAGTAACCATAGCTCTTTTGGTAGCATGCTAAAGTAGCAACACCAAAGTGAAGACTTAGAACATAGTAGAAAGTCATAAGGGTAACCAATAGATAAAGACTCATACTTTTGAGAAAATAGAGATAATTTTCTCAATCCTGTTAGGGTCAACTTAGCACATGTCGTTTTCCTAAAACACATGTCACAATGTCTTTAACTTCCTTCCAAGAAAGCGTATGTCTTATTTCATCTAATTTAGACATCGTGTAAATCAGAGTTCAAGTGTGTCCCATACACTTTAACTCGGATATCCTCCCTCCAAGGTATAGGATTTCCATCGATTTAGCTTTACAACAAGTTGGATTAGATTCGTGGCGAAATCTATCCCGATTACATTAATTATCGTAATCTCATCTCTGCGCTCCCACTGAGCCAGAGGCGATTGCTCGTATGAGAGAGCCAATCATTACTTGCCGACATACTATTATATGTGAACCATCACATATAATTTATAAAACATATATGTATAGTTAAGCCATTAACTATTCCATTAACATACATGTACATATTCAATACATCGTTTTAAATCCTTCATAGACTCAAACGAGTAGAAATGTAATTAAGAATCACTTTTCTTCTTATCTACAATATCTCTAACAAAATTGAACTTCATGTCAATGTGTTTGGTCTCTTCATGATATTTGGGATCTTTTGTGTAAGCAATAACCACCTGATTATTACAATTAATTAAAACAGCTCCCACTGGAGTGTTTGAGACCTCCAAATATTTCATGAATCTTCTCAACCAAATAGTCTCTTGAACTGCAGATGAAGTCTGTTTCTTGTTACACCATGAGATTGCTCCATCATAGAGCAAGAAGACATAACCGAGAGTTGATTTACGTTTATCTAAATCACCACTCCAGTCAACATCTGTATACCCATTCAGTGATAACAGAAAGAATAATCTGCAGTCAATCACATTGGCATATGGTACTCTGGCCATTTTATTCTTTTCATCTTGAGTCTTGGGACACATTTGTTGACTCAATGATTCACCTTCCGCAATGGGAGTATCTATAGGTTTGCAGGTGTCCATCTTGAACCGTTCTAAAAATTTCTTAATGTAAGTCTCTTGAGACAAACCCAATAATTTCTTTGAACAATCCTTATGGATCCACACACCAAAGTATGTACTCTACTTCACCCATATCTTTCATTTCAAAATTTGAAGACAACCATCCTTTTATGGTTTCAAGATACTCTTTTTGCTATTTCCAGCTAGAAGTATGTCATCTACATACAAGGATAGAATCACAAAACAATTATTGGACCGTTTAAAGTAAACACAGTGGTCTTCATTTATCATAACAAAGTTATATGAGATGATCATTGTGTGAAATCTCAAATACCACTGTCTAAAGGATAGTTTGAGTCTATAGAACAACTTCTTCTATTTAAAAACTTTATCCTCTTGACCTTGAAGAATAAATCCTACAGGCTGTTGCATGTAGATTACTTCTTCTAATTCTCTACTGAGAAATACGGTCTTAACATCCATTTGCTGTAATTCTAAATCCATACTAGCCACTATAGCCAACAGTAGACAAATCAAGGCCAAATTCACTACAGGTGAAAGTGGTTTCTACGTAGTCTATACCCTTGTAGTGTATAACCTTTTATCACCAAGCGAACTTTCTACCTCTCTATTGAGTCATCAGCATTTCTTTAGATTTTGAAAATCCATTTATTCTCAATTTTCTTTCGTCCCTTTGAAAGATCTACAAGTCCCCAGACTTGATTTGACTTCATAGACTTCATCTCCTCTTTCATCCATTTCTCCTTTGCCGGACAAGTTAGAGCTTCTGTAACGTTCATAGGCTCTTCCTCGTCAACAGGAGAATCATCTCCATTTTCTGGTGAAACTAAGAAGGTTTGTCCTTCGATGTCATAATGCCTTTTGTGCACATGTTTCCTAGAACTTTTCGAGATGAGATAACTTATGATGGTCTTCTGTAGTCAAAATGCCCTCATTGAGAATCACCTGATTCTCAATCGGCAAATATCTATCAAGACACCATCAACTATCAAGATCCACATCATCAGCTTATTACTCCCACTTGGATCTTGTAGGTATTGATTTCCTACCATCTCGAAAACAGGTCCGGCATCCCTGATGCCCTTTCTACTAGGAAATTCAGTTTCCAGAAAATAAGCATTACGCGATTCTGTCTCAGTTAAGCTCTCATTTTCATCTCCTATGAACACGTAACCCTTAGAATGTTTGCCTTTAGGACCCAACTTTTCATACTGACTCGATGAATCATGTACAAAGCTGCTGATCCCCAAGCTCTAAGGTTACTCAAGTCAGGTTTTCTACCCGTCCAAAGTTCATATGGAGTCGAAGCAACTGACTTAGAAGGCACGCGATAAGCACATAAGCTCCCGTAAATAACGCATCTCGTTATAATAGCTTGTGCCATCATGGATCTTACCATCTCCAACAAAGTCCTATTCCTTTTCTAGCAACACCATTTTGTTGAGGTGTATAAGGAAAAGTTGATTGTCGGATTATATCCTTTCATTACAAAATTCCTTGAATTGTTCAGATAGATATTCATGTCTTCTACTTCACTCAAGTATCGTCTAAAACAATCAAATGCTTCAGACACGTGAGATATCGTATAGACTGAATAATCATCAATGAACGTAATGAAATAGTGAGCTCCATGTCGTGCTCTCACATTTACAGAACCACATATATCAGAATGGATTACTACTAATAGAGATTAAGGCACAATGGCTTTACCAAAAGTTTTTCTAGTCATTTTGCCAGCAAGATAATGTTCGCATTTGGATAATTCGACCTTAAAAGAAAGATTCAACAATCCTTCCACAAGTCTATCATCCATCTTGCTCAACATGACTTAATCTAGCATGCCAAACATCATTCACATTTGCATTGCTAGAAGAACAAGTGTTTAGCGAATATGATTGATCATCATAACTACTAAACATCATTCTTTACAATTTAAAACCATAAAGCCATCCGTTATATATCCAGATGCATAACAAATATCATTGATGCTCATTACCATAGTGTCTTTAGAGAAATATAACCCAAATTAAGTATAACTGAAACAGAAATTAAATTTCGCGTGATTCTCTGGAGTTATAGAACATCATGTAGGATAAAGTCCGGACCATCGTCAAGATCCAATATGCAAGTCCCAAGTCCTTTTGACTTCAACTCGTGCATTGTTTCCTACATATATCCACCTAGTCCCCATCGGAACACGACGGAAATGTACAAAAGCTCCCACTGTCCCTTGTCACATGGTCTGTTGCTCTTGAGTCTATAATCCACAAAGGATAAGAATCAGGAAGCAAGATAGTACTCGAGACATTAATTTCACACAAAACAAAATAAGATCAATACACCTTGTCCCTCCTAGGCTCAGGGCATTCATGAGCATAATAACCAAGCTTACTATTATTGTAACATGGCATCTTGCTTTTATCTCTCTTATTCTTTTTGTCACGCTTCTTTTCTTTTTTCCGTTCATCAGTTTTAGTTGTTGGATTATCCCCAGACTTACCACCATTACCGTTAGATCGTCTTTTCTTCTTTCCCTTCTTCCGATTCCTTTTCCTTTTGAAGCCTGAAGCTCCTTTAGAAGTAGAACTGACATAAAAGTCCCAGAAGAAAGCTTTGAGGCTCCGAGCCTCTCATCTTCTAACTCAACATGACAAGAAGCATCATTGAAAGTTCAATTCTTTTTATAATGCATCAAGTTGACTTTGAGACGTTTCCAACGATCAGGTAAAGAGCGGAACAGGGCTTAGATTTACTGTTCATCAGAGAGTATATAACCGGCAGTCTTAAGTTCGATTATCATATTAGACATCTCCCTGAGAATTTGTCTAATGTTATGATCAGGTTTCCTTTTGAAGGTGTCAAACTTAATAGTCTACTGCCTAAGCCTTATAACCGATGTACCACCATATCTCACGCAGATACACCCAGATATCATGTGCGGTGGGTTGTTGCTCACATTCATGGATCATTGCATCGATTACTGAGCTTACAAGAATACCTCGTGCAATGGAATTTTCCTTTTCCATGCCTAGTACGCTTCTTAGTCACGCCTCTCTTGATTTCCAATACCCTCGCCTGGATAAGCCATCACTTGGTTTATAGCATCCAATGCATCTTGTTCATACAGTATGTACCAAATTTTATGACGTCTGTGTCATAATTGTCACTATTGAGTTTCTCACCTTTGTGCAACTCAATGACAATAGATTTCGATGTTCATTTCTTTGTTAGAGATTATAGTGATTCAGTATGTTATTTATGTTTTATTAAGTTTTACGTTAAGCCAAACACAGACATCTCAATAAATAACACAAGACTTGATCTCGAAAAATAGCTCGGAGACTACTAATCATCAATCTCATCAAGTGTCACAATACTAGATTCTTGCTTCAAAACATAAAACACATTATTCAAGTAATTAACAATAACATTGAACAGCCACTCATAAATTTAACTTTAAACAACCATCCACAATAGCGAAAACACCAAGTCAGACAAGTCATGAACATAAAAATTCTAATGAACTCCCTGAGTTTCCAATTAGAAATACAATGGAAATAAATTAAGGAAATCTACGGATTAATCTCCCTAATTTATCATTACTAGATTTCCATCGATGCTCATAATCAAATTTCTTAGTCCCCACACTATAGATAGCTTGCCCCAAAGGATCTATATGAGGATTCTTTATCCGACGCTTCTCTCGACCACTTAGTCTTAAAGAATCAGAACGTCGAATCCTTCCCATCCTTAAGCAGGCCGATCTTAGTGCCTGTGTCCTATCTCTTGCTACAGAAACATCAACCAAATCTTCCATAATTTGTCGACCATTAGGCTTCACTTCATAAGTCTCCCACTGAGCCCAAAAATCCTTTTGTAGGTAATGAGGCAAAGTGTTCGCCCAGGTCTCAGGACAGGAAACTTCGAAATACTTATCACGTGGAATTGCATTGCTATAAATCAAAGGCAATAATCGGTTGTAGAGTTCAATCAAATCAATTGCGTGGTCCCTTATGTTGTGTGTAGGTTTCATTTTATAATTCAAGAATTCATGGAGGATTTCATTTTTAGTGCTAATGTCTTCCTCTGAAATTGTTCCCGGTCCTGACATGCCTCTGAGAAAACGAGCAACCAAAAACAAACATACCAGTGTTAGTCAAACTATATCACATGAATTTCCTCTCCATTTAATGCATATGGAAACAACTTTCCAAGATGCAATAGGTATATTCACAAGTGAATCAGTCCAACTTGGCTCCCACTTTCATAGGCTACAGGAGTTTGAACAATTCAAACATCACCAAAACACCATGAATATAGTATTAAATGACATATAAAGGTGCATATTCTTCAAAAATTGCAACCAAATAGCCACCCCGTAGGTTCGTATTCAATAAATATGTCATTAAATGAAGCAAAAACACACATACACTCTAAAGACGACGTCAAACATTCTCGAAAACATCACCATCGGACTCAACGCATCGAAAACACGTCGGAAACATCAAACAGTGGCTGGAAAAAGATTGCACGCGCCCGCACGCGCCCCAACGCGCCGACAGAACACATCCATGCGCCAGCACGCGCTCCCACGCGCCGGTAGCCGCCGTCACTGGTTGCCACGCGCCCGCACGCGCCGCCACGCGCGGCTGTGTGCAGTCTGAGTTCTGGCGCGTGCAACACACGCGCTGTCGGCGCGTGCACCACACGTACCTTGCCGGAAACGGCACGTGGGGTCACGCGCCTCCGCTTGCCGCCGTGTTCTCCGGTGATTCCGGTCACGGGTTGACCCACTGGACCGACCCGGTTCTGCTGGGTCTGACCCGGATCCGTCTGATTGACCCGGTCCGGCTTCAGGTTTTTCGAAATTACGATCAAGTCCCTGAACTTTATCGAATTTTCAAAAATCAACCCCTGAAGTTTCTGAACTTTTGCAGTTTAGCCCCAATTTCGAAAAAACTTCAAAAAATCATATCTTGAGTTTTAGAAGGCCAAAAATTGCACAAAAATTACTGACGGACTCCTCTCGACGAGCCCTATCCAGTGGTATAATCAAAACATGCTTTTGCTTGTACAGAAAAATGACGAAAATTCACATCTTAAAGCATTCATGGTGAATTACACATCATACATTCATATATCCACTGGAAACAAGGCAATCTGCCTTAAGAACATATTTATGACACAATCAATGTCACATAATACATTTATCATATGACACCAAATACCAAATCATGTCATGTAATAGTATTGAAACTTAAGGCAGAAAAACTTAAAACATTCCAGAGAGAAAACATAAACACGGAGTACCAACCATTGGCTCTGATACCAATGTTGGAAAACTCACGTTCAATAAACGAATAAACATACAAAGAGAGTAATCTCACTTACCTCTCACCGTGTATGTTGCAGCGGAAGAATCTTAAGAACCCGGTTGATACTCACGTTGTTAAACCGTGATCTCTGGATCAATCCTCCAACACGGGGTTGAGAGAATATATTTCCACGAATGTGTATTAACTGTGGAATATGATGACTGGATATTTTGTGTGTGATTTCGGGAGAGAATACGAGAGAGAGAAATGCTTGCGCGTTCTGTACATGTTCTGCTTCTGCCTTGTGTTCTGCGTTCTGTAACGCAAACGTATATGCGCTTCAGCGTGAACACAAACGTTTTAGCCTCTGCACTCTGCAATGCGTATCTCGCTCCCTCATCAACTGCATGACGCGCAGTATATTAAATCCCAAGGAGACAGGAGTTGAGTAACGGTTTCATAACTCCTTCTGTCTCCCTTATCCACTTCTTATGTGGAATTTAATAAATAATAATATATATTATTTACATCTCTCCATTCTTTGGGGAAATTAGTAGATTACCACAATCTCCTCCTTACCGAATCATGAATTTTTTTTTAAATAATTATATTATTGATATGAGATTTTCTCCAAACGAAAGATTACAAATTAATAACCATTTTTAGGTAAACACAACAACTATTACTAATATTAGTACTAACTAGTAATACTCACCCGTGCGTTGCACGATCACGCGTTTTTATAAAAGAAGTATATGCTCACTTAAAATTTATCTGAATTGGATTTTTTTTATAATATAATCCCTCAATCCATGCTACGTATGTTCCTTTCTAACAGTAAAAAGATCAAGAAACAACGCATTTTAAATTTATAACAAAAGAAAACAGTGGCAAATATTGACCCTCAATCCATGCTACGTATATTCCTTTTTAACAGTAAGAATATCATGAAAGAGTGTATTTTAAATATATAATGAAAGAAAGTATTTGTAAAGTGTAACAATAAATTTATGTATTTATGATGAAATAAATACAAATTGGGTACAAAGATAATTTCAGATGGATTTTATTTAAAAGATAATGTAAACGGGTTACAATCTCAATCAATCCTCTGATTCTTCTCTCGAACCAATTTGAATTGACTTGACTATGACTTCTTTGACTGGAGTGTATGCTGACTGTGTTGACAGCGTGTGTGTTGACTGGAAGAACATCGGATCGGAGGGGCTTGGAACCTTTATCTCTGATCGGAGGTGGTTGGCTGGAAGAATGACGGATCAGAGGGGCTTGACACCTTGATCTCTGATCGGAGGTTGTTGATTGAAAGAACGCCGGATCGGAGGGGCTTAACACCTTGATCTCTGATCTGAGGCTGTTGGCTGGAAGAACACCGGATCGAAGGGGCTTGGCACCTTGATCTTTGATCGGAGACGGATGGCTGAAAGAATGCCAGATCGAAGGGGCTTGACACCTTGATTTCTGATCGAAGGCTGTTGGCTGGAAGAATGTCGGATCGGATGGGTTTAGCACCTTGATTTCTGATCGGAGGCTGTTGGCTGGAAGAACGTCAGATCGGAGGGGCTTGACACCTTGATCTCTGATCGGAGGCGGATGGCTGGGAGAACGCCGGATCAGAGGGGCTTAGCACTTTGATCTCTAATTGGAGGTTGTTCTTGACTTGAATATCTCAAAGAAGCACTGCTCGTATTCTTGATCTCTTCAGAAGCGTCTACGTCTTCAGATGTTTTAGTGTCTATGAATGTGTAGAGGAGGGCTCCTTATACAGGTGAAGGTTGAGGATGCCTCATAAATAACTTGCTATCTGATTGGCCAATGGCTGATTTGACCTAATTATGCGGGCTTGGGCCTTTCTATCCTTGCAATTTGATTGGTCAATATTGATTTGACCTAATTCTGTAGGATTTGGCTTATTTGACTGGATCTGTCCTAATTATCAATTATTCATTAATTTATTTTAGGAATTTATTTATTTAAATCCCTTAATAAATAAATAAATAAATAATTGATAATTATTGCATTAATTTACCACATATTTTCCTTTAATAGGCAATAAAATTCAAGTGCCTACAAATGTCCCCTCGCATTTTGTTCACGGACGCCTTTGTGTTGAAGTGAACAAATTGCGATAATCCATTCTTGATCAACAAGATTGAATTTTATTGCTTGCCTCACCAACTTGATATAAATAGCCTGAATTATGACTGAACGTAGTGAAGTGCTAAGCTGCCTACGTACCTCTTTGAAGAAGATCAAGTCATAACATAGTTCAAAAAAATACGATTTGGTTTGGATGGGGGTGCCGTACGCATTTTATACTCATGTGGGCCAGGAGTAACATACAGTTTAGGCTCTTGCGTCATGGAGCGTTGAACTTGAATTTGCTGAAAGTTTATACTCGTGTCAATGAGTCTTGAATTTGAACTTGTAGACAATTTATACTCGTGTCAAGGAGCCTTGTGTGGACATTTTTCACTCATGTCGATGAGCTTTGTGTGTAGAGAATTTATTCTCTTCCTAATGATATTTGATTTGATGTATAGATAGTTTATATTCATATCAAGGAGCGTAACTTGAGGATTTTAAATAGTTTAAACTCGTCATATCAAGGAGTATTGTGTGGACATTTTTAGCTCGTGTCGATGAGCGTAATATGTAGATAGTTTTAGCTCATATAAAGGAGCGTTGTGTGGATAGTTTTAGCTCATATCAAGGAGCATAATGTGTAGAAAGTTTCGTCTCTTCTCAAGGAGATTTAATTTGAGTTAGAGAGTTTAAGCTCTTATCAAGGAGCATTGTGTGGATAGTTTTAGCTCATATCAAGGAGCATAATGTGTAGATAGTTTAAGCTCGTATCAAGGAGCATATTGTGTAGAGAGTTTCGTCTCTTCTCAAGGAGATTTAATTTGAGTTAGACAGTTTAAGCTTGTATCAAGGAGCATAGTATGGATATTTTTAGCTCGTGTTGAGGAGCGTAATATGTAGATAGTTTTATCTCATATCAAGGAGCGTAATGTGGACTTGAGAGATATCAGATAGTTTAAGCTCGTATCAAGGAGTGTAATGCAGACAGTTTTCGCTCATGTCAAGGAGCATAACTTGATTTATCAACAGTTCATTGCCCCCAATCTAGGGATGAACTGTTTTTCTTTGTTTCAACTTCCTTTCTATGGATCTTTATAGACACTGTAGTCTTTACTTGCGGTTCCTCTTCCATGAGCTCATCAAAAGGCATGTCTTCAAACTCGTAAGAGTCTTGATTAGAGGGTCATTCGATGTCAATTGATGTCAGGCTTAACTCCATGCCGTGAGCTCTTGTAGCCAGCTCTTCAAAAATTTTAGGCTGAATTCCTTGGAGTATGTAGTGAAGATTCCACTGCATCCCTTGAATGCATATTTTAATAGCTGAATTTTCTAACAGCTTTTCTTTGCAATTGAGACTTAGGCTCCTCCATCTGTTTATGTAGTCGATGATATATTCATCTCTTTGACAAGTATTTGTTAGCTCCATCATGCTAACAATTCTTCGTGTGCTATAGAAACGATTGAGGAATACTTTTTCCATTTGCCCCAGTTGTCAATGGAGTTAGCTTCCAAGTCAATGTAACAATCGAAGGCATTTCCTTTTAGAGATCGGACGAATTATTTCACCATGTGATCTCCGTAGGTCCCCGCATCATTGCATGTCTCGACAAAGTGTGCCATATATTGTCTTGGGTTGCCTTTGCCATCGAATTGTTGGAACCTGGGAGGTTGGTAGTCAGTTGGCATCTTCAAGTTGTCAATTCTCTTTGTATATGGCTTTTTGTAGGCAACAAAAGATTTAGAACTTCCTTCAAACTTGTCTTTCATCGTCTCCAACACAATGTTCTTTAGTTGGTTGATAGGAAGCGTTTCGTCAGTTGAAACTTGTATCTTATCCTCATCTGGCTTTTCTTCGAATGGATGGTATTTCGTGGAGTCTTCCTCTTCGTGTTCATCCTCGACTTGTTTTCCATTTGCATGACTTGCCTCCGCATTCTTCATTTTCTTCATAAGTTGGAAGATCTTTAAGTCTTGAGCTTCCATATGTCTGGTAAGTCCCTCAATGGCTTTCATCATACTTGTTATTTGCTCTTCAGGAGTTATGGCACTTATTGTCATTACTGCAGCTTCAGTTGAGGTAGTTGATGAGTTTGGCATGGAGCAAGGAGTTGAGCAAACAGAGTCATCATCACCATCTTTATCTCCGTGTAATGGCTTATTGAGAGTAATCCCCACCATATGGTTTGTCACTGAGGAGATTTCAGGCATACTTCTTGTAAAGTCTTCAACCTTGTCAATTTGCAACTCTGAAGGCTTTGATGAAGTAGGTCTTTGCATCGCAATCTTTAGTGGAGTCACTATTTGAGTCTTCACAGCATATAGTTCTGAAGGCTTTGAGGTATATTACCTTTTTATCACAATCCGAAGATGAGTCCTTCTTTGTGCTCTTAGAGAGAAGATATGAGAGGAAGAGACGGTCCGACTGGGCGTGCCAAAATTTATAACAACAAATTTATGTATTTATGATAAAATATATACAAATTGGGTACAAAGATAATTTCAGATGGATTTAATATAAAAGATAATATAAACGGGTTACAATCTCAATCAATCATCTGATTCTTCTCTCGAACCAATTTGAATTGACTTGACTTTGAGTTTTTTTACTAGAGTGTATGCTGACTGTGTTGACAGCATGTGTGTTGACTGGAAGAACGCCGGATCGGAGGAGCTTGGAACCTTTATCTCTGATTGGAGGCAGTTGGCTGGAAGAACGACGGATCGGAGGGGCTTGACACCTTGATCTCTGATCGGAGGTTGTTGGTTGGAAGAACGCCAAATCGAAGGGGCTTAACATCTTGATCTCTGATCTGAGGCTGTTGGCTGGAAGAACGCTGGATCTGAGGGGATTAGCACCTTGATCTCTGATCGGAGGTGGATGGCTGGAAGAATGCCGGATCGGAGGGGCTTGACACCTTGATCTCTGATCGGAGGCTGTTGGCTGGAAGAACGCCGGATCGGAAGGGTTTGGCACCTTGATCTCTGATCGAAGGTTGTTGGCTGGAAGAACGCCGGATCGGATGGGCTTGACAACTTGATCTCTGATCGGAGGTGGATGGCTGGAAGAACGCCGGATCAAAGGGGCTTAGCACCTTGATCTCTAATCGGAGGTTGTTCTTGACTTGAAGATGCTTGAAGATCTCAAAGTAGCACTGCTCGTATTCTTGATCTCTTCAGAAGCGTCTGCGTCTTCAGATATTTTAGTGTCTATGAATGTGTGGAGGAGGGCTCCTTATATAGGTGAAGGTTGAGGATGCCCCATAAATAACTCGCTATCTGATTGGTCAATGGCTGATTTGACCTAATTCTGCGGGCTTGGGTCTTTCTATCCTTACAATTTGATTGATCAATATTGATTTGACCTGATTCTGCAGTCTTGGACTTATTTGACTGGATCTGTCTCAATTATCAATTATTCATTAATTTATTTTAGGAATTTATTTATTTAAATCCCTTAATAAATAAATAAATAATTGATAATTATTGCATTAATTTACCACATATTTTTTTAATAGGCAATAAAATTCAAGTGCCTACATAAAGATTATGGGGGCATTTAGAAGCAGAGATTAAAATTATTATGTATTGCATCTCGTATGATTGGTTAATGTTAGAATCGAAGAGTGAAATGAATCGATATTGAGATCGCTAAAAAAATTATTACTTACAGATAATATTTATTTTTCTCGGTTCATACAGATTCTATTAATAAATTAAAAAAATAAAAATTTAACAGATCGTTCACTTAAAATTATTATTATATTTTTGAATAAATGAAAACCCCCACTTATAAATTTCTATAAACCTCTCTAAAAATTATATTTCTACCCATATATAATTTGATTACACTTATTTCAATGAATTATAAGAGTGACTCACAGTTATTTCAATTAAGGCAAATACTGTTGTACAACAATTTTTAAGGTGCAATTGGGTCAACTTTATCCAATTTACTTTTTGACCCGTAATATATAAGAAATATGGAGCCCTAATTTCCTTCAATTCATTCCTCGTCGTCTCTTCCATCCCCTCTCTCTCTCTCTCTCTCCATCCTCTCATTTTCTTCCACTCCAATCGGTCTTTTCACTCTCCTCTCTCCATCCTCTCATTTTCTCCCACTATTCATCTGCCTTCTCTGATCAATTTTCAATATCTGTTGGATTGATTTTATTTGATACCTTCTTCGATCAATCTTTGATTTGTCCGTTCTATCATATAGCATAAGTTTTACTTTTGTAAGTTATGAAGTTGAAGAGATTGAATCGGTTGATTTTAGATATGTATGACTGAAAGTTCGACGGAGGCGATAGAGAAGTGAATCTAGGGGGAGGTGACTGGCTGTCATCCAAGGAGATAGATCTAGTAGAAAAATGTTCAAACCGACTCATCAGGAAAGAGAGAAAGAGAAACTGAAAGCCTATTCACGCGAAAGCTGATTTCATACTCGCTTGACTTTCTTATTTTTTTTTATTTTTTTTAAGTTTGGTTAGTTTAGGATTGCTGTAATGCATCTAGGTTCGAAGAGTAGTTTCTCTGTATTTTTACAATTAACGAAAATTATGCTGGAGTATTCAGATATTTGTGACGTATACTTCTTAAACAAGAAGTGTATAAGTTTTGTTGAATAAGGGTATAATGTTTTATTAATAAACAGTTCTGGTGTCTGAAGAGATATCTGACTATAATTGATAAATATTTTTACTGGTCTTGAAATGAGAATTGTGTTGAAGGAAGCTTTGGTGTAATATGTGTGTATGTTTATTTACATATAATTTTTAAATATCAAGTTGTATAACTTTTATTAAATAAGTGTATAACTTTTTGTTAATAATAGTATAATGCGTGTATAATTTTTAATATATTAATTGATAAATTGATGTGTTCAAACTGTAATTGAATTTTAATTTACTATCGTTCTTGAGTTTGAGAATACCAATATGTGATGATGGACAATTTGAGCTTGGAAAATCAATTTGAGTTTGAGAATATAAATATGAAGATGGATAGATTGAGTGTGTGAAAGACTAAGAAAGACAATGAATTGGATCTGGAGTTAGAAGTTTTTAAAACAAAAATGTATAAACTATTTTAAGGTTCTTTGTAACTAATGACTCAATGCTTATATGTATTTTAATTAACTTTAGCGTATATAATTAACGTTGGTGTATATGATATATAAAACAAACGTATTACATTTTATTTTTAAGTGTATTTATTAATTTTTGAATATAAATATATCAAGCACTTAAGAGTTCTTTATAAGTGAGTGTACTAGTTTTAGTTCACTAGTGTATATTTTATATAAAATAATTGTATTATTTTTTATTCTTAAATGTATTAGTTCATTTTGGATATAAAAATGGTATTTGATCTTTGATACACAATAAATACGAACTAAATTTACCAATTTTAACATACTCTCTCTCACACACATATATTATTGAATCAAAATCAATTCCACAAATTTGAAGACATATTTAGTTAAAAAAAAGTATATTTTTATGAAAAAAATCATTATCGAGTCAATTTTTTTCAAAAATTAATATCGAGTCATTATCGAGTCAAGGGCGTTTGAGTCATTTTGGGTATTTTTAACTTTTTCCTTAAAATCATGGTAGGAGGAAAGAGTTTTGAAATATCAATCAGGCACTGTAGCCCATTAACAGTTAATTAAAAACAATGGTGTACCCCACCATTAGGGGCCCCCACTGCCCCTGCCCTGGGGATTGGTGGAGGAGGTAAATCGCAGGATGTGCCTCAAGTGGCTTATAAGGAGGGTTCAATGTTAAACTTGTGCTTGCAAGGGGTCAAATCCATGCCAAAGGCAGGATTCGAACCCCCACCCTGCAGCAACCAAGCTCAGCTGGAAGGCCTTTCCACCCTCCCCTCTACCACTTGAGCTAGTCTTGTTTCGATGTGAGAGGAGTGTCAGAGGACACCCTCCCAGTCAAAGCTTCATCTGGATTAATTGATATTTTCTACAATCAATGGAAGATATCAAGATCTCGTTATCTTTGAATTTTCCCCACAAAGTTATATTCTCAAAAGCATGAAATTTAAAAGCTCTAAAATTCGCTAAACTAGTTATCATCTATCATCGCCGATGGTCTGGATTTGCTTAGCCAAATCTGCAGCGGAATCCGGCAAGGAAGTCAGAGATAACGAGCCGGAGTAATTTGCCTTCACAGTGGACGCACGGCAGCGTACGAGTCCACCAATTCCGGCGGCATATTTTGGCAACGGTATAGGTTTGGCGTCAACCGAAGCAACGCATAATCAATTGAAAACGGACTATGGTTTTCAGACCGCCGGCGATGGATTTTTGACTGCCGTCGAGTTAATCGGAGAAATGGTCAGACGTGGAGAACTGGAGATTGTTTCATTTGCTTTGAAGATTAAGACAGATTTTTTTATTTTTTTTCTAGAAAAATAAGATAAAGAGAAGAGGGTATAACGGTCTTAAATGGAGTGTATTTGGTAATATTCATATATATACTAATATTGGTTTATATTAAATAAATAGATGCGTCTAAGTAATTTTGGGATGCAAATAGCTGCCCTATTATAACTTATATTACTTTCTATAATTATATTTATATAGATACAGCACAACAACTATTACTTATAATCATTTTTCGGTAAGCAAATTAGGGTCTCCAAGATCCTTAATGCCTTTTTTTTTCTACATATATCTGTTGGATTATATACTAAAAGTCTAGCTTTTTGTATGAACAATGTTATAACAATTAATTTGAAATGAGAATCATATGATCAAATGATTACATCTTATAATTTATTTATATGTTCGATGCAATAGTCCACTTACTTTATACTGTAGATAATATGTTGTGCGACAACACGCGGAAGATCATATTATCGGTTTCCTTATAAAGTATAAACAGATGCTCACAATCGAGATAGACGGGGACTTTCTATCGGGATGGTTGTAGTGTGGTTTGGTATTAGCTTGTCTTGGCTATAGAATCACATTAGTGCACTTGTGTGTATTGAGCAGGACCGCTTGAGATCGTTCGATTTATACTGACTTATAGGAGAACTTGATCTCAGTTATTATGGATGTTCGTGCTCTTAATCCCTATACAATAACCTCGACACATAGGGCAGTATGTATTTCTTTGATTCATCAATGGGTGAGATTTACATGCAATTAAATCAATAAACTCGGTGAGTTGGGAAGTAGTGCTGTCTCTATGGTGTGCTGTTGATTGTAGAAGGAATCCGTGTCCGTCATAGGTTGATGATGTCCCCTTGAGGAGCTCATAAGGATTATCATGTAAACCCTGCAGGTGGAATTTATTCCGGCATGATAATGAGGTTGAGTGGTACTACTCTTGGATGAGATATTAATTAATTGAGTTGTCAGTAACTTAAATTAATTAATGGACATTGTATATCTTAAACATGGGGAGACTAACGGGCTCATAATAAGAAGGAGCCCAAAACGTAATTTTGGGATTGGTATGGTAGTGCAGTAATAATATTTTAGTGGAATATATTATTATTATTGGACTTAAGTATAAGCTTTGGGCTAAGCTTGGATACTTAAGCCCAATGGAGGCCCAACCCAATTTCTCCTCCTGGTCCCTGCTGTAGCCCATGTATATAAGTCACCTCAACTTATCTGGAACCCTAATCTAATTCATTATTCACGTGTGATGAGGGTTGAGAGCAGATTGAGTAGGTCTCGTAGATCGTCGCCCACACGACGTCGAGATCGGACTTGGGACATACAGCAGAAGACCGGAAGGTCGTTTGCTGCTGCAGTTCGTCATATTCCAAAATTCATATAAAATCGTACAGTTCTTCGATTTTAATGTATTATATACTGATGGAAAGCCTTCGAAGAGAGGATCGTTTGAGCACAAAGATCACTCAATTCCGACATCAGAAGAGGAACTTATGGCTATTCTCGTGGGACTGCGCAGACTACCAGCGAGAATTCAACCTCTACATCAACCCTTGGTGAAAGGTAATGCGTTTCATGTTTACTTGCTTCCGCTGCTTGTTAGAAATTCATGGAACCCTAACGGGTCACATTAACCAAACGATAGAATGCCAACAATTGGTATCAGAGCTTCGGTTTCGTGGTGAAGCGTGACACGTTAGGATAGGGTTTATGTGATTAATTTTTCGGAATTAGGATCACATGTTTAGGGTTTTGGTTTTATTGCGCAAACCATGAATATCCCTATGTAATATATACCCTATATCATATCTATTCGTCCATGGTTGTGTGTGAGAGGATTCGACGAAAACTGTTCGTCAATTTCACATGCAAGGAAGAAAGAGAGGACAAAAATAGAATCACGCTTTTGAGAGAAAATCCAGCGTAGTGATATTGCAGAGGCAATAACCAGAGTTTCAACGGTCGGATTGATCTGTAATTTGGTGAACACGTTCAGACCTTGTGGATGTACATTCTGAACGGTGGAGATCGAATTTGGAGCTTTTTCTTGCTGGGAGTACGCTGAAAACAGAAGCAGATATTTGGGCAATTCTGTTTTGCGCAGTCGAGGGAAAAGTGCCGTTTCTGACAAACTAATCGTTGGATCAAGCTTTAATTTGGTCAGCACGTTCAGACCTTGTGGATGTACATTCTGAACGGTGGAGATCGAATTTGGAGCCTTTTCTTGCTGGGAGTACGCTGAAAACAGAAGCAGATATTTGGGCAATTCTGTTTTGCGCAGTCGAGAGAAAAGAGCAGTTTCTCACAAAATAACCGTTGGATCGATCTGTAATTTGGATAAAATGTTCAGGACTTACAGTAGTAGATTCTGGACGGTGGAGATTGGATTCTGATGTTCTTTCAGTTTCAAACTACGAACGATAGTTGGTGTAGTTTGGTGTTGCGCGTTGGGCTGAACTTGGTTCCATGCAAGTAGGCCCTTGGACGAGCGACTGTCCGGGCGAGGGGCGCTCGTCAAGGCACTTGGGGCGCTCCCTGACATAATTGGCGGTGGGATATGACGATGGACGTCTTGGGGCACAAGCAATCATGCTTGTTGCGTAAGGCATCGATTCCACAGTAGGAGTGTCGGACAAGACATTAAAATTTAGAGGCGTTTTTATTCCTAATATATATAACTGTCATAATTGATTTAATTGTCTATTATTGTTATATATATATATATATATATATATATGGATGCTTGATCTCTATGATTTATTGTCTTATATAGAAGCATGCTAGATTGCGTATTATATTTGGTATATTATATGCATGTATTGCTAGAGTGTTGGATAAGACATCCAATTTTAAGAAAACTAATTCCTAATATATAACTGTCATAATAGATTGTATATTATTGTTATATATGGATGTCGAATTAATTCCTAATATATGACTGCTATAATTGATTTAATAATCTATTATTGTCATATATGAATGTCGAATTAATTCCTAATATATAACTGCTATAATTGATTGTCTATTATTGTTATATATGGATGTTGAATTGATTCCTAATATATAACTGACATAATTGATTTAATTATCTATTATTGTTATATATGGTTGCTCGTCGATATCGATGATTTTGATAATCTAGACGATATGACGATCGATATCGATAGTTTCAGAATTTTGATAATCTTGATATTTTTCGAATATTTGATAATCTAGTCGATATCGATGATTTTGATAATCTGGACGACATCGACGGTCGATATCGATGGTTTCGAAAATTGGACAATCTGAAAATTTTGAAAATTTGATAGTCTGGAAGTCTTTGCTGATATTCGTGCCCGGTGGCGAACAATCGAATTCGCTGATATATAACTGTTAATGATTGATTTAATTATTGATTATTGTTATATATGTATGCATGACTCTCTGTGATTTACTGTCTTATGTGCCGTAATAGAAGCATGCTAGCGTTGCGTATTTTATTCTGAATATCATATGCATGTAAAAACCCTCGGTGTTAAATTACTAAGTGGGAGAGGGGATTGATAAATATTCCCGCGGCCTCCATTATTGGTTTGTAAGTGATGTGAGTAAACTTGCGTGTTGGCAATAGGCCTTCCTCCCTAACGGATGAGTTTATTCACGGATCACTGGTACAGACTTCATTACATAATTATTGTTTGTAATGTGGTACATGAACTTGCGTGTTGGCAATAGGCCTTCCTCCCTAACGGATGAGTTTATGTGGGGCTCACTGGTACAAACTTATAATTGATGATTGTAGGAAGCTATCCGAGCGCGTGTGTACTTCTCCAACTGTAAGGCACACAAGCTCGCGCAGTGGACTTGGGATCAAATAATGGTGTACACTTAGGTGTAAATAATTAGTATCCTCCCCAACGGAGTCACTGCTATTATTTACATGGCTAAAGAGGAACCGACTATTAATTATTTTGTCATAAAGTTAGGTTGACAAATAAAATTAATGGGTAAAACCTTCTCTTGTAAATGTTTGGGTTTGTAAACGTCCACACTAACGTGGCTTGCAGACTCACGGTGCTTGAGATGTCGGTGAATTTTATTTTTATATAGTTTTGAGGGAATCAATATAAATGGATAAAATTCGAAGATTTGATCGGTATATTTATTTGTGATTCTCTGATTTTCAAATGGTTTTATTTCACTTATGGTTGACTAAAAGAAATTATATTTACTGGTCCAAAATTAGATGATTAGAAAAGAATCTTGGTTTTGAATTTTACTGCTTAAGAAAATACATGTGTGTTCTCACAATGGACGTCTCATGATGCCTATTAAAGTCTCTAGTGAAGAGATGAGAGGTTCATAGAAATATGATGGTCTCATGTAACTCTTCGGATACTTGAGCAAGTTAAAAGGCAGAAGATCATGATTTAATTTGATGAATGAATTGGGAAAGCATGGAGTATAAATTGAAGGGAAACCTAGATCAATTTAATTCTTTGTGAATTGCCTAGATGTTTTTGAGTAAGTTCCACCTGAATTACAATAGGATGTATATGGTGGAAAACTTCTGGCAAAACATGTGGCAAAGGAAAGCAATTTTCATCATAATGTGAACAAGTTTTATATCTTATTCACTAGTTGTTTAAAACATGATTAGTGATGGCATTTACTGACACGAAGTGTGTAGATACTGGAATCACTAAATGTTTATTACTAAGTGAGGATAAGATTGTTATGACATGGGTAAAACTACAAGAGTAGTGGCTATTGCAGTGGGAGTTGTCTATTTATTAAACGATATGAATAAACGTTTGATTTTATGAAATTGTCTTTACGTACATTTTCATAGAAAGAATTTGATTCGGTTTCTATGCATTAATAGATGGATACTCCATTTCATTTAAATGACATGGTCATTATAATGAATGATAGAGTTGTAATCTGTTATGGTACGTTGGTGAACAATTTGTACACTCTTAAATCATGTTTATCCCCTGGATGCGACAAATAGTAATTAATAATGAGTCTTCTAATCTAGTAGGAGAAAGGTACCTTCGGAAATGAATTTCCCACCTTAATGGTGTGACGAATAGAAGGAATAGCACTCTTATGGTAGTGATTAGATAGATGATGAATTATTTGGAATTACTAAATTCATTTTATGGATATGCCCTAGGAACAGTAATTCGTAAGAATGTTTTTCTATTTGTGGGATATCCTAGAAAAATGAAGGATTATTTATTTAGTCCACAAGATCGAAGAGTGATTGTTAACATAAACACTAGATTTTTGGAAAAAGGACTATGTAATAAATCAAATACCCATATATAAATTGTTCTAAAGGAAGTGAGAGAAAAACACAAAGTATTAGTACCAAGTGTACAAGAGGATATACCACAAGGTAAACTGTGACGCGTGTCACATCTGATACACAATTGCGTGTAGTGTCTTCTCGTAGTGGGAGGGTTGTTCTAAATCCTGATAGATACATGTTTTGGGAAAGTCGTGAGACTTGGTCCCTCGCAAACATGAAATGGACCCACGGATACGACGAAGCACTACAAGTTAGAAATGCCTAATCCTAGCAAAGTCCAATGAATATTAAAATAGAATCAATAGATTCTAAATTAGGTCTGGATGCTTGTTGAACCGCTAAATGGCGTAAAAGCCATTGGAAGCGGGCATGCAAGAATAAAAGAGGATCATAGAATAAGGTGAAAACCTTGGAAGCAAGCTTGTTGCGAAAAGGTATACTCAGAAAGAAAGGGTTCGATTATGAGAAAACCTGTTCGCCGGTAGCTATGCCTAAGTTGATCCGAACTCTTTTATTTGTTGCTACTCATATGAAATATGAGGGATAGCAAATAGATGTCGAGACAGCTTTCCTGATTGGAAGTCTTAAGGGAAACATCTATGTAAAGCAACCAGAGTGATTCATTGTAAAGAGCTAAGAGCATTGTGATAGTGAGCTTAAAAGTGTCCATTAATGGACTAAAACAAGCTTCAAGATCATGAAACATCCGTTTTGATGAGGTAATCCAGTGACATGGATCTAATCAATGATCGGATGTGTCTTGTGTATTGAAAAGAGTGATGGAAACGTGGTGGTATTTCTTGTACTATACGTAGATGATATATTGCTCATTGGAGACAATGAAAGAGTATTGTCGGGCGTATGTGTATGGATAATAAAGCGGTATGAAATGAAGGACTTAAGAAGAGCAAAAATATCCTTTTGATCACGGTAATACGGATCACAAGAAAGGATATTATGCTTGTCTCAAGCTTCATGAATTGATACGATCCTTACTTGTTTTAGCAAGTGACTTTATCTAAGAAAATATGTCTTGAGACACAAAAGGAAGATAAAGGTAATGAAAGCGGTTCCTTATGCTTCGGCGAATAAGGAAGCTTAATCTTAGGAATGCTATGCGCGAGAATGGATATCTATTTTGCTGAACGCATGAACAGTGGGTATCAACGTAACCCGGAACAAGAATGATGAACTGTGGTAAGACATATATGAAGTGCCTGAGAAGGACTGGAAATTATATGTAAGCTTACTGGGCAAATTCACTGCTTCTTGTGGATTACGTAGACTCGGATTTTTTAGTCAGATTGGACGACAGTAAATCCACCTCAAGGTTATGTGTTTAATTTTAGGAAGTTGAGTCATAATGTGGAGGAGTGTTATATAGAAATATATTTCAGACTCCGGACTCCATCATGGAAAGATGATAAATTGGAGCCTATGAGGCAGCCAAAGTATCTGTATGACTCTAGAAACTTCAAGATGGACTTTGAAGTGTTTCTAAGTTTGCCCAAGGATATCACAATTTATATTGATGATATTGGTGCAGTTGCAAACTTGAAGGAATCACGAGCCCATAAGGCAATTAAACACATGGAGTGCAAGTACCACCTGTTACGAGAAATCGTATGATGAGGGGAAGGTTGTTGTCGCCTAGATTGCATCGGATGATGACCTAGTAAATCCATTTACAAGGATATTAAGGCGAGAGCTTTTAATGGTCGTGTAGTGGGAGTGGGAATCAGATGTATGGCGGAAGACATGACAGCATAGTCTTTTAGTATAAGTGGGAGATTGTTGGATTATATACTAAAAGTCTAGCTTTTTGTATGAACAATGTTATAACAATTAATTTGAAATGAGAATCATATGATCAAATGATTGCATCTTATAATTTATTTATATGTTCGATGCAATAGTCCACTTACTTTATACTGTAGATAATATGTTGTGCGACAACACGCGGAAGATCATATTATCGGTTTCCTTATAAAGTATAAACAGATGCTCACAATCGAGATAGACGGGGACTTTCTATCGGGATGGTTGTAGTTGTTGGATTGTATACTAAAAGTCTAGCTTTTTGTATGAATAATGTTATAACAATTAATTTGAAATGAGAATCATATGATCAAATGATTGCATCTTATAATTTATTCATATGTTCGATGCAATAGTCCACTTACTTTATACTGTTGATAATATGTTGTGCGACAACACGCGGAAGATCATATTATCGGTTTCCTTATAAAGTATAAACAGATGCTCACAACCGAGATAGACGGGGACTCTCTATCGGGATGGTTGTAGTGTGATTTGGTATTAGCTTGTCTTGGCTATAGAATCACATTAGTGCACTTGTGTGTATTGAGCAGGACCTCTTGAGATCGTTCGACTTATACTGACTTATAGGAGAACTTGATCTCAGTTATTATGGAAGTTCGTGCTCTTAATCCCTATACAATAACCTCGACACGTAGGGCAGTATGTATTTCTTTGATTCATCAATGGGTGAGATTTACATGTAATTAAATCAACAAACTCGATGAGTTGGGAAATAGTGCTGTCTCTATGGTGTGCTGTTGATTGTAGAAGGAATCCGTGTCCGTCATAGGTTGATCATGTCCCCTTGAGGAGCTCATAAGGATTATCATATAAACCCTGCAGGTGGAATTTATTCCGACATGATAATGAGGTTGAGTGGTACTACTCTTGGATGAGATATTAATTAATTGAGTTGTCAGTAACTTAAATTAATTAATGGACATTGTATATCTTAAACATGGGGAGACTAACGGGCTCATAATAAGAAGGAGCCCAAAACGTAATTTTGGGATTGGTACGGTAGTGCAATAATAATATTTTAGTGGAATATATTATTATTATTGGACTTAAGTATAAGCTTTGGGCTAAACTTGGATACTTAACCCCAATGGAGGCCCAACCCAATTTCTCCTCCTGGTCCCTGCTGTAGCCCATGTATATAAGTCACCTCACCTTATCTGGAACCCTAATCTAATCTAATATAACTGATTATTCACGTGTGATGAGGGTTGAGAGCATATTGAGGAGGTCTCGTAGATCGTCGCCCACACGACGTCGAGATCAGATTTGGGACATACGGCAGAAGATCAGAAGGAAAGCCGTCGAAGAGAGGATCGTCTGAACGTAAAGATCACTCAATTCTGACATCAGACGAGGAAGTTATCGCCATTCTAGTGGGACTGCGCAGGCTGCCTGCGAAAATCAATCTTCATCAACATACCCTGGTGAACGGTAATCGTTTCTATGATTTATTGCTTCCGCTGTGATATGATAGAAACGTATGATATTCTAACGGGTCACATTAACCAAACGATCCAAGCGCCATCAATTGGTATCAGAGCTTCGGTTTCGTGGTGAAGCGTGACACGTTAGGTTAGGGTTTATGTGATTAATTTTTCGAAATTAGGATCGCATGTTTAGGGTTTTGGTTTTACTGCACAAACCATGAATATCCCTATGTGAAATATACCTTATATCATATCTGTTCGTTGATGGTTGTGTGTGAGAGGATTCGACGAAAACTGTTCGTCAATTTCACATGGAAGGAAGAAATTGAGAGAAAATCCAGCGCAGTGATATTACAGAGGCAATAACCGGAGTTTCAACCGTCGGATCAGGCTGAATTTTTGTCAGCATGTTCGGATTTTGTGGATGTACATTCTGAACGGTAAAGATCATATTTGGAGATTTGTGTTGTCGGGAATACGCCGAAAACAGAAGCAGTTTTTGGGCGATTCTGTTCTGCGCAGTCAAGGGAAAAGAGTTGTTCTCACAATCTAACTGTTGGATCGACCTGTAATTTGGACAGAATGTTCAAAACTCACAGGCATAGATTCTGGACGGTGGAGATTGGATTCCCATATTCCTACAGTTGCGAACACCCTAAACGAAAGTTGGTGTAGTTTGATGTTGCGCGTTGGGCTGAACTTGATTCCGTGCAAGTAGGCCCTTGGACGAGAGACAGTTCGAGCGGATTTGCATCAGGTTCGATTGGTCTGCATCAGGTTCGATCGATGTTGCACCAGGTTCGAGCGGATTTGCATCAGGTTCGATTGGTCTGCATCAGGTTCGATCGATGTTGCACCAGGTTCGAACGGATTTGCATCAGGTTCGATTGGTCTACATCAGGTTCGATCGATGCTGCACCAGGTTCGAGCGGGTCTGCATCAGGTTCGATTGGTCTGCATCAGGTTCGATCGATGCTGCACCAGGTTCGAACAGATTTGCATCAGGTTCGATTGGTCTGCATCAGGTTCGATCGATGCTGCTTCAGGTTCGAGCGGGTCTGCATCAGGTTCGATTGGTCTGCATCAGGTTCGATCAATGCTGCACCAGGTTCGAGCGAATTCACATTAGGTTCGATTAGTCTGCATCAGGTTTGATCGACTCTGCACTAGGTTCGAGCAGGTTTGCATCAAGTTCGACTGGTCTGCATCAGGTTCCGCGTGAGTCTTCACAATATGATCGGGCAGGGTGCCAGAGTGGTGGAGCAGACTACTGGGAGGTCGATCCCCATCGCAGTTGTCCGCATTCGTGATTGGTGGCGAACAATCGAATTCGCTGTTATATAACTGTTATAATTGATTTATTAATTGATTATTGTTATATATGTATGCATGATTCTCTATGATTTATTGCCTTAAATAGAAGCATGCTAGATTGCGTATTATATTTGGTATATTATATGCATGTATGTTGGAGTGTTGATCAAGTCAACTTATTTTTGACAATTTATTTCCTTATATATAACTGCTATAATTGTTTTATTGGTCAATTATTGTTATATATTTGGAAGTATGAGCATGCTAGGTTGCATATTTTATTCTGAAATATTATATGCATGTAAAAACCCTCGGTCTTAAATAACTAAGTGGGAGAGGGGATTGGTAATTAATTCCCACGGCCTCCATTATTGGTTTGTAAGTGATGTGAGTAAACTTACGCGTTGGCAATAGATCCTTCCTCCCTAACGGATGAGTTTATTCACGGATCACTGGTACAAACTTCTTTAAATAATTATTGTTTGTAATGTGATGCATATGGACTTGCGCGTTGGCTATAGTGTCTTCCTCCCTAACGGATGAGCTTATATGCGGTTCACTAGTACAAACTTATATAATTGATGGTTGTAGAAAGTTATCTGAGCGCGTGTGTACTTCTCCAACAGTAAGGCACATAAGCTTGGGCAGTGGACTTGGAATCAAATAATGGTGCACACTTAGATGTAAATAATTAGTATCCTCCCCAACGGAGTCACTGCTATTATTTGCATGGCTAAAGAGGAACCGACTTTTAATTATTTTGTCATGAAGTTAGGTTGACAAATGAAATTAATGGGTAAAACCTTCTCTTGTAAATGTTCGGGTTTGTAAACGTCCACACTAACGTGGCTTGCAGACTCACGGTGCTTGAGATGTCGGTGAATTTTATTTTTATATTGTTTTGAGGGAATCAATATAAAAGGATAAAATTCGAAGTTTTGATCGGTAATTAATTTATGATTCTCTGATTTTCAAATGGTTTTATCTCACATATTATTAACTAAAAGAAATTATATTTACTTGTCCAAATTAGATGACTAGAAAAGAATCTTGGTTTTGAATTTTACTGCTTAAGAAAATACATGTGTGTTTTCACAAGGGACGTCTCATGATGCCTATTAAAGTCTCTAGTGAAGAGATGAGAGGTTCATAGAAATATGATGGTCTCATGTAACTCTTCGGATACTTGAGTAAGTTAAAAGGCAGAAGATCATGATTTAATTTGATGAATGAATTGGGAAAGCATGGAGTATAAATTGAAGGGAAACCTAGATCAATTTAATTCTTCGTGAATTGCCTAGATGTTTTTGAGTAAGTTCCACCTGAATTACAATAGGATGTATATGGTGTAAAACTTCTGGCAAAACATGTGGCAAAGGAAAGCCATTTTCATCATAATGTGAACAAGTTTTATATCTTATTCACTAGTTATTTAAAACATGATTAGTGATGGCATTTACTGACACGAAGTGTGTAGATACTGGAATCACTAAATGTTTATTACTAAGTGAGGATAAGATTGTTATGACATGGGTAAAACTACGAGAGTAGTGGCTATTGCAGTGGGAGTTGTCTATTTATCTAATGATATGAGTAGACGTTTGATTATGAGAAATTGTTTTACGTACGTTTTCATAGAAAGAATTTGATTTCGGTTTCTATGCATTAATAGATGGATACTCCATTTCATTTAAATGACATGGTCATTATAATGAAGGATAGAGTTGTAATCTGTTATTGTACGTTGGTGAACAATTTGTATTCTCTTAAATCATGTATATTCCACAGATGCAACAAATAGTAATTAATAATGAATCTTCTAATCTTAGTAAGAGAAATATACCTTCGGATATGAACTAAACATATATTTGGCATCTAAGAATAGATCATTTTACTTGAGTAGGATTCAAAAGTTGATAGCCGATAGACCCTTAGGTTTATCTGAAGTAAAAACTATCTGACTTTCGAGTCTTGCTTGGGAGTAAAAATGACTAATTGCTTTTTCAAGACAAAGGGGGTGCAGAACCAAAGATATATATGTTGGAATTAGTTCATTATGATTTATGTGGTCCTAAGATTGTCCGGATGAGAGGTGGATATGAATATTCATCAATCGATGAATTATTCTTGAAATGGATATATTTGTTTGATGCACTGCATGTCTAAGTTCCTTGATTAATTCAAGAATTGCAAGGCTGGTACAGTGAAGCATCATGGAAAATATATCAAGTAATGACGATTTAATCCTCATTACGAGTACCTCTTAGGATAGTTAGGAGCTATTAATCAGAGGTTGAGATTAAATCTCAAGTGGTCTACACCGGGCATGCCCCAGCTGAATGGTGTGGTGGATAGAAGGAATAAGACTCTTATGGTAATGATTAGATAGGTGATGAATTATTTGGAATTACTTAATTCATTTTATGGATAAGCCCTAGAAACAATAATTCATTTGAATGTTTGTCTGTTTGTGGGATATGCTATAAAAATGAAGGTGATTTATTTAGTCTAAAAGATTGAAGGGTGATTATTAACACAAACACTAGATTTTTGGAAAGAGACTATGTATTAAATCATAAACCCATGCATAAATTGTTCTAAAGGAAGTGAGAGGGAAAAACACAAAGTATAAGTACCAAGTGTACAAGAGGATATACCACAAGGTAAACTGCAACGCGTGTCACGTCTGATACACAATTGCGTGTAGTGCCTTGTCATAGTGGGAGGGTTCTTCGACAACCTGTAAGATACATGTTTTGGGAAAGTCATGAGACTTGGTCCCTAGCAAACATGAAATGGACCCACAGATACTACGAAGCACTACAAGTTAGAAATGCCAAATCCTAGCAAAGTGCAATGAATATTAAAATAGAATCGATGGATTTTAAATTAGGTCTGGATGCTTGTTGAACCGCAAAATGGCGTAAAAGCCATTGGAAGCGGGCATGCAAGAATAAAAGAGGATCATAGAATAACATGAAAACCTTGGAAGCAAGCTTGTTGCGAAAAGGTATACTCAGAAAGAAAGAGTTCGATTATGAGAAAACCTGTTCGCCGGTAGTTATGCCTAAGTTGATCCGAACTCTTTTATTTGTTGCTACTCATATGAAATATGAGGGATAGCAAATAGATGTCGAGACAGCTTTCCTGATTGGAAGTCTTAAGGGAAACATCTATGTGAAGCAACCAGAGTGATTCATTGCAAAAAGCTAAGAGCATTGTGATAATAAGCTTAAAAGTGTTCATTCATGGACTAAAGCAAGCTTCAAGATCATGAAACATCCGTTTTGATGAGGTAATCCAGTGACATGGATCTAATCAATGATCGGATGGGTCTTGTGTATTGAAAAGAGTGATGGAAACGTGGTGGTATTTCTTGTACTATACGTAGATAGTATCTTGCTCATTGGAGACAGTTAAAGAGTATTGTCGGGCGTATGGGTATGGTTGATAAAGCGGTATGAGATGAAGGACTTAAGAAGAGCAAAAATATCCTTTTGATCACAGTAATACGGATCACAAGAAAGGATGTTATACTTATCTCAAGTTTCATATAATGATACGATCCTTACTCGTTTAGCATGTGAATTTATCTAAGTGAATGTGTCTTGTGACACAAAAGTAGATAAAGAAGATGAAAGTGGTTCCTTATGCTTCGGCAAATGAGGAAGCTTAATCTAAGGAATGTTATGCACGAGATTGGATATCTGTTTTGCCGATGGCATGAACAGTGGGTATCAAGGTAACCCAAAATAAGAATGTTGAACTGTGGTAAGACATATACTTATGTACCTGAAAAGGACTAGAAACTATATGTGGGCTTACCGAACAGATTCACTGATTCTTATGGGTTACATAGATTCAGATTTTTCAAATCAGATAGGGACGGCATTAAATCCACCTCAAAGGTTATGCGTTTAATTTTAGGAAGTTGAGTCATAATGTGGAGGAGTGTTATATAGTAATATATTTCAGACTCCGGACTCCATCATGGAAAGATGATAAATTGGAGCCTATGAGGCAGCCAAAGTATCTGTTTGACTCTAGAAACTTCATGATGGACTTTGAAGTATTTCTAAGTTTGCCCAAAATTATCACAATTTAAATTAATGATATTGGTGCAGTTGCAAACTTAAAGGAATCACGAGTCCATAAGGCAATTAAACACATGGAGCGCGAGTACCACCTGTTACGAGAAATCGTATGATGAGGGGAAGGTTGTTGTCACCTAGATTGCATCGGATGATAACCTAGTAAATCCATTTACAAGGACCTTAAGGCGAGAGCTTTTGATGGTCGTGTAGTGGGAGTGGAAATTAGATGTATGGCAGAAGACATGACAGCATAGTCTTTTAGTATAAGTGGGAGATTGTTGGATTGTATACTAAAAGTCTAGCTTTTTGTATGAATAATGTTATAACAATTAATTTTGAAATGAGAATCATATGATCAAATGATTGCATCTTATAATTTATTCATATGTTCGATGCAATAGTCCACTTACTTTATACTGTTGATAATATGTTGTGCGACAACACGCGGAAGATCATATTATCGGTTTCCTTATAAAGTATAAACAGATGCTCACAACCGAGATAGACGGGGACTCTCTATCGGGATGGTTGTAGTGTGATTTGGTATTAGCTTGTCTTGGCTATAGAATCACATTAGTGCACTTGTGTGTATTGAGCAGGACCTCTTGAGATCGTTCGACTTATACTGACTTATAGGAGAACTTGATCTCAGTTATTATGGAAGTTCGTGCTCTTAATCCCTATACAATAACCTCGACACGTAGGGCAGTATGTATTTCTTTGATTCATCAATGGGTGAGATTTACATGTAATTAAATCAACAAACTCGATGAGTTGGGAAATAGTGCTGTCTCTATGGTGTGCTGTTGATTGTAGAAGGAATCCGTGTCCGTCATAGGTTGATGATGTCCCCTTGAGGAGCTCATAAGGATTATCATATAAACCCTGCAGGTGAAATTTATTCCGACATGATAATGAGGTTGAGTGGTACTACTCTTGGATGAGATATTAATTAATTGAGTTGTCAGTAACTTAAATTAATTAATGGACATTGTATATCTTAAACATGGGGAGACTAACGGGCTCATAATAAGAAGGAGCCCAAAACGTAATTTTGGGATTGGTACGGTAGTGCAATAATAATATTTTAGTGGAATATATTATTATTATTGGACTTAAGTATAAGCTTTGGGCTAAACTTGGATACTTAACCCCAATGGAGGCCCAACCCAATTTCTCCTCCTGGTCCCTGCTGTAGCCCATGTATATAAGTCACCTCACCTTATCTGGAACCCTAATCTAATCTAATATAACTGATTATTCACGTGTGATGAGGGTTGAGAGCATATTGAGGAGGTCTCGTAGATCGTCGCCCACACGACGTTGAGATCGGACTTGGGACATACGGCAGAAGATCAGAAGGAAAGTCGTCGAAGAGAGGATCGTCTGAACGTAAAGATCACTCAATTCTGACATCAGACGAGGAAGTTATCGCCATTCTAGTGGGACTGCGCAGGCTGCCTGCGAAAATCAATCTTCATCAACATACCCTGGTGAACGGTAATCGTTTCTATGATTTATTGCTTCCGCTGTGATATGATAGAAACGTATGATATTCTAACGGGTCACATTAACCAAACGATCCAAGCGCCATCAGTAGTGTGGTTTGGTATTAGCTTGTCTTGGCTATAGAATCACATTAGTGCACTTGTGTGTATTGAGCAGGACCGCTTGAGATCGTTTGATTTATACTGACTTATAGGAGAACTTGATCTCAGTTATTATGGATGTTCGTGCTCTTAATCCCTATACAATAACCTCGACACATAGGGCAGTATGTATTTCTTTGATTCATCAATGGGTGAGATTTACATGCAATTAAATCAATAAACTCGGTGAGTTGGGAAGTAGTGCTGTCTCTATGGTGTGCTGTTGATTGTAGAAGGAATCCGTGTCCGTCATAGGTTGATGATGTCCCCTTGAGGAGCTCATAAGGATTATCATGTAAACCCTGCAGGTGGAATTTATTCCGGCATGATAATGAGGTTGAGTGGTACTACTCTTGGATGAGATATTAATTAATTGAGTTGTCAGTAACTTAAATTAATTAATGGACATTGTATATCTTAAACATGGGGAGACTAACGGGCTCATAATAAGAAGGAGCCCAAAACGTAATTTTGGGATTGGTATGGTAGTGCAGTAATAATATTTTAGTGGAATATATTATTATTATTGGACTTAAGTATAAGCTTTGGGCTAAGCTTGGATACTTAAGCCCAATGGAGGCCCAACCCAATTTCTCCTCCTGGTCCCTGCTGTAGCCCATGTATATAAGTCACCTCAGCTTATCTGGAACCCTAATCTAATTCATTATTCACGTGTGATGAGGGTTGAGAGCAGATTGAGTAGGTCTCGTAGATCGTCGCCCACACGACGTCGAGATCGGACTTGGGACATACAGCAGAAGACCGGAAGGTCGTTTGCTGCTGCAGTTCGTCATGTTCCAAAATTCATATAAAATCGTACAGTTCTTCGATTTTAATGTATTATATACTGATGGAAAGCCTTCGAAGAGAGGATCGTTTGAGCACAAAGATCACTCAATTCCGACATCAGAAGAGGAACTTATGGCTATTCTCGTGGGATTGCACAGACTACCAGCGAGAATTCAACCTCTACATCAACCCTTGGTGAAAGGTAATGCGTTTCATGTTTACTTGCTTCCGCTGCTTGTTAGAAATTCATGGAACCCTAACGGGTCACGTTAACCAAACGATCGAATGCCAACAATATCCACTAATATCAATTCCATACTTGGAATTTATTAATAATGTCGATTCCATATATGGGATTAATTATTTTTCTTAATTAACAAACACCCATGAGATTAATTAAAAAAAATGGTGTAATTCTGATATTAATCGGAAAAATGCACTTTTGGTCATGATATCTGGTGCACTCAGGTGCAAGCGTGCATCATATGCGTGTATTCATATGTGTATATTTTTTTATTCAATATTGTATACCTCTTATTACTTTTCCTAATTTGCTAATTCCTAGGGGCGTATTAAAGTTACGGAAGACCTGTTTAAGCTCTTTCGGCTTAGGGAGTTGACCCCAATCCCTGGTATAATAAAATAGGTCTGAACCAACCAGAAGAATCAGTTGTGGAATAAAAGGACGGGCTGGTAAGAGCCTTTTTCCACGGAAGGTATCCTTTCTAAAGGTAACTTCCAGCCATGTTCATACTCGACACGAAGCCACACCGGATACATATTGATACCTGATTGGTTGGCGAGTAGATGTTGAGATAATGATTTTGTGTTGCGGTAAAATACAGGATTGAGTCAGTGTGTGTAAAGTAGCAGCGGATATGCAACAATGACAATCTTTAGCACTCATTAGTCCCAGTCCCGACACTTGACTTTCAGCTTGAAGCGAAAGACAAAGGAAAACAATCGGAAGAGCTCACAAGTGGCCAAATGAGCTACCCGATTCATGAACAGATGCATTCTATATGCCATGATAAGATTTTTCTGGTACGGCAGGTTCCCATGAAGAATCAGAGCTCAAGTCAGTCCTAGAAATCGAACCATTTGCCAAAACCCCGTCTTTTTTTATGCAAACCTTCTCTGAAAGGTCAATAGAATATCTTCGAGAAGCTTTTTGACTGCTGGCCTTAGCCTTGCGCTTGTTTGCGTCCACCACTTATTAATAAATAATAAAGAAATCGAATATATGATCGCACATGAGAATTGGATCGGTAGTTCGCGCTTGGTGGTCGATAGGCATGCCATTTGAATGCTTTTTCATAAACAGCAACAGACACGATAGCTTGAAACACAGGGTTGTGTTCAATGAGCTCCAGTTCTGGTTCGTTCTCCATCTTAGACTTTTTTTTTCTTTTTGCAATTATGAACATTCAAGGTCTATCTTCCCTCCGTCCCATGTAGCTAAGCGACCTTGTCCCGTGTATCTCCCCGATTCCCATGTGTTATGTGCTCCTTGGGGTGGACTTAGAAGCTAACATAGTGGACGTAACGGACTTTCATCCCCAGAGTGAACGTACTTGACCACTTTTTCACGCTCGAAGCCCATTGATAGGACCGACCGGGATAGAGTCTATTGGTAACACACGCACATGCCCACTCCCTTCTCCAACGGTTTTGATCGTCTATGGCATGAGTGAGAGAGATGGAAGTAGACTTGAAAGCCCTTGCCAATGAATGTCTCTTGTGCCCGGTTGTCATGTAGATTGGCTTCGGTCTGGAGTTTGATCTGCTTCGCCGGAGAATCGGGATTTGTTGGAGGGTGAGAATCTGGACTTTCTATACATTGGACTCTTTTTCTTCTATAGAAATGCATGCCATGCCGCCCTTAGGCTCTTTGCGCTGAGCTGTCGATACGTCTCTTGTGGAAGTAGGAAGTGAAGCATCTCTGCCTTGGTAGCTAATTCAGGTGCGAATAGGAGCTCAAAGTGGACTCATCGATTCTCTATGGATTCACATATTCTCAAATAGCTTTCGTGGTCTCCATTCATAAACAGATGCTCCTCCTTTCCGAGTGAGCAGACAACGAAAGAGTTTGAGTAGTCCACCCTAACCTTATGCCTCGTCCAGAGGGAATTGCTTTCATTTATTATCTTATGCTATTTATTGGTCTAGCGCTTCTTAGTTATTAGCTTCTTTCTCGAGATAGAGATGACTGGCCGTTATCATCTGCATTTTTTATTCCCAACAAGCATTAGATGAGATTTTAGTCTGGCAGGTTAGGATAAGAAGTCGTTTTCTCAACTACCCGAATAGAATAGACAATCCCTTTGCTCCTAAATCTAGTAGTCAGTTAAAAGGTAAATCATTGCTACATCTAACTTATATTCTACTACACTTGCTTACATGCATGAGAAAGTATTCATGCAAAGTGAGCTCTTCTTCTATTCTAGGCGGCAAGGAAGGCTGAACTCTATAGAGCACTTCTTTTTATTCTAAATAAGGACTAGACTCTTACACTTCCTCAAGGCAAGAGTAGAGAAGGTCGAAGGAGCAGTTCCAGTTTCTTAATAATTGTATTTTTTCACACTCAGTTTTTCATTAAGTGTGTATAACTTTTTATTCAATAGTATATACATGTTTCTAAATAATTGTATAGTTTTTTACACTCAATTTTTCATTAAAAAATTAACAAACAAAGTGTATACATTTTTTTCATAATTGTATATGTTTTTGTTCATAGTTGTATACGTTTATGAAAGTGGGTGCACCGTATATGGGGTGCAACCAGGTGCACAGTAGTACTCCCTCCATCCGCTCGAAAGAGGGTCTTTTTTCCATTTTGGTCGTCCGCTCCAAAGAGGGTCATTTCCTTTTTTATACACATGGAACCCACACACACCCACTAATACAATTAAAATATGGGGTCCACATACACATTAAATAATAATATTCCTTAATCAATGGGCACAAAAGTAAAATACCCTCTTTCGAGTAGACGGAGGGAGTATTAGCCTTCTTTTTTTTGTCTAGAACCTTTTTTGGGATGAAAAAGGTTAACTAAAAAAAATCGTAAAGAAAATATTAACTAAAAAAATCAAATAAAATTAGAAAATAATTAGATTCAATCTCAGCTTATTCTCCCTTCTACCCACCCCATTCTTCACAACCTCATTCATGAAGTCAATCCATTCACCTTCTCAACCTCATCCATGATGAATTTACTCCTTCTTTCCCTCGACGTGAATGGTAAAAATTGCCCCATTTCACCCTTCAATTCACTCGATCTGTTTCATCTTCAAAGAGAAGAAAAAACAACTCACATCAAGAATAAAGGCAGATCTGTAGTGGTGCGCGGCGGCTGGCAGTGGGTGACCAGTGAGCGATTGATGCGGGAGTCCGAATGAGTGGAGCATCTCAAAAACATTCCAGATCTAATATTGCCACCATGGTTTAGTGCCCCACGCTGCCGTCGTTGTTCGTTCGCTCGCGAACAACAACCGCTGCCGCGCAAATGCTGTGAGCAAAACCCGACGCGCTCCCGCGGCCATCGACCGCCACACCACCAGCAACCGCCGCTTATCCACTTCCAGATTCGCTGCTGTCCGTCGACCGCCGCCGAAATCACGAACTCCACTGGCCGGAAGCCCCATCATCATCCGTTGTGAAAGGATGAGGCAGCCGCCCTTGCCAGCCTGAAGATCTCGTACGGTCCAGATCTGATACTGTTCATAATCGTGCGACCCAGATCTGATACTCTTCCAGCGTTGGCGTCGGACTACGGTGGCGGCACGATGCATGGCACTTCAGTGGCAGCGCGACGGCGAAGGGGCGAAAACAGACATGATCATAATTAAGCAAATACCCTACACGTGCATTCTTAATTATAAGTAAAAAGTTTATGTTGGTGAAGCATGCAGATCAAATTATGGATACCATATCATCTGATGAGAGGAGGTATAGAGAGTATGACTGGATTCAATTCCTTGAGAAAGATCCTAATTTTCAAGATTCAATTACTTGAGAGAGAGACATTTAGGATTCAATAACATTTTTTTCACCGTGGAACTTCAATAGCAATAGCAAAAATGAGAGGAGGTTAAACAGAATAGACGATCCACCAAAAAATAAAAAAAAAAAAAAAAAAATTGATAATAATTATGGTTTCAAAATGGCAATTAAGCGATGGAGTTGTCACATTTTGCAATTGCAAAACCAATCAATACACGTGTCTCCAACTATCTAGCAAAATGTCTAATCAATATTTTTGGCTATTTTCCCTAATCAGCCTCACCACTATCTTCTGCACTATTTACACTCGCACTACAATTACCACCGCTGGCGCTCTCTGATAACGCTACCCCACCTTTTGCTCTACCATCATTATCTTCTGTGATTACCTGAAGCAGTTCAACCGGGGTGGCAGCCGGATCCAGCTCCAGGCATCCCTCTGGGGCATTCGGAGCTTCTACACTCGTCAGTAAGTGCTTCGGTACCCGATGAGAAAAACGCAGCATCTCTTCCTTTGCTATCCTCCTAATCGATCCTCCATCCATGTTGGGACGAAACACTGTCTTGAATCCAGCAACCTTCACAAGGGGGGCAATACGTACACCCTCTTCCTCGCTGTACTCATCCAGCACTATTACCATCTCATACTTGTGTACAACTTCATCAGGGGTATGCTCATTCCAGTCCAGCGCCCAGTTTTTGTAGATTGCCCAAACATCGCCTCTTTGAGGGACTATCATAACGCTCCCTCGAAACCCCTTCGACCAATTTACTTTTTGAGAGAAAGCATTCACAGATCTGCAATATTCATATCTCCCCACCCTAAATTCTCCACATGTTTTATAGAAACCTGAGCCTACCCAGTCCATGGTGCCAAACTCACTGGTACTTTTTGAGTTAAGCCAGCTGATTTTCAACTTAAAAGGCTTCCTACTAATAACTTTGTTTATTAGAGCATAAAAACGAGGCATACCATCGTTATCATCGTAGGCAGACCAAACTTCGCTATCTCCAAAAGAAGTTTCTGCTCTATCTTGGTCAAAATCGTGAAAATCAGGATCTGGAACATTCATTGAAGCAGCTTCCGGATCCCCTTTACTTAAATTATCATCTGAACGGCTATTCTGACCCTTCCTTCGTTGGTCTGTTAACTTGGAAGTAAATGAGTCACCATTACCATTTTGATCACGTGCTCGAACACTAACACCGATTCTGTATCCCTCTTTCTTGCTCTTCTTTGTTTCTAAACTCCATGACTGCAGCTTATTCAAAATCTCCTTTCGAGCCTTTGCAATCAACATGTTACGGGTGTCAATAGGTGTCAAATCCCTTATACTATTTGGTTGGAGATAAGTGCTGGAGAAGCTATAAATCCTTGATCCTGGGGCATTCCCACCAGCACTTCCAAAGCCGCCATTTCCTTGAGCCATGCTGTAGTTCATTCCAAATCGATTATTATCATCATCTAATTTTCTCTTTTGTGCACATCCATCCCATCCTGTAGATGAATGTGATTCAGTATATGCTCTCTTCAACTTATCCTGAGCCTGCTGAACAACATTCGCAGCTTTTTCTGCAATAGAAGAATCTGTACTACCAACTCCCGCTGTTCCGGAAAAGGATCGCTGCTGATATTGCGGATATCTAGACGAATTTGAACTTGCCGGCGACGGTCCTGATTTTTGAGCAGCTGAAACGTTTCTTCCTGTATCATAAGCAGGTCGACTAGGACGAACATTTGAAGGATGCTGTCGTTGACGAGGAACCTGATTAGATGTCTTAGAAAAATTGACAGGTGGAGCTGTCTCAGAAGCCATAAAGGCTTCTCTGCAATTAGGACATAGGAGAGTATGATTGAGGTACATTTTAAGATATTCATAATGCATCTTGCAGCGATGACAGATAGTCCAAAATGTATCATTCCTTTGGGAGGACGATGTCGGAGTAGGTTTCGGGGGTGGCTTCGGCGTACTGTATTGGGTCTTTGGAACTGATGGATTCCTGCTGGCAAAATTAAAAATTCCATTTGGCCTGGTTGTTGGTGCTGATTGCCCCCCTGTATGCCCAGCAGTATGCATCTGAACTTTTTGTTGAAACCCTCTAGAGCCTCTCCTTTGATTATATGCTAACCTCTTAGCCTTATCTGACAACAAACTCCAGGCTTCCGAAATAAGCTTAAATGCATTATCAGCACCAACTGATTTATTCTTATCAGGATGTAGTAAGAGAGCCAACTTCCGATATTGTTTTCTTATTGTTTCATCATCGGCGGATGGGTTCACTCCAAGCACTCCATACCAGTCAATTTCCCCACTTATTTTGTTCTCAGCAGAAACATACACATCAAGTGTGGTTAAGATTTGAGAAAGACCATCTAACCCAGGATACAGAGTCTGTGCTTTCAGGGCAAATTTTTTAGCCCCAGCAAAATCCTTATTTTCCAACTTGTCCTCAGCAATTGATTTTGCCCTTAGGGCTTCATCTCTGTTGCACTCCATACTTCCTCAAATGTTCACAAGATTATCAACAGCTCTCTCCGTAAGCTGCCACAAGAGTGTAAACACCTAAAGACCCACTGAAAAAAAAAATGCAAGGAACTGAGTTTAGTGATCTGAACTCTCTGAAAAACACTTTTCAATACCCAATTGATTAAAAGAGCTATAATTAAGTGCCTACAAAGAATTCAAATATACACAACACAATAAATGTGCAGATGGAAACGCCAAAAGGAAAATTGCATGTAGAAACACCATACAAATCACTAAGCTATCAAACAAAACCAGAAAAATACATAAGCATACTGATGCTAGTTAAACTATCATGAGCAAAACACCAAATGGATGGGTGCATCACCCTAATTTTAAGTCTTCCACATAAAAAAAACACCACAGTAAAGGGTACAACCAACCTATCACAGGAAATGAACCAAGCTTATTGATCAAGGAAAAGGGAGAAAATGTGAGGGTGGTTAATTTCATCAGCCTAATAAAACAGAGAAGAAACACCATCAGTTCATCCAGTATAGAATATATTTTGTATCAAACATCAGAAGAACAATAACACGGAAATATCAGGACAGGGAATCAGGGGGCAAGGATGAAAGAACTTCTTTGATGCCCAGTGTAAGGTGTGGCAAAGATCCAAATTTAACAAGGCAATTCATTAAGCAAAGGAGTCAAACTCGCTTTTATGCTCAAGAATGAAATGCAGATTCATAAAATGAGCAGAAATACGGAAAAGAAGGCACAATAAGTGAAGACATCAGATGTGAGCGGGTCATGGAGGTCAAGAAATCACAGTGGAGTATCTTTATTAAATGTCTCCGATTCTTTATTTCATCTATGGCTGTATTAAATTAAAAAATTCGAAGCAGCAAGTGAAACTTTATAAATTCCAGACTTACGATGTTTTCCCTTTCTATTCTTAAGCCTGCATTAAATTTAGCCCTCATTCTGACTCATCTTCTTGAAGCATGATGAAAGAAGAATAAATTATATACTTCATGAATTGTCAAGAGCACAATTACAGCCATTCGTCATGGGTTTTCAAGGGCAAAAAAATATGGAACAAAATATTGAGTCACTCATCTACAGAATGCTGGCCTTCAAGGCAGCCACTCACAGAGAATAATATCTGCTGCTAACAGGGGCAGGAAGTTCCTTTTAAGTTTTAAGCTTCTTTTCCAGGATGCAGACGTTCTATGCTAATATGCCCTATAAGCTAGTAGAATTACCTAAATGGAATCACCATATGTGGCCACATTTTCTGTTAATATATAATATGAGCCTTGCAACATTGCCTACAATAATAAAAATAACTCACAATGTCTTTCTCTTTGAACATTCTAAGTCCAATTTCTGAGTCCTCCTATAATCAACAATAAAACTAATGGAGAAAGAGACTGAAAAGAAAGGGCATACAAGTGAGAGAATCAGCTAAAAAAGACACTGCATCAAATCAGACATCGTTAACTCAACTACAGCAGCAAAATGGGGAAGAACAATTCAATCCCAACAGAAAGAACGTACAAAAATGGAAGTGCTTACAAATCAGAAACAAAACCTAATTCAGCTAAAATAACCCGCTAAAATGGATCTGAGATCACTCCACTAGCAAAACCCAAAATTCACTCATAAAATTAAAAACCATGGACTGTTCAGAAACCCTAGATTCAGCATAAAAATATTCAATTGCAAAATCGAGTTCCTCGATAAAATGAGAAACAGTAAATTACCCTTTGATTTCAGAGTATGAGCCAGCAGGGCTGCAATTTGCAGGAATTTTCGGCTTTCTATTTTTATTTCATTTTTTCCCACCAAATTGAAAGGGGCTGCAAATGCTTTTAGTCAAAGCCCCGGAGAGAAATGAGAAATCTGAAGTGCCAAAAAAATATCTGAAATTGAAATGTTGAATGTCGAAGGGTTTCACTTTTGTGTTTTGATCCAAACTTTGTTTGAAATTAACTAGAGTTGGAGTTAACTCTGGTTTAACGAGTATATTTGAGACTAACTAGAGTTACTTTTTAACTACTCATATGAGTACTTTATTTTATTTTTAAAAAATACAAATTATTTAATTAGTTACTTTTTTTAAAGCATTCCATTTTTTTCCCTTCATAAGTCATAACTATGATTTGTTTTTTTTAATACTATCTCCCTCCCAAAAATATATTGACATCTTTTTTTTTATTAAAATTAAATAATATAATAATTTAATGTATAATGATTGAAAATATAATATTTTAATGTGAATTATGTAATTATATTAGTATCGTGTGTAGAGACTCATATGAACAAACTAATTACTTTGGTGGTATCATTTACTTAAAAAAGAAATGTATCAAATTTTTTGAGAAAAAAATGTGTGAATTTTTTTAAAAAGTAATATTACCACATGAAATACAATTATAAAAAGCTCTGTGGTATATACAAGTACAACTTACATGTTTCTAATTTCCATTATTAAAAAAAAAATGGAATCACAAGAATTAATCTCATCCACAACATCAATTTAGTCCATGTGGTAAGAAAAAATGGAAGTGCGATAACTTTTATATTATGAAGGTAAATCCATTGCAACATAATTTGTTTACTCGTATTATTATTCAAATAAGAGTGAGGCATAGAGGGACATTGGACATTATATAGGTTGTGCGCTTTGTCACATTCCAAAGATGACGGTTTAAGCAAGGGTAAAATGTATTGCTTCGATTGGGTGTAAATGAGTAGATATGGTATGGGTATGCCTACTTCACATATTACCCTAATCTTATTTTTATTATCCTTATTATACCCTATTACCCTTAAATATATCATCTGGTAGGATGTGGATATTGTCCATCGGGTACGTAGATAATCCGCGGGTAAGCGTTTATCCACAATTTTTAATAAAATAACGCAAATAGTTAACGTCCGACCTATTATATTTTGTAAAATTCGAACCTACCTTATCCTACATATATGACCTAAATTTGGCATTTAATTTTTTTTTTAAAGAAATCATTATCAAAACAACATATTTTGAGATTCATAAATAAATAATTTTAAAATATAATCAAGTAACTTCCACATTATGTAATATACAAACACATCTAAATTAAATAAAAATACAAAGTAATACATAGTTAAACAAATCAATCCTAACAAACTAACTACAAAAATATGGAATCAATGCAAATTTATATGTATATATTATATTATTTTATATATTACATATATTACATAAAATATATAATATGTATAAATAAACGGGTAATCAGGTATTTTATAAAATCCATACTCTACTCTTACCCTAAACATATCATTGCGGGTACGGGTACTACCCTACCTGCATCCCAAAATAACCTAACCCTACTCGCATCCCAAAATACCCTACCCTATCCTTACCCGATATGTTATTATCCGTCGAATACCCGTATCTGTGAATAAAATTGACAGACATGCCCACAATTATTTGTGCTTAATGCTTATAACGTTTTTAAATGGTAAAAGATTTGTATTTTGACGTATCATAAGAACGTGATACATATAAAAATTGCTAATATTTTAATTAAAAAACTAATATTTAAATTGATAAAAAAATGATAGTAGTACAGTAAATTATTTTATGAATATTTCATAGGAAAAATAAAAAGTAATAGTATCTTTAATGAAAAAATTATCTAAAAAACGTAAAAAAATAATCTTATTGTAAGACGGTCTCACACAAGCATTTCTTGTAGAAGGGTATTTGTGGCCTGACTTTTTTTATAACAAATTCTTTTATTTCATATTTAGTGATAAATCTTTTAATGCCCAGACTTATAAAAATAGTCTTGATTTGATTAAAATAAATTAGAGTTATCAACAAAAATGTCATTTTTAATATTGATCGTAGTCATTTTCACCTAAATTTTAGTGTCTTTTTTTGTGTATTTTTGAATTTTTTATCCGTATTTGTGTTACTTTTGGTGGAGTTATTGTTATCTTGAGGAATATGGTATGAATTTATAGAATTGTGTAAATAGGCTTTAATATGTGCAAAACAGATAAGGAACGGACGAAAACGGAGTCGGGAGCTAAAAGGAAATGGGAGAACAGGGCATGTTGGTACACGGGCCGTGTGCGAAATACAGCCCTATACCCAACAGCCGTGTAATAACATCAGAACATGCTGCTCGCCCAGGAGGATGGCCGTGCGCTGATGCACGGGTTGGGCGTTGTTGCACGCCCCGTATGCGGAGCACAGCCCTGTAAGAAGAAGACGTGCATTGTCGTCAGAAAATGCTATACGGCCATGACCATGACAGTGCAGCGCAACTCGAGCCGTGTTCGAAAGCACGCACAACACGCTGAAGTAGGTGTGCCCTACACGGGCCGTGTGCTGCTGCACGAGCCGTGTAGGTGCAAAATCCTGTGAAATTTTCAGAATATTTCGGAAGCTTCTAGAAGGTCCATAAGTGATATAAAACCATGACTTGTGCGAAATTTGAAGGGGGAATTCATTGGAGATCAAATTGGAGCAGTTACACACACCAAAACATCACATTTCCTCACACACTAGATCCATCTTCCATCTCTACCATTTAGATCCATCAAATCACCATTTGATTTACATTTTCAATCCATAAAACCTTCATCCCATCCATCCTACCACCATTTGAGAAGATTGGAGTATCAATTGTTGAAGGAGTTAATCAATTGAAGATGAGGAAGGCTTTTCTTATGCAAGGGAAGCAAATCTACTTTCCAATTGTTAATTTTCTTCTTATTATGTCTCAAATAGAGCAAAGCTTGATTTGTATTGAATTAATTACCATGTTTAGTAGTTAGTTTTATAGTAGGGCTAGTCATATGAGTGGTTGAGGGGAAGAGTTAGATATGTAAAACTTGAGTAGTGATTTGAATTGATTTGTGGATTTTCTTCTATGATATATCAAGCATGTTTCATTTCAATGTATGTGTGATTAAATTCTCTATTCATTATATTAGGATGGTCATTCCAATGTTATGAGTGAAGTTTTAATTGAATCATATATTGAGTTGTGCATGCATGTTAGTATAAGGGGAGGTAAGTCATACCCTCCTTAGGCTTAGAATATTCATAGAGTGACACTTAAGTAATTGAGTGAAAAAAATCAACTTATGATCATAGTACCTTAAGGGAATTGAGATTAAGACCAATCTTAGGAGACTTAGGCTTGTAAAAGAGTCAAGAACCTAGTTGCCTTGGCCATAGGGACTAGAGATAAATTTGTGATTGCTTTTAATCCGCAAGTTAATGAGAATTACTATGAAGGATTTTGCATATCTAGCTCAAGTCTCAATTATAAGTATGATTAGCCTTGATCTCTTCTCAAGTGTATTCTACATCCATTTCATTAATCATTTGCTCGTTATTTGATCATTTACTTAGCTCGTTTACATTCTAGTTACTTGAGTAGAATCCTAAGCATTAGTTTTAATACCAAACCTTCAAACATATTATCTTTACAAAGCATAAATCGATGAATAATTCGGATACTAGCCAATGTTTATTTTTCCTTGGGACGACAATCTTATAAATTTTGCACTTGGTCACGCGTATACAACAACGGTAGAGTACACTTGCTCTTGATATTTTACTAAAAATGCGATTAAGTTCATAGCGCCGCTTGTCGGGGAAATATTAAACATTTAGCTGTAACGAGTTTGAAGTTGATTAGTTTTGATAAGCATTTCTTTTATTTGTTATTTGTTTACTTATCTTGGTTGTTTTGGGAGCATACTTGGAACTTCTTGTAGGTACATGCAAACGCGTTCAAGGTCTCAATCTATTGAATCTTTGAACTTGAAATTGGAAGCTACCTTAAGAAGACAAAAAAGAGGAGTATTAGAGCCTTGATTAGAGCTATTTTCACCTAGATTTTAGTGTCTTTTTATATGTGTTTTCGTATTATTTTTTCCGTATTTTATATGTTATTTGGTTGTGTTTTGTATTTTTATTGAAATATGTGTGAATGAGCTTAAACTTAAGATTTTCACTTTTTATTGGATGTTAAACATGATAAGGAAGATGTAGGAAAAAGCGTATCTCAATTCGGAGTTGAAACGAGGGAGAACGAGCCAAAACAGTGAAGAAATGCAGGAGCCAGCACACGAGCCGTGTAGCCAACACGGCCCTGTAAGAGTTGGCCGTGTGGTGACATCTAGTCATTCAACACGGGCAACTTTAGGTCGTGTCCAGTTGCACGAGTCGAGTCGGCAGCACGAGCCGTGTCATCAACACGACCCTGTAAGGCGAGGCCGTGCGGCAGCATCAGAAGACACAACACGGCCACCTCGTGGCCGTGTTGCGTAACACGACTCGTGTTGTGTATTTTTCTGCAGAAATTTCCAGATCCTTCTAGAAGCCTCCAAAGGGGTATAAATACCCCTTTATTCAACAATTGGCAGGAGATCCGAAATATCCATCATCTACACACACATCACACACCATTTCTTCCATTTTCCACCATCATCTTCATCCACCTTCATCCATTTTGATCCATCTTCATCATCTCCATTAATTCTTCATCAAAACTTCATCCCTTCCATTGGGTGTGAGAGATCTCAAGGAATCAAGAGCTAGAGGTGGAGATCAAGAAGAATAGAAGATTCTCTTCAAGAAATTGATAGGGAAGAATCCATTCATTTTGTATTTCTTTAGATCTAAGACTATGGGTAATTGTAATGAATCATTTATTTATTTTATTACTTTTATCATGTTAGGCTAATCCCTCTAGTGGGATTAGGAATATGAAGAGAATATTATATTTATATTATCATGTGGATTAAATTGGTTTTTGATTTAATTGATGTTGATTTCTATTCATGGAGTTTAATTGTCTTGATGTTGTGATGGCATGGTTTTTTTTCATGAATGTTTATTGGTTTAATGGATTGTTGATCAATGGATTATTTGTGGTAATTAAATGCTATCATGATCTTCATGTATGTATTGCTTGGAGTGAGACGGAAACGACCCTCTATAGTATTAGGAAGGCATGAATAGACATTGAGTTTGGGTTTGACCGAAAGGATATTTGAATTCAATGAGGGGAACCAATCCATTCGTTGGCCTTAGTACACAAAAAGGGAGAGTTTAATCTAACTAGTACCTAGATGGAAGGGGTTAATGTTGGGCTTTGATCTTAAATGCCTTTGGGAGTCCATAATGGATCAACAACCTTTGTAACCCGAAAGGGAGCTTAGGATACAATCGTGATCACCCTTAGTCTACATCAATTGAGTTGAATTCCGTTTGCATGATAATATGAATCGAGTGTGCTTGGATGTTTCTAATCCCATGTTTTTCCATACTTGAACTTAAGCACCCATTTTCTATTATTGTCATTCTACTTATTTGATATTGTTATTTACTTGTTACTTGTTTTAGTTGTTAATTAATCTCAAAAACCCCGATCATCTTTACAAAAATAACATGAACATGAGCTCACGTATTTTGTTAGTCCGAACATAACTCCTTATTGGATTGATAATTTTTCTTGGGATATACTACTACAACGATCGAGTATTCTTGCTCGTGAGTGCATAAAAATAGGCAAACAAGCCTACGGAGGAAAATATGGAAGAAGTAAGGGATAATGCAAACATGGTTGATGAAGAAGGCAATATGAGAAATTTTCATGGAGTTGATAATGCTAGAGGGGGTTATAATAATCTGAAATTTGTGCCACAAGTGTATGCTCAACAAATGCACTTGCAAAACCAACAAATACAAGCTATTATTCAAAACTTGATGACACAACAAGAAGGAAGGAATAATCCTCCGGTGGTGCAAAACCAACCTCGTGGAAATGGACATAATGGAGGTGGAATGAACATTCGAGATCATTTCCAACCTCAGTTTGGGAATTATGCGATGGGGCCTCCGTTAAATATTAATAATTTTGAGATCAAGACGGGATTGATCAATATGGTGCAAGCAAATTAATTTGGTGGTGGTGCTATGGAGGATCCGAATGCTCACTTAGCCCAATTTACGGAGTTAGCCAACACGATTAAGATAAATGGGGTGAGTGAGAATGTTGTTAAAATGAAGCTTTTCTCATTTTCATTACGAGATAGAGCTAAGGCTTGGTATCATACTCTACCACCAGGATCTTATACCACATGGAGAGAATTGGCACAAAGATTTTTGGGCAAGTATTTTCCCCCTTCAAAGATGTTGCATCTCAAAGGGCAAATCTTTCAATTCAAGCAAATGCCACTTGAGACATTTAGTGAAGCATGGGACCAATTCAAAGATATGCTAATGAAGTGTCCACAACATGGATTCCTCAAAGAACAACAAATAGAATTTTTATATGCCGGTTTACACAGAAGTGAGAGGATGCTTATTGATGCTTCGACGGGAGGTTCAATTTTGGGCCAAACTCTGGAAAGAGAAATTTTCATATGTGAGAAAGTAGCTTTGAATATCGGTCAATGACCTATGGATCGTGCACCGAGAATGTATGATAGGGAAAGGATTACTAAGATGGAAGAAGTGTGCTTGCAATAAGTGAAAAATGTGGAAATGCCTAAGGAAGATATGACCGACAAGGCGATCATGGAGATATTAAAGAGGATGAATGCTAATATGCAAGTGTCTTCAAATTCGACACCTATTGTGAATCAACAAGTGCTTGCAAGTCCTCAACAAGATATGTCATTACCTTTGATGAATCAACAAGTGTTTTCTAATCCTCAACAAGGCATGACGATGCCTAATGTGGGTCAATCTTCTCAAAGTTGTCAAATGTCTACCTCTATGCCTCAACAAGGTATGTCCTCTAATTTTGGAATGCAAGATGCATGGTGTCCACCGGAGATGACACTTGAGAAAGTTGCCTTCATGGAGGAGGATTTCCACAAAGGCAAGGAGGATGGAGCCAAGGAAACTTTCAAGGGAATTTTAATCAACCTCGTAGGTATGAGAATTTGTCAAATGGAAATCAATGGAATGCCCTTACTCTACCACCGGGTATCAATCCGGGAGAGAAATCTTCTAATGGTGAAGGGAAAGCCTACGGTGGAGGATCAAGTTGCTAAAATATTTGAATTCATGAAGGAAGATAAAGAAGAAAGAAGGTAAAGAGATGAGGTGAATGATAAGAGAATCAAAGCCTTGGAGACACAAATGAGTCAAATGGCAACCGAGTAAGGTGAAATGCATCGAAAGGGTAAGTTTTCCTCCACTACCGTTACTAATCCTAAAGAGCAATGTTTGTATGTTACCATTTGTAATATGGAAAGTAAGGTTGAGAAAGGGTTGGTAGAACCAACAAATATTATTTCCAAGGTTGAAGAAGTAGTTGTGATGAAATAGTGTCAAAAGTGAAAGAGGAAGTTGCCATTGATAAAGATTTGTGTTTTGATGATGAGAAAATAATTGGTGAATTCTTGTCTTTATTGGATGATGAAAGTAATGGTGATGAAGAGGTGATGGTGATGTTGAAACAAAATCATGACATTGTCAAAGTTGAAGCTTCATCAAAGGTTGAAGACCCGGGAAAATTCATTGTTACTTGTAAAATTGGAAATGAGAAATATTTTAATGCTATATGTGGTTTTGGTTCAAGCATTAATGTGATGCCTTTGGAAATTTTTGAAAAACTTGGCATCGGGAGATTAAAGGAAACGGATGTGGAAATTAGAATAATAGATGGTTCAAGGATAAAGCCCCATGGAGTTGTGGAGGATGTGCTTGTGAAAATAGAGGATTTTATCTTTTCGGTGGATTTTATGATAGTCAAGACACAAGCGGATTCTTTGATCTCATTAATTTTTGAAAGATCGTTTTTGGCAACCGGAAGAGCAAAATTTGACATAGATAGGAAGAAACTCATACTCCGATCAAATGAAAAAGAATTAGTTTTATCAAGCAAGAATTTGAAAGGGGGAGATCTTCATTTGAAGCCACCCATTAAACCTCCGGATGATCGAGATCGAGTGGTAAGTGAAATTTTAAAAGATGAAGATTTAACTAATTTTTTACTTGAATTTACAGGAAATATTTCTTCAAAAAGGACCAAGCTTGGGGGAAATCTACAAGTTGATTGGAAGATTGATAAAGGGCCTTCGGGATTTGCAAACGTGAGAAAAGGAGACAATGAAGTGAGTTCAAGTGTTAGAGGAGCAAGAAGTGTGGATAAGAAGGTTGCTAAAAAAATGTTTAAAGTGAAGATGAGGCCCGATTGGGTCTTTGATTTCTCCGATTGATTAAGAGCTTAAATGCATCTAGCTCGACGATGTTAAATCGAGCGCTTGATGGGAGGCAACCCATTTTGGTTAGTTTTCTTATTGTTTTGTTTAGTAGTTTTCTTGTAGATTTGGTATGAAGGTGGTTAAGCTCATGATAAATGCATAAGATGAAAGACAAGGAGGCTAAAGATGGAATGATGATGTATGCCTCACCACTCTTTACAAACTTAAATTTTAACACTTGTGTTAATTTAAGTTTGGGGGGAGATTGCGTGGTGGTCATACTTAATCATACGAAAGGAGAAAGATGCACAAGAGTCATCGGGGGAAAAGTTCATGAAGAGTATTGAGACAACAACAAAGGTACGTCTCACCACTTTTTGCAAACTTAATTCGCAACTTGTTTCGATTCAAGTTTGGGGGGATAATGCGTGGTGTGACTTATACTTTGTTTATTAGAGTGTGACGAACCATGCGTATTATGTTATCTTGTGTTGTCTTGCAAAATGGTCAATTTTGAAATTTTTTTCTCATGAGTTAGTTGAGTATTGGTATGTTTGGTGGTATTTTGAGTACATTTCGATCCATTTTTGATCATGAATGTAGCGTGAATAATATTGAGAAGTGTTTGAGCATGAATAGGGTGTGTAAAAAGTGGAAAAACAGGGCAAGAAAGAAGTGAAGTGTGAAAAATAGAGAAATATGGTAAATTGTTACACTGGCCGTGCTCCGCACATGGCCCTGTATCAATTGGCCGTGTAGCGCCATCAGAACATGCTACACGGCCAGGAGGAAGGCCGAATTCTACAACTCGAGCCATGTAGGAGAAAAGGTACACGGGCCGTGTTCCGCACACAGCCCTGTAACAGTAAGCCGTGTAGTGGGAACAGAATACGCTACACGGCCTCACTTGAGGCCGTGCAGCGCAGCATGGGCCGTGCAGGGTTTCATCCAATTTTTTTAAAAGGCCATTCCGTACTCATTCCACGAATCCATACACACCCAATTCATCCTTCCAAGCACATAAATCTTCCACCCATGTTAGTTTTGAAGGATTGTGAGTGAAGTTCGTCGATTTTGCACATCAAACACACTTCTCCACATCCAATTGACAAAAGGTATGAACTTCTTGAATCCTAACTTATAAATTTTGATATGAATTTATTGAATTGATGTATGGGCTTTGTTTTAATAGGAATTTTATGCTTAATTGATGATATACATACATGTTCAAATATGAATTTTTGAATTTTTGAAAAGTTGAATTAGGGTTCATGAGGAATAATTTAGGGATTGTTTGAGAATCATGAGTTTGAATAATTGTGTTGTGCTAATTGATGAATTACATGAGTATGATGTTTATTTGTGAGAGATTAGCCTTAGATATTGAGGATTTGGGCATGAGGCTATGTAAATTGTATGTTGAGAAGATGTTTATATTTTGTGCATGCCAAGTGTAAAATAAAATATCTAAGAGAGGATTTTGTTAGAATTTGATGATCATATATGAATAATGTTTGATGATGATTGAATTTGGAATTCATATGTGTGAATATGATTAGAAGTTGGTTAGAATTGTTGATAGTTGAGATGAATGTCAATAAAGTGCTTAGTATGAATAAGTTTGAGGTTTAATGATATGAATGAGCTATGTTGATGCATAATAGGTTCCATACTAAGTTGAATAACTAAGGTGGAATTTAGTTAGGTGCATTAACATTCATATAAAGGTCATTGGGTATAACTTGAGAATTATTATTTTGTAGATGGCCGAGAGGAGAGTTCGACCCAGGAATGAGGACTTCATTGTGATAACCGACCCTGCAGAGTTGGCTAATTTGGATGCACAGTTGACTATAGAAGGAATCCATCCAGATGAATTTGGGGTCGAGTTTGAGGATTATTGGAGAAAGTACGTACTTCGTTGGTAAACGTTAGCTCCAAAGATCAAGCCTACTCGTTTCCAAGACACTAGAACGATGAGAGGATTAGGAGTAGAGGAGGATTTAAGGAAGCTATTTCGCTTTGCTCAGATAGAAGCTTTCTTCGATAAGAGGCCACCAACCTACTACCATCTCACTGCCGAGTTTATGAGCACTCTGCAAGTAAAGAAGGATAGAAATGGATTTTCTCGATGGGTGACTTTTCAGCTGAATAATGTGTTGAGGGAAAAGGTCCCGTTGGCATTCTTGAATGAGTGTTTTGGTTGCCCACCATGTGAGAATTATCAGAGCTTCTATGCAGGAGGCACTTTCAACCAACAAGAATGGTGGGCAAGCTTAGTGAATGATGGAACTGAGAGAGCAGGATACGTCCCTAGTGCTTCAAAGGAGACGGCCATCCGGAATCCTGTGATGAGGTATTTAGAGAAGATCATCTCATACACTATCTTGAAGAGGTTTGAAGGCGGATCAGTTGGAGAGAAGCAGCTTTACATCATGTATTGCATCTATAAGGAGTTACCGCTTAATGTTGCAGCACACTTTGTGCAACATGCGAAGAGAGTTGCAAAAAGGCAAGCATCTCAAGGTTTGATGCTTGGAGGGATGATTTCTATGATAGCTCAAGGATTAGGAGTTAATCTTGCAGGGATGGAGAACCGGATGGTTAGTGAAGGGTTGAACTACCAACAACTGATGAGGATGGAATTCTTAACTATGGAACCAATACTGTTTAAGGCAGGAGAAGGGAGCTCAATTTCCCTTGCCAATGCCTGAGCTCACTACGGTGTACATGAGAAGAAGGCTTGCTAACTTGGCTATGGGAAGTGTGAACTATTCCGGAGTAGTGAAGGCTTTCTATAGAAGAAACAAGGATGAAATGGAAGACCGGAGCAAGTGGAGTTTGAGGAGCAGGGCCCTGATCCACCACAGTTTGAGGAAGAAGGGGCACAGCCACCAGTGGTGTTGGGCAATTGGATCGTATGGTTCAAACGTGATCGTTAGGCAAACAGGCAAACAATAAGCGGAAGCGAAAATCAATGTTTACCGTACTTCTGGGTTGATGTAGAGGATGAACCGTTGCAGAGAACCACCTCTCAATCTTCTGCAGTATGTCCTAAGTTGAATCCTGCTGTTGTGTGGGCAACAATCTGCAGGATTCTCTCAATCTGCTCCTGTTCTTTCTAACTGTCAAATGAGGCACTGACTTAGGGTTAACAGGAACTGAGATAACTTATTTATAAGGGCTACTGCAGGGACCAGGAGGAGAAATTGGGCTGGGCCTCAATTGAATTTAATTAACCAAGCTTAGCCCAAAGCTTTTAATTAAATCCAATAATAATAATATAGTCCACTAAAATATTATTATTGCACTACCCATCCAATCCCAAATTATGTTCTGGGCTCCTTCTTATTATAAGCCCGATAGTCTCCCCATGTTTAAGATATTCAATGTCCATTAATTAATTAAGTTACTGACAATTCAAATTAATTAATATCTCATCCAAGAGTAGTACCACTCAACCTTTTTATCATGCCGGAAATTAATCCACTTGCAAGATTTACATGATAAACCTTATGAGCTCCTCAAGGGGACATCATCAACCTATGACGGACATGGATTCCTTCTACAATCAACAGCACACCATAGATACAGCACTACTTCCCAACTCACCGAGTTTGTTGATTTAATACTTATAAATCTCACCCATTGATGAATCAAAGAAATACATACTGCCCTACGTGTCGAGGTTATTGTATAGGGATTAAGAGCACGAACTTCCATAATAACAGAGATCAAGTTCTACTATATAGTCAGTATAAGAAGAACGATCTCAGGCGGTCCTGCTCAATACACACAAGTGCACTAATGTGATTCTATAGCCAAGACAAGCTAATACCAAACCACACTACAACCATACCGATAGAGAGTCCCCGTCTATCTCAGTTGTGAGCATCTGTTTATACTTTATAAGGAAACCGATAATATGATCTTCCGCGTGTTGTCGCACAACATATTATCTACAGTATAAAGTAAATGGACTATTGCATCATGCATATAAAATAAATTATAAGATGCAATCATTTGATCAATGATTCTCATTTTAAATATTGTTATGACATTGTTCATACTAAAGCTAGACTTTTAGTATACAATCCAACAATCTCCCACTTATACTAAAAGACTATGCTGTCATGTATTCTGCCATACATCTGATTCCTACTACCACTACACGACCATTAAAAGCTCTCGCCTTAAGGTCCTTGTAAATAGTTTACTAGGTCATCATCCGATGCAATCTAGGCGACAACAACCTTCCCCTCATCATACAATTTCTCGTAACAGGTGGTACTTGCGCTCCATGTGTTTAATTGCCTTATGGACTCGTGATTCCTTCAAGTTTGCAACTGCACCAATATCAACAATGTAAATTGTGATTACCTTGGGCAAACTTAGAAACACTTCAAATTCCATCTTGAAGTTTCTAGAGTCATATAGATACTTTGGCTGCCTCATAGGCTCCAATTTATCATCTTTCCATGATGGAATCAGGAGTCTGAAATATATTTCTATATAACACTCCTCCACATTATGACTCTACTTCCTAAGATTAAACACATAACCTTTGAGGAGAATTTACTACTGTTCAATCTGACTAAAAAATCCGAATCTCCGTAATCCACAAGAAGCAGTGAATCTGCTCAGTAAGTCTATATATGATTTCCAGTCCTTCTCAGGCACTTCATATATGTCTTACCACAGTTCATCATTATTGTTCCGGATTACGTTGATACCCACTGTTCTTGCATTCAGCAAAACAGATATCCAACTTCGTTCATAGCATTCCTTAGATTAAGCTTCCTTATTCGCCGAAGCATAAGGAACCGCTTTCATCTACTTTATCTTCTTTTTGTATCTCAAAGACACATTCACTAAGATAAATTCACATGCTAAACGAGTATGGATTGTATCATTTATGAAACTTGAGATAAGCATAATGTCCTTTCTTGTGATCCGTATTACCATGATCAAAAGGATATATTTGCCTTTCTTAAGTCCTTCATATCTACCGCTTTATTAACCGTACCCATACGCCCGATAATACTCTTTCATTGTCTCCAATGAGCAAGATACTATCTACGTATAGTACAAAAACCACCACCACGTTTCCGTCACTCTTTACAATACACAAGATACATCCGCTGATTGATTTAAATCCGTGCCACTGGATTACCTAATCAAAACAGATGCTTCACGATCTCAAAGCTTGCTTTAGTCCATCGCTGGACACTTTTAAGCTTACTATCAAAATGCTATTAGTACTTTGCAATGAATCACTCTGGTTGCTTCACATAGATCTTTTCCTCAAGACTTCCAATCAGGAAAATTGTCTTGACATCTATTTGCTGTTCCTCATAATTCAATATGAGCAGCAATAAATAAAAGAATCCGGATCAACATAAGCATAGCTACCAGCGAATATGTTCCCTCATAATCGAACCATTTCTTTCTGAGTACACTTTTTCGCAACAAGCTTTGCTTCCAAGGTTTTCACCTTTCCATATGATCCTCTTTTATTTCCTTTGACCCTTGCAATGGCTTTTACACCATTTAGTGGTCATACAAGTTCCCAAATTTAATATAGAATCTGTAGATTCTATTTCAACATGCATTGCAACTTACTAAGATTCCGCATTTTCATCTTGTAGTGCTACGTCGTATCCGTGGGACAATACCATGTTCACTAGGGATCAAGTCTCACGACTCTCCCAAAATATATATTTATGGGTTGTCATACAACCCTCCCACTACGACAAGGCACTACATGTAATTGTGTATCAGACGTGACACGCGTTGCAGTTTACCTTGTGGTATATCCTCTTGTACACTTGGTACTTATACTTAGTGTTTTCCTCTCACTTCCTTTAGAACAACTTATACATGGGTTTGTGATTTATTACATAGTCCTTTTCCAAAAATCTAGTTATTGAGTTAACAATTATCCTTCGATCTTTTGGACTAAATAAATCACCCTCCATTTTTCTAGGATATCCCATATACAGACAAACGTTTCACGAATTACTTTATTTAGGGCATATCCATAAAATGAATTTAATTATTCCAAATAATTCATCATCTATCTAATCATAACCATAAGAGCCTAATACCTTCTACCCACCACACCATTCAGCTGGGGCATGCCCGGTGTAGTCAACTTGAGATTTAATCTCAACTTCTGATTATAAGTTCCTAACTATCCTAAGAGGTTTTCATCATCACGATTGAATCGTAATGATATATTTTCCATGACGCTTCACTGTACCAGCCTTACAATTTTTGAATTAATCCAAGAACTTAGACATGCAGTGCATCAAATAAATATATCGGTTTCCAGAATAATCTTCGAATATTCATAACCACCTCTCGCCTGGATAATATTAGGTTCGCTTGAATCAGAATGAACTAATTCCAACATATATATCTTTGGCTCTACACCCCACAGCCTTGAAAAGGCAGTTAATCATTTTTTTCTTTCAAGCATGACTCGCAAGTTTGATAGTTTCCACTTCAGATAAACTTTACGGTCCATCGGCTATCAACTTTTGAATCCTACTCAAGTAAAATGAATTAGTCTTAGACGCCAAATGTATGTTTAGTTCATCTCCGAAGGTTCCTTTCTCTTACTAATATTAGAAGATGCATTATTAATTACTATTTCTTGCATCTGTGGGATGAACATGATTCAAGAGTATAAATATTATCCACCAACGTACTTTAACAGATTATAGCCTCATTCCTCATTACTATGACCATGTCATTTAAATGAAATGAATTATCCATCCGTTAATGCATAGAAACCGAAATCAAATTCTTTCTATGAAACGTACGTAAAGACAATTTCTCATAATCAATCGTTTATTCTTATCATGAGATAAATAAACAACTCCCACTGCAATAGTCACTACCTTTGTAGTTTTACCCATGTCATAACTATCTTATCATCACTTAGTAATAAACATTTAGTGATTCCAGTATCTACACACTTCGTGTTAATAGATGACATCACTAATCATGTTTAAACAACTAGTGAATAAGATATTAAACTTGTTCACTTTATGATGAAAATGGCTTTCCTTTGCCACATGTTTTATCAGAAGTCTCCCACCATATACATCCTCTAGTATTTCAGGTAGAACTTTCTCAAAACATCAAGGCTAAACATGGAGAATAAAATTGATCTAGGTTTCCCTTTCAATTTATACTCCAAGCTTTTCCAATTCATTCATCAAATTCTATCATGATCTTGCGCCTTTTAAATTACTCAAGTATCTGAAGAGTTACATGAGTTCATCATATTTCTATGATCCTCTCATCTCTTCACTAAAGACTTTAATAGGCATCATGAGCCGTCCTTTGAGAGAACACATGTATTTTCTTAAGCAGTAAATTTCAAAATTAAGATTCTTTTCTAATCAGTTAATTTGGATAAGTAAATATAATTTCTTTTAGTTAACAATTAGTGAGACTAAAACTATTCGAAATACAGAGAATCACGATTAAATTTACTGATCAAAACTTCGAATTTTATCCTTTTATATTGTTTCTCTCAAAACAATATAAAATAAAATTCACCGACATCTCAAGCACCGTGAGTCTGCAAGCCACGTTAGTGTGGACGTTTACAAACCCGAACATTTACAAGAGAAGGTTTTACCCATTAATTTCATTTGTCAACCTAACTTTATGACAAAATAATTAATAGTCGGTTACTCTTTAGCCATGCAAATAATAGCAGTGACTCCGTTGGGGAGGATACTAATTATTTACACCTAAGTGTACACCATTATTTGATCCCAAGTCCACTGCGCGAGCTTATGTGCCTTACAGTTGGAGAAGTACACACGCGCTCGGGTAGCTTCCTACAATCATCAATTATAAGTTTGTACCAGTGTACCGCACACAAACTCATCCGTTAGGGAGGAAGGCCTATGCCAACACGCAAGTTTATGTGCCACATTACAAACAATAATTATTTATGAAGTCTGTACCAGTGATCCGTGAATAAACTCATCCGTTAGGGAGGAAGGCCTATGCCAACACGCAAGTTTACTCACATCACTTACAAACCAATAATGGAGGCCGCGGGAATTTATTACCAATCCCCTCTCCCACTTAGTTATTTAACACCGAGGGTTTTAAACATGCATATAATATTTCATAAATAAAATATACATCTTAGACATGCTTCTATTAACAGCAATTTAAATAAATAAATCACATAGAACATGCCTGTCACATATACAACAATAATTGACAATTAAATCAATTAATCAGTTATATAACATTAATTAATTGCATAATATGTTGGATCAATTAAATAGGCCCAGCTGACCCAAGCATCAATAGCATAAAATGAGCAACACATTAATAAATTAATTAAGCCCATTTACCCTGCCAATTTATGCATTAAGGTCTAGCCCAATATTTAACCTGGCCCAATATCAAACCCACAATTAATTAATATTAATTAGTCCAGCAGCCCATTACCATTTAATTAAAATTGGGCCCAAAAGCCCAAAACCAAATTAAAATTGAGCAGCATCTAATAAAAATACTGAATTGGGCCCTTTAATAATCAGCCCAAATTCGCCTTAATTAAAATAGGGCCCTACAGCCCAATATCCTATTAATTAAAATTTTGGGCCCAAATAATTAAACTAGGCCCAATAAACAATAATAGCAGCCCAACAGCCCATCAACAATCCAAATGCTGCCCTAATCCACAGCCGCTCCCACACTGACTGCCAGCAACCGCCGCCAATGGCGCCGCCGAGAAGCACCCAGCCGCGACCGTTCATCACATACGGAGATGACACCGGCAGCCACCAGCAGAACCACCGGCGCGACCATGGCCCCGCTTCTCCGGTAGCCATCCCCGGCGTGACCAGGCAGCCGCTACAAGTCGACAATAGCCGCCTCTAGCAGCACGCCCGACGTAGCTTCGATGCAAATCGATCAGCGCCGCCGCATCGATGCCTGTAGTCATCCCGTCAGCCACCGTCCGGGAACAACCCACATCGCGGCAATCTCCATCGGCGAGTGGATTGACCCGCGAGGTCACGATGTGCGCCGCCAAGACCCGCCTTCAGCCTCACCGGATCTACGACGATCTTCTCCGATCCGACTGGATCTGCGTCTTGTACCGTTGGAGATGCCCGCTGCTCTTGGTGTGGTGCCGACACCCCACCGGAAGGGATCCGACACGGATCGCGCCACCCAAGGCCACCATTGCCCAGAACGTCATCGATCGGAATCCGCCGTCGACAGCTTGGTTAGCTCCGCCAGAGCCGCTGCCTGCACACGACGATCCAGACACTACGCGCCATCGCGATCTTCCATCATCACCCGAATGACCGCCTTGAGGCTCGCCCGGTCACCACGGCAGTCGCAATCGAGGCTGAGACATGCTCTGATGGAAGCAGATTCAGAAATCCACCGCCTGCACACATCGCCAGCGTCGATTATAACGATGTTCAAGATGCAGCTTTCAACAATCGTTCAGCCCATACTCGCCCTGAATCTACCGCTGCCGTTTCGTCTTCCAGCCTTCACGCGCCGTCGGCTGACTCCTGCTTCCAATCGTCATGCGCCGTTGGCTTTTTGGGTTCCAGCCATCACTCGCCGTCAGCTTCACACCCATTGAGCAGGGTGTGTGTGTGATAGGATGATAACAGTTGATCCATTGACGTGTGTGTTTATGTGACCATAAAAGAATGTGTACCATGTATTCAATCAAAGAAAAATACACTACAACACATAACATCAGAAGATCACAAACACACTGACGTATAAAATATGCGATTAATCCAGATTATTATATAATCAAATAATCACAACCCACCTAACGACTCACGTTTCACCACGAAACCAACACTCTGATACCAGTTGTTGGGCAATTGGATCGTGTGGTTCAAACGTGATCGTTAGGCAAACAGGCAAACAATAAGCGGAAGCGAAAATTAATGTTTACCGTACTTCTGGGTTGATGTAGAGGATGAACCGTTGCAGAGAACCACCTCTCAATCTTCTGCAGTATGTCCCAAGTTGAATCCTGCTGTTGTGTGGGCAACAATCCGCAGGATTCTCTCAATCTGCTCCTGTTCTTTCTAACTGTCAAATGAGGCACTGACTTAGGGTTAACAGGAACTGAGATAACTTATTTATAAGGGCTACTGCAGGGACCAGGAGGAGAAATTGGGCTGGGCCTCAATTGAATTTAATTAACCAAGCTTAGCCCAAAGCTTTTAATTAAATTCAATAATAATAATATAGTCCACTAAAATATTATTATTGCACTACCCATCCAATCCCAAATTATGTTCTGGGCTCCTTCTTATTATAAGCCCGATAGTCTCCCCATGTTTAAGATATTCAATGTCCATTAATTAATTAAGTTACTGACAACTCAAATTAATTAATATCTCATCCAAGAGTAGTACCACTCAACCTTTTTATCATGCCGGAAATTAATCCACTTGCAAGATTTACATGATAAACCTTATGAGCTCCTCAAGGGGACATCATCAACCTATGACGGACATGGATTCCTTCTACAATCAACAGCACACCATAGATACAGCACTACTTCCCAACTCACCGAGTTTGTTGATTTAATACTTATAAATCTCACCCATTGATGAATCAAAGAAATACATACTGCCCTACGTGTCGAGGTTATTGTATAGGGATTAAGAGCACGAACTTCCATAATAACAGAGATCAAGTTCTACTATATAGTCAGTATAAGAAGAACGATCTCAGGCGGTCCTGCTCAATACACACAAGTGCACTAATGTGATTCTATAGCCAAGACAAGCTAATACCAAACCACACTACAACCATACCGATAGAGAGTCCCCGTCTATCTCAGTTGTGAGCATCTGTTTATACTTTATAAGGAAACCGATAATATGATCTTCCGCGTGTTGTCGCACAACATATTATCTACAGTATAAAGTAAATGGACTATTGCATCATGCATATAAAATAAATTATAAGATGCAATCATTTGATCAATGATTCTCATTTCAAATATTGTTATGACATTGTTCATACTAAAGCTAGACTTTTAGTATACAATCCAACAAGTGGAACCAGGCCAAGGAGATGAAATGTGGAACTATATGATGGATGAGGTGCGTGAGATGAGACATGTGCAGCAGACTTATGGGGCACAAATTAGGGAGATCCGCGAGGTCCAGCAAGAGCATGGAAGGCACATTGAAGAGTTGAGAGCTGGAGAACGTCGTAGGGAGTACTACGAGGAGCGCTCACGGGTGCACTCTAATAACATGGAGGAAATGATAACTATGATGTTCAACTTCCAGCTTCCTGCAAATCCTCATGCGTACATCCCGTGGAATGTCTATCATCCACCTCCTCCGCCTCCAGAACAATAAAGGGAGTATTTTGAGTGCTTGGCACTTTTGTCCATTTATCTTAGCTATAATTTGGATTTTAGAAGAATGTTTAGATTGATTTGATTTGATTCGATTGGGTTGTACTTTGATTTTTTTTTGGGGAGGTTTCGTATTTTGGGATTTCTTTATTTTCAGTTTTATGCATTTTTCTTTTAGTTATTTTGGTATTTTGATTTAATTTTTCATTAGTTGGATGTGATGAAAATTTGATCTTTATTGTTATGAATTTGATTTGATGTGTTGATATTTTTTATGGATGATTTGATTTATGCATGTTATATGTTTGTGTATTGTTTGGTGATTCCTTGATTAGTATATGATGTTTGTTGCTATTTTGTTTCTTGTATAGGTTTTGTTTGGTGGTATGTTTTGGGAAGGAGTGAGTCATTTTTTAATATGAGCTATGATGCATTGTATGTGATGAGTGATGACAAGCATTATTAATGGTTTCTACTTGTTGAAATTGTGACATGGATTAAATAACTTGTTCAATTTTGGTCCAAGCAAAAGCTTGTGAAACTTGAGCCTCAACCGTGCCTCCATGGTTAATTCTTGATGAGAGGACTGGTTGAACTTAGATAAACTAGAACTTGCTCATGGACTATAGGAACGAAGCCCGAATGGTTGAAATTTGTGAAATAATCTTAGGCCATCCTTGATGAATGAGTCATAGCTATTAATTTCCTTACTAAAAACATTATCCCTAGTAGACCACTTTGAGCCTATAAGCCTTTTTCTTCGTGATTTAAGCACAATACAAGCTTTTAAAACCCACTTAAGCCTTATATATATATATATATATATATATATATATATATATATATATATATATATATATATATATATATCCTAAGTGTGGGTGATTGAGGAGATGATGGTTTACAATTATTGATGTGAGAATTGTGCTAGAAAAGAAAGGAAAGGATTAACAAATAAGAAAATGATGCAAAGGAGCTAAACAAGATGTACATGCGACCTAAAAACAAGAAAAAGGAGCAAATCAAAAAATTGAAAGAAAGGAAGCATGCAAATCAAAATGAGCTTGAGAAATCCAAAGAATGATAATGATTAGTGCTTTTGATTAAAGAAGAAATTAAAGGAAGCTTGAAAGTGAAGAAGTTGAAGAAAGGAATCATCTCTTCATTTGCGTACACTTGAATAGTCACTATTATCCAAAGTTTCCTACCCTACCAAAGAGCCTAAACATTACATCCAAAAGTAAAGACCTTTTTGATCACTTGTTGAAACTAGGGTGACTTGTGAACATAGTCCATCAGCAAGCCTATGGTGAGTCGGTTCTAACCGGTTGATGAGTGATGATAAAAACCCTATCATAAAGAGTGTTGAGTGAAAAACTATAATCTATGAGAGGCTTGGATTGAAAGGGATTTGAGTACTCTAATGTCATTCTTAATATTGAACTTGTTAATCTTTCATGTTATAAGTTTGATGATGTAGGAATACTTAATGTGATTTTTGTAATCCTTATTACTTGTGATGTGTTGTGGTTTATGTTCGTTATGTGTTTTTTTAGGTGAACATTACTCCTCTTGTTTATCATTTTATATTGTTCGAGGACGAACAATACTTTAAGTTTGGGAGTTGATAGTAGTCATTTTCACCTAGATTTTAGTGTCTTTATTTGTGTATTTTTGGATATTTTTATCCGTATTTATGTTACTTTTGGTAGATTTATTATTATCTTGAGGAATATGGTATGAATTTATAGAATTGTATAAATAGGCTTTAATATGTGCAAAACAGATCAAGAAACGGACGAAAATAGAGTCGGGAGCGAAAAGAAAATGGGAGAACAGGGCATGTTAGTACACGGGCCGTGTGCGGAACATGGCCCTGTACCCAACAGCCGTGTAGTAACATCAAAACATGTTGCTCGCCCAGGAGGATGGTCGTGCGCTGGTGCACGGGTCATGCATTGCTGCACACCCCGTGTGCGAAGTACGGCCCTGTAAGAAAAAGCCGTGCATTATCGTCAGAAAATGCTATACGGGAATGACCATGGTCGTGCAGCGCAGCTCGAGCCATGTCCGAAAGCACGCACAACACGCCAAAGTAGGTGTGCCCTACACGGGCCGTGTGCTGCTGCACGGGCTGTGTAGGTGAAAAATCCTGTGTAATTTTTAGAATATTCCGGAAGCTTCTAGAAGGTCCATAAGTGATATAAAACCATGACTTGTGCGAAATTTGAAGGGGGGATTAATTGGAGATCAGATTGGAGCAGTTACACACACCAAAACACCACATTTCCTCACATACTAGATCTATCTTCCATCTCTACCATCTAGATCCATCAAATCACCATTTGATTTACATTTTCAATCCATAAAACCTTCATCCCATCCATCCTACCACCATTTGAGAAGATTGGAGCATCAATTGTTGAAGGAGTTGATCAATTGAAGAGGAGGAAGGCTTTTCTTATGCAAGGGAAGCAAATCTACTTTCCAATTGTTAATTTTCTTCTTATTATGGCTCAAATGGAGTAAAGCTTGATTTGTATTGAATTAATTACTATGTTTAGTGGCTAGTTTTATAGTAGGGCTAGTCATATGAGTGGTTGAGGGGAAGAGTTAGATATGTAAAACTTGAGTAGTGATTTAAATTGATTTGTGAATTTTCTTCTATGATATATCAATCATATTTCATTTCAATGTATGTGTGATTAAATTCTCTATTCATTATATTAGGATGGCAATTCCAATGTTGTGAGTGAAGTTTTAATTGAATCATATATTGAGTTGTGCATGCATGTTAGTATAAGGGGAGGTAAGCCATACACTCCTTAGGCTTAGAACATTCATAGAGGGACACTTAAGTAATTGAGTGAAAAGAACCAACTTATGATCATAGTACCTTAAGGGAATTGAGATTAAGACCAATCTTAGGAGACTTAGGCTTATAAAAGAGTCAAGAACCTAGTTGCCTTGGCCATATGGACTAGGGGTAAATTTGTGATTGCTTTTAATCCGCAAGTTAATGAGAATTACTATGAAGGATTTTACAAATCTAGCTCAAATCTCAACTATAAGTATGATTAGCCTTGCTCTCTTCTCATGTGTATTCTACATCCATTCCATTAATCATTTGCTCGTTATTTGATCATTTACTTAGCTCATTTACATTCTAGTTACTTGAGTAGAATCCTTTAGTTTTAATACCAAACCTTCAAACATATTATCTTTACAAAGCATAAATCGATGAATAATTCGGATACTAGCCAATGTTTGCTTTCCCTTGGGATGAAAATCTTATAAATTTTGTACTTGGTCACGCGTATACAACAACGGTAGAGTACACTTGCTCTTGACATTTTACTAAAAATGTTACTAAGTTCAAATATATCATTCGTCCATTGTCAATCTATTCGTTTGTTTTTTGTACATGGATTAAAAAATATTATTATTTTATGTGTATTATTTAAGTGTATTAGTGGAGGGTGTGGGTCCCATAGTATAAAAAAGGAAATGAATAGATTAAGGTTGGACGGCCCAAAATAGTAAAATTGATATATTAAGGATGAATGGAGTGAGTAATTCATTATGGAAAAATGTCGCCCATTGTAATTTTTTTTGGAAAAAATCCTACTTATTTAAAATTTTAGACATAATTAATCCTAGTTTGCGACCTTTTCTACAACTACACCTGCAACTTTACATGCAACTATATGCGCGACCCTATATGCAACTACATGTGCGATTATTCACATATTTTATTTACTAACATATGCGTGACCACTGCACGCAACTATACGTGCGACTATGTAATAATTATATAATGAAGAGAAACAAAAAAAAAAAGTCAAAAAATAGCATTTAAAAAAAATAGAGAAAGGAAGAAAGAAAAAAAAAGTTAGTGACATTTTTTCAAAATCAACTATTAAAATTGACATTTTTCACAATTTCTCAAATGGAAATCCACTTGAGTTATTATCTTAAAATTGCAATTTTTTAGTAGTTTCTAATTTATTTACTCTTTTCTCAATATTAATTAATTAATTAATTTAATATATTGAATCGCGTATAGGAGAAATAAGTAAAAACTAGTGTAATAACATCTTTGTGTTAATTAAACTAGATATTACCCATCTGTACATTGCACGGAAAGAATTAAGTATATTACAATTATATACTTTTATATTTAATTTTTTAAATCATAATATATATATATATAATTATTTATTTATTAGAATTTATGTATTTTATAAAAACTACTAATTATTTATGTATAATATATAAATGTATTTTTTAACATAATATTTATCAATTAAATCGCATTGTTTATACGCTTATTTTTTATAACATTAAATTTGATTCGGTATTTAAAATAAATAGAGTAACTTTCTATTATTAATTATATTAAAATTATTTTATTTTAATTGATATCTATTTATTTTTAAAAAAATAAATATAATTTCTCTGTAAAACTCAATTACTGTTTCTTAAGAAAGATATTGTACACTATAATTTATATTTTATTTTTAATTGAATAACATATGGATAAATAAAAATATAAAATATTATTCAATATAATAAATTATAAATATTAAAATAATATTTATGAAGATGATCCTAATGAAAATAAAATCGAAAGAAAAATAAAAAAATTCAAAAATAAATTTCGTACATTAATCCTAAAGATTAAATTAAAAGAATATTTATTGAGACGGTCTTAATGGAAAGATAATTGAATGAAAAATTAAAATAAAATATAAATTTTCGAAAATAAATTTCATACATTAATTCAAAATATTAAATAAAAAATACATTTGACCAGTGCTTTGAATCTCCAATTCTAAAATTTCTAAAGCGATTTTTATTTAAGGCAAAAACTTGTGTGCCTCTGGGGCACACCGTACGCCCATACATTTTAGTATAAAAGGGTATACTCTTTAATACTAAAATGTAAGTATACCCTTTAATACTAAAATGTATGGGGCACATTTGAAGTAGGAAATAATATCAAATAAAAATAAGAACAATAAAGTTTAAAAAATTTATAAAAATAGATTTTATAAAATATAAAGAAAACAATAAAAACGAAGAAAAAATCTTAAACGAAAAACAAAAAAAGAATGATACCTCAAAGAAGAATAATTGAATCTGAAAATAAGATTAAATAAGAGTAAAATCAATAAGATTAAAAAATTATAAAAACAGGGTTTATAGAATATGAAGAATACACAAAAAAACGAAAAAAAATATAAATAATAAGATAAACGAAAAATAAAAAAAAGAATGATACCTCAAATTGAATGATTGAACTTGAAAATAAGATCAAATAAAAATATATAAGATAAAATAAATTAAAGGATATAAATGAGGTTTATAGAATGGCTAATTATAGTATGCACCCGGGTGCACCCTAAGATAGGGTGCACCCATATACAAATACAATAAAAAACATATACAATTATGAGCAATAATATATACAATTTAATTATTAGTTTTTTTAATAAAAAATTGAGTGTAAAAAATATATAATTATTAAAAAAACATGTATACACTATTGAATAAAAAGTTATACACATATGGATGTTAGTTTTTTAATGAAAAACTTAGTGCGAAAAAAGTATACAATTATTACAAAACACGTATACAAAATAAAATAATGTGTATACAAAATAGAATAAAAAGTCATACACATATGAGTGCACCCAATATACACTCTTATAGAATTATAAAGAAAATACAAAAATCGAAGAGAAACAAAAATAGGATTACAAAAAAAAAATGATACTTCAAATGAGAATGATTGAATATACACATAAGATCAAATATGAGAATGATTGAACATAAAAATAAGATCAAATAAAAGTATAAAAGATAAAATAAAGCATAAAAATAGGGTTTATAAAATTATAAATAAAATAAAAAAATAGAAGAGAAAAAAATAACAAAAAATAAAAAAGAAAAATGATATCTCAGAGAATGAACCTTCAAGATCAAATAAAAGTAAATATAAAAGGGTTAATTGCGCCAAAAGCCCTAACCTATTAGCAAATTTCAAATTAATCCAAATTTTTCAATATTTACAAATAAGTACTCGATCTTTCATCCGTTTTTCAAATCAAGCCACCTGGCAGTTAAAGGTCTGCCCGGATTCTGACCTGTCTATTTTTTTCTATATGACCCTTCCAACTGTATAAAATAATAATAATAAACTCCAGCTGTATAAAATTATAATAATAAAATAATGTGATGAATGAAACAATGTGGTTTTTGGATCCAATATATTCTCTTCCCAAACTTAATCCACCAAGCTACCCTCCACCGTCGTCAAACCTGGATCCAATCTATTCTCTTCCCAAACTTCATCCGCCAAGCTGCCCTCCGCCGTCGTCACCGCGAACATATCGGAAAAGCAACTGGTTCTGCAAACACCGGCGGCAGAACCTACCAATTAAGCTACCGAGTCGAAAGATCCCGGCCGAGTACGAGCTCCTTCTAATCGGGCCGTAGAAGGACATGCACGATTACTTCTACAACCAAGGCAGAGATGAGTTCTTCAAATCAAAAATCCAGAAATACAAGTCTAATATCTTCAGAACCAACATGCCACCTGGCCTATCATCTCGTCGTCATTTTACTCGACGGTAAGAGCTTTTCCACTCTCTTCGACACCGAGAAGGTCAAGAAGAATGACCTCTTCACCGGCACTTACATGCCCACCGATCTCACCTGCGGCTACAGAATGTTGTCCTACCTTGATCCTTTCGAACCCAATCATGCAAAACTAAAAAGCTCATGTTTTATCTTTCTCTCTCTCTCTAGATCTGTGCTTTGGAGAGGGGACAATTGATCGGACCCACGGAGAGCTTCGTTCAGGGCGGAATCTGTGAGTTCATATTTAACGGAATCTGTTTTAGGGTTTGTGGCTGAGGGAGGAATTAGGAGAATGTGGAGGAGGGAGTTAACTCCGACGAGTTCAAAGGAGGCTCGTGATTCTTCCAATTCAACCTCGAAGAAGAAAAGAGATGAGTTCTTATTAGGGCTGTTGGAGAGAAAAGAGGCGGAGATGAGAGAAAATTCATTTTTCAGTGTGGGGAGGAAGATTTGGGGATTGCAATGGACCTTCTAAGCGTCGAAGAAGATGATGACGTGAAAGGGCTGGGGAGTCGTAAGATAGAGTCGTTTTCTTTTTTTTAATTTATTTTAGATCTGGAGAGAAGACCAGAAAAAATATGATAGGTCAGCATCCGGCAGACCTTTAACTGCCCGGTGGCTTGAATTGAAAAATGGATGAAAGGTCGAGTACTTATTTGTAAATATTGAAAAGTTTGGACTAATTTGAAATTCGCGAAAAGATTAGGGCTTTTGGCGCAATTAACCCAATATAAAATAAAAGTAAATATAAAAGATAAAACAAATTAAAGTTGATTAGAAATAGAATAGAGAAGAAACAAAAAGTAAGAATTTGATTAGGTAATGAAAATGTTTATATAGAATGATTTAGAAGAATAAACCATCATGACGACGTTGAAATATTTGATATTATATATAGATTAAATTAAAATGTATTACTTGGTATATTTATTTAAAATTAGTATATTGATTGACAATAAATAGAATATATGCCAATAATATTTTTCATGTTTACCAAATTTATATTGTTAATTTAAAAATAAATAAATAAATTATGAAATTGACGGTCAAGATTAAAATTGAATGATTACTAAATTTACTAAAATTAAAAAGATGGAGGAAAATTGAAGATAAAAATTGAAATTCAAGTTTGTTTTAAGTTTGTTTTTATATATGTGTATATATGTTAACATATACTCCTATTGAATAAAAATTAGTCAAATATGTCAAAAATATTTCCCATATTTACCAAATTTATATTGTAAAATAAAAAAGTAAAATTTAAATAATAAATTCATTATTAGTATAATTAAATTTTATGATTGAAATCAAAAGTATTAATTTGACCGTCAAGATTAAAATTGAATTATTTATAAATAGAGTAAAATTGAAAAAAATTAAAAATAAAAGTAGAAGTTTAGGTTTGTTTTTATCACCCTTTTCAATTTTTAGATTTATGAGAGTACATTATATCTTAATTTTCGCAGATAAAATGCAATTTAGGCTCAAATTAAAAAATTTCGAGCCTACTTTATTATCTTTAATAGCAAAAATTAAGATACCAAACTTCTCTGCATTTTATAGATATCAAACTTCCATTAAAAAAATAATATAAAAAAAAATTCACATACAAATATAGAATTAATAATTACATCATGTATCAAAATGCCACAATTCAAGATATAGAGGTAGTAGCATCATTTTTTTTTTAAATACATATCAAAATGTCATCTTTAAATATACGACATTAAAGGTATTTTAATTAGTTAAATAAAATAAAAAAAAATTAATTTATTTTTTAAAAATTGTAGCTATAATTTTAATCAAAACCAATTATACATGACAAATAGTTTCTTTTACATATGAACTCATCTTTAATTGTATTATATAATTAAAAAAATCATAAATTTTGTCATTAAAAATTAATTAAGTAATTAATGAAAATAATTTTTTCATTAAAAATTAATTAAGTAATGGAAAGAAAATCATAATTATACATTAATGTCTCTAAAATGTATGTTACAAATGATAATGCATAATAGATAAATCTATTAAATTAAATTAAAAATTCTAAGGAATTGACACTTAAGCGTAGATTCACTCTTAAAATGACACATACGAAAGTTAAAACTCTTTCTTTAATTTACTAGGAGATATTATCATAAGGTTTACACCTCTTATATATTATTTTGATATAAAATTTAATTTGTATCATATAATTAAAAAAAATCATAAATTTTGTCATTAAAAATTAATTAAGTAATTAATGAAAATAATTTTTTCATTAAAAATTAATTAAGTAATGGAAAGAAAATCATAATTATACATTAATGTGTCTAAAATGTATGTTACAAATGATAATGCATAATAGATAAATCTATTAAATTAAATTAAAAATTATAAGGAATTGACACTTAAGCGTAGATTCACTCTTAAAATGACACATACGAAAGTTAAAACTCTTTCTTTAATTTACTAGGAGATATTATCATAAGGTTTACACCTCTTATATATTATTTTGATATAAAATTTAATGCACTATATCAAAACTCAAAATAAACATATACTCCAGTACTCATGATTTATTAAATATACTTAAAACCCAAAAACAACTAAAATGACATGCTTATTTTGAATTTTGAAAATCCATAAATGTCCTAAGTTCTAATTTTTAAATTTATAAGAGGTAAATAGGGTTGTAAACGAGTCGAGCCGAGCTTTACGAATATTAGTCCCGTTTGTTAACTAAGTAGGAAATGAGATCGAGCTCATTTTCAATTTTTAAACCTTGTTCAAACTCGACCTCATTAGTTAAAGCTTGATTTCGTTCGTGAACATGTTCATGAACATGTTTATTAATATGTTTGCAAACTTTTGTTCGTAAATATATTTGATAAGATATTCGTAAAATTTTTGTTCGTGAATGGTTGTATAACAAGTAATATTATTTTATGTTATTAAATGTTGGAGATTAAATAAAAATTAATTTCAGTGTGCACCAGCATCCCGGTTAGAATTTGAGTTGAGGGTACGAGAATTTGGCACTGCAAAGTTAATTCAAACTGCTGAAAAACTACTGAAAGTGAAAAAAACGGCACAGGAAATAGAGAAACACAAGTCCACGCGAAGCTTCCCTTCCCTTCACAATTTCCCACTCTCTCTTACGCACAAGGCGAACATAGTAATATACGATGCTCTCTGGACTCATCGTTCACAACTCATAACTTCTGTATCTCTGCTTCTTATATATGCATATAATATAACATAATATATTTTGAAAAAAAAAATAATTTAATGCTGTTTTTCGATTTTTGATTTTTTGAATTTTGGAGTTGAGAAACTCGTCAGTCGAAATTGGTAAGTTGTGATTCCATTTTTAGTTTGGCATGTATATATATATATTTTAAATTTGAATGCATCATCTTTCATGAATTTCTGTTTCTTGAGATGAAGATTCGGGTTTGAGCAATATTCATGGCGGCTAAAAGAGTTTTTTTTCCCTATTTCTATCTTCTTATTCTTTCCTTTTTCTGGATTTTGAACCTTATTTTTCGCTTTGCAGTTTTCACTTTGATGGCGATTGAAGTTATCACGTCTGTCTTTTGTTAGAAAATTGATTGATCAAGTATCGAATTCAGAAAAGGGTTGTTTTTTACAAGGAACGCTACTATTGTACTGGATTCTGGAAATGTGAATTTGCAAAGTTACGCATTTTTTCATTTATCATTTATTTTCTTGCATTGACCAATGTGTAAGCTATTTATATAGGGTATTCGAAAATTTTGGTTGCTCTCGCTATTTGCAAACTGGTACAGTTATGAAAGGAGATTATTCTGGAATTTAATATATTTAGTTGGCTAATAGAGCAATTTTTATTTGTATCTGCTTGTTTATGACTATGCCATGTTCTGAGGAACTGAATTATAATTAAGTTATCATGTCTGCTCTTTAATGGCCTGCTTTATATGGCAATGATTCATCTCTAAAAGAAGGAACTTTAATCATATTTCCAGGACTTGTCTATCAGCAATCTGTGGGAGCTAACAGAAGCTCATGTGTTTCTCGTATCTCTTCCTGTAAGAGGAGGTTCTTATCTTCTCTTGCTCTTGGTTTTATGTGAGCTGGAGTTATGACCTACCCCCGTGAGAAGTTTGTGAGGTTAGATGATGGTTGTTGTCTCCATCTATTTGAAATTGTCTGTTCTCTTTGTAGATAAAAAGAAAATGGATATAGAAGAAAACTTCATATGGGATGAATGGAAGGATAAGAGAAGTTGAATGGGGAAAAAAACATATCTGTAGGTAGAAAACGACAGGATTGGTTGGGGGATTAAAGAGTTTTCAGCTGAGCTGCTTAAGTTCTTGTTCTCCTTCCTTTCATCATGTCATGTGGAGTATTTTTCATTGTCTTTAATTTTTGTCTTTTGAGAGAGAGTTAGAAAACTATCTTACGTTTTACCTTTCAGATTTCAAGACTGGAGATCTGAGAAAAGTTTTAATGAGCAATCTCCTTACAGTACTGGACTTCAACTGGCCAGACTTAGATCAGTAGCATCCTCAATTTCTGAAAAGTTTCGAAGAGGTTTTGAATCTGGATCAGAAAGAATCAGGAGGTTCACAGGATCAGTAAAATCCTTTTCCTTAAGGAAGTTTCGGGTAGATGATGAGGGATCTAGGAAGAAAATTCTTGATCCTCAAGGATCATTTCTCCAGAAATGGAACAAGATTTTCGTATTATCATGTGTTATTGCTGTCTCCTTAGATCCCTTGTTTTTCTACATTCCCATTATCAATGACGAAATTAAATGCCTTGATTTGGACCGGAAATTGGAAATTGCTGCTAGCATTCTACGATCCTTCACAGATATCTTTTATCTCATACATATTATCTTCCAATTTCGTACTGGTTTCATTGCTCCTTCCTCTCGTGTATTTGGAAGAGGAGTCCTTGTTCAAGATTCCTGGGAAATAGCAAAGAGATATCTGTCATCGTACTTTATTATTGATATTCTTGCTGTCCTTCCACTTCCCCAGGTAAAACATTCTGCATGTAATTATCAGAATAAGTTATCTGATTCATCAAGGATTTAGTCTAACAACTACATATAACTATTGTGAAGTTGTAAGTTTTAAATTATACATGTTCATCTGAAGTTTCGGATGCAGCATAAGTCAGTGCTCGTTAATGGCTTTTTATCTGATCATCTTGAAACTTTTCCCAGATTGCAATTCTTATCATCATTCCCAACTTGAAAGGAGCTCGATCTTTGAACACCAAGAATTTGTTGAAATTCGTGGTGTTCTTTCAGTATATACCGAGGCTTCTTCGAGTTTATCCTTTGTATAGAGAAGTTACAAGAACTTCTGGCATACTCACTGAAACAGCATGGGCTGGAGCTGCCTTCAATCTTTTCCTTTACATGCTTGCCAGTCATGTAAGTGTGCCTTAAGCCTCATTATGTATGCTCTGTTTTTAATAATGTTTTCTCCTTAGTTGCTGAATGACTTTCATTTGCTCCTTATATTTGATTTGCACCTGCATTCAGCGGGTTGTTCATTTTGGAAATATTTCAGGGATGGCGCAGTAACCCTCTGCATTCTTCATATCATGGGGCTGGTGATGATTCTAGTAGCATTTCTAGTAGAGGGTGCTAGGCATTAGATTGGGGGTTAGTGCCTAGGCAGGGCTAGGTTGGGCCTTTAGAGCACTGCTATTAATATAGAGTCTACATGCAACAACCATCAATTTATATCTTTTATGCGTATATTGTATTAATTTAGATCAATGCACTGTCATAGTTACAGTTAAACATGTGAAGGTTATATACTCCACTTCATAATAGCAGTTTCCAAACCACTAGAATATTCAGAGACTAGTTAAATGATGATATGTTAATGAGTGTTATTGGTTTAAGGGGCAATCGCCTTTATCTTCGTATCCAGATGAACCTATCCATTGGGTAAATCTTACCAGTGTCTATCAACAATTACATTAGTCTTCTATGGATATAATAAATGAATGGATCCTCTAGTGTGTTTCTACTTATTGTCTTTTTGAGCTTTAGTTTTTTTGCTCCTCTTTAGGTGCTTGGAGCCTTTTGGTATTTGTTTTCAATAGAACGTGAAACTGTTTGCTGGGAAAGAGCTTGCCACAACCAACCTAAGTGCAGAGATTCTTCATTTTATTGTGGGGCTGATCACACAGGATTCACACAAATTCTGAAAGTGTCCTGCCCTATACAAACTCCCAACACAACCCTTTTTGACTTTGGGATATTCCTTGATGCACTTCAATCTGGTGTTGTTGAATCCAGAGACTTCCCGCAAAAGTTCTTTTATTGTTTCTGGTGGGGACTGCAAAATTTAAGGTACATTCCTCCCAGATTTAATTTTCTCAAATGATACTGCTTGAAAGTACTTAATAAGATCCCTTCTCTATGAGTAGCTGTGAAGGGGGAAAAATGACCTCCCTTGTCTACTTTGGAGCATGTCATTGGATAAAATATAAAGGATAATATAGGAAAGATGTGATCACTATTATTTCCACTCTGGACCTTCCTACGTAATTCATTTCTGTCCATGTTCTCTTGGACAAGCATACTAGGGATATAGACTTGAACTGTAATAAGGATTATAATTTTCAAATTTGAACTACTCCTGAATAGCCTTATGCAATGGCTTGGAATCTATTCGTCCTTTTTAATTCAAAAAGATTAGGTATTTAATTTATTCTGTTCTGGAGATGTAGTGTACTACTTATAGATCTATCTATGGTAGAGTACTCAATCCAGTACCTGATTTTTTGTTTATACTAATGTTGCAGTTCCCTTGGCCAGAACCTTAAGACTAGTACTTTTGTCTGGGAGATTTGCTTTGCAGTCTTCATATCTATATCGGGATTGGTGCTGTTTTCGTTTTTAATTGGAAATATGCAAGTGAGTTAAGTTCTTCTGTTCATTTAATTTTGAGTTCCAAAATTTGTGATCTTAGTTTGTGATGGCATTTTTTTAGTTAAGTTGTTACTCATATAAAGTTCTTATAAACTGGAACTATTTTTGCAACAGACGTATTTGCAATCCACAACACTAAGATTGGAGGAGATGAGGGTGAAAAGACGAGATGCTGAGCAATGGATGTCTCACCGTTTGCTTCCCGATAGTTTGAGGGTACGAATCAGAAGGTATGAGCAATACAGGTGGCAAGAAACTAGGGGTGTTGATGAAGGGAATCTTATCATGAATCTTCCCAAGGACCTCCGAAGAGATATCAATCGACATCTCTGTCTGGATTTACTCAAGAGAGTGAGTTTCTTGTCAAAACTTCTGTTGTAGTACATAATTTCCAAAGCAAATAATAAGTACAAGCTTAGGGGATCTCAAAACTAGTTTTTGACAGTAGCATGTTATTCAGGTGCCGCTGTTTGAGAAAATGGATGATCAACTGTTGGATGCAATGTGTGACAGGCTGAAACCAGTTCTTTACACTGAAGATAGTTGCATAGTGCGGGAGGGGGATCCAGTAGATGAGATGCTCTTCATTATGCGTGGGAAGCTCTTCACTGTGACCACAAATGGAGGAAGGACTGGTTTTTTCAATGCTGAATATCTTAAAGCAGGTGACTTTTGTGGTGAAGAGCTCTTGACATGGGCTCTCGACCCCCTGTCGTCGTCTAACCTCCCCACCTCCACTAGGACGGTACAAGCTCTCTCAGAAGTGGAAGCATTTGCTCGTGGCTGATGATTTGAAGTTTGTGGCCTCCCAATTCCGTAGATTACACAGTAAACAGCTACGTCATACTTTTAGGTTCTACTCACAGCAGTGGAGAACTTGGGCTGCATGCTTTATACAAGCGGCATGGAGACGTTATTGTAGGAAAAAGCTGGAAGAATCTCTTCGAGAAGAAGAGAACCGTTTGCAGGATGCATTGGCGAGAGGAGGCGGAAGCTCGCCAAGTCTTGGTGCCACCATTTATGCATCGAGATTTGCAGCTAATGCGCTTCGTGCTTTGAGACGGAATAATACGAGGAAGATGAGGATGCCAGAGAGAATATCTCCGATGCTGCTTCAGAAGCCGGCCGAACCTGATTTTACTGCGGGAGATAAATGAAAACTGCCTGCATATTGTATTATTCTTTTATATAACTGTAATATATGTCTAGTCTGTTTTGAACATTTGGCAAACACAAAGATTGGAGACTCAACACTGAAAGATAAATCATTTCTTATCAACACCGCGGATGTATCATGTATATATCTCTAGGTTCAGAAGCTGCACTCTCTCATATTCCAGAGCCCCAACTGAACATGATTTGACCTGATAATCCATTTCAAATGTAAAATCAAGAAGGGGTTTGTTGCTTGTATTTTCTACAAATTCAGAGAGAAATGGTGAGAGAGACATAAGAATTAACATTATTAATTACTAAATCTAGCTAGAATCGTGCACACCTCCTCCATCCTCTGGCCCAAAAGAAGAAGAGTTACAAGTGCTGGGAGGATAGGAAGAGCGGATTAAGAAGTGGTTTAGGGTGATAGGCGTTGAGGATGGCATCAAGAGTAGCAACTGCTTTCACGATATGCTTCCCTTTGTTCATCATCACACAACTTGCCCTGCAAACACACAATCTTCTTTTCATATACTCCATTGCTATGCTACAATTATTAACAATTCGTATCACTGTTTAGTTACCTCCTTCCATTTGCAGCATCTATGATTTCTGCTCTACTGGGCACCCCGCTCTTTGCCAGCGACTCCAGAACCTGAGTTGCTATAATCACTGGCACATGTCCCGCGCTGCACGTACGCATTACTTCTTCCTGTATGTCCCCAAGATTCTCCCATCCACATTCCACTGCAAGATCTCCTCTAGCAATCATCACCCCCAAGGGGTTGGGCCATTTCATACCCTCCAGAACCAGCACCGGCAGCTTCTCAAATCCACCCTTCGTCTCTATCTTCAACACCACCCCCAATCTCATAAGCTTTCTCTTTGCAAGTTCTTGATGCAAAACCACGATATCACCAACATCTCGGATAAATGAAACTCCCACCATATCAGCATGTGCGCCTACAAAGTCAAGATCCACAAGATCCTTTGAAGTCAGACCCTCATACCGTATATCACTCTCCGGAATATTTATGGATTTTTCTGAGCCCAGTTTTGTACCATTAGGACCCGCATGAGTGATCGTAATCACCACTTCTGAAATGCTACTTCCTTTAACAACACCCCATATCTTTCCATCATCGAAAGCGATAGGGTCTCCAGGTTTGACAGAATCAAATAGGTAGCCAGATGGGCAAGTTATCCTATGCTTGCCACTGCCTGAAGATGGCAATGTCTCCAGCTCATCAGCACTATCTCGAGATATGATTAGTAAATCACCAACTCTAACTCTAACAAATTGCGGTGCTGGGGGGACATCAACCACCAACCCCGCTGAAGATTTTCGTCCCTTCTCCTTAACATACAGTACCGTGCCAGACTCAACATATGCAGTTTTGCTGCACACAGCCATAAATCCAGCACCAGAAAAAACTTGATACTTGCTTATAATCTTTAGACTTCTCCTTTTTCCACGGGCATCAGAGAATCTCACAGAATCATCAACCTCCAGCCTGTTAAGAAACTCTTGGCCATCCACTGCCAAAATAATATCAGGGGATAGGTGAGCTGGAGGTGTACCTGCTCCATGAGGGCCCAGCCAAACTCGGGCTCCATGTACCACATCACCCAGTGCATTTCTTTTGGGGGAAATTTTCACAATACAAGGACCATCCCTTAGCCTTCCAGTTCGAAGCTTTGGTCCAGCTAAGTCCATGAGGATCCGACAAGGTTTCTCAAGAAGTTGAGAGCATCTCCTCACCGACCCGATTATCTTACTCCATATTTCTGGGCTTCCATGAGCACAGTTGATACGAAAAGTGGTAGCCCCTGAATTGATGAGATCAGTTATATGTAAGTTGTTTTCAGCTGCTTCTTCTCCAACTGTTACCATGATATGAGTTGTTTTCTGACTTTGAAGTGTTCCAAGGAGTATATCTCTATTATTAAAAGCATTTTTCACCATTGAAGCCATCCCAAGGTCCAAATTTTGATTGCCCAAGTTTTTGCAAGGTGGAAATCCTTCACTATATTCTTTTATGCCTAGAGCAGAATCTGGTCTTGAGCTAATTACCATTTGAATGCATCCAGAAAGACTTGAGAGAACATGCGTATTCACTGTCTCTAAATTCAAAAGCCCCATGAGAGATAGTTCTTCTCTGATCTGTTCTGTATCCAGGCTTTTAAGTGCCAGATAGTGCAATAAGTTTGTCGCACTTGCCAAGTATTTTCTGACAATCAATAGAATGCATATGAGATTATGGAAAAGATACAAAAACACTAGTTTTTCAGTAAGTGTCTAATTGAAGTGTCATATCTCAACCATAAATAACAATTTGAAATTTAATAAAAACTGCATTGGGCATAATATGATTCTACGTACGGTACTAGATCTTGAAGTTTAAAAAAATAAAATTAAAACACCATAAAAAATCAGAAAATGTCCGTAATTAAAATTTATGTTGTAGATATAAGTTAATGCTCACTGGTGACAAATTTTAAGCCTTGATGCATTCCATTGTTCCATTGCTAGAATGTGCAAATGAACTGCCTTCAGTTTATCAAGAATACTCTCTAGGTTTCCCTGTTTCCCTGTGTTGGGTTGAAGACATATATGTGAGGTCATTAGGGTGGCAGATCTTTCTTTTCTTGGCTTCTCGGGATGCTTATCATCAGAAAAATGAGGTACTCTTTTTTTAGCATCGTCGTGTCCAGGTGGCGTGCCATATGCAGCTCTTGGGATGTGCCTCAATCGACCTTGACAAGGCAATAATATTTGATTACCACAAGCTTGAGCTTCAGTAGATTTACATGTGGACATCCCGTATAAGATTATCGATGTGGAATCAGGGAACCTTACCTGCACAGAGAAATATTTGTATAGCACATGAAGACTTGTCAATTCACTATTTCAGTGAAATCATCAAATAAGCAATTAGATTCCTTATGTCAGGAAACAGAGAAATAACCACTTAAAGGCACAGAAAAACATAGTTGAACACAATGCACATTTTAAGTCAAACATTACATGCAGCATAACTGCCACTTTGAACACTTAATGGTGTAAGAAAACCACGAAAGAGACCGAATGAGACTTACGGCTACAGTTATGAGTCATGATAACACAGCAAAGTGTTTTTTCAATCAAAATTTGAACACTTCATCAAGAACAGCCTTTTCTTTTCACAAGTACCTAACCAATAATGGTCTAAAAAATCATATGATCAAGCAACAACCTTCACCATAAAGGAATAAGGATACTCACATGCTTTAGAAGTGATGTCTGTTCAGTAATAGAGCAAACAGAAACAGCTCCAATCATCATTTCCTAAAGTATAGTGCCTGTAGTGCCATTAAAGTAGTCAGGTCTACAACTCAAAAACAAAAGAAAAACGTTTACCTGTGGTACGGTGATTTACAAGCACCAGTTCCATCAAAGAACAACTACAAATGATATTAGTTCTATTTGATGCATATACATAATACAAGTTCAAAAATCATGTCCCATGTGCTCATCAACTCGAGCTAAATAATGTTCAAAGCCATACATGTGGGGGGGGGGGGGGGGGGGGGGGGGTGACAAGGAGTTTGTGATTTTTAAAACCAGGCAATTCATCCCTCAACATTCCAAGCTCGGAATTGTTTCTGGGTACATGAAGACAAAAAGTCTCATAAATTCAAAACCCTTAAGTGGTAACATTCTCCAGTAACCCACCCAAATCCCGCCTCATCTTTAAGGACATATAGCAATGAGAAACACATATCTACACAACAAACTTTATAATTTTAAACAAAGATTTCAGACAAAACATTATCTTAATCCACACACACACACACACACAAAACTTGTACGCTGATATGCTAATAGAGGTTTCTGATTCAGTAATGTATTCAGCGAAAAAACAAAAAAAATCACTTCTCCGATCTCTAAAAACGCAATAAGCTTTTATATTGAAAAAACAAAACAAAGAAAAGCAAGATTCTGCTCGTGTACCCGAAAGACAGAAAGAGAAACATACCGATGAAAGGGGAGAACATAGACGAGCTTCGATGATTATATATTTCTATTTAAGCAGTGATTATATCTTAATTTTGAAGTATATTAATACAAAAACTCTTCTGGAAACGAAAATTACATATATAAACCTGCAGGGGATGTGATACGGGAGTGTGGAGGGCGCGTGGCAGATTCCGTGTTAGGATGGAATTAAAGGCTGCAGTGGAATCTCTGTGAAATGCGATCTCACCTTGAAGTCGCACCAGGTTGATGCGATGTTGGCACTTCTTTCATTATTATCATTTATCGTAGGATCATTATTACTCGGTATTTCATTTCATTTCTTTTCTCTAGAGTAATAATAGTAAGAGTTACTCCATAAGTTTGCAGATACGGTCGATAGACTTTAATTGTATTTTTATCTTTTTTTTTCCTTTAATTTTAAGGTGATTTTGGTTCCATTTGGTGCACAATATCTTTTAAAATTAGACAAAGTCTCTTGTGAGACGTGTTAAAGTATGTTTTCTTAAGTATATTAGATTATGCATTAAAGTATGATTTTAAAGTGTTATAATATGATTTATTATTAATATACTTTAACTACAAATTGTACTATTTTATCTGGAGTATGTAATAAGTATACTCTAGTGATTGGTCGACCCATCTCACAAATAACCGTCTCACAAGAGAATATCTCTTAAAATTAATAGGGTAAAATGTTAGCTAGTTAGGGTATTGTAGGTAAGTTATTGATTTAGGGAGTATGATTTTAATGGTTAGTTGATAAATTTTAATTATATTTTTACCTTTTTACCCTAACTATAATATAAATTGGCGGCGAATTGTCTGATATTATAGAATTATTAAGAATATTGGACTAATGGTTTTAGCTCGTATGGTTCTGCACGTAAAGATGAAAATGTATACTGTATACATATAACTGATAACACTGACATAATTTTGTATGGATATTTAAAACTAAATTAATAAAACTAAATTCTTAAGGCTAAAATAAATTTGAGCCAAATATGGGCCGGAATGATTTTTTTCTCAACATTTACTTATATTATGTTGACCAAGTTGAATGATTAGATCATTAAATTTCACAGAACTAAGAGTTGATACATTTTGTGTATGTAATTCTTTTAATTAATTAGCTTTGAGATTGAAGTGTAAAGAAATGGTACAAGTTACTCCATTAGAAAGTATAAAATTCTGAGTAGTTAAATCTTCACTTAATCTGGTTTGATTAATGTTGATATCGATCACGGGTTTGATGATTGGAAATGTGGAATTTGCTATAATTTCATATATCAAGTAATCAGAATCCATTAACGGCAATTAAAAATCGTATTTCAAATATCTTAAATTGGGAGTGAAGTGAAGAGAGTAATATAAGAGAGAGCAAATCCAAAGATCCAGAGTAGATAGACACGTAAATGGGCAAACAAATACAGCATAGCATGGATTGCCACCATCAACCCCGGAGAGCTTCCACCTCCCTCTTCACAAACGAAGGCAATGCAAATGCGGCTCTATGGATCTGTACAAGTCAATTACAACACATTTAGCCAATTCAACAACAAAATAGCCAGCCACACATATTCACGAGAAGGAAGGTACCTCGGAGTTATAAAACTTTAGTCGTCTTCTGTACTCAAGTGCACCATCCAGCTTCTCAATTGGGTTGATTGGGTGTACAAAATCAACAGTTGGCCCCTCCGTTGAGCATAAAAGAAATCCTATAACACCACTGCAAAACCCAATGGAGCAAAATATTTGTTACTAAGTGTAGAATTTTGATGTGTTAATCAAGCTAATGGAGAACTATACCTGAATCTCTGTAGGATAATGAAAATTGAAAAACAAGAAACTTCACGAATAGCAAGAAATGAGTGCTTTGTACTAGTTGACTAGGAGTGAGAGAATAATTACCTTGGATATGTAGGGACACTAGCCCATGCATAGCGCACTGAGCCTTTAAAAATTTCGTGACAAATTGATAACATATCCTGAATGAGATGTGTATGAAGCCACATACTTTCTGCCATATTACAAAGAACACCACCAGGTCTTAATGATCTCGCAATGCTCCCAAAAAATGGTCTTTCCACAAGCTCCTGAGCAGGACCTGAGCAGAAGCAAAGCCATATTCTAATATAGTTCACTAGTAAAAGAACTCAGAGTTTTGGCACATTTATCCAAGGTACAACATTACATATGAAAATTATAGGAAACACAGATATAGTTTAATGATATTAAATATCAATCCAAAACCACAAATAGAGAGGAGAATCAAGAACGATTGAAAACTGCCATTCCAAAACTTTCACACATACAGTCAACAACGGAAAATTGTATGATTGTTTAGAACAAATCATTATTTACTGCATCAGGTCACCGGGTGTTTGCAACTTCTGTTCGAGGTGGAGAATCCTTTTATTCTAAATGCTACCCCCCTCACAACTTTAATTTTTAGAATCACTTTATCACTCTTTTAGTAGTGATTGCAAACAAACCTTATTGTGAGAGCTATTTTAATTTTGTGATTTTTATTTTACGAAAAATATCTGACTAAACAAATAAAAATTATGGAGAAGGGGATACACCAAATCTCACAATTAAAAACTCATTGCCAAGGTCAAAGAAAACTATACAACTCGCGTAGTCAACCCATTTAGATACAAGCAATAAGCCAATAACTAAGCAGGTTAAATACAATAAGAGGATACTTACCCACAGGGTCTGATGAATCAACAATTATTGCATCATACTTCCCTTCAGGTGCACACCTTAGAAATTCAATAGCTGTCAAAATGACAACAGAAGAATCATTGGTCATTGGATCACTAGTTTAAGACAAATGCAAAAACATATATAATTTTAAAAAACTACAAATTCCCTCATCCACACAAAAGCAATTCAAAGCAAAGTTAAAGTTGAGTTAAATATATGCTGAAAATGAAGATAAAACAAGTGCACTCATGCAAGCAAACTAGTAAATGTTGCTACACTTTGAGCTGATGACTGAATCAACATGCAGCAAACTTGCACTAAAAAGCAATGGGATGCTGCTTAACCCACTAGCCCAAAGAGACAAGTCGATGCTTCACACTGAGAAAAGGTGAAGATTTTGTACACTTGATGAGACTATAGCTAAAAGGGGTAAGGTGTATATGAGGCGCAAGACGTTGGCCAAAGAGTGGATGACAAGTAAAGAGAAAAAGGAGGAGATTTGGGAAGAAGAAATTGATTGGAGATATTATTTGATTTTGATTTTTTCTTATTTGTGTTTTGTGATTATTTCCTTAATTGTTATTTTCCTTTTTTATTATATTAGGTTTAGGCCTATGGCTGTATGGGTTTAGCTTTAAATACTGTCCAATTGGTTTTGGAAAAACATAACGAGCATTTGAGAAATATAGTGTTACAGCAGTATTGCTGATTGCTAGGGAAATTTGAGAGTTCATTCTCAGGTTGCTAGAATTCCACAACTTAGTAGTGTCCAACACATCAACACATCTCAGCCTTATCCCCATTAACTTAGTAGTGTCCAATAGCATTTAAATTAACCTCTCAAATTATACCTAAAAAACCACACTTTATGAAGATCTAACATGAAAATTACTCGTACCATCACCAATGTGAAGGTGCACTCGAGGATCCTCAAAACCAATAGCTAATTCAGGAAAAAATTTCTTGCTAACCTGTATAATGAAGAACAAACAATTTAACAACAAAGGAGCACGCAACAACAATGTATCAATAAAAAATAAATACAATACTGAAATCAATTGCTCACATCTATAACCATTTGGTCAATTTCACATATATCAATCGACTTTACAGAGCTGTGACGGGCAATTTCCCGAATAACGCCGCCATCACCACCACCTACCACCAAAACCTGCATTCCAAAAATTGAACTAATAAAAAACCTTTGCAGGCAATGAAGTCATTCTCCTCTTAATATGCAGACATGCTACCACTGGGTTTACCTTTACATGATCAATTTCGTAATGTTTTCTACAACTGGGCCAAGATTTATATTAAAGCTTAAAGCATATTTTAATATTTCGCTTGGTTACAGTTACATACAAACCATAATAAACATACACCTGAAAACAAAGATGTTTCCTTAAAAATGGAGCAGTAAAGTGAATTCCCTAAAACATAAATTTGAAAGGATTCAGCATACAAGAATTACATTTGTGGGCGATTCAATCGAACAAAGGGGGAGATGGGCAATCATCTCCTGGTAGGCACATTCATCTTTCTCAGTCAACTGAACAATGCCATCTAGCACAAGTACTCTTCCATATGGCGATGACTACAAGGGTTAAGAAAGGCAAAGTAATATTTGTAAAATGCAGATTACATAATCCCTAGGACAATGCAATTGAAAATATCAGGAAGAAAAAACTTGATACAAGATAGGAATTGCACTAGTACACAGATATAGATGATAAACCTGGAAAACCAGAACTTCCTGATACTTCGACTTTTCCTTGAACAAAATATTTTCCACTTTCACCGAATGTGCTTCTCCTACAATGAAATGTGCCGATTAAATTAGAAACTGCTCAGTGAAGAGTGAATAAATCAAAGATGACCAGAAATAATTAAAAGCGTCTGAACATGCAGGGGTCATCCATTTTTCCTTCTCTAATTTTTGGTTGTCAATTGCAAATGGAATAAATTGGTATGCGGATGAATAAGTAATAAACACATGATCTAATACATATTTGCTTGAAAACAACATTCATTTTGGTACAGGACACCACATCATTTCAAGTTAACCAGCACCACTTATTAAACTTATAGCAGGTTGCTTCAACAATACTCGCAAGTCAACCACATCATACAAAGAACAGCATATCTTCGCATAATACAAAGAACTACATCTCTTTTCGCAAAGTGTGATGTCAACCTTGTGGAAATGAAAACTTTAGGTTTGAATTACAAAAACAACCCTCAAAGTTTGACCAACTTGTCGTAATGTCTCTCAAAGTACAGATATTTCCTTGTGGTTGTATTATTCCAAAAAAGTTACCAAGGAATTACTCATGCTTTCAAAATATTAAAATATTTATAGGTCAGTCTAATGAAGTTGACAGTGCTGTGCAATTTTTCAATCAGTATATAGTCACCATACCTGGCCACATTGGGTTATTGAAATAAACTTCCTTCAAATCGTGTTCTACAATCAGCACAAGGAAATCCGCAAGTTGATAAACCATTTGAAACATAAGTCAAAAACCAATATGGTAGATGCGATCAGAAAATAATTTTAATACCAAAAGCAGACTGGCATTCAGAGAACCATCCAGAAACAACTGTTGAATGGCATTTGGCATTAAGGTCAGGCTCAGATGCCCCAGCTTTCAAGCAACAAGGAGGGATAACAATGACCTTTCCAGAACCATTCTCACTACTCTCCCTCCCATCCATAGTCATCTGGCATTCCATATCTTTTACGACGCCGCCTTCCATATACTATCCTTTTCTCCTGTGGATCCAGTCTCTGGTCACCAGACACCATATATGATAATTCAGTCAAAAAATAACCAAAACACCCAAACACACACACACACACACAAAAACATTTATAAAAGAGAGAGAGAGACAGAGCTAGACACGCACAATCATTAAAACAAACATAATTAGAGTCAAAATGCAATCACATGAAGAAAAAAAGGAACAAAATGCTTGCTTACATATTCTAGAAAGGGCAACTAGAAAAGGAATGATACAAAAGAAACAACTAATGGCAGTATCTATATAACCTAGAATATAAACTCGAAATAACAAAGCGAAAACTCTAAACATCAACTATGATACCGTAACCTCAATAAGAAACAAATATTAGTTTTACAATCATGAATTCAAAGAAATAAGAAAAGGCATTCCATTTTAATGTTTAAATAGTATGTTCACCAAAAGTAGATGTAAGTCCGATCTCATTGGGTTAAAGAAATTCAATAGTGGATAGTCATATTAGCCAGAAGGATAGAAATAAATATAAACGTAAAGAATAGATAAAGTTATGAATATTTGGAATGAATTAACTGAAAGATAAGGAAAGAACAAGAAAGACTGGTAGTTCAGGCCAAAAGGCAGCAGCAGCAGAATCTTTGTGCAATAAACCACTGTTAAAGCTTTCTTTCTTGAAAAAATGAAGAATAATAACAATCAAATCTAACAATAGGACATGAACCAAAAAAATAACGGCAAGAATTTGCTCATAATCATAATATGATAAGAATACTCCGATTACCAATCTGAAAAAGCAATTGCTTAATTCAAGAACAAAAGTAAAGAGAGAGTCAAGAAACTAAAACACACGCACACGAATCAATAAAACAAAAACGCCAAAGAGGAAAAATAAAAAAACAGAACATCATCCCGTTGATTCTCCCTACTACGTTTTAGAGTCATAAAATGTTATGATAATGATAATGAAATGAAAAGAAACAATCCAATTCAATCACCTTATAAATCACGGGTGCAAACGATCGTACTTCCTTCCGAGTATCACAGCATCTATTATCGACGTGAAAAGAATCGTAAACTAGATTTTAAAACCAACTTCATAGTTAAAATATACTCCTAATTTTTATTTGATGTATCGAAATCCCCCATCCCTGTATTTCACTCAAAAGGCACACTAGGGTTTTTGAAAAATCTTGGGAATTCACAACGTTATTTAGCCAAACAGCTACATAAAAAAAATTGGAAATAACATAAAATAAGGAAATTGCATTAGCCTATTATGCGGTGCATGTATAAAGAGAAAAAAGAAATAATGATATGCGTACCTGATGTGCAGTGGTGGCACCAACCAAAAGATGAATTGCTAGAGAAATTGCAGAAAAAGGAATGGCACAGGAAAAAAAAAAGTTGACAATTAATTGTATGAATAAGATTTTAGTAAACGCAGAGGTGGAAAAAGAGTGCCGATTCTCTCTCTATCTTCGTGTGCGGTTGTTCACTTAGTCTGTGTGCGAGAAGAGATGGTGTTAATGGAGGAGGGAGGGAGAGAGAGAGAAGAGGAGTTGTCAGAGAAACAATTCCCCTCCGAAAAGGACATTTTAATTTTCAGAGAATAACGCGAGTAGAATTTGATCGAGCAAGATGCCCCCTGTCACCTCTTTAATCAGAAATTCAACGAGTAAAATTGATTTCATATGTAAATTCTAGTACTAGTATAATTTAAAATTACGAAAACACTTCACCTTCTCACGTAAACCTTACGTGAGATAATACTATTTCATGAATAGTATAAATAAATAAAAGTAATAATATTTTATAGCGAAAGTTATAATTATTATAAAAATATAAAATGATCTCACGTAAGATAGTCTTACGCAAGACCTACTCTTAAAATTATACATTTATTCCCTTGATTTTTTTTTTTCGTCTTACCCAAAAAAATCTAATTTCTTTTTGACAATAACTATGATGGGAAGGGGTATCAATTTTGAAATTTACAACCTTTTTCCTTCACCTTTAGGGGTGTGTTTTACTTTTTTTTTTTTACTGTTACTTTTTTTCATTTTTTTGTTTATTTTTCTTTTTTTTATTTATTTAATTTTAGGGATATAATTGTAATTTTACCTTTATTGTTTAGGGTATAATTTATCCCTAGGTTTAGGGGTTAGGGTATAATAATCATTTAATTATAATAAATTTAAAAATAAAATAAAAAACAACATTAATGAAAGAACATGAATTAATTAAGAAGCGTGGGAACCAAGGGTGCACCAATTCAATGGGTATCCCTAGTTGTACCTAGTCACTCTCTTTTTTTTTTAGACATCTCACCCAAATAATCTAATTTCCTTATTTACACGACCCACAAATACTCACTAATACAATCACTAATACAATTAAAATATTGGTCCACACTCCTACTAACTAATACAAGCACATTACTTTTTTACAATTTATTCATCATTTTCAATAACTTTATTTACTTTTTTACTCAAAATTATCAATTTATTCTTTTTTTTACATTATATTATATATTTAATAAAATACTCCCTCCGTCCCGTTACAACGTACGCGTTTGCTTTTTGCACGTTGATTAAGGAATATAATATTTTAATGTGTAGTGAGGTGAGAGAAATAATATATTAATGTAAGGTGAGTAGGTGTATTAATATGACATGTGGACCATAGAGAGAGAAGTAATTAATATGTGTGGGTCCTCTTTACCAAAAAGGGAAATGCACACTTTGTATTAAGACGGATCAAAATGAAAAAATGTGTACGTTTCAATAGGATGGAGGGAGTACTTCTTAATTTTCATGCTCATATAAACAGGTAAAATTACCTGGGACGGAGGGAGATTTTTTTTGTTTTTTATGATATCTATTTGACCCATTTTTTTGTCTATTCGACTTATTATGTCCATTCGGTCCAAATTTTTTTCTGCCTACAAAATCTAGATTTGACCCATTCTGCCATTTTTTTTCAAATCATCCTACTTTTAAAAAAAATATTTTTTTCTTCTATTATAATTGAAAATCAATTGAATCAAAGGGCATTCTGGGTAAAAACACATAAAAGTGAATAGAAAAAAATGTGAATCACATTATAATAATTATTCTTGTAAAATTTATAAAAAACATTGAATAACATGTGAATCACACGTGTAAACTTTAAAATAAGTGTTAAGTTTGGTTACATTATAATATACTCCATAAGATAAGATATAATCAATGGCAAAAACTTGTGTGCACCGGGCGCACGGGCACACTCCGTGCGCCTTTAGAATTTTGTGTTAAATTGTATACCCTTTAGTATAAAGATGTGTACCCTTTATTTTCTGAAGAAAAATAAAAAATATTAATGAAAAATGTATACCCTTTAGAACAAAATGGTGTACCCTTATTAATTAAAGTGTATACCCTTTAGAATAAAACAATGTACCCTTACCCATATTACTAAATTCTAAAGACACACATTGTGCCTGGGTCACGCAAGATCAACTCATAATCAATTTTTCATGTTTCAAACAAATCAATATGCATTATTAAAATATGGGTTAATGCAAAAATTATACATATATTACTATTAAAATAAAAAAAAATTAAAAAATAGATTCATGTATTATTCTCTTTTTTATTAAGACTTCAACCCCAACCCACTTCACAATTTTAAAAATTATGCTTAAAAATAAGTTTCATACACTATTATCTTCTATAAAAAAATTTAAGCCTAACCTACTTTAAAATTATTTAAGCCAAACCCACTTAAAATTTTTCAATAAAAAGGATCAATATATAGGGGTGGACGGTACGGTATACCGAAAATATTTAAGCATACCGTATACCGTATCGAAATTTTCGGTATTAAAAAATGCATGCCGATACCGTACCGAAATTTTCGGTATACCGAAATTTTGGTATACTAATAATCAATACCGTCTTTTACCGTATACCGAAATATTATTTTATACTGGTATACCGAAACATGCCAGTTCATACCGAGAAAACAAAAACTGCTTTAACACATTATCATTTACCTAATTATCCAACAAAAACGTAAAAAAAAAATTCATACAGTAGATCCAAAATTTCAACTTATTATTACTCAAACATTGTGTAAGCGTACCAATTTAGAACACAATATCAATACATAAAAAAAAATCAATGCACTGGTAATGAGAAGCAAGTGAGTAAAATTAGAGATTTGAGAGACTGTAAGGACGTAGAGTGTCAGAAATGGCTAGCGGCCGGCTAAGATACAACGGAGATCGGTGGGCGGAGGCGTATCGTAGATGAGAATCAAAATAGAGAAAGAAAAGAGGGTTGGGGTCAGCATATCGTAGATGAGAATAAAAAATGGAGAGAGAAGGGCCGAGGGGGGTTGGGGTCAGCTGCTCAAAATAAAATTAGAGAAAGAGAGGGTTGGGGTGTTGGGAGTTGTCGGCGGCAGGAAAAAGACTAGAGAAAGAGAGTTGGAAAGGGTTGAAGGTCGGCAGCATGAAAGAGATTAGAGAGAGACGGTTGGGGGCAGGAAGTAGTAGGGTTTGAATTGAAATTCTAATTTCATTTTGTGTATGTGAGTACTGCTGATATCAACAACAATTAATTAATGGGTTTAATTATGTTAGTGGTCAGAAAATTTAGAAATATATATTTATAATTAAAATTAAATTATTTTAATTAAAATATCGGTATTTCGGTATATACCGAAATATCAATTTTTTGAAATTACCTTACCGTTACCGTACCGAAAAAATCAGTACGGTACCATGCCGTATCGATTTTTTTGGTATGCTGAAATTTTCGGTATATTCGTTATATTACGATACGATAACTGCGGTATATCGATATTTCGGTATTTTCGTCCAGCCCTATCCATATATGAAGAACTTTAGGAGATGTTTGTTTTCGGGTTTCAAACCCCGAAATTGGAATTCAAAATCCACACCTAAATTTTAAAAGTCGCCCTTATATATACATATATATATATTATATTTCCTCAATTAATACATTTTTTCTCTTTATCTCTCCTCTCTCATCCTTTTTCTATATAAATTAATACAAAACACCCCCTATATATACTTATATACATTCTCTCTCCTCAATTAATACGTTTTTTCTCTTTATCTCTCCTCTTTCATTTTTTTTCTACATAAATTAATATATTTTTACACATTTATTTTTTGACATAAAGATAAAACATGCCCTATTAAAAACCCAAAACAAACATAACATTACTATTTATGATTTTCAAAATCCAAAAACCCCCAAACAAACATCAACTTAAAACACAATTAAATAGGTTCTAACCGCGGCCTCCTCATAATCATTTAATCATATCACAACTTTACAAAAGTTAAAAATTCCAAAATCAACGTATTTCGCCACCTCACACTTTAAAATTTTATTTAAAGAAATGTATTTTACTTTTATATATAAAAAGATTTCAACCCAACCTACTTTATAATTTTAAAAATTATGTTTATATTAACTTTTAAAAAAAATCCACATATTATTCTTTTCTTTAAAATTTTTAGCTCAATCCACTCTAAAATTATTTAAGCCAAACGCAATTTAAAATTTTCAATTAAAAGAATGCATAGATAAAGAATTTTTAAAAATACGCTCAAGTAGGTTCGAACATGTGACCTCCACGTAATTGACCAACTAATCACACTATGTCACCTCATAAATTTATAAAAATCATAAATATTGTGATAGGGCCCCAGATACTGGGACCACGAAGATGACAATTGGGCCACCAGCGAGGAGGCCCAGGAAGCATAAACTCCACCAAAGTCCAATTGTAGGGGGCTCCTAGTCCTTGAGGAGCTGGGCACGGTGAACCCACTCCCCCGACTAGGACAACTTGCACATTTGATCCACTTGGCCACTTGCTTCATGAAGCTACGAGACTATGCAGATATCCCCTAAAATTCGAAACTAGGGAATATCCTAAAAAGAATCAGAAGAATAGCCACATGGTGCTATGTCATTTAATGCCCGCACTGTATGCATTTATTGTGATGTGACCTGACGATATATCCTTATACGAATAACATCAGGTTATACAATATATATGTATAGGGACATCCCAAAACAAATAATAAGAACATTCACCTCCAAAAGGCACAAGATCGCTTGGAGGGAACTCTCGAGTATCGTCTACAATAATCCTTATACTATGTTAGATTAGTACGAATAATCTCCCTTATCACCCTTAAACAGCCACATCGACCCATAACAAAAAGGACGGATTAAAAAGGACGGGACTGTTTCCTCGAGGACTAGTCGGGTGTAAGCCCGGAACCTCGATATCAAAAAAAAAAAAAAAAAAAAGGACGGATTAATTCTGCTATCTACAAATATCAAACTCAACATATTTTGCCATCTCACACTTCAAAATTCTTATCAATAAGGGACTCGGAAGATTTCATCTATCAATTTAGAATTCGAAAAATATAAAACTATCAATACAGAACCTAAAATCATAAATTTAATTAAAATAAAATAATAATAACTACATTAAAATTTCATATATTAACATTATTTTTTAACATTATATTTTTATAATTTATTATCATTAAAATAACATACTAATTAATGGTAAATTTATACAATTATGATATTAAATTTTTATTTATTTTAAATCCTGAATTGATAGTATTATATCTTTTGGATCTTGAATTCTTAAAATAACCTTTAGGGTCCCTAATTGATAGTATACCTATCTTTCGGGTAAAAAACTCTTTAAAAATTTTATATATAAGAAGATGTGAGAGTTTATACATTAATTAATTGATACATTAATATTATGAGAACTTATTTTTCTTTTATTAATTAAAAACAAGTTGCATATAGAACACAATTAATAAAAAAAAGGGTATATAGAATACAAAATAAGATTGGTGAGTTAAAACTTACAATATCACATTTAATAATTAAAAGTTAAGAGCTCACGCATTTATAAGTTTTATTAATCTACTACATGTTAATTTAATTTTTAAAAAACACTCTTAAGATTTAATCTTTACTTCTATATTTTTATATATATATTTTTTAAAATCACATATATATATATATATATATATATATATATATATATATAATTAAATAAAATAAAATTTATTTCGCAATTTTTATCTTCAATTTTTTTTAACTCACATTTTAGTTTTATTGTATCTAAAAATCACATTCAATTTTAATTTCATCTTCAATTTAATATTTTTTATCTCAATTTAATTATGAAAATTTACAAAAAAAATTGCAATTTCATGACAATAACTTATAAAACATTATATCTTAATTTTGATGATTAAAAGACTATTGATAATTCATTAAAACATCTCAAGTTAGTGCCTCAGTCTTGTATTTATGTTTATGGTATTTGTTTAGTTATGTAGACCTAGTAATGGTATTGATATACATTTATTTTATTTGTGGGCAGGGCAGGTAGGGATGTAATCGAGCCGAACCGAGCCGAATATTATCAAACTCGAGTTTGGGTCATTTATATTTTGCTTGGCTCTAATTCGATTCGAATATTGATATTTAGGCTCGAGCTTGGCTTGTTCGAAAAATGATGAGTTTGCGAATAGTTCAAGTTCGGCTCGATAAAAGTTCCATAATAATAATTTATGTCCAAGCATAATTTGAGCTCATGCTTAAGTTCGGGTTTGTTAAAAGTCACAACCCACCAAGTCACTGATCTCATACCCTTACTCATCACACGAAGCTCTTGATTCTGTCCATTCGAACAAGGAGAACATAATAACCTTTATCGAGCCAATATGTCCCTTAAGGAAAGAAAACGACACGAACTGAAAAAGAGGAGAAGTGAGTGTATTCAATTTTAACAGTACCCCAACGTTTAAATTGGGGAAAAGAAATTTTGGGCCTAAGTTTTAACTAATTATAACCAGCCCACCAACTTGGAGAAGAAATGTCCAACAAATTGGGCCAACTTTTGGCACATGTTTTAGCCCAATGAGATGAGTCCTGTATTCTTGGGGGACCAACTCTTAAAAATGTTAATATGTAAGTGATCCCCAAACTAGAGAGTGTTTCTATTGGTTGAGAGTTTAGTTATGCCTTTTGTGTCCTTTTGTCAGGTAGGAAAGGGAAATTATAAAAAATAGTAGGTTAAGGATATAAAATATTTTTTGGGATAGATTGGTGGGTTGGAGAGCGTCCGTTAATAGAGAGTTTTCCTAAATTATTTAGATTGAGTGAACAACAGGAAGCTCAAGTAAGTGATGTTGAAGTGTGGGGGGGAAGATGAGTGGAGTTGGAATCTCACTTGGAAGTTTTCACTTAATGATCCTATGTCTTGTTTAAACATGTATCATTTGGTTGAAGAAGAAGAAGATTATTGGAGATGGACACAAGCTGCAGATGGGTTATACTTGATGAATTTAGCCTACAAGTATGCTGTGGAAAAAGAAACTGAAGAAGAGGTGTCCCTTGAAGCGGAGGCTTGCAGGAAAGTATGGAGAGTTTTTCTCCCACAAGAGTACATGCTATTGTTTGGAAGGTTATCAAGCAAAGATTTTCAATAGAAACAAGTCTTTAAAAACATGAATTGTTACGGGTAAACACTGATACTCTTTGTGCATTGTGTAGGGAGGAAGAAGAAATTGTTTCACATATTTTTTTTCGCTTGCAAAGTAGTTCATAGAATTTGGTCAAACTATTACAATTGAACAAAAATGAGCATGGTGCCCCATATTAATCATGCAGGACATCTTCTGCAACATGACAATTTGCTAGGAAATTCAAGAAACCCCAAAATCTCTACAACAGTTTGGTCTGCAATTGTCTGATCAATACTGAATGAGAGAAACGATATTGTTTTCAAAGAAAAAGAAATTGATAATTCTAAGATATTTTCTAAAGTCAAAGCAAATGTATGGTTTTAGTTAGTTGATCGCTATTTTCTTTCACCCCAAGTGTAAGGGATCGATTGTAGCGCGTGTGACCAAATTAAATTATCATTCCCACGAGATAATTATAAATTTAATAAATAATTCTATGAATGACAATTCAATTTCAAGATAATTTCGGTGATTTTTTTAAAGGATACTTAATTAACTAATAAAAACTAAAATTAAATAATTAAAATAGTTACGAAATAAAATAAATCACGCAAGAGAAATGATTTGGAATTCAAAGATGGAGAATTAGTAATGCTCGGGCAAACAGCTTAACTATGTGTCTGATTTATCTAGACCAAAATTAATTACCTGCAGACGTTTATAAGAGGATTATTAAACCTAGTTAAATCACCTTGATCGGGTAGGATCTAACACTTATAATGAGCTGAAAATCCTAGGATCGATAAGGAATTAACTCTCACTCCCTCTATAGGCTAAATTCCATTAAAGGTTAGAGCATTAGACTTCCCTTTCTAGGTACTAAATTATTAACCCCTTTTGTCTCCTTACTAATTACCTAATAATGATGTTTAACCAAGTAATTAATATACTAAATTGATTGTCTAACACTCTTAGAAATTAAAGGCCAATCCTCTAAAACTGTCACAGAAACAACAATTATTATGCAGAAATAAAGAATCCAATTAACTATCAATCAGTGATACCGTCAAGAGTAATTAAAGGAATCAAAACTAAAAACACAATAAATTGAAGTTTTAAAATATCCTCTTCAATAAGGAAAAAAATAATCTGCAGTATAAGAAATTCAAGTTTAGGGCAATCAAATCACAAAGTCAAAACTGTCTTAAAGCCCTAATATTACCAACAAAGAAACTTAGCCCATGGATTTATGAGGGTAAATCACAAAGATATAATTAACCCTAACCATTGTACTAAAATAACAAAGATAAATAATTAAAAAATAAAGAATCCTTTTGGAGGACTCCAATTCTTCAATCACAAATTCCGTCGGGATCTCCGTCTCCGGTGGGTGGATGAAAGGTGGTGAGTGATTGAAGAAATAGGGTACTGTGATGATGTTCTCGGCTGTCCCAGCGAAAAGAGCTATTCTAATTTGCTGTGCAAAACAATGTATTAATAGCGTGAGGCTCAAGCAGTGAGATGGGTTAGTGGGCCAATTCAGTCATCGGGCCACAAAACTCCTAACATGAATTCAGAATTAAGTGTAAGCCCATTTTTGCTAATTTATATCAATTAATCTGTCATGTAGCTCTTGGTTGACCATTCAACAAAGAATTAATGGGCCCACAAATAATAATGGCACTGATGTCAATTTTATTCATGGCCCAAGAATTACAATTCTCCCTCATGAGTTAACATGTTCACACACTAACATAAGCAACTCCTAAACTCCTAACATAAGTTCTCACTCAACATTATTTTCCAGTTCCATGGCCCCACACTTCATATTTAATTTCCACATAATTAGAAATCAATTTACATGGTAAATGCATGGGAGTAAACAATTCTATGCATGCATCATGGACCAACTTTTAGGGAATTTCGAACATCCAGCACGTAGCTGCGAGATTTCACGATTTTGATCATAACTTCTTCATTCAAACTCGTGGCCACGCGTTCCTCTCTTCTGTGGCTTTCCAACCATGTCTCACACGAACACTTTGAGCCTCCACACAAACACATAAAAATTATATAAAGTGGTCGTGTATTTCCTTGCATGTTGCATAAGTTCACCTTTCATTCCAACTTTGCATATTTTATCCTTTTTCCTACCAAAACACAACAAAATACATCTCAAGCACCTTTTAGTCAATAATAATTCAAAGTATTAATATTTGTGCAAATAATAGCAAATATACATTCAAAGATGTATCAAATTGGACCCGAAAATACATGAATTTCCACTCTCATCATTAGTCATCAGAGGGAATTTCGTCAATAATCTTTCTTTCAAGGAGTGGAGTTTAAATCATATAACATGTTGTAATTGAGTACAAGTTTCATCAAACATCTATATTTTTAAGGGTTAAAGTACCCCTTATACTTTTAATTTAATAATAAAATTAATTTCCTGATAAAAAATAAAAATTATGAGAGTGATGTGCTCCTTTTCATTCCAAGGTGTTCCGACACGACCCACTTTACAATACTTATAATACAAATACCATCATTATACAAATCTGCATATATATATTTTTTTCTCACATAATATATTTATAACCAAAACCATTGCTACGTAATTCAACGTACGTGACATATCTCTGACAACACATCAATCTAAAAACTTGTGACGATACTTATTATATATTACATAACAGAAACATCAACGGAAATAAAATAAACCCACAGCCTAGCCCAATAGGTCATCATCTATGTACATGCACTTAAAACCCTAAAGGAACTCCACAACTTGCACAGTCACATAAAAAACTCAATTATCAACAGGCTTACCTACAATGCATAAACTAATGAGATAAATTCTCAGTAAGTAGAAATCATGCATGACAGTGCATGAAAATGCATTTATTTTTCTATCGTCTATTTCCTAAATTTGCTAGTTGGTCTCTTTTATTTTGAAAACTGTTCACGTTGCACGATACTCACAGAACGCTTATAATATGCACCCAAAATGAGTTCAGTGGACACACAAAGTATCGAATTGATTCTTTCGATCCCTGAATAAAGTGACATATAAAGTGTCGGATCGATTTTTTTGATCCCTGAATAAAATAACACACAAAGTGTTGGATCAATTTTTCCGATCCCCGAAATAGTGCATATATAGTGACCGAACACACCATTAACATCTTATTAATTTTGGGAAAAATACTTTTCATGATTATGCATGGTATGCAATCAAGGCAATTTAATATGAATCATAAACCATTTACGACATCAATATCAATATTTAATCAAAATAAAATAACAACTTAATTTCAAATCACACAAATCCACTTTTGGAACAACAACTTCACCTCGGATCACACAAATCTATTTTTTGAATACCAACTTCACCCCGGATCACATAGATCCATTTTTTAATACCAACTTCACCCCAGATCACACAAATCCTTATAAATAATATCTTCTCAGATCACACATATCTATAGTCAACAGTTTTCGATCACGCAGATATATACAAGATAATGATATTATTTCAAATCACATAAATTTACAACTTACACAAATTTATCACAAATAATTTGTAACGTAATTTTTAGTTGCATATGATACCTACTTTTCTCAAATCACATAAATTCACAGCTGGTATTATAAATTAATTTCAAATAATTCGTAACGTAATTGAACTAATCACAAATAATTAATAACAGAATTATCACATATTAATCACAAGTAATTCACACACAACATGTTTATGCATTGTAGTTGGACTTCTACTTACATTCAATCTCATAAATCCACAACTTGTATCACAAATAAATCGCAAGTAATTCACAAAACAACATATTTATGCATTGTAGTTGGACTTCTACTTACCTAAACTCCGATAGTAATAATACTACAGACCTCATGAAGAACTGTAACTACCTATCTCCCATTTCAGCATGCTCCTTTTTTCTCTTCCCTCTCTCTTCCTCTCCTTCTCTTCTTTTTCTCTCTCTTTTTTTTCATTGTTTGTCATTCCAAAATGAGGATTAACTCCTCAATTTATAAGTAGATGTGGGCAGTGGTAAGTAAGTCAAACTGACTTAATGCCCATAGTTATCGATGATGATTATTATTATTATACGTTTTTGAGGATTGAAAGCCACGTATATGGAATTAAGCTAAGTAACTAAGCCATCCACGTAGCATTTTCGCTATGATAAGAAAAATTTAATTATTATAATATTATTTTTATTATCTGTTATGAATATACGTGTAATACTTAATGACTAAGATATAATACATTTACAAATTAATATATATACGTGTATATTTTCTTACCTCTTATTATTAATACGGGAACACGTGTGATACTTAATAATTAAGAAATAATGTATTTATACACATAAAGTTATATATTCAAATTAATGCACGTAAATATTTATACACAAATATATTCACATATTGTCACCATTTCATCACATGTGTCTCAAATAAAAAATGCAAAGACAGATAAAATGTAGAAACAAGTACCACATAATTATCACATTATTATAAAAATGCACGTAGGACAAATAAAATTATATTGGCACATGAGCGGTGAGAAGATTGGGTGTCACATGTTCATAGTTGATAAGCTTGATATGCTTTTGATATACTAACTTCCGAGGAGTTAGCCAATGTTATCTTCAATTGAGCCGAGCCTATTTATAGTCGGCTTAACTCGAGGTAACTACGTCAAACCTGTGATAGGCCAGCATATGGTTATGTGCTCAGATAATACTGAGCTTCATCATTATTTGACCTTTGGGCCTTTACTGATTATTGATTATGCCACGGGCGGGCTTTACCTTCGGCCTACTGGATTTGGGCCTAATGAGCTCTTTAATACATTATACTATTTTTAACCTTGTAATACCCAAGTTTCTCACTACTAGTGTGTCAATATAATTTAATTTGTATTATGTGTATTTTATAATTATGTGACAATTGTTTCTCAATTTTATTTATCTTTACATTTTATTTGAGACATCTATGATAATAATGATGACAATATGTGAATATATGTGTGAATAAATATTTACGTGTATTAATCTGGATATATGAGTAAATTATTTTATGTGTATGAATACACTTTTCTTAATTATTAAGTATCACACGAATTTTAATTATAATAATAATAATATAATAATAATATATAAATAAAAAATAAAAATTAATTAAAAGTCAAAATTGGTGGCTGCATTAGCAGCCAAATTTGAAAATTGTTTTCATTTAGGCTGCATCAGCCGTTTTTTTTATTTAAAATTTTTTTTTTACGGCCACCCCATTACCATTTTGCCTATATATACGCATGGGTGTTAGGGGTGATGTCCTGCACCCAAATCAATCGAAAAGAAAAGAAAAGGAGAGTGTGTTGGAACGGGACGGAAGGAATTAATTACAATTCTTCACGGGTATTTAGTATTAATATTATCAGAATCCAAGTAAGTAGAAGTCCAACTACAATGCATAAATATGTTGTGTGTAAATTATTTGTGATTAATATGTGATAATTATGTTGTGAATTATTTATGATTAGTTTAATTATGTTATGAATTATTTGGGATTAATTGATTATACAAGTTGTGAAGTTATGTAATTTGAAATAATATTATTGTATTATATAGATCTGTGTGATTGGAAACTGTTAAAAATATATTTGTATGACTTGAGAAGATGTTGGTTATAAGGATCTGTGTGATCCAAGATGGAGTTGTTATTATAAGAGATCCGTGTGATCCAAGGTGAAGTGGATTTGTGTGAATTAAATTAAGTTGTTATTTTATTTATGATTAAATATTGATATTAATGTCATAAATGATTTATGATGTATATTTAATTTCACTGGTTGCATACCATGCATAATCATGAAAAGTATTTTCCCCAAAATTAATAAGATACTAATGGTGTGTGCGGCCACTATATATGCATCTCTGTCAGGATTCGGAAAAATCGTTCCCGATATTTTTGTTAGGGGTTCGAAAAAATCGTCCCCACCACTTTGTCAGAGTTCGGAAAAATCGTTCTCAGTACTATTTTCGGGGTTCAGAAAAATATTCCCCATTGAGCTCATTTTGGGTGCATATTATAAGTGTGTCATGGGAATCCCGCAACGTGAACAGTTTTCAAAATAAAAGAGACCAACTAGAAGATTAGAAAATAAATGCATTTTCATGCACTATCATGCATGATTTTTACTTACTGAGATTTTTGTCTCACTAGTTTATGCATTGTAGGTGAGCCTGATAATATTTGAGTATGTGTTGTGGTGTACTGTGAAAGCTGTGGAGCTCCTACAAGGTTTCGAGTGGATGTACATAGATGACGACCTGTTGGACTAGGCCGTGGACTTATTTCATTTCCGCTGATGTTTTGTTATATAATAAGTATTGTGATAAATTTGTGTGGTTTGAAGTGGTGACAGAAACCAGTTACGTATGTTGAACTGGTGTGACCGTTTGAATATATATATTATGTGAGGAAAAAAAAATATGTGCAGATTTTATAATGATAATGTTTATGTTAATTAAAGAATTATAAGTTATGAAAAGTGGGTCGTGACAGAGTGGTATCAGAGCACGGTTTGGGTCCTGCAGACTATCTATGTACATGAACTCATTCCTTGGGAGAGCAGCTTTGCGTGTAAGTGTTATTTTCCTTCTGTGTTGTTATATATTTTATAAATTATATTGGCCATGTGGTGTAGGACTTGTAGTTGGTAGACAAAATGGAAAGAATTATGGGTGAAAGTTCTGAAAGTGATAGAGTTGCTGAGCAAATAACACCTACTGAAGGAAATAATAGTGATGTGATGATTACTCGCCTGATGGAACTGGTAGAGCGCCAGTCCCAACAGATACAACAACTGATTCAGCAGAGAGATATGGGTGGACAACCAGAGGTTAATATTAATCACAATCAACGTCAAGTAGAGCGTGTGAAAATGGTTTGTGAAAGGTTTCAAAAGCTGAGCCCTCCAATATTTGAGGACGCAGCAGACCCCACAGATGCAGAGGATTGGTTACGCACGGTGGAAAACATGTTTCAATACATTATAATTCCAGAGGGGGACAGAGTGCTGTGTGCTTCTTTCATGTTACGAGAAAGTGCAGGCCACTGGTGGGATACCATTAAAAGTATCGAGGATGTCAAGAATATGACATGGGAAAGGTTCAAGGAACTTTTCAGAAACAAGTACTTTACGGCACCAGTGAGAGCCATGAAGATGAACGAGTTTATACAGTTGAGGCAAGGTGGCATGACAGTCACAGATTACCTTCGTAAGTTTGAACTGTTGTCAAGGTTTGCAGAACATATGGTGAGTACGGAGGCATTAAAAGTGGAGAGATTCGTGAAAGGCTTAAGGCCTGAGCTTTTCAGAGATGTGAGTATAGCGGGACTGCATGGAGCAACATACTCACAAGTGGCAGAAAGGGCCCAGATTGCTGAACAAGCAGAGATGAGGATCAGACAAGCGCAAGCTGTCAGACGTCAATTTCAACAGAAACCGGTACAACAGTTTGGGAGAAATGATAAGAGGCCGATGCCATTTCAGAGGCCGAAATCAAATTTTCAAGTGGAGCAAGGACAAGAACAAGGAGAACCAAACAAGCGTCCCAAGTTCGATCAAGGGAAAGTGCTACCGGCGCCGCCACTACCGATGTGTCCAAATTGTTTTAGACTACATGGTGGAGAGTGTCACATGCCTCCGAGAACATGTTACACATGTGGAGAGAAAGGACATATGACTATTACTTATCCTAAGAAAGGGAAACAAGGGCAACAGGTGAGAGTTCCAGCAAGAGTATACACTTTGACGCGGGAGGAGGCAGATGCGAACCCCTCAGTTGTCGCAGGTAAGTTTTCTATTTTTGGCATTTCTACCTATGTGCTATTTGATTCTGGAGCAACACATTCATTTGTATCCACTGAGTATGTGAGGAAGCTGGGTGGAACATCTAACTTAATAGAAGCTAATTATGAGGTGATGATACCTTCTGGTGAATCAAAGCAAAATAATTAACTTCTTCGAGATTGTGTTATTCCTATTGAAGGAAAACAACTCCTCGCTGACTTAATTATATTAAATATGAATGATTATGATATTATATTGGGTATGGATTGGCTGTCAAAGTACGGTGCGACAATAGATTGTCAGAAGAAGAGTAGTACTTTTCAGCCATTGAAGGGAGAACCATTTACTTTTGTTGGGATCAAGAAAATTTTCAGATTTCCTATGATATCATCAACAAAAGCACAATGGTTGTTGGAAAGTGGTTGTGAGGGTTATTTGGTGAGTGTGGTGAATGTTGAGGGACAACAATTTCCAGTTCTCGGTGAGGTACCAGTAGTTCGGGAATACCCAGAGGTATTTCCAGATGATCTTCCAGGTTTGCCAGCAGATCGGGAAATAGAGTTTGTTATTGAGCTGCAACCGGGAACTGCTCCTATATCTAAAGCGCCATACAGAATGGCACCAGCTGAACTGAAGGAATTAAAGATACCCTAGACAAAGGATTCATCCAACCTAGTTTCTCCCCTTGGGGAGCACCAGTTCTATTTGTTCGAAAGAAGGATGGAACATTAATGATGTGCATTGATTATCGGGATCTCAACAAAGTTACGGTGAAGAATAAATATCCATTGCCTCGCATTGATGATCTGTTTGATCAGTTATAGGGTGCAGCTATCTTTTCTAAGATTGATTTGCGGTCAGGGTATCATCAATTGAAGATTAGGGAGGAGGACATTCCGAAGACTGCATTTAGTACAAGGTATGGGCATTATGAATTTTTGGTGATGTCGTTTGGTTTGACAAATGCTCCGGCAGTATTTATGGATTTGATGAATAGAGTATTTCAGGAATTTCTCGATAAATTTGTGATTGTATTTATCGATGATATTCTAATTTACTCTAAGAATAAGGAGGATCATGCTCTACACTTAAGAAAGGTGTTAGAGATTTTGAAGGAGAAGCAATTGTATGCGAAGTTTAAAAAGTGTGAATTTTGGTTGGATCGAGTTGTTTTCTTGGGTCACGTGGTATCGGGAGAAGGAATTTCGGTAGATCCAAGTAAAGTTAAAGCAATTCATGATTGGCCACAACCCTCAAATCCCACTGAGATTCATAGCTTTCTTGGATTGGCTGGATATTATCGAAGGTTTGTTGAAGGATTCTCCAAGATTGCTTCACCATTAAAGCAGTTGACTAGGAAGAATGTGAAGTTCACATGGACGGAGGCATGTGAGCAAAGTTTTCAAGAATTAAAGAAACGATTGGCATCAGCACCTATCTTAACTATTCCTACGGAGACAGGAAACTTCAAGGTTTATAATGATGCTTCAAAGAATGGTCTTGGATGTGTACTGATGCAAAATGGAAAAGTGATTGCATATGCATCTAGACAATTAAGGGAGTACGAGAAGAACTACCCAACACATGATTTGGAGTTAGCCGCAGTTGTGTTTGCACTCAAGATTTGGAGGCATTATCTGTATGGAGAACGTTGTGAGATCTATACTGATCATAAGAGTTTGAAATATTTCTTCACTCAGAAAGAGTTGAATATGAGACAGAGAAGATGGTTGGAATTGGTGAAGGACTACGACTGTGTTATCAATTATCATCCGGGTAAAGCCAATGTGGTTGCTGATGCATTGAGCCAAAAGGCAACACAGAGTATGACTGCAACAAGCCTAAATCAGAAACCAGAGTTGCTTGACTTGCAAAGATTGGGTGTGGAGATCATTCAGGAAGGATCGTTAGAAGCAAAGATGGCAGCTTTGACACTTCGACCAACTTTGATGGATAAGATTCGACAGGGACAAGAGGTGGATAAGTTATTTGACAAGATAAAGAATAATATCAGCTCTGGAAAGTCTTCTGACTTTCAATTAAGAGATGATGGCGTGATTCATTATAGAGGTCGATTATGTCTACCTGAAGTGGATGACATTCGGAAAGAAGTGATGGCAGAAGCTCATTCAACACCATACTCTGTACATCCAGGAGATACTAAGATGTATAGAGACTTGAAGTAACATTATTGGTGGCCAGGGATGAAGAGAGACGTCGCTCAATATGTGGAGCAATGTTTGACTTGTCAGCAAGTCAAGGCTGAGCATCAGAGACCAGCAGGAACTTTGCAGCCTCTATTTATTCCAGAATGGAAGTGGGAGAATATTACTATGGATTTTGTCATCGGAATACCGAAGACGGTGAAAGGTCACAATGCTATTTGGGTTATCGTGGATCGATTGACTAAGTCAGCTCATTTTCTTCCTATTTGTTCTACGTATTCTATGGATCGCTATGCACAGCTGTATATTCAAGAGATTGTCAGACTCCATGGAGTACCACTTACCATTGTGTCAGACAGAGATACGAGATTCTTGTCTGCTTTCTGGAAGAGTTTACATAAGGCGTTGGGGACACAATTATCTTTCAGCACAGCATTCCATCCACAGACAGATGGTCAATCAGAGCGTACAATACAAATCTTGGAGGATATGCTCAGAGCGTGTGTGTTGGATTTTCAAGGTCAGTGGAGTAAATTTTTGTCTTTGATAGAGTTCTCGTACAATAACAGTTATCAGTCTACCATCGGGATGGCTCCATATGAAGCATTGTATGGGAGAAAGTGTAGATCTCCAGTATATTGGGATGAAGTTGGAGAGAGGAAATTTTTGGGTCCAGACTTGATTCGTGAAATGTCAGAAGCTGTTACTCGTATACGAGAGAAGATGAAAGTTGCTCAAGATCGGCAAAAGAGTTATGCAGACAAACAGAGGAGAGAATTGGAATTTGAAGTGAGTGATCAGGTATTTCTGAAAGTATCTCCAATGAAGGGGATAATGCGATTTGGAAGGAAAGGAAAACTCAGTCCAAGATATGTTGGTCCGTTCACTATCATTGAGAGAGTGGGCAGTGTTGTCTATAAGTTGGAGTTACCAGCATCAATGTCTAGAGTACATGACGTGTTTCATGTGTCTGTGTTGATGAAGTATGTTCCAAATCCATATCATGTTCTCAGGCAGGAACCAATTGAGTTGAAAGAAGATTTAAGTTATGAGGAAGTACCAGTTGAGATCTTATGGCGAGACGTGAAGAAGCTCAGAAATAAAGAAATACCATTAGTAAAAGTATTATGGAGGAACCAACTAGTTGAGGAGGCTACTTGGGAAAGAGAGGATGAGATGATGGCTAAATATCCAGACCTCTTCAGGTAAGTAAATTTCGAGGACGAAATTTTTATAAGAAGGGAAGAATGTAATACCCAAGTTTCTCACTACTAGTGTGTCAATATAATTTAATTTGTATTATGTGTATTTTATAATTATGTGACAATTGTTTCTCAATTTTATTTATCTTTACATTTTATTTGAGACATCTGTGATAATAATGATGACAATATGTGAATATATGTGTGCATAAATATTTACGTGTATTAATTTGGATATATGAGTAAATTATTTTATGTGTATGAATACACTTTTCTTAATTATTAAGTATCACACTTATTTTTATTATAATAATAATAATATAATAATAATAATATATAAAAAAAATTTAATTAAAAGTCAAAATTGGTGGCTGCATTAGTAGCCAAATTTGAAAATTGTGTTCATTTAGGCTGCATCAGCCGTTTTTTTATTTAAAATTTTTTTTTGCGGCCACCCCATTACCATTTTGCCTATATATACGCATGGGTGTTAGGGGTGATGTCCTGCACCCAAATCAATCGAAAAGAAAAGAAAAGGAGAGTGTGTTGGAACGGGACGGAAGGAATTAATTACAATTCTTCACGGGTCTTTAGTATTAATATTATCGGAATCCAAGTAAGTAGAAGTCCAACTACAATGCATAAATATGTTGTGTATAAATTATTTGTGATTAATATGTGATAATTATGTTGTGAATTATTTGTGATTAGTTTAATTATGTTATGAATTATTTGGGATTAATTGATTATACAAGTTGTGAAGTGATGTAATTTGAAATAATATTATTGTATTATATAGATCTGTGTGATTGGAAACTGTTAAAAATATATTTGTATGACTTGAGAAGATGTTAGTTATAAGGATCTGTGTGATCCAAGATGGAGTTGTTATTATAAGAGATCCGTGTGATCCAAGGTGAAGTGGATTTGTGTGAATTAAATTAAGTTGTTATTTTATTTATGATTAAATATTGATATTAATGTCATAAATGATTTATGATGTATATTTAATTTCACTGGTTGCATACCATGCATAATCATGAAAAGTGTTTTCCCCAAAATTAATAAGATACTAATGGTGTGTGCGGCCACTATATATGCATCTCTGTCAGGGTTCGGAAAAATTGTTCCCGACATTTTTGTTAGGGGTTCGAAAAAATCGTTCCCACCACTTTGTCAGAGTTCGGAAAAATCGTTCTCAGTACTATTTTCGGGGTTCGGAAAAATCATCCCCATTGAGCTCATTTTGGGTGCATATTATAAGTGTGTCGTGAGAATCCCGCAACGTGAACAGTTTTCAAAATAAAAGAGACCAACTAGAAGATTAGAAAATAAATGCATTTTCATGCACTATCATGCATGATTTTTACTTACTGAGATTTTTGTCTCACTAGTTTATGCATTGTAGGTGAGCCTGATAATATTTGAGTATGTGCTGTGGTGTACTGTGAAAGCTGTGGAGCTCCTACAAGGTTTCGAGTGGATGTACATAGATGACGACCTGTTGGACTAGGCCGTGGACTTATTTCATTTCCGCTGATATTTTGTTATATAATAAGTATTGTGATAAATTTGTGTGGTTTGAAGTGGTGACAGAAACCAGTTACGTATGTTGAACTGGTGTGACCGTTTGAATATATATATTATGTGAGGAAAAAAAATATGTGTAGATTTTATAATGATAATGTTTTTGTTAATTAAAGAATTATAAGTTATGAAAAGTGGGTCGTGACAAACCTGTATTCGAAACGAGATATAACACCCAAAACACAACACTTGTTGCTCTCACGCTTTTAGGACCACATAGTAAAGGTATTTCTTCTAGCATGAACACTTAACTATGTAATATTCATGCTTAAGAAGACCCCACCACATAGTGGAGGCATTTCTTCTAGCATGAACACTTAACTACGTAATATGCATGCTTACGAAATTAACTAAAATCCCAGATCAGATGTGTTATATCATATTTAATTTTCCTTTTCTAAGTCAAGGTTATTGGTTTGTATACAGAGATCTATGTGGGCAAGATCATATCCAAGGATTGATATATGATATTTTTAAAGGTTAATTGAAAAAAAATCCACAAACTTTACTCCTATTATATATACTTCCTCCATTCATCCTCAATGTATCAATTTGCTTTTTGCACGTGAATTAAGGAGTATTACTCCCTCCGGCCATTGTTAATGTATCTATTTGCTTTTTGCACGTGGATTAAGGAGTATTATTATTTTATGTGTAGTGGGTAGTTGTATTAGTGAAGGGTGTGGGTCCCATATTTTAATTGTATTAGTGAGAGTGTGGGTCCCATATGTCTAAAAAGGGAAATGGATAGATTGAGAGTGGACGGCCCAAAATAGTAAAATGGATAGATTAATAGTGGACGGATGGAGTATTATTTTATATATGTAGTAGGTAGTTGTATTAGTGGAGGGTGTGGGTCCAATATTTTATTTGTATTAGTGGAGAGTGTAGGTCCCATAGTCCAAAAAGAGAAATAGATAGATTAAGGATAGACGGCCTAAAATGGTAAAATTGATAGATTGACAGTGGACGGAGGGAGTACTAATCATCACCCTTGGGAAGTAGCTAAAAAGCACTCCACTTTTAAGTATTGTTGCAAAACACACCAAATTTGTGACTAAAGTGAGGTTCTTTTTTGAGAAATTTGGTGCGTTTTGCAATAATACTTAAACTTAAAGGTGGCGTTTTAAATTATTTTATATTATAAATTATAGTAATATCCAACAATCCCATCAACAACTGTGTTCAATCCGATCGCAAATGCCACGAATCCGTTAGAGCTCAAAGATCTAATAATGGCAGCCCATTTGACAGCTGTGTGATTAATGGAAGCCAAATAGGGCAAAGGTGCGTCCATGTCGAAGGATCTAGCGATGCCGTGGAGTGTGACGATGATCGAGCCTTCAAGAAACAGGTCGGGCTGGGAGACAAACACGTTGTTGGTCGCGATTGGGCCGCCGTCGTCGTCATTTTTTGTGACGGCGGCACTCTTGTTGTCCATCGGCGTGTTGAAGCAGAACTCGGGTGGTTTCTTACGGAGCTCCGACGTGATAGTGGAGGAGCAGCCGGATGTCCCACGACAGGAAGGAGAGGATGGCGAAGAGTGAAGACAGTGGACTTGGGGGAGAGGAAGAAGAGGTCCGGCGAGATCTGCATGAAGGCGGCGATGATGTGGTAGCCGCCGCGATGGCGAAAGGCCCAAGAGGCGCTGATTGCTTGGGCCGGGCCCGGTGGTCGGGGGTGGGGTAGTGCACGGTGGCGATGGCGATGGCGATGTAGAAGAGGGTGTGCCACTGCACTTACTCCTACTCTCCATTAATAATTATTGGGTGAGTGGATTATTTATAAAAAAATTACATGTCAGCAATACAGGGTGAGAGATTTGCTATAGATGATCAGAGGACGAATTTTTCGAATTTTGTAAACTTAATAGATCAATTTCAAAAAGGATAAAATTGATAGACCAATTTCAAGATAAAAAAAGATAATGTATAAAAAAGTTATTTACCCATATTATATTTTTCAATTCATTACCCATTAAATTACTATTATATTTTTTAATTCATGTAAAAAAAGCAAACTACTATCTTTTAGGGAACAGAGAATACATTTTAATATTTAAACCTAAATTAATTGGACAGAACCCTAATTTGATTTAATAGTCTAATCGAAGCGAATTCAATTCGTTATTTAAATTTACTCTTTCTTGATTGCAGTTTGCTGATGTGTGATTTGCCCTGTGGTGGAGTGGATTTAACTTTGCCATTTGTTTTGGGTACTTTCAAAAGCTATCAGACTATCACCGGCATTACTCCAGCCACCGAGACGACATGATTTTGGGCGGAGGCGACAACCGGAGAATGTCTATAGACAATGAACAAGTAGCTCCTTTTTATTCTTTTACTTACATTAACTCTTCGTATTAACTGTTCTTATTGTTTCCTCTAAATTTGGTTTTTGGTTCATCTAAGTTTTTCACGTTGAGAAGTGCACGAAACCCTAGAAGCTTGATGTGAAGTTGTATATAATTTCCTTTTGAATTGGATGTGGTGGTTCGTATTCTTTTTAACGTGTATGTGAAGAATGCTAAATAATCCTTCCAAAAGCAATGTCTTTTCTCTTTTATTTTTTGATCGAGCACTCCTTTCGGGTCTTTGTTTTGATTAGTTGGAGGTTCATCGCAAATATTGCAGAGTTGGGAATTAGATTTGTTCAATGACTATGATAGTTTGATTGGCAGCTCTTGTAATTAAGCTTTTTAATGGTCGAATTTGAAACTGATAGAATCACAAAGTCATGTTAAAACCCGTTGGAAAGTTTGTTTCAGCTGCTACTTGTTTTGGTGGAATATTTGATTACACCATGCTTGAAGTTTTGTAGCATTTTTTTTCTTCTTTGGGAAGAAATATTTCGTTACGTTGAATGGTAGGAGTTGTTGTTATGCCATATAGTTCCTATATCTGCAAAATCGTACTGCTTTCTATATCATGTGCTTTTATATCTACTTAAACTTATTACAATTTAGAATGTCTGTCAATATTTAATGAGCTTGATCATCCTTGGTTTACTTTTCCATTCTTGTTGTCCTAATGTATAAAAAATGATTTATCACAAATTTGGAATTATCTTAATCATAGTTGTTATGTATTCGTTTTTGCTCATAGTTTGAGGTCTTAAATAAGCTTGAACTTCTATTTTTAATGGAAGCTTTTTATACGTGTACCCCGTACAAAGAAACATTCTAGTCCTTCCATACTTGTTTGTGTAGAATTCCTAAATTTGTTAATCGTTCCTCTGGGCTTCCACGTGTTGTAAAGGTGCTGAGTATTTCTTTTTTCATGCCAGCTGCATAACAATTCGAGGGCATTGGTTTCTGTTCCACCAGCACTTAGCCCTGTGGTACAGAATTCTTCATTACTGGGGGATGACATGCAAAACGGAATGCATGCACAGCATGCTGAGTCAATTGTAAACAATTCTAAGGTTGGCAGTAATTATCTTGTGTCATCGTGCCTAGAAGTTTATGTTTGCTTTCAGTCAGTCTCTTGGCTTAAAAGTGAAAATTTTCTCTCCTCTGGTATTTGCATTTATTTTATTGTAAATATTATAGTCCACTGGGGGAAATAATGACACAAAATAATGTTTTTGTTGCAGAAACTTCAGGATGATCTGCAGGAACTAGGAGAAAAGATTAAGCATCACGAGGACAATGTGAACTACTTAAAAAATCTGAAAAACAAATTGGATGACTCAATTCTTGATATGCAAGGTACCTGAATTCAATTTTCACCTAGTCTTTCAATAATTTCAACAAATAGTGTCAATCACAAAGCTTTTTTTATTAGTTCTTTTAGTAGTTTGCAATGACAATTTATGATGCGTTCCAATCAAACGTATACATTGGTTCCTTTTTATTTCTATCCTACTTATCCTTGCAGTTGCTATTGGAAAGCTTCATACGACAAGTTCCTCCAAAGTGGTTAATGAAAACCCTGCACATGCTGAGAGCAAGGAAGAAATTATTCAACATATTCTGAAGTATGATAAGTCTGCAGCTGGCCTTTTGTGTAAGATGACAAGTGAAGCTCAAGTTTCTGATCATTTATTTACTAAAGATGTGGTTGGTGTTGTTGCTATACTTGGAAAAGTTGATGATGCTAACCTTAGCAGGTTCGGCTGATTTTTGCGTCTTTTCTTTTTCCTTCCAACGAGACCACCATTATTTATTTTGGCTAGGTGTCATTTTACATCTTATAACTGCATAATTGTTTCTTGTTTGATATAGTTTATTTCTAGATTGAGAAAATACTGATAGATTTTCTTGCAATAGCTTGTTTCTTGTTTGGAACCTTTGACTTTCATTAGATGAAATTGAGATTCAGCTGTTAGTCTGTGGAATTTGGATGAAGGATTCATGGTATTCTTTGAGAAACTACATTTATAAGGAAATATGAAACTCTTGTATAGTTGATATTTATTTTTGCTTGTGTAAGTCAGACTCCTTTCAGAATATTTGGGTCTAGAAACCATGCTAGCAGTGGTCTGCAAATCATATGAAGGTGTCAAGGCCCTAGAGTCGTACACTAGAGATGGATTAATAAAAAAAGGTTTGGGCATCCATGCATTTGCAGCATCTGCTGGGAGGCCTCTAGATGGCCGATTTATCATCATTTGTCTTGAAAATCTAAGGTATGTGCTTTTGCGCATCTGAACACTCCATTTCTGTTCAATCCAACTTCCCTTTTTTGCTTCCTTTAATTAATATAATTTTTTTTTTTTTATTTATAACCATCTTTAGAGTATCGCACAAATGTAGAACAAGTACAAAAATGAGCACATCCCACAACTCATTCTTAACCTTAAAATAAAAAAATCTTGGACAGAAACTCTATACTCGCTCAAAGCACCAGAAACCTATGACACTACTCTTTCACAGAGTTTGTGATCCCTGAATGGGATCTCATTCCTTGAGACTAAAGGGGGCACCTATGATGTAATGTCATCAATTAGCTTTCTATTATTTAACCAGCCTAATATTTTGTGTTTTTCTTGTGGATTCGTCTTTTAGACCATATGCTGGTGAGTTGGTAGCTGATGACCGACAACGGAGGCTCAATCTTTTGAAGCCAAGATTGATAAATGGAGAAACTCCTCCTGGTTTTCTTGGTTTTGCTGTAAACATGGTCATGATTGACAAGATGGACTTGTATGTCACAAAAACAGGGCACACTCTAAGAGAGACACTGTTCTATAGCCTCTTCTCAAATTTGCAAGTGTACAAATCAAGAGAGGATATGATAAATGCACTGTCTTTTATAACAAGTGGAGCCATATCTCTAGATGGAGGAATCTTAAGAAGTCCCGGCATATTCTCCTTGGGTCAGTGTAGGTAAGGAGCTTGAACTTATTATTCAGTATTATTTACAGTGTTATCGATCTCAAAATATTCTCTTTCTCCAGAGTTTTTTGTTTACTCTTGATTTTCGGCCATGTTAGGGGAGATATGGATGTCAAGTTCCCTTGCGACTCCAAAAGGCTCAGGCTCCCTGTGAACTATTTTGAGATTGAAAATCGGTTGAAGGATGTAAGATGGAAGAAAGACCGAACATCGGAAGATCAACAAAGAGAAGAGGAACTATTAGAGCATGCAAAGTTTAAGTATGAAACAAAGAAGAGAGAATTTGTCCGGTTTCTAGCTGAAAGTTCATCATATGCGAATCAGGTAATATGTAGTTTCTTACAACATTTTTCATTTGAAATTTTGGTGGATAGAGAGTTAATTTGATCCCTTGATGTTATGTCAGTATCATGTTGGGCGCGTATCAACCCCTAGATAACCAAACTCGTGATGGGAAGCACAGTGGACTGCTGACTGAGCACATCTTCCATTTTTGCGTATGGAAAATGCTTTATTTCATTTTTAGTTGTGTAGTGAAATCAGCTTACTTTTTTGGGAACCATGTTTACTGTTAACTCCTTACTCTCTACTTCACCATCTGCTTTCATCTAAACTCTACGCCTCATTTGCCGTTCATATATGGGCCGGCCCAATCAACATAAAATAGGCCCATAAACTGCTTTGAGAAATAGGAGTAATTGTGTAATCATATTTTTAAATTGCTCAAAGAAGTGGCCCGCCTAACAATATTACTCCATAACAAAACAAAACCAGTTTAAGAACTAGTGTTTGGTTTCTGAAATACCGTAAAATATAAATTCTAAGGGTAATTGTTTGATTTTTTTCCCTAATTAGTTAATAAGTTTTATTTTTTTCCCTAATTAAACGTCAATCGCACGATTATTAGTATAAAAAATAATACAGATAAACTTAAGTAAACACAAAAAATTAGAGATTCAAGACATTATTTTTCCACATAAAGACATTCAGATCTTTTAGATTGGGGTATGTACTTGTCCACGTATCTCTCTTTATGTACATATATATGGAGTGGTATATACTGCTTAAGATTACCTCGTACTAGTTACAACTCACAACAGCAACGGGAATGTCACCTCTTTATAATCACCGCTTCCTCTCCAGTTTCAGTCTATTCATTTTCGTCCAATTCCATCTGATGTACAAGAAGCGGAGTTGGATTTTATAAATAGTTGGAAAAATGTCGCTAAACCCGAGAAAGAAATCAAGAAAAGATCATGTGCGTGCGATCACTCAATATTGTAACAACCAACCCTTTCTAAATACGGATAGAGACGACAGAATTTCTCCTTAATAATGAATGCATTTAACTGCATCGATTATAGGATATGGGATAATTTTTAACTCACTTCTCATTTTGTACACACTACTCATTGTTTTGAGTTTGGGTTTCTTTATCTTGCTTTGCAGCTGATAATCATGGAGGCGGCGTCTGGTGCTGGTAGTGGAGGTGATGGGTTGAGGTGCCGGAAAACCACTGCTTGGGGGATTTGGATTCGCAATATGTTGGCTTTCACTGGAGAAAACTTTTGTGAGAAACACATAGGTGATAATGGTGGGAATTATGGTGTTAGTGGTGAAGATCAGGAGAGTAAGAGTTGTGGGCCGATGGTTCATGGGGAAATTGGAGGCGTGGTAGTTGGTGTGCACAAGGGATCGAAGCCAGAGGGTTCAGTGAATGAGGAGAGAAAAGAGGAGGTTGAAGAAAATGGTGGAAGATATGGGAGTGGCAAGTGGAGAAGGCCTGAGGGTTTAGATATTTGCAGGAAAATTGATGTGGAGAATGAAGTCGAGGCAATGCAGATGGATTCCCATGGTGGTAGAAAGAGAGGTAGGCCCAAGGGTTCAAAGAACAGGGATAAGAAAGAGGCTGCTAAAGTGAATGAGGAGAGAAAAGAGGAGGTTGAAGAAATTGGTGGAAGATATGGGAGTGGCCAGTGGAGAAGGCCTGAGGGTTCAGATATTTGCAGGAAAATTGATGTGGAGAATGAAGTTGAGGCAATGCAGATGGATTCCCATGGTGGTAGAAAGAGAGGTAGGCCGAAGGGTTCAAAGAATAGGGAAAAAAAAGAGGCTGCTGAAGAAAATCATGGTGGATATGGGAGTGACCAGAGGGGAAGCCAGAAAAGTTCAGAAAATTGTGGGGAAATTTGTGTGGAGAAAGAATTTGAGACATCGCAAGTGGATGCTTGTGGTGGCAGGAAGAGAGGGAGGCCAAAGAAGGGCTCAATGATTAAGGACAAAAAAGAGGCTTCTGAAGAAAATCAAGGTGGATTTGGGAGTGGACAGCGGGGAAGCGTGAAAAATTCAGATAATTGTGGGGAAATCGATGTGGAGAAAGAAGTTGAGACAATGCAAGTCGCTTGTGGTGGTAGGAAGAGAAGGCGTCCAAAAGGGGGTTCAAAGAGTGAGGAGAAAAAGGAGGCTGCTGAAGATAGTCATGGCGAGTTATGGAGAGGACAGAAGGGAAGGCCGAAGATTTCGAAAAATTTTAGGAAGTTCCGTGTGGAAAATGATGTTGTGGTAATACTAGTGGATTCTCGTGGTGCTAAGAAGAGAGGGAGGCCAAAGGGTTCGAGAAACAGGAGCCTGCTGAAGAAAATTATGGCGAGGGTTCAAAGAATGGTTACAGAGTTGACGTGAAGAAGGAAGTTGTCGCCTTGCAGGTGGGATCTCAAGTTGTAAGGAAGAGAGGGAGGCCGAAGGGTTCAAAGAACAAGGTGAAAAAACAGATTCTTGAAGAAAAGGATGTTGCGGTGAATGGTGAAAGAGGAAGGATGGAATGTTTGAAGAATTATGAAAACATCTGTGAGGGGCATGCAATGCAGGTGTATTGTCGAGGTAGTGAGGAGGTTGTTTCTCATTTTTAAGGAAGAGAAGAGTTTGGGCCGGTTGAAGTGATGAATTCTGTCGACAATGGTGATAGTTTTCATAATTTTCTTGGTGAATCTCTGAGTGAGCATGCAACTAGAAATACAGGTGGTGGTAGAAATGCAGCAGGCTATGGTAGTGTGGGAAATAGAGGTATTGGGATTGTTCAGTAACAGTGGTGATGGAGGATTAGAGGTGTTGATAGAGAACAAGAAAGAAGTTTCTATGGTTAATGGTAATAAGGGAATATTAGATCATATTTATGAAGGCAGTAGTAAAATTGGACATTTGAGGACAACAGTAACTATGACCGATAAAAGTGATAATGCACTCACAAGTGCTGGTCCTGGGCTGGATCTCCATGGAAGCCTGAAGGGATATAAGAATAAGAAGAAACAGATCCACACAAAGCGAGATGATGTACCTTATGATTTTGCAAACATGGGAGAGAGGATACCTGATGATGTTGAGCGATTTGTAGGTAACTTTGCAGATGATGGTAAGATAGATGGAAGTTCTAAGAGAAAAAGAGGCCGAGGTAGGCCAAAAGGTTCAAAAAATAAGGAAAAAAGCATCGCAGTTGAAACAAATGGTGCACTCCCTGTTATTGATCTTGGAATAGAGGATGGGGTTGAAATCATCGAGGCTGAGAAAAGAGGGAAAGGAAGACCTAGGATGGATGTAAACAAACCCTATGATTTTGCGTGCATAGGCGATAGTAAGCCTGATGATGATATGGAAAAGATCAAGTCATCAATCTCTGGAATATCTGTGAGTTTTATACTCAATGTGCTAACATATTTGGTTACTACATCTGTCAACGTTCATGGAGTAATTTATACTTTCTCCATCCCATAAAGATTTTCACATTTTCCATTTTCTAGTTGAGAGTGTTCTAGAATATATATACCACGTACTCTAATTGGAGTTCAAGGCATTATTGTACTTACGGGATCTTTCTTTTCATTTTAATTTGATATAGAGGTTTGCCGCGAAGTCGGATGATGTCCCCGAAGATAAATAGAGAACTCAACTTTTCGTCCCAAAAAAGTTTTCACACACCTAAAATAGTAAAAAAGTCAAAAGAACTGACCTTCCCTTACACTTTTTTTACAAAAACACAACCCCTACGGCCCTGACACACCTAATTTATGCATTACCAAAAAATATCCCTAAAAGTAACGATTTTCTTATTCTACTTGCAAAAAAGAAAGAGAAATATTTTTGGGACGGAGGGAGTATCATTTTTTCACCTAGACTACATAGCAGTTGCCAATTATTACTGTATTGTTCAGGCCAAGTTAAGAAAATACTAGAAAAATGATAGACCTGTATTCAGCTCTTCATCTATAAGTCTACTGTCTTTCTTGTTTTCTGGCAAGAATATATGTTTAAAGGACAAAACAGTCATTAGCCCATCCCTAACAAGAACCTCACCTAGAATTGTTGGAGTATGAAGCCTAAATTCTTTGGGCCCGTATTTCTTTTGGCCCAGTTGATCCTAATGGGCTTAGGATTAGGGCAAGTTATCTTGATCAAGAAGTTATCCATTGTGTTATCTTGATCAAGAAGTTATCCATTGTGTTATCTTGATCAAGAAGTTATCCATTGTGTTATCTAGATCAAGATGTTTTCTCATTGTTGTTGACTTGTCCAACAAGGTAAGAAAATCCTGGCTTGGTATCGCCCCTAGATGTAGTCGAAAGACGAACTGGGTAAACAAATCTCGTGTTATTCGTGTCATCGTGTGTGTGTGTGTGTGTCTAAATCCTAACAACTGGTATCAAGAGCCTCGGGTTCGAAGGGAGCAGTCACGATGAGCGACGAGAAGATTTCAATCAAACAGTTTGACGGATCAAATTTCGGGTTCTAGAAGATACAGATCGAGGATTATCTCTACGGCAAAGATCTGTATGTGCCCTTAGAAGAGAAGGTGAAACCCGAAAAGATGGATCTGAAGGAGTGGAATCTGTTGAACAGAAAGGCGATGAGTGCGATACGTTTATCGTTGTCCATGAACGTAGCCTACCACACAACTAAAGCCAAGTCCGTAAGGGAGATGCTGCAAATCCTGAAGGAGATGTACCAAAAGCCCACAACTGCGAACAAGGTTCATTTGATCAGACGATTGTTCAACCTCAGAATGTCGGAGAGCACACTTGTGCAGCAACATCTGAACGAGTTCAACATGATCATTGGGCAGTTGTGTTCAGTCGAAATTGAATTTCCTGACGAGGTACTTGCTTTAGTTTTGTTATCTTCTTTGCCAGATAGTTGGGCTGCCATAGTAACTGCAGTTAGTGCTTCATCCGCGAAAGATAAATTGAAGCTTGACGAAGTGAGAGATCTGATGATTAGCAAGGAGGTTCGCAGAAAAGAGTCTGGATCTACTTCAGGGTCAGTGCTGAACATGGAGAATAGGGGCAGATCAAAGGGTAGGCAGAATCGTGGCAGATCAAAGTCCAGAGGAAAGAGTCAATCCAAGAAAGACAAAGACTCAATCCAGTGCTGGAATTGTGATGAGTTTGGTCACTACAGGAATCAGTGTACAGCGCCCAAGAAAAACAAGAAGGGACAGAATGAGAAGAAGACAGCAAACGCAACCACAGATGATATTGGAGATGCGTTGGTCTTGAGTGTCAGTAGTCCGCTGGAATCATGGGTGTTGGATTCTGGAGCATCATTTCACTCATGCAGTGATGCTGAAATAATGGAGAACTATGTGTCTGGTGAATTCAGACAAGTCTATCTTGCTGATGATGAGCGCTTGAAGATCTTGGGGAAAGGAGATGTTTGGATATCCACACCAAACGGATCGACATTAAAGTTGAATGGTGTTAGGCACATTCCAGGATTGAAAAGAAATTTGCTTTCAATTGGACAGCTTGATGTAGAAGGATACTCAGTGACTTTTGGCAGCAACAGTTGGAAGATCAGTAAAGGAGTAATGATAGTAGCGCGAGGGAAGAAGGAGGGGATGTTGTATACTACAACTAACTCCAAGGACTGCATTGATCTTGCAGGAGCTACGACCAATGTTGATTTGTGGCACTGTCAGCTGGGTCACATGAGCGAGAAAGAGATGAAGGTAATGTGTTCGAAAGGGAGACTTCCAGGGCTGAAATCTGTTGAAGTTGGCCTATGCGAGGACTGTGTTTTCGGGAAACAGAGAAGAGTAAGTTTCTCGAGAGGTGGCAGAACCTTGAAGGCAGAAAAGTTAGAGTTGGTGCATAGCGATCTATGGGGACCAGTGCCCACGAAGTCCCTTGGTGGTTCGTAGTACTACATGACCTTCATCGATGACTCCACTCGAAAGATATGGGTTTATTTTCTGAAAAATAAAACTGATGCATTTGATACTTTTAGGAAGTGGAAAGCCCTTGTAGAGAATGAAACGGGACTGAAAGTAAAGTGTCTTCGTTCTGACAATGGAGGTGAATATGAACTCTGTGAGTTCAAGGAATATTGTGCTGAGAATGGGATTCGCATGGAGAAGACCGTGAGAGGAACTCCCCAGCAGAATGGAGTGGCAGAACGAATGAACAGAACTTTGAATGAGCGAGCTAGATGCATGAGATTGAAGAGTGGACTGCCTAAGATGTTTTGGGCAGATGCAGTAAACACAGCAGCATACCTAATTAACAGAGGACCATCAGTTCCGTTGGAAAACAGAATACCAGAGGAAGAATGGACAGGAAAAGAGGTAAATCTGTCTTACTTGCGTGCCTTTGGTTGTGTTGCATATGCTCATATTAGTTCTAATGATAGAAGCAAGTTAGATGCTAAATCTGTTAAGTGTACGTTCATTGATTATGGTGGTGATGAGTTCGGTTATAGACTCTGGGATGAGAACAACCGAAATATTATTCGCAGTAGAGATGTGGTTTTCAATGAACAGGTTATGTACAAGAACAGATTGGAGGCATCAAATTCTGACAAGACTAATACCCAAGAGGTCGAGTTAGACATCTCAAACTCGAGTGGGAGCAATGAGAGTCAGAATGAGAAAGAGGTTCTCATTGGAGAACCAAGGACACCACCACCACCATTGGAGGATCCGTTGCAGAGACCAGCTAGAGAGCGACGTGCACCTGATAGGCATTCGCCCTCTAACTACTACTTGTTACTTACTGATGGTGGTGAGCCTGAGTGTTATGCAGAGGCAGAGCAGAGTGAAGATAGACGAAAATGGAGAGGTGCTATGGATGATGAGTTAGCATCTCTTTTGTTGAATGGCACTTGGGAACTTATTGAGCTCCCAAAGGGTAAAAAGGCTTTGCACTGCAAGTGGGTCTACCGAATCAAGAATGAAGCTGACGGTAGCAGACACTACAAAGACCGGTTGGTTGTCAAGGGGTTTGAGCAGCGACATGGTATTGACTATACTGATGTCTTTACTCCAGTTGTGAAATTGACCACTATTCGAATGGCGTTGAGTATGGTAGCTGCAGAAAACTTGATATTGCATCAGATGGATGTGAATTGGTGGAAGAGTTGTACATGACACAGCATGAGGGTTTCGTAGAGAAGAGAAAGGAGCCACTTGTATGCAAATTAAAGAAAAGTTTGTATGGCCTAAAACAAGCCCCAAAGCAATGGTATAAGAAGTTTGACAGCTTCATGATGGAGATTGATTATCATAGATGTCACGCTGATCATTGTTGCTACTACAAGAGATTTGACAAAAGCTTCCTTATTCTCTTGCTATATGTTGATGATATGTTGATCAGAGGAGTCAATGCAAGAGAGGTATATAAGTTGAAGAAACAATTGTCAGAACGGTTTTCCATGAAGGATCTTGGAGAGGCAAAATAGATTTTGGGCATGAGGATTGAACGTGATAAGGCGACGGGATATGTATATCTTTCGCAGGCGAGTTACATTCAGAAGGTCCTGGAAAGATTCAACATGTCAGAGTCGAAGCCTGTGAGTGTTCCACTGGGAAGTCAATTCAAACTTTCAAAGAAGGAATCACTAGGGGTGGGCGGTATGGCATACCGAAGATTTTTGGTCATACCATATACTGTACCGAAATTTTCGGTATTTAAAAAATCATACCGTTACCTTACCTAAATTTTCGATATACCTTAGTTCGGTATACCAATATTTCGGTATACCAATATTTCGGTATAAGAAAATAGTATACCTTCTGCTTACCAATATTTCGGTATGCCATACCATACCTAAAATATCGGTATATATCATCCTATTACATAGTTTGCTATACCGTTATACATCTAAAATTCAATAAATCTTATAAAAACCATGTACTAGAAAAGTGAAAGATAGCTATAAAACATACTCTAATAAATAACAAATTCAAAAATATACGACAATCTACAAACGACCAAATTAAATAAGAGTAAGTCTCATGAAAACCGGGTTTACATGTAAGCCTTATTTTTTAATATTACTCTTTAATATATAAAAAATAACTCTTTGAAGAGTAATAATTTTTACACAATAGAGTAATAATTCGTATCTCTAAAAAGTAATTTTTCATGTACTTAAAGTAATCGATACATCGGGATTTACAAGAATTTGAAGAGTAATTTTTTAATTTAAAAAGTAACAATTCATGTGCTAAAGAGTAATTTTTTATGTACTAAACAGTAACCGAGTTTACATAATTAATATATCTAAACCCGTTTTACAAAGTGTTTGTCATTAAATAAATAGTACCTAAGAGATCTACACAAAAATATATGGAACTTATATTAAAATCAACACTTTTAAATTTTCATATACATAGAATTACTTAATTAAAAAATAAGTACTAATATCATGTAAGTCAATGATCTTTATCAATAATTTATAATTATGAAGAAATATACAGTAGGATTTTTGATTTAATCTTTAATAAAATAGTGTATATATATAATTTAATTAAAAATTATAATACATAAATAATAATTATAATTGTATGTATCATCTAATATGATAATATCGTATCATATAACTCAAAAAATTGAATATTTTACGGTATTTCGGCATATACCAAAATACCGCGGTATTGATTATTTATATACCTTTATCGTACCAAAATTTTCAATACGTATCATACCTTACCAAAAATTTCGGCATACCTAAAATTTCGGTAAAATCGGTATTTTTTATTATGATAAGGGCGGTATACCAAAATTTCGGTATTTTTCCCCAGCCCTAGGAATCACCAAAGAACAAGGAGGAACATGCACAAATGATGAGTGTTCCATATGCTTCAGCAATTGGTAGCATCATGTATGCCATGGTGTGTACAAGACCAGATATTGCTCATGCAGTGGGAGTAGTAAGCCGGTTCATGAGTGATCCGGACAAGCAACATTGGGAAGCAGTGAAGTGGGTCCTGCGATACTTGAGAGGTACCACATATAATGCTTTGTGTTTCAAAGACAAGAGTGTGGTGCTGGTGGGTTATGTGGATGCAGACTTGGCATCTAATGACCTTGATGGGAGAAGAAGTACAACCGGGTATGTCTTTACTTATGGTGGTACTGCTATATCTTGGACTTCTAAGTTGCAGAAGGTTGTTGCATTGTCCACCACGGAGGCAGAGTATATAGCTGTGATAGAGGCAAATAAGGAGATGGTGTGGTTGCAGAATTTCTTGGGGGAACTTGGGAAGGAGCATGAAAATAGTACTCTTTTCAGTGATAGTCAAAGTGCTATATTTCTTGCAAAGAATCCGGCATTTCACTCAAGAACAAAGCATGTTGAATTGAAGTATCACTACATCCGTCACCTTTTGGAGAAGAAGGTCTTACAGCTTATGAAGATCATTGGAAATGAGAATCCAGCGGACATGTTTACTAAGGTGGTGACCTTAGAGAAATTGAAGCTATGCATAGCTTCAATTGGCCTTGGAACTTGAAGAAAAGGCTAGGCGATGCCAGACGGATACGGGAGGAGAACTAGAAGATATGCTACATGGAGGATTTAGTCTCCAAGTGGGAGATTGTTGGAGTATAGAGCCTAAATTCTTTGGGCCCGTATTTCTTTTGGCCCAGTTGATCCTAATGGGCTTAGGTAGGACAAGTTATCTTGATCAAGAAGTTATCCATTGTGTTATCTTGATCAAGAAGTTATCCATTGTGTTATCTAGATCAAGATGTTTTCTCATTGTTGTTGACTTGTCCAACAAGGTAAGAAAAATCTGGCTTGGTATCGCCCCCAATGTAGTCGAAAGACGAACTAGGTAAATAAATCTCGTGTTATTCGTGTCATCGTGTGCGTGTCTAAATTCCTACAATAGAATGAGGTTTGAGATTACAGAACTTCATTCCAGTGAGGATTAAGTAGTCATTTAATAATAAGCTAAAAATAATCTGTGGGTCTGTTTTAATCTTTGGTACGATCTAACAATTAACGTCACAGATATTTGGGATATTGCTAAAGTATTCGTTGTTAGAAATAATGTGCCATAATGTATAATATTATGAGGTCGTGGCTTTTGGCTAGTCTTTGTGATCTAATTGAATATGATGTCAAGGCCCAGATAACTTTGGAAAGAATTTACAGTTGTCCAATGGACCATGTCAGTTTTGCTGCATAATTTCATGTTAAGAGCTTTTTATAGCTTTGCCCTGTGCATTTTATTCTGAGTATTCTGATATATGCATATCATTGTTTATGCATTTGCCTTTTAGGGAGTGCTTAGTTCAAATTGAGTTAATATTACTCCATGGGCCTTAGAAAATTGCTAAAAAATGGGAGTTTGCACACTAATTGTATTTATATGGGCTTAATTATCTTCCAAGTCCATTAGTATAAAGTAAGGGGCCCGATGGAATGCAACCTAGGCGGGAGGTGGGTTACAATATCCTTTGAAACTAATAAAAAATTAAGGGAATTTTCATGTTCACGCCTAATTAATCACGTTCAATCTTTATTAACCTATATATTAACTCAATGTGAACCAAACACTCCCTTAGTATATTAGTTGCCACTTTTAGTGCTTGTACTGGCTGTCAAAAAAGGCAGCAATATCACAATTATTGGTTTTACTTCAAATGAGCAATAAATTGGTTACTCTATGCTGAAGTTGTGATTTATTTTTCTGAATGTGATGAAAGATAAGTCAGTTCATTTTACATTCTTGGATCGAAGTTTTATGAAATGGTGTCGTTGTCTGCAGGATGACACCAAACAAAGGAAGCAAAGGAAGTTGACGTGCCACCAATGCTTGAAGAGTGGTAAAGCTGGTATTGTTATATGCATAAATTGCACAAGGAAATGCTACTGTTATGAATGCATTGCGAAGTGGTAAATATATGTTACTTCATTGGCAGAAAACTATTACTACTTCATAACCGACTAATTTAGCATCCATGTTCTGGATCTTCATTGATTATTTGCATGTATGGAAATTAAAGGATTCTGAAGTTGTGTCATATTTTTATACCAATATAAATTTCGTATTTTTATCATTTGTGAGTATTTCATAAATTGTTTCATGAGATCAGAATCGTGTCAAAATATAGGTATCCTAAGAGAACCAAACAAGACGTTGCAATGTTGTGCCCATTTTGCTGTGGAAATTGCAACTGCAAAGCTTGCCTTCAAGCATATGTCCGTTTAGAGGTTTGTAGCATAGTTTATTGTAATTCTTGTACTGTTCTTATACTAATATTACATTATCAGTTCCACTTGTACAATCTGATGTTGTTCGGTTCTTTTAGGGTTTCCAAGAAGAAGCCGATGAGAATATTAGACTGCAAAGATCACTGTATATGTTACTCAACATTCTGCCTGTCCTTAGGAATATACAAACAGAGCAGAGAGCTGAGCTTGTGGTACTGATTGCTAAGGTGTTGTTTGCCCCTTGCTCTCTTATTTCCAATGATGGTTTATAGGTATTTTCTCCTGTTATTTAAGGTGTGCAAATGAATGAAGAAGAGGTCCAAGTAGCAGTCTTGGAAGACGATGATAGGATATACTGGTAATTCCTTCCATTATAGATCTCAATTGTTGTAATTGTTGCAATTATTATCAAATGGACACCATAGCAATAGTACATAAGTGGTTTTACCCTCTTCTGATTTTGACTAATTAAACCAGTTCCCAAGTAACATCAATTTGAGGGTAAAAAATAAGATTAAATTTTATTGTGTTACAGGAAAGGTTTTCATGCTTACATGCGTGTTTTGGTGTGTTTGTAATTGTTAAAATATGTTAAGTGATAAGGGCCTCATAAGAAAGTGTAGAGATTTTCACTTTAGAAAGGACTTATTGATTCTCTCTTAATTTGGGTATGTTAGGAGTACAGGAGGTAGAGGAGGTCTACAAGTTTATGTTCGTTGAAAGAGGAAGAGGGCTGAAGTTGATGGGACCTAGAAGTTGTTTTATAATTATGTTTACTTAAGACTGCTATTGTTTTCTATTTTTACTTTGATAGTTGGCCCATGGGCCTTAGAGTTTGAGTATTTATTTCTTTGGTGCTGTAGGATTTGAGAGGAGATTATTTTTTATAAGAAAAGAATTCTTTTCACAGTGAGCGTGCTGTTCCGAGGTTTATCTCGGGTATTCTGTGTTTGTTCCTAACAATTGGCCTCAGAGCCAAGTTTCAAGCAACCACGTACTTCCGCAACTATGGTGACCAACAAAGAACGTTTCGAAAATATTGAAGCGACGTTGGCTCAAGTTAGTGAGACACTACGGGAAATTGTCCTGCAGCGTGAGGAGAATTCCAACAGCGTTCGCAGACGAGGCAGACGTGATTGGGGAGACGGGCAAAACCCTGCGATTAGGGTACTGCATTTCCGGCGCAAGCAAATTCATAAAAATCAGCAGCGTGGCGTCGTGGCCGAGGGGGCAGAGGGGGGGTAAGAGGCCAAGAAGGGCGCGACAGGGAATATGTCAATCCTTTTGCGGGCAATCAAGCGCCTTTTCAAGCAGACGAATCTGATCATGAGAATGACACTGATGGGGGGCATGAAGAAGAGACTGACACTGAATCATCAACGATCAGCCAATATGCTGAAAGATACCAGGAGCATCGTCCTAGAGGGATGCGAATGGACTTTCCAAAATTTGAAGGGGGAGATCCCATGAATTGGCTTGACAAGGCAGAACAATATTTTGAGATAATGATTGTTCGCACTCGAGATTGTGTAACGATGGCATCTTACTATTTGGATGGAGAAGCTCGCCAATGTTGGCGATGGTTTACTCAGATCAATGAGTATCGAGAGGTTGGGTGGACAGAATTCAAGGAAGGGCTGCTACTACGTTTTGGGAACTCACAGATGGAGGATGCTGATGAGGCTCTAAACAAGCTAAGACAGACTGGAAGCTTCCGTGAGTATTTGAAAGAATTTGAGAGGCTGGTTAATCGTGTTTCCCATTGGCCACCAAGAGCAATCAAAGGTGCTTTTATGGCTGGATTGAAACAATGAATCTCCAGTGAACTCAAAATGTGGAATCCCCGTGATTTACGCGAGGCATTGGAGTAGCAACTAGAAAAGATGAACAACTTCGCTTCTCTAAGACCCAAAACAGCAACAATCGAAGCAGCTATGTGGGGGTATCGGGGCAACGCAATATTGGTCAGCCGAGAGCATGGGGCCAACCTGCAATCGTGACCCAACCAATTCTTCCGGTCATCTCAAACAATATCGGTACGGCTGAGAGTGGTTTAGGGAAGGGACGAATTCCAATGTCCAGTGAGAAAATAAAGCGGCAGAGATAAGCAGGTTTATGTTTTTACGCGCAACAAAAAGTACATGTGGAATCACGTATGCCCCAATGCCAAATTGATGTGTTTCTGGGTCGATCCCGAAGAAGCAATGATTGAGGAAGCACCACCTCGATTTGATGATGACCCAAATGAAGATTTCAAAGTGAAAAACCTGATTAATCTATCTCAAGTAGAGGACACCAAGTCACCTCCAAAGGAAGAATCATTGCATGTTATGAATAAGGGAGGAAATAAGAGTCTGAAATTTTATGGCACCATAGGCAATTTTCAGGTACTTATTTTGATTGATAGTGGAGCTAGTTTGAATTTATTTCAAATGATGTGGCGAGATTGTTGCAATTACCTGCTAGTAGGATACCTAATCCTTTTTCAATTAGAATTGGGGGTGGCGAGATTAAGTGTTATAACAGGTTTGAAAAGGTACTAGTAACCATACAAGGCTTACAATTTGGGTTGAATTTATATGGGATTCCATCGCCGAACGTTGATATTATTTTTGGGATGCCATGGCTAGAAAGTGTGAGTCCACTATTAATGGATTGCGATAAATTATCTTTAAATTTTTGGTGTGGGGATGAGCTGTTGTTATTGAAAGGAATTGGCTATCGATCTCCAGAGGAGATAGAGCGACAACAACTACTAAGGGAGTGGAATCAAAGGGCAGAATTTTATCTATTGACGTTGGAGGCGATCTGTACCAACATGGACCCAACAGACGCATTTCCAATTGATGTGCAACGGCTTTTGGATGAATTTCCAGAAGTAATTACAGCTTCTAATCAGCTACCACCAAGTAGAAAGTTTGATCATCGTATCCGTTTGGTTGATGAAGAGAAACCAATGAATGTTGCGCCCTATAGATATGCGCATTTTCAAAAGGATGAGATAGAAAAACAGGTTGAAGAAATGCTCGAAGCAGGATTCGCTACAGTACCAGTCCATTCTCTTCGCCGGTTCTGTTGGTCAAGAAGAAAGATGATACGTGGAGGTTTTGTACAGATTATCGAGTGCTCAATGCGGTAACTATCAAGGACCGTTTTCCCATTCCTACAGTTGATGATATGTTGGATGAATTACATGGAGCTAAATATTTCTCTAAGCTTGACTTAAAGGCTGGGTACCATCAGATTCGTATGCATCCTGATGACATACATAAAACAGCCTTTCGGACTCATCATGGGCATTTTGAGTACTTGATCATGCCGTTTGGGTTAAGCAATGCACCTTCAACATTTCAGGCCATTATGAACCATATTTTCTGCCCACACTTGAGGAGACTTGTTTTAGTGTTTTTTGATGATATACTTGTGTTCAGTCAATCGTGGGAAGATCACATGGGTCATCTGCGTGTGGTCTTGACAATTTTAAGAGAGAATCAGTTTGTGGTTAAGGTTCCAAAATGTTTCTTTGGAGTGCAAGAAGTAGAGTATTTGGGACATTTTATTTCTTTCACGGGAGTACGAGTAGACTCACGAAAGATAAAAAGTGTCGTGAGTTGGCCAATACCGAGAAATGTCACAGAATTACGTAGATTTTTGGGCTGGCAGGTTATTACCGAAAATTCTATAAAAAATTTGGTGAGATAGCTCGACCGTTGCATAATCTCACTAAGAAAAATGGGTTCCAATGGACTGATGAGGCACATGCAGCATTTGAAAACTTGAAAGTTCCTATGAGTTCCACTCCATTATTAGCATTACTTGATTTCAATGAGGTTTTTGTTATCAAAACGGATGCGTCCGGCGTAGGTATAGGCGCAATATTAATGCAAAGGGGAAGACCTATTGCCTACATGAGTAAAAGCATTGCTGTCTCAAAGCAAGCCTGGTCCGTGTATGAGAAAGAGATGCTTGCTATTTTGAAGGCAATTCGTATGTGGAGATCGTATTTGGTTGGTCGTCGTTTTCAGATTGTGACGGATCAAAGCAGCCTGAAATTTTTGTTAGACCAACGAATAACAACCCTAGAGCAACAAAAGTGGATTGCTAAATTGGTGGGGTTCGATTATGAGATAATTTATCGACCGGGTCGAGAGAATAGCGTGGCAGATACACTATCTCGTCGGGAGCAGCCAGCAGATTTACATGCCTAGGCTATTACGGGAGCAACCACCAGCATATGGGAGGAGATTGCAGCGGAAACAACTACCCACGCGGTCATGGGTCCGAGGTTGCAACAGGTGATTGACGGGTCAGATCTAGACCCAGGATTTGGAGTTCGCAATGGTTGTTTGACGCGAAAGGGGCGAGTTTGGGTACCAGAGGGTGAGCTTAGAACACATCTAATTCGTGATTTTCATGCGTCTGCTTTTGGGGGTCATTCGGGCATTTTGCGAACTACTAAACGATTGGGAAGATTATTTGATTGGGCTGGTCTTCGAAAGGATGTAGTTCGTTTTATTCAGTCCTGTGACTTGTGCCAGCGTAATAAATCAGACACCCAACACCTTGCTGGGTTATTGGCTCCACTACCTATTCTGGAACAGGTATGGGCTGATATTTCAATGGATTTTATTACGGGATTACCTTGATCTAATGGCAAGGATACTATTTTGGTGGTGGTTGATCGGCTATCAAAGTATGCTCATTTTATGTCCTTGAGTCATCCTTATACTGCTAAAGGTGTGGTTGAATTGTTTATAGAAATGTGGTCCGTTTACATGGGATTCCTAGATCCATTGTTTCAGATAGGGATCGTGTTTTTCTTAGCAAATTTTGGCAAGATCTCTTTAAGTTGCAGGGGACTGAACGCAAGATGAGTTCCTCGTATCACCCCCAAACTGATGGTCAAACAGAAGTGGTTAATCGGTGCTTGGAGCAATATCTGAGGTGTATGACAGCTAATAAACCAAGGGAATGGGAAAAGCACTTAGCTTGGGCAGAATATTGGTACAACACTTCGTACCATAGTTCCATTGATATGACACCTTTTGAGGTGGTCTATGGAAGGACGGCAGTTCCTATTCCTTTTCATGAACCGGGTTCCTCAGCTGTCCATGAGGTGGATTTACAACTGTGTGATCGGAATGAGTTGTTAAAAGATTTAAAATTTAACTTAGCAGCAGCGCAAAATAGAATGCGTCAATATGCAGATGCGAAGCGGCGCCCTGAGGAATTTGAGGTTGGTGATTGGGTTTTCCTACGTCTACAGCCCTATCGGCAACAATCTATTATGCCATGAATTAATCAAAAGTTGGCTGCCAAGTTTTATGGACCCTTTCAAATCTTGGAGCGCATCGGATCAGTCGTCTATCGACTTAATCTACCAGCTGGTTCACGTATCCATCCGGTGTTTCATGTATCGTTACTGAAGCGTAGGGTGGGGGAGGCAGGAATTATTCAGCCAACTTTGCCGCCCTTAACGTTGGAGGGGACTCCAGCTATTAGTCCAGAGCAGGTGCTTGATTTTCGTTGGAAGGAAGAGGGGCGGAGTCGTCATGGAGAAGTGTTGATTAAATGGGCAGAATTACCTCAGGAGGATGCAACATGGGAAAGGGTGGAGAACATTCGAGATAAATTCCCCACTTTCAACCTTGAGGACAAGGTTCCTTCGGAAGGAGGGGGTGATGTTAGGAGTACAGGAGGTGGAGGAGGTCTACAGGTTTATGTTCGTCGAAAGAGGAAGAGGGCTGAAGTTGATGGGCCCTAGAAGTTGTTTTATAATTATGTTTACTTAAGACTGCTATTGTTTTCTATTTTTACTTTGATAGTTGGCCCATGGGCCTTAGGGTTTGAGTATTTATTTCTTTGCTGCTGTAGGATTTGAGAGGAGATTATTTTTGATAAGAAAAGAATTCTTTTCACTGTGAGCATGCTGTTACGAGGTTTATCTCGGGTATTCTGTGTTTGTTCCTAACAGGGTATAACTTAGTTCATACTAACTTAAGGATCTTATCTACTATTTGTATGTTTTGCCTGGATATTTGCTTTTAGCCTGTACTTATTTTGCCCTCATATGCATTATTGTTATTTCTTTTTTTCACTTTTCAATACTGATGCTAGGTTGAATATGTTGCATAATGTTTTGCTGCGACTCCACTTCAATTGTAATTCTGTTGCAACAAATATTAACAATCGATGCTGCTTATTGAACAGTGATAATTGCAAGACATCCATTGTCAATTTTCATAGAAGCTGCCCGAACCCTGCTTGGCTCCCCTACATGGGAAGCTAAGAGTGAGGGGAGCATACCATGCCCACCCGAAGAGCGTGGTGGTTGTGGAACTAAGAACTTAGTATTGAGACGTATTTTTGGTGCTAATTGGGTGGAGGAATTGATTATGATGGCCGAGAGTTTCACTTCCAATTATCATTTACCTGATATAGACTTTTCTCAGAAATGTTCAACATGTTTCAGTGCCAGTAACGGCTTTCCTAAAGTAAGACAAGCAGCATTCAGGGAAAACAGTCAAGATAATTTTTTGTACTGCCCTAATGCTGTCGATCTTGGGGAAGCTGCATACGAACATTTTCAAATGCACTGGAAAAAGGCGAACCAATCATTGTTAATAATGTTCTTGCGATGGCTTCTGGTCTGAGCTGGGAGCCAACAGTTATGCTACGGGCTTTCAGTTATGCAAGCAAAAAATTGAAACAAGATACCTACGTGAAGGCTATTGATTGCTTAGATTGGCACGAGGTATTTGTTTAGCTTATTTAGTGCTCAGTAGATATAGTGATGTGCAGCCTTTTTTTTTTCTTTCCCCTTCCTCGTTCAGGTAACGTTTTCCTATTTATCAATTTCTGTTGCAAATTATGTGCATTCTGTTGAATATAATCTGCTTTCTCTGAAGCATAGTCGTCAATAATACATTGGAAGCTGTCTTTGTTATTTGATATAAGCAATCAGAGATTTCACTAATATTTAATACTTTGGTTCCTTATATTACAGGTTGAGATCAATATTCACCAGTTTTTCAGAGGCTACTTAGAAGGACTTGTGCATAAAAATAGGTGGCCTGAGATGTTAAAATTAAAGGATTGGCCACCTACCAATGCTTTTGAAGAATGCTTACCTAAGCATAGTTCTGAGTTCATGCTCATGCTTCCATTCAGTGATTACACTCATCCAGTAGACGGTCTACTCAATCTGGCTACTAAACTTCCTGATGGTGCCTTAAAACCAGACTTGGGTCCAAAAACCTATATTGCCTATGGGTATCCGGAAGAGCTTGGGGAAGGCGATTCAGTTGCAAAACTGCATTGTGACATTTCTGATACGCAATAAAACCTGCTTTTGTATGTTGCATTAAGTGGTTCTTTTAAAATTGAGTTTTTGTGATTCCCTAAATTTTACTGATTTCCTATTGAGTTGTATTGTGCATCAAATAGAGAAGCTAAAGAATAAAGGGGATAATATAATTGCTAATTGCCAAGTTTCATTATTTAATCTATCTTTTTATGTTCATGTATTAGTCTATGTTTTGTATATGTGTAAAAAAAGGTGGGTATTTGATTTCAGGTGAACATATTGACGCACACAGCTGAAGTGAAGACTACCTCATTGCAGACAAGGAATAGTAAGGTCTTTATGTGGGGGGTTGATGTTTCAGATTTCAATAAGTCTGGTGAAAAGGAGCATACGTCATGGGCTACGTGTGAAAATAAATCGATAATGTGCCTTCAAATTGGGGAGGAAGCAACAGATGAGGAAAAAATAAGAAGACCATCACCTCAGACCTGGCCCAGTCAAGGAATTCATGACCTTGATTATTACATGGATGTTGCTCAACTAGATCTTCCTAGTTACTCAAATACAGAATCAGACATCAACCTGGACGAATGTGTTGAGGCTCTTGGTCTGGACTGTGTTTGTGATGATTATAGGCTGTTCGACGGTGTCTCAGGAACAAAAGCTGGCATGCACAGAGATCATTTCCAAAGTGACAAAATCAGTAATGAGATAGCTCATGGTGCTGCTGTCTGGGACATTTTCCGGAGGCAGGATGTGCCTAAATTAGTTGAATACTTGGATAAATATCAAAAAGAGTTTCGTCATTACAACAACTCTCCAGTGGATTCAGTGAGTACTTAGTTCTGTTGCATACAATAGCCAAAAAATGTTTTATTTGAGATGTTTACTTTTGTTATAGGTAGTGCATCCTATCCATGACCAGAAGTTTTATTTGAATGAGCAGCACAAGAAACAGTTAAAGGAGTTTGGTACTATTTACTTTCTAAGTTTTATGTATCTGCATTTATTTTGGAAGCCATGTAAATTGACAAATATCTCATGTTGAAAGTAGGTATTGAAGCGTGGACGTTTGAACAACATCTGGGCGATGCTGTGTTCATTCCTGCTGGTTGCCCCCATCAAGTGAGAAATAGACAGGTTAACCTCCCCTCTCATATAATGTCTATTTTTGCTGAACTTTCATGATCCCAGAGTCACTGTTTATCTTGATTAGTTTTTGATAATTTATTTGCAGGAATATTTTCTTATGGTTTTTATCTTACTGGTTTTTCTTGCATGTTCTTATTTCTTAAACTAAAGTTATTTTTCGTTTGATATGTAAATCTTTTAATATAACGTTGCCTTGTTCTTTATCAGTCCTGCACAAAAGTTGCTGTGGACTTTGTATCCCCAGATAATGTTCAGGAATGTCTGCGTTTGACACAAGAATTTCGGTTACTCCATCCCATAGATCGAAGCAAGACATATTGGAGGTAAGTTCCGCCAGAAGTTTGTTTCCATCTATAAATGCGGGATTACTGAGTTGAAGTAGAAACCTGTTATTCCTCAACAAGAATGGTATATTGATCACACCTTAGGTGCATTTAATTTGTGAATAAAAGGACAAGTTTTAATCAACATACTGACAGCAATGCATAAAAACTGGGTTGGCTTACCCTAGAATTCTATGATAAAAATTTAAGTATGTAATCTAGTATGTTTATAAATGAATGATTCGTTTCAATCTGTGTACAGGTGAAGAAGTTGGCTGTGCACGCTGCGAGTGCTACCACAGTTGAAGTAAAAAATCTGATGTCAAAAATAAAGTGAGGTTTCTTGTATTCGTACTTGATTCCATAAATCCATATTTCATGACATTGTTACATGTCCAGGGAAAAATGAGTAAACTATTTCACATGTGGGTGATGCTATCCTTCAAAGAGGCATTACAGGATTTGATAGGGTGATTACCTCTTATACTATACATACATACATACATACATACGTGTATCCCAAAAAGGAATCTAATTTGGGTTGGGTTTCCTTGTGGTTTAAGGTTGGGCCTGCAGTTTAATTCGCTCGACTCGACTCGACAGGCTGTTTAGTAAGACGCTTACATTATTTGGTTCTGGATGCCTTAAATTACTATCTGAGCAAGGATTTGTGCAGGTTCAAGTGAGATGAGGTTCATTTCCCGTTGGAAGCTACATACAATGATGTCATTTCCAGTGTGCTTCAAACATTATTTGCAACCTGCTGTGGTGGCCAATTAATCATTTTTTGGTGGAACTACATAATTTATTTATTTATGTAAAAACTCAGATTTATATGCCTATCATCACCTATTTCGTATTCTTAGATGAACGAAAGAAGACAAATTACTCAATCTCCATTTAACCCTTACCTCAACTCTTTTGTTCCCGAGAATGTCTTATAAAGTAGTGTATGTTGTTAAACTCTAGATGAAAGAAACGTAGGTCATTATGTTGTAGGACTCATTCCAAAAATTTCCCTTCCTGTTCAAGGAAGAGAATTTGGACATTCTAACAAACTGCATCAATTGTTATAAATATAAATTACAATAAAATTTCTTAACCTATTTAATTACTGTGGTCAAACACTTGAGAGTGGGATTGTCTCAAGATAAAAGTGATAATATTTAAACATAAAGAAAGTGATACCTCTGATAGTAAATACAACAATTTATATTTGTAATAAAATAAAAAATGATAATATTTAGACAAAGTCTCTTGTGAAATGTTATTTATGTTAAAGTATGTTTTGTAAAGTGTGTTGGATTATTATGCATTAAAGTATTATTTTAGCGGGTTATAATATGATTCATTATTGACATACTTTAACTACAAATAAATATATTTTATCTATATAATAAGCATATTTTAGTGATGCGTTGACCGTCTCACAAAAGAATGTCTATAATATTTTTAATGAGTACTTATGGAGTAATATATTTGATAAAAAATTATTATTATTTAAAATATTTTAAAAGTTTTCTCGTAAATGTTGTTAATATAGTGCTACATTACCTGACGAAACATATTACTATTACATATATTGCTAGATAATGTTTCTTGTGAAATGGTTATTATGTGAGACTAGTTGATCCTTTATTAAAGTATGATTAGACCTGAAAAATTGGTAAACTATTAACTTGGGGTTTGAATTATTTTTCAATCAATTCGAGGCCTGAAACATGTAAAACTATCAACTCAGGACCTGTTTTTCTCAAATATTATCTTCTATTTTATCAATTTATGGTCTAAATTCAGGCCCCAATTTGATAATTATATATAATTCAGGCCCCGGATTAATAGAATAAATAATTCAAGCTCTAAATTGATAGTTTACCTATTTTTTAGGTTTTGAATTGATAAAATTTATTTTTTTAAAAGTATTATATTATAATTTGCTATAAATATACTTTAACTATCAATAAATATATTTTACCTATAACTCTCATAATTCGTCACACATATACCAGTCTTATCCATACACAACCAACCATTAGATTTTTTTCATTCGTCTAAACACCACAGCACCATAGAAATACAGATATTTTTTTGACTTTAATGCAATTCATCGCACCTTCAAAGTATAAAAAAACAAAAAGAAATATGAAAATATATTTTGCTTTCTGTAAGCATTTTCAGTATTTTATATCTTTTTAATCACTGTTTTTAATCTACTATGATGTTTGGTTTGAGATTATTGGAATTTGAAAATCATGAATAATGTGTTCTATATTTGTTTTGTGTTTTGAATAGGGTAGATTTTAACTTTATGTCAAATCAATATATTAATTTATTTAAAAAGTTAAATGAGAGATGAGAGATAAATAGAGAAAATGTATTAATTGAAGAGAGAGAATGTAGTAGGTGAATATATGGGAGGTTTTTAAAATTTAGATATTGATTTTGAAAAATCAAAACCTGGATTTAAAATTCGAAAATGAACATAACCCTACCTTCTTGTTTTTGTAATGGTACATTTTCATTTCTGCATCTAATATTTTTTATTTTATAAAAGATTAATTTAATAAACTTTTCCCATCATTTTAAAGGACAAAACTTACGCGGATCAAGATGCACGATTACAAACATTTTCAGAAAATTGTATTCCCTCCGTTCGTTCGAAAGAGTCTTTTTTTTTTATTTTGATCGTTCGTTTCAAAGAGTGTCATTTTATTTTTTACACACAGAAGTCTCACATACACCCACTAATACAATTAAAATATAGGTCTACGCTCCCTCTAATACAACTACCCACTATACATTATTAAATAATAATATTCCTTAATCCACGTGCACAAAAGTAAAAGACACTTTTTCGCACGAATGGAAGGAGTACTATACTCTAGGTGCACCCAAATTAAACTTTAATGTTAAATGTCGTACATTTTAGAATAAAAATTTAAACACTTAGTTTTTTGAAAAGAAAAAAAATTATTTTAACTAAAATATTAATATTTCAAAGACTATTTCATTAAAAATAATATTCTTATAAATTAAATTAAGACTTCACACTAAAAAATAAAATATTATACCCTTTAATATTTTATTTATACTTTATACCTGATACCAATCCTTTCTTAAATTACCCAAATTGCATTTTTCTTACCCTGAAAATTATCTCGGGGAATAATCACGTTATATCAATCATTCTCTTCTCTCAAGTTAAAACTAATCCTCTTCTTTGCTTTTGATGTCCTGAACCCTACAAAATCCAATCTTTACATTAGCGTGATTTTCCAATTTAACACCGATTACTTGGGAAAATTCTAGCAGAACCGCTCGTGGTATCCTCCGAAACCCATCTCCTGATTTTCACTCTAGAAGTTGTAACATCCTTTATATACATCCCTCTTGTCTGTTGTTCAGAATCTTGAAAATCCATCAGAGCCTAACTTGATTTTTTTTTTTCGAAACTCATACCATTATTTCATTATAGACCATAAAAGTTCCTGTTAAGCATTTTCAGCTTTTCTTGTTAAAACTTGAAGATTTTCTGCGATGGCTGCCGCTTTGAGGTCAAAGTCATCGAGGGACACAGCTTCAGTTGCCATCTCACAGTTCAGATACTTTATCCAGAACCATATGCACGCGGGTCGGGTTAACAATTTCCAATGGTGCTCTGGCGTCGATAATAATTATCAGAATAATCCCACTTTACTCTCTAGCTCCCCATTTAATTTTACCCCATTCAAGCCCCTTTCTCTGCGCGGTGAGTATATCGACAGCGGCAAAAGTTTCCCCAAATTCTTCCGGAATAAGAGGAAAATTGAGAATTTTAGCTCTCAAGGGGACCCACCGGAGGTGTGGCAGCCTCCTGGGGCTGGGGGTGATGGAATTGTGGTAAGGCCAGGGGTTAAGTTTATTCAAGTGGGTGATGCCGATGGCTCCAGTGGCGCCTCAGGCGGTGGATATGGTGGCCAGAAGGACGGGTGCTGGGGAGGTTCTAATCTCGGTCCAGATTTCCCAACTCCGAAGGAGATATGCAAAGGACTTGATAAGTTTGTGATTGGGCAAGAGAGAGCTAAAAAGGTTCCACTTTTTGGATTTTATGATTATTCAATCTGGCCTGAGGAGTGAAAGTTTAGTTATTGTGATGATTTCGTGGTTTTGTATTTCAGGTTCTTTCCGTAGCTGTTTATAATCATTACAAGAGGATATATAGTGATACCATGCAGAGGTGATTACTTTTACAACTCAAGCTTGCCTCACTTTTCTGATATGCACTCTGTGATGTGATGGGTTTAAAAATTCATCTTAGCTGGGAAAAGGTTTATGTGGTTATGGAGATTTATATTTCCCCTGTTCTATAGATATTAGTGATTATGGTGCTCTTGGGATTAGAGGTGGTTCGTTTTGGAATTTCCCTGCATTGCATATAGTCACTTTGTTGACATTTTAAAGTTGGGATGTGAATTGTGAATATCCGATGTTATGTGCTATCCCTTGAAAGTTAGGTCTGCTGGGAGCACCGATGGTGATAAAGCTGATGGCACTGATAATGAGAATGTGGAACTTGAGAAAAGTAACATTCTTCTGATGGGGCCAACAGGCTCAGGTAATTTACTGAATGGCTGGGTTTTAAGCTAGTGTTATTTGCAATGCTGAGTATTTGGGAATGTCTTACCTGTATGTATTTTAGGAAACTATAAGTGATCATTTGAAAGAAATTTGTTTTGGTAAAGGTTAATATTTAAGGTTTATTTAACATCAAATCATGATCTAGATGATTACGTATGAGAGAATACACTAGAATTCTATGCACACACTAACACTTCATATTCTTTGTGTTAAAAGTCCTTTCTCCTTCAATGATTTTATATCATTACTTTGGTGGAAACCCAATGCCCTTTCAGCATCTAATTTGATCTTAGAATTTACTTTGTTCATGAACTTGAACTCCTAAACTTCATGAGGAGAGAGAGTGGAGTTTTCTGCTTTAATTTGGTGCTTTTCTTTTTCCAATTTTACTGTTTCACTATGTCCTTTTGATGTCATTTTAAGGACAGGGAAGACACTACTCGCCAAAACTTTGGCACGGCTGGTGAATGTTCCCTTTGTTATAGCGGACGCAACTACACTTACTCAGGTGAGTTGTTCATTTTTTCTGCAGGATGTGGAACTGATTTTCTTCAGGATTTCTATTATTTCATTGTGTTTTTCATTTTGCCATACTCTTGAGTTTCAAAGAGTTCTCTAGGAACTATGCAAGTTTTGATATTGCGATGACCTAGATTTTTTCATTATAATGCATAGCAAATCGATAACTTCAATATTTCCCTTGAGATCTTGTCATCTTGCCTCAATTATAACTTCAATTCTACATCTATTTATTCTGATAAAAGAACTCATTTTTCAGGCAGGGTATGTTGGGGAAGATGTGGAGTCCATTTTATATAAGCTCCTTACGGTACAATATTTAGTATAATTTAATTAGTTGTTTGTCATTTTTCTGGATAATGTTCATTCACTTGTGATTATATTTTCTAGTTTGGTATTGATAGCCAATTTACTCTTGTATGGTTTTTGGTTTACTAGAGTTAGTATACAATAGCTGGGGCTCTTCTGAGTGTTATTCCTCTTGCATCGAGTTTTCTTCATATCTTAATGTGTTTTTATTTGTTGGCTTCATGATTGTTTTTATGCATTTGGTTTGTAGGATAAATTATGAAGATTTGTTAAATCAAGCGATCGAAATAATGTGTCCTTAACTTTTTTCTTTTAGACTTGGTATCTTAGTTTTTACTTATATGTACAAAATGGTTGTATTGTGGTTCTGGTTATTCTTAGATGTACCATTTCTGTGATCATTAAAGCTAATGTCTTCAAATTAAGGTTCAGATGTTCTCTGATGTAATTCTTTTGGTTGAGAAACTAAACTAGTCTGCTATCTATAATTTAATAGAGGGAAAAAGGAGGCGCGTTTGCTGATTACATTGACATATTGTGATTCAAGATCAGGTGCTCAGATTTTAGCTATACTTCATATGTTTCCCATTTCAGGTTGCAGATTATAATGTTGCAGCTGCTCAGCAAGGGATAGTTTATATTGATGAAGTTGACAAAATCACGAAAAAGGTGTCTCACTGTGGCTGCTAAAATACTAATTTTACTGATCTTTGTTCGAATTTAATGCCTAACATGCTCTTTCATGAAATCTGTAGGCTGAGAGCCTAAACATTAGTCGGGATGTGTCTGGGGAAGGTGTCCAGCAAGCACTTCTGAAAATGCTTGAGGGGACTGTAAGTAACTTCATTTCTTATGAATGCACGCACTTCTTTTCTAGGTTATTACATTAGAAGCTCAGAAACATGCCTCTTTTTAATGTTTTCACGCAAATTAAGATTTGAAAATCTCAAGCTATAATGTACTGGATGAATCTGCGACATTTTGGCAGTCAAGTAAGTTTTGTTGATACCATTTAACATGACTTCTTTTTTGTTGCTTAAGTTCTTCCAAAATTGATTGTGGACTTTGTGTCAAGAATTGTTGAAACAAACCAAATCTAGCCAACCTAATGGATAAGAGGCTAGATCTTGATTGTACAATTTTGTCCCTCAGGTGGTCAATGTCCCAGAGAAGGGTGCTAGGAAGCATCCAAGAGGCGACAATATCCAGGTAAATGACTGGCTTACATACTTTGTACATTAAATGATCAGATATTCTCTGATTATATTGATACAGAGATGAGGCTGTATTCTTCTATTGAAGATCAGTTGCTGACCTATTAAGATTTGGGAAATTATGCTTGGTTCTACTGGTTCTGATAGATGCATTTGCATGTATGTCTTTCCCTTTTCCAATTTGTACTACAACTTGGACAAGATAATTGACCTAATAGAGTTGTAATTGAGAATTTATTAATCTTGTGAACATGATATTACATATTAGTATACTCTGCTAAAGAGAGTATATGTGTTAATAGTGTTATTAACCAGCCTATTACTGTCCTACCCATTTATGACAATTGTAATTACAGTACTAACAGCGGAAACTTGATAAAGTGAAACCATTTCTTAAGGCTATCAGGCTATGGTACACAATTTTTGCCACATGACAAGATTATATATCATTTTCTTTTTATCTGTGCTTATAATTACTTTTTTTTTTTTTTTTTTTTTTTCTCTTCTTCAGATTTTGCATTTTTCTGTCTGCTTATATTGAATATTTCTGCTTGTTATTTGAAATTGAAAGTTGCATTATGTTGTGATTATCTGCACCTCTAATTCTCTCTCTGGAAATGCCTCTGTGCAGATTGACACGAAAGATATTCTCTTCATATGTGGTGGTGCTTTTATTGACTTGGAAAAGACAATCTCTGAAAGGTCATATAAATTTACCTATTTATAAGTATGATCTATGTTTGGTTTCTGCATCTGCTGAAACTCAATTTTTATTTAAAAAATGCACTTCAGACGACATGATTCTTCTATCGGGTTTGGTGCTCCTGTACGAGCAAACATGAGAACAGGAAGCGTGACGAGTGCTGCGGTGACATCATCCTTGCTAGAAACTGTAAGTTTAATAGTGGCCTTTTTATTTCCATTGTGCTCATACGTGTGTGATAGCTTTAAAAAAATTAAATTAGCAAAAAAGTATCAATTGACAGTGTAAAGAAATTGTTTAGACTGATTTTAAAGAGGGAGGCAGAAGTTAAATGATCTCTTAACGTGATTGTCCAATACTTAGTGCATATATCACGCAAATTCAAATATTAAACGAGCTTGTAATGTCTAAAACTTTTTGGGTTTTGCAGGTTGAAAGTAGTGATCTTATTGCGTACGGGCTAATACCAGAGTTTGTTGGACGATTTCCCGTCCTTGTTAACTTGTCAGCACTTACTGAGGAGCAGCTTGTTCAGGTGTGCGTCTTTGTTTGCAGTTTCTTTTACTGAACAAATCTATCGCTTTTTTTAGCTGGTCATGATGAAGATTACCAATTTGAGAGAATCTGTATTAATTTTGTTTGATTTTTTAATTAATATGACAATAAGTTTGGTAACATTTTTTATGAAGATTTCGAAAGTTTATAGTCAAAGACTTTTAGAAACATGAGGTACTGAGTGCTGGTCAATTTGTTTGTCAGGTTTTAACCGAGCCTAAAAATGCATTAGGGAAGCAGTACAAAAAAATGTTCCAGATGAATGGAGTAAGTTATCATTCCTCTTGTTCTTGTAATAATTAAATCCTTCATTCATGGTGGCATCAAAAGTAGATATATTTTCATTTTATATTTAAGATATATTTTCATTTTATATTTATCCAATAATACTATTTTATGTGTTGTTTCTCAGGTGGAGTTGCATTTCACAGAAGATGCATTGAGATTAATTGCTCGGAGAGCAATAACTAAAAACACAGGAGCTAGGGGCTTGAGATCGATGTTGGAGAATGTTTTGATGGATGCTATGTATGAGGTTTGTGATCCTACTCTTCATCTCTTCACTTAGCCTTGTATTGTATTGTATGACTTTTCTTTTCTTCTGAACTCTTGTAGATTCCTGATGTTAGAACGGGAGATGATATAATAGACGCAGTTGTAGTAGACAAGGAATCCATTGGGTGTGATGGGCGTACACGTGGGGCTAAAATACTCTACGGTAAAGGGTCGTTCAAACGCTATAATTCACAACATAAGCTGAAGGATTCACAGGTATGGCCAGTATCGACACATCACACCTATCCATATCATTCCTATCCTCATCTCTTGGTTTCCTTGTGTGCAGGCTCCTTCAGAAGCACCAGAGGAGGTCGAACAAGAGCTTCCTTCCATTGCTGCTTTGTAAACCTTCATAATTCCTGCATCTGCATGTACAGCTTAATAAACCTCTATTTACCAGATCACTCACTCCTTTTCTTATTTCTTTCAACTTTTACTATAAATGGATCCACGGATCTCTCATTCTCTCAAAATATTCATTTCACCTCCCCGCCACATTTCATATCATGTATTCTTATTCCCTATACCATCAAAATGAATTATTTAAGACGTGATATCATCACAATCAACAACTTTTTTCTCTTCAATCTCTGAGTTGGTTTGAAGTAATGATTCAAGAATGTTAATTTGGATGGTCAAATGTGGAGTTGGTTTGAAGTAATGATTCAAAAATGTTAATTTGGATGATCAAATGTGAGTAGATAATAGCTTTACTATCACGTTATTGCGATGAAGAGAAGAGGCTTGCTTTGCTTGTTAATTATTCTTGTTCTGGAATGTCACAACATGCAACACATGGGATGTCCTACTTGTCTATAACAGCTCGGTGTTTAGTTTAGCACTACATAAGTGAGGGATAGCCAGGACGGTCTTATTATCCAACTCTTCTCCGGAGGTGAGAGTTACTGGAAGGAACAACAGATGCTGGGGTTGTAGCTAATCAACTTCACCTTCTTGCTGATGTGTGGATTGAAATTGTTAGTAAGCAAAGAGGGACAGATGGATCCAGGTACTTGAAATATAATATATAATAATTGAAACCCAAATTATACATCAAATCAAATGGCATTAACCTTATAACTAGTCTTCCTAACAACTCAATTGTGCAAAACATAAACATAGTTGAAGGTATGCTCAGTAGAGATGCCCAAAATCACAATGGATAACTAGCATGATTTCATTTTCCAGTGAACCTCAAGAACGCCACCACGTCAAGCTTCATTTACACTATTGCCTTCACCTTCTGCTGATTCATATTCTCCATCCTTCTTTGAAATAGAGGTGGTACTTGCCTCCTCAGATGGCACTTGTAATGTAGCCTTGTTCTCATTATCCTTCTTCCCCAACAACTTAAATGGCAACAAAGAAGAAACTGAAACACTGGACCTCGCCTTGGCTCTTTCGGCTTCTTCGGCAGCTTTAGCTTCAGCTTCAGCTTTCTCTCTTTCTATCTCAAGTTTAATATTCATCACCTCATCTTCTCTCCCTACCTTCCTCAACCCTTCTTTGACAAACTCCTCTAACTCCTCTGAAAAATCATTTAAATCCTCCCTCAACATTCCTTCAACAATTCTCAGCACCTCACCATGCTTCCCATTCTCAAAAAGCACATTCACGATGAACTTGTATGCATCACCATTCATCCTCAGCTTTGGCACCATCAAGTCAAAGAATGACTTGGCTTCATCAACTTTACCAACTTTCACCAATCCCTCAACTAACCTGTTGTAAACAGCCAAATTTGGCCTCAACTTAGACTCAACCATAGTCCTAAAGTATTGAGCTGCATCGTCTGGTCTATTCTCCTTAAAGCAAGTATCCATTAGGGTGACAAAGGTATGCTCATCCGGCTTTACATTGATGTTGTCCATTCCCTGGTACAGCTCCTCGGCCTCAGACAATTTGTCATTATTACACAAAGAATCAATCAGCACATTATAAGATAAAGTATCAGGGCTGCATCTATTATCTCCCATGCTATTAAAAACTTCAATGGCCTCATTAAACCTCTCCTCAACGCAATAACCATCCACTATAACATTGTAACTACCCAAGTTCACACTCAATCTTCTTGGAGGATCATGTTCTTTCTTCATCCTCTCAAATAATTCCAATGCCTCCTCAAACTTTCCATTCTTGGTCAAAGCCTCTAAAATAAAATTATATGCAACCGCATTCATCTTAACAGGTGATCCTTCCCCAAGAACCCTTCCATACAACTCCATAGCCTCTACTTCCATTCCCTTCAACAAGTACCCTTTCATTAAATTGCCAAAAATCACCCCATCTAAAATCTCCTCTGCTCCCATTTTCTGCTTAAATTCCTCCCATAACTCAAAAACCCCTTCTGAATTCGAATTTTTGGCTTGTCCCAACATCAAATAGGAATAGACAGTAGGATCTGGTTTAAACCCCTTTACCTCCATATCGTTTTTTATTTCAAGCGCTTTCTCTACTTGGTGATTATCAACTAGCCCTTTAATAAGAATGCGATAAGTTGTGGGTGATGGATTAACTGGGGCATTGTTAATTAGCTGTTGGTATTGCTCTAGGGCCAAATCCATTTTCCGGCAATCGAGATAAACAGTAAGGAGGAGATTGTAAGTTACCACATTAGCGGCAACACCGGCTTGTGTGATGAATCTATGGAGGGAGAGAAGCTCAGCGTATTTGGACTGACGAAGCTGCGCCGCCATAACTGCGTTGCAAGTGTAAATGGTGGGGCGGCAATTAGAGTAGATGGAGTGACGCGTGAAGAGGGCCGCCTCTTCGAGATCATTTTCGCGTATGAGCTTAAGGATTTGGTTATGTAGGTTGAGGCGGTTGCCTGCGAGCGCGGATAAAGGTTCGGGTAGCTTGGGAGCGTTAGGGTTCTGTGGCGGAGATGGCGAAGGACGGGATTGCTGCTGTTGTTGGTGACGAAGGGAGGAAAGGGGGGGCTCAATGCGAAGGCGGCGTTTGCGTTTGCGGCGTTCAGCAGCGGCTTCTTCCGGGGTGGCAAAGGACAATAGGCGTATAGGAACGAAGGCTGGCGGTGGCGCGTGGGACTTCAAACGTCTGGATTCTGTTAGGGCTTTGATGAGGTGATTCAGAAATGGGGGCTTAGAGAGCGCCATTGAAATGGTTGCGACGTGTGTTGTGGGTGAAAAGGTTTTGCAGGGTTTTAAGTTTAATATACCCACGTAATTTCTTGTAAATTTATTGGGCCGTTAATAAATAGATTGGGCCGAAAGAGGTAACAATTTCAATCCACAAACTATGGAACCAGTGAGGCCCAAAGCTCACCTGACAATGTTTATTTACACTTTAATTAACCGTGTAAGCTCTTAAATAAGTTCATTTTTAGTTCGTTGGGGTTCGACTTATAAATATTCCACAAAATTAAGGCCAATTGATTATAAAAGAGACTATTTTAAGGGAGCGGCTATTTGCAAACGAAAATAATAAATATACTTCATTTCTATATATACCCTAATATAATTAAATAATAAATATAAAAATTACTAAATGCATCCCATTTAATACCTTTATACCATTTCATTTTAAATCATTAATGAATAATACAAATTAATTAACTGTAATCAAACTACCCCCACTAAAAGAATGAGTCTTGCCCACTCCGTCCAGGAAATGGATGTAATCCGGGCAAATGCAGACGCTTGTCCGCGTGCACCCACATTCCTTACCCCGCCACCACGTCGCAGAGCCGGCCTAGCGAATCCCCGGCAGTAGACGACGTCATGCCGATGGTGAGGCAGAGGAACAGAGACACGAGCCCGGATTCGATATAACTTCGATCGCGGCCCAAAGGGGGTCATGGTGATAAGAAAATATAAATATGATATCAAAATGCGATCGTAACTTATTTTGGGCCAAGGGATGTTGAAGAAATTTGATTCATTACTTTTCGTAAATTAGCATGTAATAATTCAAAATTTTTAAAATAAAATGTATATTCTCCACATTTATAAATTTTTTCAAAAGCATATTTTATAGTATTAACATCATCATTAATATACACAATAAAACATTTCTCTGACTTTTTACAAAAGTATATTTTATTAGATTTTTACAAAAGTATATTTTATTAGATTTGCACTTTATTAAATATCAATTATATTCATTTATACTATTATAAAGTTTTCCTTACCTATATTTTAAACTTTAGAATTTCATATGAATTACTTAAGTATACATACGTACAGTGGCGATATAGTGTATATAATCCCGATTTCTTGTATTTGTGAACGTTTTTCATTTTATTTGTACCACTGTTTTTCTGTCATAGTAATACTGTACAATATTAACGTCCTTCAATATCACATTAAAATACAGCTGAAAAGCAAGAGTAAGACTCGAACAAGTGACCTGCTTGTTAATTGAGAGAACCAAAGCACTAATCCATCTAACATTTAGTGTAGTACTCCTATATATATATAGTAAAAATTTGCACAACTTCAGGGGAGCCCATTGCCCCCCTGGCCTAATACACGTCTGCCACTGCATATATATATATTGACATCAAATATATATTTTTCAAATTACATTAAGAATAATATGTATTTACTTTTGTATTACTAATATTAATATTCTTATTATTGATTTCGAGATTTTAAAATACATTTTCTCAATCCCATGAAATCTTAATGGACAATTCTTCCAATTCTTGAAGCATATTTTTTTTAACGACATAATTCCTTAATTTCTTTCGTATACGTAGGAGCCAACCAAATCCAATCACAAATAAAATTCTTAACTCTATTAGAGTTCTTTTTTAAAAAAGAAACTATCGCGTACATAATTTTAGGCAATCAACTCCCAACGCAAGTTTCTCAACTCCCCAACTTATTCCTTAAAATAGCAACCAGTCTACCCACAACTCAGCTCATGAGATCCCCACTTCTAAACATTTTGGGTCATCTCACTTGTAAACATTTTGGGTCATCTTACGATTATAGAGTTTTCACTTTATTTCTTTTACACTCGTCCGTACGCGATTTCCAACTCTCATCCTGTATCGGGGTTAATTGTCCAACCAGATGAATGAGTTCATTGTCAATCATCGTGAAATCCTTATACATGTAAGTATCTAAATTATCTGATTTCATCATAGGAAAACCCCTTTTGTTTGATTGATTAATCATCGACTCCGGATTTTATATTCACTTCAATGGCTCTCATTCCTTATTTAAGTTTTATAATATCCATACAATTTTTTAAGTTCACTTCTTTAGATTTATTAGATCTTTAACTTCTCATTTTGTTGTTCTATGCTTATAACTAGAAGCATATATTTACATTATTATTATTATTATTATTATTATTATTATAATTAATATTATTATTTCTATTAAACTATAAATATATATAATGCATATTTGTAAATATATAATTATAAGCAGTATATAATTATCCTTTTAAATTAACTTTATGCTAATAAATTTGATCACCTTAAATGAGGTTGTTTAATTATCTTCTCTTATTATTTAATTATTAGTATTATTTAATTAAACTATATCTTAAATTTTGTAAACTATTACCATATATATAAGTATTTATTTAATGGATTTCATTTCGTCTTCATATTACGGTGTATACGTAATTTAGCTTATTTTATGATTTACCTATTTAATTAGTGTATTCCATATATGTTTTAATGATGATATATAATATTATCATTTTGATATTAATTTTTGTATCTCACACGAGTTTAAATATTTTCTTAAATCGTGTGATATGAATAATTAGTAGTTGATGTTTTCAAATAATTTTGTTCTATATATTTTAATGAATAAATACATACGCACGATTATTTTGAATTATGAGCACTGCCATGTGGTTGGGGTTAGAGGTGAGCATAAAACGGTCAGAATCGAAATAACCGACCGAACCGAACCGATCAATTCGGTTCGGTTTCGGTTTTCAATTTATAAAAATTAGTGTTTCAGTTCGGTTTCGATTTTAGGGTTTGAAATATCAAAAAAACCGAAATCGAATTGATTTTGAGTGTGTAAATACAAAACCCTATTTACGGATTTACCTAACCCTAATTTCATTCTAACACTTCACATTTCACATATCACGTGTGTAAGCAATTAAAATTCACGGTCCAATCAAATGGCGACACGTGGATTTTATTTATTAAATATCAATTTTAATTTATTATATTTTATTTTGGGGATTTAATAAATTAATTCCTAAAATAGATTAATAAATAATTGATAATTAATTTAATACCCAACAAATTAAGTAGGGTTTAAATTAAGTAAAACTTGACTCCTAAGTTAAGTAAAGCATGGAAGGTTCCAGAATCAGGTCAAATTAAGAAATGACCAATCAAGCTGTGATATATATGGAAAAGCCTAAGCCCGCAGAACCAGGCCAAATCTATCTTGGACCAATCAGATTGCAAGTTATTTATGGGACATGCTCATCCTTCACCTATATAAGGAGCCCTCCTTCATTCATTACACACATTAAAAAAATACTTGAAGACATAAACGCTCTGAAGAGATCAAGAATACGAGCAGTGCTCCCTTGAGATCTTCAAGCATCTTCAAGTCAAGAACGAAAAACGATTCGGGATTAAGGTGCGGAGCCCCCTAAATCAAGCGTTCTTCATATACTGAGTTCTTCGGTGTTCTTCGCGCCAAGAATAGCATACGACCCGGGATTAAGGTGCTAAGCCCCCCAGATCGAGTGTTATTCGGATCAAGTACGTTTAATCCAAACAAAGGCTCGACGCTTCTGGATTAACGTTATAAGGTCCCAAATCCGAGTTCGGACAAGCTTCAACTGAAGACCCGACTCAACACACATAGTCAACGCGGTCAACACACAAGTCAAGTCAAAGTCAAAGTCCAAATTGGTTCGAGAGAAGAATCAGAGGATTGATAGAGATTGTTCCTAAATTTTCAAGTTCAATCCGTCTGAATTATTATTATAATTCTTTTGTATTTATTTCATTATAATTACAAAAATTTATTATTACAAACTTTGGCACGCCCGGTGGGACCGTCTCTACCTCTCATCTCTTCTCTCTACAAGCGCGAAAGTACGATATGACTCCTGTCAGGATTACTGTAGGTAGGACTGCTGCTTCTAAGCTCTCAGAGTCATTGACTGAATATGTTGCTATTGTTACGAGGAGCATGTCAGAAAAAGCTCGTTCGGAAGCCTCATCTGGATCCAACCCTTCGGTTGAGGAGGCTTCGAGAAAACAACTACCTATGAAGGAGGATAGTGATGATGATTCTGCATCTTCAGGCTCTTCATCTGACTCAGTTGCAGCTCCAGTAATGATGGCAGGTGCCTCAACTATTGAGGAGCAGTTAGCAAGTATGATGAAAGCTATCGAAGGGCTCACAAAACACATAGAAGCTCAAGATTCAAAAATCTCCCAATTGATGAAGAAAAGAGACGTCGCGGAGACTAGCCGTGCAAACGGAAAAGGAGTCATGGACGATAGTGAAATGGAAGAGGTCACAAGGCGCCAGACTATTGAAAAGGAGCAAACTCAAGGAACGTTGCCACTTTCAGCTGATGGAATGCTTCAAGTGGATCAACTCAAGGATATTATACTTGGAACAATAAAAGAAAGGTTTGAGGAGAATTCCAAGCCTACTGTTACTTATGTCAAGCCATACACGAAAAGAGTAGACAACTTGAAGTTGCCAGCTGGCTACCAACCTCCCAAGTTCCAACAATTTGATGGCAAGGGAAACCCGAGGCAGCATATAGCACACTTTATTGAGACTTGCCATGACGCTGGTACTTATGGAGACCATATGATAAGGCAGTTCGTTCGCTCTCTCAAAGGAAATGCATTTGATTAGTATATCGACTTGCAAGTTGAATCCATTGATAGTTGGGCACAAATGGAACATGAGTTCCTTAATCGTTTCTACAGCACGAGGAGAACTGTTAGCATGACTGAGTTAACTAATACTCGTCAATTGAAGGAAGTACATGTGATTGATTATATCAATCGATGGAGAAATTTGAGTTTAAATTGCAAGGACCGATTATCCGGAGAGTCTGCTATTGAGATGTGTATCCAAGAGATGCAATGGAATCTCCTTTATATACTCAAAGGAATTCAAGCTAAGACTTTCGAAGAGTTGGCTACTAGGGCCCATGACATGGAATTAAGTATGGCTGCTAGTGGAATCAAACATTCACCGATGTCGGACTCCTACAAGTCTAAAGATAAACAAGATTTCAAAAAGGGGGGCAAGTCCTATGCAAAAAGTTCCAACAAAGAGTCAACAGCCACAAATATTATGACGGTCAAGGTTCGAAAGAATGAAAATGATAAGAAAGACAAAGGGAAGCAAGTTGCCCAAGAGTGGGGGCAAAGAAGGTTAACTCTGAAAGAGATGCAAGAAAAGGAGTATCCATTTCTGAATTCAGACATTTCTGGCATATTCGATAATCTAATGAAGAACAAACTCCTTGATCTTCCTGAGATGAAGCGTCCAGAGGAAGCCGGTCGAACTAATGACCCAAAATACTGCAAGTATCATAGGTTGGTGAGTCATTCAATTCATGATTGTTTCGTTCTTAAGGAAAAGATCATGCAACTAGCTAGGGAAGGGAAAATCGTGTTAGAAGATAAGGTAGGCACAAACTTCACTTCTGTAAAAGAAAGTCATGATGAAGACTCATGTCATGTCGTGAACGAGGACAATGAAAGCGAACAACTTGAAACTAAGGGTAAAGCTTACTCCATAAAGGTGACCTTCACGGATGAAGATATGTTGTTGGGTATGCAATCTCATAATCGACCTCTATTTGTGACTGGTTACACTAAAGGGATGCTAGTGAATCGCATACTTGTTGATGGAGGTTCGGCAGTGAACATTTTGTCCTTGAGAATGTTGAAGAAGATAGAAATACTAATGGATGAACTCAACCATAGCCGATTGATGATTCAAGGGTTTAACCATGAGGGGCAGAGAACTCTCGGCACAATAGTTCTTGATTTGCTAATTGATGAGATGAAATCCACAGTCCTCTTCCATGTTATCGATGCAAAAACTTCGTACAAAATGCTTTTGGGGCGCCCATGGCTACATGAGAATGGTGTGATTCCTTCCACATTACACCAGTGCTTCAAATATAGTGAAGGTGATAATATGAAAAGGATGTTCGGCGACGACAAGCCATTTACTGAAACTGAAGCTTACTTTGCAGATGCTAAATATTTCTTCAAGAGTACAAAGGAAGTAAAGCGTGAAGAAGTCCCAGTGCAAGATAATAGGGGCAATAAACAAATAAAGGATGAGGAAGGTAGTACATCATCTGCCACTCTCAAGGAGAACAAAGGCAAAGGGCTTGAGACCTCGGAAGAGTTGACATTGCCTCTAACAAAAATTGATGCAAATAGGCCTTCTTCTCCACCACTCAAAGGATTCACACGTCCTATTGAAGGACCAAAGACCAAACACGGTGAAGTGTTTGAAGCCGAAATAACCAAGTCGTATAGTCCACAAACTTATAAACTCCTTATGAAGGCTGGTTATGAACTAAGGGAAAAAATAATGGCGAGCAAGGTGTGTCAAGAAACTATCAACCCACCAGGACATGGGCTCAATGTTACTCAGAAAATGTTGAAAAATGGTGGTCACACTATCAAGAAGGCTAAGCCAGGTTTGGGATATGTCCCTCAAAAGCCAGTCCGCATTGCAATTAGAAGAGCAAGTACAAATTATATCACCGAGGGAGAAGCTTTATCCACGGAGGATATATTTGACGCAAGTAGTAGGGAAGTCAAGAGAATATATGTTTTTGAAAGGTTTGGGAGTGTCTTTGAAAGGCTTGGACCCTGTAAAGGGAAGTGTAGGAGGCAAAATCATGTCAAGTCCCTTAACCTCTGAAAACTCTGGAGTCAAAATCCTTCTCGCATCAAGCGGCGAAATATCTTGACTGTCTCAAGTGGAAGAGTATTGAAAGCTAAGGTGCGAAGAATCATCTTTACTAAAGATGATAGTAATAATGATAGAGAAAGTGTAGTTTCCACCAATCATATTACTGCTGTGGAAGATTCTCAAATGGAGGAAGTAGATGCTGAAGATGCCCCTCCACAATTTGAAGAAGGAGTGAAAGCCACTATTAATGAGTTGAAAGAAATTAACTTAGGTGATGAAAATGATCCACGTCCTACCTACATAAGTGCTCTGCTAAATGTTGAGGAAGAAACAAAGTATATCAGCCTTTTGCGAGAATTCAGAGATGTCTTTGCATGGTCGCATAAGGAAATGCCAGGCTTAGATCCGAAAATGCAGTGCACCACTTGTCCATTAAAAAGGGAACTCGGTCGGTTAAACAAATGCAGCGTCGATTTCGACCAGAGTTGATTCCTTTGATTGAGGATGAGGTTAATAAGCTTCTTGAAACAGGCAAGATCCGAGAAGTCAAATATCCTACATGGATTTCCAATATCGTGCCGGTAAGAAAGAAAAATGGGCAACTCAGAGTATGTGTTGATTTCTGAGATTTGAATATGGCATGTCCGAAAGATGACTTTCCATTACCAATTACTGAACTCATGATTGATGCAACAACGGGGCATGAGGTTCTTTCATTTATGGATGGGTCATCTGGCTACAATCAAATTGGTTTGGCTCCTGAGAATCAAGAGAAGATAGCATTTCGTAGTCCGAAAGGGATATATTGCTATAATGTTATGCCATTTGGCTTAAAGAATGCTGGTGCCACTTATCAGCGAGCCATGCAAAAGATATTTGATGACATGCATCATAAGATTGTCGAATGCTATGTTGATGATATTGTGGTGAAATCAAAGGAAAAGAAAGATCATTTCCATGATCTAAGGCGAGTGTTTGAAAGATTAAGAGAGCATCAACTCAAGATGAATCCGCTCAAGTGTGCATTTGGAGTTTCATCCGGGAAATTTCTTGGGTTTATTGTTGGCTGTCGAGGGATTGAGATTGAGAAAGCAAAGATTGACGCAATCATAAAAATATATGTGCCTCGGAACATACATGAACTCAAAAGTCTGCAAGGAAAGTTGGCATACTTAAGGAGATTCATATCAAACTTAGCTGGCCGATGCTAACCATTTAGTCATCTCATTAAGAAAGACAGCATATTCGAATGGGATGAAGCTTGCAATAATGCTTTCAACAGCATTAAAAAATACTTGATGAAGGCACCAGTGTTGAGTGCTCCAATACCGGGACGTCCATTAGTCCTTTATCTAGCTGCTCAAGAGCGTTCTGTGGGAGCTTTACTTGCACAAGAAAATGATGATGGTAAAGAAAGAGCTCTATATTATCTAAGTAGAACCATGACTCCAAACGAGTTGAAGTATTCACCCATTGAGAAGATCTGCTTATCCCTTATCTTCGCGATTCAGAAGTTGAAACATTATTTTCAAGCTCACACAGTTCGGCTAGTTTCGAAAGCCAACCCACTAAAATTTGTCATGTCAAAACCAGTATTCTCTGATTGGCTTGCAAGATGGTATCTCCAACTTCAACAGTTTGAGATCGTGTATGTCACTCAAAAGGCCGTAAAAGGACAAGTGTTGGCAGATTTTCTAGCTGATCATCCAATGTCTGCTGAATGGGAACTATCTGATGAACTCCCCGATGAAGATGCTTTCACTGTGGGCATAGTTTCTCCTTGGAAGATATATTTCGATGGAGCATCTCATAGAGAGGGAGCTGGTGCGGGAGTCGTGTTTGTAACATCCAGTGGTGAAGTTCTACCTTTCTCATTTTCCTTAACAGAAAATTGCTCTAACAATGTGGCTGAGTATCAAGCACTCATACTTGGTTTGGAAATGGCTGTCGATATAAAGCAGCTACACCTTAGAGTGTATGGTGATTCGCTATTGGTGATAAATCAACTCCTTGGAGTGTATGAAGTGAAGAAGCCTGAGTTGTTCCCCTACTACAAGTATGCTCAAAAGCTTATGGGTTATCTCGGTGATGTTGATATTAAGCATTTGTCTAGAAGAGAGAATAAGCAAGCTGACGCCCTCGCTAAGTTAGCATCAACTATAGTTATGCCAGAAGTGCAAATTCAAATACCGGTGTGTAGAAGTTGGGTTGTACCACCACTCTTTGAAGATGATGATTATGAAGAAGTTGAAAATCATGTGGTGGAAGTTTTCGAAATTGAAGAAGAGGATTGGCGCCAACTACTCGTGGACTATTTAAAGTATGATAAGTTGCCAAGTGATCCACATCAAAGGGTTGATATTCGACGTCGAGCGCCTCGATTCATTTATTTCAAAGGCACACTATATAGAAGATCATTTGATGGAGTTTTCTTGAGATGTTTGGGTAAGGAAGAAGCTATTCAAGCGATGGAGGAGGCTCACTCCGGAATTTGCGGTGCCCATCAATCCGGACCGAAGCTACATTTCAGAATTAAGAGGATGGGCTACTATTGGCCCACAATGGTGAAGGATTGCATAGATTTTGCACAAAGATGTCAAGCTTGCTAGTTCCATGAAAATCTGATTCATCAACCTCCGGAGCCTTTGCATCCGACAGTCGCTTCATGGCCTTTTGATGCTTGGGGTTTAGATGTGGTAGGGCCACTTACAAAGTCTTCTGGTAGTCATCTCTACATTCTTGCTGCAACTGATTACTTTTCAAAGTGGGCTGAAGTTGTGCCTCTGAGGGAAGTAAAGAAAGAAAATATTGCTGATTTCGTTCGGATCAACATCATTTATAGATATGGTGTCCCGCGCTACATCATCACTGATAATGGAAAGCAGTTCATCAACAATTGGATTGATAAGTTGTGTGAGAAGTTTGATTTCAAGCAAAGAAAGTCATCAATGTACAACGCAGCTGCCAATGGTCTTGCTGAAGCATTCAATAAAACTTTATGTAGTTTATTGAAGAAAGTGGTCTCCAAGTCAAAAAGAGATTGGCATGAAAGAATCAATGAAGCTTTATGGGCGTACCGCACTACCTATAGAACATCTACTCAAGCCAATTTGTATTCCTTGGTATATGGTGTTGAGGTTGTTGTGCCTCTTGAAAAGCAAATTCCTTCTTTGAGGATAGCCATACAAGAAGGCCTCACCGAGGAAGAAAATGCAAAGTTACGTCTTCAAGAGTTAGAAGCGTTAGATGAAAAGAGGTTGAAAGCACAACAAAGACTTGAGTGTTACCAATCTCGCCTTTCTAGAACGTACAACAAGAAAGTGAAGGTACGTTCTTTTCAAGTTAGTGATTTGGTGCTTGCTGTGAGAAGACCTATAGTAGTCACCCATCGCATTGGAAATAAATTTCTACCCAAGTGGGATGGCCCTCATGTTGTGAAGGAAGCCTACACAAATGGCGCATACAAGTTGATCTCAGAAGATGGCGTGAACATTGGCCCCATAAATGAGAAGTTCTTGAAATGCTACTACGCGTAAAACAAATACATGTACAAAGCTCCTTGGCACACGAGCCTAAACTGCATGTTACTCCTGATCCGCATGAGTATAAACTGTGCACGATAAACTCCTGGTCCGCATGAGTATAAACTATGTACGACACCCACCAAAGGTAATTATATGTGGATAAACTATTAATTCACCCCACTCAGATATTTTAAGTGGTTAAAGCATTAAATATCCTACTTTGTCTAAAGTGGTTAAAGAATAGTCACTCCTGGCCCGCATGAGTTTAAACTGTGTACAGCACCCCCCATTCAAAACCAAATCGTGTCCCTTTGAACTACGTAATGACTTGATCCTCTATATAGAGGTACATAGGCAGCTTAGCATTTTGTTAAGTTCAGTCATGTTTCGGTTTGTTCGCATCAAGTTTGTGAAGCAAGAAGCAAATTAAGTTATAAAGGCAACAAGTAAACATCAAAAGGCAGTAAAGCAAATCCAAAGATGCAGTGATGAATAAGAAGAGGAAAAAGAGATAAGGGAGAATATATCAGCAAAAGGGGGTTCAAATTAATTTATATTTCTTTGATTTAATTAATTACAAGGCCCGAAATAAATTCATGGGTCAGTTAATTATTAAATTCAAAATTATAAATTAAACATATGATGTGAAGGGCCTAAATATTGAAAGGAGCAATTAAATTAATTCATATTTGAGCTTGATAAACTAAGCCCAAATAGCATGAATTAAATTTAAGAGTTGAGGTCCGAATTGTTGGTGCAAGCTTGAATGCATGGAGCTCAAAGTAATTTGAATTAATGACCATTTGGCCTGAACTAAGCCCACACGGCTTATTTGCTAAATAATTTGATCAAAATTGACATGAACATAAGCCCATGTAGCTTATTTGCTAAGCAGTTGACCCACTTCCAAAGTCAAACTAGTATGAACATAGTTCACGTGACTTATTTGCTAAACAATTAGTCCAATATAGATAAAGGAGCCCAAATTCATGGATTGAATTAAAGGTGGGAAGCAAAAACGGAGCCTGATCATTTGAGGCCCAAGTACTAAATTCACTTTGAATTTAAGGCCCAATTGTGAGGTATTCAGGTTGTTGATCCAAAATTAGATTGAAAAGTCAAAATTGAGGTCTCAAAGGAGAAAATGTGAGTGGTGTCATTCTACAAGTCAAATTCTCCCCTAAATCAACTATTTCTCTTTCTTCCACTCTCCTTCCTTGATTCAAAACGTGGTTGTCACTTAGCCGAATCTACCAGTACGCCACCGAATCTGGCCATACCTGTCGACCGCTTGTCGTCCAGCCGCGCCGGGCGCCCGCCGCCATCAGCTATCAGCCGTCGAAGCCCGCATCAGCAAGTGAGCGATGGGAGTTGCTGCAAACAGCTCTCCACTGTGCCACATCGCCAGAGCTAGTCGGGCCTGTGTTTGCCTATTTTTAGCACTCACGAGAAAGAATACTCGATCGTTGTAGTAGTATATCCCAAGAAAAATTATCAATCCACAAAGGAGTTATGTTCGGACTAGCAAATACGTGAGCTCATGTTCATGTCGTTTTTGTAAAGATGATCGGGGGTTTTGAGATTGGTTAACAACTAAAGCAAGGAGCAAGTAAATAAGAATAACAAATAAGAGAAATGACAAGTAATGAAAATGGGTGCTAAAGTTCAAGTATGGAAAAACATGGGATTAGAAACATCCAAGCATACTCAATTCATGTTATCATGCAAAAGGAATCCAACTCAATTGATGTAGACTAAGGGTGATCACGATTGTATCCTAAGCTCCCTTTCGGGTTACAAAGGTTGTTGATCCATTTTAGACTCCCAAAAGCACTTAAGATCAAAGCCCAACATTAACCCCTTCCATCTAGGTACTAGTTAGATAAAACTCTCCCTTTTTGTGTACTAAGGCCAACGAATGGATTGGTTCCCCTCATTGAATTCAAATATCCTTTCGGTCAAACCCAAACTCAATGTCTAATCATGCCTTCCTAATACTATAGAGGGTCGTTTCCGTCTCACTCCAAGCAATACATACATGAACATTATGATAGCATTTAATTACCACAAATAATCCATCGATCAACAATCCATTAAACCAATAAACATTCATGAATAACAAACCATGCCATCACAACATCAAGACAATTAAACTCCATGAATAGAAATCAACATCAATTAAATAAAAAACCAATTTAATCCACATGATAATATAAATCTAATATGCTCTTCATATTCCTAATCCCACTAGAGGGATTAGCCTAACATGATAAAAGTAATAAAACAAATAAATGATTCATTATAAATACTCATAGTCTTAGATCTAAAGAAATACAAAATGAATGGATTCTTCCCTATCAATTTCTTGAAGAGAATCTTCTATTCTTCTTGATCTCCACCTCTAGCTCTTAATTCCTTGAGATCTCTCACACCCAATGGAAGGGATGAAGTTTTGATGGAGAATTGATTGTCGTTATTTTCACCTAGATTTTAGTGCCTTTTTGAGTGTATTTTGCGTATTGTTTTATCCGTATTTTTGTGTATTTTGGTGGTGTTATGTATTTTCATAGGAATGTGTGAGAATGATCTTAAACATACATATAACAGGTGAAAATGGAGTAAAAATGAAGAAGGAAGATCAAACAAAGAAGAAGAAACAAAGGTGCAAGAACACGGCCGGCCGTGCTGGCAACACGGCTCGTGTTGCAGCAAAACGGCCCGTGTGCCAGACACGGGCCTGTCCAGAATGGACGTGCGGCGGCATCTATTTATCCAACACGACCACCATTTGGTCGTGTTGTGGAGCACGACCCGTGTTCAGAGCACGACCCGTGTACAAGACACGGGCCTGTAAGCGGAGGCCGTGCGGCGACGTCTAGGCATTCAACACGGCCACCATTTGGCCGTGCGACGCAGAACGACTCGTGTGCCGCATGCCCTGACACGACACGACCCGTGCTACGTGACACGACTCGTGTCGGCACCAGAACAGGATATTTTTTTACAATTCTTCTAGAAGGTCTCCATGGGGTATAAATACCAATCCATTCAACATTTTAAGGGAGATCCAAAATTCTACTGTTCCCACACACCTCACACACTATTCCTTTGATTTCACACCATATTCTCCATCCCATTCATCCATTTTGAGATCTACATCATCTCTCCATAATTTCCTCCATCCAAATCAAGTGAAGAAGCAAGGAAGCTTGGGTGATCACCAAAGGAAGAAGGGAGATTCAATTGGATCCATTTCCAAGGGAGTTTTCATTCCAATTTTGTGTTAATCCTTTAGTTTATCATGATTTGTAAGAATTATAATGTCTATGTTATGGATCTTATGAAGATTGTAGGCTAATCTCCCTTGTGAGATTAGCAACATGAAGGTTGTTGGATAATTTTGGGTATTTTGCAATTGAATGATTATGTTGAATGGTTAATTGATTTTCTATCATTGATTATTAATTGCTTGATTTGTTTTGTTGATTTGTGTGTTTAGTTGTTCTAAATATGTGATTAGATTGAGAAATCAATGATATGCTTAGGATAATTGAGTGAATCATTTCATCAAACACCTCATGTGCATTATAAATTGTGAAGAGATTGAGAAATCCTTCATAGTTTAGAACCCTTTGGTAGGACATTCGATTAGTTTGATCGAGAGGTTGATTAATTGTGTGAAGGGGATCTCATTTAAGCTTAGTACCTAGTTGGAATTGTTTAAGTGAGAACCAATCCATTGAGCTATGTTTAGAACCATATCCTATTCATTCCGAGAGGGAGTTTAGGTGATCTTAGTGTTGGCCCTTAGTCTCTTACCCATGACACATATGAATTCATTGCATGATACCTAGATTTTCCATGCTTTAAGTATTGCTAGTCTCATCTCTATCTACTTGGCTCATTCATCCATCTTCCATTCATCTATCCTTTTATTTTATTGTCATTTCTTGATTATCTCCCCTTCTCGTTCATCTCTATAATACTATGACAAACACGAGATCGCTTAGACCCTAGTACCTTCCTCCCTGTGGTTCGATAATTTCTTTAATTGGTCATGCCCACTATATTATGGCTAATCAAATGGCGCCGTTGCCGGGGAGGTAACGGTTGCTAGTAGCTTAAAGAAGGAACGTTTAAAGCGATCTTACTAGAGACATTTATTTTCTTGTATTTATTACTTGTATTTGCTTTGTGAAAATTTGTTCTAATTTTTCTTGTCTTGAAGGTGTATGCAAACGAGGTCAAAAGGGAAGCAAGTCGAACCAATTGATCTAGAGCTTGAAAACACTTTGAGGAGAAAGAGAAGAGAGAACAAAACCAAAAATAGTAATTCAATGGAGAATTTTCAAGGAGACAATCGTGTTGGGATAGAGCATGATGGGGAAGGAGGACACAATATGAACGTGCATGACAACGTACATCAATTCAATGAGAATCCTCCTCAACAAGCCTATCAAAATCATGGAGCTATAAACAATCAAGCTTATATTCAACAACTGGTGCAACAAGCGATGATTCAACAAGGTTTTCAACAACCTTATCCTCCTCAACAACAAGCTTATGTGCCACCACCTCCACCTCCGGTTCAACATGGAGTTCAAAATGATCAAAGAGTGATACGGGACTTCTTCATGCCAAGGGCAATTCCACAAATGATGGGACCACCAATTCATGCTAACAATTTTGAGTTTAAAATGGGCTTGATTTCATTGGTGAGAGAGCAACAGTTTGGTGGAGCTCCGAATGAAGATCCTAACGCTCATCTAGCTCAGTTTGTGGAGATTGCCAACACAGTAAAGATGAACGGAGTGAGTGAGGATTGCATAAAGATGAGGTTATTCCCATTTTCTTTGAGGGATAGAGCAAGAACATGGCTCTCCACTCTTACTCCCGGTACGTGCAACACTTGGGATGAGCTAGCGCAAATGTTTTTGAACAAATACTTTCCACCTTCTAAGACGCTTCAAATGAAGAGCTTGATCACACAATTCAAGCAAATGCCTCAAGAGAGTTTTTATGAAGCGTGAGAAAGGTTCAAAGAAATGCTACGCAAGTGTCCACAACATGGCTTCCCGGAGAATCAACAAGTTGGATTTTTCTATCAAGGACTTGTGAACGGACAAAGAGTGCTTGTTGATGCCTCGGCAGGAGGATCCGTACTAGGTGTAACTCCGGAAAGGGCTATTCGAATTTTTGATGAGATTGCTACAAATGTCTATCAATGGCCATCGGAGAGAGTTAGTGGAAGCTATGGTTTTGAAAGCTATGATAAAGGACAACAGTTTAGTGTGAAGAGTGTAAGTGTTGAACCAAGTATGCTAAGCATGGAAAAGATAGTGGCGGAAGTTGTTAAACAAATGAGCTTGAATCAAAGTATGAACAATCAAGGAGTGAATATGGTTGAGGGGCTACAAGTCGAGCAAGGTGTGCTACCTCCGAATGCTGTGAATGGTGAACAATGGACCAACTCTATGCCCCGTGTTGAGGATGTGTCTTATATGCAAGGAAGAAATTATCAAGGTAATTATCAAAACAATTACCAAGGTAATTTCAATCAAAATCAAGGAAGTTATCCACAAAGGCAAGGGGGATTCAACGCTCAAAGTAGTGGAAGTTCACATTCACAACATCAACCAAGGCAAGGAGGGTTCACTAGCCAAGGAAGCGGAAGTTCTTATCCACAACAACCAAGGAGGCAAGATAATTTTTCTTATGCAAACCCAAGTAATGCGATTGCTTATCCTCCAGGGTATCATCCGGGAGCTAAAGCGCCAAATAATGAAGGGAAGGCGACTACCGAAGAACTTCTTGAGAAATTGATTGCTTCCAACAAAAATCAAGAGGAAGTAATTGAAAGAAAATTCAAGGCTTTTGAGGAAGTAAATGAAAGACGATTCAAAGCCATTGAGGAAAACAGTGATAGAAAACTCAAAGCCTTGGAGTATTCATTTAGTCAAATGGCGAGCTCAATGAGTGCTAATGAGAAAGGAAAATTTCCTTCCACTACCATTGTGAACCCAAAGGAACAATGCAATGCAATTACCTTGAGAAGTGGAACAAATTATGATGGACCATCTATGCCATTAGAAGATGATAAGGTGGAAGAGAAGGAAATGGAGAAAACCTTGGTTGAAGAAGAAATCGATGTTGAAAGTGAAGTTGAAGATAAATTAAATGAGGAACCAGAATTGATTGATAACAAGGTTGTTGAAAAGAGATGGGAAAGAACCAAGGCGATGAAAAAGAAAGAGGAAGAAATTGAAGTGGAAAGGGATAGTTGGGGAATTCCAAAAACACAAGTACCTATTCCTTTTCCACATCGATTTTTGAAGAAAGGCTTGGATGAAAAGTTTGCAAAGTTTTTGGAAATTTTCAAGAAAATCCACATTAATATACCCTTTGCGGATGCTTTGAAACAAATGTCTCACTATGCGAAGTTTTTGAAGGACATTATGTCAAGGAAGAGGAGCTTGATAGAGAATGAGACCGTCAACTTGACGGAGGAGTGTAGTGCAATAATTCAAAGGAAGTTGCCTCCAAAGCTCAAAGATCCGGGGAGTTTTGTTATTACATGCGAAATGGGCAAGAGTGAGGTTCATAAAGCTCTTTGTGATCTTGGGGCAAGTATTAACTTGATGCCTATGTCCATTTTCAAGAAACTTGGTATAGGGGAAGTGAAACCTACATCCGTTACATTGCAATTAGCGGATAGGTCTTTAACCTACCCTAGAGGAATAGTGGAGGATGTGTTAGTCAAGGTTGGAAAGTTTATATTCCCGGTTGATTTTGTAGTGCTTGATATGGACGAGGATGCAAATGTTCCATTGATATTGGGGCGTCCATTTTTAGCAACGGGAAGAGCTTTAATTGATGTACAAAAAGGGGAGTTGAAGTTGAGAGTAAATGAGGAAGAGGTGGTTTTCTAATTGAAGAGTGCTATGAGATATCCAAATGAGAAAGAAGAATGTAGAAGGATCGACATGATTGATGAAGTTGTTGAAGAGAACCTACCATTCATCTTAGCTAAAGATCCTCTTGAAATGAGCATAAGCCATTCTCTTACTTTATCTTTAAACTCTAATCATTCTGTTCATTGTTTGGAAGATGAAGATATTAATGATTGTTTACATGAATTGAATGCTTGTAGGGAAATGAAAGAGGGTGAAGCAAAGTTGGCATACTATGGAAAGAGGGAATACCTTCCATTAGAGATGGAGATTGAAGAGTCAAAGGTTGATAAAGGAAAGGAAGAATTGAAGCCTCTACCCGATCACCTTAGGTATGCATATTTGGGGGACGAGAAGACATTTCCGGTAATTGTATCATCATCCCTTTCTCCTTTAGAACTTGATAAATTGTTGAGAGTACTTAGAGATCATAAGAGTGCTATAGGGTGGAGTTTGGATGATTTGAAGGGAATTAGTCCTAAAATTTGCATGCATCACATAAGGTTGATTGATGAGAACAAATCATGTATACAACCTCAAAGACGTTTGAATCCTATTATGCAAGAAGTTGTTAGAAAAGAAGTTTTAAAATGGTTGGATGCTAAAATTGTTTATGCCATTAGTGATAGTCCTCATGTAAGTCCTTTGCATGTTGTGGCTAAGAAAGGAGGGTTAACCATTGTTAAAACGGAATTTGATGAAGAACTTGCAACAAGGGTGAAAACGGGGTGGAGAGTTTGTTGTGATTATAGAAAACTTAATGACAATACTCATAAGGATCATTTCCCTTTGCCTTTTATTGATCAAATGCTTGATAGGTTGGCGGGATACAAGTATTATTGTTTTCTAGATGGTTACTCGGGGTATAACCAAATCATGATAGCCCCCGAGGATCAAGAGAAAACAACTTTTACTTGTCCGTATGGCACATTCGCTTTCTATAAATTGCCTTTTGGGTTATGCAATGCGCCCGCCACCTTTCAACGTTGTATGATGGCTATTTTTGGAGGATTGATTGAAAATGTGATGGAAGTTTTTATGGATGATTTCTCCGTGTTTGGATCTTCATTTGATATATGCTTAAATAATTTATCCATGGTCTTGCAGCGATGTCAAGATACGAACCTCGTCTTGAATTGGGAAAAATGTCACTTTATGGTTCAAGAGGGTATCGTACTTGGTCATCATATCTCCGAAAAAGGTTTGAGAGTTGATAGAGCGAAGGTTGTAGCCATTGAACATCTTCCCCCTCCTAAAAACGAAAAAGGGGTTAGATCGTTTCTTGGTCACGCCGGTTTCTATCGACGTTTTATAAAGAATTTTTCTAATATTGCCAAACCTTTGTGTAAATTGCTTGAGAAAGATACTCCATTTGAATTTAATGATGAATGTCTTGATGTTTTTAGGGTGTTAAAGGAAGCTTTGATTTCTTCACCAATCCTTGTCTCTCCCGATTGGAGCAAGCCCTTTGAACTCCATTGTGATGCAAGTGATAGTGCTTTGGGAGTAGTGCTTGGACAAGTGCGAGAGAAGAAATTTCGAGCTATCTATTATGCATCAAAGACGTTCAATGCAAATCAAAATAATTACACCACAACGGAAAAGGAGTTTCTTTCCGTAGTCTATGCTTTTGAAAAATTTCGTCCATACTTAGTTGGCACGAAAACCATTGTCTATACGGATCATGCGGCCATTAGGTATTTGATGAGTAAAAAGGATGCCAAACCAAGACTAATTCGTTGGGTTCTTTTGTTGCAGGAGTTTGATGTTGAGATACGTGACAAGAAGGGAGTCGAAAATGTCATAGCAGACCACTTGTCACGATTGGAGAATGTTGATGAAAAAGGAACCATGGAGCTCATAAATGATATGTTCCCGGATGAAGAGATACTTCAAGTGGATTTTCATCGGATGTACACTTTGTGTGAGACCGGAAGACCGTGGTACGCGGATTTGGTAAATTACTTAGCGTGTGGTATCAAGCCGGACCATCTCACCCAGTCAAAAAGGAAAAAGTTCTACCATGATGTTAAAGAATATTTTTGGGATGATCCTTTGTTGTTTAAGCATTGTCCGGATGGTATCATACGGAGGTGTATTCCGGAGGAAGAAAAACTAAGTGTCATGGAGATGTGCCATAGTTTACCATGTGGAGGACACTTTGGGTTTCAAAAGACGGGAGCTAAGATCTTACAGTCGGGATTGTTTTGGCCAACATTGTTCAAGGATTGCAAAGAATACGTCATGGAGTGTGATAGATGCCAAAGAATTGGAAGTATTGGACAAAGAGATGAGATGCCTATGAAGAACATCTTTGAAGTTGAAGTGTTTGACGTTTGGGGGATGGACTTCATGGGCCCATTTCCGTCTTCCAATGGTTTTCTTTACATTTTGCTTGCGGTAGACTATGTGTCTAAATGGGTAGAAGCAATTCCTACAAGAACAAATGATGCTCTAATTGTCAAAGTTTTCTTGAAGAAGAACATTTTTGCAAGGTTTGGAGTACCAAAGGCAATCATTAGCGATCAAGGGACTCATTTCATAAACAAGATCATTGAAAAGCTTTTGAGAAGCTATGGAGTGAAGCACAAGGTGTCAACACCTTATCATCCGTAAACAAATGGTTTGGCGGAGGTATCAAATAGGCAAGTAAAGCTTGTACTTGAGAAGACAGTAAAGGGGAATAGGAAGGATTGGTCTTCTAAGCTAGATGATGCGCTTTGGGCTTATCGAACGGCGTACAAGACCACTCTTGGTTTGTCTCCTTATAAACTTGTCTATGGGAAAGCATGTCATCTTCCGGTTGAAATAGAACACAAGGCTTTATGGGCATTGAGGAAGTTAAATCTTGAGGAGAAAGAATCGGGAAAGAAAAGATGCCTTCAATTGATTGAGCTTGAGGAATTTCGTGAGGAAGCATATTCAAACTCACAAATTGTCAAGGAGAAGCTGAAACGATGGCATGATGAAAGAATCAAAGCAAAGGAGTTTATACCGGGGGATAGAGTACTTTTGTTCAATTCGAGATTGAAACTATTTCCCGGAAAGCTTCGTTCAAAATGGAATGGTCCATACGAGGTGATTGAAGTTAGAGAAAATGGATCTTTGATGCTTGAGGGATCGGATGGGAATTCTTTTATTGTCAATGGTCATAGGGTTAAGCATTACCATTCTCCCTCTCAAAGGGAGTTGGTATACGTTGACACCTTCTCTTCTTGAGTTCCGTATCCTTTTAGTAGTTTAGGTTTGTATATATTTCTTTTCTTGTTTTGTTTTCTTTTGGTATCGTAGGTGGATTGTGCTTATGAGGAGAAGATTTTTGTTAAAACATTCTAAGTGTGTGTCATTGATGTGAACGGTTTATCGTACCACTTTTTGCAAACTTTCTTTGAAACTCTTGTTTCAATTCAAGTTTGGGGGGATATGATGTGATACGATATATTATATTCTATGTTGACATGCATTCGTGTGTTTTTGAGCCAAATTTGAAATTTTCTCATAAGTTCGGTTTAGTTTTGATTCGTTTTGGTGGTGTTGAAGTTGATAGTCCTTTTTGTTTTGATATTACCATGAACTAATGATGTTGATGAAGTGTGAGCATGAATAGGGAGTTTTGGAAGCATGGAAACAAGGAAAGACAAGAGTTGAAGATGAAAAGTGGAAGATTCAAGGGAGTAGTGACACACCTCGTGTCGCCGACACGGCCCTGTTAGCTTTGGCCGTGCGGCGACATCAGTTAGTCCAACACGAGCAGGATTTGGTCGTGTTGCGTGACACGGGTCGTGTCCAAGCGCGAGACTCGAGTCGTGTCACCGACACGACCCTGTACACTTTAGCCGTGCGGGAGCACCAGAACACGCAACACGGGCACCTTATGGCCGTGTTGCGTGACACGACTCGTGTCGGGTCTGAAGCAGCGTTTTAAAAGGCGGATTCTGAACACAGCTCGAAGGACAAAAACTCATTCCACCGTGAATTTCCAGTCGAAACTCCACCCATCATCCTGTAAACACCAAAGAGTGGTAAGATTGTGAGTGTAGAAGGTGAACTTCAAAGCATAAACAACAATCCCCTACATTTTGTTCAATAGAATTCAAGGTATGTCTTCTTGTGCCCTAATTCTCAATTCGAGGTATGAATGGCGAAATTCATGTATGGGTTTTGAATGATGGAATGTATAAAGCATGTCTAGGATAGTGAAACATGAATTTGTATATTTAATTGTTGGATTGATTGAATTTTGATTAGATTTAGGGTTCATGAAGGATGAATTTGGGGATAATTGTTTTAGGATGATTAATTTAGGGCATGTGATTGTTAAATTGATTAATAATGCTTCTATGATGATTGTATTGATGTGAATTAGTTTAGGTATTGAGGAATTGAGCATGAAAGCATAGTTAAGACTTGTTGAATTGAATTGTGAAATAGGTGCATGCCAAGTGTTTGATGAAATGCCTAAATGAAAATTCAAACTAGAATTCAAAGTTTTTACATGAAGCATTATTGAATTGAATTATGCCCATTGAAAAAGTGAAATGTTATGAAAGAATGAGAGGATTAGGATGTTGAAAGTGAGTGATTGAATGAAAATTTTGAAATAACTTTGTGTTAAGTTGATTGGATCGAAATGTTAAGTCTTTGAAACAAAATGTTTATTGTGCTTGAATATGTGCTAGGATTAACACTTGGTTGAATAACTAGTGATAATTCTAATCAACATGAGACATTTTGTTTTGAGTTAACTTGAAACTAATTTGAATTATATTGGACATTGTAGATGGCTGAAAGAAGAGTGAGGAAACGCAATGAGGACTTCATTTTCATTGAGTCAGATACGGAACTGTCCAACCTTGATGCCAAACTGCTAATGAAAGACCAACACCCTGAGAATTTTGGAGTAGAGTTCATGGAATGGGAGAAGTACGCATTGAGATGGGAGTACATAATCCCAAATATTAGGGCAACTCGATTCCAAGATCAAGCAACCATGGAAGGCCTTGGAATAGAAGGTGATCTGAGGACTCTATTCCGACGAGTGGAAATGGAGGAGTTTTTCGATAAGAGACCTCCCACTTATCTCCACCTTACAGCCGAGTTCATGAGCACCTTGGAGGTTCACAGAGATAGGAACAAGTTTCCTATTGCTATCACATTTCAGTTAAACAATGAGATGTGGGAGAAGATACCTGTGAATGAGCTGAATAGATTTTTTGGGTGCCCAATCATGAGAGGCCATCAGAACTTCCTACCACAAGGGGGTTTCAATCAACAAACGTGGTGGAGAAAATTGGTTGAGGATGAGACTGAGCCTCCAGAGTACATTCCAAGTTCGTCTAAAGGGACAGCCATAAGGAACCCAGTCATGAGGTACCTTGAGAAGATAGTATCAAATACTATTCTGGGTCGGTTCGAGAGTGGATCTGTTGGGGAGAAGCAGTTGTACATCATGTACAGTATATTCAAAGAGTTCACAGTGAACATTGCAGCTCACTTCGTTCAGCATGCAGAGAGAGTGGCGAAGAGAGAGAACACTAGAGGGATTATGATTGGAGGAATGGTGACAATGATTGCTCAAGGGTTAGGCATCAACCTTAGAGGGATGCAACACTCGATGATTAGTGAAGGGCTCACGTACAATCAACTCATAAGGATGGAGTTCCTATCATTCATAGGAAATATGTATTGTTTGAAGCAAGATAAGGGAGCTCCATTCCCTCTACCTGCTCCTGAGCTCACCACACTGCAAGGACGAAGAAAGCACCAGAATTTAGCAATGGCAAGTCCTAACCACTCCGCAGTCGTGAGAGCTTTCTACCGAGAGAATAGAGATGGAGTGGAAGCAGTGCTCCAGCAGATGAGAGTGGATGAGAATCCTGAGCTAAGGAATCTGAGAGCTGAGCCGATGGACATGGATGTAGGGGAGGAAGAGCAACATCATCAGGTGGAATTTGAAGAGCATGCACCAGAGCCTCCAGCATTTGAGCAAGAAGAAGAAGAACAAGAGGAAGGAGATAGACCAAGAGAGGGGAATGCAAGATGGAATCTTCTGGAGAACGAACTCATGGAGATCAGGCAGACGCAGCAGGCGCTTGGAGATGAGATGAGAGAGTTCCGAGAGGAACAGCAGAGGCAGGGTGCAATGATAAGGGAGATCCATGAAGGGCAGCGTCGTAGGGAGTACTATGAAGAGAATACACGATCACGCTCGAACAACATGGAAGAGATGATCACAAGGATGTTCAATTTCCAATTCCCTACCACACCTCGTGCTTATACTCCTTGGGGATCATGGCATAATCAACCCCCTCCGTCTCCGGATAACTAAGGGAGTACTTTTGGTGTTCGACACTTCATTAGTTCATTTTCTTTAGTGATTTAATTTGTGTTGGATTTGAGACTTAGTATTGTTTTGTTTTGGGATGTTTAATTTCGTATTTTTCTTTCAATTAAGGATTGAGATGATTTTTGTTGTGTATTGATCATGGATGGGGTGAATTTTCTTTGTATTTTTTTTCTTTTATTGTTGTCTTTGTGTTTTTACTTTTGTCGTTTTGATGTTTCTTTGGTTTATTTGTGTTTGTGTGTTGTTTTTATTTTTTTTTCGTGTTTAGGTTTGATTTGGTGGTTTGTTTGGGAGGTTGTGAGTCGTTTTGAATATGAGTGATGATGCATTATGGTGATAAGTGAGGTCGAATTATGATTAAGGAACTCTACGCTTTCGAATTGTGATATGTTTTATTTAACTAATTCAATTAAAAAGAATGAATAAGTTGTAATAAGTCCTTTTAAGTCGAGCATAAACCTGTGAGAATTTGAGCCTCGACCATGTATACATGGTACCTTTTCATGAGTGGATCGGTTGAGTTTTGATAAACTAAATACTTGCTCAAAGACTTTAGGAATGAATCCGATTAATGGAGATCGATGAAATGATTTAAGGCCATCCTTGTCATGTATAGCCATTGCCAAATATTTCCTTACCTTTAAAAATCATCCCTAGTCAACCACTTTGAGCCTATAAGCCTATTTATTGTGAAGATAGCACATTACAAGCTTTAATTACCCACATGAGCTTAAGATATATACCTTGAGTGTGAGTAATAAAGAAGATGGTGGCTAAAAAGGTGTGATGAGATAACAAAAGAGAAAGAGGAAATGGTAAATAAGTAAGGAAAAGAATGAAAAGAGCATAAGAAAGAATGGACATGCAATTTCAAAACAAGAAAATGAGCAAGCAACAATAATATGCTCAAGTACTTAAGAGTCAAAGAAAAGAGGCATGAATCTAGAAGAAGCTCAAAAATCCAAGAAAGTGATGATTAGTGCTTATGATCAATAAAGAAAAGAAAGGAAGAAAAAGAATGTGAAGGGATGGAAGAAAGTAGCTACCTCTTCGATTACTTACACTCGTTTAGTCACTTTTACCTATATTCTTCCTACCCTACCAAAAAGCCTATCATTACGTCCTTAATTAAAGACCTTTTTGATCATTGATTAAATTTTTGGTGGTTTGTGAATAGAGTCTACGAGCAAGTGTATGGTGAGTCGAGCCAATTGATTGATGAGTGTTGATTTACCTTATTTAAAGAGTGTCGAGTGAAATTGATAAACTTATGTGAGGCTTAGACTAAAAGGACTATATTGCTCTTTATTCTCTTTTGATTGAACTTGTTAATTTCTCTTATCATGAATCTAATGTTGTAGGTTAGCTTAGCATGATTTGAAATTCTTGTTGCTAATGATGTGTTCTTACTTGTATTCGTTTAGTCTTTTTACTAGGTGAAAACTTCTCCCTCAGTCTATCATTTTCATTGTTCGGGGACGAACAATACTTCAAGTTTGGGGGTGTGATTGTCGTTATTTTCACCTAGATTTTAGTGCCTTTTTGAGTGTATTTTGCGTATTGTTTTATCCGTATTTTTGTGTATTTTGGTGGTGTTATGTATTTTCATAGGAATGTGTGAGAATGATCTTAAACATACATATAACAGGTGAAAATGGAGTAAAAATGAAGAAGGAAGATCAAACAAAGAAGAAGAAACAAAGGTGCAAGAACACGGCCGGCCGTGCTGGCAACACGGCTCGTGTTGCAGCAAAACGGCCCGTGTGTCAGACACGGGCCTGTAAGCGGAGGCCGTGCGGCGACGTCTAGGCATTCAACACGGCCACCATTTGGCCGTGCGACGCAGAACGACTCGTGTGCCGCATGCCCTGACACGACACGACCCGTGCTACGTGACACGACTCGTGTCGGCACCAGAACAGGATATTTTTTTACAATTCTTCTAGAAGGTCTCCATGGGGTATAAATACCAATCCATTCAACATTTTAAGGGAGATCCGAAATTCTACTGTTCCCACACACCTCACACACTATTCCTTTGATTTCACACCATATTCTCCATCCCATTCATCCATTTTGAGATCTACATCATCTCTCCATAATTTCCTCCATCCAAATCAAGTGAAGAAGCAAGGAAGCTTGGGTGATCACCAAAGGAAGAAGGGAGATTCAATTGGATCCATTTCCAAGGGAGTTTTCATTCCAATTTTGTGTTAATCCTTTAGTTTATCATGATTTGTAAGAATTATAATGTCTATGTTATGGATCTTATGAAGATTGTAGGCTAATCTCCCTTGTGAGATTAGCAACATGAAGGTTGTTGGATAATTTTGGGTATTTTGCAATTGAATGATTATGTTGAATGGTTAATTGATTTTCTATCATTGATTATTAATTGCTTGATTTGTTTTGTTGATTTGTGTGTTTAGTTGTTCTAAATATGTGATTAGATTGAGAAATCAATGATATGCTTAGGATAATTGAGTGAATCATTTCATCAAACACCTCATGTGCATTATAAATTGTGAAGAGATTGAGAAATCCTTCATAGTTTAGAACCCTTTGGTAGGACATTCGATTAGTTTGATCGAGAGGTTGATTAATTGTGTGAAGGGGATCTCATTTAAGCTTAGTACCTAGTTGGAATTGTTTAAGTGAGAACCAATCCATTGAGCTATGTTTAGAACCATATCCTATTCATTCCGAGAGGGAGTTTAGGTGATCTTAGTGTTGGCCCTTAGTCTCTTACCCATGACACATATGAATTCATTGCATGATACCTAGATTTTCCATGCTTTAAGTATTGCTAGTCTCATCTCTATCTACTTGGCTCATTCATCCATCTTCCATTCATCTATCCTTTTATTTTATTGTCATTTCTTGATTATCTCCCCTTCTCGTTCATCTCTATAATACTATGACAAACACGAGATCGCTTAGACCCTAGTACCTTCCTCCCTGTGGTTCGATAATTTCTTTAATTGGTCATGCCCACTATATTATGGCTAATCAAGAATTAATGGAGATGATGAAGATGAATCAAAATGGATGAAAGTGGATGAAGATGATGGTGGAAAATAGAAGAAATGGTGTGTGATGTGTGTGTAGATGATGGGAATCTCGGATCTCTTGTCAATTGTTGAATAAAGGGGTATTTATACCCCTATGGAGGCTTCTAGAAGGATCTGGAAATTTTAGCAGGAAAATACACGACACGAGTCGTGCTCTGCAACACGGCCACGAGGTGGCCGTGTTGTGTCTTCTGATGCTGCCGCACGGCCTCGCCTTACAGGGTTGTGTTACGTAACACGGCTCGTGTGCTGCAACACGAGTCGTGTGTTGTAACACGGGCACAGGGTGATCGTGTTGGCTCTTCTGATGTCGGCACACGGCCAACTCTTGCAGGGCCGTGTTGGCTACACGGCTCGTGCTCCCAACTCGACTCGTGCAACTGGACACGACCAGAAGTTGCCCGTGTTGAATGACTAGATGTCACCGCACGGCCAACTCTTACAGGGCCGTGTTGGCTACATGGCCCGTGTTGGTGCTGGCTCCTGCATTTCTTCACTGTTTTGGCTCGTTCTCCCTCGTTTCAACTCCGAATTGAAATCCGTTTTTTCCTACATCTTCCTTATCATGTTTAGCATCCAATAAAAAGTGAAAATCTTAAGTTTAAGCTCATTCACACACATTTCAATAAAAATACAAAACACAACCAACTAACATATAAAATACGGATAAAATAATACGAAAACACATATAAAAAGACATTAAAATCTAGGTGAAAATAGCTCTAATCAGCCTGCCGCAATGTCGCCGTCGAAAGAAGAGACGACAGCCGATGCCTGCCAAGCACGCACTGTCGCACCCCTCACCGAAACCCACCGCCCCATGCGCGTCACTGCTGCCGAAAGCACATAGCAGCCTCCGCGGTGAGCAGTCGCCGGAAAGCAATGCACCACTGCGCCGATCGCCTTGTCGCCAGCCGCCGCCGCTGCAAATTGATTTGCAGCTCCCTCAGCCACCGGGAGCAGACGCCACCACCCACATCGCTGCTGCCTGCCGCTGCCAACTGCCCGCATCAGCCGCCAATCGGAGAAGCCCTCATCAGCCACGCCAGCTGCAGGAAATGCAAAGGTCTTTGCCACGTTGAGCCTGGGGTCCTCAGCGATCGCCGGATCTTCCAAATGCTCTCCAGCCAAAACGCCGCACTGCTCGGCCGCTCCCGAAAATCCACACCATCACGGACCACCTGTGACTGTCGCCAGAAGGTGCGCCGGGTCTTCGCCAGCGGACGGCGCCGTAGTTGTCGCCGGATCCTCCTTCACCGATCTGGTCGATCGTCGGTAATAGCCATTACCAAGGGTCGTAACACCACCATGTATGTTGCTGCAAATCGCCACCGGTCTGATCCCATCAACACTATATATTACCGCCTCAATCTCCCACTTTCGGCAACACGGAACAATAACGTGGTGGCGAAACATACATCGAGGCTCGCCGTAGATTTTCTCAGACGAGAAAAAGGGGCGAGGACAAGGCTCGCTGTCGATTTCTCAGAAGAGAAAAGATAGCAAGGACGAGGCTCGCCGTAGATTTTCTCAGACGAGAAAGAGGGGCGAAGACAAGGCTCGCTATCAATTTCTCAGAAGAGAAAGAATGGCAAGGACGAGACTCGCCGTAGATTTTCTCAGACGAGAAAGAGGGACGAGGACAAGGCTCGCTGTCGATTTCTCAGAAGAGAAAGAATAGCAAGGACGAGGCTTACCGTAGATTTTCTCAGACGAGAAAGAAGGACGAGGACAAGGCTCGCTGTCGATTTCTCAGAAGAGAAAGAATAGCAAGGACGAGGCTCGCCTATGATTTTCTCAGACGAGAAAGAGGGGCGAGGACATGCAGGTTACTAAATTCTTGGTCGGAAGTAAGAGCAACAAGCAAGAAACAAAAAGAAATAAGCAGTTCAAAATTAGATGAGCAAATTAAAGAATTGAAAGCTTACACTTGTAACTTGAATTACTTGGATGGTGTTTGATTGGTGCTTGTCTAAGTCAAAAGTCTTGTTGGATGTCTTTGATGGAAAAAAATTGAGTTCATGAGCCATTATTATATAGTAGTGGACTCATGGTTAATTATGGAGATTATTGTGAGGTGCGCAATCTCTACAAAATTGTAAGAGATTCTTTACTATAAATAACTTTGATAATTTTGGGTAAGATTCATGAAATCTTGGTGAACAAGAAACAAATCTTTTGCGATTCCTTCACAACAAGACATTCTGTCCGTGAACAAATCGCAAGGGGGCATTTGTAAGCAATTAAAATTCACGGTCCAATCAAATGGCGACACGTGGATTTTATTGATTAAATATCAATTTTAATTTATTATATTTTATTTTGGGGATTTAATAAATTAATTCCTAAAATAGATTAATAAATAATTGATAATTAATTTAATACCCAACAAATTAAGTAGGGTTTAAATTAAGTAAAACTTGACCCCTAAGTTAAGTAAAGCATGGAAGGTTCCAGAATCAGGTCAAATTAAGCAATGACCAATCAAGCTGTGATATATATGGAAAGGCCTAAGCCCGCAGAACCAGGTCAAATCTATCTTGGACCAATCAGATTGCAAGTTATTTATGGGACATGCTCATCCTTCACCTATATAAGGAGCTCTCCTTCATTCATTACACACACTAAAAAAAATACTTGAAGACATAAACGCTCTGAAGAGATCAAGAATACGAGCAGTGCTCCCTTGAGATCTTCAAGCATCTTCAAGTCAAGAACGACAAACTATTCGGGATTAAGGTGCGGAGCCCCCTAAATCAAGCGTTCTTCATATACTGAGTTCTTCGGTGTTCTTCGCGCCAAGAACAGCATACGACCCGGGATTAAGGTGCTAAGCCCCCCAGATCGAGTGTTCTTCGGATCAAGTACGTTTAATCCAAACAAAGGCTCGACGCTTCTGGATTAACGTTATAAGGTCCCAAATCCGAGTTCGGACAAGCTTCAACTGAAGATCCGACTCAACACACACAGTCAACGCGGTCAACACACAAGTCAAGTCAAAGTTTAAATTGGTTCGAGAGAAGAATCAGATGATTGATAGAGATTGTTCCTAAATTTTCAAGTTCAATCCGTCTGGATTATTATTGTAATTCTTTTGTGTTTATTTCATTATAAATATAAAATTTTGTTGTTACAACGTGACTCACTAGTCATTGCGCTGCGTCCAGGCCAGCCGAGAGCCTGAGACCGTCCGTCGCCGGAGTTCGGCCGTTTCCAGCCTCGCCGCCAGCCGCACGATCAGCTCGCTGTCCAGCCCACCACGGCACCACCCCACCCAGTCGTGACTGTTCATCCGTTCCAGCCTCGCGTCTTCAGCCGGTGTAGGCTCGCCGACCACCTGTCTTCTTGGTCATCCGGCGTCCCAGCCTTGCAGCGACGCCGCCAGCCTCGCGCATTGATGATGCACCTCAGCAGCACCGTTCCATCATAGCGCAACTAGATTCAAATTTCTTGTAGGTTTGTGAGAATCGGTTACCTTAGAAGCGAACCCATTACTTTTGTGAACGATTATTTCAATATTTTGAGTAGAATTGCCCAATTGGAGTGCAGTCGCTGCCGTCATAGATATTGCCCATTTGCCCTAACTTCACGTCTTCACCATAAAATTTCACATCTGAATTTGGAAAGACTATCTGGTCCACTAATTCCTCATTTCTTTTATTTATTTATTATTAATCAATTAACTTTATTAATTTATTTGTTTCACCACTCACCCTCTGTATCTTTTATCTGTTAGTTTATCTACTTTATTAACAATATCTTAGTTGGTTGATTGCACTAATTTAGAGAATCGGAATCAGATTACATTTTTATGCTTAATTTTCCGAGTTATACATTTTTTCTTTTTTTATTTAGTTCGATTAATTCGGTTTTAAAATCGTATCGAACCGATTATTTTAGTTCAGTTTTGTTAAAATTTTCTAAATATTCGGTTTCGGTTCGGTCTTACATTTTTTTAGAATTTCGATGTTCGATTTTTGAAAATTGATTCGGTTCGATTTTCAACCGATGTACACCCCTAGTTGGGGTAATAGGTAAAGTGGTAAACATCCACTTATTTTAATTCCTAGATACACTAGGATATATACATTTAATATAGGGTTAATTACACTAAAAGTCTCAATCTTTTCGCGAATTGCAAATTAATCCAAACTTTTCAATATTTATAAATAAAGTCTTGACCTTAAACCTATTTTACAAATCAAGCCACCGGGCAGCTGGAGGCCTGCCCGGTAACTGACGTGTCCGGTTTTAATCCACGTCATCGTTCAATTGTTTAAAATAAAATTTTAAAAAAAAAGAAAAAATTAAAGAAATGTGAAATGAAATGACTTGGCCACCAGCCTCCCCTAGGGCTGGGCAAAATTTTTTGAAAATCTCAAAAACCACCCGCACCGAATTGTACCGCACCGCTATATACAATTATTTAGATAAACCGCAATTTATAATTTAAGAAAAATCGCACCGCACTTTATGATGCAGTTTTATTTTTATAGTCGAAACCGCACCGACCGCACTGCTAGTTTTTATTAGTATTATATTATATTTATACATGTTAGTATTTAAATAGTTTAGTCATTACTCATTAGTTATTTACTACTCCTATAAAAAAAATTCTATTAATGTTGTTGTCTTTATCTTCACTCTTAACATACATGTGTCCTAATTTTTATTCTTCTTACTTCAATGAAGTACTTCTTATCTTTATTATTTCTCTCATACATCTACGTAGAATCCCAAAGATAAGTCAATCAACTAGTCTAACCTCCTATGTATTGTTAGATCAAGGTTGCAAATATTTTCACGTGACTGTAGGTTTCTTTTTATATATTAATGTAAATGGGATCACCTATTATATTTATGTTTCATCACCTATTCTACATATTAAATGTTTGTCATGTGTTATTATCATGGCTAAATTATCGCCAAATGTACAAGGATGTAATGATCATTACTTATAGTATATGTTTTTTATTAGAAAATAAGTTGTAAAATACAAAGTGTAGTACAATTATAAAATAAGAGATCCAGATTGATATTTATGTAGACTAATCTATTAATAAAATCGTCAAACCGCATCAAAATCGACCAAAACCGATTAAAACCGCATAATCAATATTACTTGAATAACCGCGGTTTAAACTTGATTACTAAACCAAATCGTATATGACAATGCAATTTAAATTATATAAAAAAAATCGCATAACCACACCGTGCACACCCCTAGCCTCCCCGCAGCCCCCTCCTCTGACTTTCCAAACAAACTGACTCCTCAACAGTTTTGCAAATGGCTGTAGAAAGTGCTCCATGGAATCCAACCTCAAACACCAAATCAACCTCTTCATCTACTCCATGGAATTCTCCTTATACTACATAAACATTCCATAGTACAAATTGAAACTATCACTGGAAGTATTCTCCACCAAAACTACATTACCAAAATTGTTCCAAAATTTCACTGACCAACCTATTGAACGATCTTATCGAGAAGAATAGTGATTCAATATTTCGACCAATAGTCAAGGTCAGCCACGGCTGCTGTTCAGAACCAAACCCAACATACCAAAAACTGCGAAAGCCAGGAGGGGACTCACATCTAATGCGTTAAAAATCGAAGGAATGATATTCCTTAACAGATTCAAATAGTGATCGCACAAATCCCTAATTGCATACAATGGCTGCCTATCCCACGGAATATTGTGGAATAGTTAAGTAAAACATTAACCATCATCAAAACTCCGCTGTAAATATCCAGTCATTTTGCCATTCTGGCACCACCACTGTGAGCGGCATGTTCAATGAAACCCGTCGGAACTTCCTTAATCGCAGCAAAGAATGCGGGGCACGCGGCGGAGATAGCAGGCTCTCTCAATTGCACCTCTAGGTTGAAAATCCCATCAACAAAGAACTTTGACGCGACAATGGCGATCGTAAATAGTGTCGTGAGTGTCAGATCGAGTGGAACCAGAGAGAACATCGACATCTGAATTTTGGGATTTTATTGATTTCAATTCGGAGATTTTTAGGTTGGGGAGATTGAAGCAGAAATCATTGATTTTGATGGTTTTCGAAGTGCGTTAAAAGTGAGGCGGCGAGGTACTCCGAGGACATTGCAAGAGGGCAGCGAGATGGTGGCGATGAGATGGCCGAAGCGAAGAGAAACCATGGATTAGTTGTGGAGGAGGAATGTTTTTTGGGTCGCCATGAGAGAAGAAAGCCAATTGTCTTGGTTTTTCCGAAACCAAGAGTATGTGTGGATGGAGAGGGAGTTTCAGGTGTTAAGACAGCGATGGAGAGGGATGGCCGGCGGCAAAATGGAGTGTGTGCGCCTGAAGAATGGATATCTTACCAAAGCGACGTCGTATTATTCATATTTTCTTTCTTTTTTTAAAATCCAGCTGCCCCGTTGATTAAATTGCAATACGAGTTTAAAGTCAGGTACTTATTTAAAAATATTTAAAAGTTTAGACTAATTTACAATCGGTGAAAAAGTTTGAACTTTTTATATAATTAACCCTTTAATATATTATGTTTAATATATTATGCATGTTAACCCAATTGTTGTATAAGTTCTGATCAGTTTTATAGGTATCAACTATTCGACAGTATACCCATGTGTGGGTTTAAGTATTTAATAAATTTTAAATTAGTTATTATCTTTTGATTCTTTTAACTAACTATTTAATTACTTAATTTATGTTATTATTTTACTAAGCCGTATTTTAGCATATTAAAATTAATACTTATCTATATTTTTTTATATTAATAGACGACGAAGATTTCGTGAATTAAAAGTTCAGCTGCATCAATATTTTGGATCACGGTTTAAGTCAAACTTATTTTCAAAGTGGGAAAATTCTTACTTGACTTTATTAACGGCTATTATGTGATATCTTTGAGTTCATGCATGTACATATAGGTGTCCTAACATTTACTACTTGAATAATTGAGAAATCTTATTCAGTAGATTTACATTTACATCTACATGATTTATGTTACTTATTTGGTATTTACATGTGGTATTTAATTCTGACAAGTATGTTTTCCCACTGAGCTCGTTGTTTTGCTCATCCCAATTAACTTATCATTTTCAGAGTAGTGCAGCAGAGGTCAATTAACTTATCATTTTCAGAGTAGTGCAGCAGAGGCGTAGTGGAACAGAAGGATGCCTAGCACCATTTATACTATTTTAGACTTTAATACTTAAATGTGCGAGACTTTTGAACGTAAGCACCAATTTTAGAAATTTAATTGGATTTTTGTTATAATCAAGTGGGAACTCTTCCTTTATAAATTTTAAATTTGATTTAAATATTTATTTCCTTTTAAACTTCCACTAAAGTGTTATTTTCTTTTATAAATTAAGATATATTTAAAATAACTAAATTTCAGGATGTGACACAGCATATTGATAGTCCTGATAACAATCCAGACCTTCTATGGGATTCTCGGAAGCGAACAAGGAAAAGGTTAGTGGCCACTTCATCAAAATTGCAGTAAAGCTCTGATCCTTCTCGTAATTTGAATCCGAATAACCACAGATTTTGTTAATCGTCGAGCCATTTCATCATGTCTGATCAATACGCCAATAGGAAGACCCGCGGTGCCCTCGTCGCAGCGGTGTTTGCAATGCAGATTTCCAGGATCCTTTCCTCCACCGTGATATCTCTGATTTTTGTAGCTGCATTTGACCACAAGTACAAGGCTCCGGTGTACTAGCAGAATCCGGCGGCTTCGCTCGCCCCGGAGGCCGACTACATCTGGCGGATCATACGCGCCGCGCTCACCTTCAATTGGCGGATGAAGATGCCGGAACCGCTGTACACCGCCTTGGTGACGAAAAACGCGCTGGCACAAGATATGATTTTGATTTCTGAAACACTCATCTTCACAAGGTTATTTTAGAAATTTCATCTCTTAATTAATAAGATTATTTTAGTCTTCTTTAATTATGGGATATGTTTAGCATTTTCGGGGTGTCGAATAGCCGCCCCTTATTTTAATTAGTGATTAGAAAACCGAACCGGAGAACAAACCGGAGGAGACAACTGTTCAAGGTCCAACCGGTCGGACCGGTTCAATCGGTGGTTCAACCGAAAAATTAAATTTTATATATTTTAAATTATATTTTATAAAATTACTAGTTATAAAAATATATAATCACCTAAATTATTTTTAAAATATAAAATATAATTTAAAATCAAAATATAATTGAATAAAAATATCTATAGTTCATAATTTATACTTCATACATAGTTTATAATATACCCACTCAATATTATAATTCATAATTTAATCCAAAATGTAAATATTATGTTTAAAATAAATAAAAATAAAAGTGAAATATCATAAAAGTAAAAAAAAATACTGAAATCGTTTAACCGATTCAACCGATTTTTTCGATTTGCCCGGTTCAACTCGATCCAACCCGGTTCAACTTCAAAAATGGGTTTATGGGCTTTCCGGACCAGTTCTAGGCCCCGTTCCCAATCCAATCGGTTGAACTGGCCGATCCGGTCCGATTTTCTAATTATTGATTTTAATTCACTCTATAATTTATTTTTTTATCCTTTACTACTAATATAATTTTTATTTTCAAATTTAAAATATTTTGATATTTAAATTTAAATTATCAGTAAAAAATGATTATATTAAAATTAAAAATATATTTATATTTTTTTAAAAAATGAAGAATACTAAAATAAAGATTTTAAATTAAATTTTTAAATAAATCATACTATAAAAATAATTTAAAATAATAGACATTTTAAGGTGTATAGCCACTATACAAGTGTTAAGTCAAATTTAAATTACTATAGATGTGGAGGATTATTAATTTGAACATCAAAATCTTTTATTATGGAAATGTGATACTGTAATTAATAATTTTTGATAGAATATGTCTATCCATATGGAAAGGGGTATTGAAAGATGAAAGTATTTTACTATGGAAATTAAATACACAACATTACACCCCATTTATTAAATACACACCATCTTTAATTTTTTTACTTTTTATTTTTAATATATACACACCCCTAAATTTCAAAATTATCCTTTTATAATTAAAATTATACACACCTTCACCTTCCCATCTTCATCCTATTCTGTCAGTTTTATCATTCATTATATGTCACAATTGAATGGGTTTTTTTAATCTTTCATATATCACGGCCTTGCACTCTATAATTAATTATATATATGATGAATAAAAACATTTATTTTTATTTTTAAATATATCTAAAATTTAATTGATTATGAATTTGGATTGATCCATAGATGAAATCAAATTTGTGGGAGGTAGAACTGAAGGTTTTAAATTTGGAGGAATGGGTTAATCGTATGGAGAGAAGAAGAAAGTGGTGGTGGTCGGCCGCAGATTCCCCGGCTCCTTAATAGCCAAGCTCCTCGAAAACTTGCCGGAGATCAAATTGGGTTTTATGAGTACAATCTTTGTTTAGTCTTACGGCATAATTCCAAAAGATTTGGAACATGAGTGTGATTACATATTTTCCCTCTTTGATTGGTGAATCTTACCATCTAAAGTGGAAATTTGAGTCGTATTAGCAGATTTTAGCTTATAGTATTTGAAGACTCTTTAATGGTTGAAATGCGTGAAGAAAGTGAAGATGAGATGTTCCATGGAATATACATGCCCCATGTTTGATGAAATACCCCTATGACATAAATTACTCTCTCTTCATTTTGATATAGACTAACTAAGAACATGTGATGTAGAAATTTAAATAAATATACTTGTTTTATATCATGATTTACTGTCCGATCTCATGTTGTAGTTTAATGTTTTCTTACGCTAATTGGAAGGAGAAAGTTTGCAGGAGGAAGGAAATTTGGAGATGAATATAGGGTGTGTATTTAATAATTTAAGGGTAATTTAAACTTTTCAAAAATATATTTTTTAATTAAATAAAAATAGGGTGTGTATTTATTAGGAGGAGGTGTGCATTTAAATGAGCCTTAACAAAAACGTTCAACATTATCTATTGACTCTCAAATTCTCTGTATTGGTTAATCTCAAGCTTGATCTTTCATATTTTGGTATTTTGAAGACATTCTTTCTCTTCATCTTTTCTTTGATCAAATCAACTTTTGTTGGACCAGTAGAAAAGGAAATACCCTAACACAACATAATTTTCTCCTATAATGGTGTATTACCCGCTTTCTGGTTCACGTTACTACAGATGTGTCAATAGAGACATTACTTGATTTAATAAAAAATTTATTTCAAAAAAATAATACTCCCTCAATCCCACACCACACTTCATATTTTTCTTATTCGTCCGTCCCACGCCACCCTTCACACCCCAAAAAAGAAAATATTATTTTATCCAACAACATTAAAAGTTACTTTATTTTCAAAAAATTTCACTCATTTTGCACACACATATCATTACTTTATAATATTTTATTAAATAAAAATACTAAGATATCCTCAAAAGTTAATAAATTTGGTCAAAAAGTGCAACTTTTTATAAACAACGGTAAACGAGAAGTGTGGTGTAGGACGGAGGAAGTAATAAATTACGTGCATGATAGTTGAGTTCTATGACCAATGATCGAATTTGACGGCCCCATTGTAAGAGCAACTTCTTAAAATGAGAAGGAATTCTTGTGTGTTGTTGGTAGTGGTCTATTATCTATTAATCCCTTCATATCTTTTTTGTTCTAATTCTTATTGATCAGTTGATTTATCATAATTATCCTCTTCGTTACTTGTCGAACCGGGATATAGGGGCACAGCGTGCAATTCCATTTTTTTTAACCTATAATTAAATTCACCTAACTTTCATAGGCATACTGTATTGTAATTATATTCTAGTACCTATTTCGTTTTAATTTTTTCTTGCGTTCACGACAATTATCGTCAGTGGATGGCCTACTTTTGTACTAGATTTTTTTGGCAACATAAAGTCAAACACAAAAAAAAAAAAAAAAACCTAGTGTACCTCACTATTAGGAACTTCCATCACCCCTATTTTGGGATTGGTAGAGGAGGTAAATCCCAGGATGTGCTTCAAGTAGCTTACAGGGAGGGCTTACTGTTAAACTTGTGCTTACAAGGAGCCCACCTTGCAACAACCAAGTTCAGTTGGAAGGTCTTTCTACCTTTCCCTCTATTAATTGAGCTATGCCCTAGGGCACCCATAAAGTCAAACAAGACACCAGGTATTGGAGTAATGCTGATATCATTAATTAATTGTAATTCGATGATTATGAATAATCAATGGGCCAGTATATTTAATAATCATATAAAGTCCGTCAAAGAAAAAAAAATCAATAAAAAAAGAAAAATAGAAGAAGTAAACTTTAATCTTTATCAGCAACAATGATGTTACATTTCATCGACTTAAACCATCCACGATCCATTTAAGATTGTTTGAGATTTGGTTGATGGAGTACTTTATCAAATATGAAATGTGATAGCACAAAATCACAAAAATAAATAATTAATAATGGAGGTTTTGAAATCAAAACTTTATATTTAGGTTTTTGAAATTATTAATATCCCATTTATTACATCTTTAACCTTTTAAGTATTAATGATATTATATGATATTTAATACTCCCTTTTTTTGGCACGTGGATTAAGGAGTATTATAATTTAATATGTAGTGGGTAGTTGTATTAGTGGGAGTGTGGGCCCCATATTTTAATTGTATTAGAGATGGTGTGTGGGTCCCATGTGTGTAAAAAATGAAATAAGACCCTTTGGGTGGGACGACCAAAATGACAAAAATGAACCCTTTAAATGGGACGGAGGGAGTAAGTATTTAAAAAAAAAACTCTCTATTAGCATATTAAAAATGTATTCATATTTTTATATGAAATAAAAACATTATATTATAATAATGTGTGAGAAATTAAATTTATAGTGAGTCGAGAGAATATTATGGTTTTTAAAAAAAATCCTACACCTACACATCATATAATTTTCAAAACACACATCAATATATATATTATCTCCTCAATTAATAATTTTTAGTTTTTACTTATTCACACCTTTCATTTTACCACATATACACCCATTAATATTTACATAAATCAAAATTATATATACACACATGTGAAAGATTAAATTACCCTTAATTTAATATGCCCTCAAACCCAATGGCCAATCCATCCCCCTCGACAATCCCTACATTCAAAACTAAATAAAAACACATACATCCACTCCACCACCTCCCACAAAACATTCACATTCAAAACTAATTTAAAAAAGGGTAAATATCAAATTTAATCCTGTAAGTATGACATTTTTCAACTTTAGTCATTTATCATTTGCAATTCTCAATTTCGATCATTTTTTGTCCAGTTTTGGTCCTTTTGGTCCAGTTTTAGTCCTTTTGATCCAAATTTAGTCATTTTTGTCCAAATTTAGTCCTTTATGTTAAAAAAATGTCCAGAAATTATCCGAAAGTGTATACATTTAAGACCAATAGTGGGCCAAAAAGGATCAAATTTTGAAAAAAAGGACCAAAACTGGACCAAAAAGACTAAAACTGGACAAAAAGAACCAAAATTGAGAATTGCAAATGATAAAGGACTAAAATTGGAAAATGTCATACTTACCTGACTAATTTTGATATTTACCCTTTAAAAAACATACAACCACTCCATCCCCTCCTACACAACACACATTCAAAACTAAATTAAAACATATACATCAACTTCATCCCTCCAACACAATATTCACGTTTGAAAAAAAAATGATAAAAGAAGAAAGAAGAGAAAAAGAGAAGTGAAGACTAAAGAAAAGAGAAGAGCATTACTCACATCTAAGAAAGTCTTCCATCATACATCATGAAATGATAGGTAGAGCTTCATCATACCTCACACACTTTGTCGGTAAGTGATTTCCTTTCTAATTAGTGTTTTAAAATTCTAGGGTTAAATTTTAAGAGTCAAATGATGCCAAATATGTTATGCTGTGTTATGGGAAATCATGTGGGTAGCATGAGTGTTGAGTTTTTTTTTTTTTGGAGGGAGAGGGGGAAGGTGAATCAGAGAAAAAAAAGAAGACGATTCCCAACACTGATTGACGCTTAATTCATGCGTTCGACCAGTAGCTGCCGAACATATCCAAAGTTGCCTGTCAGAATCATTCGAACATCTCAGATGGCGTTCGATCACCACTGATTGAATATTCCTATTCTATTTGGTCATGCATAGTTGAACAGTAGCCATGTATTCGCTTGGTCTTGATCGAACAGTCTACATTTTTTTTGTAAATTATTAGTTCTGTGTATATATTCGTGGTTGAGCAAAATTTTATTTTTCATTATAAATACGTATGTTCATCATAATTCCATATTGAGACAGCATTGCATCTAGTAGACGGCATACTGATTCTTACATACAAAAAAATTACGGTTAAAACTAGAAAATATGCTTCTGATTGGCAGGTACTTGATCGGTGTCTTTTTTTACTTAGTTTTTAGTTGTGTTTTTTTTAGTATTTTTATGTATTTTATTTCCTTTTTTTTTAACTTTTGTGGTGTTCATGTAGCATCTGTAAGTGTATAGTGTAATGAAATAAATGCTCAAGAATTTATAAAAATGTTAAAATAGGTAAAAAAAATGGAGTCGAGAAGTGAAAATAAAGAAATGCTGGAAAATAACCTAAACTCGACATGAATTACGGAAATCGTCAGATGTTTGGCCCTCAGCCCTATGCAAGGAGAGTGAAAAATGATCTGGATCAGAACCATGAACTCACCCCTACGAGAGGGCGAGCTTGAAACTCGTCAGGAGTTTGTGCCACAAACTCGACACAAGTTTATGTACTCGAGGCGAGTTTGTGTATTTTATTGCCAGTTGTTCGAAATTCGAGAAACTTTCCCCATTTGGATACTTAACCTCCTCCATTAATTTGAAAATCAGTTTTCGTCTTTCTTGAATTTCACACACACTTCTATACCATTTTCTCACACACTTCCCTCTCCTTTCATCTATCTTCAGTCCACAACCATTCATCATCATTTCTCCACTAAATTTGCTTAAATTTTCACCAATCATCTACCCATCAAACATCTAATGAGGATATGATCATAAGAAGAAGGGGAATTATAAGAGAAGAGAAGATCAATCCCAAAAGAGATTGAGGGAGAAAGTTTCTTATATTTTGTAATTTCTCTTTGTCATGTAATGATTTTGATGTTGTCGTCATGGATTTGGTAGTATGCTAGTCTCTTTGGTAAAACTAGCAACATAATAAGTTTAGGATTTCTAAATCTATGGATTTGTTATGGTTTATCGAATTAATGTTGATATTATTATCTCAATTTCTACATTTCTTAAATTTCATTATGAGTTGTGTGATTGATTCTCCATTTCATGTGATTAGGATGATAATTCCAATTAGATGATAGAGTGATTAATTGAATAATCTCATTATAGTGTTTATATGTTAGCGTGAGGAGAGCTTAGTCAAAGCCTTCTTACGCTTAAAACACTTGAGATAGAAAACTAGAAAGATTAATCTAGCCGAACTATTGACCTAGTGAGGGGAACCAAGTCAATAAGATCATAGTACCTAAAAAAGAAACTTACGGTTAAGAGATCACCTTCTAAGGGAATTTTTAGTTCTATAAGTACCTATTGGAAATTGAGAGAAATGAAATCAATCCTAGAAGCCATTTTAAAGTTTCTCATGAGATCATATAATTTTCACCTTGGCCATAGGGATTAGGTGTCCTTAGTGATTGTCCATATGTCTTGATTTATAAGATAAACTATTGCATGTTTTTAGTTTAAAATTATTCTTAACCACATTGTTGTTAGTCTTGCTATCTTCCTTAGCTTGATTTATATCTATATTCCCCTGCATTTTGTTAGTGTTGAACTTGTTTAATTCTTGTTACTTTGAGTAGATACTTTTATTTGTGTTACTTTAAACTAATCAAATTTCCATCACTCTTATAAAGAATGACTAAGTACGTAAAGAATCCGATTACACTTGAGTTGAGATCTCTTTTGGGATTTGGTCACCTGAAACTATACAATAGAGTACACTTGCTCTAATCGTACGTAAAAAAATTAGTGATCAGTATTGGTCGAAAATTTTCCTTCTGTTCATGGACTAAATATGTAGTTATGTCCAGCGGGTCTTGGTCGACGAAACTACAACCTGCTCGACCAGGCTTGGGTCGAACAGAAAGGAATATTTTGCTCACTGGTCGAACATATGTAGATTCCCTCGTCCCTAGTTGGTCAAACAATTTGGCGTCAGGTAAAAAAAATTGATTAGTCCATTTTAATTGGTTCAAATCCATGAAAATACATACAATTAAGGTCTTTGGTGTTTTCTCTTCCGATATTATGCACCGTTCAAGTATGTGGGAGGATTTATAAGGTGGAGGAATAATTAGAATTTTTTTTAACACATGTACATAAGTAATTGAGAAATATGGTTGGTATATAAGGTTGGTGGATATTTTGGTTTTGATTAATGCGAGGAGCGTTTATCGTGAAGATGTGAGGTGTGTGTATAACTCCAAAGAGCCCTCTTTCTCTTTTTACACATGGACTCACACACATTCACTAATATAATTAAAATATGAAGTTCACACTCCCACTAATATAACTATTCATTAACATTAAATAATAATACTCCTTAATCTAAGTGCAAAAAGCAAAACCAATTCTTTGAACGGGACGGAGGGAGTATATGATTTGTTTAAGTGTTGGCGATAAAACATGAGAGGTGTGTATATATAATTTGTGGAGTGTGGAGTTTAAATTTTAAAGGTATTTTATCATTTAATATATAAATTTATAATTTGAAAAATTAATAGCCAATGCCTTTTTTTTCTTTTTTTCTTTATCTCATCTTAAATTAATATACTCTTACACATTAATAATTTAACTAAATATTAAAATGAACCTTAAAAAATATCCAAAACAAACATTATATTAATATGGAATTAATTTTCAAAAACAAAGATTGACCCAGTGCCCCGTGGGTACACATAATAATGCAACAAATTGGCTCACAAAAAAAGCGAAAGATTTTATGAAAATGTTGAAGAAGATGGGATTTAAAAGTAAACGCTTTCGAACCCCATATAAATAAATAAATAAATAAGTACAACGATACATGCATAGAGAAACCAAAACTCCCAGCATTCTGATGAGCCCTGTTGCTGTTGCTGTTGCTGTTGCAGTTGCAGGTCTTCCTCCTCCTTATCTCTTTCTATTTCTATTGTGGAACCTAAATATATCCTCTAGTTTTGTAGACCTAATATAACTCTTTGTTTATTTTAGAAAAGAATTTGTTGTCTGATTTTAGTAATGCATTTTGGATTCAAATTCGCAAGTACATGAAGAATTGGAAAATTGATTTCTCCCTTATCTTGTCAAAACTGTCTCTGAAAGAATCATAAACAAGATTGTTAAAAATTGTGCCTTTACACTTGTTCACATCACCATTAATCTAAAGTCTACCTCTGAATTTTCAGATGGCTGCCTTGAATTGACAAATTAGTATTTGATTACTTGATTTAGCTTGTGATGTGCAGTGAATAGTAACAATCTTTATTGAATGATGGACGGAGAAGATGTTTAAATTTGCTTATGCACAGATTTGGAATTTTATATGATATACTCATTTGGCTTGTTTGGTTTGTAGTAGAAGCTGTAATGGTAGTTTATGATTCATATGAGCTGTATTTAGGTAATTTGACCAGTGACTTGGTAATAAGTTGGTCCCATTTGTATGCGTATATTATGCTTGTGCTGGTTTATCATTATAAAAAGAAAAAAGAAAAAGGCATAGCCTGGCTGGCGTCTTGTTTTTAGAGAGAAAAAATGAATGTTGTGTAGCATTAGCATACATTTATATACTTGAGTATGATAGAATAATAGGTTTTCATAGTGATCTTTGAATTAAAGTGAAGTGGCCCCCAGGCTCCATGTGTGTTTAATTTTGTTCATCCATGCATGACTACCCTACATCAATCATGTCATGCAACAAACCACTTGTTTGTTTTTTTTTTTATCTTACATTTATATGGAGTTGATTCATTTTGGAAGCCACACTGGCATGGATTTGTTTGATTGTGAACAAATCTATATATATATGTCCTTGAATGATGGGCTGCTTTCACTCTAAATCCCCAAGACACACCCCTGGTTATGAGGAGCCCTCTGTTTTTGCCGCCGACACGCCTTGTGAGTATGCTTAATTTGTTTGTTAAAATATGGAGCATTCCAATTCTTAATCGCTGATCCATTATTATAATGGTGATTGCAGTCACTGTGAACCAAGTAGATGCTTTATACCAACTGTATAAGAAAATAAGCAGTTCAATTATAGACGACGGTCTCATTCACAAGGTTAGGATAGGTCAGGTCACCATTTACTTGTCTTTCCATGTAAAACTGGGCTACTTACTCTTTTGCAAACTCATCAGGAAGAATTCCAGCTAGCACTCTTCAGGAACAGAAACAGGAGAAATCTGTTTGCCGACAGGGTAGGTTAACCACGCATGCATCTCAGTCTGTCTTAATTCATTCTGAAAAGTGAAAACTGTTGGTTTCTTTACCTAGATTTTTGATCTATTTGACTACAAGCGCAATGGAGTGATTGAATTCGGAGAATTTGTTCGATCATTAGGTGTGTTTCACCCTAATGCACCAGTTTCAGGCAAAGTTGCATGTAAGACTTTTTTCTATGTACTACACTCTTTTATCACTCTCTTATTTCCTTAACCACACACAATTAATTTCTTTGGGCAGTTGCATTTAGATTGTATGATTTAAGGAACACCGGTTTCATTGAGAGGGAGGAGGTAGGTGTTTGCTAATTAGAATTTCATGATCCATGAGAGTAGCAGTTTTGACTGCTGCATTTTGTTTAACTTGGCAGCTGAGAGAGATGGTTTTGGCACTACTACACGAATCGGACCTAGTACTTTCAGAAGATTATGTTGAGATGATCGTGGACAAGGTAAACACACCTAAGACTTGTTTAATCTCCCACTCCCATCTACTTCTCCAATATTCTCTGTCTCTCTTATCTTATGCTGCAGACATTCAATGAGGCAGACAAGAAAGGTGATGGAAAGATTGACCTAGACGAATGGAAAGAATTTGTATCCAAAAATCCATCTCTCATCAAGAATATGACTCTTCCATATCTCAAGTAAGTTCCGTGCAGAATGCAGTTATACAACCTTCTCAAGATGTAATAATCTTTTCCGTTGGAATTTTAGGGATATAACACTAGCATTTCCTAGTTTTGTTGCACATTCGGAGATTGAAGAATCAGACATGTAAACATGCAGTTTCACCTAAGCTCGCTGGTTCCCATCTCATCCATAAGTTGATGTACCATGGCATGCAGATAGTAGGAAAGAATCAAATTAGTGCAGTTTGGCCTCCCTACAGCTTGCAGGTTTTGCTAGTATAGTAGTATTAATTGTAAATGAGTTAGCATAGTTTTGTGTTGGATGATTTCTTACATGGTTCTAGGTTTTATATTTTTTTGTATAGTTTCAATCAGGGTACAAATGTTTATGTAGAAGAAATCCATTGCCCCCTTAGCAGTATAAAAGTTGTGCTTGGATTTGTTATTTTAAATACCTAAAATATATACAAACTCTAAACTATTCTGCAACCATCTTTCTAAAAAACATAACTATATCTGTTTTTTTTTTTTAAATAATTTCTTATATAAATTCACTTATATGTAGTTTTTTGAAAAAAATTCAATTGTATGTATTCAATTTTTGCAATTCGTTTTAGTTTTTGCAATTTCATTCACGCTTTCAAATTCTATCATGTTTTGGTGATCTCATTTTTGGAATTGCTATTTTTTAAAAAGTTTTTTATTTATATCATGTCGTTTAAATTTTCCAACGCAAAAACTCCTGTGCACTCGGGCGCACGGAACACTTTCCGTGCGCCTTTAGAAATTTGTGCTAAATTGTATACCTTTTAGTATACAGATGTGTACCCTTTATTTTCTAAAGAAAAATCTGGGCGCACGAACAACACTCCGTGCGCCTTTAGAATTTTGTGTTAAATTGTATACCCTTTAGTATAAAAATGTGTACCCTTTATTTTCTAAAGAAAAAAAAATATTAATGAAAAGTGTATACCCTTTAGAACAAAATTGTGTACCTTTTAGTAATTAAGTGTATACCCTTTAGACCAAATTAATGTACCCTTACCCATAATACAAAATTTCTAAAGGCGCACGAAATGTGTTCCGTGCGCCCGGGTGCACGCAAGCCTCACTCATTTTCCAATTTGACACACAACCTATTCAATTTTGCAATTTAATTAATTATCATTTTTTATTAAAAATATCATCACTCTTCTTTAAAAATATTATAACTTTTTATTTATATATCATAAATTATTAATAAAATAGTTCATTTCATTGTTGTTACTTTTCATTAAAATATTCACTTTTCGTTACTATAGTCTATATTATTATTTCTTTTTTTTTTTATCAGAGAAGCCACACAAATCTTAAACATACATCAATTGTACTCCCTCCGTCCCACACTTATGTTCACACTTTTCGTTTTCGTTCGTCCCACACTTATATTCACCACCCAAAAAAGGAAATTTCACATTAACCAAAAACCTCAAAAGTTGTCTTAATTTCAAAAATACAACTCTCACCTAACACACATAACATACATTATAATTTATTTATTATCTAAAAATACCACAATACCCCTAAAAAGTCAATAAAGTTGATCAAAAAATAATTTTTTTTAAACTTTATATCTATAGTGTCGGTGAACTTAACTATGGGACTGAGGGAGTATTTAAGATCGATAAATATTTATAGTTGAGATTATAAGTATTAAATGAAAAAGATTGAATAAAATACTCGATTCCGTTTCACCTCTATTAAATTTTCTCCCCTCCTCCTCTCTGAAAGTCTTACTCTTTGCTTGCCATCTCTGGCGAGGAGGCAGGTCGCCGGTGTCGCCGGTGTCGCCCTCGCAACCCGTTGACTCCTTTCTTTCTTTTTTCTTATTTCCTTCTTTACTTGTTTCGTTGTCGACTCATTCCCACATGCCCTGTCTAAGCCCATTCTATGACTGAAGGGATGTTTGTCCAACGTGCTCCCCACGCCAGATCTGCCTCGCTGGTCTTCATTCCCGACGCCAGATCTGCCCTGTTAGCGACGAGCACGGTGCCGCCTCGATTTCCAGTCAGCCGCCGGCTTTTTCCGTCGTGGCCTACCTTTTAGCGACAACCTCTGCACATTTCGCTACGACCCGGCATCGCCGCCTTGGGTTCCTTTCTGCCGCCGCCCGATTTTCCAGTCGGTGGTGCTGTCGCTCCGATTTCAGCATCCTGCCGACTGCCTCACGCTTCCCTACTAATTCCTCAAATCGATCTGGGCATCAACTCTCCCCTTTGGTGCAGAGCCGAAGGATCCAGCCTTCGGCTCTCGCCGCTGGGTCTCTCTCGCCGGCTGTACTGTCGCACCACCGACGTCCTCGCTCTGAGCGAATTGCAGAAACCGGCGGCCGCCACCAATCTAGCATTCTGTCTCCACTGCCATGGGCAGTTCTCAACGTGTCGCCGCTGTTCGTTTTTCAGCAGATTGGTGCGCTGTTCCTGGTGGGCCAGCTCCCGTCTGGACCTGTCCTGGCTTCTTGTTAGGCGGATAGGGTCGTCATCGTCGTCCGTGTTCGTTCGTTTTTCAGCAGATTGGTGCGCTGTTCCTGGTGGGCCAGCTCCCGTCTGGACCTGTCCTGGCTTCTTGTTAGGCGGATAGGATCGTCATCGTCGTCCGTGTTCGTCGTCTACGCCGGAGAAGGTGGTCGAGGGAAGAACTCCGCAGTGCTCAGATTCCCGTTGAACTCACACAAGAATTCAAATCCACGTTCTACCCGAGAGGGTCACAAATGGGAGATCAAATAGGCCACAAGTGTAAGGCTATGGGCCAAGACAAACTTGGCCCAATACTTTGAGAAAGAAGACCGTCATTTGGGCCAAAAGCCCAACGGACCCAACAAATCTCCACCTTGGCCCAAATCATCTACCCTTGTGTATAACTAAATGGGAATTCATCATTGCACTTTTCCCGGACACCTGCAAAACGAAAGACACAAAGTCAAATGCAAGATCCAGAAATTTGACACAAAAGTCAAGGTATCACAAAAGATACACAAATCTAAGCCGAAGCAAAGATCACGGACACATAGTCACAAAATGTTTAAAATATCCCAAGGACAAAATAAACGGAGCACACAAGCTCAAGAGTGGACACAACATCCACGGAAAAGAACTGCATACAACATGCTTCAATCAAAAGAGTCGAAATTTAAAGTCCTCATGCAAGACCTAAATTTTTCAACAGATAAGCATTTAGTACCCATATCAGCAGGATTAAATTCAGATGCAATCTTTTCCAGGTTAACAATACATTTTTCCACAATATCATGAATAAAATGATACCTAACATCTATATGCTTGGTTCTATCATGAAAAACAGGATTTTTACACAACTGAATCGCAGACATACTATCAGAAAACACAGTGGCACATTTGTCAAGAAAACATATTTCATTCAGAAGGCCTTGCAGCCAAATAGCTTCCTTTAAAGCATCAGTAATAGCCACGTATTCAGATTCAGTTGTAGATAAAGCAACCACATGCTGTAACTGAGACTTCCAACTTATGCAAGAGCCACATAAAGTAAACACATAAGAAGTTGTAGACTTCCTATTATCCTTATCATTTGCATAATTGGAATCAACATAGCCAACAAGGCTCACACCATTTGCAGATTTGGAAAAGCGTAAACTTACCTCCATGGAGCCCTTGAGGTATCTCAAGAGCCATTTCAAAGCCTCCCAATGAGGCGCACCTGGATTAGCCATATACCTACTCAAGCAACTAACAGAATATGCAATATCTGGTCTAGTGCTAGCCATAAGATACATAACAGACCCAATGGCATTGGAATAAGGAACCTTTTCCATTTCAGCAATTTCAGAATCAGTCTTTGGAGACTGATCCTTACTTAACACAAAGTGAGCAGCAAGAGGCACATTCACAGTTTTAGCAGACATCATAGAGAATTTGCTCAAAATCTTTTCAACATATGAAATCTGATTAAGCAAGAGAACATGGTTCTTCCTATCTCTATCAATGTTCATTCCAAGAATCCTTTTAGCATCTCCAAGATCTTTCATATCAAAATTATCACATAGACTCTTTTGAACAAGCTCAACATACTCAAGATCAGGGCTAACAATTAGCATATCATCCACATATATGAGCAGAAAAAAAGGAACAGAAGTATCAATCTTGAAGTAAAGGCAATTATCATGCAAGCTTCTCTTAAACTTCAACGATGTCATGCATTGATCAAACTTCTTATTCCACTGTCTAGGAGATTGTTTCAAGCCATACAAGGATTTCTTCAAATAACATACATGATCAGGATTTTTGGGGTCCACAAAACCCTCAGGTTGTTTCATGAAAATCTTTTTGTCCAAATCACCATTAAGAAAAGCCGTTTTTACATCCATTTGCTTCAATTCCCAATCAAAGTAAGCAACTAATGCAAGCATTATACGAATCGTGGTGAATTTAACAACAGGAGCAAAGATTTCATTATAATCAACCCCTTCCTTTTGAGTAAAACCTTTTGCTACCAATCTAGCTTTAAATCTAACATTTTCAGGCTCATGTTTCACTTTGAAAAGCCACTTGCAATCAACAACAGAGCAATGAGCAGGTTTTGGAACCAGAGTCCAAGTATGATTAACATGCAACGATTTCATTTCATCTTTCATAGCATTTAACCATTTCACAGAATCGTCAGATTTTAAAGCCTCTTGATAGGTATTAGGTTCATTATCAACATTTTCAAACGCATTAAAAGCATGAGTATCAATATGAAAATCATCATACCTAGCAGGTGGCCTAATATTCCTTCTAGGTCTATCCTTAGTCAACACATAGTCATCATCTTCAGGAATATCATGCACATTTTCATCATTGATAACAGGTTCATTGGCAACAAGTTCTTGATCAACAACAGTGTCAGGCAAGTTTTCAACATCAGATAACACAGGAGACAACTCCACCTCACTCGAAGAAGTGGTAGGATCATGTAAAGGCACAACATCAGGCAAAGGAGCAGATAAGCAAGGAAATTCAGATTCATTAAAGATCACATCCCTACTAATCACGATTTTGAAACCAGGTTCAGAGATATCCCACAGCCTATAACCTTTAACACCCTCAGGATAACCAAGAAAAACACATTTTCTACTCCTAGGATCCAATTTGTCATGTTTCTGACGCACAAACGCAGCACAGCCAAATACACGTAGCACAGAATAATCAATACTTTTACCAAAGAACACATAGTCAGGGCACTTACCCTTCAAAGGCACAGAGGGGGATTTGTTTATTAAAAATGCTGCGGTAATAAGCGCCTCACCCCAAAACTTTTTAGAAAGTCCAGAAGACACCAACATGCTCCTCACCCTTTCTAACAAAGTCCTATTCATCCTCTCAGCAACCCCATTCTGTTGGGGAGTGTAAGGAGCAGACTTATGTCTCACAATTCCAGATTTGTCACATAAATCATCCATGGCATTATTGCAAAATTTCAATCCATTATCAGTTCTAAGATACTTAATCTTTTTACCCATTTGATTTTCAATCAAAGTTTTCCAATTTTTGAACTTTTCAAAAACATCAGATTTGTTTTTAAGCAAAATTACCCACACTTTTCTTGAAAAATCATCAATAATGGACAGAAAATACACATTGCCACCTTGAGTTGGCTCACTAGAAGGCCCCCACACATCAGCATGCAGGTACTCAAGTATATCACTACACGAAGAAGTCTTAGGGTATGGGGAAACAGGGAATTTCACCTTCGCATGTTTGCCTTGCACACAAGAATCACAGAAAGGAATGCATGTAAGCTTATCATTACCAAAAGAACCAGCTTTATGCAATATTTCAAGACCTTTTCCACTCATGTGACCTAACCTACCATGCCAAATATTTGTTTTATCTTCTTTAACCGCGTAGCAGACATAACAACAGATTTAGCACAACAAACATACAGGTTATTCCTCTTTTCAGCATTAAAGATGGGCACATAACCCTTTACAATAGACATGCAACCCTTTCCCCACATACCCTCAAGCCCCTCATCTTCAAGTGCAGCACAAGAAATCAAGTTGTTACACAAATCAGGCACATGTCGCACGTTTTTCAAAGTGAACACAGAATCATCTTCAAAACGCAAGCAAATGTCACCAACACCAAGCACATCACATCTTCTTTCATTAGCCATAGACACAGATCCATGAGAAACATTTTTATATGAAGAGAAAAGATGTTTAAAAGGTGTCATATGAAATGTGCAACCGGAATCCACAAGCCATTCACTATCACACAGAGATGAATGCACAGAATTCACACAATTATCAGAAATAGCAAACACATCACCATAATTCACAGCTTCAGAGGCAACATTAGCATGATCATTAGAATTATTCCTCTTAGGATGAGGACACTTGTTTACAAAATGTCCCCTTTCATGGCAATTAAAGCATTTCTTCTTTTTCTTGTCCCCATTCTGATTATTCTGGGATTTCACATCAGAATTTTTGTCCTTGTTCTTATTGTTGTTCTTGTTCTTGTTACGATTGTTAGGTTTCCCCTTAACATGCATAACCTCCCCAGAATTCTTAACACCCCTATTTTGTTTTAAATCATGCTCTTTGCTTTTTAAGGCATTCACCACAATATCAAGAGTAACGTCATCACGACCATACTTTATAGCAGACTTGACATCATTGTAAGAATCAGGTATAGCATTTAAAAGCACAATAGGAGTGTATTCATCAATATGCTTGTCACCAGTTAGCTTAATATCTTGAATCAATTTTGTAAACACATCCAAATTTTCTTCAACATCTTTGTTTAAATCAAGTTTAAAACGAAAGAATTTTTCCAGAAGAAACATTTTACTAGGCAAAGATGTTTCAGTGTACAGCTTATCCAACGTTTCCCACAAAACTTTTGCGGACTCATGCACACCAACTTTTCTAAGCACAGGATCAGAAAGATTCAAGATAATTGCAGATAAAGCAAGCTCATTCATCTCAGTCTTTTTAGCAGGTGTATCATCCTTGTCATACGAGTGATCTACAGCTTTGAATACCCTTTGTTGAATGAGTATGCACTTCATTTTCTGTTTCCAGATACTGAAGTCTCGCTTACCATCAAACGGTGCTTGTCCAAACGAAGACGAAGCCATGGGTATTTAAAGTTGAGTAGAACACACTTTGAACGGAGAAAATACAGAAATACAGAGCAACAATATGTCACACACCAGGTTGACACTACTCTAATCACACACAAAGCGAGAAACGGAGCAGTATAACACACAAGGACAGATTTTTAGCAGCGGAAATTGAAAGACTAAGATAACAGTTTCACAAAAGAAACAAACAAGAACAGTAATAAGAGGGCCAGCCGCCTCAGAGCATCACACAAGAGCAAATAAGAGGGCCAGCCGCCTCAGGGCATCAGACAAGAAAATAAAATAAGAAAAGCTCAAGCTATTTCACCAGAGCGGTGTCTCCGACGAGAACACCGTACCACCTCTACGAGCCACCAGCCCGTTACTTAACGGGGGCGGATCCCTCGTAGTCTTGTTCACGTACCAAACACGAACGGGGCAGCCTCCACTCCAAGTTTCAACCTACACACAAAGTGAGAAACATTGGGGGTTAGTGAAGGCACAATCTGAAAAAATCAGAAAAGAACAATCCGGAAAAATAACAAAACAAATCTGAAATTTTTCGGAACACTATAAAAGGAGAAGAGGAGAGACAATTCCCTTCCTCAAAATGGACACTCCAATCTGACCGGAACCCTAACTCCGGCGGTCAGCAGATCCGGCAGTATCCGGCGGTCAGCTCCGGCGGTCAGCAGATCCGGCAGTATCCGGCAGTCAGCTCCGGACGGCGGGCGCGACGGCGTCGTGTTTTCGGCGACCAGATCCAGCGGCGGCAGGCGTCGGATCTGGGCAGATCGGAGCAGATCTGATCGCACGGTGGCTGGCTGGACGGAGGTGACGAGCGGCTACGCGTTTCCGGCTTGACAACTGCGCGCGGTCGCGATTCCGGCCGGCAGATCCAGCAGCGGCGGTGCGTCCCTCGCGACTCGGTGGTGCGCTGGAGACCGGGCGTCAGTCGGCGGAGCCCGTCGTGCTCCAGGCGGCGTTGTCGGCAGAGCGCGATCCCGACGAGGCGGCGCGGCAGATCGGGGTCCCGGCGTTCAGCAGGGCTGGTGGCGGCGCGAGCTTCGATCGGTGAGCAGCGGCGACCTTCAGGCGACGGCTGCGCGGTCAGATCCTAGCGGCGCGATGGGTGGCGGTTCGATCTGCAGCAGCGGCGGTGCGGCGGCGCTATCCGAAAGCTAGCGGCGGAGCCCGCGCGGTTTCGATCTTCCGTGCGGCGGAGACCTAGCTGGCGGCGCGGCGGCGGCGATTTTCTCTCTCCCACCGGAGGCGAGCGGCGGCAGATCCAGGTGGCTGGAGGCGGTGGCGGCTCCGATCCGGTCAGATCGCGACTCAGATCGTGATTCCGGCGAGGAAGACCGGCGGCGGTCGGACGGACGACGAAACCCGCTCTGATACCACTATTAGGCGGATAGGGTCGTCATCGTCGTCCGTGTTCGTCGTCTACGCCGGAGAAGGTGGTCGAGGGAAGAACTCCGCAGTGCTCAGATTCCCGTTGAACTCACACAAGAATTCAAATCCACGTTCTACCCGAGAGGGTCACAAATGGGAGATCAAATAGGCCACAAGTGTAAGGCTATGGGCCAAGACAAACTTGGCCCAATACTTTGAGAAAAAAGACCGGCATTTGGGCCAAAAGCCCAACGGGCCCAACACTTCTGTTTCTTCTTTCAAACTCCCTGCTGCATCAACTGTTTCAGACGGAAGGAATTCATTTTGGTTGTTGAGCCAGGTTGTTTTCAATTTCAAATTCCTTGCGACATCAGATTGTTTGTTGTCGTTGCAACATGAATCAGACCACTGACTCATCACAGAATGAATTGGGTGTGCCTAAAATTGGGGCTGTGTTGCGATTTATTGCTGGACTGTGTTGATCTCAATTTCGGACCGCGTCTTGTTCTGGTGCTGACATTCATTTCTGGATATTACTTATTAAGATTAGAGCATCTCTTATGATTCAGTAGTTGATGTTCACATGGGTACTCCTCCTTTAACTCTGATTTTTTTCAACGTGATGGACTCTGCTCGTTTTCTGATAGCATTAGATGTGAATGAGTCCCTTCCGTTTATCACTCTTGGTTTGGTTTTGCTCCTCGAGTACTTGTCGATTATGGATAACCAAGTTTTGATCTCCCTAGGAAACCTGCTTCTTTGTCTTTTCTATTTGATGATGATTTTCTATTGGGATTCGTTATGTTGATAGGCTGTTGCATTGGTTGAACGAGCCCTTCCTGCATTTTACTTGCTCATGGTTTTATTGATAATCGGCTTATGGCAATTGTTATGGGATAAATACTCGGCCCAGTTGATGATATTAAAAAGGCCCAATAAAGCAAGCCCAAGAAATGGGGAAGGCAAAGTGAACCCAGGTTTTATTTCTGTTATCTTCGAAGATAATAAAGTGCGCAATCCTGGGAATAACTATCGGTTAACCCCAGGTAATAATCTCAGGCCTCCGAAGGTTCAGTAACGAATGGCAGGAGAAAAACAGGGGTAACAACAAGGATATGGTATAGTGATCTCCAATTGTTTGTTAGGTAGAGATTCCATATTGACTAATGAGGTACAAGAACATAAAAAAGGCATCAAATCTGTTATAAGATGATTCTAGAATAGGACACTTGTCAATCATTGATTAGGGAGAATAATCTAGAATGAAGAGAGGAATCAATTCCCATATAGGGAGAGGTAGAGAAAAATGATGTAATACACAATCAATGAAAAATACAAGAATGAGCAAGGAAAATCTATCTTTTCAATAATCTATTTTCTTCTTTGATCCATCATATCTTTGTTGGGTTACGTTGGAGTCATTGTGACGAAAACTGACCACAACATTGGTGTCGTCTGTGGGAATTCGTTTCAAGTTTTGCCCTGATTTTGTTTTCTAGCAAAGATGATGGACGGAGATGAATCCTTTTATTCTCTAGGCAGAACTCGTCGGTAGAGATGCATGGTTCGAAGCTCTGGAAGTGTGCAGGTCTAGATTCCGAATATACCACCGGCGCAACATGCAGTAGATCCAATGACGTGCACACCTCCCACGGTAGTAAAAATATCCATCTTGGGCAATCTAGAAAAGACCCGAGAATTTCAAGAAAAGTTACAGTCGCTGTTCAAGGAATTTGCCGTTCATTCAGTCCCTCCGACGAGGTTGAACTTTGAAGAAGTACAGCAAGCTCCAGTCGAAGACTTACGTGACAACCTCAACTGGAGAAGAGAAGTTCCGGCGGAAGATCCACGTGAAGATCTTAATAGACGCAGGAAAGTCCCAGTAGAAGACCTTCGAGAGAATATCGACCGGAGAAAGGAAATGTCGGTGCAAAGGAGAGCATATCCCCCATCTAATGATGCCCGGCGGGTCATAAATGAGGCCCGGACTCGATAAAATCCACCAAAGCAAAATGTAAACAATTCATCCAGAGGAAGGGTGCACGATCGCCTAGGACCAAACGGGTCGAGACACCAGCCTTGCGCTGAAGGGTCTGGTGAAACGCCACATGGGCGAGTATATGGGGAAGTTTCTAAGAAAAGGAAGTCAGTACCCTCAAGAAAAATGCACAGTTCCCCACTTTTCATCATATCGGAGGACGAACCACGAATTCTCACAGTGAATCCAGGGGATAGAGTCACGGAGCACGGGGATATTTCCCTAGTTAATTGTTTGCTCAAAAGGGTGGAGGATCTCGAGAAAAAGCAATGGCTGGGAGAAGATGGACGTTCTCAGGCGGATCTGGGTAAAACCCCGTTCACTGAGAAAATCCGTTCGGCCCCTAGGCAAATGAAGATTAAGGTACCCAACGAAGCCTTATTCAATTGTGAGTCAAATCCATATCAACATGTCAATACATACCTAATATGGATGGGGGCTCAAGGAAGTTCGGAGGCGACTCAGTGTCGCATATTTCCTTTAACTTTAGGAAACAAAGTTAATGATTGGTTCTCTACGCTGCCACCAAATTCGATCGGAAGCTGGGATGATCTGGTGAGTGCCTTCATCACTCAATATTCCTACCTGGGAATAGTAAAGGAACCAAAGCACAAACTGGCAAGTATTAAGCAGGGAGCCAATGAATCGATTCGTGTTTTTCTAAAAAGGTTCAATGATCAGAGAGCCAAAGGGGAATCCATGGGTGATGAAGCCTATTTGGTCACCGCAATGGGTGTTCTGCATCCTGAGTCTGCATTGTAGAAAGCAGTACAATTCAAACCACCAGCCACTTATGGCGCGTTACTGGCTTTGGCGAATGAATATAGTCAAGCAGAGGAAACGCTAGCTTTGGTAAAGAAAGTGGAAGAGCAAAATAAGAAAAAGCCAGTAAGTCAAAGAAGCAAGGAATATAAAACTCTGGCAAACTTCAGGCAATTCACGAATACAAAGGAAGCACCCAATGTCCAAGTCCTGCAGGAGGAAACAAGATGCTCGGTTGAGGAGATTTTCTATCAAGTGAGGAATCGACAAATTCTGAGAGAACCTCGCCAGATCTGGGCACCCCGGGACATTTAGATCCCAGGAGATTTTGCCAATATCATCAATATGCAGGACATAACATCGATCAGTGCCGAGATCTGATATATGAACTATGGAGGTTGTGTAAAAGTGGAAGATTAAAGGGGATATTGGCACCAGCCGTTCATCGCCCTAGAGGAGGAGGAAATCACCTCCAGAATCAGGGTAGACAGCAGGAGATACCACAAGAAAGACGGAATTTACCGCCACCACCACCGTGGTTACCACCCCAGGAGCGGCTCAAATACAAGTACCCGAGAATAATCCACCAGGGGAGATCCATATGATGGAGATCCAACAGGAGGAAAAATATATTGATACATCTCAGGTACTGACGGGATTATCAAGGAAAAAGAGAAAGACAGAACTGCGAGAATTGGATCAACAAGAACCGAGGGTGTATTCTCTGTATCCAGTTGAAGGACCAGACATCACTTTTTCTGAAGAAGATTTCTACGGGGTAAAAAACCCTCATACGGATCCCCTAGTAATATCAGCAAATATCTCGTGGATAAAAGTCCATAGATGCTTAGTGGATACAGGGCATACGCAAATATCATTTTCAAGTCAATTTTTGACAAATTGGGGGTGACAGGCACCATACAGTACGTCTATGTCGTGATGAAATCTGGGGATTCGGCAATGTTGTAACTAAACCAATGAAGGAGGTAGATTTAATGGTTCAAGTTCAAAGTTCCGATGGAAAAGTTCAAGTCTCGTACCCTATCAATTTCAATGTAGTGGATCAGGTCTCATCCTATAATTGCATATTAGGAAGATCATTCATCCACACGTTTGGTGATGTCCCATCTACACTTCATTAGTGTCTAAAGTTTCAAACCTTATATGGACGGATAGCCACCTTAATTAGAGATCAAAAGATGGCTCGGGAATGTTCATTTATAGAGAAGATGGAGGGTTTGAACTGCTATGATCCTAGTTTTGAGATGCTCGCTTTTGAAGATATGATGGATATTGAACCAAATTACAAAGAGGGTAAGGAGAAGCATCCTCGAGAAAGGAAAATGGTGAAAAAGATTCCATCATACAAAGATATTCCTCAATTGATGGAGGATCCAATAGTTCCTGAGTTGGATCCCCGAGTTACATTGCCAGAAATCTCATTCGCAGGGGAAGAAACCGTTGAAATGCAAGTTGATCAAGAAAATCCTGAGATTAAAGTAAGGATGGGAGTGACACTACAAGGGAAATACAAGGAGGAGATGATGGTCTTACTCAAAGAAAATTCAGATGTGTTCGTGTGGGATCCGACTACTAAGCCAGGAGTAGATCCCAGACATGCGTGCCATCGTCTGAATATAGATCCACAAGCTCAACCTTTTTACCAGAAGAAAAGGAAGTTTAGTCCCGAGAAAGATGCTGCTTTGGAAACAGAAGTTACACGACTGTTGGCGGGAAAACTCATTCGAGAGGTAGAGTATCCAAAAAGGGTATAAAACCCGGTGTTGATCAAGAAGGTGGCATCAAATACATGGAGACTTTGCGTGGACTTTACAGATCTTAATAAGCAATGCCCAAAGGACAGTTATCCCTTACTAGCTATTGACAGGCTGGTTGATTCCACCGCGGGACATGAAATTATGAGCTTTATGGATGTCTTTTCTGGATATCATCAGATCCCCATGCACCCAGACGACCAGGACAATACTGTCTTTTTCGCAGGTGGGGGAATATATTGTTGGTGTAACATGCCTTTTGGGTTAAAAATGTAGGAGCCACGTACCAGAGACTGGTAAATAAAATATTTAGGGATGTCATTAGAAAGTTCATGGAGGTATATGTTGACGATACCCTGGTTAAGAGTTTAAAAAAGGAATATCACTTTGAACATTTGGCCAAAGTATTTTTAATTTTTAGGGAATATGGCATGACGCTGAATCCCAAGAAATGTACCTTTGGGTATCCTCGGGAAAGTTCCTGGGATACATTATCAGCCAAAGAGGAATAGAGATGAACCCAACCAAGGTAAAAGCAATATTGGATATGCAGCCCCCGAAATATGGGAAAGAAGTCCAGAACCTGACAGGGAGGATAACGGCGTCGAGCTGATTTATATCAAAAGCATCGATAACTTAAGATATCTTAAGAAAAAAGAAAAAGTTTGAATGGACAGTGGAAAGTCAGGAAGCTTTTGACAAGATCAAGAAAGAATTATCCAATCTCAAGATCTTATCAAAGCCATCGCCGGGGGAAAAGCTGCAGTTGTACATCGGAGCCTCTGAAACCGCGATGAGTGCGATTTTAGTCAAAACAGAAGGCAAAGAATGTACCCCAGTATATTACGTCAGCCAGGGGTTAAGAGAGGCCGAGTTTCGCTATCCGGTGTTGGGAAAGATGGCACTGGCGTTGGTCATGAGCTCGAGAAAAACTGATACCTTATTTCTTGGAGCATACAATTGAAGTATTAACAGCATTACCCCTACGTCAAGTATTGCAAAGGCCTGATGAGGCTGGAAGGCTTTTAAAATGGTCAGTGAAATTAGGGCAGTATGACATCATATACACCCCAAGACCCACCATAAAGGCGCAGGCTTTAGTGTATTTTGTGGTGGAGTTAACCTTATCTGTCCCTTCAGAGAGTAAGGTAGAAGAACTATGAAAACTATATGTGGATGGCTCTGCCACAGCTTTAGCCTCGGGTGCCGGGATTATACTGGAAAATCCATCATGGGGAAAGTTCTCATCAGCTATAAAGTTTGGATTCAAAGCTACAAATAATGAAGCAGAATATGAGGCCCTGTTAAATGGTTTAAGAATGACAATGTCATTGGGAGTGAAAGCCTTGATAGTCTTCAGCGATTCTCAATTAGTGGTGAACCAAATCAAAGGAGATTTTGCTACAAAAGATGGTCAAATGGAAAAGTGCAGAGATTTAGTTGTGGAGGCAATGAAAAGATTTGGGCAGATTTTCATCAAATATATTGGGAGAGAAAGAAATTCAGAAGCAGATGCATTAGCCCGGTTAGCAACGGCTGTAAATGCGGAGGAGTTGAATAATATCAACATTACTCGACAAGATAAGCCCAGCGATAACATGGTCTTAATCGTGGAAGAGGAAGCCATGGATAATTGGATGACTACAATAACTAAGTTCCTAAGCTTGGGAGAACAGCCAGGGGATACCATTAAAGCAAGGCAGTTGAGATTAAGGGCTGCGAGATATACCCTGTTAGAGGGAGTCCTGTATAAAAGGGGCTATACGACACCGCTACTGAAGTGTTTAGCTCCTGAAGAAGCTGAGTATGTCCTAAGGGAAATTCATGATGATATTTGTGGTAATCATACCGGGGGACGTGCCTTGGCACACAAGGTTATGAGACAGGGATATTTTTGGCCGACGTTAAAAAAGGAAGCTATGCAATATGCCAGGGCTTATAAAAGCTGCCAAAGGTTTGCTTCTATAGTTCGATCTCCTCCAGAAGAGTTACTGTTGGTCTTTAGCCCCTGGTCATTCGCTAAATGGGGTGTGGATATCATAGGTCCACTACCAACAGGAAAGGGTGGAGTAAAATTTGTTGTGGTTGCAGTGGATTATTTTACCAAATGGGCTGAAGCAGAACATTTGGCCACCATTAATGAAGCAAAGATGGAGGATTTTCTATGGAAAATATTGTATGTCGCTTTGGGATCCCAAATGCCATAGTGACAGACAACGGGAAGCAATTCGGCAACGCTAAAATCAGAAAGTTCTGTGAAAACTTAAAGATCAAGAAACTATACTCTACCCCTTACCACCCGCAATCCAATGGGCAGGTTGAAGCAGTGAACAAGATCATAAAGCACACACTTAAAGCCAGGTTGGAAGGAATTGATAGGAGTTGGCCGGAGATGTTACACGGGGTGTTATGGGCTTATAGAACCAAATTGAGGAATGCAACGGGAGAAATTCCTTTCTCCATGGCATATGGGGCAGAAGCAATTATCCCGGTAGAAATTGGAGAACCTAGCTTCAGAGTTTCTCACTATTCGGAAGAAGGGAATCAAGAGGCTTTAAAGCTAGAGTTGGATTTATTGGAGGAGAAGAGATTGGCAGCAGATATTCATAACCAGGTGTTAAAGGGAAGGTCGGAGAAAGATTACAATTCAAAAGTGAAGCTAAGGGAGTTCAAGCAGGGAGATTTAGTTCTGCGAAGGATACTACAAACAGCCCCAGGGACATTTGGGAGAGAATAGGAAGGCCCTTTCACTATTGCTAGAAGATTGAAAGGTGGAGCATACAGGTTGATCAATGAGAAACAAAATGAGGAGCCACATCCCTGGAATGCGCAACATCTGAGGAAGTTTTACCAGTAAGTCTAAAGAAAAGAAAGTTATGCAATTTTCATCTTATTTTCAATCAAACGCCATGATGTAAGGAAAAATAGTACTCATTATGAGCAAGATCATGAGAAATTAGTTCAAATATAAGTGTTAGCGTTAAAACATTCTCGGTTAGTTAGAAATACAAGTCAAGTATATGAGGGAACAGAAGTAAGTCATAAGAATCAGCACCATCAATATTCTTATAAAAAAAAGAGAGCTCAGAAATTCAAAAGCATAGTGAAATGGGAAAGATAGAGATAAAGTCATCAAAATCCAAGGGTGACCACAGCGCCACAAACGTCAAAAGAAAATTAATAAAAAAAAGTTCAGCAAAACATAGTCGGGGAATCAAGAAAAGCTTAGATCACAGAAGGCTTTAAGTTTGGCTTCGGCAGCCTCAGCCCGAGTAGTCATTTCCTTCGTACGATCAGCTTCAGCCTGTAAACGAGCAATTAGCTCAGCATTCTGAGTCTCCAACGATGATACCCTAGCGGTCCATCGGGCAATTTCTTCAGGGATTGGAGCTGGAGCAAGGTTTACCATCTCGAGTTTAAACAACTTTCGACACTCAGCAAGTTCTCGGGCCATGTTTGCAAGGTTGGACACGATACGCCCAGCCTCAGAACTTAACCCCTGGTCGGGAAGATTGGAAGAAGGAATGACAGGCTGTTGAACAGAAGGTCGAGATAACTTAGTTTTCTTCCGAGTTTCGGGCCGCTTTCCCCTAGCAACTCTTTTCTTCCTAGCATTTTCATATTCTTCTTCAGAAGATCCACCTGATTGGTACTGTTGGGCAATATCTCGGATAGTCGAATGGGTTTCAGAATGTGTCCTTGCGCCAGAGGATCCACGCCCTAGAGTAACCTCCACTAGATCGTCAGAGCCATATCCCATATCTTCAGGTATTTCTTTCCCAGGAGAATCTGACGAAATCGAGTGGGGTTGACGAGAAGAAGGACCAGCATCACTATATTTTCTCTTACGGCCACGAGGTAATCCATAACTTGCATCTTCATAAGGAACCAGGGATAGAAACAGTTTATCTGCAGAAGAAAAATAGGGAATGCCGTTAAGATATCTAAATATAAACTCCAAGTACAAGCAATAAATGGATGGTACCTTTAGGAATAGGGATTCCGTGACGAGCGAGATCAGCAGTAACTAACATTTCTTCAGACAGAATAGCAGATGCTTGAAAAGGAAAGGCCATGTTCATGAGCTGGTTGTAGGCTTTCTTAAAACTGCGGCTGAGACTCTCAAAGTCGGGGCGTTCGGGACCTGAGGAGTAGACAGTAGTATCAATAAAGAGATAAAACATACCCTAGTCAACAAAGATCGGGGCAAGAAAAGAAACTCAATGGAAGAATGAAAAGCTTCCTCGTGTTACCAGAAGGTAAATGACGAAATAGCAAAGAGGACAACGGAGAACTATCAAAATCAGACATAGCTCGGTAATGACCCTGCAGCCAAAACCATGAGGATTCCCATTTACGACCAACGATGTCGCTTTCTCCTATCAATTTTGGCCCCCGGGGCATCAAGCAATAATAACCAACGTGACGAAGAGCAAAAGTAAATAGGAAATCAATTTATCGGGGCTCAACAAAGTGATGCCCAACCACTCGAAATAAACAGATAACAGCAAGAAGATTCACCCAGGAAGCGGGAAGAATTTGAACAGGGGTTATCCTCCAATACAGACATAAACGCATAATAAAGGAAGCCAAGGGCAATCGAAGCCCGACGGTGAATAACACTTCATTAAATGGAATTGCGCCGGAAGAGGAATATTAATCCTGGCGTCAGGACCAGGGACAAGAAATTGAACACGGTTATACCCATGAACGTCATGAAGGAGATCCGCATCAGCTTGGGTAACTTCACTGGGCCAGGAATAGGCATCTCTAGTAGCAGGAGAGCTTTGAGGAAGGTGAACAGCCGGAACAGTATTAGGCTCAGGGGCTCGCTTTGGGCGAGAAGTTGAACCGCCACCACGAACACGCACACCACCGCGGCCACGACCACGATCGCGGCCACGGCCGCGTGAGGCAGCGTGACGGTTAGAGCATCGTAAAGCACGAGCTGAAGATTCTTCGGGGCTTGCATCAGATGAATTCACAGATAAAGTGAACTCTTGCGAGGCACCGGAATTGCTACGAGCCATTGGAGAAAACAACAGGAAAATAAACAATAAAATAGGGCAAGCAGAGGAGTAGAAGAAAGAAAGAAGAAGGAGAAAAGAAAAGGGGATTGAAATATATTATTTGGACGGGAAGTTGAAATTATGGGTGCGAAACCCTAGGCCAGACAGTTGGGCTGATGCCAGTAAGATTTAAATTTTTAAATTCGAATAGATAAAACGTGGGATCGTGTGGCCCATTAAAAAATAGGGGGAATATGGGGGTGTAGAACCCAGAAAATACCAGGAAATATTTTTCATTAATATTCAAAACTAACAGAGTATATGGGAAGGAAAATCAAATTCAAAATACATCAAGACTCGTCATGTCATCGGATGGTTTGGAGGGGATATCTCCTGGTAAATCGAGAATGTCGCTTGTATCTGTCTGAGTTGGAGCTGAAATGACTAGAGGATCTACCCAGGAAGAAGGGGAAGGATCCTTCCCAGAAAGCTCGGCGTTGGTCGCCTCTTCTTGAACCTCGGAAATATGGCCTTATCGGACAACAAAGGCACTTTCGGAGGAACCGCAACACCAGAAGGATTCTCTGCTAGAAAGCCAGAGGAAATGAAATCCTCTGATTGAGCATCCTTTTCAAAAGGACGCTCATTAATGAAGTCCGTGTAAGGACGCTGATTAATCAAGTTCCTCTTTCAGGATAGCTCCTGGAGGCATGGGCACTTCAACCAGACTTTTTTTCAATTCTGCACGGATGGCTTCCAAGTCCTCAGAAGTTAACTTCCCAGCCAGTTTTTCAACCACAGTTATATAAGCTGAACATAAATAGAAGATACGGGCAACCGATAAATCGTGTTCACGGGTTTGAGTCAAGGACTTAAAAACTGTTATATACTCAGTGTGCCAAAATGTACAAGCATCGACAGCTGTTTGCACTTGATTAGATAGTTGTTTCTTCTCCGTGGACGCACTTTAAGGCTTGAAATTCTTCCTCCAGGCGAGAAAGATTTTCCTCGCAACGATCATGTTTCCTGGAAAGATCGGCAAATGACTTTTCAGAATGATGGCGGGCTTCTTTTTTAGATTCAAACTGATTATGAAAATAATCCCGAGCTTTCACCAATTTTGATTTCTCCCGCTCAATCTAGGAGAGCTTAACCTTCAGATCCTCCAACTCCTGAGAGTAATCCTCATAATCCCGGGATAATTTCTCTATATCCTCAGAGAGGTTGGCTATAAAATAGGAGACTTGACCAAGGTGGCCTACAACACACATTGATTTATCCTGTGGGCTCATTTGAGTGATGGCAGCTGCATTTTCCTCTGTCCACGATCGAGAGGGATAATTCAAGGTGGATTTCAAATAGGTTGGCAGACTGGCAGGTATCTTAGTATCCACCGATCGAAAATAGATGGCTTCCGCGCCATCCAGAGAAACATTGGATTTGGAGAGGGTCGCATTCCTCTTAGGGTCCACAGGACAAAAGGGAATGGATTGACAATCAAAGGAAACAACACCAGAGGGTGACTTGGAAGAACCCTCTAGAGGCTTGATAGAAACTTTTCGAGAGGCTCCTTTGGTAGATTTGCCTTTGGACTTGGCGAAAGATGCCTTTAAGGAAGAAAGGGGAAACCCAGAAAGGGAAAAGGGATCATCAGAAATATCAATCAAGCTAGGGGCACTAGAAGATTTTTTATCCGAAAATGAGTCTGGAGGGGTCACTACGGGCTTCTTAGGAACAGAAATATCCCCAGGAGGACAGAGGATAGGTCTTTTTGAAGTAGAAGGAGCAGAGAAAGACGCGAGACGCTCACTGGCAGGAACTAGACGGGAACGTTTTCCTAAAAACAAAGAGGAAAAAGTTATTTCAGCGAAAAGAAGATAGCAAAAATACAAGAATAATAAAATAAAGTATTACCAGTATTTGAAGCCATAGGGGCAGTTGCAGAAGATAAATAATAAAGCCGAAGATTATCGTCGGTTACGAGCTCAGTCAGATAACGCTTTGTAGATGGCTAGGACAAAATAGTCTCCAAGTGCTCCAGAAAGCGGCGCGAGAGGCGATCAGATGAAGGGACACTTGAGGCTATGCATGAAAGCACCAGTGGAAAATCAGACAACAGAAATATAATAGCCACACATCTAGAAATATATTAAAAAAAACAAACTACACTCATAAGGAGGAGAATCCTGAAAATAATTAGGAATGGCATTTTTCAAGGAGGCCGAGGAACTGCTATCTGAGCAAATAGGGGTATCCCGCCCCAAGGGCCAGAAACCTAGAACCATTTGTTCTTCCAGCCCTTATTAGAGCTGGGGATCCCAGTAATAAGGCCGGGACGACTACGAGAAAGCAAATAGTAGCATTCCCGGGCGTTATTCTCGACAGTAAGGGAATAGAGGTATTCAACTTCTTGAGGAGAGAGGAAGGAATAACCAGACTGGCGAATAAAATAAGCAGGCAATACAGAATGGACCATCCATTAGGAGCAAGCTGGGCTGGGGAAATTCTCCATTGAAGAAGAAAGCGTGAAATAACAGAAGGAAGAGAAAAACGCATACCATTATGTAACATAAGTTCGTATGCGCCGACATAACCTTATGGGGGCCAACACATATGACCTTGCGGATTAGGTCTATGAAGAGTAATCGAGGGAGGACAGTATAATTTCAGAACATCCAATTTTTTCAGAGAAATGGTTAAGTGGCAAATGCTAACGCCGAAGTCAGATCCATCCGCACAAGTTGTCATATCGACATTAGGAGATACATCAATAGGTGTTTCATCCTCGCTAAGAGATAGATTAGAAGAGGTGTTTGGAGAAAGAGCCCCAAATCCAGAAGGTGAGAGAGAGGGAGTGTAATCGCTATCGTGATCCATAAGTGAAAGAGAAAATTTAGTACCTAGAAGTGAAGATAATAATATCGCAGTTGATCCACGCGAAGAAGAAAAGAGCAGAAGAAAATCCTAGGAATACGAAGAAGAGGAACAAAGCGATAAAGGCGTAAAGAGAAGGATGAACAGTCGGGTTGGAGTTGGGCCACTTATAAGGCCCAGCAGGAAGAAAAAACATTAGAAGAGGAAACGAAAAATTAAACTAAGGTTTCAACCTCGAATAATTTTGTTACACGTCATTTTCCGAGCTTGATGGGCTAGTGTTATGGGATAAATACTCGGCCCAGTTGATGATATTAAAAAGGCCCAATAAAGCAAGACCAATAAACGGGGAAGGCAAAGTGAACCCATGTTTTATTTCTGTTATCCTCAGAGATAATAAAGTGCGCAATCCTGAGAATAACTACCGGCTAACCCCGAGTAATAACCCCAGGCCTCCGAAGATCCAGTGATGAATGGTAGGAGAAAAACAGGGGTAACAACAAGGATATGATATAGTGGTGTTCCCAATTGTTTGTTAGGCAGAGATTCCATATTGACCAATGAGGTACAAGAACATCAAAAAGGCATTAAATATGTTATAGGATGATTCTAGAATAGAACACTTGTCAATCATTTATTAGGGAGAATAATCTAGAATGAATGGCGGAATCAATTCCCATATAGGGAGAGGTAGAGAAAAATGATGCAGCACACAATCAATGAAAAATACAAGAATGAGCAAGGAAAATCTATCTTTCCAATAATCTATTTTCTTCTTTGATCCATCATATCTTTGTTGGGTTACATTGGAGTTATTGTGACGAAAACTGACCACAACAGCAATTTCACTCTGTTTTAAGGATGATGCTGTGGACTGTGTCATTTGCTTTGATCATCCTTTCAACAATTCTTTCTTTGGTGGTGTAGTATTTATTTAGATGGAAGGTGCTTCTAGTGGAATGTTCCTTGGGGTCTCATTGTTGAGTTGACTAGGGTTTTAGTGGTACTAAGTGCAGTTTGCTTTCATAAGGGGAGCAAGGCTACGCGGCAATCTCATCGGGCATCCTTGCCATCTTAAGCCCATTTGCTGATCTTAAAGCCCGAGATCAGCCTTTATTGATTTGCACCAAGCACTGGTCCATTGTATGTCTCAACCTGCTCATGCAATGAAACTTCATTAGATTTCCTCATCACTTTCATGCTACTTATTAGCATTTCTCATGATGATTATAGTCGAGTTCAATTGCTTAACATCTTTTGTATTACTTAATCATGTTTTATTTATTTTTGATTATTAAAGCCACTTGTTTAGGCTCTTTTTGGCAAGCCGCTTGTTTGGCTTTTTATTTTCGTGTTCCCCTTCTTACTTTCTCTCTGTTCCCTTCTTATTTTCTTTTGTCTTTTTTATAAAATATTGCTCAGTTTAATAAAAGTATTAAATAGAAAATTAAGATTAAAATTAAATATTTTCTAAATACAGTAAAATTAAATTAATAAAAAATCTAAATACCAAAATAAAATTTCGAGTATATATCTATTTCAATAAAACATTGATGGATTTGATCATAATTTTATTGATACATGACCCATTAAATTAAAAGAAGAATCCTAAAGAGTATTTCCTTCATTTCTCAAAATATTTCATAATTTTTTTATCCGTCCCACAAAGTATCTTATATTTTATTTTTACTAAAAATGGTAAAAGATATTCCCTTCATTCCACCCAAAGAGAGAGTCGTTTGTTTTTTACACGTGAATTAAGAAGTATTATTATTTAATGTGTAGTGGTTAATTGAATTAGTGGGAATGTGTGGGCTCCATATTTTAATTATATTAGTGGGTGTGTATGGGCTCCATGTGTGTAAAAAAAGAAAATGAGATTCTTTGAGAAGCCCAAAATGGAAAAAAGAGACTCTTTAAAGTGGACAGAGGGAGTACATTATAATATTATCTAATTTTTACATATATTCCAACATAATACACACTTTTTCACACATTCCAACAACTTTACACATCTTTCTCATTAAATTAACTAAAATATTTCTTCTCTTTCTTATTTTATACATAAAACATTTATAAAACTTCGTGCACAAAAATATATTCCCCCCATCCCATTAAAATTGTTACATTTTTTTGGACACGGAGATTAAGGAGTACAATATTTTAATGGATTGTGGATTGAGAATATAATATTTTAATGTGTAGTGGGTAGGTGTATTAGTGGTGTGTGTGGAGTGTGCATGGGTTCCATGTGAATATGTTAATATTTTTGTGTGGGTCTCATGTGCTTAAAAGGGAAATGTGATAATTTTTGTGAGATAATCCAAAAGAAAAAAATGTCATGACTTTTGTGGGAAGGAGAGAGTATGAAATACAATAGGGGACGGAGGAAATAATATATACTACTAATTACGAATACACTACGTTAAATAATTTTTTAAAAATATAATGTGTAGCGATGTGGTTAATCATCGTATTTTTTCTATTTTTAATTTAATATTACAATTTACAATATAATCTTTCTATTATTTATTAATGTTTATTAGTATATTACTCTTATTATGTATCTCTAAAATATTAGTTTTTATTTACAAAATATTTGATGAATCTTTATTTAATTAATTATTTTAATAAAATAAATTTTAAAATATTATACTAATATATAAATAAAATATGAGATTTGTTTATGTAGTTATAAAAATTTTAAATTATAATTCATTCATTTCATCATAAGATTACATTTAAAAATTAATTATTTCTTATTTTAAAAGTTTTGTATTTAATTATCATAAAGCTTTACCTAAAAATAATACTAATGTTTATAAAAATATTTATTTAACATAAATATATTATAATAAAATAAGTAAATAAAATGATTTTTTTTTATTCTATGAAAAGATAAGTTTGTAGAAGCTACCGTTTTATAATATACTCCAACTAATTGATTAATCATATGCACAGAGTGACACTTGGTTCGTCACATCATTTTCTTTCGACCTAAAATGGGAGCACTGATGAAGAGTAATTTATTGATTTCTACAATTTACATAATATAACAACAAAGTACCCAAATTTAGAAGGGGACAGAATGCCCATGCTACATTTATGCACGTGGCTAGTTATTAATGTTAATTTTCTATCTTCTTCTATTTTATGTGGGCAATTGGATCATTTATTCCACTCTTGTTCTCATCTCCTATTCCATCTATTAGATGTTTCCTACGTGTATTAATCAAGGCTTAAAATACAATTACATGTTCCAAGGGTTTAATAGTCATTAATTAGGGTATATTATTTTTATGGAAAACAAGTTATGAAACTTGAAGTGAAACATGGGATTCGGATTGTATATGGGTGGGTTGTACATTTATGTTTGTGTTTACTTTTGAGATTGAATAAGAATACGTTTGATTATTGTTTAAGATGGCCATTTTTTGTGAAACAGATATATGAAACGGATATATATATACACGAGTGGTGAGATAAATTGATATATCATTAAAATAGTACTCCATTATAGTTTATTAATACATGATAGAGGAGAGAAAAAAAAAGTGATAAATTTTCATGCTACATGTGATTCACTATGCACATGATAGTAACTTTTAAAATTAATACATGATAGCGGAGAGAAAAAAAATAAAAAAAAATTTTGATAAATTATTCCTTGCATGTGATTAACTATGCACATGAATTAATACATGAAAAAAAAAAGGTAAATTTCAACGTTTTCATTTATCCCACATTAAATTTTATCATTAAAAAAAATATATATCATATCAATTCACACTCCCTAAAAGTACATATTAAGCAATTTTATCATTCTCACTTATCACACATAATATATTTTATAATTTACATTTTTAGATATACTATATTTTTCTCCAAAAGTCAATAAAGTTGGTTAAAAAACAATCGTTCTTTAAACTTCATACCTATAGTAACAATAAAAATTAAGTTGAGACGGAGGAAGTACTATTTAAAGTGTGTACTATTACTTTTTTAAATAAAAATTATTATTTTTATTCAAATTCATATGTATTGTGGTATATATATTATGAGTGAAATTACTAATATTTTCTTATTTATAAGAGTAATAGACAATTATTCTAAGTAATTTTTTTCCATGTATTAAAAAATAATATCAAATTTTCAAAATGTCAATAGATTACGATAACTTCACAAGAGACGCTCAAAAATTATTAATTGAGGAACTAATACTATATAAAATGTGAATGAAATTAAAATTAATATGATTTATAGGTTCTTTGATCTTGTATTATACTTTGAATATTAAATGTTTTGTTCAGATTTCGCAAATCCTTATTAGTTTTCTCATAGAAACATGATATTGATGTAAGTAATTAATAAATATGTAGTACATGAATATAGTTGAGTAATGTTAAATTTAAATTCCATTTTCACCAAAAGGTACCTAACTCAATTTGAATTCTTTTGAACAATCATGAATACTTCATTTTTCTCAATCTTATTAGACATTTAAAATTTGAATTTGATTTTACTTTTTTTTATATATATATTAGTACGAAGCCCGCGTAATACGCGGAATAATCGAATATTTTATGGAATCAGCTATTCATACCTCTAAATTTGTTAAACGTACTCAAAAATAGTTAAATTAAAATATTGATAATTAATAAGACATAAATATCCTAATAATTAAGATTTCATATTGTGTTTGATTAGAGTATTCGAACAAGTATATTGTGTGTTTGGTTGGAATACTCCAACAATATATTCAATTGGAGTAATGGAACGTCTCATGAATGTTGTTGATATCAAAATATACGAATGAAGAATGATTTCCAAATATACATAAATCATTCTCAAGTACGCATATAAACATGATTATAACACATATCTAAAAGTTTAGGAATTTACATAATTTTAAGGGTTAAACATAGATATAAAATATTTATAATAATTAATTAATTTTATTATAACATGTCTTAAAAAATATCAATCTAAAAATGTATTTTCAATTAAATATAAAAATAAAATAATTATAATTGACTTTAAAATGTTAAAGTATAATAATTAAATATTATATTTTTTTATGTGGAATAGAACATGTATTATAGCTTCTATAAAAAAAAGAGTTAATATTTGGTGCACCCGGGTGCACACTGCATTTACATGTATACTATAAGTTTTAATTCAAATTTGTATATATATTTCTTAATAATTATATAATTTTTTTAAATTTAATTTTTCATTAAAAAAACCAACACAAAATTCACACGGTATATACATTTTTATTCATAATTGTATATTTTTTTCATAATTGTATATATTTCTGAAAGTGGGTGCACGGTGCACCCGTATGGACAGAATAATTAGCCAAAAATTACATTATTATTAATTAAATATAAATTAAATTATATTATTTTAAATAAATATTTAACAAATATAGTTAAATAAAATTTATAACTATTAATTAAATATATAAATATCTCATCTCATAATATCATCTTTTAATTATATAGTTAAAACTGTCTTCTATATATATCATTATGTGTGTCGTTTTAAAGATCGTAAAAAGACAATTAATTTGATATAATTTTTATTGATAATAAATTTAATTTTTAAAAGTTATAAAATTTGAAAATTTGGATGGAATGAAATTTTAAAGAATAAAATATAAAGAATGTGATTGAATGTTTATTGATAACTTTTGGCATCAATTTTATATTCTTGTGTGTACACTGCCAATCATATTTGTCCATAATTATTTTATTTAATTATTTATTTTAATTTATTATGAACTTAAATAAAAATTAAAATAAATAAGAAAATTACATATCCTTAGTGATGACACTTCATCAATTAAAACCTTCCCCACTAAGTATAATAAAAATTAAAAAGATATTCATATAATTTGAGAATAATATTACTCCAATTATATTATATTAGCAATATGAATGTTAAATTGAAGATCATGTGATACCGATTAATTTGATATAATTTTTACTTAAAAATTATTCAAAATTAAAAAATTAAAAACATTTTAAGATTTAAGTAAATTTTTAATTAAGATAAATATTTTGATTGGTTGTGAAATAATATATTCACCCTCTTCTTCTTTAGCAAGTTTGGTTGTAAAATAATTTATCCACATTCTCCTTCCTTAGCAAGTTTGGTTTATTATAAAAAATCTAAGAAAATTTTACATCATCCCTAAATTACTCTCATGATTCCACCTAATAAAACCAAAACCCACCTTTAATTTATAATATATAGTATATCTTATTATTATTAAAACTATGTTAATTGTCTGATTGTGATTTTTAGGTAAATTCGAATGTTTAACATACTTTCATGATTATTAATATTAATTAATCAAAATATTGAAGCCACATAACTCCGCTCCCAAAAAAAAATCCCAAACTCACGCGCGCACTATGACAGTAGTGTTACGCGCCTCTCCTCTCTCGAAAACTGATAGATACCACCACTATGCACACTATCTATCCACTTGGATCAAAACAATTTCCTATTTTGAATTTCTTTCTATTTATTCACTCTGAAAATATTGATATAGGTATATGTTTCGTTGCTTGTTACTGTTGATTAATTAGTGATATAGGAACTGAAATCGCAATCGGAATCGGAATCCGAATTCTTCATTGCCCGATCATAAAAGAAAGGTCAGATTGCTTATTCTGCTCATGGTTACTTTTAATTTTACATTTACTCAGCAATCTGATTAATTAATTCAGTAATTTGTGTTGCGGGATCGGGATAGTCTTTTATTCTGCGGTGCTTTTTTTGTCGTCACTTCTTTTCTTGGATGGCAATGTATGATTTGATGCTTGCTGTTTTGTTTTCTACTGCGACTTTAAATAAGAAGCAGATTTCGATTCCGAGAAGTATTAAGTGGGAATTTTCCCACTTTCACTGTGCTGGATAAAGTAGGGAAGGGGTTTAAACAGGAGAAAAGTGGCTTTGCTTTATTCAAGATCTTTATTTTAAGCTTCCATGAGTTCTAATAAACCTTTTCTTTTTTTTCGTTTTTTATTGTGGCGTTAATAATATTTCTCGTCAATAATACTTCGTAATTTTTCATTATACTTAATGAGTGTTTTCTTATTTGAAGTGGGTTTTTTCTGTATTTAACTGCGGTCTTATGTTTTGATTTTCTTTAATGTCACTTTATTGAATTTAGCTTTCCTTTCTTTGGCAGATTACTCAGTATGCACTTATGAACTGCTCGATTTTGGGTTGTTTATTTTGTAATGCAGTCTCCTAATAGGAGTGGGAGGAAGAATTTGAAACGTTCAAGATTGTTTATTCACGAAATGCCTGCAACTGATACAGCTGCTGCAAATTCTCTGGATAATTGCACTATATTTCCTGTTGATGAGATAGTGCAGTACCCTTTACCTGGTTATGGAGTCCCAACTGCAATTAGTTTTAGCCTTGATGATAGTTTGATAGCATACTTGTTCAGCATTGACCAGACCTTGAACAGAAAATTGTTTGTATTTGATCCCAAGAGTGGGAAGCACGAACTTTTCTTTAGCCCATCAGATGGTGGCCTTGATGAAAACAACTTATCAGCTGAGGAGAAGTTGAGAAGGGAGAGATTAAGGGAGCGTGGTTTAGGAGTGACACGCTATGAATGGGTTAAGACTAGTCCGAAGAGAAAAAGAGTTATTGTACCTCTGCCGGCTGGGGTTTGTTCCCTGACATCTTATATCTCGTTTATGCGTTACTAGTTTCACAAATTATAGTTGAACATTGACTGTCTTGCATTTACTTAATAAGAATAGTTCCTACTTATAATATGTAAGGACTAAAAAATTACCTTCATAAGCAAGCTATTTCATGTCCTCTTGTCTGTACCAATTTCTTTCTTTTGCAGTTTTCATACTTTTACCGTTTATCATTCAGGTGAAAATAAAGTTTTCACCATTATTGATTTTCATTTGCAGTTTGTCAATTCAATTGTAGTCTGTTTGCTACCTTAATTTAAACAAGAGTTGAAAACTTAGCTTCCTAATTGTAATTCTTGACTATAGACTGATCCAGAGCTGCTATATGTGGGCAGATCTATAGTCAGGCGAGTGCTGATAAAGCAGAACTCTTGATCCCAAGTGTCTCTTGCTCACCGATTATAGACCCGCATCTCTCTCCCGATGGGACCAAGCTTGCTTATGTGAGGGATAACGAGCTTCACGTGTCGAACCTTCTATACAACACATCAAAACAGCTGACTGTGGGCGCCAACAAGACTGATATATTAAGTCCTAGAGTCCTTGGTTCCATTTGATTGAAGTTGTCTGTCTCTCAGTAATGCACGCTGATAGAAACAGCGCACATGTTGTATACATGTCATGTGAATAATCTTAATTGATCTTTAATGGCTTGCTCATTTCATTTCCTGTCATCATTTTTCTTCTTAAATGTTTAGGCAAGCATATTTTTGGACACCAAAGGGAGTTAAATTGCTCGCAACTTTCCTTTTCCTGTAAGAGCATGCAAATGTCGTTCTTTTTTCTGATAATGTAGATAGAAATAAGATTTATGTAAAATTCTTTTAGTTTTAAGTGTTTTTAAACACGTGACATGGTAAAGTTGATTTGTTTTGGTTTCTACCTATTTGCCTAATCCACTTCTATGATTGCTCTTCTGAATAAGAAGCCTTCCTTACCACTTATCTTCTGACTTTAGTAAAATTATTACTCTTTTTTTACCATGGTTCGGGAACCCTTGATGTAGAGTTTGAAATCAATGCCAGTAATTTGAAATAATTTTTATTTTGTGTTTGAGGAACAAGAATGATGGAGAAACGTAACCTCAAACTGAAAAAAAAAAAAAAAAAAACCCTCCCATGCTAATATAATAGGACTTCTGCTTCTGCATCATTAATTCTAGTAATTTTTATATGATGTCATTACTCCCTATATGAACAACAAGAAGGTTAGTATCACTAGTATGGGTTAGACTCTTTTTTATGGATTACTTGAATAAATTTTTGCTGGTGCCTAATGTGTTTTTTTGGCAATAATAAAGCTGTGTAGCTCGACTGAAAAGCTGTATATATTTCAGTTGTTACTGCATAAAACTAACTCAGTTTCATGTTGCGTTTTCAGACACATGGCCTTGCTGAGTTCATTGCACAGGTTGGTACTGTTGAACCATACTTCTAATTCTGATATTCAAGCAGTGGTCTGACCTGGTCTGGTTAAAAAAAAAAAAAAACCTCACACAATATCCCAATATCATAGAAGGAAAAGCTCATCTGAGTGTTTTCTCACTGAAATTTTTTTTTTTCTGGCTGTAGGAGGAAATGGATCGTAAGAATGGTTATTGGTGGTCTCTGGACAGCAAATTTATTGCATTCATTGAGGTTGTTTCATCAGATATACCTCTATTTCGAATAATGCACCAAGGAAAAGATTCAGTGGGTTCAGATGCACAGGAAGACCATGCTTACCCTTTCGCTGGCGGTCCAAATGTGAAGGTTCATTTGGGTGTTATTCCTTCCACTGGCGGGCCCATTTGTTGGATGGATCTTCTTTGTGGAAGAGAGCAAGCGGAGCATGAATATCTAGCAAGAGTCAATTGGATGCATGGAAACATTCTTACTGCACAGGTGCTGAATAGAACTCATTCTAGATTGAAGATCCTCAAGTTTGATATTAAAACTGGACGAAGTGAGGTAATCTTGGAAGAAGAAAATGACACCTGGATCGGTCTGCATGATTGCTTCACTCCTTTGGACAAAATACCTAACAGATCTTGTGGAGGATTTATCTGGGCTAGCGAAAAAACAGGATTCAGACACTTATATTTGTACGATATAGATGGGGTGTGCTTGGGACCTATTACTCAGGGTGATTGGATGGTTGAGCAAGTTGCTGGGGTGAACGAGGCTTCTGGCATTGTTTACTTCACCGGGACTTTGGATGGTCCTTTGGAATCTCATCTTTACTCTACCAATTTATTCTCAGATGATGGCCAGCCCTTTCCCTTGAGATTAACCCAAGGGAAGGGAAAACATGTGGTTGTGCTCGGTCATCAGTTGCAGAAGTTTGTTGATATCCATGATTCGTTGGGTTCTCCTCCCAAAGTTACTGTGCACTCTTTGGTGGATGGGCGCTTCATTACATCTCTTTATGAGCAGCCTGCCACCATTCCTAGGTTTAAGAAACTCCCCCTTAAGCCCCCAGAGATAGTGCAGGTGGAGGCTGAGGATGGAACAACTTTGTACGGGGCTTTATATAAACCTGATGCAGCAAGATTTGGACCACCACCTTACAAGACAATGATCCATGTGTATGGTGGTCCCAGCGTACAGCTAGTCAGTGATTCTTGGATTAACACTGTTGACATGAGAGCACAATATCTCAGTAGCAAAGGCATATTAGTTTGGAAGGTTAGATTGCTGGTTTTGCGTTTAAATTGCAACTTTTTTGTTATTTCATTGCATTTTCATGTCATTGTATGCCCTCTTTGTTAAAGTATTTATCTTGCCACTTTTTTCTGCTTTAGGAATATATGCTATCACTCGTGAGTGGTCCAACTCAGATATTGAAGTTATTTTTTTCACTTATTTACCTCAACTTTTAATGTTACCAGAAAAATAGGAGTAATAATAATTTGTTTTGGTGGTTGAATACCCGCCACAGATGGATAACAGAGGAACTTCTCGGCGTGGACTGAAGTTTGCAGGTGCACTAAAGTACAAGTGCGGGCAGATTGATGCTGAGGATCAACTCACGGGTGCTGCGTGGCTCATCAAACAGGGGTTGGCTAAAGTTGGTCACATCGGGCTGTATGGGTGGAGTTATGGGGGATATCTGTCTGCAATGGCACTGGCTAGATTTCCCCAAGTTTTCAAATGTGCAGTCTCCGGAGCACCGGTCACATCATGGGACGGATACGACACCTTTTACACCGAGAAATACATGGGCTTACCTAGTGAAAACCAATCTCACTACTTACAAAGTTCAGTCATGCATCACATTGAGAACATGCAAGGGAAGCTGTTGCTGGTGCACGGAATGATTGACGAGAACGTGCATTTCAGGCACACGGCTAGGCTTGTGAATGCCCTGGTGGCTGCAGGTAAGCCTTACGAATTGCTCATCTTTCCCGATGAACGTCACATGCCGCGTAGACATAGGGATCGTATATACATGGAAGAGAGGATCTGGGATTTTATTGAGCGGAGTCTGTAGATTAATGAAGTTGTAGTTTTGAATGTTCACTTGTGATTAAGTTTCTTGGACTAAACTCGCACTGATGTGTAATAAAATGTTGGTGTACATACTTGTAACACAATTACTTCTAATTAATATCTTTGTATTTCGTATGCATAATGAACAAGAACAATACTAGTATGCAGGAAAATGAGAATTTGTTTGTATTTACTTCCAACTACTAAAATCTCTCGTCTCAATCAATTCAACTGTGAAGTCTCTAATACTATATTTTAATCTGTGATTCTTTATTAATTTGTACAAAATTGGTTCATAATATGAACAAAATACGGAAATACATAAAAAGGTGTGTAATAAATCATGATCCAAGAGGTGGTGCTTGGTGCAATATAAAGATGTGTGTCTATACATATTTCAAAGCATCTAACTTTAAGCCCAACTAATTAGCTGTCACGTTCATTCCCTTCTTTAATTCCTTGTAATAATAATCTTTAATTTCCTTCATTTAATCTTGAAAAAGTGTGACAACCTTTTCCTTCAATTTATCATCGGAATAAGCTTCAGTTCGTTTAAAACTTTATTTATGGGTAAGGATGGGTATGCCCCTCTACATTTTTTTTTTAAAATTACTACTTTATCTTTATCAACATTTTCTTCTCTTTCTATAGGTTGCACAAGGACTTGTTAGGATTTGAGTTTAGCGTAAGACTAGAGAAACTCAATCTCCATTTATGGAATATCTAATTTTTAGTCTTTTTATTAAACAAATATTCTCTGAAAAACGAAAATAAAGAACTTCATTATAACATAAAACAATTTAAGCTCAATCTAAAGCATTGACAAACATTTCACTCCATTCTGTTGGATATTTTAGTGATTTAAAATATTAATTAATATATTATTATCATGTTTTCTTTTAAATCATGGTCAGTAGCATTGATCATGAATTTATTTGGCTGATTAACTTCCAACGTTTCTCTCCCTTATAACCCCAAATATTAAGTATGGTAATAACCCCTAAATTAATTTGCATTTATTCCATTCCAACGTTATAATAGTTGTTCAGTATCTATATATATATTACAAAAATAGTTTGTGATTAGATACATATATTTTCACATACACTTATTTTTCTACATACTGCAACTCAGATATACTTCTTTCAGCTACCAAAAATATATATATATTCTTATATACTATATTATATCATTTTTCTTGAGCATTGAGAAAACACGTGGTTCGGGGTTCTCATCGCTGCACACGAGAGGACTCGGGTCGTCGAATCTTGGGAGGAGAACGTGTTATTTAACAATCTTAACCAGTGCAGTGGGGGCGTTTCTTCTCTAAAGAGAGCGCTACGGCGTGCTTCGACCCAGGCTACTCCTAATCTTTATTTATCTTTAGTTGATTGCATGTTATTGAATTTAATTACATCCTAAATTAATATCCCTACTATTGTGTTGTCTTACTTGAATTTATTTTAGAATTTTCCAACAATTTTAGAGAAGAAAACGTTTTGTTAATTTAGGATAAACAATTTTGTGCCCCACATGGATTTCTTAAATTCTTTGTCTAGTAAGCCTGAAAAGTTTGATGGAAAAATTTTGTGTTGGCAACAACAAATGAAATTTTGGTTGTCTGAATTGGGTTTGCTTTTTGTGATTCAAGATGATTTAAATGATAAGTTTGAAAGTATTGACAAATCTATTGAGTCTTATAATAGTGATAAAGATATTCTTTGTTACTATATGATTTTGAGTGCTTTGTTAAATCTATGGAGTTGGGTTGATCATTAGATTATTGTTTTGATATGGTGAAAAAGATTTCAAATGTGTTTATATTGATGATTAGTTAGATTTTAAAATGGTTGTCTAATGTAGATTTTACGAGTGTAAATAGTATGATTAAACTATGATTATTTTAATTCCCTCTATGAAGTTGGTGCATATTGAATTTAGAATTTGTTACACTCATTGCCTCCCTAATTTAAGCTTTGGTTGGTGTGGTTTGAGGGAATAGAGTTTGCAGAATGTCACACTTTGTCCTAATGTGAAGTTTTATTTTATGTGATGTTTGTCAAACTCGAGGAAAAGAGATATCAGATTTATTGAATTCTTTGTGGCTTATAATTGTGTTCGAAAGGAGTGGATATTTTAGTGTTTGTAAGAATAATGTTTTCACTCATGTTGGTAAATAACATTATACTTATTGATATTTTTCCATAATATTGTTATGCTTATTTAGTTAATGAAATGTGGAAAATTATTTGATACAGTAAAAAATATATATGTAATATTGAGGAGTAATTATTTGTAAGGTGGTTTTGAATAAATCATATGTTTTGTTAATTCGGTGGGCAGTTGATTTTTTAAGACTCTTGTTGGACGGGAAAAAGTTGAATTATTTGTTAACTCATGTTTTGTTGTGGCTATGCTTATTTCATGAGTGATAGTTATTCCTGTGATAAAATCGGATGTTAAATTTAATATTGAGTTTTTGAATGATTAAATTGATTTCATAGATGAAATGTATTGGCCTTGAATACAAGGTAAATTTATGTGGTGTTTTGAGAAATTTACTTCCTTGTAATTTTTTTTGAGAGGTTAAAAAGAAAAAAAAAATTGGGGTGAATTTAGCATATCATAATACAACAATTATTTGAGAAGAAAAATATTTCTCTGGTGGTGGATATATCCGGTTAGAAACATGGTATGAAAGATCATAATTCTTGTGGAGCATATTCTATTTTGAATGAATTTTATTGAAATTGAAAAGAGGGATAAATATATTGTTTGGATATGATCACTAGTCTTGTTATACTTATTTTTTTTTATTATTATACGTATATGTTTTTTTTCTTTTTGTGTATAGTAATTAAATATAAAAATTTATTAATTTCTAAAATAAATATCATTTTAAAGTAACGTTAGCGCAATGATGGCAATTATCAACTTCTCCATCTTTGCCAAATCAAAATGTGATTATTTAAATAAATAAATTATTTTATGAATTAGACTGTGATCTAATGATATTGAATAATTTGAGTCTGTGTTAATATCATTTCTATAAATATATATATAAAATATATTTTTGGTTGAATAATCACTCTTTCCCTGAAATACATATTTGAGTTAGCATTTGATGCGTAACCAAATGTTGTTTAGCGTTAAAATTTAAGTGGATTTTAATTTTAAAAATTAATTATTCTTGTCTAGTTGTTAGAGATTTTGAAAAAGGTTGGGATTAATTTCGTTAACTCTTATTGACATGTTTTTAAAATTACAATTATTAAAAGTTGGTTGCTATTTAGATGGATATAGAAATTTCTTTCTTAAATGGAGATTTGCGTAAGAAATTTTATATGGCTCAATTTGAAGATTTTATTGTGACTTATGAGCATAATAAAGTTTGTAAATTTGTTGAATCTTTTTATAGATCCAAAAGTGCATACTACATAGCATGAAAAGCTTGATATAGAAGCATGAGTTATTATTGTTTTGTATCATATGATACATGTGTTTATATAAAAATTATTGGAGATAATTGTGTTATTTTATGTTGACGTTGAAAATTATTGTCATCGCATTTAGAAATGAAAGTTGTTAGTCCTATACATGTAATTTTTGGGGACTAAATTCATTAAAGATGGTGACTCCATTTTTTGTGACAATCTCATTATATTGAAAATTTTGATGTTAGTGCACATATGTTGTTGGTGAATTAGTGAAGTATACTTATATTCAATTGAATGGCTATTTAAATATTTTGAAAGGGTTTATTAATATGTTCTTAATTAATTCACTGATTCTACTAATGTCTTATAAGATTTCAGTGATCTAGAGTCCACTAGTGGGTGGCTATGAATTTACTCTAGCAGGTGGAGCAGTCATAAAAGTCTGCTCAATGGTGCTCAACAATTCCCTCCATATCTTCGTTTTGGGTAGTCAAGTGGCGATTGTTAGAGTTAAAAGAAAAAATTATAGTGAAAAAATGAAGGCATCTCACTGTTGGACATAAATTAATTAGACACTTAATTTTTCACGGTGTTGTTTCTTTGGATTTTTTCAGGTCTGACAAAAATACAGCGCTTACAAAGAAACTGACGCGTCAGCAACTTCTATATTATATATAATCATCGAGGGGAATGAGATTGGAGCCTATTAATTAAGTCACCACAGTGGAAACCCGTCTTCGGAGGTATGGCGATCCCATGAACGAAGTTCAACGGGTAAAAGCAAAACTGTAAAGGGGTGACTTGGAAGAGCACACGTGATGAATATAATATTTTTGCGGAAATATTTCCGGGTCTCATTCCTATGGTGATAAGTGCTCTTCATGTGACGTTTGAGGTTGAGTCTAACTCTTAATGAATCCAAAGGCATATCTTTGCGAGTGATTGGTCACAAGTTACCCTTGGAGGATTCACCTAAGTGAACATAGTAGTGGGGTCGCTACTGTGGGGGTGTGGGCTACTCCCTAAAAATGTTCATGATACAAGATTCCGTGCATGACCGGAAAGCACACCACTGATAGAACCACAATGTTTACTCGTACCGTGTGTGGGATGGATTGCCATATTTTTCAAAGGACATAGTTCAAGATATTCATGTCACTATGTACCTAATGTGGTAGTTTGTTCACACTAAGTGGAGGTTCAAACCCGTAAGGTACCTACACCTATTACACGGTATTATATGCTCAATTTATTTTCGTATATATATTATTTATTTTAAATCATGTGGGGGAATGTTGGATATTTTAGTGATTTAAAATATTAATTAATATATTATTATCATGTTTTCTTTTAAATCATGGTCAGTAGCATTGATCATGAATTTATTTGGCTGATTAACTTCCAACTTTCTCTCCCTTATAACCCCAAATATTAAGTATGGTAATAACCCCTAAATTAATTTGCATTTATTCCATTCCAACGTTATAATAGTTGTTCAGTATCTATATATATATTACAAAAATAGTTTGTGATTAGATACATATATTTTCACATACACTTATTTTTCTACATACTGCAACTCAGATATACTTCTTTCAGCTACCAAAAATATATATATATTCTTATATACTATATTATATCATTTTTCTTGAGCATTGAGAAAACACGTAGTTCGGGGTTCTCATCGCTGCACACGAGAGGACTCGGGTCGTCGAATCTTGGGAGGAGAACGTGTTATTTAACAATCTTAACCAGTGCAGTGGGGGAGTTTCTTCTCTAAAGAGAGCGCTACGGCGTGCTTCGACCCAGGCTACTCCTAATCTTTATTTATCTTTAGTTGATTGCATGTTATTAAATTTAATTACATCCTAAATTAATATCCCTACTATTGTGTTGTCTTACTTGAATTTATTTTAGAATTTTCCAACACATTCATCACCCTCTGCAATAAAATTTGAACCACGTTTCTTGGTATTCAACATTTTCGTTCCATATATATATATACTCCAATATCATCACATTCAAATTTACACAAAATCACTCCAAATTTTTACACACGATTTCCACTCAAAAATGAAAGCAAAATCTGGTGTCCTACAAATTACAAAAATATTATCAACCTTTTAAACAAAATTTGAGCAATCTTAATAATCTTTTACTACTCTTAATTATACTGTGCACCCGAGTGCATCCTAAGATAGGGTGCACATACTTTAAAAAACGTATACAAATATAAATAAAAACATATTCAATTATGAACAAAAATGTATACAAATTAATTGTTAGTTTTTTAATGAAAAATTGAGCTTAAAAAATATATAATTATTAAAAAATATGTACAGCATACACTATTGAATAAAAAATTATACACATAAGGATGCTAGTTTTTTTAATAAAAAAAGTAGTGTGAAAAAAGTATACAATTATTAAGAAATACATATATAAAATAGAATAACATGTATACAAAATAGAATAAACAGTTATACACATATGGGTGTACCCTTGCACCTGGGTGCATCTAATATCAACTCACATTTTATTCAATTTTCCCAAATACTCATTTCATCTCTTATATCATCTCATCAATTTTCTCAACTAAATACGAATTAGGCTTGTTAAATGTGTCGAGCTCTTGATTAGAAGAGTCTATAAACAAGTTCGAGTCTCACTTGTTAAGCAAATCTATTCGAGTTTTTCCAGTTTTAACTTATGGGACCTTATGAAAAAAGTATAGAACCATCATGACAGTACTTATATGATGTGGCAAAATGTGATTGGTACTGCTTATGAATACGCATCCCCTCTCCCCAAATATTGATGAGGACATTTTGGAGAATTCCACGACGTCTCATTTCAAATAAAAAAGTTAAAACAAAGTAAGGAAACCACATTGGATGGACACGTCATGATTCTCTCCGCTTAAACGTCCGTTGCCCGAATTACCATTATGCCCATCCTCTTGCAATGGTTGAAACATAACTTATTTGCGAGGATTTAACTAAAACTCCCATTAATGATTTATATATACATATATATACGAGTACACACGGATAAATTATTATAATCAATCAAAAAATATAATTAAAGATAATATTTAATTTATAGATATACATAATTTAAAGAGCGAGGCTTGCGTGCGCCCGGACGCACGGGAACACATTCCATGCGCCTTTAGAAATTTAGTATTATGGGTAAGGGTACATTGATTTGATCTAAAAGGTATACACTTTAATTAATAAAGGGTACATCATTTTGTTCTAAGGGTATACACTTTTCATTATTATTTTTTTTTCTTTAAAAAATAAAGGTTACACATTTTTATAATAAATGGTATACTCCCTCCGTCCCTCGAAGTATTTCACGTATTGTTGTGCGCGGAGTTTAAGAAAAAAATATTTTTTATGTATAAAGTAAGAAAGAGAAGAAGTATTTTAATTAATTTAATGAAAAGGGTGTGTAAAGTTATTGGAATGTGTGAAAAAGTGAGTATTATGTTGGGATGTGTGTAAAAAGTATGTATTGTTATAGTGCATTTTTTACCATTTTTAGTAAAAGTAAAGTGTGAAATACTTTGTGGGACCGATGAAAAAGAAAAGTGTAAAATACTTTGGGGACGGAGGGAGTACAATTTAACACAAAATTCTAAATGCGCACAGAGTGTTGTTTATGCGCCCAGATACACACAATAATTTTCTTTAGAAAATAAAGGTACACATCTGTATACTAAAGGGTATACAATTTAACACAAAATTCTAAAGACGCACAGAATGTGGTCCGTGCGCCCGGGTGCACAGGAGTTTTTGCCTAATTTAAATAGTATATACATGAATAATAAAATGATAATAATAAAATAATAATAAACTAAAAATAAAAGTAGCATTACTAACTAATAAAAAAAATATGATTAAAGATTGTATTTAATTTGAAGATATACATAAATAATAATAATAATAATAATATATAATAAGTTGGATATATTATAGATATACATGATTTAAAGATATACATGAATCATAATAATAATAATAATAAAATTAAAAGTATAAAGATTATATATGTAATAATAAAATAAAAAATAAAAAATATACGATAATTAAGCACGTCGCGAAACCTTATATTTTTAAAAAGATATTTATAACAACGTATTCGTAATTAGTATATTATATATATATATATATATATATATATATATATATATATATATATATATATATATATATATATATATATATATATATATATATTAGATAAAAGTAAATGAAGGTTCATTTTCTTCAAGATTAGCGGTAACTTAATACATACGTCCCAATAGTTAATTTTTTTTTCTAAATGAAAATGAAGAAATATAATATTATAATAAATAGTAATTTTTAACTAAACACATGTGTGAATCGAGTTCTGAACCCTATTTTTATCGATTATTATTTAGTGTATTAAAAACTACTTTTTAGATAGATAAACTAATATTCTTCTAAACAAAAAAAAATTACTCTTCAAATTTTTGCACACTCTGATTTATAGATTACTCGTTAATATACTCCCTCCTTCCGCTTCTAAGGTATCTATTTTACTATTTTTTGCGTTCGTTTTAAAAATATCCATTTTTCCTATTTAATAAAAAAGTACGCAATACGGCCCACCACTTCTCTCTAATACAACTACCCACTTTACATATAATAATAATACTTCTTAATTTATGTGCAAAAAATAAATGGATACCTTAGAACTGGACGGAGGGAGTATGAAAAATTACTAACTACTATTCTACTAAATAAAAAATATTAATCTTTAAAAAATAATTTTTTATGTATTAAAAAATAATTTCACAAAAACAGATTTACGTGTGAACCCAGTTTACATCAGACTTACTTAATATTTTAATATATAGTGAATAGTTATATTAGTATTGTATGTGTTCTCCATGAAAATATATTAATTATTTTATTTAGGTCTCCTATACCAAAAAAGAAAATATAACTATTGAAATGAGACATCCAAATTAAAAATATATAATCATTATTGTAGGACGAAAAGAGTCTATTTTCACATAACATTAAAAGTCAATTCTTCAGTTGATATCGTTAAAGCCTTCGCAAAATTTCGTAAAGTTCAAATTGCATGATAATAAAATAACAGACACTTCATTTTTAGATTGGCTCGCATGTCCTCTACATTGATCAAAGCAAAGAGGAGTGTATCTTACTTTGACTCCATCTAAGGACACCTTGGCTCTATATTCTTCATGTGAAGACCACATCTCTTTTGATCCGTGGTGGATTCAGGAAATTTTTTTCGGGGTACGACATGTAATTATAAAAATATTACTCCTTCTTAAGTAATACATGTTTTTTGTATGCATAGATTAAGAAAAATTAATTTTTATATTTAAAGTTGCTTAAATGTGTGTAAAAAATGAGTATTTTAGATAATTTAATGAAAATATGTATAAAGTTATTGAAATATGTGTAAAAAATAATATTATTGAGATGTATTTCTACCATTTTTAGAAAGGTATATTTGTGATGAGGTGGATCAAAAGAAAAGTGTGAAGTAATTAGAGGGACGGAGGGAGTATTTGATATTCAAAATCGTATAATAATTAAATAACACTCTAAATTATAATTATTGTTGACACCATCTACTTTTTATTTGTAAAAACAATGTAAGACATTATTATTATGAATTTATAGTGTAAATTTATTAAAAATTATGATAAATTGTGTATAAATTTGTGTTAATTAAATAATTTGAGGGTACAAATTAATTAATATATAACTATTTATACATATAAATATATATAAAAAAATTTAAAAAAAAATTAAAGGTGGGGGTAAGGGGGTTGGGGGGTTTTGGGTACAGCCGTACCCCCTTGTACCCCCTGTATCCGCCACTGCTTTTGATAGGTTCGTAATTTTACAAATATTTTAACTCACAAATTAGCAATGTTTGCTTTCAATGACTCCTTAACAAGTTAATTCGAAGGCTAAATATAGTGTGCACCCAGGTGCACACGAAACTTCGTGTGCACCCACATACAAATATAAACAAAAACATATACAATTATGAGTAAAAATATATACAATTTAATTGTTAATTTTTTAATAAAAAATTGAGTGTAAAAAAATATACAATTATTAAAATACATGTATACACTATTGAATAAAAAGTTACACATATGAATGTTAGTTTTTTTAATGAAAAACTTAGTGGGAAAAAAATATACAATTATTATAAAACACTTGTACAAAAGAGAATAACATGTATACAAAATAGAATAAAAAGGTATACACATATGGGTGCACCAATGCACCCGGGTGCACCTAATATACACTCTACTTCGAAATCCTCTTCTAATTTTGTCCTAAGTTGATTCTTAAGTTGATTAATGATCATTCTTATTTTTTAACTTTTAAAATAAAGAGGGAATGCTCCACTATACTCGACACGATTTAAGTTTTTTTTTTTTGTTTATATTTTTTGTTTTATCCCATTTATAAGAAGATATGTTTAAATGCCCAATTTTACCAAAATAGTCTTTACTCGATTTATTATTTAATTGAAATAATGACTCGATTTTATATATTTATAATTCGATTGTACATGTTAATGACTCAGTTGACATATTAATAGGTCGATTAAATTTTTAAATCGAATTATAAATTGAGTCAAAAATATTTTTATTATTATTAATTATAAAATTTAACACTAAAATAGATATTAAAAAAATTAAAATACAAAAAGGTACATTAAAATTTTACCCTAAAATAAAATACTCCTTCCGTCCCAGGAAAGTCTGCACCCCCTTCTCGGTACGGAGATTAAGAAAGTGATAACTTTTAGGAGTATTATGGTATTTTTTGATAATAAATAGTAAATGATAAAAGTATGTTATGGGTGTTAGATTTGAGTAATTTTTTTATAAATAAAAAATTTGGGGAAAGGATAATTATGTTTGACTTTTTATTTTTTTTAAAAGAGACAAACTTTTGCATAACAACCTAGTGTCATCTAAGGGGGAGTATCTATTTTGTAGGTAGGTGAAAAGTCCTCGTCTAAAATGCTTATTAGGCATTGACCTAATTAAATCATATCCTCAGTGCTCGTTTGCTTGCATGTATTAAGGGGGATTGATACGCAGTATCTCGTAATATCACATTTGTCTCGATATATTTATAATATTTTGTTAAAGGTATTAAAATCCCCCATATTAATAATATTATTCCTTTGGTATTGTGTATTTCACCTCAATAGGTGGGATGCACAACACCACCATTTAATACCTAGGTATTAAATGTAATTTTACCATTATACCTTTATCCAATAATAATAATTATTATTATATTAATAATAATAATTTATATAATAATAATAATTAAAAGTATTAATAATAATAATAATAATTAATAAATAATATTATTTAAAATAATAATTAATATTATTATTATTAATAATAAATAATATTTATCATTATACCCTTATCCAATAATAATAATAATTATTATATTAATAATAATAATAATTAATAATAATTATTAATAAATAATATTAATATAATGAGGAAAAATTACTAATAGATACACACTTTTAATCTAAATTACAATGAGATACAAGGAATTTAAATAATTACTCTCACATACAAAATATTAAAGTAAAATACCAAATATAACCTTATAATCCCATACACTTTTAAACCACCAACCCTAACCCTCACCCACCCACCCGCCGGACCGACGTTGACCTACCATTGAACGGCATTGACCGACCGTTAACCGGCGTTGACCGATGCCGGACTGTCGTTGACCGGCCGTTGACCGCCGCCTGCCTGCTGCCGAAATTTAAAATGTGCAAAAACAAAATTGTGCAAAGCAAATTGTACAAAATCAAATTGTGCAAATACATAGGGGTATTTATGGTATCACAATCATAATTGTGCAGTTATGAGTAATAGTACTTTGAGTCATGTAGTTTACTCAATTATACATTATTTTATGCACCTTCTAGTAAGTGACCCATATAATAATAATTAAAAGTATTAATAATAATTATTATTATTAATAAATAATATTATTAAAAATAATAATTAATAATAATATTATTAATAATAAATAATAATTATTATTATTATAAATAATAATAATAAATAATATTATTATTATTAATAAAAATAGTAATAATTAATAATTATAATAAAAATATTAATAATAATAATTAATAATATATATTGATAATTAAAATTAATAATTAATAATAAAAATAATACTTTATAATAATAATAATAACAACAACAACAACAAAAACAATAATGGTAAATATGTCATTTTACTTATTATCCATTTGTTGATACTCAATAACAAACATAAAATACTCTATCCGTCCCGTCCTAATGGTTACATATTTTCTTTTTGGATATCTCATCCTAATGGTTACATTTCACTTTTTGGTAAAAGGAACCCACTCCCACATATCATACTAATACACATACCCACTACATATTAAAATATTATTTCTCTCACCTCAATACACATTAAAATACTATAGTCCTTAATCCCCATGTAAAAAGCAAACGTAACTATAAGGACGAGACGAAGGGAGTAACTTATCAACAATCCCATTTTTTCATAATACCAAACAATAATACAATTAATCACAAATCAAACAAATCACATTATACACAATATTTTTATATTCCATATCCACGTGCAAATGACTCTCACGGTACAAGTCAAATATGGTACTCCTTATTTATTACAATTAAAAAGAGAAATAAAATCAATTACTAGTACAATTTGGCCATAGTAAATTCTAGAACTCCGAACGGCGTTAAAAAGACCGTTTAGAGCTTGAAATAAAGCAAGAATGGTGGGTTCCACTTCCACTGTCAAAGCTCTCCGTAAATTCCCCATTGCTCCTCTTCTCTCTCTTGCTTCAACGGCCAAAAAATCTGTGGAAGAATTTTCATCTAATTCAGTATTGTGAGTGATGAAAAAAATGAGAATGGGATCTAGGTAGCATTATTTCCGCATTTCCGTTGCATTTGGTCAATCGAGAATTCAATCTTGGTTCGCATTTGCTTATCGCAGGTAAGAGATTCAAAAAATTATCTGTACTAGTCATTACTTACTGAGAACTGTCTTACGTTTCTTGGACAATGCCCTGCTTTTCTGATGCTAATTCACCGAGAAGAAGTTTGATCTTGCTTTAGTTTACGCGTTGATGAATGGAATTTTGTTGCTAGACTAGAAGCACAATCAATGTATCAATGTTTCTTTTATGGTTGGAGATAATGAATAAGAATCTGGGGGGTTTGGTTAACTAAAATTCCTCATTTTCTTCTACTTTCTTGCTGTTCAAGATTTTACTTGATATTACTATATCATAGTGGATCTAGATAGGTTTGATGAAAAATAAAGTGCTCTCTTTGAATGTTTTTTTGGTGTACAGGGAGAATATTTTTGATCTTCTTGGGTTGCAATGTCGGTTGCCAGTGTAGCTCTTAGTCCAGTTTATGAAGGTTATTGGAACTTTCCGGGCCGTGTCTCGGGCCAGCATCACCCACCGTCAAATGACTCCATTTTAATCTACTTAACTAATGGTAGTTCCGTGATTCCTATGCGGGTTCTGGAATCAGATTCAATTGCTTCTGTGAAACTCAGAATTCAAGAATGCAAAGGGTTCTTTGCAAAGAAGCAGAAACTTGTTTTTGATGGGAAAGAAACGGCGAGGAACAATTCTCAGGTGCGGGACTACGGCGTATCGGATGGGAATGTGCTACATCTCTTCGTCCGACTCTCTGATCTCAAGCCATCACTGTTCGGACAGTGTGTGGTAAGGAATTTGAGTTTCATGTTCAAAGAAAAAGGAGTGTGGGGTATGTGAAACAGCAAATTGCTAGGAGGGGAAATGGCTTTTTCAATCTCAAGGATCAGGAATTGTTCTGTGATGGTGAAGAACTTGAGGATCAGAGGATTATAGACGATTTATGCAGGAGCAGTGATGCAGTTATCCATTTTCTGGTTCGTAAATCAGCAAAGCTGAGAGCTATAGCTATTGAGAAGGATTTTGAGGTATCAATAGAAGCGTCAGATATAGAAGAGAAGGTAGATGATGAGTTTAATAGGTTTGAGTCTAACCGGAGCAGTCAGACTGACAAACTTGAGGTTGTAGCTATCAATCCTCTGGAACAAGATTTCATCCTTGAACCACTAACTGCTAACCCTAAGATTGTATTATCACCAGTAATTAAACAGCTAATTGATTCGACTTTTAATGGTCTAGAAAGGGGTAACCTGCCTATTAGGTCTTCCGAGGGATCAGGGGGTGCTTATCTCATGCCAGATTCATCAGGTCGAAACTATGCCTCTGTATTCAAGCCAATGGATGAGGAGCCCATGGCTATAAACAATCCTGGTGGCCTACCAGTGTCCTCAAATGGTGAAGGTTTGAAGAAAGGTACACGAGCCGGAGAAGGGGCATTGAGGGAAGTTGCTGCATATATTTTGGATCACCCAAAAGGAGGTCCACAATGGGTGCGTACTGATGAGAAAGGCTTTGCTGGGGTTCCACCTACGGTCATGGTGAAATGTCAGCATTACTCGGAAGGTTTTAAAAGTAAAGCGAGTAAGAAGTGTGGTAGTTGTGAGGACATAGGTCCTCGTGATTTCCCTGTGAAGGAAGTGCACAAGATATGTGTGTTGGACATAAGGTTGGCAAATGCTGATAGACATGGTGATCCATAAAGATGGCGTGGATGGCCAAATTGTTCTTATCCCAATCGATCATGGATACTGCTTGCCTGAGCATGTTAATAGATTATGAGACATTATTGATTTAAGGTGCATGATCCTCCTCCTAGGTAAGCTTTTTAGAATTCAATAGTCAATTCTTTCCAATCTAGTTGTGGTATGATTAAAATGTTGCAGTTCGAGTGGCTTTACTGGCCTCAAGCCCATGAAGCTTTTTCTGTTGATGAAATGGCTTACATAGAGTGTTTAGATGCGGAGAAAGACCTGGAACTTGTGAGGTTCTACGGATGGAATGTTCCACATAGATGTGCACGTGTGTTTCGAATTTCCACCATGCTTCTGAAGAAAGGTGCGGAGTCCCTTCACCATAGGAAGCATGATGTGCAGGGACACGATGAAGAAAGAATCTGCCATCGAGAAAATGGTTCAAGAAGCACAACAAGGCGCGTTGCCTGGAACTAGTGAATCCATGTCAATAATCATGGACCGTTACCTCAACGCTCTTGTAACAGAATTAAACCTCTCCATTCCTGAGGATTGGAATGGAATTAAGTAGATCCATTCATATGATGTCTGTTTTATAAGAAATATAGACTCTCACCTTACTTTCTGTTTTTTGCTTCATCTTTGCGTTGAACTCAATAGTCACAACAAATTACCTCCACATTATTATAGAGTTTGCTTCATTCAATATTATTTACAAAAATAAAAAAGACATGCTAGCTTTTGTTCTCTCTAAATTATGTTAATAAAATTCATGAATAAAAAAAGTTCAACAAAATGTATGCAGCTCACATCATCAATGAGAGTTGATTCCGCTATCAAAATGAGTTGGTGGATTAGATTGACCCATCACTCATCATTTTGCATGTTAATTGTTGAGAGTGGAATTTCACGTATTTTAGGTCTCACATTACACCGTTTTTGATAGAATGTGGCCATGATTTTGTATAAAATGACATGGTTTTCATATCTTGCATAATTAAGATGCTACTAAGGTGTTTTGTTGAGTTTTGAAGGGTAAAACATGATCAAAAGTTCAAAGTTGGAATGAGGAGTGAAAGTGAGAAGGAATGCTGAAAAATACAGTCCATGTTGCACAAATTTCTGCATTCTTATAGAAGTCCAAATTTATCATATGATATATGGTTGGAAAGCCACAGAAGAGAGGGTCGTTTTGATATAAAGAACACCCCAATTGGATTCCAAACGAGAAAGTTATGATCAAAGTGCTAACATCGCACATGCTGTACCGAGCAGCCACTTTGCATGACTTTTTACATATACAAATATTAGAGTTTCTCAGAGTTCTTTATATAGATAGAAAGCCAAGGAAAAGAGGAACACGTGAGCGCAAAAATCATTCAAATTGGAGTCCGTATGAAGAAGTTATGCTCAAAACGGTGAAGTCGCGCAGTGCAGTCTCCGCAGCTCGGGAGGCCGCTCGGCTCGAGCGGGACCAACATTTTGCGAATTTCCAGCCGAGTGGAGTGCCCTCAGAGCCTACACAACGTTCCCGTTTCACCCATATGCTGCTCGGCAGGTTTGGGGGCCGCTCGGCCATGAGCTCGGCTCGAGCAAGGTGCCGAGCGGCCCAAAATCGGGCCCAAACGAGACCTGTTCGATGCAGCAGTGTATATATACCCTCAAATCGCGATTCTGAAGCAGTTTCGATCGCGAAAAAGCCCTGCATCAGTCCTAGAAACAATTAGGGAGATCGAGACACAAATTGGAGAGAACCCATCCATAATCCATCATCAATTCACACCTCCAATTCTTCCATATCAGATTGACAACCTGATTTCACCATCCATCCACTTCCAAGAGGGTTCCAAGTGCTAATTGAGGGAGAATCGAGCAATTGGAGAGACGGAGAAGGAACGAAAGACTACGTCTACACTAGGGTTTCACAATTCCTATCTTTTCCTTCCTTTTACTTTGATTTTTGGTATGAATTGCTTAGCCATGAGTGTTGCTTGTGACCTCATGGGCTAATTTTATATACAGTTCTAGGGTTTGATGGATTGATTTAATTGATTTGGGGATTTAGACCAAAGATTAGGATTTTATTCAGCTGAGCTTTTGATTTTACTTATTTTATTAAGACTTGCTTATCTGCTTCGTAACGTCTTCATAATATATTCATGACATCCGCTATAATGCTTGGATTATTGTGTTAGCTTGTGTGCGTTCATGATTGGTATTGTCTATCTGTTATAGATTAGAGTAGCTCCGCTATAAGCACTTTAATTTCATGAACTGGTTAATCAAATACTTGATTAGTTTAGTGGAACAATGCAATTAGACAATCAAGTAGGAAGTGAATAGAACCTTGTAGTAATTCCAGAAAATATCTTGTTAGTCGGGCTTACCATCCGGAGGTATTGTTGCATGCTTTGATTAGTATCTAGGAATAAGGCTTGGTAATATTTGCGCACCTTAAGATTTAAACCAGATTATACTGTTAGCTTAGAATCGAATTATATTCGGTGGGATAACAGGGATATGTGGTGTATTTTCAGTGAAACTGCATGAATGAACAATCGTAAGTTTAATAACCCAAATTAATTGGTCTCTACCTGATACCTTAGAACTGCTCGTCATCTCTTGATTAGAAACTTGCTTTTATTTTATTGCCTTTTAATTAATTTAGTTATTTATATTTTCAGTAATTCAGATAATTAATTCACTACAATACTCTGAATATTGGTTACCTTATTCTGATTAAGCTAGTATAATTAGAAAATAAATAGTTAGCTGTCCTTTGGGTTCGATAATTTAACTTGGTCACTTACCGCTACAATTGATATCCTTCATACTTGGGGATTAAATTATAGTGCGCAGAAAAAGCCTATCAAGTTTTTGGCGCCGTTGCCGGGGACGGCTTAATTATTTATTTTTCTTTTATTGCTAGTTTAATTAGGACTTTTTATTATTTTTTTTATTTTTCTTATTTGAATATATTCTGACTATAAATTATCTTTGAGGTACTGAGATGGACGAAATATTGAAAAGATATGGAAATCAAAATGTTATGGATCCTTCTCCATGCATAGACAAAATATTGAAACGCTATGAAAATCATAATGCTATGGTTCCTTCTCCATATTACATGGATGAGAGGAATTATGGTTATGATTCTTTAGTGAATCAAAGTCATTCTCAGTACTACAGTCAAGTCAGATATGAAGATGAATGGTCTTGTGCTTACAATAAAAATTTATATCAACCTTATCAAGAGAACACTTATTCTGGATCGATCGGAGTTTCCCAAGAATTACAAGACGCGTTTGATACTTCTATCAAGAAGCATGAAGAAAACATGGGAATATTGGAAGCTCTAGAAAGAAAGATGAAAGTTCAATCGCAGGAGAGGGAAGTTGCATTGCAGGAGTTTGATCAAAGAACGAGAGACATAAACAATCTTCTTGCGAACATCACTTCAAGTTTAAATTCTCAAGGTCAACAAGAGGAAAGAATGGATGAAAAGGAGTTTGAGGAAGATATTGTTGTTCCATTGTGCCCTGGAATGCAATTTGAAGGTCCTATGTTGTCGCTTGAAGAAGTAGAACTCGAAGAGGAGTCTACTCGATTAAGTCAAGTGGTTCCACTTGAATTGAGCTATCAACTGGAGTCAATTGTTGAGGAAGAAAAGAAAGAAGAAGAGCAAAGTCATGAAGCAACCGAAGAGGACTTGAAGAATGAAATGAGCATTTCTAAACCTTTAAACTCTTTAAGTTGCATTGAATTTAATGATATTGTTTCTGTTGACTTTGTTTCACCTTATGATTCCTCTCATATTCTTAGGGATAGAAAAGAACTAGAAGAGAAGTTGGGAATTTTCGTCGGAAGAAGGAATAAGTGGTGGAGTAGAATGAAGAGGTTGATGAAATTTGATCTTAACATGGTTGGCAAGGTCAAGATAAATTTTAAGAATGCCAATGAGGCCATCCCTCGCCATAAGTATTGGATTGATGAAGAAGCACAGCGATTAGAATACGATGGCAAGGATGAAAGATATCCATGGCCATTCCGATGAGCTTGAGGTATTCCGTCGTGACTCTCCGACGTTAAACATGAGCGCTTGTTGGGGGCTGTCCCTTCCGTTTTATTGCTTTTATATGTCTGTGTTGGTGTAGGAGTTTTATTAGGTGTTGCTTGACTGCGGTATATACTTCTTTGTAAACTTAGTTTCTCACTTCGTTTAATCTAAGTTTGGGGGGATAACGTACATACCTTGTCTTGCAGTGTCGAAATAGAATTTTTACATTGTGTTGTTGCTTGGAGAGTCGATTTTTTTGCGGATTCTTAATATTTTTGATTTATTTGAGAATATTGAGGGTTTCGATTTTTTGCGATTTTTCAGGTTTCGTGTTTTGTTTTGTGTGTTGTTTGTTGGTCCTAGTGTTGGTATAGTTGATTTTTGGTTCTCTATGATGATTTTCTGATTTTTCTTAGCACTTGATTATATGTGTGATTGTTGAGAAGCAATTTGAGATTGTGCTTTGATATTGAGATGCTTGAAATTTGATTATGTGCAAGAAAGATTAGCTATGTAGCTTTATTAGGTTTGCTCGTTCATTCGTATAGCCATGTGAGATTTTGAGCCTTTTTAAATCATGAGAAATTTCATGATTCAGTTTATTCATGTGAGTGTCGTTCATACACACGTATTCTAGAACTTGGCTTTGTATCTTGCTTGAAGCTACGTGTTTGACTAGACAATAGGAAATGATCTTAGGCCATCTTTGTTTTTTATTAGTCACTAGCCATATTATTTTCCTACCTAATGAAATATCCTTAGTCAACCCTTTTGAGCCTAAAAGCCTTATTTGTTGGAAGCCTACGTGATTAGCCAATTGATCCCTTTTGCTAGCCTTTAAAAAATTCCTACCTAGTAGAGAGTTGAAGGAGTCAATTCGGTGTCTTGTGAAGAAACATAAAAGGAGAATAAGTTGGAAGTGATGAAATTTGTTGAAGAGAGTGGTTAAATTGTTGCATAAAGGGGTAGTGCCCGAAACTGGTACCCCATGAAAAGGGTAGTGCCTGAAACTGGTACCCTTATTTGAAAAAGAAAAAAAAGAAAAGAAAAGAGGAAAAGAAAAAAAATTCAAGTAAGGATGTGGTGTTCAAAAGTGAAGGAGGAATCAAATTGCAAGAAGCATTGAAGAGCGTTGAAGAAGAAAGAAGAAAGTAAAGCTGTTTGTTGAAAAGCTGTAAGTCTTCTTTGATTCTCTACTAGTGATTGAGTCACCTTATCCATATACTCCCTACCTTTACCAAAGAGCCAACATTACAACCTAATGCAAGACCTTTGTGATCCTATTGTTGAAATTATCCCTTTAGTCGAGAGTTGAGATGATTGCCAAGCTTATGGTTACGCGTGTGTTTGAATTGACTTTGAGTGTAAACACCTTACCCTGAAGTGTATATCTCACACTTGAGCGATGAGCGTAAATACTACCCGTGAGAATGGTGGATGAGCATTCCGAAAAAGTGAAGTAGTTGATTTGAATTGTATGTTCTTAGATGGATGGTTGTCTTAGTATTTGAAGTATGATTTTTGAATTGTTATATTTTCTTGGATGTGAAGTTGTGAAATTTCCTCTCAATTACTCTATATTGGTTTTTAAGGTCGTTGCCTCGGGACGAGCAACAGGTAAGTTTGGGGGTTTGTTGAGAGTGGAATTTCACGTATTTTAGGTCTCACATTACACCGTTTTTGATAGAATGTGGCCATGATTTTGTATAAAATGACATGGTTTTCATATCTTGCATAATTAAGATGCTACTAAGGTGTTTTGTTGAGTTTTGAAGGGTAAAACATGATCAAAAGTTCAAAGTTGGAATGAGGAGTGAAAGTGAGAAGGAATGCTGAAAAATACAGTCCATGTTGCACAAATTTCTGCATTCTTATAGAAGTCCAAATTTATCATATGATATATGGTTGGAAAGCCACAGAAGAGAGGGTCGTTTTGATATAAAGAACACCCCAATTGGATTCCAAACGAGAAAGTTATGATCAAAGTGCTAACATCGCACATGCTGTACCGAGCAGCCACTTTGCATGACTTTTTACATATACAAATATTAGAGTTTCTCAGAGTTCTTTATATAGATAGAAAGCCAAGGAAAAGAGGAACACGTGAGCGCAAAAATCATTCAAATTGGAGTCCGTATGAAGAAGTTATGCTCAAAACGGTGAAGTCGCGCAGTGCAGTCTCCGCAGCTCGGGAGGCCGCTCGGCTCGAGCGGGACCAACATTTTGCGAATTTCCAGCCGAGTGGAGTGCCCTCAGAGCCTACACAACGTTCCCGTTTCACCCATTTGCTGCTCGGCAGGTTTGGGGGCCGCTCGGCCATGAGCTCGGCTCGAGCAAGGTGCCGAGCGGCCCAAAATCGGGCCCAAACGAGACCTGTTCGATGCAGCAGTGTATATATACCCTCAAATCGCGATTCTGAAGCAGTTTCGATCGCGAAAAAGCCCTGCATCAGTCCTAGAAACAATTAGGGAGATCGAGACACAAATTGGAGAGAACCCATCCATAATCCATCATCAATTCACACCTCCAATTCTTCCATATCAGATTGACAACCTGATTTCACCATCCATCCACTTCCAAGAGGGTTCCAAGTGCTAATTGAGGGAGAATCGAGCAATTGGAGAGACGGAGAAGGAACGAAAGACTACGTCTACACTAGGGTTTCACAATTCCTATCTTTTCCTTCCTTTTACTTTGATTTTTGGTATGAATTGCTTAGCCATGAGTGTTGCTTGTGACCTCATGGGCTAATTTTATATACAGTTCTAGGGTTTGATGGATTGATTTAATTGATTTGGGGATTTAGACCAAAGATTAGGATTTTATTCAGCTGAGCTTTTGATTTTACTTATTTTATTAAGACTTGCTTATCTGCTTCGTAACGTCTTCATAATATATTCATGACATCCGCTATAATGCTTGGATTATTGTGTTAGCTTGTGTGCGTTCATGATTGGTATTGTCTATCTGTTATAGATTAGAGTAGCTCCGCTATAAGCACTTTAATTTCATGAACTGGTTAATCAAATACTTGATTAGTTTAGTGGAACAATGCAATTAGACAATCAAGTAGGAAGTGAATAGAACCTTGTAGTAATTCCAGAAAATATCTTGTTAGTCGGGCTTACCATCCGGAGGTATTGTTGCATGATTTGATTAGTATCTAGGAATAAGGCTTGGTAATATTTGCGCACCTTAAGATTTAAACCAGATTATACTGTTAGCTTAGAATCGAATTATATTCGGTGGGATAACAGGGATATGTGGTGTATTTTCAGTGAAACTGCATGAATGAACAATCGTAAGTTTAATAACCCAAATTAATTGGTCTCTACCTGATACCTTAGAACTGTTCGTCATCTCTTGATTAGAAACTTGCTTTTATTTTATTGCCTTTTAATTAATTTAGTTATTTATATTTTCAGTAATTCAGATAATTAATTCACTACAATACTCTGAATATTGGTTACCTTATTCTGATTAAGCTAGTATAATTAGAAAATAAATAGTTAGCTGTCCTTTGGGTTCGATAATTTAACTTGGTCACTTACCGCTACAATTGATATCCTTCATACTTGGGGATTAAATTATAGTGCGCAGAAAAAGCCTATCATTAATCCATATATGAATTTGAGCTATTGGTGGGGCGGGTGGATTTGTCCATGCGGATGTTTTCACATTTTTTACTTAAAATATATATATTAATTATAATAGGATATCAAAATGAACGAATTGACTAATATTATAAAAAAAATAATCATAAAGTTAATTATTTTTTTAAATTAAATGTGGTGGATTATTATTTGGGTCGGCCTTTTGCTGGTTGGGCTCTTGGTAGGACGGGTTTTATATTTGTTTGTTGGGGCGAGTCAGGTTGAACCGCGTGGACAAAATTTATTTTGACACCTAGACTCAGTTTAAGTTTCCTTGGGCACATGAGGACTCAATTATGGTGTATATTTTTTCATAGTTTTTATACAAAGTCTTTTGGTGACGTGTTAAAATATACCTATTACATAAATATATGTATTTAATGATTGTTAAAATATATTTTTTAAAATATAATTGATAATAAATTAAAGCATGATTTTAGAGTATTATAATATGAATCATTATTAATATACTTTAACCATAAATGATTATATTTTACCTATATAATAAGTATACTTTAGTAATTGAATTATGTGATAGCATTTCTAGCTTTTATCATGTTATTATGAGATTTAACTTTTTTTTTAACCATAATTTATTTTTTTATTGAATTATTCAAGTTAGATGAGAAGGGAATTATTAATTTGTTCACATGCTCCTCCTTTTATTGCACATTAATTTTTTGTGGCTCACCACCTCGCATTATTACTCCATCCTATTTACTCAATCATTTTCCTTTTCCTACCGACACTACTATACATTACATCCTTTCTTATAAAAACTCCTACAGTATATATCATCTATTAACTTCATCCTACATTTTTCAATACTATACCCTTTAATCATACAGCCAATCCCTTTTTTTTTTTTCTTTTCATTTTCTAATAATTCTCTTACAGTATTCCCATCTCCGAACTTGACTTATTTATTATATAAATTTCTGAATTTCACTTATTTTCCCTTTAAAATTCTTGTTTCACTCAACAATTTGTATTAAAAAAATAAATTTTGTATATATTACTATTCAATTAAAACTAAGAAATGGAATTTCTTTTTTTAATAAATAGTAATTGCAAGCTTAATTAGGTTTAATAATTTTAGTAGCATGATATCATATTCAATATACCTAATTAAATCTTAGTTTGATCTTATATGTTGGATTTATAATTAATACACATACGTACAATCTCCCAACCAACCCAATCCAACATATATAATTGCTAAAGTCGTCAATAATTGTACTAGCATTCTTCAATTTTCACACAAGTTGTTACACCATGGAGTATATATTAGAGAGAGAGAGAGAGAGAGAGAGAGAGAGAGAGAGAGAGATTTATGAGTAGGTAGATAGAGTGTAACGACGTTGTTGTTAATTAAGTTTGAAATGATAATCACATTTAAGAAGCTAGGATATTGATACATGTTACGATATATATGAATAAAATGAAATGAGTAGTCCAGTCCTATATAGGATGGAATTGGTTGTAAAAGAAAGATTAATTAAGTTGATAGGCCAGCCAAGAATGCGACCCCGGTAGAAGGCAGCCATGATGATCCGTAGATGAAGTGGGCGACGGTGAACTTAGTGGCCTCGTCGACGGCGGTGATGACCCGATAACCGGGCCAGTTAACCCGCTGGCCTATGGCCCCACCGGGTCCATAGTTCATGTATTCACCGTAGTAGAGGGTGTCGAGGGCAAAGGTGGCATTCCACTCCAACCATCCCCTGGGGTGGATGTGGTCAGCTATGTATGACTGCATGTAGACGGTTCGGGAGAAGAGCTTCCAGGGGCGGCCTAGATAGGTGGGATAATCCCCCTTGGCGGCCATGAGGTCGGCCTCCCCGACGATCCTACAGGCGTGGATGGAAATGCCGGTGTTCTGATTGGGGTCCTTGCGGTTCTGAGCGGTGATGGTGTTCTTTTGGAAGGGCATGGGCTTGCGGGCGTAAATGCTGCAGTTTTGGAACACCACGGCCGCGTTCCCAAATATGAAGTCCACGGTGCCGTAGATGTCACACTCGCGGTAAAATTGTCTCTGCGAGTGGGCGTAGAGGGTGTCTTGGTAGCCGATGATGTTGCACCGGTATATCACCGCGTGGTCCGCCCCCACACGCAGTGCCACTGCTTGATGCTTCCCTGCCCCAGCATAGTTTTCAAATGTCATGTCCTTTGCAATGAAACCACACCCAGTTGCAGCTGCAATAAAACAAACAAATTTACACATCTCATTACTAATACTATTTTATATGTACTAATATATATGCTACTGCTCCCCTCCCCCCACATGAAAACTGAAGCGCCTACCAATACCAATATCTCTCCAACCACCACTCAATAAGTTGTAATGAAATACAGCTAGCCATGCTCCAGTTGATAAATCTAATTTTAATTTTATAAACCTAATTTTTATTTAATTGATATATCGGCTTTCACAAATCAAAATTCAAAAGCAACAAGTCTCCTCAGTATCCTAGTACCACTCAATAAATGGTTAATAAAATATACTAGTATAATTTGCTGTTGAAAGTTTCGACCTAACAAGAACAACAACCTAGCATTAAAGTCTAGTATTGAGGCTCTTGCTTGCACATAATGAATGTCACAAGAATATTGACCATACCACCTCCAAAGTGGGTGAAAATAATCTAACGCGATATTACATTATTTCCCATTATTATATTATTTACCAGTGAAGATTATAAGAGTTGGTACGGTTAAATTTACTAAGGAAAACTAATTTAAATGTTTGGAGTCTATAATATCAGAGTAAATATAGTTCTGGAGTTTTTCAAGCTAATTTTCAAAATAAGGCCTTATTTGAAAAAATTGCAAGTGCGGATTTAAAATAGTTTATAAGTTGTTAACTCTTCATTTGAAACCCCGAAAACTTTAAAATACTGTACATAAATTCATGATTAAACAAACTTATGGAGTATGAAAAAGTCCAAAATGGCTTATCTTATTATCCTTGCACCCCCAGTATAAATTTTACAGTTATGATTTTCGACGACTTTAATTTACCTTCCATTTTAATCTTGTTTTTCTTTTAATCTTTTATTTGAAAATTTAGAACCTATGATTAGTTTATTTATTTTTTTAAGTATAACAATAAATAAATACCAAAACAGAAGGAGTTTCTTTTTCTTTTTTTCTTTTTTTAACAAAATAAAAATTGCAAAATTGTTAAGGAAAAAATAACGACAACTTTTATGAGTTGATAATCAGAGTTTACATAAATTCAAATAGCGGGACCCATAACACAATCCTTTCAAAAATTATTAGTAAATAAGGGGGGGAATTAAACAATTTAAGTACGTACGTAAAGTTTATACAATTTAAATCTGATAATCACATCATTCCACTCACGAAATTGTCATTTTTCTTGAAAAAAAAAGACCAAAACGCTTTTGAGGAACTTTAAAAGCTATCGGCCAAGAAAAGAGGGAACCCACAATGAGTGGGTAAAAAGTGAATTAATTAAAAATAAAGAGAAGTTCTTGAAGGGCAAAATAGTGAATTAAGATTAAATTTGGTAATACATAGACAAGAATCTAAAAAAAAGCAAGCATGAGAGGCACGTGCATGATCTCAACTACATGCAAATACCATACAGACCAGCCCATTGTTTAATGTTTAGTCGGTTTTCACTTTTAGCTGAGACCATCCGTTTTACTATTTCAAAGGTTTTTACTGTTTAAAAGGATAATCTTCTCTAGATTAAAGTTAGGATTAATTAAAAACTTTAATGATCATTTTAGAATATAAGGTAGTTTGAGAATGTAAAAACGAGGAGTATTTACCAAATGTTGCGGTGTGGAATGTGGTCATGTTCTCCTGGACGCTTTTTCCACCTGCAATGACCGTAATGCCCTTACCGTCTCCCACGAACATGATGTTGGTCTTCTTCCTCCCCACCTTCAATATGTCCTCCTCATACCTATTTCGAATCTTCAATCAATCAACTATACTAGAGTATTTCTTTCAATTTTAAATTTACTCTTTAATCATAATTATTTCTTTCTTGAATTAGAAATTAAGTACACATGGAATGCCTATCCTTAAACTATATGCTTAAAGGTGGGCCATCACTTATTACCTTTAATATTATTCTACTATTCAATACAACAACGTATTACATATTGTGGATCCCATATTCCTTATTGTGACTTATACATAGACTATTCTATTACATTAAAAAAAAAAAAAAACGATTCTAATATATTTATATGTAGTGAATAAATTTATTATAAAAATAAAAAATGATGCTCTACTGTAGAACAGGACCAAAATGAGGGAAGATTTTTTTTTTTATGAAATAAAAATGAAATTGGTATAGTTCACGGGGTGGAAATTATAATAATGAGGAAATCTAATAAATTAATATTAATTAGTAGTATGACTGTAAAAGTGTGATTAAGAGAATAGGCAGTTAAGTTATAGTGATATTAAGGTCGGGAGGGAGAAAAAGTGATTTATGGTACACGTGAACTTACTTTCCTGCCCTGACGTAGATAATGATTCGGCGGGGATTATAATCCGGCACTTTTTTAATGGCCTCCGCAATGGTCTTGCAGGTTCCGTTGCCGTCTTTTGACACAATTATGTCGGCATTAATTGCAGTCACCGGAAGATCCAACAGCACTCTATCCCTCCGCGATAACCACGCCGGAAACTCCTCATTAACGCTCAGAAGACGCCGATTCTGTATGGGAACACCGGAGAAGTCCTCACCCCCATTGGCGGTGGCGTATATCGCCAGACAGTTGCTCACCAGTTCAGATAAATCCTTTAACCGATCCGAGATTTGATTCTTCACGTACCCTTTCAACTCAGCGAAGCCTTCGGTGCACGTGTCCTGGTTCGTTAGTGAAGCGCTGAGCCAAGTTAACACGTCCTGAGTCGAACCGCCGCGGCTCACAGAACTCAGTGAGCGTGACAGGAGAGAAACCGAGTCGTCCAGAAGCTCCAGGCAATCCTCATAAGCCGACCTGGTATATATGTTGAATTCATTAATTAACTTGGATTAATTAAGTAAGAATTGCAATTAGTACCTGACGTGAGGATCCATTTTGAGATTGCCGATTTCGGCTGCGAAATAGAGAGCGCGGCCGAATTTCTGGAGAGTCATGTTAACGGAAATGTGGACGAGATCCTTGTCGGAGGCGGAGGCGGCGCCTGGATAATTGAGGAGTGAGTTGACGCAGAGGGTGGGGTATCGAGTCTTGCTACAAGCTCGTGACATGGCTTGCGAGGGGTGGGGGTGCAGCTCGGCATCAGCTGCAGTACTGTCCCTAAAAACGAGGACGACGAGGGCGGCGGAGACGGCGGAGGCGGCTATGAGTGTGAGGGCGATGGTAAGGAGCAGGTTCAGTTTGGAATTTTGGGAAGGGGGAGGGCGAGTGGGGTCGAAGGTTAGGCTTCGGGATGAGGAGGCAGCGCTAGGCTCGGGTTTTCCGAGCCGCCCATATTCCATGGCGTTGGGCTAGGCTTGGAGTGTGGTTGTGTTGGGCATAGATTGGGATGGTATGGGAGTGTTATTCATATAGTAGTGTATTTGAAGAGAGAGAGAGAGATATATACACGCACACACTTATAGATAAAGAGTAGTAGTATGTAGCATGGACCAAGCATGTTAGGTGTGGGGCATGGATAGGATTAGCTGGAGTCTACTACCTCTACTACTAATTGCTACTCACCAATGTTGCTACATTTTCAACACTCACCGAGGCTGTGTTTTTTAACACTAACCTTTGTTTTCTTTTAAACCCCTCCATGCATATTTGCATTTTTAATTGAAACATACTATGCCCTCAGCGGCTCAGCCTCCAACAACCCAGGAGACTTTTTTTCTTTTTTCTTTTTTCTCCCCTCCATGGATTGAAGTATATTACCCCTCCGTTATTATAAAATATTTTGCTTATTTTTGTGGGCAGAGTTTAAAAGAGGGAAAATATCAATTTTTGTCCTCTTGACAAAACCCATTTTTAGTCCTAAGGATAGGTAATTTATAAAAAATGGTCATCCGGCGTCCGAAAGTAGTCCGTTTTTGGTCCTATTGTCACCGGATTTTACTAAATAACGTCGGAAAATCACGCGTGATGAGCACGCGCCCTAAAATTCATTTTTTTTGGCCGGCTGTCAGACATGGCTTTACAACTGCTTCTCCACCCAAAATCTGCCTCACTTGCAACAGAAAACAAATTCCTCCTTCGCCGACTCATTCATCTTACATTTCCAATCCTCAAACCTATCACTATTTTCCTTCATTTTAATTTCCAGCTTTATACGTTCGACACGATACTCCTCCTTCTCGGACTCCAGCATCTTATATTTCAAAATCTCGTACCTTTCACCGTCTTCCTTCATTTTAATTTCCATCATAAGGCGTTTGCTCGCTGTCGATTAACAACTTCAAATCATTTAGCTGTGATCGAGTAGGATGGCTGGATTCAGCGAGATTGGAGTCACCGGCGGCGGATGAGTGACGGAGGGCCATTGGATTGATGTTGAACCAGATTATCTCTCAAAATAGTGTCTGAAAAATAGAATACTTAAAAGGGGATCTGATCCTCTTCCCTTCGTATTGGCAGTTCGACGTTACCCGGCGGCAGGCAGCGGCAATGGCGCGAATAGCCAACTCCACCATACGTCGTGACTCTGTCAGGTTAGGCCCGTATGCTGCCATCGCTGTTTGTCAGCGTACGGTGGCTTTCGGTGTTGAAAACTAGTGAGGGGCGGCGGCTGATGTCTGCTTCCGGCGGCAGCAGGTGGTGCGACGTCGCGACGAACTGGGCTTCCGGCGAGTGGTAGACGGCGACGTTAGTCCCGATCAGATGCGCTGGTGGCTGGAGGTGGTCTGCGAACCGGAGAGGTGGCCAGCAACGAAAGCGCAGCGGCTGGCAGGCGATTTCCGGCAGCGACAACCATCCACGGCGACCTCAATTTCTGTGGGAGAGAGATGGAAGTTTAAGTGAGGCAGATTTTGGGTGGAGAAGCAGTTGTTCATCATTTTTATGAAGAGAAAAAAATGATTTTGGGAAGAGTCAATCACATTTTTTTTGAAGAATGATATAAGTTGTTAAGCCACGTCAGACAACTCGCCAAAAAAATGAATTTTAAGGCGCGTGCTTATCACGTGCGATTTTCCGACAATATTTAGTAAAATCCGCACTAAATGGACTACTTTCGAACGCCGGAGGACCATTTTTTATAAATTATCAATCCTTAGAACTAAAAATAGATTTTGTCAATTCTAAGGACTAAAAATGATATTTTCCCTTTAAAGGAAATTCATTTTTTTATTTATAAAGTAGGTAAAAATAGGAATATTTTAGGTAATTTAATAAAAATGTATGTATAGTTATTGGGACATGTGTTAAGAGTAGATATTATGTTTGAATGTGTCTAAAAATAAATATTATTGAGATGTATTTTTTATTTAAAAAGGATAATTATGAAATACTTTATACACAAATAAAAAAAATATTAAATATTTTATAAAACACAGAGTATTATTTTATGTATATATGTATAAAAACTAATTGTATTAGTTGTATACGGTGGCCATGCTTGAGATATTTTCTTTTAAAATAGAAATTTGATCTATTATGTCACATCATACTTTAATTTTGAAACATTTATTCTTTTCTTTCATAAATAATGCATTACTCTGTAAAAAAAAAATTTGTTAGGATACTTTTTACACTTTATTTATTAATCTCAATAATTTTATTTATTTTTTTACACTTTATTCATTAATCCCAATAATTTTATTTATTTTTTACACTTTATTCATCATTTTCAACAATTTTATTTACTTTTTTCTCAAAATTACTAATTTATCCATACTTTTTCTTACATTATAGAATATATTAAAAAAGCTACACCTCTTAATCTTCGTGCTCGTACAAACAGGTAAAAATATTTGGGACGGAGGGAGTATAAAATTTATATATTTCTAAGAAATATCAAATTATATAAAAAAATAAAGTTAAAATTAACAAATCCGTAGGGCGCCGGCTAACTAACATACACCTATTCATTTTTTAAATAATAAATTTATACATGGAATTACTAGAATATTCCTAAAACATATACACCACATATAACAACATTGTACTTGTTCGACCACTATCGGCCGACCAAAACTTAATTGTTAACCAATATTGGTTGGAGAATACGTTTTGTTCGACCGCTGCTGGTTGAACTCAAGAAGTAAGTGTCAATCATTGCTGGTCGAACAAACACCAAACAAGCGGCAGAACAGGGTTGAACGGCATTTCGTCGATCAACTCCGATTCACAATCTACTTAATTCGATTTTCCTAATATAAACGTTGATGGTCATGTTACCCACAAAAATTCCCATAACTAAACTCAACATATTTGGTATTATTTCACTTCTATTCTTAAACATAGAATCTTAAAACACTTGGAAATGAAATCACATCATAACCACGTTGTTGAGTAATAATGAGTCTCTTTACTCAATTTGACATGGGTTTATTCTTCCTCTAATTCTTCTCTTCTCTTCCTTCTTTTTTCATCTTTTTTCTCTGTTTTTTTTTTTCAAAAAAAAATCACGATTGTGGGTGAATGGAATAGGTGGGTATATTTTTACTTTGCTCTTTTGTTTATAGGGAATGAATTGATTATGTGGTGAGTATAGTAAGACATGGGTGATTTGATCTTTTAAATGTATGTATGTAATTTTTTTGTTTGTAGATATAAATGGGTATAGATAGTAAAATGGAGTATGGAGTAGGAGTATGTAATATGGTAACTGTTTATGACGTGCAATTGATGTTGGCAAAACGCTGTGTTGGCCTCCAAAACTGCTGTGAGCTGTAAACCACCTACCACTAATTTTACAATTGATTATTCCTTCCTTTTTTTTTTTCGAATTATAATCCGTTAAAATATACCATTGCTATTTTACATAAATTAAAAAATATATATTAATTTATTTAATTGACTTTTATAAGTATAATGTAGTGATTTTAAATAATAAATAAAGTATATAAAAAAAATGTAATTTTAAAATAAACGGAATTTGACATTAAAGTGTCATGAAACTATTGCATGTATTTATTATTTTAAAATTATTCACAATTAAACTTATTGGGACGAAAGAAAAATAGAAATGATTTACAAAGACGTACAGATAGAGTAATAAAAACTACCAAAGAAACAATCCTGATTATCAGATCAAAAGCTTAATTAATAACCGAAGAAATTCGAGAAAATGCTGAATATCGAGCACCGACAGTCATGTGTTTCATCGATTGACTGACTAAAAAGTGACTCCCACTCACTAATTATATTTATTTTTTTATCTACCTATCAAAATATACTAAATTCCATTGATAATTATTGTCAACAAAAATTAATTTGTCTTTTAACCATATTAACACATTTATAATATTTTTACAAAATACATGTTAGTATATACCAATAGATTGACAATAGAATCGTATAAATTGGGCAATAGAATTATTAGTAATAGTACTAACATAAATATTTACTAATAAAATTTGATTTTCGTTGTTAAAAATTTATTTAATCATCATTTTATAATGAAGGGATTTTCTTTTTAATTCAATAATAAATTAATTTAATAATTACATTAAGTATTTTATCAACAAAATATTATGTTAGTAAAAAAATATTCTTTTAATAATTGTAATTATATGTAGTGTAGAAAAAAAATCAAAGATAAAGGTTACATTCATCTATGTTTTAACCAAAATTTTTTACTTCTATGTTTTTTTAAGTTTTTAATTTTGCGAAAATACTATAATTTCTATTTGGCCCATATTTTTTTTTTTGTTTCATTCAATTCGACTCATATTTTGTTTACTCGTTTCAAAATGTTTACACTATTTGTTCTATATTTGTTGAGTTTTTAAAATCTGTAAACGAGTATATTATGCATTTCTCTTTGGTTTTTTTTTTTCAATCCATTATTTTTGCATATTCAACTCATATTTTTTTCTTCATACTCAAACTCTATTAAACACATTTGATGTAAGTTTGATGTCTTTTTTTTTTTTTTTCTATTCATACCATTTTTTCAAAGATTTATTTTTTCTTCAAGCATACTATTGAATATCAATTGGATCAATTGGATACAAAAAAGAATATTTTACATTTAAAAGTGGGTATCGTTGATTTTTTTTTGTCATAATAAAAAAAATACCTTTTCATATATTGAATAGTATGACTAGCTGGAGCATGGCACTTTGAATGTTCCGGGCATACAAGTATTTACCATCGTTAATGATTTGAATTATTTTAATATGCATAAGTCGAATAATTAATATTCTTACGTTACACAATCTAATAAAAAGACATCTCATACAATAATTATTATGTATAAAATTAATTCTAGTTATTGTCCATTTAAGCATTTATACTATTCTTGAGATGTCACGTTGCTGTTGCATAAAACAGTCAATCGCCATAAATGTGTCGATAAGTTCTTCATGTGTAGCTCTAAATATAAGTTCCTTAATTTCATAAACAAAAATATATAAAAGTTTCGAATTAGTTATTTCATCAAAGTAGAGAGAGAGGGGAAAAAAACTTATATATTTGTCATTCAGCTTGGATGAAGAATTCAGTTGTTTTTTTTTTTTTAATGTAAATCTAAAAACAATACTACCTATATAAGTCTCATTGGATATCTGGATTTGGATCACATTGGCCCTATACGATCTCCAATTTCTGTAAAGATTTCCACAATTAATGATTATTTAATGAATAATAAATTTTACACGCATTTGTAATCACACAAACCAAATAATTGTGAATTACATATGCGACAAATTAAGAGCTAGCGTGGCCAGAAAAACTATAATAACATTATTAATTGCTAGTATTTATAATTGCACTATAGATTTTGTGTGGAGTGTAAACGTGTTTTATAATAGCACCAATAATGTATATTATGTAGTATTAATATTGTCAAAATAGCAATTTGCATGTCTATCCTAATAAATTTGATGTGATAAAATAGAAGTTTTGATGTTAATTTTTATTCTAGCATTAAGGTTCACACATACTCCATATGGAACACTAAATGAGCTAGGTAGCGTTTAAATATATGTGTATGATATCCCAAGTAATCACCTTACTATCATCAACCAGCTCCACTAATTGTGGTGTTTTCTTTAAGTTGAGGTCTGCCAACAGTTGTATCTGAAATAATATCGATGTCAATTCTAGCATAAGGAGTACAATGAAAGGATTATGCAAACTTTTTCTTGGTCACCAAGGATCTATGATCATTGTAATGTTGTTGCTAAGTATGCAGTGGATCCTCACCTTGATAATTTGAGATATGACTCCAAGAACAAGGTGCCTCTGAAATCAGATACAAATAAGAAATGTGAGTCTATGGCTTCATAGAAATTACTCCCTCCGTCCCATAGTTATGTTCACCGTTACTGTAGATACGGAGTTTAAGAAAAGTTGATTTTTGACCAACTTTATTGACTTTTTAGGGGTATTGTGGTATTTTTAGGTAATAAATAAATTATAAAGTAAGTTATGTGTGTTAGGTGTGAGTGATATTTTTGAAATTAAGATAACTTTTGAGGTTGTTGGTTAATGTGAACTTTCCATTTTTGGGTGGTGAACATAAGTGTGGGACGGACGAAAAGGGAAAGTGTGAACATAAGTATGGGACGGAGGGAGTATATGACAAGAAGAACTATCTACCACTCCATTGCAGAACTGAAGAAGATTTAATCACGACATGCACATATATGGATTTTTATTATACTCGTACAAAAAAATTTGGGGTTTGGGATAATTCACCTGGCAAGACTTTAACAGCCTTATAACTTACGAGTATAACAGTGAAAAAAAGATTTAAGAATAAACACATGCAAGCTTAAATTATAAGCAGAAAAGAACATGAGTAGCAAGAACAAGAAAGAACTGTAAAATAATTGCTTCAACCATTTTTTTCCTAATGTCATGAACATCTAAAAATGCTGTCATATAATTATGAGTTCATCCAGCTCTTGCATGCTGCAAGATAGGAGTGTAGGCTCCATTCCTCAACCCCATTATTGACAAAACAATGGGCAAACCATTGCAAGAAAGAAAAAAACAGTGTTGTATAGAGCAACTAATTTTTTACAGCATTGCAACACTCTTGTAAAAGGGAGGAGGGATTAAGGACTGTTAGAGTGAAATGACCAGTAAGGGGCAATAGTATTACAATAGTGACCACCTAGTTTAATCATAATTATGTTGGATTCTATTGGAAAGTAAGAGGAATGAGGATCACAATTTAAAGAGCATGAGCTGTATATGGAAGAAATACAGAAACAATTTTTTTTTTTTTAAAGAAGAAAATGGAGCAAATTCTAGTTATTGAAATTTTAAGGCAAATTTTACAGATCATAGAAGTTATATCGGATTTTTAAAAAATGTCTGAATGATTATTCAGACAATTCACATTCATAATCATCATTTTCCTATTAAATGAATCAGGCATTCATACCCTTCCTTCAATAAAATCTTGAGTCCCTATATTGACAACAGTACATCCTATTAGGCACAGGGTATGATTCTCATTCTTCTCCCACGGATTAAGCATCCTCTTTGTATTTATAGCCCAGGTACAGCAACATTTATTAGCTTACTGCATTCAAGAAAAACAACCTTAATATTAACTTTTTTATGCAATGCAAGGAAGATATATGACAGTGAAGTAAGAATGCAACATAAAATTATCACCAGATAAGAACTCCATCCTTGGCAATCTCAAATAGATCATTTGTTGCTGGATCATCTCCGGCCAGGTAGTTATTGATGTGTGCAACATATGATGCCTTCTCCGACTCGCTTATTGTATGAAGCAATGTGGACGTATGCATTTTTGGCACCGCTTCCCCTCCTTTCAGTGGCAAGCGCTTGAAGTTTCAGATAGACCTGTAATGTAGGCTATGTTTTTGTGGATGCATAGTTATATATAGTGATGATTAAAGCAAAGCAGAGGTGGAGTTTGGTTAGACCCAAATTAATCTGGGTAGATGAATATGTATGTATAGGCATAGGCTATGGCTACACAACAAATTTTAATTAATATTTGGTTTTCGTGTATGCTAATGCTAATTAATACATCATTTCGGATAATTACTTACTTTTCATTTACAATTTCTTTCCGCCTAAACAAATCTTCATCGCACATCTTCTATAATAACAATACTAAATTTCATCTAACTTTTCATTTTGAATTTAAGCAAATCGTAATTTCATTTAACTTTTTTTTTTCATAATAACACTAGTAATTTATTATTATTATTTTTAGAAATTTCTCTTTCTTTCTGTGTAAGAATAAATGAATTTCGTGCAAGTTTTTTTTCAGAAATTTTATTTTCATTGTAAGTATTTATTTCGCTAAGAATATTTTAATTTCAAATATGTTTAACTTTAAAAAAAATTGAATAAATAAATCTTTTTTACCAATTAAATTTATCTACAGAGTGAATTCTCCATTGGTAATTGCCAACAAAAATTACATTAATTTTTTTTAATAATGAATACCAACTGATTTTATTATTTAGGATTAGTACAATAAATTAATTTAATAATGAAATTACGAGTTCTTTTTTTTAAAAATAATATTAACAATAAATTTTGTGTAGATATTTTTTTTTCCTTCAAAAATTTCAGTTTTCATATAAAAAATTTATTTTTCGTATAAGTTTTCATTAAGACATGTCTTTTTCAATGTAAAAAAAAATAATCTGAATTTAGTCTATAATCAAGTTGATAAAAACCACCAACATGCACACTACCCAAGTGGTCCTATATTATTTCATCACACCAATCCAAAACATACACTATTTACCTATAATATTATATTCTTATTTTCATTAATATATGGATGAGTTTAAGAATATTGGAAAATAATCGAAATGGCAATATTGTAGTTGGTCAGGCATGAATTTATAAAACTCAAACACTTGCCTTTCATCTTTATTTCTAAATGCGATGAAAGAAGTTAATTATAAATAAAACAATTATGGTTATATCTATTAGTATTATCCAAAAATGAGTCCTTATTTGGAAGAAATTGAAGAGGGTAAAGTTAAATTTTAGAAGTAAAATAGAGGCGTGCAACAAACAATAAAAGTGTGTGTATGTAATGTGGTGGGACCAGATGGTTTGTTACACTTTTTTAAGGAATGGGTCCCTAATCTTAATGGTGTACCCCACCATTAGGGGCCTCCACCGCCCCTGCCCTGTGGATTGGTGGAAGAGGTAAATCGCAGGATGTGCCTCAAGTGGCTTATAGGGAGGGCTCCCTGTGGATTGGTGGAAGAGGTAAATCGCAGGATGTGCCTCAAGTGGCTTATAGGGAGGGCTCACTGTTAAACTTGTGCTTGCAAGGGGCCAAATCCATGCCAAAGGCATGATTCGAACCCCCACCCTGCAGCAACCAAGCTCAGCTGGAAGGCCTTTCCACCCTCCCCTCTACCACTTGAGCTATGCCCTGGGGGCCAATGGGTCCCTAATCTTATCATTATTGTATGTCGGTTCACTGATTTCTCCTCATATTATATGACTAATTTTCTTCATTAATTAATATTTAATTATAATCCCAATTCCAGAATGCAACCACAAGATTAATTAAGGAAATCTTTATATAATTACTGTTATCCAGTTTATTATGCATTAATCATAACTGAGACCACATCCATATGTTACCTACCTTCTAATCATTAAAGAAAATCGACATCTATTTCGGAAATAATTTATAGCATATCAATAAAATCATTATAATTAATTAATTATTATACAAAAACACGTCGCACCACTTCCCTTTATCCAAATAGTTTGATAAAAAAATTATAAGGAAAATTACATAATTTAATTTCATTGATATTTTTTCCATGAGATCAAACCCTATTTAATTTGATCAAAGCCTGGCGTAAAAGAAAGAGAGAAGAACTAGAACATAAGTATGCTAATTTAAAAGTGAAATTCATGAAATAGTGTAATTGTGTATCACACAAATTCTATAATGGAGTATTTCATTATGTTTATGACGTCCCAAATAAATAATGTGTTACACAAATAAGAAATTGTCAAATATTAAATAGGATTTAGGTACATTTTCTTCATTTATGAATTGAAAATAGAATTTATGTTACTATTTATCATGGTAGGATTATCCTATGACACTTTGATATTACATATCTTGTTACATCTTCTTAGATAATGATACGTGACGGGATGAAGAAATTTAATCTCTTGCCCAAGATTTAAGCATTGACTTATTGTATAGTTGCCCTCCCCTTTCCTACGTGTCAATCATCTAACCGAATGACACAAAAGATGTCACACTAAAGTGACACAAAAGATCATACTAATTACGTAAAATCTATAAAAATTATATGAATTGTAATTTTAAATTTACAGTTATATATTTGAAAGTAACACCAAATTTTAAAAATAAACACTATAAACCACTAAGACTTCGATAATTACAAAATACATTGCGTTAGGTATATTTGGGTATTAATATAATATGTTGACTAGAAAAATATGAAAGAAATTATAGAATAGAATTTTAGTTGAGTCAAGAGTTACACTCTTTCTTCTTAAGACGAAATTGTCTCGCTCTGGTGCTTACGGTTTAATGGCAATCATCTCCAAGATACAATGAGATCATATCTTGTGATAGTAACACTACAAACCACAAGATACGACAAACCAACCGATATAAATTATAATTATATTAGAGACCAAGACTCTAAGTATGGAAATATTTTAGAATGTATATTCAAATGAACTTCGAGTGGTTCAAGTGAAATTCAATGTATGAATTATGGAAACGAATGGCCTATTTATAAATTTTAAAGTGTCTTTACGTGAATAGATGCAATCATTGAATTTGATATACTACGAATTGTAACAACGACACAACTTCACTCGTCTTTTTCAGACATCCACAACATGTGTATTTGAAAATATGTTCAATTGATGCAAGTGAAATTTCAAGTAGTGAATTATGGAATGTGAGAGCCTATTCCTAAGGTGAGTTGGTCTCTAAATATGGAAATGTTTTAGAATGTATATTGAAGTGACCTTCGAGTGGTTCAAGTGAAATTCAAGATATGAATTATGGAAATGAAGGGTCTATTTATAAATTTTAAAGCGTCTTTACGCGAATAGATGCAATCATTGAATTTGATACACTATGAATTGTAACAACGACACAACTTCACTTGACTTTTTCGAACATCCACGACATGTGTATTTGAAAATATGTTCTAAGTGATGCAAGTGAAATTCCGAGTAGTGAATTATGGAATTTGAGAGCTTATTCCTAAGGTGAGTTCATAATATCGGTTGGTTCGTCGTATCTTGTGATTTGTAGTACTATTATCACAAGATGTGAGTCGTTGTATGTTGGAGATGATTGTCATCAAACCGTAAGTATCAGAGCGGAGCAATTTCATCTTAAGAAAAAAGAGTATAACTCATGACTCAAATTCCATTCTTATTATTTAATGTCACACCTAACACATTGCTTATAAATATTATATATCACGCGCCTCATATACTCACCCTTTAATTTTGGAGTCCAGTTAGATATACATGTAGCACCGATCAAAATTGTTATATTATAAGTTTTAAATTAATCTCTATTATTAAATTAAATAAATTTATTAAATTTTTTATAAAATAATTACTTACTTAATGCTATCTCATTTAAACCTATCAATCCTGTGAATGCACGGATGTAACTTAGAATTACCCTTATTTTGATAAGTAGTTTTGTGAGAAAATCTCAATTTTGATTCTTTTAACTTTAATTAGTATAAAATTTTGATCTTTTAACTTTTAGTTTTTTAAATTTTAATCTTATATTTTTTTAATTTTAGACATTTTAAAATATATATATATATTCAAATTTACAGAATTTTAACCTTTAAGTTTTGCAAAAATTTTTATAAAATGACTAAAATTGAAAAAATAAAAATTTGAAGGATTGAAATTTATAGTACAAAATTTTGATTAAAATTAAAAAAATGTTAAAGTTAAGGATCAAAATTGAATTAAAAAAAAATATAAAATCGAAAATGATATTAACTCATAGTTTTTTGTCCATCTGGTGTATGCTCAATTCATTTCATTTTTTGCATTGATTTTCTTATTATAAAAATTATCAATTAATTACTTTATTCGAAACTAATTCAAGTAGCTAGATTATACAAATAAATTTCTAACACGTACTATATATGGTATAGAAGCAGATAAGTGACTTGCGAATAGTACTATAGGTTATCCAACTATAATCAATTATTTTTGGGCCCTTCCTAAAAACCTATATATCATATGGTCAAAACCTATAATAATTAGCTTTTCAAGGGTTATGAATCTTCTGTTATATTTTGGTGTGACATCTCTTGTGACATTTCATTGGATGAGTGACACGTAAGAGAGAGAAGGAAAACTATACCCTAACTCAACCAGTCAACTTTTGGGGCAAGGGATTAGATTTATTCACCCCGACACGTGTCATTCCATAAGCAGGTGTTACAGAAAATGTCACACCGATGTGTCACAGAATATCCCGTGCCCTTTTTAAAGGGCAAGTATCTCATATTTCCATAATATCTTTCATACTTTTCTTATTTGTTTGTCTCTCACAATAACTTTCACATCACAAAAAAGGAAATTAAACTTTATCCAATAATCTTAAAAGTTACTTTAAAATTTCAAATTTACTATTATTTTTTCACACACATAACATTACTTTATACTTATTTTATTATCTAAAAATATTAAATTATGCTTAAAATCAATAAAATTAGTAAAAAAAAAATCTTAACATTTAACATTAAATTATGTGAAAGTTAAAATTGGACGGAGGGAGTATATAAAATGTAGGTTATCCATCCTCTCCCGTGGTAATTCATTCCACCGCATATAATAAGGGTGCCATTTATTTTACATGTGGATTAGCCCACTGGTCATTGGGCTCTTCACTTAAGTGAGAGACCCATGTTCGACTCTCATTGGGAACGAATTAAGAGAGGTGATATAAGGAGGCTTGGAGAAGGGGAAGTAGGGAGACTCGGTGTATACTAACTACTAACCGAACTAACAACTAACATTTACTGATAAAAAAAATTTAATGTATCTAAATAGTTATATTAGTGAGATGTATGGATTCCACACAATGAGTTTTTGCTTGTGGAGGGAGTATCGATTTACTTACTTTTTCATAAATAATAAGAAAATTATTTTTTTATTTATTTTTATTTACCATTTTAGACTAAGGTAATATTTTTATTTCTGGCAGGTCTTTATAGGATTTTTTTTTCTCATGTTTCATGTTTTTCACAATTATGTTTTAATATACTCTGTATGATATAATTGCAACATAATCAAAGTAATAAAAAAATAAAAAACAACTTTACATATAATCCTAGAATTATTAAATTTAGTTGATTTTTTTAAAAAAATTATAAAATCTGGAAATTATATATAAACTGATAAATATTTAGGAAAATATAATTTGGAATTGATATAAATTAAAGTCATGCGATAAGAAAATAAGAATTAAGGTAAATAAGTATGGTGTGTGACTAGTTAGAGCATCTCCCAACGCCTCTTTAAATAATATATTATTTATAATTTAAAGAGTCAACCAACAAAAAATACCTCCAACAACTTCTTTAAATAAACAAAAAATTTTACATAACCATTTTGGCTCTTCAAATTTAGAGAGTCATATCAACTCTTTAAAATTAAATGTGGTGTGTATTTCATTAGTTCTAACACACTTTTTTCTTAAAATTTACATCAAAATATTTATTACTTCATATATTTAATAAAATAAATTAGGTGGGAATACAAAAACTAAAAGAAAGAATAAATACTATAATAAATATGGATTGAAAAGAGAACAAACTAAATTAATATGAAGAGAGTGTTGGAGACAATTGAAAATATACTTATCTATATTTTATATATTCTTTATATTATAAAAAATACTCTTTAAATTATAAAGATCCTTTTGGAGATTCCTTAAGAAGTTAGGGAGAATGGGGCGGTGCTGGCATTATCAAACAACCTGTAAATAATTAATTTATAGGAATAGGAAGCATAAATAATTTTGAAATTAAAAAAAAATATAGAATCCACATATATCAAATCTTTCATGTGCCATTGTCTTCTGCCCTCTAAGAAATGACCCTACAACAACACATTGAATTACTACGCATGTTCTCAAAAACAAAACCTCATCCACAAACTACTTCTCAACATCTTATACATACATATAATATAAGTATATACTATGTGTTATATATAACTAATAATGGAGGCAAAAACTTGGGTAGGAGCGTGATAAAAGAAGTTATATTATTTTAATAAAAATAATAATTAATTAAGAAAAAATAAAATAATCTCATACAAGTTATTTATAATGTGTGTGAAAAAGAAAATTGAATATAATTAATGTTAATTAAGTTAGCATCAATTAAATTGTTTTCCGATAGATGTGGCGTTGCTTATGTTATTGATTGCATGGAATCTTGATTTCTATTGCTACACACTCGTGCTCGATCTACTAATTAACAATAAAAAGCAATGCCACCAGTTATATACTATAGAATTATATTACTCCCCGTCCCAGAATTATATTACGAGGGATTATATGCATGCATCACTACAATTATTTTTTATTAACAGAATATTTCGTTATTAAAAGTTTTAATTCTATTGTTAAATTGATTTACCAACAAATTAGTAACTCCGTTAGTAAATTTCTGTTGATAAAGTGATGGTTGGTAAATTTTGAACAACGAAAATTCAATTCCGTTAATAATTTGTTGCTAATAATTTTATTGATAATTTATATAATGATTCCATTGATAATATGTTGGTAATTACCAACGTATTGAATTCTTTGATAAAATAGATAATAAATCCCTAAAAAAATTGTCGTTTTTGTTGCCAATCCCTTGTTAATTACTAACAGATTAAATTTCGTTGGTAAATTCTATTGTTGAAAAATAATTTCTTTTAGTGATAGTTTTCTACATCATGAAGTATATTTTTATTTTTAATAAATTGACAATGAAAATGTAATAGGGTAAATTAGATTAAGTAATGAACTGCGTATGTAAATAGAAATATCATATTTTTATCTAAAAAAAATCAATTTAATTTTAAATGAATAAAATAAAAGTGAAATAAACCTTAAGGGTAAAGAATAAGCCTTAAACTACACGGATAAATTAGTATATCACATACTCATACATCCGAATATGATCTACTCTTATTTAATTTCGAATATATTGAAGATTAAGGGCATATTTTTTTGAGGTTTATGTGGAGTTTGAAAATCTCCTTGAATAATGAAAATTTATGATTATTTTGAATTTTATTAAGAAAAAATTTTAACTTTTATGTAAAATAAATGGTTAAGAGGTGAGTGAAATAATTGAACCTTTATTTGAAAATTTTCCTATGAATAATTAATTCATTAACTAGTCTTAATATGTTCCTTCATGATTTAAATCAAAAGTGTATATTAAATGATAAACAAATCCGACGTGAAACAAACATTAATTTTGCTTTAAATCTTGATAGTATTACATTGCAGAGGCCCAACACTTATCAAATTGGGTCACTGAAAAGTTTTGGGGCCCTTTAAATTTCCGAGACTATATTCATGCCTTATTTTCTGAATAAAAGGGAGCATGGGAGGGCTTTTTATTGGGCCTCAAAATACAATGACTATTGGGCCTATTTAGAATATTGGTATGTCACAATAATAATTCAGATGGAGTATAAAACAACCACCACTTGTTTTATTCAATTCAACGTGATTTTATGAAATTATCACATGTTTATTGCCTAATATTCTTGTAAAAAATAAAATAAAAAAAAAGGTGAAAGATATGTGTAATAGTTATAAATCTCAAGAGACATGTCAAATCTAGAGTCGAAAAAATACCGGAAATTTGCCGCACAATACTTGAAAATATCAAAAAAATTTAAGGGGCGGGTGGGGCCACGTGTATGCAGCTAACATTTCAAAAAAATTTAGTGAAAATAGATTTTTTCGTCCGTTAACTTTGTCCAATTTTGAATTTAGTCCATAAGTTTTTTACTTTTTGAAAATCGTCCATTATATTTGCAAAATTTTGAAAATCGTCCATTATATTTGAAAATTTTGAAAATGATCCATCATGTTTACCAAGTTCAACAAAATCGTCCGTTTCAACAGGTCATTAGCAGGTTATTCTAAAAGATAAAAATAAAAAATATGTAATATATATATATATATACTATTTTTTTTAAAAAAAAGCCCCCATTAAGAATTTATATTATACTCCGTCCGTCCGGAAGAGGGCATTTTGCTTTTATGCACGTTGATTAAGAAGTATTGTTATTTAATATGTAGTGGGTAGTTGTATTAGTGGGAGTGTGGACCCCATATTTTAATTGTATTAGTGGGTGTGTGTGGATCCCATCTGTGTAAAAAATGAAGTGACCCTCTTTGAAACGGACGACCAAAATGGAAAAAATACCCTCTTTCGAGCGGATGGAAGAAGTATCAATATTTAGTTAAATTTGCTCCACTTTAGTATTGAGATTAATATTATTTGTTTGGTATACGGAAGTGAAAAATAAAAAGTGAGATAAAATTAGTTAAATAAAAATATTATATAAATTAATTGGAGTGAAAATATTCAAATGACCTGCCATAGCAGGTCAAATGACCAAAATGTTGAATTTTATGAAGTTAATGGACTAATTTCAAAATTGTTATAAAATTAACGGACTAATTTCAAAATTGAAAAAGTTAATGGACTAATTTCAAAATGGGTGAAAGTTAACGGACGAAAAAATCTATTTTCCCAAAAATTTACTCCCTCCATTCTAGAGCTTAAGTAAAGTTGATTTTAGACCAACTTTATTGACTTTTTAAGGGTATTGTACTATTTTTAGGGTAATAAATAAATTATAAAGTATGTTATGTGTATTAGGCATGTTAGGTGTGAATGATATTTTTGAAATTATAAAGATACCTTTTGAGATTATTGGTTAATGTAAAATTTTCTTTTTTGATTGATGAAGAGGACAGACGAAAACGAAAAATGTGAACATAAATGTGGGACAAACGCAAAATAAGATTACAACTTATGCCATCACTTCACATCAAAAGTAAGGGTAAATTTTTAAAATTACACAAGATAAATTACAATAATAATACTTATTAGCTATTTAGTGTATGGAGGAAATAATCGTGTTTGTTAATTCCTTTATCCATAATAAAAAAAAAAAAAAAGGTTGGAGTGAAATTTGTAGATGTGATGTTTACATATGAGTAGGTGCATGATTTTATTGGTGCAGTTAATTTTGGAGCCGGGTTACTGTGGAGTATGTTGCAACAAGTTGGCAAATAATTCGAATTTCCCATTACGTTTTAGAATTATTACAAGTAAAAGTTGATCTCCATCGATCTCATGCATCTCACAGTAGTGTTATTCATTAAAGACGCATAATATTAGATGTAATACAAGAGATATAAAATCTGAGACGATTAAAGGGTGAGTTTGTGTATCAAGGTTTTAGTGGGATTTAGAGGTAGTAATAGTAATATCCAAGAGAAAGCTGATAATAGAAATAGATATGTCGTAGGTAGAGATAATTAGTGAAACAATTGTGTTTTTAGAGCAGGAAAGGGTAGTTGAGTCATGAATGTAGAAATTAAAAGCTTGATTGTCCTTTTAAATAAAGGCTACTGCACTGCACACTGCTCTGCTGCATGATTATATATGTATGTATGTATGTATGTTTCCATGAACATGTGTTAAGAAATAAAAATGGGGAGAGAAGAAGTAGAAGGAGAAGAGAGGGGTAGTCCAAATGCAGAATTGATGCAACAGAAGGGATTTAATCTGTGCATTGTTCTAGTGATGGGTTACAGCTCCAGAATCGATCCAAAGTTATTCAAGAAAAGCATCCAACAAACACTCCTTAAACATCCTCGTTTTTCCAGCATTCTGGTAAGTTAGTTTTAATTAACCATATATGTATATGCATGTTGATGTAATAGTTTATATGGCAGATGAAAGACAAGGCGGGAAAATGTTGGTGGAAAAGGGGTAGCAGTGTAGAGATGGAGAAGCACGTGAGGGTTGTGTCTGAGTCGTCCATGACAGATGGTGATGCGTTTGTGGAGGAGTTTGCGTCGGATGTATCTAAGATTCCTCTGGACATGAGGAAACCACTTTGGGAGATGTACATTCTGAATGTGAAAACATCGAATGCAGAGGCGACGGTTGTATTGAAGATTCATCATTCAATGGGAGATGGGATATCTCTCATGGCTCTTTTCCAGGCATGCAGCTCCAACCCTAATGTTCCAATTAATATATCGTCCAGCAGCAGCAGGGTTCATCAGCAGAGGTACTTGTGGAGTAAATTTAGGGTTGCCTCCAACACGTGTGTGGATCTTGCAATGATGCTGGCCACCGTTTTGTTCTTCAAAGACAGTGAGAGTCCCATAAAACCAAAAGGAGGACTAGTGCTACCTTATAAGAGATTCGTGCATAGGATTATCGATCTTAACCACATCAAACTCATCAAGACTGCCATGAATGCGGTACTTACCTAATTTTCATCATTACTAAACAAATATTCTTCATTTATGTTAATTCACTACTCACTCACATCAATATTATATTAGACCATAAACGACGTAATGCTAGGACTCACACAAGCTGGCCTAAATCGCTATCTCAATGCAAGATATGGTAAGTTTCTTTAATGGGAAAATTTTTATTTTTTTTTATTTAAATAATCTCACATTACTAGTTACTAGTATTTATATGGAATAATAATCTCTCTCTAATAATTAATTTGTGGATATATATGAATAAATAGAGAAAGATGGATTGCCTAGAAAGAGAAAGCTTCGGATTAGATCAACTCTTGTTTTCAACCTAAGGGCATCTCCAACAATTGAGGTAACTAGTAATACTAATAGTAATAGTAGCATATTGAGATCGATGGATTAATGTATAATAGTAGAACAGGATTTAGATTGGAAAGAGATGATGGGAGGAAATTGGGGTAATAAGATCAGCGTGGGTTTAGTCCCCTTGAGAATCATAATCCACAACAAAGACGATGATCCATTGAGTTACATCCGCTCCGCTAAACTTAACATGGATAGAAAGAAACTCTCACGTGGACACAAATATGGTTTCCATGCCATCACACTTGCAAAACTGCTTTTTGGAACTAAGGTAAGGTTGCCTACCCTTTTTCTATTACTAGATCTCTTTTTCAAACCAACTTCCTAATTCCTGTATTTACTGCTTCCAGGCAGCAGCGGCTATAACCAAGGCACTTCACAAAAATACAACATTAACTATTTCAAACATAATGGGTCCATCACAAGAGATCAACTTATTTGGCCATCCTTTATCTTACATGGCTCCTTCTGTCAATGGACTTCCTCAATCATTGATCGTCCATTACCAAACTTACGCTCATAAACTCGTCATTTCCATCGGCGCTGATCACAAATTAATCCCAGATCCTCATCAACTCTGCGATCATATCCTTAATTCTCTTCAAGATGTTAAACAAGCTCTAATTCTAAATGCCTTACTTCCTCAATTTGATTAGCCATCTTCAACTAATATTTTATTCACTTCCTTCTTCTTTTACTTTATTTACATTAACTAAAACTTTATCGTCCAAAATATATGCAACGGAAATTCACCGTCTCCTCCTTTTATTTTTTTGTTTCACAGACAATTACTATTCTATATGACAAAAATATTTACTTTTTTGTATTAAAATTTATGAAATGCTACTTTTCCGTGTGACATATATATCACTGTTACTCTTTTTAAAAAGAAATATTCCACATTTTACTCCACATGTTTAAAGAGTATAATATTTTCGAAAATGTCATCAGTTCCTCAATCTACACATCTCATACTCAAAGTTTATTTACATTAATTAATGTATACCATTAACTAAACTAAATCATAGATTAATTGGGTTAGTGCGATAAATTAAGGCCCATTTACCATGAATGATTTTGTACCGAATTTTAGATAGGCCCTTTTAAAAATATGCCCATTGGGCTAATGGACTTCATTATAACTACGGTCTCTGAATTTTCTAATTAATTACTGCCGTGTCACTTGCAAAAAGAGTTTTTGTAAACTTGCAAAGATAAAAGGATATAAATTACATGAAAAATAGTAATATCAAGTCTCCACACACACATGCATCTAGACTGATTGATTTAATTTTGAATGATTTTATAATGATAGAACCTGTAAAATAAAATGCCATAAATAAGGGTGTAAATGAGTCGAGTCGAGGCGAGCCGAATGAAGAGTTGTTCAGGCTTGTTTAAAATATTATCAAATTTCAAATATATGATCGAGCTTGTTTGATAAGCAATCGAGCAGAGCCCGAACAAGCTTTTATCGAGCCAAACACGAGCCGAACTTTCATTAATTTATTACACTTATTTTACCTATTTTCATTAATCGAGCTCGAGCACAAGCCGAGCTTTTAATTTTATCGAATATAAAAGTCTGTTCAAGTTTATTTGATATCTTTATCAAACCGAGCTCAAACAAACTTTTTGTAAAACGATCTCAAGTTGAGTATCGAGTAGTTTAGTTTGATTTTCACACCTAACCATAAACTTTCCCTATAAATAATAAGCCTTAAGCCTAAAGCACTACATATACTGTAATACTCAATGTCAATATATATATTTTTTTTTTGCACTCTATTACTTAAAACTTAACAATTTTATTTTTATTTTCTTATTGATTTATGCAAGGTATTTATATTTTATTTTATATTATACATATTTAAAATAAAAAAAGCAAGTTTTATTGATTTACATACATGTGTATATTACATTAGGGTGTATGTTACGTTAGGGTTAAGACCGGTATGAAACCAGCTTCTTACGAGAAAAGTTTCATAAGATGGATAAAAAGTGATAATATTTTAATAAAAAATATTAATATTTGAATTGATGAAAAGTAATGCTGATGCAGTGAATTATTTTATGTATAATCGTAGTACAAATTACTAAATTAATTAAATATTTAATAAAAAATTATAATTATTTATAAAAACGTAAAATTTATTTCATGGGAGACGGTTTTATAGAGTAATGGAAAAATATTATTGAACCACTACCAATTACACATGGTTATAATTCGCGTAGTTGATAGTTGATACACTCAATTTTTATTTATTTAATTTATTTATTTATTTATTCTAGATCTGATTCTAAATATGGGTGATGGAATTATAATATAGTTGGGAATCAACGGTCAGATCCTGTCGTATTAATGATTGTTTGTTATACATCTCCATCAACTGCATTAATTAATCTATTAATAAAGCGTAGGCGACTACCATACACGTGCTCACAAGTCACATCAAGTTACAACCCTATATTTAATTGATTTTAACTGAATTCTGATTAATTTGCGGTGAACATTCTGATTTTAACTCTACATATGAAACGGGTTGCAAGGACTAATCGACCATCATAATGTATTTATCATAAAGTATGTTTGATCATAATTAAAACATGTTTACAATGAATTATATTATTTAATATTTAAAATCATACTTTAATATAATATTTATTGTATTTTAACTATTAATAAACATATTTTACTTATATAATAATTGTACTTTAACAAGTTTCACAATTTATCTCACATAAATAATATCTAACAAGAAACTTTATCTACTTTCTATACATATGAAAATATCTCAAAAAGTCTCACACCATCGTTAGCGTTACACTAATAGAAAAAAATATTCATTTTCGATTTCTAAAAAGCAGTTGTATTATGAATATCCTTTATGACACTAATCACTATTGATACATTTCGCTTTCTTGTAGTATGAATATCCTTTATGTAATATTGCTGCAATGAATTTTTTTTCAAGGCTAATTAGACTTTATTCTATTGGTGGGTTGACAATAATTAAAGTCTAGACAATGATGGTATTACGTGGATGGATTGCGTATTAAAATATAATTGTTATATAAATAAAATATGTTTATGAATAATTTAAAGTACAATTTTCAAAGTGTGATAATTAATGATGTAGTAAAATATAATTTTAGTATAATGTAATATGATTCACAAAATATATATTTTTTAACTATTAATATACTTTATCAATATAAATATATACTTCAATAATTGGTTGATCTTTGACAATTATTTTCACAAGAGAATCTCCCTAATTCCCATATTTAGTAGTTCATGAGGATGCTTGACTGATATATCTTAAATCAATTCTAAAATTAGTTAAGATATTACTCTTAGCATTTATAAAATTCTTCATACTTTTTTGTAATACTTTTTATACTTCAAAAAAAAAAAAAATCTCTTGTATCCCCGAATGCACAAAGTGGGTAAGAGTATAATATTTTATTCAAAATGATATACAATTTAAATAATAAAGGTATAATTTTTTTCATTGAAAAAATCAATTGAAATATGAATAATATAAATGTTTGATTAAAAATTTAACTCTTTTTAGGAAGTAAATGATACACGTCATTTAATACTCTCTCCATCCATTGCAAAGATATTAGTTTATTTTTTGTACGTGAATTAAGGAGTATTATTATCTTATATAAAGTGGATAGTTATATTATTAGAGGATGGTGGGTCATATATGAGTTATTTTGCTAAAAATGGAAAATGAATACCTTATGAGTGGATGATCTAAAATGGTAAAATGGATACCTTAGTGATGGACAGAGGGAGTACTAAAGGGTATAACTTAAAAAAAAAAGGATTTGAGAACATGATGTCCTCGGGGACACAAGTTTTAGCCAAAAAGAAAAATAACACTTTTATTCAATAATCTCAAATGACAAATTAATTGACACTTTCACCGGACATGAAAGCTTGATAAAATTGATTATATAATTATAATAATAATTATAATAATTATTATTATTATTTTAAATAATGCGAAACATAAACAAGAGGTGTGGGATGGAGGGAGTGTTAAATTTGTATTTTATGAATATATATGTACAAATAATTTTTGAAGGGCAGGTTTAATTAATGGAGTGGCTAGGAAAATTTGAAATTTTCTTGGAAAAGAATCCAAGTTAGGGTTATTAGTATTTTGGAAACATGAAAGCCTACAAGTTAAATTAGTTGTTGGGGAAATTTTTATAGCTTTTAATATTGACTAATTAGTACCGTACATGCCATTAATATTAATTATGAAAAGTTAATATTCAAAAAAAATCCTCAAATTACATTTGCTCTTGACAATTACAATGGTGCAATAGTTTTTAAGGTGTAATAGGGTCAAATTTGACCCGTTAACCCAAATACTTATAGAGATTTTTATCCCATGGGTCATTCTCTCCATTCTTCACGAATCACGCCTCCAATCTCTCTCTACGCGTTCCTCATCCTTCACGCATTTCTTTCTCCTGTCAATCCCTCCTGATGCTAATGCTATTTCACCCTCTGCCTCTCATCCTTCACGCATTTCTTTCTCCCTGTCAATCCCTCCTGATGCTAATGCTATTTCACCCTCTGCCTCTCTCTCTTCTGTCGCATTTCACCTTCCGCCTCTCTCTACCGCCCGACGCCGGCGCTACACCTCCCGCCTTGCGTTCCTCCATTCTTCACTTCTCTCCCGATCTGTCACTGTCTCAGCCACAAGACGCCATTTCACCCTCATCTCCACGCCTCTCTCCTCACCCAATCACATCTGCGTCACCAATCAGATCTGAACAAGGTTAAAAGCCGAATGTGAAAGGGGAAGAAGATTCTAATTCAAGGGAGTGTTCTTCTTTCCGGCTGATACTAGAGCCGACGAACTACCTCGAAAATTGATTAAATTGATTAGGGCGACGAGTCTCGGAAACTGATTAGGGTGATGCTCGGGCAGCGAAGATTAGAGGCTGAAATTTTTTTCTATTTCCGATTAGTGTATGAATTAAATTTTACTCTTTAATGTATAATTAATTATACAGAAAAGTTGTATTAAATTTAATTATTTTTATATGCATTTTTATAATCAAATATTAATAATGTATATGTTTTTCTCAATAAATGTATTTTTTTAAAATAATATTAATATTATCAATTCTATTAGTGTATACATTTTATCATACAAGTGTATTACATTTTACTCTTCAATGTATAATTAAATTTATACATAAAAGTTGTATTAAATTTATTTGATTTTTATATGGATTTTTATTAACAAATATTGTAATTTAATAATGTATATGTTTTTCTCAATATATGCATTTTTTTTAAAATAATATTGATATTATATTTATCAATATTTTCTTCAATATATTTATTAATTTTAGTTATACATATTAGTATAAAATATTATACACTTTAGTATAAAATCTAATACATTTATAGAAAATATATTTAAATTTTACATATATAAGATCTCACATATTTTAATATCAAGTGTATAAATTATAATGCAACAAAGTATAAGATTTTCTTAATAAGTGTATACGTTTTTTATATTTTTTTAAAACTAATATAGTAGGTTAAGAAGAAGATTGTACATACGCAAGTGAGTCTCATCAATCAATCCATCATATGCAAGTAATCTATGCAGTGATATAAATACGTTTACAAAGACAACTATATATATTAATTAATTAAAATTCATACAATGTACATTATTGTAATTTTACTTCCCAATTCCAACTCCATGACCAACAAGTGAACATGAACTAGCGGAGCTACGGTTTGATTGCTTCAAAGCCCAATCAACTGCCATTCCACACCACCGCTCCACCACTGAACTCCACCACTTAATCCTCAATTCCACACCCAATCAGTTTTATTCCCTAATTTCAATCCCCAATTCCACCTAATTTCAATTTTCCAATTTCCTATTCCGCACCCAACCAACCCCAATCCCTAATTCCAATACCTCAATTAACTTGACAAATAAACGAGACACCACATCGGAGAGTGGGGCGGAGTTTGAGATTTGATGTGACGGAGACGGCAATGGAGATTAAGATCTGAGAGGAATGGAGGTGTGAAAATAAAGTAGATGAGTAGACGGAGGAGGCAGCGGCGGTAGGAGATCTGCGACGTGAGATTGGATGGGTGGGCGTGAAGTCACGCTAGAGAGAAGAGAGGGGAGACGTCTAACACGCTGGAAAGAATGATCCATTTGGATATTTTGAGTTATATACCCACTTCTAAATATGGATCATGTTTTTAAGGTGCACTTGTTGCACAATAGATCAACTCGCGATTTCACACGATTAATTAGTATAATACTGAAAAAGCAAATAATTGCAAATAAATAAATTAAGGTGATGAGCATTCTTATATACTATATATACATAACACTACAAAAAAATACTCCATTTTTTAGCAACTAAATTTACCAACGAATTCAATCCGTTGATAATTACCAATGGATTAGCAACAAAATGACATTTTTGTTTTAGCAATGGAATGTCAACGGATTTATTCTCTATTTTAGCAACAGAATTCAATCCATTGTAATTATCAACGGATTACCAAGGGAATCATTATATAAATTACCAACGGAATTTTTAGCAACGGATTACCAACGGAATTGATTTTTCGTTGCTAAAAATTTATCAACCACCACTTTACCAGCAATATTATTATTTATAATTTTTATTATTACTATTATTATTATTTATTATTAATAATAATATTATTAATTATTATTTTTAATATTATTATTTATTATTAATTATTATTATTAATACTTTTAATTATTAATTATTATTATATTAATATTATTTATTATCAATTATTATTAATTAATCATTATAAATTATTATATTAATTATTATTATTATTTATTATTATTATTATTCGATAAGGGTATAATGGTAAAATTACATTTAATACCTAGGTATTAAATGGTGGTGTTGTGTATCCCACCTATTGAGGTGGGATACTGAACTTGGTTTCAATTTTGGTTAAATTGATTAGAGCAAGTGTACTTTATCGTGTGTAGCACGTAAGCGACCAAGTGCAAAATTTATAATATATCGAACCCAAGGGCAAAAGTGGGTAGCCGTATTCAAAAGATATTTTACTCTAGAAGGACGAATCAATAAGGATGGGGGGTTGATTAACACTAATAACTAACAACTAAGAAAACAATTAAAAGATAGAACATGTACATATGTGATGGAAGATGGATGAAGGTGAGCAATCTAAAAAGTATGTAAGGCAAGCAACATTCATGGAAAATGCTTATGTAGACTCACACACACACATGTATTGAAGGTCATCATGTTATAATATTAAGGGCAATCACTTTTGTATCCCTAATCCCTATGGCCAAGACAAATAGGTTCTCAACTCTTTTACAAGTTTAAATCTCATAGGATTGTCTCTTACTCTCAATTTCCATGAAGGTACTATGATCATAAGTTGGGTTCCCCTCACTAGTTCATCACTAATGTTCTATCATGAGGTTCTAAGCACAAGAAGGGTATGACTTACATCCCCTCACAATAACTAAGTCATCTCATGCAATCAATGATTCCATTAAACCACTAATCATAATATTGGAATGATCATCCTAACACTATGAATAGAGAATTTAATCACACAAATCATACATAAAATGAGAATAAGCATTCATGATAGAAAATATTCATAACAATCATTTCATTAAACATGTAGTGTGCAAAATCTACATAAACCCTAACCAATCATATTGCTAGTCTCACATGAGGACTAGCCACTACATATCATTATAATTTCAACATAATCCATGGCATGCTCCAATTGAGCCAAATAATGAAGAAAATAACAATGATGAATTCCTCTTCTTTGATGGTGAACTTCCTCCTCCTTGATCATGTTAAAATCTTCAACCAATGATGAATTCCTCTTCTTAGATTGGTGGATGGATGGATTTGAGGAGATCAAGTGGATTGGATGGATGAAGGGTATAGAGATAGATGGAATGGAGTTAGTGTGTGAAAATGTGGTGTAAAATATGTGTGGAACTGATCCAAAATGATTCCTCCCGTAATTTGTGGTCAAAACATGTATTTATACCCCCTGGAAGCTTCTAGAACACACGCATATAAAAAAACTAACTTTTGCACGGACATTGCTCGTGTACATGCACACGGCCATAGGTATGGGCGTGTAGGTGTTTCGAATGCTCGGGCTCGGCCTTGGCTTACATGAGCGTTTTCGGCGCACTGGTCGTGTGCGTGCACACGGCTCGTGTGCATGCACACTGGTCGTGTAGGTGCAGCGCTTGTAGTGCAATCTCACCGTTTCGAGCATAACTTCTACATTCGAACTCCGATTCGATTGATTCTTGCGCTCACGCGATCCTCTCTTCCGTGGCTTTCGAACCATGTATCACACGTCCAGTTTTGAGCTCCACACAAATACAAAAAAATTACACAAGTTGGACGTGCGTTTTTCAACATTTTGTTTTGGCTCGTTCTCCCTCGTTTCAACTCCGAATTGAGCTCCGTTTTTTCCACATATTCCTTATCGTTTCTAGAATCTATTTTTACCTAAAAATCACACAAATTACACCAAAGTATTAATTCTCTAAATATTTATAAATATCGTGCAATTTAAGGCACTTAATCATGAAAATCACACATTTATCATTTCAAAGTACAAATCTTCATATAACACCACCAAATGATATACAAAATGAATAAAAACACATAAAATACATAATAAAAAGATACTAAAATGTAGGTGAAAATGACACCGATCATATACACCTTTTGGTTACAATTCTTTGATTGATCCCCGTACTTTCAAGACAAGTATCCAACAAACTCTTGTTAAACATCCTCGTTTCTCCAGCTTACTTGTAAGAATACCTACCTACGCCTTGCTATATATCTTTTATTTTATCACTAGAACTAGAATTAATATGAATTGTTGGATTAATACAGATGAAGAATGGGCGGAAATGGTGGTGGAAACGAGTGAGAAATGTAGATTTGGAGAAGCATATAATAAGTGTAGATATTCCAGCGTCGGCGTCGGCGTCGGATCTGTCCAAGATTCCGATGGACATGAAGAAGCCGCTGTGGGAATTCTACATTGTAAATTCGAAAACGTCAGATGCGGAGGCAACGGTGATATTCAAGACTCATCATTCCATGGGAGACGGAGTGTCTATGATGGCCCTTATCCATGCATGTTCCAGGAAGATACACTACTGTGATCCTGAATCAATGCCATCCTCAAACAAACAAAAACATGCTGCCCATGGGAATTATTGGATGATGATATTGAGGTGGATTTGGAGCATGATTAGCGTTATGTTCAACACTTGGGTGGATCTTACTTTGTTTTTGGCCACCATTTTGTTCCTCAAAGATACGGACACCCCAATAAAAGCTCTAGGAGGAGTGGTGCTTCCTTACAAGAGATTTGTGCACAAAATTATCGATCTTCACACTGCCATGAATACGGTAATTATGGACTAGTAATTCTTTTCTTTTTGCACCAACTAATTATTAATTCCTTTCCAGACCATTAATGATGTTTTGATAGGAGTCACAGAAGCAGGGCTGAGTCATTATATCAACAATAGATTTTGTTCACTTAATTACAACAGCCGAAAATCAAGAGTCCAATGTTACGATGGAGAAGAAGAAGAGTAGCAGTTCCTTACCAAGAAACATAAGGCTCAGGTCAACTGTTGTACTCAGCCTAAGACCATCTCCAACAATCGAGGTTTTTAATTAATTAATTCCATATATATATATATGACTAGACGACACGGTAAATATAATGTATAAGCAGGATTTAGGTGAGATGATGAAAAAAGAAAAGTTAAGTGACAAGTGGGGCAATAAAAATGTGATCGTTCTTCTTCCCTTGAGCATAGACCTTCAAGAGGATCCCTTACATTACATACGTCGGGCAAAGTCGAAGATGGATCGAAAGAAATTGTCAGTGGGACACAAATGTGCTTTCCATGTGCTCAACCTAATCATGTCTCTGTTCGGAGTCAAGGCAGCGGCTACAGTCACCACATCCGTTTTCAAAAATACAACATTAACATTCTCCAATGTGGTGGGCCCCCAAGAAGAAGTCAATTTATTTGGACACCCTCTAGCGTACGTTGCTCCTTCTGTATGTGGATTTCCTCAGGTAACTCTTTTAACTATATATATTATCTATTTGAATTTGAATAATTGATTGGAATATCTATTAATGCAGTCATTGATTGCCCATTATCAAAGCTATGCGGATAAACTTATCATTTCGATCGGTGCTGATGATTTGGTCATGTCTCTACGCAAAGTCAAACAAGTCCTTCTCACTCTCTGCTAGCTCTAATTCCATCTTTATTTTATGTCTCAACTCAATATTCATCTACTCCATTTCAATTGTGTCAACTAAATAAAGGATTTATTCATTGGGCTGTGTATGTGTATAATTAATAGTGGAGTATATATATATAATGGCATGAATGAATACGATAGAGTTAAATAAAAAATAGAAACACAAAAGCGAAGCACCCAAGTATGGCCCATTTGATAAGAATGGGCTCGTATTCCCATGGATAATGGGTTTTGTTGGAGAGATGTTAAAGACAGAATTCCTACTAGAGTTAATTTTACTTGCAGATGAGTTATCATGAATAACAATGCAGTGAATTGTCCATTCTGTGTTAGTGCTCCAGAAAGTACTAATCATATTATGTTACAATGCACGCAAGCCACTCTGGTTTGGAAGGAAATCCAAAGATGGTTGGAAATGCAATACTTTATGGAAGGTACGTTACAGGAACAATTTTATACTTTGGTGTACAAAGGTCATGGCAAAGCGATGAGAAATGTGTTCACGTTAATTTGGCAATGCATTGGAGGTTATGGAAGGCAAGAAATGATATTGTGTTCAACAATAGTGAGCTCAAGCTTGAAAACATTATGGAATGAATTAAGATTCACTCATGGAAATGGATGAGAGCTAAATATCCTATGACCTTTTGTGCATCTTTGCATGATTGGTGTAGTTTTTCAACTAATTGTATTATTAATAATCTTGGATGATCAACTGTTGTAACTATTTTGATATAATTATATAGACTTTTCAAAAAAAAAAAAATGGAACTCTTGATTTGGTCATTACGTACGTTTAACTTCCCAAAAGTTTCTTCAAAATTGCCAACACTTTAAATAAATTAGTACAATACTTTCTTATAAATATTAAGTTGGAGTATAAATAGATTATTGAACAAATCTTGTTATATTTTACCAACATAAAGTTTTCGATTTAAAAATAATAATACTCATAATAATAAAATTTAAAAATAAAATTTAAAAAATTTAAAAATAAAATTTGAAAAGCCCTAAATTTATGAGGCAGTGCTATTAATTTTCATACATGATGGTTGTCGGAATATTTGGAGTGAAATTTTAAACATTAGTGTAAAATCCGTGAATAAACTATTACCCGCAAATTTAAAAAATAATATGAATAGTTAACATCCAGCCTACCATATTCTATACAAATGACCCAAATTTGGCATTAAAATAAAATAAATCATTATCAATACAACATAATTTATTTATAATACATAATCAAATAACTTTTATCTTAATTAACAATGCAACCCAATCAAAACTTAAATTAAATAAAAATAATATATACTAGTTTATTATACTAATCCCACAATGCTTAACAAATAAACAAAAATGCATAATATCAAGTTTATTTATATAAAATGTTATTATATAAATATATAATATGTAATAAAATTATATAATAAATTGGATAAATTATAGTAGCTCAACCTTTATATAATAAATTGAATAAATTTGGCTTTCTCTATGCGAGTGAGATTCAATCCTTATTTATTGATGTAAGTTGTGACTCTATTGACCAGTTGAATTGTCCGTGCAGATCATTTATAACTTACCCTTAATTAGTCATGTTAAACGAGCCGAGCGAATCCGGATAGTGCATACTCAAGCTCTGCTCGATTTGATAATAAACCTACGAAATACCTCGACTCGAAAATTACTCAACCGAGCTTAATTCAAACTGGACTCGACTTAATAAGGTAAACGAGTCGAGCTTTCGATTCTTGACAAGCTTTTGAGTCTAATCGAGTCAAATTTTAATTAATATATCTCATATTATATTTAATAATTATTATATTAATATATATAATTATCATTATATAATACTATTAATTATTATTATTATCGAGCTTTCGAGTCGAACCGAGCTTGACTCGATAACGTAACGAACTAGTATTATGTCCCGTGCATCGCACGGAAAAATATATTAATTTTAAATTAAATTTATATAATTTTTAAAATTTAAATAAATAAAAAAATAGAGTAAAAATAAAATATAAATACATGCATGTCTTTCATTAAACATGATAATATATTAAGTTAATTAATAATTTTATTAAAATTAAATAATTTTAACAATGCAAATTATTTTGAAAAAATATAACATGTAGTATATTAAATTTTATTTTTTTAAATGATATATTATAGTATTATGTATCGTGAATTGAAAGACATCAATTTTCAAAGTAAATAAAATATAAGTATACGCATGCCGATTAATAAAATATACAGGAACCTATAAAAAGATATTTATAGTGAATTATTGTGTATTTATATATTACAGTAATTAAATTAATTAATTATGGTCCATTTAATAAAGAAATAGAATATATAATATTTATAGAATTCATATTTATGATAATTACACAATAAATAATTAATACATATAAAAGTTTTTATAATAATTAAGTATAACATAAATATGACATGTCATTTAATTAAATTTTTTTATTATTTTGACACATAGACAAATAATATTTTGACACGTAAGCATTCAAATTTCATATTAATTTGACAAATAATACAAACCATAATTGAAACAGCACATGGCATGCAAAACTCTCCGTTAATATATTTAAGATGTTTAGACGAACTCGAACTCAATCTTAAATGGACTCATTTATTTATTTTAAAACCCCTACCTTTAACACTTCTTTGAGGACGCGATACCACCCAACCCGAAATGTGAAATATCTATTCCACCTGCACTCAACGGTATTCGCATCCGCGGATAAGATTATTTGAAAAATCTTGTGTCCATTGATTGGTTCATTATTTAATGTCTCTGACCATCCATTATGGCGCACTATTTTAGCCAAGGAATTAGCTGCAGGCAACTTTACTCCCAGTATTAACAAATAATTAATTAAGTATATATAGAAATGACCATCCAATCTTTCATTAACAATTACTCCTAGCAATTAACTCTCCAAATTAATAAGAAATGATATAAATTTAATACCCTCAAAATATAATTTAATTTTAAAATTTTCACATCTTCAATTTACATAACCTATTTTATAATTTATTTATTACTTAAAAATTCTAAATTATTCAAAAAAAAAGTAAATAAACAATAAGAGTTTTTCTTAATTAAATTGTTTATGTACAGTAACTATAATTAAACTTCATTATAAAAATGAAAGAAGTTATATTATGATACCAGCTTTAATTATGTTGTGATACTTTAGATATTTTTTTAAAGATAATTTTAGTCATAGTTTTGATAATAATTCTTAGAAATAATTATTTTAAGAGTATTTTAATTTAGTTATAATATCAAAGATTTATGATTCCTGGAGTTTTGGGTGGGAGTGGGTCGAAATCAAGTATCCATAAATTCATAATTCAATTAATCCGGGGAAGCCACACCATAAATTAAGTGGCTAAAGGTTATTTGTGTTACATGTGTAGAGTGTTATTATATTATGAAGCAATGTGTACGATTAAACATTTGTTATGAATTGTCTTTTCGTTTTCAATTCCCCATTTAATATTAAGAATCTCTGTACGGGTAAAGTAATTGTAAAATTATTTAGCAACACTAGTATAAATTATGTTATTTGCATAAATGATACTAGTACAAAGTGAAAAACAAGATTATCGTCTTGTAAAAATATTCTTAAATGTAAAAGGCATACTATTCAAAATACGCATTAAAAAATTATGTTGAAGTGTCTTATGGAACAATAATGCAAAATAATTTCCTGCTTACTCCATTATATAATAAAATTCACTGTTACTGTATTACAAAGTTCTAAAAAAAAATTTTTTTATTTTCTTTTAGAGATACAGGTATTATTATGTTTTTAGTTAATAAATACAAATCATAAAGTAAGTTACAATTTTTAAATTAAAATGGATTATGAAGTTGTTGGGTTGTGTGTTATATACTTGTTTGAGTTGTGATTTGTTTGTTGAATGAACAAAAATATTATAACTGTAAAATTGCTTATGAGATAGAGGGAGTGTTACTTTTTTTAAGTATGTAGTATGCTTTTAATCCAATAAAAAAGTTTGTATTGACCGGTTATATTTGTGTTGTGTGGACATGATGGAACACTCTTAAAAATTAGGAGAAATGTAAATTTTTTAGTAAATATCCAAAATATTAAAATATAACATTTCAAGTTGACATAGAAAATATCATTATTAATTAATACATTATTTTCAAATACTTTTGTGGGGATTGCTTATGTAGGACCGGCCCACCTCACCCCTTTAATTTGCATTACTGCTGGCGCCTAGGTATGTTGTTCTTTTTTTTTTTTCTTAATATATAATTTTAAAGATATAATTTTAATTTAATTCTTGTAATTTAGAAATATACTTTATTCTATTGGTTTAGAATATATTTTACCTATAGTGTTTATTATTTATCTTAGAATTTAGGGTTAATTATAAAAGTATAATTAATGCAATTTAATCTTTATGGTTTAGAGTTTTTTTCACTCTAAAGATTTAAGGTATAATTGTAATTTTACTCTTGTAATCTAAAATATACTCCCTACGCCCCATGATTATTGTTACACTTACTAAAAAGAGCGTCCCACAATTAATGTTACATTTCCATTTTTGGATAATGTGACCCACATAAAACTATTAAATATCTTCATGGGGCCAATAATATTCCACTAATACAACTACCCACTTTATATTATAATATTATTTCTCTCATTTCATAACACATTAAAATACAATACTCCTTAATTTTCATGCAAACAGTAAACGTAACAACAAAGATGGGACGGAGGGAGTATTTCATTCTTAGTGGTTTAAGATAAATTTTACTCTTAAGGTTTAGAGTATAATTGTAATTTCAACATTGTGATTTAGAGTATATTTTATTCTTAAGATTTAGAGTTAAATCTTATAAGGATAATTATAATTTTACCAATGTTATTTAGGATATATAATAATACTCATAACGTTTAAGATATAATTATAATTTTAATTTTGTAATTTAGGTATATTAAAATAGGGAACAACGTGTTAATTAATTAGAGAAATAAGAACCACAGATTCTACCTAGAAGTAGTTCTACATTAGTTGCTCTCTACATTATTAATTACTCCTTAACAAACTTTTTATTAGTTTTACAAATTATACGTAAATTAGTTCAATTTTGGTGGACATTGGTGATTTAAGAGTATATATACTGAAATATATATATACTACTCAATTTTTATCTTGTGTCAAAAAATTAATTCTGTTAAACTTTTACACTCAAGATTCACTGAAATATAAGAGACGGAATGCTAAAAATGGAGCAACTCTTATGGCTTATTAAACTCTTCTAACATTATTATTTATTTGTGTCATTATAATTTTCTTTACCCTTAAAAAATTATAAAAGTTTCAAAATAAATAATCTCAAATATTTTAAAAAATGACACTTGCATCTAAAATCACAGGTTATTTTTTTCATTATCAATCTATTCGTTTACTTTTTATATGTAAATTAAGAAGTATTATTATTTTATATATAGTAGTAATTGTATTAATGGGGATTATAATTGTATTGGTAATGTGTGTGAGTGTTATATGTCTAAAAGGTGAAATAAATAGATTAAAATGGATGGTCCAAAATAGAAAAATAAATAGATTAAGGAAGGAATATACGAGGTGAAGAGGTAGAGGGAGAGAGGGAGTAGTAATGATGGTAGAATGAAGCGTTCCGAGTAGGGAATGATAAAAGTTGGAAAGCAGGTAGATTTAGTAGTAAGGAGGTATGAGTATGTCTATATAAAGAGTAGTAAGTAGTAAGTAGTAAGTTAAGTTGTGGGTTTATGTAGTATTAATATACTCTGGTGAAAGGGAATTAAGGTAGTTATTATGAGTAAAATGCAGAAGGTTGAAGAAGAGGCAGCGTTAGCAAGTCCTACTGCCCGATTGATGCGAGCAAAAGAATTGAATCTGTGTATCATCTCAGTGATGGGTTACAACACTCGTATTGATCCCAACTTATATAAGACTTGTGTCCAACAAACTCTCCTCAAGCATCCTCGTTTCTCATGCATCCTTGTAAGTTTGTTTCCTTGTTTTTTACTTACTTGATGACCAACTAACTAACTAATGGAATTCCATTTTTTATATACATATGTAGATGGAGAAGGAGGGCAAATGTTGGTGGAAGCGAACAAATGTAAACATCCACGACCATGTTCTTCATGTCCTCCAGGATTTGGATGGGGATGGGGATGGGTTCGTGGAGGATTACGCCTCAAACCAATCGAGGATCCCCCTTGACATGAGGAAGCCACCCTGGGAAATCCACATTTTGAATGTGAGCACATCCGATGCAAAGGCGGTGGCAATATTCAAGATTCATCACTCCATGGGAGATGGGGTCTCACTCATGTCTCTATGTCATGCATGTTCCAAGAAAATCTCCGATCCTGAAACCCTACCCGTCATTCCCAAAAAACTGCCATTAAAAGATGCAGGGCCAGGGGGGTTGTGCAAGTTTTTTTGGACCATGTTGTTGGTTGTGGTCAACACTCTAGTTGATTGCACTCTGTTTTTGGCAACTATTCTGTTTCTGAAAGACAGACAGAGTCCAATAAAAGCAATGGGAGGAGATGTGCTTCCTTACAAGAGATTTGTGCACAGGATTATTAGTCTGCAAGACGTCAAGCTCATCAAGACAATCATGAATGTGGTAAGGGAAATATTAGTAATATGATAGCAATTAATACAGAAATAATATTAGTAATATGTGGCAATGCATGTACTTGAAGAGCATCAATGATGTGGTACTTGGGGTGACACAAGCAGGGCTAAGTCGTTATCTCAAGGGGAGATATGGTGAATCTTCTATTCCAAGAAATCTGCGTCTTAGATCAGCCGTTGTATTCAACCTCAGACCAACTCCAACTATTGAGGTAGGTAGTAATGTGATTCTCCTAATTAATTATGAGTATATATCCAATTGTTTTCTTGCTTAGGATTTGGTGGAGATGATGGAGAAGGAGGAGTTAAATGGGAAATGGGGCAACATACTAGGCATCGTTCTTCTTCCTTTTAAAATTGGTGTAGAAAAGGACCCCTTGATTTACATTCGTCGAGCTAAATCCAACATGGATAACAAGAAACTCTCCCTCGGACACTACTTTGCCTTTCGCACTATCAATGCACTCACATTCTTCTTTGGAACTAAGGTATGTATATTACTCATGCATCATATATGCATCAACTAATTATAACATGCATTGTTTAATATTCCAGTGTGCTGCAAGAGTGGCTCGGGCAGTTTTCCGTAATACCACTTTGACCTTCTCCAATGTGAGTGGCCCACAGGAAGAAGTCAATTTATTTGGACATCATTTGGCTTACATTTCTCCATCTGTTTATGGCTTCCCTCAAGTAAGTAGTCTTAATTAGCTACCCATCTAATTATAAAAAAAAAAGTTAATTAATTGCAATTGCAGTCATTGATCGTTCACTACCAAAGTTATGCTGATAAGCTCATCATTTCCATCGGTGCCGATGAAAAGTTGATCCCAAATCCTCACCAACTCTGCGATGATTTGGTTTACTCTTTTCAACACGTCAAACAAACTCTACTCCTCAAAACAGGCCTTCCCGATGCCTCCACTTCCATTCAAATCATGGACAAATTGGTTTAATACATTATTTTACCACCAATTTATTTATGAATTAATGCAACTTTAATTAAACTATCTTCGTTCCGATCGTCCAGTATTTAACACTAGTTGCATATGTTATCAATTGTCAATTGTTATGACATGTGATGATCGTGATTTACAACAATGGAAATACATACCGCATATTGATATGTAACAATGTTGTGTAAGTTTTTTATTTTAATGTCTAGTCATCTACATTAATTTTTATACGTGTCAATTATAAAAAACGACCAATTTAAATCATTAAAAATCATTGTTATCAAAAAATTTAATTTTATATTATCTATACCCAAATAATCATTTTTTTTAACAAAATGTCCCCACACCCTTGTTTTTAATAATTTAATTATTTAGTGTAGATCATGGTGTTGAAGTCGTGAAATCATTGTCATTGGCGGACGTATGAAGGGAGTAGGGGGGCATTGGGCTCCCCTGAACTTCTAAAAATTACTAGTATAGATATAGAAATTTTTTTGAAATATCTTTGTGTGGTGAAGTGAGGATGTTTTACTTTTAAATGTCCCGTGTTCGATTCATGCAGCACTGTTATTTTTTTTCCCTCTTCTATTTCTTTTATTTATTTATTTTCTCTCTAAATAATATATTTATTTAATAATTTTAATGACTTTAGTTTCAAAATTGTTACTCTTACATAATACAATTAAAAATACTAAAACATCTTTAGAAAAATATTAATAAAAGTTGGTAAATAAAATAATTCTTCTTAAAATTTGTAAAACAAAAAACACTTTTCCCTCTTCTATTTCTTTTATTTATTTATTTTTCCTCTAAATAATATATTTATTTAATAATTTTAATGACTTTAGTTTCAAAATTGTTACTCTTACATAATACAATTAAAAATACTAAAACATCTTTAGAAAAATGTTAATAAAAGTTGGTAAATAAAATATTTCTTCTTAAAATTTGTAAAACAAAAAACTATTGTATGAGAAAAATTGGGCCCCCTCGGCGGAAATCCTGCGTCCGCCACTGATCATTGTCATAACACCGGATGTCAGATTTGTTGTCGATTCTGTGTTGTTATCTTATATGGGTGTTTTTGTCTAAATCCAATATTATAATGATGGTGGACATAATGTCGGTATTTTGTGTCGAATATCCAATATTAAATAATAAAACAATTTTTTTAAAAAAAAGGTTGGAAATATTTTGATCTAAAAATTATTATTTGAATATAAATAATAGAAAATTAAGTTGTTGGATGATATTGATTTTAAACTTTAAATTTTTAGGCTATTTTGTCTTTTTTTTTTTTTAAGTATCTTGATCATTAACCATTTCTGAATGCAGTAGAAATATAAGGAGAATTGAAGTTAATTTGTCAGTGCATTTAACGTGTATAGAAGGCACATTATTTGATGTAAAAGAATATTATCTTCTTCTTTTTTTCTTTTTAGTAATATAGCAGCATTGATTTTGGGCAGTGAACTTGGGAACCCGCATTAACTATCCAATTTATGTGATACCTACTCTTGTCTCTATTTCTTACACCAAATTTAATTTTACAGAAATTTCCAACTAATACTCTAATACCTCATTAATTGAAGCTGTTTTATGGAACCAAACCAAATAACCAATCCATTTACTCCATTTTCTTTCTATTATTTTTTTTTAAAGAAAGTTTTCAAGAAAAACTAACAAAATTCACATTTTCAGTCCTACAATAAACTCTACCATTAAAAATTGAAACATTAAATCAATTTTATAATTTCAAATTATCACTTACACCTAAAAGCATAATATACGTAATAAAATATTTATTATTTAAAAAGACTATGTTAAATTTCAAAATTAATAAATTTAATCTAATTATTTTTTTTTTAAATCCGTATCCAAGTAATGATACAATTAAATCTTGTACGGATAGAGTATGTGCATTTTTTCTCTTAATTAAGAATGATAATTATAGGGTACCTTGACAAATAATTACTCCCTCCTTGAACACTACCTATCACATTTAATGTTCCCCATAGAAAATGTTATTTTTAACATTAACTTTATTGATTTTTTTAAAGAATAATTTAGTATTTTTAAATAATAAATAAATTAAAAATATGTGTTACTTGTATTAATAGGAAACCACAAATTGAAATTAAACTGTATTTCGTGCTTATTGAATTGATTAGACTTTTTTTTTTCTTGTTGTAAAAGAGTGATGAAATAAGCATTAAATGGCGAAGTGAGTACAGTAATATATATCTTAGTGGGCTTTCGACTTTTCTTATGAGTTGAGCCCAACAGATATACTTGTTAAATATAAATGTGTGAGAACATCATTTTGGGCTCGCAATATAATGAAAATGAACTCTCTGTTTTTTTTCATTTTAATTATTAATAATTTTTACTAATAAGATATTTTTTCTTCTTAGGCCCAAAAAGATCAATATGTTCAATAGTTTTTACTATCAAAACTATTTGGACAACTATCTTAACAAAATACAAATTACTTAAACTAAATTGAGATAAATTGGGATAGTGAAGCGAATTATTATACTACAATTCATGTGTGATAAAATTAATTTTAAAAAATGTAGATATAGAATTTAAACTTGTGATTAAAATTTGAATAGCTTTCCTTCAAATTTTAATTTAGACATGTTTTAACTAAGTCAGTGTTATCTCTATCTCATATTCATTATTGTTTAAACACTAAACAAGTTATGTAAATGCGTCACAAATTCATAAATCAGATGCAACATCAGTATTTCTAAAATCACAATTAAGTTTGAAAACATTCTTAAAAAACCATAAACAAACTCAAACTGAGAGAATTTCACTTATACTGATACAATTTGTACTTGAACTCCAAATCAGGCTTCCACCATTGATGAATCCCATGAGCTTCCTTGAAACTCTGAGAAGGGGTGGAGTTTATGGTGAGATAAGCAGACGGAATGAGATGCACTGCCTCGGAATCCTTCCCCCGAGCACCCGAAACTATGCTTCCGATGGAATGCTTTGTTGCTAGCTTCCCTATTTTCCCTGCTCCCATCTTCTCCATCTTCTCCCGGTGCTCGAAATATCCTATGTACTCGGAGCATATCATGTCCGATTGATTGATAAACAAGTAGGGAAGCCAGGTGGAGAGCAGGGAGAAAGTGTCGTTTTCTTTAGGCTTGTGGGCTGCAACAGCCAAGCCAGCAGTGAGGACACTGTTGGCCAACCTCAACCCTAACTTCACTTTCTCGTTCTTGATCCGCTCAAGGGGCGGAGAAGCGAAAGGAGGGTTGAAGAGGTAGGTTTCAACATGACCAACCGTACTCTTCACCATGTGACGCCCTATGAGCAATGCTAGAGACGAGCCCACCGAATGTCCCACCAGCCAAAGGTTTCCAGGGCCGACCCTGGAAACAAGAGCAGCAGCATTTTCCAATCCGATTTGGAAACTCCCCTTCTCTTGGAGATTGTTCACCATGCAATTGAGGCTCATTTTGAACTCATCCGCCCTGCTCTCGGACTTGCTCATCTTTCCACGAAAGGCCATCACACACTGCGGAGGTCTTTGGCCTACATAGTTGAGCTGATAAGGAGGGAAGAAGTCATAGATAGCACCGAAGTAGGACTGATCGGTGGGGTCGATCAACACTTGTTGCAATCTGAAATCATGGCACATCCACCACGGAGGAGCCAGGGCTAGATGCCCCTGTCGATTCTGTTGTCGATCGCATTCCATCACGTACACTCCTTGGATTAAGCATGCAGCAATGGACCTTCTGTGGTTTGAATTGTTCCTAATTAACACAACAAACAACATTAAGATAATTAACTCATCAAAACTGACTGTCATCATGTTGAAATTATCTTACCAATCAACGCCAGTTTGAAAACTGGGCCCTGAGAGACCATGATTTTCCTTGTCAGAAGCCATTGCTCCTTGTCTAAATCTAAAACCAAACAACAAAACATGTGTAAAAGAGGGATCGTGTTTTTTACAACACTACATGAAAATCAAATACGAATTCCATGATCTAAGTGGGAGTATTGAGACAACACTAATTTAATGAAGAATCATCAACACCAGGATTTAACAGAATCAAAACTTTAAGCTAAAAAAATTAATAATCGTGAGTTAATTATGATTTAGAAAAGGGATCCAAAATCCAAATTGTAAATTCTGTTATCATCAAACAGATCACAAACTAGCTAAGGCTCAACAGACTATATCATATATATGAATGTCAACTTTAAGACTTGCATCAAATGCAAGTTTTCAAAAGAAAATACTCCATTTAGATTACTACATTAGGAATTAATTTCAGGTATCACTTGCAAGAAGAACCAAAAAGATTACCTCACAAGTCAAAATCTATCTTTATCCAAGCTTTGCTGCTCTCACTGCATGCACAAAGCTATATGTATATACTCATAGTTATATATCTTTATATTAAGGAGCAAGTATGAAAGGACAAAGGAAGTACAAACAAGTTGCATTAATGAATTCGTTGACGCTCAGATTGGGAATTGAAGTAAACGGATTTAAGATATTTAAACACGATATATATTTTCCTAAACTTGCATTATTTATCCATGGCAAACGCGTTTCTAATCAAGAAAATAAAGTCAATGGTCATATATAAATTAAGTCAATGATCCTGGTTGGGCTGGTAAGAACTTTGGGTACTTTAAGGAGATTCTCTGTCCATAATTCGTCGGGTGAGATTAAGCAATTCAGGAATTAGCATTAGCTTAAAATTGTGGCTTGGGTATATAAGTCAATAATCATATTCATTGGGATTTGCGAGTTTGAAAAAAGTGTTACGATCCACAAATAAAGAGCTGTATTACTAATGTTTAATTTTACTTTCTTTTTTAGAAATACAGTATCTATTTCTAGTACTCCATTTAACTCATTGGGTTATTGGACCTTGGTTCAAATCTGTCCGACCCAATGAATACATGAGTACATGCTTTCGAATGAAACTGAGTGATATAGTCATTTAATTACAATTAATTTTATTAGTATTTCAAGTTTTTTTTTTTTAATTTAGTTTAATTTGTAGGTTTGAGTTAAAAACTAATACATTACTTTTGTATCTCAGATCTGCAAAACGTGTATTTCATACAATTTTATATAAAATTTTCTCCTGGGGTAAATATGTAATGTACATAAGTCATTCAATTTCTCGGTTGATCACAGAAAATTTATTTTGCAGTAGTAAACGGTAAACTAAAGAAAATGAAAGAGATCAATCAGTTGACATCGAGCACTTCAAATATTAAATTGATAATTACTTTATGTTATTCACAGTAATTAATTAACAATTATTGGTTATAAAAATTGGTCACCAGATGATTATTTCGGAACTACCAAAAGCGAGTAAATTAACCAGATATAATTTCCTGCATGGAAATTAATATTGCTTCAAGCACAAAAAACACACCTCACGACACATCATCATTAAAAAAAATTTCTCGGGCTAATTGGAAAATTAGCAACTCTTGATTGAAATAAATCTAATTAATGCGAGAAAAACAAAATTTGATAATTAGCTATGTTTTAGGAGGAACATTTAAAGCTATCAAAATCCGAATCTTGAGAAAACGAGTTCTTGCTATCAAAATTTGTGCATGAAGTTAAAGTATTTAGGGAACATAAAGAAAAACCATTTATTTAATCTCAACCCGTCGGAGCAGCAGCAGGAGGAGGCAACACTACATCAGCTGCTGGCGGAGCAGCTGCTACATCCCATCCATCACCACTTGCACCTGCTATATATAATGAAACCAGAATTAATGAATATTACAAAGATTTAACATTTCTCCAAGGATGCAGTAAATCCATTGTTGCAAACATACAACTAGTACCAAAGAGTTCTGACTCTATTAAACGAATTCGGTTACTAAAGGGAACAGATTATGCATGACTACTGTATCAGCAAATTATACATAGGATTCAGAAATAACCTGCATCAGCAGTCCAACCAGTTGCGACTTGAGCAATTGGAGCAGCAATATCAGGTAGCCATTGGCCATCAGGGATTTGAGAGGTAGTCCATTCAGCTGGTGGGCCTCCAACATAGTCAGCACCATAATCTGTAATTGCAGGAACATCCTCCTCTTCTTGTTCCTTAGACTCTTCAGGCTCCCTGTAGAAAAATAGATCAACCTGCCCAAAAATGATAATGATGATATAAAATTAGACTTCATGGAGACCAACTTAAATATTCATGCCATTTCTAGTAGAACAAGTTGCCTGATTTCAACTAACTACAAAAATAGACAACTAACACCTTTTCACCCAGGTTCAAACATCCATTATCGTTGAATAATAATACCACATTGGTTGGACAAGAAAACAAAGAATAATGGTACCATGATATCCCATTTGTGACCAGGAGCAACAATGCCACGCATCTGCAAGACCATCCTAGCCAAGAGCCAGAACAAGCAGCCAATGCTGTGCTTGCCCTTGTTATTGGCAGGAATACCAATATCAACATAGCGCATTGGTGAATCAGTGTCGCAGAAGGCAATAGTGGGAATGTTGGAAAGAGCAGCTTCCTTGATGGGCTGCATACAATACAAGAATAGACTAATAAGACTATGAAACAGCTAAAGTGTCCTTAGAAGAGAAAATTGCAAATGTGAAGGGAGAGAGACCTGGTGATCAGTTCTTGGATCAGTGAGGATGAGAAGCCTGGGCTCACTGAATGATGTTTGAAGCTGGTTGGTAAATGTTCCAGGGGTGTGACGTCCAGCAATTGCATGCGCACCAGTGTAGTGTGCAAATTTGAGAACTGCCCTTTGACCATAGGGTCTGGCAGACTGGACAATGATATCCTGTGGGTTCTCAATCGCAACAATGACCCTGGCAGCCATCTGAAGCTTCTCCCAAGTCTTCCCCACGTTAATGATGTAAATTCCTGAACAATCAATTACTCCTAGTTTACAACTATAACAAGGACACAAACTGATAGTATATCATAAAGGCAAAAACTTGTGTGCCCCCGACTGGGAACACAACCCTCCCCCTCCCCCTCCCTATTCTATTTAACGCTATGTATTGCTAGGGGTTTAAATTGCAAAGGGTACAAGAGCCTCACTCTATCACAAAACCAAAAGTGCGTATTCTATGTCTATTTCTAGCTGAGCAAAACTAATTACATCTAATAAAAGACATTTATGGAAAAGCAGGGGAAATGGAAATCATCAGAAACCAAACCAGACAAGAATATATATATATGGAGTATATTGATTATGGGTGATTAAAAAAAAAAGTACATTACATTCTAGGTAGTAAGTTTACTATGGAAAATGAATAGATTATGGCATAATTAAGAAATAGATGTTAAATGTTGAAATTTAATTAAAGATAGCAATAGCAAGGGGATGGGGAAATAGGAAAGGAAAGTAATTAGTACCATCATTCCGGCGTTTGAAGACGTAGCGCTCCATCTGAAAATCACAATTTTTAGTGCCGAGATGAACTTCGGCGGCTAACATCATCTGAATGTCAGCCTCCTTCGTCGACAATGTCGCCATTTCGAAACCCCAACCACTGTGATTGCAATAGCCTAATAGGGTTACTCTTCCTTTCCCACCCTTTTGTTTATACTGCTATTGCTTTCTTTATGGGCTGCCTAAATTTAGCCCACTGGTAATAGGCCTTTTAACTCCTTGCCTTGCCTTTTAGGCGGCTATTTACAAGAGAGTTTGCTTACTGGGCCCGTTGGGCTTGGTATTCATAAAACTATATGGGTTCTTGGGCCTCTTTCTTCCACTGGGCCCTATTAACCAAATACTCCTTCCCAACTCCAATTCGAATGCTCAACACAATATCCACTTATTATTCCTTTCAAATTACTATTACTGTTTCATTTGGAATTTTATTTTGTTTCCATATTCTATAAACGCTTTAAATTAGATTTCTTATCCCTGTACTAGGAAGATGTGAATCTTTACCGTCAAAAGAAAAAAAAAGGGAGATGTGAATCTGCAAACACCAAATTAACCAATAATATTGAATTGATATTACTATCAAATTCTAACACTTGAGTTAAAATTAATTAATAGTTAAATAAATAAATACTTAGGTTTAACTGCAAAAATTACAAGTGTATATTTAAATGTCATTCTCCACAAAAAGTGGAGTAATTTGGAGGGATGTATATATATTGTCTTATTGTATTAAAGATTGAGCATGAAATGGGGTAGCAAGACAATGATTCATTTGTTTCATGTTTGCCAATTCCAACATTTTATTTATGGTCCCATTTAACACTATTTTTTCATAGATATCTCTAAATAATTGTTCATTCCTCACAAAACCAAAATGTGTGTGTTTACGAAAGTGTGTGTCTGCATGGAGATCGAGTCAGATTTTATTATTATTATTATTATTATTATTAATCTGAATCACATTAGGTATATAATTATTATTATATATTTCTGGTTAAACTTTCGAAAAAAACTAAAAGAAAACAAAAAAATTACAAAATAAGTGTTGAAATGTTAGTAAATGGCAAAACAAAAGATGATATAGTAATTAATTACGAAGTAGTAAGATTTTTTATTATAATAATACTTCATTCCTTTAAAATCATGCATCTATGATTTGATTGATCCATTACATGTTATTATATCTTAAACATAATTGATCCACTAAAAATTGTAACAATACAGTCTCACAAAAAAGTATATCCATCATAGTGTTAAAATAGAAATATGCATCTGTTTTTCCATTAGTGTATTTACTCAATAAATAAATAGTGAAAATTAGCCCATAAAAATTCTTTGATGTGTAAATCCCTGTCCAAATATTATGGGAGAGTGAAATTATATGATTTTGGATTAAGCAGGGCGTTATAAATATCATGATTATTATTAGAAAATATAAGTGTCAAGAGAGGGAACAGTTTGGCAGGTTCCAATAATTAAATAAAATGATAAAATATAAGAAAGAGATAGTATGATGGGCAAAATAAAAGACAAGAAGGAGAGTGAAGTGGTGATATCCCACAAAACAGAAGTGTGTTGAGAAGTCATCAAACTTTTTGTCTTTCTCTCAACTCTCAACCATACCCATCCGCTTACCTCAAACCACACCACTACCTATTTTCTCCATATATATAAAAAATATACATACAAAAATATATAATTAGGATACTGTAATAAAAAATATGATGGAGAAAATGTAAGTAATGGTGAAATTATTTTATTGTGTAAGTTAGTCGTACAGTAAAGATTGAATAATTAAACACTAGCTATTTGGGTTTCAATTTGTATGGCAAACTATAACAAATTATAAATCTCTCAATTGGAAACCCGAAATATACATTTGAAAATATTAATAATGCATGGTTACTCAATATTAGTGTATCCTAGCCCCCTTTTGTAGTAACAATTTTGTTTGAATTTTGAAATATTCATATTATATATTTTTCATTCTCCTAAATACAAATAATTTATGAAACTCTATATTTGGTACTCCACGTTGTAGATTAACGCAATATATAGTATGCATGATATTTTCATAATATTATATTTTGTTAAATTTTGATGTTAAATCTACTATTTCACATTGTTTGGTAAATAATACATGTGAGAGAGATTAATTAATTATCTCAGCAATAAGACAATGTATTTCCTGTAGTACGATTTCACACCAAATTACAATCTCCAAGAACAACATGATATAACTCCAAATATAGAGCCATCGACAACCTTAATTTAATTATGTATTTTTAAAAAAAAAATGCACATATGTTTGGTTGATGAGTGACAAAGTTAATTTAAAAATGATGTGATGAATGAGAAAGATGTGTCCAAATTAATTTATTCTAAAACTTATACAAGTATATATTCTTGATCCACTACACAATCAGATACTTTACTTGAAAATATTAAGTGAAAAGAGAAATAGAAATAGAAACAACCAAAGTGGTGTAAAACAAGATTAATTCCTGGAATGGTTGACCGTTGATATGGTGATGATAAAATGTGAAGCATTACAAGGTTGACATTAATTCCACCCTTAATTCTTCCATTAATTCATAAATTTGGTTAATTCCAACACCACCTTATTTGCGGCGTTACGGCCTTATTTGATTCCATATATATCACCCTTTTCTTTTATTTTCTTTTCTACCTTTAGAATCTCTCTCTCTCAAATTTACATCTGTCCCTTTTTTCTTTTCTATTTTTTTTTTCAAAACATTTTCCCCTGATTTAATTACACATGACATCAAACCAAGGTAATTGGCTACATTCAAAATACTATGATAATCAAAATATACAAATTAAGTAATTCGTTCTCCATAAATGGAAATATCTTATTATCTCAATTATAGGCCAGCTTCGTGAATACAATTAAACTACTTGTCGATATATAATTATGAGCACAAAAGTTAATTTTCAATTTCAGATTTTTCCATTAATTAATCTCAAACTACAATTCCTTAGTTTATTAAGAGTATTATTTTTACATTCTAAAATAAATAAAAAATGAAAAAGTGTGGGGATGGGAGGGGAATTAAGGGTGGGTCCCAAGAAAAAACAGAAAGAAAATTGGAAATGAAGTGAATTAAGACAAATATTGCGCTATCAGAGCATGCCACTCCAGCTGTTGTTTCTCTTTCATCTTTTTCTTTACTCTCTATCTATCTTTTAGGGCATCTCTTTCTTTCTTTGTCTATCCACAATTCTCCCTGTCCAGACGCTTCTTCTACTGCTTTTTATTAAAACACCCTGGAAACTATTCTTCCAAATAACCAATACTCTATTCCTTAACTAAAAATAAAAAATACAATTAAGGCAATATATAATGATGATTATGAAAAATGAAAACTTAATTGTTTATTCTAAATCTAAATCTAAATACGTATGTGTTTATGGATAGTTGTATTACTACTTCCACTTGAGGGCCGATGAACCTAGAAAACAACTGCGGCTTTATTCACTTGCCACCACTATGATACTCGTACAATTTAATATGATATGTGCAATTTATTACTATTATTAAATTTTGGACTCCAATTAATAATTGTATTTTTCTACTACAAGTGGGAATGTCATCAAATAAGCTTTATCCACATGTCAAATATTTATTCGATTACAACAATGACAAAAGAGTACACCATAATTTAAACAACTTTTTCTTTTTTCTTTTTAATTTCCTAATGTGGGAAATTTTAAGGTTGTAAGTTGCAACTTGCAACGAGCATCCCTTCCACACCACTCTAAAGTGAGTATATTCCATCTCCCATTTCCAAGAACCTCAGTCATTACCAAGGTTTTTTTATTTATATTTTATTTTTTTATCATTATTATTATCATGAGAGTGTAAAATATAGCAATATAAATTCTCAATAGTGATTTGTTGTCTGCTATATTTCGATTTACATGGACTTCTTCTTGGTATATCCTTAATCATTGTCATAATATATGTATTGGGCATTTTAATCATTTTTTTAAATAAATAATTTATCAACTTTAATCACAACATTAAGTTTTAAAAAGATTTGATTGCACTGAATTGTGAAAACAAGAAATAAGTAATGAAATAACAAAAAGTGATCTAAAGCGGAAGTGAAGTTTTATACTATTAATTAACTCTTGATCAATTTATACGAAATTCAATTATAGTAATTTGGGATAATTTAGTGGGTTGATATGCAACAAATTTTTAATGTTGTAGTCTACATCCGGAATTACATATCCGTAATTATTATTAAATAATGAATTGACCCTAAAATTGAGAGGTTAAAGAAGGAAAAGATGGATTAATTTTGATGTAAGTTAATTCTTTCAACTGGAATCAATTAATTAGTGGGATTCTCCCATCCACTTAAGCTCAAAGTCAAACAATATTGGTTTTTAATGTTAAGGAAGATACTCATTTGGATCAAGAAATAAAGCCTTCTCTTTTCTTAACTTTATTTTTTTTCCTTTCACACGCATATTAAATATATCTTCTTTATTTCTGTACAGAGTGTTATTATTATTGGTGGGATGGTACCTCATCGATGTTTAAATTATTCAACAGTCACATTTATTATAAAAATAATAATTATTATTAGATTAAGATCGATTACTTATATCGTGAAATGATCACCTCTCATAAATTAAATTAATTTCCACCAATTAAATTGTAATATTTGATGTCAGATTGAACGTGCATGGGGTGAGTTCTATCTCGATCAAGTTAATTTTATTTTGCATTAATTTCCTCCAAGTGTTAAGTATGCTTTTTTTAATTGATCGATCCACATGTAATCGCATTTTCTTTGACACTACTTTTACTTAAATTTCAATAAATTATTTGAAATCTCAAAATAAAAACTGTAATTTTTTTTCAGATTCATGTGTTGTTATTTAATCAATAACTAACTTTCACTTCTAATTAACTTGATATATATTTCAAACATCAATTCTAGAATATAAAGTTTGATTATGTAAACATTTTCACTAATACCCTTTCAATCCCAATTTAGTTTGCGTAGACACTTTGAGTAAAAGTTTTTTTCTAATTTTGTTATTGTCTTTTAGATATTAAATAAAATAAAATGTAAAATACATTATTGTATGTCAAAGTGAAATTAAAATTTTTTGAATCTAAAGACATCTATACAGCAGTTTTTTTTTTTCTGCTGAGTTGGCATGTGTCTCCTTTCTTCTTGGTGACATGGCGTCATAAGAGTGAGTTTAGTTCTTTTCTTTTTTACTATTATTTTTATTCTTATTTTATTTAAATATATTTTACGTTACTTATGCATTTATTATTTTCAATTATTATTTATAAAAAAGTTGAATAAATTAATCTATCACAGTAAATTAATCTTTATAGATAGTTATTGATTTACATTTATTATTTTAATCTTTATGGATTACAATAAGTTAATGAATTTATTATATTAATTAATTAATTATGTTTCTATAAATCAATATATTTGTATAAATAATCACACATTTTAGTACATTCAATCACAATCGTGACACATACATTCTTTTATTTGTGATTCCTATCATTGGTTTTCCCCTTCTTCATCCTATATGACAGATGATAGATTGCTAAAAATTGATGTCCATTTTTTATGATCGTTTCGGACTTCTCATTCAATCTCCACTAGTATTCTCCGACTAATGACGATGAATTTGGTAATTGTTGTATATGTATTTTTTTTAAATTATCTATTCTTTTGTTTAGAAAAAAAATATACAATTAACTATTACTCTTAACCAATTCCACAAATCATTCATTTTATTATTTTCATGCGTTTGAGGAGGATGAAAGATGTGCCAATGATATGCGCGTCATTAGTTTTATAGTTAGAGAATTTCTATAGATCTCTATAAGCAATGATTTATAACATATTTGGCAATCTCTCTCAATTTTTTTTATTTATTTTTTTAATTTATGACTTATTTTAGATCTCATTTTATTTTTATATCTCTAATAATATTGATTCCTCTGGACCATATATATATTTCTCTCTCTTCATTTTGATGAGGATAAAGTCGTGGATAAAGTCATGTATATATTTCTTTCTCTTCATTTGATGAGGATAAAGTCGTGGACAAAGTCATGCCAACGATCTCAGTAACCTAACCAAGTAATTAAAGGATTTTTTTTTTCTCATGAATTTTTTAAGTTTTATTGATGAATTATATTAATTAGTATATTATATTAAAATTTATTTTTTAAAAATTTTAATGTATTCTTTAATTTTTTTAATATTTTATTTCATTATTATTAATTTCTACATATTCACATCTTAATACTATTTATTTGTTTTGTTTTTACAGGATTAAGAGCATATCATCTAGAATATTTTGCTAAATGGAGAATTAAATTTTAATTCGTGATATTCATAGTATTAAGATATTGAATGAAATATAGAATAAACTAAATTGTATTATCATTCTAAAATCGAAATTAATATTCATGTTTTTACTTTCCATATTTGTTATTAACAATTCTCAATCACCATATTTAATCACAAAATTTAGAATTTTCAATTCTCATTAATTAGTATTTAGTTGAGGATTTACATTAAATTAATTAAAATATTAATGGAGAAATAATAACAAATATTAATGAATAGTAAAATTTCCAATTATCTTTGTAATTTGATTTAGATAATAAGGGTGAATGAAATATGAGTATAGGAAATTTTAACGAAATTTTTAAATGTTAAATAATATATTTAATATTTTAACTTATTAAAAAAATTAATCAATGCTTAAAATGGTAAATTATTACAAATTTATAAATAGGTTGATGATGAGGCAATAAATTAGTGAATAATGATATTTCAAATCCAATTATAAGGCAATTTAATATTTTATAGTGGAAATATATTTGATAAGAATAATATGCATATCCATGATTTGGGTCGTTTATACAATTACAATTGATTCTCATTTAAAAATTATTATGTATTATTATTTCATTTTTAATTTTTAATTCTATTATGTAATTTATCAATACTGTAATAATAATTCTAAATTAAAAAAATGAATTTAATAATTATAATGTTCATATTTCAAGTATTAATTATTAATAATTATCAAACCGTATTTATTTATTTTAATTAATAAAATTCAATAATCATCAATCAATGCTAAGTAAATATTAGACTAATTTTAATTAATTACTCTATTTACTTCTCAATCATCATTAAACAATTTTAAGTTAAATAAATTTTTAATTTTTAATTTTTAATTTTTAATTTTTATATTAATTAATATTAATATATTAGTCTATTATTTGATTTGTAATAATTTAAAAAAGAATAGGAAAATAATAAATTATTTTTTATTTTTCTTTAAAAATTTATACCACTATTTAAATAAAAAATAAATAATGCATTTACATTTCACTAACTATTCACTCGAATTCAAAATTTATCAGTTGAGTAATTGGTTTCTATATTAATTATTTTTATTTTGACTTTCAAAATATATATATATATATATATATATATATATATATATATATATATATATATATATATATATATATATATATATATTATATCATAACCTTTTTTAGCTTAAGTGTGTCTCCAAAACTCTCTATATATATATTTTGAGAATGTTAGAAATATTAATATGTTTTGAATACGTTATTTAAATTTATTATATTATTTTAACTTTCATATTTTTATCTTTTGAAGTTATTAATTTAAAAGTAATATTTTGAATTTAAATTAAAAAAAATTATTATAATTTAACTTAGATATTGATAAGGAATTATTAAATAAATGAATGTTGAGTTTTCTTTGATATAATTATAAGTCAATTTAAAATTTAGTAAAGAGCAATATATAATCATAAATTTGTGAGCCATATTTCATGATCTTGAATTTTAAAAAATATTCAAGTTATTTCTCTTATATAATATTTTGATGATAATTCTAATTATACTATTATTATTTGAATAATACTTTTCATATTTATTATCATACAGTATTTATGATGATTTTTATTTTAAATTGTTATAATAATTCTTATTTTTTATTAATATATATATATATACTACTCTAGAGTTTTTTAGTAAATGTGGCATACTTGAGAGCCCTCCTTTGATGGCATTAAATTTTATAAATTTTAATTTTTTTAAAATTTCTTTATTCATAATTTTTTTTAAAAGTTGTGATCAATCAATTCAAAATGGCTAATTATAAGAGTATTAATTGTCTTTTAAATTTAATGTTATTTATTGTAATTTAGTAGCATTAATTTTTATGTTTATTTTGGAATCATATATGAGTTAAAATTGCACTTTCATGTTTTATTTCTCATCTTCTTTCTCACTTTTTATAAATTACCATTACAATTTTTTTATTTTGTTTTTGAATATTTATTGTAATACCCAAGTTTCTCACTACTAGTGTGTTAATATAATTTAATTTGTATTATGTGTATTTTATAATTATGTGACAATTATTTCTACATTTTATTTATCTTTACATTTTATTTGAGACATCTGTGATAATAATGGTGACAATATGTGAATATATATGTGTGTATAAATATTTACGTGTATTAATTTGGATATATGAGTAAATTATTTTATGTGTATAAATACACTTTTCTTAATTATTGAGTATCACACGTATTTTTTTATTATAATAATAATAATATAATATTAAAAAAAAGTCAAAAAGGGTGGCTGATTTGATTTGGTTTAGCAGCCAAAGTTGAAAAATTGGCAATGATGGCTGCCGATTTTTTATAAAAAAAAATTAAATTCAACCACCTTTTTCCCCCTTGCCTATATATACGGGTGTTGAGGAATTCATCACCTCACACCCCAAATCAATCAGCATAAAAATAAAGAGGGAAGAAGTGTGCCGGAACGGGAAGAAAGGAATTAATTACAATTCTTCACGGGTCTTTAGTATTACTATTGTCGGAGTTCAAGTAAGTAGAAGTCCAACTACAATGCATAAATATGTTGTGTGTAAATTATTTGTGATTAATATTTGATAATTATGTTGTGAATTATTTGTGATTAGTTTAATTATGTTATGAATTATTTGAGATTAATTGATTATACAAGTTGTGGAGTTATGTAATTTGAAATAATATTATTTTATTATATAAGGATCTGTGTGATCCAAGATAGAGTTGTTATTATAAGAGATCCGTGTGATCCAAGGTGAAGTGGATTTGTGTGAATTAAATTAAGTTGTTATTTTATTTATGATTAAATGTTGATATTGATGTCACAAATAATTTATGATATATATTTAATTGCACTGGTTGCATACCATGCATATCATGAAAAGTGTTTTCCCTAAAATTAATAAGATACTAATGGTGTGTGCGGCCACTATATATGCATCTCTGTCAGGGTTCGGAAATATTGTTCCCGACATTTTTGTTAGGGGTTCGAAAAAATCGTTCTCAGTACTATTTTAAGAGTTCGGAAAAATCGTCCCCATTGAGCTCATTTGGGGTGCATATTATAAGTGTGTCGTGGGGATCCCGCAACGTGAACAATTTTCAAAATAAAAGAGACCAACTAGAAGATTAGAAAATAAATGCATTTTCATGCACTATCATGCATGATTTTTACTTACTGAGATTTTTGTCTCACTAGTTTATGCATTGTAGGTGAGCCTGATAATATTTGAGTATGTGGTGTGGTGTATTGTGAAAGCTGTGGAGCTCCTACAAGGTTTCGAGTGGATGTACATAGATGACGACCTGTTGGACTATGCCGTGGGCTTATTTCATTTTCGCTGATGTTTTGTTATATAATAAGTATTGTGATAAATTTGTGTGGTTTGAAGTGGTGACAGAAACCAGTTACGTATGTTGAACTGGTGTGACCGTTTGGATATATATATATTATGTGAGGAAAAAAAATATGTGCAGATTTTATAATGATAATGTTTATGTTAATTAAATAATTATAAGTTATGAATAATGGGTCGTGACAGAGTGGTATCAGAGCACGGTTTGGGTCCTGCAGACTATTTATGTACATGAACTCATTCCTTGGGAGAGCAGCTTTGCGTGTAAGTGTTATTTTCCTTCTGTGTTGTTATATGTTTTATAAATTATATTGGCCATGTGGTGTATGACTTGTAGTTGGTAGACAAAATGGAAAGAATTATGTGTGAAAGTTCTGAAAGTGATAGAGCTGCTGAGCAAATAACACCTACTGAAGGAAATAATAGTGATGCGATGATTACTCGCCTGATGGAACTGGTAGAGCGCCAGTCCCAACAGATACAACAGCTGATTCAGCAGAGAGATATGGGTGGACAGCCAGAGGTTAATATTAATCACAATCAACGTCAAGTAGAACGTGTGGAAATGGTTTGTGAAAGGTTTCGAAAGCTGAGCCCTCCAATATTTGAGGACGCAGTAGACCCCACAGATGCATAGGATTGGTTACGCACGGTGGAAAACATATTTCAATACAGTATAATTCCAGAAGGGGACAGAGTGCTGTGTGCTTCTTTCATGTTATGAGGAAGTGCAGACCACTGGTGGGATACCATTAAAAGTATCGAGAATGTCACGACTATGACATGGGAAAAATTTAAAGAACTTTTCAGAAATAAGTACTTTACGGCACCAGTGAGGATGATGAAAATGAATGAATTCATACAATTGAAGCAGGGTGGGATGTCAGTCACAGATTATCTTCGTAAGTTTGAACTGTTGTCAAGGTTTGCAGAACATATGATGAGTACGGAGGCATTAAAAGTGGAGAGATTCGTGGAAGGCTTAAGGCCTGAGCTTTTCAGAGATGTGAGTATGGCGGGACTGTATGGAGCAACATACTCACAAGTGGCAGAAAGGGCCCAGATTGCTGAACAAGCAGAGATGAGGATCAGACAAGCGCAAGCTGTCAGACGTCAATTTCAGCAGAAACCAATGCAGCAGTTTGGGAGAGTTGATAAGAGGCCGATGCCATTTCAGAGGCCGAAATCAAATTTTCAAGTGGAGTAAGGACAAGGACAAGGAGAACCAAACAAGTGTCCCAAGTTCGATCAGGGAAAAGTGCCACCGGTGCTGCCACTACCGATGTGTCCAAATTGTTTAGACCACATGGTGGAGAGTGTCACATGCCTCCGAGAACATGTTACACATGTGGAGAGAAAGGACATATGACTATTACTTGTCCTAAGAAAGGGAAACAAGGGCAACAGGTGAGAGTTCCAGCAAGAGTATACACTTTGACGCGGGAGGAGGCAGATGCGAACCCCTCAGTTGTCGCTGGTAAGTTTTCTATTTTTGGCATTTCTACCTATGTGCTATTTGATTCTGGAGCAACACATTCATTTGTATCCACTGAGTATGTGAGGAAGTTGGGTGGAACATCTAACTTAATAGAAGCTAATTATGAGGTGATGATACCTTCTGGTGAATCAAAGCAAACTAATCAACTTCTTCGAGGTTGTGTTATTCTTATTGAAGGAAAACAACTCCTCGCTGACTTAATTGTGTTAAATATGAATGATTATGATATTATATTGGGTATGGATTGGCTGTCAAAGTACTGTGCGACAATAGATTGTCAGAAGAAGAGTATCACTTTTCAACCAGTGAAAGGAGAACCGTTCACTTTTGTTGGGATCAAGAAAATTTTCAGATTTCCTATGATATCAACAACAAAAGCACAACGGTTGTTGGAAAGTGGTTGTGAGGGGTATCTGGTGAGTGTAATGAATGTTGAGGGTCAGCAATGTCCAGTTCTTGATAATGTACCAGTAGTTCGGGAATATCTGGAGGTATTTCCAGATGATCTTCCAGGTTTGCCACCAGACCGGGAAATAGAATTTGTTATTGAGTTACAACCAGGAACTGCTCCTATATCTAAAACTCCATACAGAATGGCACCAGCTGAACTGAAGGAATTAAAAATATAGTTACAAGAGTTGCTAGACAAAGGATTCATCCAACCTAGTTTCTCCCCTTGGGGAGCACCAGTTCTGTTTGTTCGAAAGAAGGATGGCACATTGAGGATGTGCATTGATTATCGGGATCTCAATAAAGTTACGGTGAAGAATAAATATCCATTGCCTCGCATTGATGATCTGTTTGATCAGTTACAGGGTGCAGCTATCTTTTCTAAGATTGATTTGCGGTCGGGGTATCATCAGTTGAAGATTAGGGAGGAGGACATTCCGAAGACTGCATTTAGTACTGTTGGCGCTCGATCGTTTGGTTAACGTGACCCGTTAGGGTTCCATGTATTTCTAACAAGCAGCGGAAGCAAGTAAACATGAAACGCATTACCTTTCACCAAGGGTTGATGTAGAGGTTGAATTCTCGCTGGCAGTCTGCGCAGTCCCACGAGAATAGCCATAAGTTCCTCTTCTGATGTCGGAATTAAGTGATCTTTGTGCTCAGACGATCCTATCTTCGACGGCTTTCCATCAGTATATAATAAATCAAAATTGAAGAACTGTACGATTTTATATGAATTTTGGAACATGACGAACTGCAGCAGCAAACGACCTTCCGGTCTTCTGCTGTATGTCCCAAGTCCGATCTCGACGTCGTGTGGGCGACGATCTACGAGACCTACTCAATCTGCTGTTCACTCTCTCTCTCGTATGTTAGGTGCAGAGTTAGGTTTAGAACAAATTGAGGTGACTTATATACATGGGCTACAGCAGGGACCAGAAGGAGAAATTGGGTTGGGCCTCCATTGGGCTTAAGTATCCAAGCTTAGCCCAAAGCTTATACTTAAGTCCAATAATAATAATATATTCCACTAAAATATTATTATTGCACTACCGTACCAATCCCAAAATTACGTTTTGGGCTCCTTCTTATTATGAGCCCGTTAGTCTCCCCATGTTTAAGATATACAATGTCCATTAATTAATTTAAGTTACTGACAACTCAATTAATTAATATCTCATCCAAGAGTAGTACCACTCAACCTCATTATCATGCCGGAATAAATTCCACCTGCAGGGTTTACATGATAATCCTTATGAGCTCCTCAAGGGGACATCATCAACCTATGACGGACACGGATTCCTTCTACAATCAACAGCACACCATAGAGACAGCATTACTTCCCAACTCATCGAGTTTGTTGATTTAATTACATGTAAATCTCACCCATTGATGAATCAAAGAAATACATACTGTCCTACGTGTCGAGGTTATTGTATAGGGATTAAGAGCACGAACTTCCATAATAACTGAGATCAAGTTCTCCTATAAGTCAGTATAAGTCGAACGATCTCAAGCGGTCCTGCTCAATACACACAAGTGCACTAATGTGATTCTATAGCCAAGACAAGCTAATACCAAACCACACTACAACCATCCCGATAGAGAGTCCCCGTCTATCTCAGTTGTGAGCATCTGTTTATACTTTATAAGGAAACCGATAATATGATCTTCCGCGTGTTGTCGCACAACATATTATCTACAATATAAAGTAAGTGGACTATTGCATCGAACATATAAATAAATTATAAGATGCAATCATTTGATCATATGATTCTCATTTCAAATTAATTGTTATAATATTGTTCATACAAAAAGCTAGACTTTTAGTATACAATCCAACAAGTACAAGGTATGGGCATTATGAATTTTTGGTGATGTCGTTTGGTTTGACAAATACTCCGGCAGCATTTATGGATTTGATGAATAGAGTATTTCAGGAATTTCTCGATAAATTTGTGATTGTATTTATCGATGATATTCTAATTTACTCTAAGAATAAGGAGGATCATGCTCTACACTTAAGAAAGGTGTTAGAGATTTTGAAGGAGAAGCAATTGTATGCGAAGTTTAAAAAGTGTGAATTTTGGTTGGATGAGTTGTTTTCTTGGGTCACGTGGTATCGGGAGAAGGAATTTCGGTAGATCCAAGTAAAGTTAAAGCAATCCATGATTGGTCACAACCCTCAAATCCCACTGAGGTTCGTAGCTTTCTTGGATTGGCTGGATATTATCGAAGGTTTATTGAAGGATTCTCCAAGATTGCTTCACCATTAACGCAGTTGACTAGGAAGAATGTGAAGTTCACATGGACGGAGGCATGTGAGCAAAGTTTTCAAGAATTAAAGAAACGATTGACATCAGCACCTATCTTAACTATTCCTACGGAGACAGGAAACTTCAAGGTTTATAGTGATGCTTCAAAGAATGGTCTTGGATGTGTATTGATGCAGAATGGGAAAGTGATAGCTTATGCATCCAGACAGTTAAGAGAGTATGAAAAGAATTACCCAACTCATGATTTAGAGTTAGCCGTAGTGGTGTTTGCACTCAAGATTTGGAGGCATTATCTGTATGGAGAATGTTGTGAGATTTATACTGATCATAAGAGTTTGAAATATTTCTTCACTCAGAAAGAGTTGAACATGAGGCAAAGAAGATGGTTGGAATTGGTGAAGGATTACGACTGTGTTATCAATTATCATCCGGGAAAAGCCAATGTGGTCGCTGATGCATTGAGCCGAAAGGCAATACAGAGTGTAGCTGCTATGACCATAAATCAGAAACCAGAGTTGCTTGATTTGCAAAAGATGGGTGTGGAGATCATTCAGGAAGAATTGTTTGAAGCAAGGATGGCAGCTCTGATACTTCGACCAACTTTGATGGATAAGATTCGACAGAGCCAACAGGAGGATAAGTTATTTGACAAGATAAAGAATGATATCAGCTCTGGAAAGTCTTCTGACTTCCAATTAGGAGATGATGGCGTGATTCGTTATGGAGGTCGATTATGTCTACCTGAAGTGGATGACATTCGGAAAGAAGTGATGGCAGAAGCCCATTCAACACCGTACTCTGTACATCCAGGAGCTACTAAGATGTATAGAGATTTGAAGTTATATTATTGGTGGCCAGAGATGAAGAGAGATGTTGCTCGATATGTAGAGCAATGTCTGACTTGTCCGCAAATCAAAGCCGAGCATCAGAGACCAGCAGGAACTTTGCAGCCTCTGTTTATTCCAGAATGGAAGTGGGAGAATATTACTATGGATTTTGTCATCGGACTACCGAAAACGGTGAAAGGTCACAATGCTATTTGGGTTATTGTAGATCGATTGACTAAGTCAGCTCATTTTTTTTCTATTAACTCTACGTACTCCATGGATCGTTATGCCCAACTATATATACAAGAGATTGTCAGACTCCATGGAGTACCACTTACCATTGTGTCAGACAGAGATACGAGATTCTTGTCTGCTTTCTGGAAGAGTTTACATAAGGCGTTGGGGACACAATTATCTTTCAGCACAGCATTCCATCCACAGACAGATGGTCAATCAGAGCGTACAATACAAATCTTGGAGGATATGCTCAGAGCGTGTGTGTTGGATTTTCAAGGTCAGTGGAGTAAATTTTTGCCTTTGATAGAGTTCTCGTACAATAACAGTTATCAGTCTACCATCGGGATGGCTCTATATGAAGCATTGTATGGGAGAAAGTGTAGATCTCCAGTATATTGGGATGAAGTTGGAGAGAGGAAACTTTTGGGTCCAGACTTGATTCGTGAAATGTCAGAAGCTGTTACTCGTATACGAGAGAAGATGAAAGTTGCTCAAGATCGACAAAAGAGTTATGCAGACAAACGGAGGAGAGAATTGGAATTTGAAGTGGGTGATCAGGTATTTCTGAAAGTATCTCCAATGAAGGGGATAATGCGATTTGGAAGGAAAGGGAAACTTAGTCCAAGATATGTTGGTTCGTTCACTATCATTGAGAGAGTTGGCAGTGTTGCCTATAAGTTGGAGTTACCAGCATCAATGTCTAGAGTACATGATGTGTTTCATATGTCTGTGTTGAGGAATTATGTTCCAAATCCATCACATGTTCTCAGGCAGGAACCAGTTGAGTTGAAAGAAGATTTGAGTTATGAGAAAGTACCAGTTGAGATCTTGTGGCGAGACGTGAAGAAGCTCAGAAATAAAGAAATACCATTAGTAAAAGTATTATGGAGGAACCAACTAGTTGAGGAGGCTACTTGGGAAAGAGATGATGAGATGATGGCTAAATATCCAAACTTCTTCAAGTAAGTAAATTTCGAGGACGAAATTTTTATAAGAAGGGAAGAATATAATACCCAAGTTTCTCACTACTAGTGTGTTAATATAATTTAATTTGTATTATGTGTATTTTATAATTATGTGACAATTATTTCTGCATTTTATTTATCTTTACATTTTATTTGAGACATCTGTGATAATAATGGTGACAATATGTGAATATATGTGTGTATAAATATTTACGTGTATTAATTTGGATATATGAGTAAATTATTTTATGTGTATAAATACACTTTTCTTAATTATTGAGTATCACACGTATTTTTTTTATTATAATAATAATAATATAATATTTAAAAAAAATCAAAAAGGGTGGCTGATTTGATTTGGTTTAGCAGCCAAAGTTGAAAAATTGGCAATGATGGCTGCCGATTTCTTATAAAAAAAAAATAAATTCAACCACCTTTTTCCCCCTTGCATATATATACAGGTGTTGAGGAATTCATCACCTCACACCCCAAATCAATCAGCATAAAAATAAAGAGGGAAGAAGTGTGTCGGAACGGGAAGAAAGAAATTAATTACAATTCTTCACGGGTCTTTAGTATTACTATTGTCGGAGTTCAAGTAAGTAGAAGTCCAACTACAATGCATAAATATATTGTGTGTAAATTATTTGTGATTAATATGTGATAATTATGTTGTGAATTATTTGTGATTAGTTTAATTATGTTATGAATTATTTGGGATTAATTGATTATACAAGTTGTGGAGTTATGTAATTTGAAATAATATTATTTTATTATATAAGGATCTGTGTGATCCAAGATGGAGTTGTTATTATAAGAGATCCGTGTGATCCAAGGTGAAGTGGATTTGTGTGAATTAAATTAAGTTGTTATTTTATTTATGATTAAATATTGATATTGATGTCATAAATAATTTATGATATATATTTAATTGCACTGGTTGCATACTATGCATATCATGAAAAGTGTTTTCCCTAAAATTAATAAGATACTAATGGTGTGTGCGGCCACTATATATGCATCTCTGTCAGGGTTCGAAAAAATCGTTCCCGATATTTTTGTTAGGGGTTCGGAAAAATCGTCCCCACCACTTTATCAGAGTTCGGAAAAATCGTTCTCAGTACTATTTTAAGAGTTCGGAAAAATCGTCCCCATTGAGCTCATTTGGGGTGCATATTATAAGTGTGTCGTGGGGATCCCGCAACGTGAACAATTTTCAAAATAAAAGAGACAAACTAGAAGATTAGAAAATAAATGCATTTTCATGCACTATCATGCATGATTTTTACTTACTGAGATTTTTGTCTCACTAGTTTATGCATTGTAGGTGAGCCTGATAATATTTGAGTATGTGGTGTGGTGTACTGTGAAAGCTGTGGAGCTCCTACAAGGTTTCGAGTGGATGTACATAGATGACGACCTGTTGGACTAGGCCGTGGGCTTATTTCATTTCCGCTGATGTTTTGTTATATAATAAGTATTGTGATAAATTTGTGTGGTTTGAAGTGGTGACAGAAACCAGTTACGTATGTTGAACTGGTGTGACCGTTTGGATATATATATTATGTGAGGGAAAAAAAATATGTGCAGATTTTATAATGATAATGTTTATGTTAATTAAAGAATTATAAGTTATGAATAATGGGTCGTGATATTTATGTACTGGTATAATTATACTATACACTTTTTAAAAGTATTATTTTTATATATATACTTCATCGGATAATCTCCACATTTTTTATATATTTTTATATTTAATTTAGAAAATATATATTGTAGTCGTAGATGATTTTTTTTCATATGAAAGCAAATTATCTATTCATTTTTTTAAGTTTAATTAATTAATGAATATATTTTCCTTAATTGTCATTTAAATTATTATTGATTTATTTATTGTAATTTAGTAGCATTTAATTTTTGTGTATATATAGTAAAATCACATTCTCATGTTTTATTTCTTAACTCTTCTCTCTTTATAGATAATCATTACACTTTTTTATATTTTTATTTTATTTTTGAATATTTATATAGTGATATAATTATATTATAAGCTTTTTTAACTAATTATTATTATATGCTTCATTTGATTATCTTCACATTTTTTTATACCTAATTTAGTAAAATATGTACAGTAGATGTATATTATAATTCTCATATGAAAGCAAAACACAACAACAAAAATACATAGAAATCAGTTAAATAAAAGAGAATGGAAAAGAAAGTACAAATAAAAAAATTAAAGTCAAACCCAAAATATTAGTCTTCTAACTTAAATTGTTGCTTCTAAAACTATCTTTATATTATAATGATGTATTTTTTTATTTTTTGGTTAATAATTATTAATGTACTTTTTTATTCTTATGAGTTTATGGTTTTTAATCTCTCATATTTTGCAATTTGTAATTATTTTATTTTTACAAGTCAATGATTTTTTTGTCATTTCAATAAAAAACACAATTAAAAAATTCAAATTTTAATTCACGACCATTTTTTTACTAATAACCAACTTACTAATTATCTCCACATAACACTATTATTGCCACATATTTTTTCAATAATATGACTGATTTTACGATTTGGATTTCTCATAGAAGTGCGCAAATCAGTACCGAAAACACTATATTAAATTATGTGTTTAATCCCAAATAAGAGTAATACTCCCTCCGTCCCTTGGTAAGAGTCTCATTTGCTTTTGGACACGTGGATTAAGGAGTATTATTATTTAATGTGTAGTGGGTAGTTGTATTGTATTAGTGGGTGTGGGCCCCATGTTTTAATTGTATTAGTGGATGTGTGGGTCCATATATCAAAAAAAGTAAATGAGATCCTTTGGGTGGAACAACCAAAATGGTAAAATAAAACTTTTACCTAGGGACGGATGGAGTATAATTTTGATTTTAATTTAAAATTTTCAATCATATTATTATTTTTATTACTTAATATCAATTCCATTTAAAATACTAAATTATCATGATTTAGATGGAGTTTGTTCAAGTAACGAAGTGAGAGTTTACTTACTTTATTGAGTGAGTCTCATGTAAATCGGGTTTACATGAGTGTATATGTAAAACCTATTTTTTAAAATTACTCCATCAGTCTCGTGCAAAGAGGTGCATTTTCTTTTATGTAACGTGGGTAGGTGTATTAGAGAGATGTGATGGGTAGTGGCAGGTCATTGGTAGGCCCTTTTTATTAAAAGAGGAAAATGATGCAATTTGGATGGAACGCTCAATATAGTAAAATGGTGTTATTTGGGCGGGACGGAGGGAGTACTCTTTAGTATATAAAAAATTTACTTTTTGAAGAGTAATATTTTTTATACAGAAGATCCGTAGTAATTAATGTTTCTAAAGAGTAATTTTTTATGTATTAAAGAATAATCGAAAAATCAGAGTTTACAGGATTTTGAAGAATAATTTTTAAATTTTGAAGAGAAACAATTTATGTGTCTAAAGAATAATTTTTCATGTACTAAAGAATAACAGGGTTTTACATGCGTTTGTATTTTTTTTATAAGTAAAAATATTATTCATTATGGGTACAAGAGATACCCTAAAGAGTACAAATTTACAACAATTAATACCCTAATACCATCCTTGGGTTAACTAGCTAATTACAAAATGAAAACTTAGATCACCAAATCTTATTAACATAAAACCAACTCCAAAGTCTAAACTTAATATCCTCAACAATCTTCTCAACACTAAACTCCACGCCATTAAATATCAAATCATTCATCCCTTTCCACAATCTCCAAATCAAACAAACCAAATTGTGACCGCCACATTCTTTCCTATTTTGCCTCTTAAGATTCGACTATGTGCAATGAGATTGGATAAAATACAAGAATGTAATACAGTAGTAATTCCCAACCATTTGAAACAAGCCATCCATACCTCATGTGAAGTTGAGCATTCGAACAAAATATGTCTTCCAGTTTCGATATGGTTTCCACAAAGTACACATGTTGAATCATCGCTAGGAAGTAATAAATTCCTTCTTAGCAAATTGGCTCTTGTCGGAAGCCTATTCTAGAGTGCTATCCATGCATGGGCAATTACTTTTCGTGGTGCAAATGTATCCCATATCAATTTGAATCCATGCATCCTTTCTTCATCCACTGCTGCATTTTCTCTGAGTTCAACAAGGGCTGAATAGACACTCCCTGTACTGTAGCAATCATTCGAGTTTCCAAGCCATTTCCATGAATCTACAACCCCTGCCATTTACATGCGTTTGTATGTAAAATCGATTTACACAAGTGTTTGTGTACTTTATTATAGTCGAAACAAATAAAACTTTTAACGATTGAAGATAAATAAAAATTATGATACAATATAATGCTTATAAAAAATAATAATTGATATTCTGTGCATCTGGATGCACACTAACACCCATATGTATATAACTTTTTATTAAATAGTGTATAAATATTTATTAATAATTGTATAATTTTTTACATTCAATTTTTCATTAAGAAGACTTACAGAAAATTCACTAACAAAATGCATAACATTTTTATTTATTAGTGTATGGAGTACATTTTTATTCATAAGTGGATAAGTTTTTGAAAGTGGATGCACCGAGCACCCTGGTGCAATAATTAACAAAAAAAAAGTTACATGTAATATAATTTAAGAAAAATAATAAATAAATTAAAATTTAAATATAAATTTTCATCAAATAAAATTATGATACAAATTTAATATTAAAATATTAGAAAATTTAACTATCCTGTACATTGTACGGGTTCAATACTAATAGAGATATATATTAAGGTTAGTTATTGCAATGAAATTGGATTAATGTTTTTATATAAATATATATTAATTACTGTGAGACAGGGAGAAACGATAATTACATGATCAGCGTTATTTTTCCTGTTAAAAAGCCAAAATTAAAATAAGAAACTCACTCAAGCAATCTAAAATAAAAATTCAGTACTTTTTAGCTAGTGTTGACATTCATCCCTAAATCAGAATCAATACTAGGTAGCTATATCAAATACATTAATTCTGCTAATTGGACGTTGATCATACTACAGCATACAACATATTTAATTAGAAAGTCAACTATTAATAAGAAATTACACAACAGGAAATTTTTTTTTTAATATCTAGAATATTACTTTTGGTCTAATAATTATACTTCTTTTATCCTGTTTCAAAAAATAGGTTAAATTTTAGTACCTTTTATCTGATTGATAAAAATATATTTTTGTGAGTCCGACTCACCAAAACAAATTTAAACATCAAGCATGTCGGCACCATTAAGTAAAGTTAATTAATGAATCCAATCTTTCGCCTTTAAGCGTTTTTGTTTAGAATCGCCTTTGGAGTCCAATAACTATGAGCATGTATTCATTGTATCATGTTGTATGTAAATCCAAGTAGCACATGATTATCTTTGGATATGTTAATTTGCTTAAAATTTTGAAAAGTTTTTCAAAACTCACCTCTAAATTAGATTGGGATTTTAAAATTAAATCAATTCTCTAGACATTTAAAAATTCTATAAATTTTCGATTCGCTAAAGTTTTATGTATTCCCTTTTTCAATTAATAATTTTTTTCCCCAAAATCTCTCATAACTTTTCTTTCACATTAATTTTTTGTTATAAATTTAAAATTTAACATATCAAAAATTCAAAACAAATATAAATTATTACAATTAATTATTTTTATGACCAAGATTAAAGGGTTCATTATTAAAGTGCAATGATAATTTCATTATTATAATTCATCATATTTCTTATCTCGTTATTCATAACCTATTTTAGCATTATATTACATATCTTACTTTGATACTTAACTCATAACAATTTAGGAGGATCTATATAAGAATAAATGTTTAAAAAAAATAAAAAAAATTAATGTATGTCTAAATTTTCGTCACAGGCGAGAGGAATTCCGCATTTTAAAAAGTTTTACTAATAAACATTTGGCATAGGTTTAAAGTCCATACTAGATATTCTTATAGTACACTTTCATGTGAAAAGTGAAAAGGATCGATCAATTATTAGAGTATATCTATTATTATTATAAGATAAATATATTTATTAATAGTTAAAGTATATTTGTAATGAATTATATTATAACATTTTATAATCATAATTTAATACATATTCTTCGTACTTTAAAAAACATATTTCAACTTTACTTATATAACAATTATACATTGATTAACACGTTTCACAAACCATATCATATAACACTCTCTTATAAAAAATTTTGTTCTCTTTGAATAGGAGTATCATGATTATATATCAAATATATTTAATTAATAAATATTTTTCATAAATGATTGTGGTGTGCATACATGGCTTTAAAATAGAAAACCAGACTCCATTTAATATTTATTTTCCTTAAACCTTCATGATTGATTCATGAACCACATATATACTACTCTCTTCGTCCCGCCCAAATGGTTGTTTTTACTTTTTGGCACGTGGATTAATGAGTATTAGTATTTAATGTGTAGTATGTAGTTGTATTAGTGGGAGTATAAGTCACATATTTTAATTGTATTAAAAGGGGTGTGTGGGTCCCATGTGTGTAAAAAAGAAAAGAGAACCCTTTGAGTAAGACGATCAAAATTACAAAAATAAATCATTTGAATGGAATGAAGGGAATATATTGCTTTAATTATTGGAAAAGGAGAATATTTACATTATAAATTTGCATTAATTCTGAAAGACCATTTACCGCAATGGAGAATAACTTAATTGGACCCAACTATACAACAAAACTTTTTGTCCCCTTTTGAAGCTACAAACATTCTAATTCTCTATCTTTTTTTAATATTTTAGAATTTAATTTTAATATTAAGTACTATATTATACCAGTTTCTTCTACGTATTCTGGCATACAATCAAATGTTCACTCTTAGCTATCGTGTTACTGTTTAGTGTTTTATACATTTGGTATACACTGGCAAAATACTTTAATATATAGGATCCTTCTAGTTTAATGGTTTAATTTAAAATACAAATCAACTTCCCTCTTAAATAAAAAAATTATAATAAAATAACTTAATAATGGACCTTCTCAAATAACTTAATGAAACAAACGTAAGTTTGTAAATAGTTATGTTCTCCAATAGTCATGACAAATTTATCTTGTATTTTGGCAGCACATCACCAAGCAATGCACGCTGGAAAAATTGCTTGAAATGACATATATATTTCTTAATATTTCATCTAATTATTTTTATAAAATACTTAATAAGTACTTTCTAAAAGATTCACGATTTAATAGATATTAGCGTAAGAAAGTTTTGTAATTATCATAGTCTCATAAAAATGAAATGTTACTTATGAAACCTGGGACTAATGAGGACCCAAGGGAGGGGAGGGGACCCTCAAACCAAGTGTCTGGGCTCCACCTTCATTCGGCCCATATGTAGACTGGGCCCCCTATCACGCCTCTCATTCTTAGAAGCCCAAAATTCATTATACATGATTTATTTCATTCTTTAATTTTTGAGTTCGAATGAGGTGCACCCGTGGCACCTGGACGTTTTCAGCCGTTAGATTAAATTATAATTGAATCTCTACCGTTCATTTATTTAAATAATTAAAAGTTAAAATAGGATAACTACCCACTAACCCATTAATTTCTAAGGTGCACCAGGTGCACCCTAGAATAACTCTTAATTTGTTAAATATCAATTAAATTATTTATACTTAAATTAAAGAAGTATGTGGATCAAATTCGTAATTCACTGAACTCCTTGTGCAATTATGTACCTTTTTGTTTGTTTACAATAATTTTCTTAAGAATTAATAAGTTAAATAAGCACATGCAAAAGCCTGTTCCCCAAATGGACTCGGATACATTATTAAATCAAATAAATCCAACAAAATTATGGAGTTGATTACAGCATGTGTGAACACACAATCTTTCTTTTTTTCTAAATAAATGATTATTATTCATGAAAAATGACACGAGGAATAATCGTAGAAGACAAACGCTCTTCGTACGTAAAGATAAATCGAGTATTAAACTCAATATATGACTCAAATTAAGATTTCTGAATTTTCAAGTTACAATTCATCCAAACATACCACATATTTATAGGTTAGAAATGGAATTAAAAGGTTGTTCAAACTTAGAAAATTGAAATAATAAATAAAGGATAATAACTTTTGAAACTGGAATGTTGAAGGTTGCAGCTGCCACTTTACTTCTGTTGCTTCGATTCTTGTCCCACATCAGACCCCTCCACTTGAAAAGAACTCATCCTCGAGTTACGTGATATGATGGAGGTTCCTCCGATACAAATCAACCACACTAAAACTCTTTGAAATTCCCATCGTATCCGGAAGGTTTACCCCATAAGCATTTTTCTTGGGCTGCAGCTTGAGACGCTTTTTCTCGGGACAACGTTCTTGCCAAAGATAAACCATTACCTCATCTTCAGTATTGAACACTTGCAGACATTGACGCTCGTCCGCTGCCCTTTTGAACTCCATCAATTTCTTCCAAGTTTTTTCTTGCACACTGACAAACTTCTGTAACTTGACTAGGATTACAATATAGCATAGAATTTTTAAGTAAACCATAACAAAAGGTGCCTTCCCTATGAAACTATGATTTTCATTGTCGACGGCATAATCCCACGGCGTTGCTCGATCCCTACAAATAATACGGATCGGATTTTCATGAGTTCGGTTGACAACTTCAGTCGGACCATCGATTTGCGGATACGCCGTGCTGCTGAAATTTAACATCTTCACAGCCTCAATTTTTCCATCAGGCAACATCATGTCTTTATGTAAAGTACTTGATCCTCCATGACCAAGTATTTGATTTTCATTGTAATGATTAGTTGCTCTTGCTAACTCAATAAAACTAAACTGCTGCATGATTTTCTCAAGGCCACTTCCAGTTGACAAGTTCTGTTTCAACAACAACCCTCCATTTTTATTGCAAAACATGCTCTTGAGGCAAGACTCTTTGAATATTGTAATAGCTTCGATAGACTTCCATGCCAAGAGAAAAATTGATGAGAAACATGGGGCGCTATTTTGGAATAAAGCTTTTGGCTCGGAATCATCTGTTTGAGGTGTTAAGAGCGATTTACGAACCACCATTACCGACTGCTCGTTATTCTCTTTAACGTCAGGTTTGTGGACTCTATCCTTATCTTCCAGTATATCACCTCCTTCTTCACATTTGATCATGTTGGCTGGGTATTGGGGACACATGTTCTCATGATGAACAACTTCTTGATACTCACAAGATTGGTCATCTGTTGGATTGGTATTAGGATTGTTGATATTCTTCTCTGCAGATTCCTTTTCTCCACCCTGCTTTGTAGAACTAGAGACAACTTCTACGATGGTTGCAAGGACAATCTTGGGTAAATAATGTTGTTCTTCTTGTATGCTACAAAATTTCTCCACTCGTATCACACAATTGTCTATCCTTTGTAGTACACGTTTCATTTCTCTAAATAAATCAACAAGAGTAGGCTCGTTGTTGATAGATGCTGCCGAGGAGAAACCTTGGCTTTGAATGTGTTGTTAGCCATTGCCGAAGGAGAAACCTTGTCTCTGAATACCAACTGACACGGGGGATAATCGTAGAAGACAAACGCTCTTCGTACGTAAAGATAAATCGAGTATTAAACTCAATATAAGACTCAAATTAAGATTTCTGAATTTTTAAGTTACAATTCATCCAAACATACCACATATTTATAGGTTAGAAATGGAATTAAAAGGTTGTTCAAACTTAGAAAATTGAAATAATAAATAAAGGATAATAACTTTTGAAACTGGAATGTTGAAGGTTGCAGCTGCCACTTTACTTCTGTTGCTTCGATTCTTATCCCACATCAAAAAACATAATAAATAAACACCTGCAACTCAAAACCTTATAATTCATACTTATAAACTCATCATATACTCCTATATTCTAACTTTGAAATTGGATTATCCACCAACTCAGAAAAATATACATGTTAATTAAGTATATATTTAATTAATTTAATGATCACTAGGTCTTCACTCATGTCAAGTCTCGTCGCAATTTCTGATTTTTAAAACCTTTTAGTATATTGTTATCATAAACAAAATAAAATTATTTAAAAATGTGGAAACTTGTCCTAATGAATTAGTGAAATAACAAAAGAAGAGAAGGCAAATCAAGGAATTAGTACTAGTTTCGAGAAAGGCCCACCATTTGGATCTAGAGCCATTATTGAACTTTTGTCTTTTTTTTTTCGTGGGGTCATGATTAGACAATAGAACAGTAACTATTTTTTGTAAAATTATCCCTATTTAATAACTTGATTATTTCGTTAATTTTAACTCAATAGTTTCCATTAATGGGGTTAAGATAAGTTTTCGTAGAATATGAATGTCTTAATTATTTTAGCAATGTACAAATCTGACACAGATTATAATTAGCTAGGTACATATGTTCTTGACACATGTTAAACCCACAATCTTGATGCATATATATATATTTTATTTTAATATTTGATTATAATATAATGTTTTATGTGTCTTAAATATTGGTCTGTTTAAAGACCGAAATATCAAACACTCAGGCAGTATATAAGAACACATAATTTTGGGCATTTATATGAACTCCCTCTATTCCAAATTCAACTTCACGTTTAATGTAAATACATAATTTAATAAAAATCATATTTTAATTTACTTTTGGGGATAGCATGATATTTTTGAGTAATAAATAAATAATAAAGTATGTTATGTGTGTTAAAAAGGTGATGACAAATTTGAAATAAAAGTATATTAGAGAGATATTAGTTAATTATTTTTCCTTTTATGAAAGTGTGAAGTTTAATTTCAAATGGAGTAAAACGAAAAATGTTAAGTTTGAAGTTGGAACGGATGAAGGATAAAGTTAGGGTATAAAAGAAATTCTCAAAAATATTTTGGTTATTGTATAATTTGTCCCATAATTTTAATAGTAAGTAGTCCCTAAAAAGTGGAGTACATATGCAGTACAGTGTAACATTCCACAAGCGTAACTGTGTAAGTATTGTAAATTTTATATTTTATGAGACTAAAATATATTAAGAGAATTAATAGTGAAAGTAATTATAGGATTACTTTGGCTCTTTATAATAGTAGTAATTAATAGTGAATTTTATATTTTATGAGACTAAAATATAATTTATCCCATAATTTTAACAGTATGTATGCCTTGTTAATTGGCTCTTTTTATTTTGGTTCTTCACTTCCCTTATCTATTATGAACGATGTTGTTACCGATTAGTCGGTTGATTAATGAATGTATTTTTATATTTTAAAAAAAATTATAGGATTAGAAAATAATGTATCCATATAATCATAAAATGGGACATTTCATGGGTTTATTAATAAATAATAATAATTTAATGTCCCTTTCGCATTACGCCCATTTGCAACTTTCTTTCCATTCAATAATCACTTTAATTTCTTCCATCTATGAATAGGAAAATACTCCACCAAGAGAAAACTAATCATAAACTAATAAATATTCTTTATCTCCACTCTTTATTTGTTTGAATCTTAATACAAATTATTAAGTTTAATAGTACACTCTTTAAGATCATGAATGTCTAAAATCAATCACAATCTTAAACTAAATTGTCTCGATTTTAATAAATAGGTTAGTTGACTTTTGGCTTTAATCTATTATTATCTCACAGTTCACATCTTAAATCATATTCTAAACTAAATCAGTTTAAAATTTTATTAGAGTTTTTTAATATTCAAAAGCAACCACAATTATGTTTATTTATATATTGGGTTAAGAGGTTGATATTTGTAATATTACGATATTTTAATTGAGTGATGTGTAATAATATTATAAAATAGTCGTAACAAAATTTAGTCTAGAAAAGTTAAAGAGTTTGAGATGCATATTTCAACTTATAATACTGTATGTTATACGAGAGAATGATATTAATAATTATAGACAGCAAAAAGATTGTTATTAGTAGTATAATATTTTGATATTAATTTAGAATTATCATATACCTAAATACAGTGAAATGACGTGACATTATTGATTATAATAATGAACCCCTTGAAGTTGCGCTAAATTACAAAATGAGCCCTTACAAGTTACATCACTTATTTTACTTTCAACTTGCGCATTAAAAATTTTGTTACTGTTGCAAAATTCTGTCCTAAATGAAAGACGCCAAACATCCAACCAAATACAGATTCCATTTCCTCTCTCTCACCATCTCTCTCCTCAGCACGGCTGTATCTTTAGCTGCTACTGCTGTTTCTCTGTTTTTTGCTCTGTCCAACACCTATAAAAGCCCACCTCCCTCCATTAAAGCCCTTCTCCATCCTCACTTCATTTGTATATACTACCCTTCTTTTTCTATTTATCTCTCTAAAAAGCAAGAAAGAGAAGTGAAGTAAATGTATGCTGGAACAGAGCTCATTTTCCCCTATTTCCAAAACTTCCCTCAAGAAGTTCAGCAATTTGAAGATTTTGGATGCTCCTTTAAGCTCAATGCTTCATCGGTAAATCATCTCTTCATTATTCTTTTCTTTATCAGCATTTTTTTGTTGTAAATAATTGGAATTGTGAAGATTTGATCTTTCCCCCTTGAGTAAGTGCGTGCGTGTAAATGATGATTTTTTGGGGTTTCTGATCTTCGTTCTGCTGTTCGTCATTTTTAAGGTGTTGTCTTCTGATTACTTGGGGGGGGGGGGGTTTCCGACCTTAATTTGTGAGATTGGACAACACAACTGTGTTGTGCTGATTCAAGGCTTCATTAGATTTTCTCATTCTCTGTCTGATTATCAAATATTTCAAGAATCTGCATTTTCTGAACATTTTCTCTCTCTACAAGCGACAAAAATAGGAGAATTCCCATTTGGTTGTCTTCAAAACTCAACTTTCTTGAAGAAAGAAAAGTAAAGTTGATTTCTTGGTTCCAAAAAACCAATTGTTTTCTAAGATTCCATTAATCAAAAGTGGAAAGCACTTAAGAGTTCTTTTTGGAAGGAAATAAATGTTGGGGCATATTATCACAATCATTTGGTGCCGTGTTCTTCACTAACTAGTCAATTCCTCTTCCAGTACAAATGACATAAATACAATCGAATTTCATTTCTTTTGAGAAAAATGTCCAATTCTTGATGTAAACTAGTGGTCGGGCACCCACCCCACTTATGCTGATTAAAGGTGAAAAGGGTGGGATTTTAAAGCTAACCTTTTTCTTTACCAGTTGTTCTGAACTGTTTCAGTTTTCCAGTGGGATCTCCATTACTGGACAAATTAAGCTATTTTTAACTTTAAAAGGAGTTGATCCTACTGTAGTACATCTAGCTTTTAGAATTAGCATCCTAGCTAGTTAATCACGCTTTCAACCATTGATGTCACTTTGAGGTCTTTTGTCGAAGGTGACAATTTGTAGTGAAGAGTAACTATGTTAGAATCCGTTTGTATGGTGTTTTCTTCAACCTAGTTTCATATAATGAATTGTGCACACTGTACTTAGAGACTTGAATTGTGTTGCAAAAGCAGAAATTTGGATCTCTCTTAAAAAACTTGTGTGGTTTTGTTTTATGAATCAGACTGGGATTAATAATATGTTCTCATTACTAGTGTGTTGTGAATTTTGATGTAGGGCGTAGGAAGCAACGTCATTCAGGCGTCTGCAGTGTCCGATTATAACCTATGGGGAGAAGGAGATCTATTCAATGCACCGGCACCAGTTATAGAAGAAGAAGCATCACCAGTGATGGGGCTTGATCCAATGACTGCCATTTCGATGATTTCTTGCGGAGAAGATGTCATCTCCTCCCAATCGTTGAATGTATCAGACATTGAGTCATCGATGGAGAGCGGACAACTCATGAGTGAGGTTTTTTACGAGTGCAGAAGGGATATCATGGCTAAGGAAGGGAACGAAACGCCACTCTCTGAAGTCCTCAGTATCAACATTCCGGCGGATGAAAACGACTACTTGCCAGCCGAGGGGGTGATCCAGAAGAGTGTAAGCAGCAGCTGTCTGAGATCAATGGATGAGGGAGCATTGAGGCCGAGTTTTCTGGACTTTCCAGGTGTTATTGAGTTGGAAGCTGTTTATGGGATGCGAAGAGCATACAGTGAGGGAGATATGAAGGTTAAGTTCACTAACGCTATAATCTTTTATGTAGTACAAGTATGACTATCCAATAAGATATAGGTGGTATTGAGAATGACTAGTCCATAAGAAAGTGCACAAACTGAGCAACGCATAGATGTTTGTGAACTCGACAGGATAGGGCAGGGTCATTGATTCTGGGTTGTTTATGACAGACTCTGGATGCTGGCTACATCAATAATCCCCTTCAATCGCCAATGGCCCAATCTAGAGCTATCAACCGGAGGGAACAGCTCTCCCGATACTGGAGTAAGAAATCTAAGAGGAATTTTGGCAGAAAGATCAAGGTTCTTTTCATCACTCTATTATATTCTTTTCAATCCATTCCTTTCTTGGTCTAATCCGGTTTCGTTTCTTCTTCTCAGTACGCTTGCAGGAAAGCTCTGGCGGATAGCCAGCCAAGAATTCGTGGAAGATTTGCCAAGACCGAAGAAACGGAAACTGTGAAGAAGCAATTATAATCTTTGGTTGGTTGAATTAAGTATAGCCAGCAGGCAGTTATTAGAGTAGAGTTTGTTTATGTGGTATAAGTATAACATCTGAGCTGAATAAGGTTTACTTACCATAGAGCTTAGCTTCTACAATAGTTTGTTCTAGATGCAATAATAATATCCTCCCTCTCTGTAGAACTAGCTACATTGTACATATAATGTTTTTCATTATCTTCTTATAATAAATGACTCACTGATGCTTGTGCCGGAAAAAAAAAAATTAATGTAGACTTGTGTATGACATCCACCAAGTTACTGCACAATTTTTAGTTAGGAACAAGTGTTCTTCCATAATTTTAAGCGAAATAACGTATCTTTAATTATAACTGTTTGGCGTTACTCTTGTACAATTTACATCAATTCAACAAACAATATAAATATTACTCCATTTTTCTTCCTTTATTGAGGATAAGATAAATAAAATAGGCTAATTTTGGAGACAAACAACTGACCTGATCCTTTTGTTTTTAATCAGTAAATCTGAATTGGGTGTTTGTTGGTATTTATTGGGCCGGGCCTAATCAAACCTATACACACTACACTCAATATTCATGCTATAATTTTGTTGGGCTCGCCCCATGGCTTCTCATTTCAAACCAATTTCATCCACACTCCGTTTTCACTTACAAACTAGGAGTAATAAGGTAATCCATCTCTGGATTTTCATTTTATAAATTCAAGAAAAGACAAAAAAGGAAAGAATGGTAATTAAACAAACACAAGAGAAAGATTTGTACTAAATGTAATCTTTTCTATTTTAGAACTAGAAAATCTTGATTCTTGAGGGCTGAGATGTACACTTTGTCATTCTTACAATTTGCCCATATTTAAGATTTAATATTTTTCAATACTACTACTCCTTGCAACATGTTAAAGCTTTGTCCTTATGACTCTGCAGAAACAGAGTGGATACAATGAAGAAAGAAGCTGGCAGCCATTATCACCGGAGACATACTCCGACCTGATGGCTCTGTATCACCACTTTTACCGGCAGCCCAACTCCATACACTAAATTCACATTTATTTTCTCTTGCTCGAAACCATACTCGAACAATTAAATTAAAGTCGGAAAATTTAGTATAATCATTTGGATTTGGTAGTTGAAAACTAGTTTTTCAATTACTCCTTTTTGATTAGCCCATCTAAGTAAAAAAATGTATCTGAAAAAACCACCAAACGTGTGTACATATATAATGTATATGTGTTGCACTTTTTTTTCAAGATTCTTGAATACTCTCCTTCAAGAAGCCAAAAGCAAATAAACTTCTGAAAACCATATCAAACTCAAAGCCACGTCATATACGGCGGCAGTATTCACACGTTTACCTCGCCGTTTCCACTGCCGGAAAAGCTAACTCCGCCGCCACCACTTCCCGGAGTTGGAACAGAATATTTCAATTCATTTTATAATATTAACAAGTGTTACAACACCACACCCAAATTGGATTGATTATTCTGTTTTTACTAAAAACGTAAATATTAATTGCCCAATTGAAAAAAAAAAAAAAAAAAAAGAACTACTCCATATAAAAGAAATTGTTTCTTTCAAGAATCCATCTATTGCACTTTTTTGAAACCAACTTTCTTCGAACACACTCATCTTCAACATACCTCTGCAAAAATATAAAATAGAAAAAAAAATAGAAAAATCATACATCCTCAAAAATCACAAAGCCATGTCTGAACCAGGTTGCCACCGCGCGCAACAAATCTCATCATTGGGGATTCAGCACTCGCGGCGTAATTTAGCACTACACTTGGATTCACAATCATATCGCCGAACCTTCCCCCCAAATCTCCTTCATTTTCTCTCCCCGCCTATATATATACTTATCTGTATCTATATCCAAATAGAATTAGAAAATCTGCCGCTCCTTAAAATTTTTATCCTGCCTCGCTTAATTTTAAAATAATACTGAGATATATACATACACATTGCTGTATTTATATAATAAAATAAAATACGTGTTCCAATTTTTACTCTCTCTCATCGAAAGGGGGAAGAGGGTCATTAGAACAGAGATCCCTATTCTGGTACCGCTCCCTGAACACGGGAGTTTTCCTAATTCGTCAACAACGAATCTTACTTATATCCTCATTTGATTCAACAATTCCAGATTCAATTGGTTGCGGGGAAAAAGAATTTTATCTGCTTTGACTGCGGGTGGAGTTTCTCAGTCGTTTGTAATCATAATTAGGGTTTTGAATTCAGTAAATTTGGGTGATTTTGAAGTTTACGACGAGGATGATAGTAAAGAAGAGCTTGAAAACAGTAATGCCGATTTTGAAACGGTGCCGAGTCGCCGACTCGCTAGGTGATGACAACGAGTCATCGGTGAATCGGAAGAAACGCAAAATCTCCAATGGATATTATCCTTTTCATCTCCTTGGGGAGGCCGTCGCTGGTATAATTCCGTTCAACGGCTATGGAATTAAAAATATTCTGTCCGACTCTACTACTGCAGGCGGCAGGGGCGCCGGCACACCATCGAATTCAGGGTATCCAAAGCCGCCGAAACCGAAAGAAGCTTCGTCGCGACCACCGCTCGTCAGAACTTCTCGAGGGAGGGTTCAGGTATTGCCATCTCGATTCAATGATTCAATTCTTGATAATTGGAAGAAAGAGAAGAGTATTACTCCCACTAAGAATGCAGTTAGGGACTCTTCCCTGGATACAGAATATTACCCAACTAAACACAAGGATAACAAGTTTAGCTTCAAAACCTTGAGAATTCATGGAGATGTAAGCAGTAACAGGAAGCAGGATGAGGATAAGATGATTAAATACAAAGGCCGTAAGTTCTCGCCATTGTCTGAGGATGAGATAGCAGAACTGCGGAATGATAGTATCAGGAGTAGAAACAGTAAGAAGTACAAGCATTCACGAGATTTGACTAAATTGCATGAGAATTCCGAGGATGATGAAGAGTATGATGAGTGTATAGAAATAAGTGGCGTTGATAAATTGTACAGTACGAAGGATTTTGTTGAAGGTGACATTGTGTGGGCGATATCTGGGAAGCATTGCCCTGCTTGGCCTGCAATCGTGCTCAATCAAGAGTCACAAGTTCCTCAACAAGTTTTCAACTTTGGAGTTTCGGGCACTGCTTGCGTTATGTTCTTTGGTTATTCTGGCAATGGAACTCAAAGGGTATACTGTGTAATTTTTTTCTCTTTCTTTATAACTTACTAGTTTTGTAGTTTTTGTAAGGAGTAGTTTTGGTGCAATTATTTTATGAATGTGTTTTCTGAGCAGGATTATGCATGGATTAAGAGCGGGATGATATTTCCATTTGTAGACTATGTAGACCGGTAATTAATTTGTCGTATTTTTTTTCTCTTTACTTGTGTGGGTGCATGTGAAGTTGGAACCGATTTTTTTTTTTTTTTATTGTTTTGGTTTAGGTTCCAGGGACAGACAGAGCTTAATGATAGTAAGCCTGGTGATCTTCGTTCTGCCATAGAGGAGGCTTTTTTAGCAGAAAATGGTTTCAGTGAGATGTTGATGGTTGAAATCAATGCGGCTGCTGGAAACTTACATTATCTTCATTCTGTTACAAGAAGGGTCTTTGAGACTTCTGATTTAAGTCAGGATCAACGTTGCAACTCTCTAGATCCGGTGTGTGAATAGCCTTGATCATTTATTTATCTATCATTAATGCCTCTAGTGTTTTTCTACCTTATATTATTTTCTTGTGTTTCGAACTTCATTTACACCTTGCTTCATAGATCATTTTCTTTTATTTTATATTGTAATGAAAGTAACTGAAGGAATTGCAAAGATTGAACATTGATTGCCTTTTTGGCTCAGAGTAAAATAATATGTGATCTTTTCTAGCAGGATGTACAGATGAAGAGTGAATCACAATCATGTGAAGCCTGTGGCATGAGCATTGCTCCTACCTTGTCAAGGAAAACGCATAATTCAGCTGCTAGTACCAATCGGCTGTGTACTGCTTGTACCAGGGTTTGTTTCTTTCTTTCCTGGAAATTTTCTCAACTCATTCTCCAGCATCAGTTTTCTTTGATTTTTCTCATGATCACTTTTATGTTTCAGTTGAAAAAAATGAAGCATTATTGTGGCATATGCAAAAAGATCCGGAATCAATCAGATAATGGAACCTGGGTAAGATTATATTTTTTTCTTTTTTACTTTTTGAAGTACTCGAGATTCTTGATTGTCATTACTTAATGTGTTTTTGTTCTTAAAATTAGGTGCGGTGTAATGGTTGTAAAGTTTGGGTCCATGCAGAGTGTGACAGATTTTCCAAAAACAATTTCAAGGTGTAATTCCACGCCCATCATTTATGTTACCTAACCATGTGAATATTAACATGCACTTATCTAATGAGAACCTGAAATACTGTTAATTTCTGAAATACCAATTTTCTATGATTTTAGGATTTGGGAACATGTGATTATTACTGCCCTGAATGCAAGGCTAGGTTTAATTTTGAACTATCTGATTCAGAAACTTTGCAGAGTAAAGCTAGGTGAGTTCTGCAGGCAGTTGGCTTGGATGTGTTAGTTTTTAGTCCACATTATCAGTTTATTGCTTCCAAATTTTTTAAAAATACAATTATTGTGCAGAAATAAGAAGAAGAATGGGAAATTTGCATTACCTGACAAGGTTGCTGTTGTGTGTTGTGGCGTGGAGGGAATTTACTTTCCAAGTCTTCATTTGTAAGCGTTGGTTACTTATTTACTTCTATTGACACGGATACCTAACAAGTCTAAAGGGGACTATGATTTATTGCAAGCAAAAACTCTTATTTTTGCACCCTTTGCAGGGTTGTTTGCAAGTGTGGGTCTTGTGGAATGGAGAAGCAGGCACTCAGTGAATGGGAACGACACACAGGTTCTAAAACTAAAAACTGGAAATCAAGTGTCAGGGTTAAAGGTTCCTTACTACCTCTTGAACAATGGGTATGTTCCTAAAGCTGATCTTTTTTATGATCATGCTTGATAGTGTTATCCATGCATATGTATGCCTTCCAGTTAGGTGGTTGATGGTAGAAGATGTCCCTATTAATATCTTGGATTGCAATGTTTTATTGTACCAAATGCATCACGTTTTGAATACTTCCCCCCCGCAGATGCTACAAATGGCTGAGTACCACGAACGTAGCCTTGTTCCTGCAAAACCTGTCAAACGGCCTTCCATGAAAGTACGGAAGCAGAAGTTGCTTAATTTTCTACAAGGTTCTCACTTAAACCTTGATGATTATGTTTTGCTGAGATGCTTCTGGTGCTGACTGCATCAATCTTAACATGAATTTTGACTTTGCCTCTTTTTTGTTGTTGTTTTAATAGAACATTATGAACCTGTTTATGCCAAATGGACGACAGAGAGATGTGCTGTTTGTCGATGGGTTGAAGATTGGGACTTCAACAAAATTATCATTTGCATTAGGTATTGTCACAAGCTCCATTCTCTGCCATCAAAAGTTAAAATCTAGTATCAGTTTGTTTCAATAGTCAAATTGTTATTCCTGGCAATATATTAAATTTTTGTAAGCTCTCATTAAGATTCAAGAATTTGTGTTTGCCCATATGCTGACCCATCTACAGGGTTAGTATTAATTTATCAGAATTTTGTAAGCTCACTTTAGGTTGTTAGAATGTCTTAGGGGGTGGATTACTGTTGGGATTTCTTTTCTGTTTTTCCCCCACATATTATACAGTCAATGTGCGTGAATATTATTGGACATGATGATGTCTTATTAAACCTCAATATTACTTTAAGCAATATATCGATTTCTATTGAAACACTCCTCCAGGTAAAGAATATGATGTTGATCTTTCCTTTTTATTCTCAGATGTCAAATAGCAGTCCATCAAGAATGCTATGGAGCAAGGAATGTTAGTGATTTCACTTCATGGGTCTGTAAAGCCTGTGAGACACCTGACATTGAGAGGCAGTGTTGCCTTTGTCCTGTGAAAGGTATAGATCTTATAAATGACATTTAACCTGGCCCGGGAACAAAATTCTCATATTAATGTTGCTGGATTTTATCTTTCGAAATCATGGTCCCAGTATATAGCCTTCTCTTTTAGTGCTATCTTGGCCAGTTGCTGCTCGGTTCTTGTTCTGGAAAATATTTGATTGCTGGGTGTCATTAGTTGTTCATTGATCAATAAAACATGAGTCTAATAGAAAGAGAAAGGAATGACTGCACATGGCAATACAGTGCGTCAAACTTAATCATGAGAATACAAAATTAATCATGATAAATCCAATGTATTAATAACCAGGTGGGCTAGTTCACCTGGCCACTGGGCTCATCACTAAAGTGAGTGACTCAGGTTCGATTCCCATTGGGAACGAATTAGGGGGGAGTTATAAGGAGGCTTGGAGAAAGGGGAAGTATGGGTGTTTGGTGAACTAACTACTAACTATACTAACAACTAACATTTACCGACAAAAAAAAATTATTTAATATTAACCAGATGGGTTAGCTCACCTGGCCACTGGGCTCCTCACTAAAGTGAGTGACCCAGGTTAGATCACCATTGGGAACAAATTAGGGGGGAGTTATATGGAGGCTTGGAGAAAGGGGATGTATGGGTGCTTGGTGAACTAACTATATTAACAACATTTACCGATAAAAAAAAAAAAATCCAATGTACTAATATTTTGTCTCTCATTACTTTATTATAGTCCGACATATAGTAATATTTAATGAGACTGAGTACATTTTACTTATTTTAACTTATATTTGGGGAATTTAGGGGGTGCTCTGAAGCCGACCGAAGTTGCACCATTATGGGTTCATGTTACTTGTGCTTGGTTTCAACCTGAAGTTTCTTTTGCAAGTGATGAAAAGATGGAACCTGCCCTTGGAATATTGAGAATTCCTTCAAGCTCATTTGTGAAGGTAATTTTTCTGTTCCGTACATGACATCACGAGTCATTTATTATTTGCCACATATTTATTGGTTCCATGTGCGAGTTAATTCTTTCCATTCTTTTTCTTGTTTTAATTTAAATAGACTGACCTTTCATTTAGGGAGTTATTTTGATTCATCTTCAGTTATGCTTCAACGATATGTCTATTCTAACTGTGGATATCTCATCTATGTTTTAGATCTGTGTAGTTTGCAAACAAATTCATGGTTCCTGTACACAATGTTGCAAGTGTTCCACCTATTACCATGCAATGTGTGCATCGAGAGCAGGGTACCGAATGGAGGTGAGTGTCATATCTTGTTTATTTGAACCAGTTCTTGGAGTAAATTAATTGGAAATTGAATGTTGAGAACAAGAATAAGAATTGCTTAAAGCTGTCGAAGCATACTGTTATAAAAATTGTTTGCCCTTTAGATTAGGATTAATGACATTAGTCAACTCTATTTGTCAATGGGCTTTTTGATATCTGGTAAAATTATACTTGCTCCGTGCACAGTTGCTGGCAATCATTTTGGTATGCTCTTTTGAGTAAAATCCACAATAATTGCAAAAGTACCGTTTCCCTTGGCAAAATTTGCGTTTTCATGAAGCCAAATGCAATTTTTTTCCCCCTCTTTTTTTGTCTAGGTTTTTATTGCTTGTTTTAGCAATGCTTCTCATAAATGTATTATCAAAACGCAGTTGCATTGCCTGGAAAAGAATGGGAAACAATTCACCAAAATGGTTTCATACTGCGCCTATCACAGGTACTTATATGTGTTCCTATTTGTTATTTTTTCGTTTCTCTCAGAAAAACAGAGGATGATGGTGGTAATGTATTTGCTAGAAAACTAACTTAACCTTAATTCATATGGATGCATCATTGCTCATTCCACCTTCATTTTGCAGGGCTCCAAATCCAGATACAGTTTTGATCATAGAAACCCCCAAGGGCACTTTCTCAGCTAAAAGCATGCTTCAGAACAAAAGGCACACAGGGGCAAGGTTAATTTCAACGAGCAGGTTGAAACTTGAGGAAGCTCCTTCAGAAGATGTCGAATATGTGGACCCGTTCTCCGCTGCAAGATGTCGTATCTTCAAGAGAGCAATCAGGGTTTGTGCTGTAAATTATTGTTGTTTGGTGAATTAAGAAATATTCATTTTGGCAGAAAAGGAAATTAGGCAACAAATATTTGAGTCAATCTAGTTTTTGTGCTAAGCAATTTTTTAACAAAATTTAATCATATTCTTGAGTTTTAATCTTCCTTGTTCATTTTTTTGCTTGCCAGCAGACTAGAAAGGAAGCCATTGCCCACCAAATAATGGGGCCTTGTCATCATCCCATGACCTCTATACAAAGCTTGAATGCAAATAGAGTAAATTTAACTACCTAACCTTTTCTGTTTCGTGAGCTACTTAACTGTGAACTAGTGACCTTACTATATTCCTGTTCGCAACAGAAAGTAGAGAAGTCGAGGATCTTCTCCACCTTCAGAGAACGGCTTCAACATTTACAGGTAATTTTTATTGTTGATGTTATCTCTTATCAGCTGGAGGTCAAAGGTGATCTTATTAATGCTCGTCCATGAATCCAGAAAACTGAAAAGGATAAAGTGTGCTTTGGTAGATCTGAAATTCATGGATGGGGCCTTTTTGCACGTAGGAACATCCTAGAAGGAGAAATGGTAATTCCTTGGAACTATTATTTTCTATATTAAGTTAAGATAGTGAATTACTGTATATAATATTGGCTGCTCAAGCTTTTGATTAACAATAGTCATATAAAGGATTGATGGTAAACATTCATGTGAACTGTGATCAGGTTGTTGAATATCGTGGTGAGCAGGTCAGACGAAGTGTTGCGGATCTTAGAGAGGCACGCTACCGAGCAGAAGGGAAAGACTGCTATGTGCGATGAATTTTCTTCTCTCTCTTTTTTGCTAAATATTTATTACATAATTATTTTTCCATCCACCCTGTACCCACTCTATCCACACAATCATTCGATCTAAAGTCCTGAAATCTTCATATGCCAGTTATTCAAAATCAGTGAAGAAGTTGTGGTGGATGCTACAGATGCTGGAAACATTGCTCGGCTGATCAACCACTCTGTAAGCACTGTTGAAATTGGTGGATCCTGTTGGTTTCAATATTTTTTAATTAGAGAGCTTCATCCTAATAATAATGGATGCTTTATTTGATTTCGACTCTAACAAGAGTCTTCACGTTATGAAAAAAAATGTTGGCTCCATCGATGCTCTGATTCATTTTTTTAACAAAAATCTCATCTTTTTACCAGTGTATGCCCAACTGCTATGCGAGGATCATGAGCGTAGGTGATGATGAGAGCAGAATTGTCCTTATTGCCAAGATGAACGTGCCTTCTGGCGATGAATTAACGTATGTCTCTCCCCCTACCCCTGTGTCTTTCTGGATACAGGTCGATATCCTTAATGTTCTTATTTCTTGTGATCCTTTCCAGGTATGACTATTTGTTCGATCCGGACGAGCCCGATGAATTCAAAGTACCATGCTTATGCAATGCTCCAAGCTGTCGAAAATTCATGAACTAGATTCTCACGCAGCGTAACCATTGTTTACTTAGTAGTAGATCTCACCAATTAGGTTACTATAATTCTTTTATCTTCAAAGAAAAATGTAATTCTTTTATCAACTTTGAAAGCATTGCTTATAGAGGTACAAAATATAACAGCCATAACTCCTCTAGTGGAGCTTCAGGTATTTTTGTACAAATTAACCCCACCCAAAAAAAAAAAAAAAAAAAACTTAGCTTACTTTTTGGCAGAGAAAGAAATTTCCATTTCCTTGTTTAAATTGCTGCTTTTCAATTCTCCAAGATATCAGAAAATTAGCAATTGAATTATTTGGTAACTTTTTCTTATTCATATTTACAATAAATAAATAAAATATTAATAATAATGGTGGAAATTTGTTGTATGTACTGAAAATTATGCACTTATGGTAAGTATCGAATTTTTAATATTTTTTGGACGAGGAAAATTGTTGTTTTTCGATTCATTTTAAATCATCACCAATAATTAATTTAGAGTTGATGTTCGGTACTTTATATTAACATACTCCTAATAATCTAGGAGAACAGAATATATCCTAATAAATACCTATATCTTGTATAACCGTACTAGGAACACAAAGGCTACAGGTTGAATTCTACTCCAATTTATCATTGAAATAAAATCCAGAAGTAATTCAATCAAACAATATTATAGGAGTATTATTTATTTAATTATGAGGGGAAATATTTAGAAGGTTCATCTACTGTATAGTGTATGCGGTTGGTGCAGTTAGACTTAAGAGTGGTATTAGTCTACACTCTACAGAAGATATTTAGAGAGAGCGAGGCAGACTGACGTAGACATGCGAGAAGCTCGTGCTGTTGCACTTCTACCGCTTCCTTCCACGCAACCATCGCACGCTTCTCTCTCTATTTAATTTCCACTCCCTTTTCATCCTATTTCCCCCTTTACTTTAGGCGCCTTGATTCTGCTTATTGGTACGCCATTTTAATCCTGTTTAAGATTCTCGGAATTATATATGAATATGCTTTCATCTTCTTCTTTTATTTGTCGCTATGTAAGTGTTTATTTTGTTGATTTCCCCGGTGTATTATGGTTTTGTAGGATCGTTGGAAATCAAATAGCTTCTTTTGGGTTTTATTGAGCGAGATTCTATGTGCGTGCGTGTTATTTAGTACTCCATGTAATGGAGTTCTCTGCAGCAACTGATTCAGCTCATTGTGTGGTGCTGTTCAGTGCAGTTGATGCGAATTTGCTATTGAACAGAATATGGCGTTATCAATTGGAGTGAGCTCAAGTTCATCTTTTGATTTTGTTGCGGTCCCATTTCCGAAACTATCAAGTTGGGGCAATTCGTCGATAGGGCGACTAGGGTTTCCTGTTGTTTTGAGAGATTATAGGATCTTGAAGCAGAGATCAAAATTCAAGTGCTTTGCTTCGAGGGGAAATGCGACTCGTGAATTAGATTCCGATGAGAATGCTAGCGTAAGTGGCGAGTTTGATGAGGGGGATTTCAGCCATGTGAATAAGTTCATGATGTCGGATTTTAGGATTCATGATCGTGTTAGCATTGGCCTTGGTAATCGGGTGCGTGAAAGAAAGATTTCTTGCAAGTGTGTACTTCTTTCATACTATTTGTATCATTCAGTTTTAAACGGTCTGTGATGGGATTGTCCAATTAAGGCTATTGTGAATAATTGAATTGTGATGCAGGGTGATGAATTAGTGTATGAAGCCACTGTCAAGGAAGTTAGTAGGTTTGTCTTTATTTCTTAACTGATCAATAATGAATTACAATGCAGAAATAGATTTTTTTATACCGGTTTATTCTTAGCAATGCAGTCCATTTTTTAATACAAGAGTGGTACTTCGCCTACTGGTTAGTGCCCAAGCTAAGCGTAGGGGGAGACGGGCGATAGAGGTATGCAGCTTGGTGACACTGATTTGTTACTGAAATTTGTCATCTTTATCTAATTTATGATCTTTATTCTAGGTGTTGAAGAAACTATCTCACCGAAGACTTATGTACCATTCTTACTCCATGCAAGTTCATGGCTATGTGTGCTCATCCACCACCGATGACAGCAGTTCATTTATTCTAGTTCATGGAGTAGGTTGCTTTGCCCGATTGTCAGTTTTGGTGGTGACTGTCATTTTAATGAATTCTGTTTGTGTTAATTTTTGTCAATCGTAGTATGAGGAAACCTGATATGTGCTGTGTGCTAATTGGCTTTTTATTAGTCAGATGGTAGTGTCATGTTTAGTATTAACTGAATGGGATGATTGACTGTGAGAACTCCTCTCCAACTAAGGATTGAATTATTTTAATCTGCAGTATCATGGTAGTTCGTCGTTGAGACATTGGCTTCAACAATCAGATTGGCTTCCAACATTGGAAGCTACTCTTGCATTGGATGAGGAATCTGTCAGGAGAGTTGGTGATGATACAGTGGGAGGTCCAGCAATTTCTCGGCAGTTGCGCCTTATTCGAATTTTAATGCGAGATCTATTGATTGGAGTACGATTTTCCCTCGTCACCCCATATGTATATGATCCTTCTCCTTAAGTTATAATTAGCGAAAATTTAATATATATATATGTTTTTTTTGGTATTGTACTAGGTGAATTACTTACACAGCCATGGACTAGCGCACACAGAATTGAGACTCGAAAATTTGCATATTTGCCCTGTTGATAAACATATCAAAGTGAGTATTATCATCAATATCCATGAGAATGAAGTTAAATAATAAGTATACAGTTCTGATAGTCCTTGTTAGCTATCTATTATCATGGATGGAAAGTTGGAAACTGAGGCATTGATAAGCATTGCATTAATAAATCACACTATCTGTTGTTTGACAAGGTTTAATTTAGTTTTTGTTATCTATTATGTACGGACATCATTCTTCTTTAAGTAACCCTTCTTCTGTTCTTATAATTGCTGCCCACTAAGGTTGGCATTTTGGGAAACGCTGTTGATTTTGATTTTCATGATTACGGTCCCAATGAAAGCAAAACAGAAAGCAACTTAGACAGGCGAAAAATGATGATCGCATTTGACATGAGGTATCATACACTGTCTGTATTGTAATTTGTAAAGTGTTTTCTTGTTTTCTCTATCACTTGTTTTTCATGACATGCATTCTTCATATGTTTTTGCAAGATGTGTTGGTTTTATCATGGCTAAAATGGTTCTGAGGGACCTCATGGATCCAGTAATTTTTGCTAAGTTCAAAGCATTCCTCTCCAAGGTAATCCATTCTTAAATAATGTTATTTTAGAAAGTAGTCATTTTCTATTGGTAAAGTGCCCTACAAACCCTGAAAAACAAAACTCTTTTGGACCTTTCAGGGAAATGACCCTTCATGCTTGCGAGAGTTTTTTTTGCATAATGTCAGTAGAAATTCTTCTCCAGAAAATGTAGGATTCCAAGTAAGTAAATATTTTTGTTCCCAAGTCTGCAAAATGAGATGTTGTGCACTGTGCAAAAAACAAGCATGGTGAAAATTTTATTTGCAGATACTAGATAGAAACTGGGGTGCGGGTTGGAATTTGCTTGCGACCCTTCTTGCTACCAAACCTTCGCACAGAATAAGGTAAGCTTCAATGGATTTCGAAAATTCTTTACACGTCAAATGGTTGAGTTGTATCTTTTTTGAAAATCTTTTTTGACTATATCTTTTTGAAAATCTAAATAAGCTTAATCTTCATGTTTTGCTGAATTTGATGCATCTAGGAAAATCATCCTATCCTATACATTGATTGACCAGTATAATTCTTATTTCGTGATTCCATAGTTGTTTAGATGCATTGAGGCATCCATTCTTGTGTGGACCAAGATGGCGTGTAGACGCAACTATGGACATGATCAGATGGAGCCTCGGTTCAACTGCAGTTCGAATTACAGAGGAATACATTTATGGCAGGCAACAGGTTTTGTGAATTCTCTCCCTCTGAATCATGTGAATTTCCCATCATCTTTTCTTACAAAAAAAAAAAAAAAAAAAAAAAAAAAAAAAAAAAAAAAAAAACCTCAACTTGTGTCAACTTTGTAAGAAGTTTTATATCTTGAAATGTGCGTGTGCTATGATGGACAACCTGTGCTACTGACAATTATACTAACGTTTTGGAATATTTTATGTTTCAGAGACGAAAAATAGCACATTTTATTGAGCTAATGGAGATGTTGAACCCTCGTTCAAAACCAAGGGTAATAAATTTTTTGATAAGTTATCATTTTATAACCCAGTGTCATTAACCCTGGTGCTCAATTTTCCACATAATTTATCCCATTTATGCATTGCCTAATATTGTATATCACCCGTGTACCCTATGCTGATAAATCTTTTTGTCAACTCCTCATCTTCTCTCTCCAACCCCCCCCCCCCCCCCCCACAAGTTACACATACTTACATGAGCAAGAGATACAAGAGTTATTATATACACATAGCTCCATTTATGGATTGTGACCCTCATTTAATTTAGAATTGGTTGGAACTGCTTCCGGGCAAATGGCGTCTTCTATACAGCACTGGCCGGCATATTGGACTGACCCTCCGGCAACCAAAAACCCGAGTCATTATTGGTGATGTGCACTTGAAAGTAACCAAGCTCTCAAAGCCACATGCAACATTTTCTCTAGAATCAGACATAGGGTTCACAGTAATGCAGGGTGTAGACTGGTCCCATGACAAGTCAGGAACATGTGGAAAATTACAAGCCACCTGTCTCTCGAAGCTGCGAGCAGGGAAACGGCTGTACATAAAGGAGGAAAGCACGATGAGAATGCATGCATCCACATCAGAGGTAACCGAATCTATTCTAGAAAAAATATCGAGCAAGAAGTGGAGAAAAGTGATTCCTATAAAGGAATTCCCTTCAAGTCTGCCAGTTGCGAAACTCGTTTCTTCTGACGTGGACATCACATTGAAGTTAGACGAGCCATTGGCAAGTGACGTTACAGCTGCGCAAGATGTCATCCGAGAAGTGAGGATGCAAGTGCCTCCGGAGTTGTTTGATCTGTCTAAAATCATATGTGGGACTTACGTTGATACAAGGTTACTCCTACTTCGGAGCGTGAATGGCTCTGCCTTGATGTTCGCTAGAGCTCTCGAAAGTTGTTGAGAAGAACTCTTTATTTTGTATTATTGTACATTATAATGTATAGCAGTACCAGCACTTGGGTTGTTTTTACCGAGCCTTAAGTGTACGCATTCCGCACAATAAACTTGATGACACAGAAACTAAATTCATTCAACAAGATAAATAGACTACATGTACAAACTTAAACCAACTCATTCCACATTTACAAATTAATCAGACACGGGGAACTTAGAATAAGTATAATATTATATTACCCTCTTATCTCATTGCATGCACAACGACAAATCTCAATTGCAATATTATATGTCATAAACTAGATATTTTTGTCTGTCTTACAAAATATAAAAGGATACCGAGTCACGGCATCATGGCCTCGTACAAGTATTTAGGGTCATTGCACCAAAAAAATGATAAAATCCGACAGACACAGAGAAAATTTGCTTGGATTCTTCTGATTAATGCGCCATCACAAAACCCACAAGTAGTACCAAGGGCATTGGGCTGCTTCTTTAAGTCAAATCAAACCTTGACGTTGTAGATCAGTGTAAGTCTTCTTGTTATAAATGTTACCCTCTTGATCTTCATATTCTTCTTCAAGATCCGGGCGCCACTTATTCAACCCTTGCTTTTCTTGTATTCGTTCCCAAAGTTCTTGCGCTTCCTAAGTATCGGTAATGTGAGATGTACAAGCAGCATCAGACCATAGGACAATTCTATATTAAGGTAACTATAATTCTAATTTAAGATGGGGAAAAAAAAATTTTGTTACAAACCTTGATTGATGTAATCTCGTTAAAATTTTTGGTATTTGGAATTCCAAGACATCGCATCCCGTGTTGGTGTCTCCACTCCTTAAAATGGCGCTCGTAAGCTCTACGGCCCCAGTAACTATGATTTCCGCAAATCTCGCATTTAAACTCCTGATAAAATTCGCAAGTTTTTAAGAGCAAGTAAATTTCTCTTGCTATCAGAACAAGAATCAATATAGAAACAAGAAAATAAAAATAAAAAAATCACGCAATAATCACGGCATCCAGTAGGTGAGATGCGTGTGATCAGTAACAGAGAGATATCAGTCCTGATTCCTAAACTCCTTTGGATGTAATGAAAGTATGAAACTACTCTTAGACAGAATGGAACCATTAGAAATATGTCAATATGTCAATTAATAAGGTCATGTTTAAATGCTAATTAAGTTTTTAACCTTTCCATTTACTTTCACAGAGCCCTGAGCATATTCATCCCATTATCTTCCCTTTTCTACTCTCACAATAATGGGAGGTTACATAGCAAATAGTTTGGGATAAAGTACAAATTAATAAAAACATATATTCAGCAGGAAATACATTCTATGGATAAAAAATGATATATAGACCATCTATATCTATAATTCTACCTTACAAGAAAATTCACATACGTTAATGTGGGTTTAACTTAACTTATATGCCATATATTTAATTAATGCCAAAAATAAAGCTGCACATCTAAATTTTAAATACCTGACCAAGCCCATGAAGCTTATACAACCAGTAAGGAATAGGCTTCCCATCCCAACCCATGGGTAATTTCAGGGGATTGTAAATCTGCTGATCTTCATCATCACTTTCAGACTCGGGTTGTACTTCATCCTGATCATAGCATTCAAAAAGATAACATATATACTGTCAGAATATAGAAAATCAGTAAATAGTCCCATCCAGACAACTGAAGGAAAAATAAGAATAGTTGCATGCATTTACTTATGGCGAGAAGACAACTGCAGATTGCAGTATGAGAATTTAAAAAATATATGAAACACATTTATGCCCTTCTTAATTTTCTGTCTTTCAGCACAATTTATTTAATACGTTAATTTCATATGCTTAACTTCGACATATATGAAATAATCAATCATATTAATATGCTACAGAACACGTTAATGATAGTTATACAATCACTGTATTTCACAGTTATGCATCTAAAATTATTTTCCTTCTGCAAGAACATGAGGTTCACTTCTATATATACCAGTTCTCTTGTCCTTCTCTGAATGCTAGTTAACAGAGTTTCAAAATAGTACCTCTTCACGTTCTTGTACAATTTCATCATACGTCAAGGCATGTTTCTTTTCGATATTTTCTTTTGTGCGTACTATAGTCTGCAGAATATCAAAAAAAAAGAGAAAAAGAACCAGTGATGATAAAAGGTATAAAGTCATCTAGAAAACAATTAGAAATATACCATAGAAAAGATACAGAAGTGTGAATATTACAGCTATTACAAGAAAGACAGAGACAGAGGTGGACATGAAGAGAAACTGCAATAGAAACTCAAGAAGCAACACACATGAAAGAGTAAGGAAATGAGTGAGTCAAAATAGACATGGCATTAACATACCTCATGCAATAGGTCACACATTTTGGTCACCTTTGCTTCCATCAATGCAATTTCTTTTGCATCTTCACTTGGTTGTGGGGCAACAGCACCACCATTTTGCTCAAGTCCACGTGATCCTTTGACAAAATGCTTCCTATCTAACTTTTCAAGAGGTGTATGCTGCAACAAGAGTAAATGCACAAAATAAATTGCATGCAAAACGGCACAAGTCATAGGCATAAGTCGAACTAATTAATAAAAACAAACGCAGCAGTAAATTTTCTCATTCAATCAGCTCTGAGAGATTTTTGAATTGAGTATGTACTAAATTTCTCACAAATTTAGGACAAGCAAGTTTGACAGAATACCAAATTTCATACAGATGAATACTGCTAATCATCAAGTGAGATATAAATTATGCATACAAATATAAGCATATACTGCTCAAGGAAAGAAAATGAAAAGGCACAAGAAGACTATTCTTATACAAAACACTAGATTAGTAAAGTTTTAGTCATCGCATAGAAAATTGGTGATGGCCAAACCTTTGAAAGAAAAAGTCTCTCTGCACGCTGTTGTACAGTTCCTCCCGTCTTTAGACCAAGTGCAGACAATGCCTATAATAATCATAGGTCAACAATATTATCTTAAGTATGAAAATCAGATGGTAGTGCAATCTTACAAACCATAAAATCATGTGTTATGGAGTGAAGGCACTTGCTAACCAATTTTCAGATAGTACACAATAATGATTGCTCATAAAACATACAAAGAAGAATGCAATAAAAAGAAAATCTTGTTATTCAAATTAAAGCAAGAAGAGTAAATTCAGTAATACCTCCTTTAACTTCTCCGGTCCTACTTCCATTAGCTGTTCGACATTACTATAATAATCAAGATCGATAGTTGCCTCCTGTTGCAGCAATTTCACTTCATGATTCTCGTTCTCCCATCCTTCTATAAGCCCATTGCTCCAATGCACTTCGAATTCAGCTACGACCTGCCGATTAAATGATCTTCAGAGTTTTAAATAACAATCACCAAAATCATCTGAAAACAGCTAAGGAAAATTTACTAGTTACAGACCAGGCATCTGCTTCACAGCGCCAAACATTAAATCAAATAAGAGAGAAAAACTTTATAGGTGGATCAGTTTATCTAATTCAAAGGGAAAAGCATGAAGTCTAATAGTGTAAAGAGGACAGTCAGAACAAGGGGAAAACAAAACTGACAATGAACTACACTGAAATTGAAACTAACCTTTGAAAATATTCTTTCAAGATCTTGAAGAGGTTCAGTCCTCTCAAAGAAGTATACAAGATATTCCAGAAGTTTTTGCAAATATTCTCTATATTGCCTGTAGACAATAAGGCAGAGATATCAGAAGGACCATATAAACGTGAACTACTAAGCCAAATGACATGTTGTGTGTGTGTGTGTGTGTGTGGGGGGGGGGGGGGGGGGTTTGGTTTCGAGTTGAGATTTTTAATCCAAATTAGTACAAGTACTTTGCACTCCATATAAAAATAGAAAAAAGATGTATATATTACACAGTATACAGAAGTTGGAAGAAGCAGAAATCCTCAGACCATAAAACAAAGGCTTTTTTACTATTTTGTCATGAAAGCACAACTTGTTCTTCAATTTGAACTTTAGCTCCTGAATCAACTAACAACCTCATATGGCAATAGTTCCCAACTCATAAGTGAATTGCCCTAAACCATTCAGGCCCAGAAGCTTTTTTCTTTTCTTTTTTTATGCTCCTATATTTGGTATTTACAGGTCACATGTCAACTTTATTTGTGCTACCCTAACCACCGAATCTAATGGTAACCGCATTCTGACCAGTAGCTCACATAAAAACCTGATATGAGGAGCTAAGTGGGTTAGAAATAGCTTCATCAGTACTGATGAAGGATTCTATTATATGTTTGTGTACATGTATTGAGATTCTAAAGTAAAAGCATACTTCAGAACTAGAAGCTAAAACCAATTGCAGAGTTTCTTATTTGTCATATTCAGGCAACCTAAACACAATAGAAAAAATATATAGACAAATAAAGCTTAGAAAGCATATTTTGTACTGGTGGTTTATGTACTATTATACTCTTAGGGTTTAATATTTATTCTTAAGGTTTAGAATATTTAAGGGTATAATTGGCTTTCCAATTTTTAAATAGGGAGGGTTTACATGAAACAGGGTTCACAGGAGACTCTAAAAAATGATAACCTTACCTAGCCAACTTCAATTTGCGGGATATCTTCCCAAGTTCTGAAAATACATCAAGATAAGCAGAGTACTCAATTTGCTGTCCGAACTTGGAGTTGATATACTCATTATATAGTTCGTGTAAATCAAGGTACCGTCCAAAGGCTTCCTGAGATAAAATCAACATAAAATATGATGACTCTAGAAGTAAAAGATTTCTTGCTCGCACAATCAAAGCTTATAAAAATATAATGTGAGAGATGATATGCTCCCTTTCAAGGGGCATACATGAAAGAAGATTGGTTGAACATTTCCAGATTTCAGCGAAGTGAAAAGTGGTGTCCTTAAAAAGTCGAACAAGGCCGCGGGCGTATTTCAAACTTAACACATTATAGACCTCCAGGTTTAAATAGAAAGAAAAAACAAAAAAATAAACAAATATTTAAATCCAGCATTCCATTGCACGACATGTCAAAATTTAAAATTCCATCGCCCATTACCCATCTTTTAACTTTAATCAACTCATGAATTACTCCAATTAAACATTTTTCATGATAGTAAGAGTTATACCTCCCCAGCGAACTCAATGGTCGGCTCCACTTTGAGAAGCTCTTCATACTCATCTGTGGTGTCAACAAAGCGTACATGTGGATGCCGTCTATGGTACTCCCGAATCTGCATTCGTACAAAATTATCCATCAAAATTGCATTAAGTACTATAGAACCACAATGAAACCCCTAGAATTGCACACCTCTTTTAATCTATCATAAAATGCACTAAAAACATTAACATTCGCAGATGTTAAACTCTGGCCACCAAGGGCAGCAATCTCATCCTTTCGAGCATTGTCTTTATCTTCGTAGATTTCAATCTAAAAAGAAAAGAAAAAAAATGCAATAAACAAATCAGTCACCATAAATTATACTCCGATAAACAGAAATTTAAGTCTAAACCTATAAAAAAAAACATACGAGTCTGTGAGTGGTGTCAGTAATTTGATCAATCATGCTGCGAGCTCGGTGGCTTTGATAAAGCCGGTCCTTGCTAGTCGGCGGCTCCGTTTGGAGATCCTTCACAATGAGCCGCTCAAGCCGCTCCACTTCCTCATGCGCCGCACGCGTCACCTCCAGCAGAGTCGACGACATGTTTTCTTCTCTCCCTCACTCCTTACCCACTCTCTCTCTCCCCCACTTTTCAGTGGACTAACGAGGGTTTTTGATTTGAAGAGGTTTTGTGGAGGGGAAGGAGTAAACGAAAAAGTTACGATGTCGTTTCTGTTTTCAGGCAATCCGAAGTTTTATAGGGGTCTTTTTGCTAATAATAGTTCTGATACGTGTTTTTTTTTATTTATTATACTACTATTATTTATTATTATTATTTAATTAAATAGTCCTAATAATTGGTGCACCTGATTTTAAATTAAGTTTTAATCTTATACATTATTAAATTAAATTAAATAATAACAAAATAAAAAATAACTATAATATACTATAATTTAATCAAACCTAGATACATCAATGCACCGGCTATATCTTAGAACCAATTATTTAGTTTATTCATTGAAACAAAGTAAAAGTATAATTTTTTTCCTAAAAAAACAAATACAATCATTTATAGAAAATAACAAAATAATCATATATGTATTAACAGCGATCCAACTTAAATGCTTTATTATAAGAAGATAGGAGTAAGAAAATATGCATTTTACATATAAGCAATGATGTTTTTGGTTAATACAAATATACATAGTTTAAATGCCATTACAATAATTTTGGAATTTTTAGTAATTGTGAATTTAATAAAAGATAATCAAATCTAATTGATGAAACATTGTATTGCTGTCAAAATAATTTGAGAAGAGAAAATATGAACTTGTAAATTGTAGTATGGTATTGTGTGCTAAATAATTAAATTAACTGATTTTTTAAAATATTATCAAATTTGTCCGCATGTTTTCTTTAATTACAAAAGCACCCACTTCTACACCATTTCTTTTATTTTTTACTCATAATTAACTGCAACGAAAACTGAAATTGATGAGAGAAGACTGGGGAATTCTTGACAATGTGGAATTTTTCGGATAATGCAGATGAAGAGCAGCAAGATTACTTGCTTGAAGGGACCGAAGGTTTATGCTCTCTCTCCCCTGTACAGGTAATTTCATCGATACATTTGTTCACAGATTGAATCTTTACTGAAAATCGGTTTCGAGCTTAAATTCATTGGTGATTTGCTTCTGGATTGAGCAGAGGATGTATGCTTTTGCTGCTTGTTTACTTGCTGGGCTTGTTTGTATGTTCCTGGTATGGAAACCCCACTTGACTTGTTCAATCCTTTCAAGAGATCGTATAAATATTAATGTTAGTAATCCAGTCGGAGTAAGAAATCCTGCTGAAATGTAATAAAATTAATTGGGAAATTGGTGATTGAATTTGAGTGAAGTCATCGATAACTTATCTTTGGCTTGTTCTTTTTTTGCAGTCACTTATTGTGTTTGTGAAGCCCATCAAATTTGCGTTGTTATTCACCTTTGGCAACGTGTTGGCGATTGGGAGGTGCGTAATCACTTACGTGGGGTGATAAGTGTAAATTTCTTATTTTTCTGTCATTTCATATCTTGGAGTTAACATATGTAAAAGTGAATATCCTATATATTGCACACAAAGTCATGAAGTATGTATGGGAACACAAGTGTTGAGCAGACCTCGTTTTTTGGTCGCTGGATGCTTGAGTGTGAGATTGAATGCATTTGTGAATTAATATGATGAATCCCTCATTCTGAACAGAAAGAAGTGCTTTATTCTTCCCCTGTTGTTGGTTACAGAAAATAAAGAAGGTCTTGTGTTACAATTTTTTTGAAAATTTGAATACATATGTTTCAATGTATTTCTTGTTATTAACTGGAGATGTGCATTTTCCTTCATTTGCTTTCTGAGTTTCTGAGTTAGGTCTCTATTTGGCAGCACAGCTTTCCTCAATGGATTTGCACAACAGCTTCAAATGATGTTTGATAATGTCAGGTTATATGCTACTGCAGTTTATGTTGGGTCTGTGATTGTAGCTCTTGTTTGTGCTCTTTTGGTAAGTCTATTGAGTTTAACTGGATATTGCCACTTGAATTCTTGAAAAATATGGTTTACCATTTTGTTTGTAAAAGCATTTTGGGCAAGATGTAAGATAGTGTACAGTCCAGAAAGTAATAGGATTAGGAAACGTTTTCCTGGGCTCAGCTAAGTCTTAGCTATTGCAGTGCCCAGTTACATCTTCAGAACCTTCTGTATTTTACCTAATTTGCAGTGTCCGATTACATTTTCTTGGAAACTTTTGCACGTGCCTTCTTTGTTCTCATTTTAAAAATTAGATGCTAAATCCTTTTCAAGTGATAATATTATACAGCAACCCAAATGAACGTAGTTGGGAAAAGTGCATATAGAAGTCCTTTGGGATATTAAATGATAGAATTAGTTTTCTAATGCATTTTGAATCTGAAAAGCATGTTACAAAAGATACTGAAGGAATGTTTGGCTAGCTTTGGGTGATTGAGGAGGATTTAAAAATGAAAGAATTTGAAAATCCATCAGAATTCAGAAATGTGAATATATTTGGTTGTATTTTTGGATGAAAGGCAATGAGAGTGTTTTTAGGAAATGTAGTCAAACACTGTCAAATTGGTAGTATCACAAGAAGAAGTTAAGAACTCTTAAAGAGCTCAATGTCCTATGCTGATGCACTTAGGCCTCTTTTCTGCATGCTATATTTTAGGGTTGTTCTGTGCACGTTTTTTTTAATCTGCTATACTAAAAATATTTCTACCTACTCCGAGTCACAGTACCCCATAGATCATTGCGCCATCTCATGATTTTCTTGTTAACACGTTCATATTTATGTCTCTATATAATCATATATCCTTATAAGGGGTTCATCTTATATGTTGCAGATCCACAGTAAGATTCTCACTCTTCTTGCTGTGATATGTGAAATTTGCGCACTTTTCTGGTAAGTTTGTTTTATACATATTCTGGTTCCTGTCTGCTGTTATTTAAAAAATCACTTGTCAAGAAAAAGAATCCAACTGAAACAGCTTTAAGGCATTCTAGAAATGACCCAAAACACCAGGAGCAAGAGTGAAACTGGACTTAAATTATTTTAAACTGGGGGGGCTCAGTTTGCTGTATAGTAAATGACGATGGAGCCTTTCAAATCTATAAATCTGAATTCTGAAAAGTTGTATTGTAAATTAGATATCTGCTATTCAGCTTTAAAATTCATGGTTCTTGCCTTTCAAATCTATAAATCTGAATTCTGAAAAGTTGTATTGTGAATTAGATATCTGCTATTCAGCTTTAAAATTCATGGTTCTTGCCTAATGCAATTATTTTTGGGCCATTACAGGTACAGCTTAAGTTATATACCTTTTGCTCGTAGGATGGTTTCTAATTTGACAATCCGTCTTTTTGACACTGAAATCTAGATCACTTATGTGGGGGTGTCTTCCTGCTCATTACCAACACAATTGAACCATCCCATATTTATTGTTTCTTCCCCGCATCATCTTTTCTAACATTGAAACAATTCATTTGATTCTTCTTCAAATACAACATTTGAAGTTTGGCAGTGTGTGTGATGATTTTATGGTTCCTGTGGCTTTGTTGAGTTTCATCCGAGAACATGCTGAGTGCTATCATCATCTTATGGTTTCCTCCGCAAATGCCGACTTAATCATGAATTATGAGTCGCGTGCAGTATCTGTCATCGACATAGTAATTCTATTCTACATATTTAGTTTGTGGACTTGATGTAGAAATTCTTGAATATTGTTAACTAGTACTTCTGTTGACACAGCATCGTTTGTTTTAGGCATGTTTAGTAACTACTAGTGAGAACATGTTTGATTAGCTATGTTCAAAGTCCATTTGTAGGTGGCAGTAGGTGCCCTAGTCTCAATCTCAACAACCGAAGAGTGATAAGTCTTGTTAGTTATCATATCTTCTTCTCATAATGCATAAAAAACACCAAACCAATTGCACTACAACAACTTTGGTGGGTCTTAAATGAGCTCAAATGTTCATTCTTGCAATAGTTCAAGAAAGTCTACTGCCTACTTTTCCTTTCACCTTGAGATGCACAGCCCAGACACTAGACCCTTCTACGTTGCTGTGTTTTAATTTCATTAGTTATTTGAAATGAAATAGAGGATCTGAACCGCGTGGCTATATCTATATGAGATTCAAATTTGAATCACATAAAGAAAATCGGATGGTTTAATTTCATGATAAAAAGAGCCATTAAGGAATAATTAGTTTAGTTGGTACTCAAGTGTCATGATACTTTACCTAAACTTATGTGCGACTACTTTACTTTGTAATAAATTCTACTTTAAAAATGGTAAGTAATATTTCAAAAATAAGAAGTAAAAGTGTAAGTGTGTAACTATTATTCAACTTAAAAAGTAATCGGAGTTAAAACCTTGTGGTTCAATAAGGGATCCTCTTTTTCTTTTCCATGGATATTTCTGCGAAATTGACATATATGTATTTCTACATCCAAACTTAGGTCATGAACTAATGTAGGCTGAAAGGTTCCATGTAATTGAATAGAGTAGCTCGAACTCACCCTAAAATACTCAATAAATTTACAAGTCAAGTTTAGCTTGTGAGTTACTTAACTAGTTAGACTCTATTGCACGCGAATTTTATTTCATTTCATAATATAGTGAATTAGTTATTAATGAATTATCTTATGGTTCTTCATAAAGAAAAACTTGTATGTACAATATTTTTGTGATAGAATTTTTTTACTCCACTTTAATATTTTATTTTACATTGCGAGAAAGAAAATATAAAAAAAAAATAGATCTACATTTTTTCTTACTCTTATGTCTCGCTTATTGAAGCATGAAAATGGAACGAGTGATTTTTGGACGTCAGTTATGTCAATTGAGCAATCTAAAACTACTCTTGTGTCTAATTTTGTTGGTGGATTTTGAGTAAAGTTAATCTTCTAATGATTGAAAAACTTTTGACTGGGACAAAATGATGGAGAATCATATATTAGCATTGGAAAAACGTGCGGTAGGTAGAAATAAAAGTAACTTTTAAAAAGAAATTAATGTCATATTTGAAAAATGATGACAAATAAGGTTAATTATATTGAAATGTGAAAAATATTGGATTCAGAAAGAATGTTGAAGATTAGTTTTGGATGGATACTCAGATTTGGTTGATCAGTATGGTTGGATATATGAGATAATGTAGTCTGATTTTATTTTGTGATCCGAAATCTTGATCCATAATAGTTCAAATCTAGTTAGATGTCCAATTGTCCCTTACACTGCACATGTGTGTGTGAGAGAGAGAGAGACGACTAATGAAGCTATCAGAAGTCATTCCTGCAACTGTGTAAATAAATGGGACCAACTCTAACATGGATGGATGAATATTCTGTCTGCAATAATTATAATATTGTATAAATGAAAGATTCTCTGTCTCAAGACATGCAACTTGCAACTTCAAAACACACTAAATAAATAAAAATCCTTCCTTGTTCAGCTGCATCAACTAATTAAATGTATTGATAAAATTGATGCACATTAACTCGATCTAGTATGGTCTAGAATTTCTAAGCTTCTAGAAATACTTAATTAGGAAGGAATAGACTAGTCAAAAATTGAGTCCAATACGCAATGTCAAGCAGAATGGTCAAATTTGGCAGAATGATCAATCAATCTTCCACCGCCTCCTGTCACCTATAAATATGTGTAAAGATGTAATAATTGTAATAGCAATAAAAACAAGAAATCATCTATTCACTTGCTATTCACTTTTGTAACCTGCTCCACTATCTTTTGTCTATTACATCAATTACCAAAATTATTAAACCCACTATCTCTTTCTCCAAACCACTAATATCAACATCCTTTTACATCAACTATACGTTCCACTCAACCTCTTTCCACTCGTCACCCATTATCTCAAATACCAACAGTGGTATCAGAGCCCGGTTAGTTCATTAACTGGGTTCAAAATAAGCTTCCGCATATTACTACCCAAAATTTTTACTACACCTTAAAAAATGTCCTCTCTAGCCAATACTCAACAAATCCCAATCCCAACCTTTTCAGGTGAAGGATACAACTATTGGGCCATCAAAATGAAGACATATTTTATGTCTCAAGGCCTATGGGAGATCGTCGATAAGGGGTACACTATCCCCACAGACATATCATCTTTGTCTAACACAGACAAAGAAAAATTAGACAGGAGTACAGAGAAGGACAACTTGGCGCTATACATTCTACAGATGGCTGTGGCGGAGTCACTATTTCCGAGGATCAGTGGAGCGAAGACATCCAAGGAAGCCTGGGACACACTAAAGGAGGAGTACCAAGGGAGCGATAAAGTACGAAATCTAAAACTCCAAACTCTCAGGAGAGATTTCGTAAATATGAAAATGAAAGAATCTGAGACCGTAAAAGATTACTACACTCAACTAAGAGAAGTAGTAAATCAACTAAAATCTTATGGGGAAGATATGACAGATAAGAAAATAGTAGAAAATATTTTAATATCTCTCCCTACTAAATACAACCCAATAGTTACTACTATAAAAGAAACTAAAGATATAGAAAAATTAGTAGTGACAGATTTATTGGGTTCGCTAGAAGCCTATGAAAAAAGACTGAGCATTAGTGAAGATGAAAATATGGAAAATGCTTTTCAGTCTAAATTAAAAATACGGTCTCAGAATTCTAAAATTAGGGGGAGAAAAACTGGAGACAATTATAGAAAAGAAAAATATCCCCCATGTGGAGTTTGTAAAAAGACCAATCATCTTGAAAAAGATTGTTGGTACCAAGGCAAACCACAATGCAAAAGTTGTGGAAGATTTGGACATCTGGAGAAATATTGTCGCTCCAAGAATGGTGATCACCAGGCCAACTACTCTGAAGAAAAAGAAGGAGATAATCTCTTCTATGCGAATCATGTCGCATCAGAAGTAAAAAATGGCACGTGGTATGTAGACAGTGGGTGCAGCAACCACATGACTGGAGATGAGAAGATCTTTCAAAATGTTGACAAAAATATCAAATCTCAAGTGAAGCTGGGCAACGGAGATCTAGTGGAAGTTGAAGGAAAAGGCACAATAGCTGTCAACACAAGAAGAGGTATGCGGTACATCCATGATGTGCTATTAGTACCAAAACTACGTACTAATCTACTCAGCGTGGGTCAAATGATAGAGAAAGGATACTCTCTAGTATTCAAAGGTGACTCATGCATCATCTACGACAAAAAGAATAAAAATCAAGTGATCGTTGTAGTCAAAATGCAGCATCAAAGAAAATTTCCCATCCAGTGGAACTACGTGGAGACAGCATTGAATGCCCAAGAAGACCAATCTTGGCTATGGCACCGGAGGTTCGGGCACTTCAATTTCTACAGCCTAAAGCTACTCCAACAAAAGAATATGATGAGAGATCTTCCACCAATCCAACTAAATGAGGACATATGCGATAAATGCATGGAAGGCAAACAACACAGGAAGTCATTCCAATCAGGACAAGCATGGAGAGCAAAACAAGCTCTGGAGCTGGTTCATACCGAGGTATGTGGACCAATGAGGACTCCAACATTAGAGAAGAACAGGTACTTCATTCTTTTCATTGACGACTATACAAGAATGACCTGGGTGTACTTCATGAAAGAAAGATCAGAAGTCTTCTCTATCTTCAAGAAGTTCAAGAATCTAGTGGAGAACCAAAGCGGTCAACGAATCAAAGTCCTACGAAGTGATAGAGGGACAGAGTACACATCCAAGGCGTTTAACAAGTTCTGTGAAGAAGAAGGAGTTAATCATCAACTAACAGTTGGCTACGCTCCAGAACAGAATGGTGTCTCAGAAAGGAAGAACAGGACTGTAATGGAGATGGCGAGAACAATGCTAGCAGAGAAAGGCATGCCCAAAGTATTCTGGGCGGAAGCCGTCTACACAGCAGTCTACTTGCTGAATAGGTGTCCAACGAAGGCAGTGCAAAATAAAACACCAATTGAAGCCTGGAGTGGACGAAAGCCATCAGCAAAACATCTAAGAGTGTTTGGGAGCATCTGCTACGCGCACATCCCAAAAGAGAAGAGACACAAGCTGGAAGAAAAGACCGAGAAATGCATATTTCTTGGATACAGCACTCAGTCCAAAGGCTATCGACTCTACAGTCTCAAAACAAAGAAACTCATCATCAGTAGAGATGTTGAGTTCGATGAAAATGCCTCATGGAACTGGGATGAAGAAAAAGTTGAGAAGAAAACTATCATGATGCCGCAAATACTACCACCTAGTGAGCATCAAGAAAGTGAAGTCGAAGAACCAAAAACTCCAGAAGAGTTTCCACTACCACAAAGTCCTGAGTCTTCAGCACCTCAAGTTCAAGAAGGACCGGACTCAGATGAAACACCAAGAAAGGTGAAGTCACTAAGAGAAATCTATGAGACGTGCAACTTTGCAGCAATTGAGCCAGCAAGCTTTGAAGAAGCTGTCAAAGAAAAAGAATGGGTCAAAGCAATGGAAGAAGAGATCAAGATGATCGAGAAAAATAAAACATGGGAGTTGGCGGATCTACCAAGCAACAAAGAAGTCATTGGAGTTAAGTGGGTCTATAAGACTAAACTTAATCCAGATGGCTCAATCCAGAAACACAAGGCAAGACTGGTAGCCAAAGGTTACTCACAACTACCAGGGATCGACTACAACGAGACATTTGCTCCAGTAGCTCGCCTGGATACTATAAGAGCTCTCATAGCACTAGCAGCTCAGAAGAAATGGAAGATATACCAACTGGATGTCAAGTCAGCATTTCTAAATGGATACCTTGAAGAGGAGATCTATGTCGAACAACCTCAAGGGTTCGTGGTAGAAGGACAAGAAGACAAGGTGCTAAGACTACGAAAAGCACTATATGGGTTAAAACAAGCTCCACGAGCCTGGTACAGTCGCATAGATGGCTACTTCATCAACAAGGGATTCAAGAGAAGTGAAAGCGAGCCAACTCTGTACATCAAGACCCAAGGTAACAACAAAAGACTAATCGTTTCTCTATATGTCGATGATCTTATCTACACAGGAAACGATGAAGATATGATCAAAGAGTTCAAAGCAGACATGATGAAGACATTTGAAATGACAGACCTCGGACTGATGAACTACTTTCTCGGTATCGAGGTAAATCAAAAAGAAAATGGGATATTTATCTCGCAGAGAAAATATACAAATAATCTGCTACAGAAGTTCAAGATGGAAAGATGCAATCCTGTAGCAACTCCCCTCATCACAAATGAGAAGTTCTGCAAAGAAGATGGCTCTCCAAAGGCAGATGAATCAACATATAGAAGCCTTATTGGAAGCTTGCTATATCTAACAGCTACAAGGCCAGACATCATGTATGCAACGAGCCTACTATCAAGATTCATGCAGAACCCAAGCTAAATCCACTACGGAGCTGCAAAGAGAATACTGAGATATCTACAAGGAACAAAGGACTACGGCATTTGGTACGAGCCACAGGATAACTCAACGCTAGTTGGCTACACTGACAGTGACTGGGCTGGATCAGCAGATGACATGAAGAGTACTTCAGGCTATACATTCTCACTCAGCTCAGGAGTATTCTCGTGGGCATCTAAAAAGCAAGACTGTGTCGCACAATCTTCAGCAGAAGCAGAGTACGTAGCTGCCGCACTAACAGTGAGTCAAGCTATATGGCTAAGACGGATTCTCGGATATATGGAAGAACACCAAGAAAATCCTACAGAGATTTACTGCGACAACAAGTCAGCTATAGCAATGGCGAAAAATCCCGTGCAACACAGCAGGACGAAACACATCGCCATCAAATATCACTTCCTACGAGAAGCAGCTAATAATGGAGAAGTCGAGCTCAAACACATTGGAACGGAATACCAACTAGCAGATATATTCACAAAAGCGCTACCGAGATCAAGGTTCGAAATACTACGAGAAAAGCTCGGAATCACACAAATGAGCATCAAGGGGGAGTGATAAAATTGATGCACATTAACTCGATCTAGTATGGTCTAGAATTTCTAAGCTTCTAGAAATACTTAATTAGGAAGGAATAGACTAGTCAAAAATTGAGTCCAATACGCAATGTCAAGCAGAATGGTCAAATTTGGCAGAATGATCAATCAATCTTCCACCGCCTCCTGTCGCCTCTGAGGGGCCGGGACTGTTTCCTCGAGGACTAGTCGGGCGTAAGCCCGGAACCTCGGTATAAAAAAAAAAAAAAAAAAAAAAAAAGATGTAATAATTGTAATAGCAATAAAAACAAGAAATCATCTATTCACTTGCTATTCACTTTTGTAACCTGCTCCACTATCTTTTGTCTATTACATCAATTACCAAAATTATTAAACCCACTATCTCTTTCTCCAAACCACTAATATCAACATCCTTTTACATCAACTATACGTTCCACTCAACCTCTTTCCACTCGTCACCCATTATCTCAAATACCAACATGTATATATCCTCTCTATCTTTTCTTTTTTACGCAGTAAAATTAATTCAAATAAAAAGTGGACTTTATATTTTTTTTTTCTTTGAGAATGTTAGGAATAGTGTGTTTTGAACACCTTCTTTAGATTTATTTACATAGAAATGCTTAAGATTATTTTTTCTTTCAAAAACAAAAACAAATTAGAAAGTATTTACCGAAGAACGATTATGAGTTTGCATATGAAAATGTTTGTTACTTGTTAGAAGTAATTACATTATGATAAAAAAGTAATAGAATGATAGGATATCTTCATCATAGAATCAATTATTCTAATCAATCATTCTGTAATTGATTTAATTGTATATTTACCTTGTATTCATTCTTTCCATTTGGTGTAATTCGTTTGTTTTCTATATATTGAATAGCATACCTCTCATCACTTTTGTGGTGAACATCATAAACCTTCTACATTGTATCAGCCTAACCAGATCCTACATTCAATCTTCAAATCTTTCTCTTTTTCTAATCTTCTGATCATGGCAGTTCCTGCTGCCGAATCCTTGTCCTTCTCAACTCTTATTCACATGATCACTATCAAACTTTCACCCACAAATTATCTTCTATGGAAAAATCAAGTCTCTTCTATTCTTGACTGCCAAGATCTTTTCGGTTATGTTGACGGCTCGATCCCTCCTCCTCCTCGTACAATTATTGCCGACAACAATACCATCACTCCAAACCCAGAATTTGAATCATGGCGATCATTCGATCGAAGCCTCCTAAGTCTGCTACTTTCTTCCCTCACTGAGGAAGCAATGTCCGAAGTTCTTGGTTGTACTTCCTCACGCGATGTGTGGACTACACTTGGATCTGCCTTTAGCCATGGATCTAAGTCTCGGGAGTTGATGTTGAAAGATGATCTCCAACTCATGAAGAAGGGATCTCGCACTGTTTCTGAATATGGTCGTCAGTTTAAGGCTCTCTGCGACCAACTTGCTGCTATCGGGCGTTCGGTAGATTATACGGACAAAGCGCACTGGTTCTTACGTGGTCTTGGTCTAATGTTTTCTGTTGCCCACATGACCCATATACCTATCTTCTTTCCAGTGCAGAGAGTTTTTCTATTTTTCAGGTATCTCTTGACATTCCAGGTACATCTACTGTTGCACATCAAAACACTACGCCCCCTATTATTTCTTCAAAACCAGAATATTCCCCTCGTGGCCGTGGCCGTGGTCATTCCCACAATCGGGGTCGTGGTGGGCGTTCGGGAAATCGACGACCTCCCCATTGTCAGATTTGTCGTGAAGAAGGACATTACGCCTCTCAATGTAGAGAGCGTTACGTCCGACCTGCTGCATCTTCTTCTGAAAATCTCTCTCAAGCCTTCACTGCAAGTTGCAACATCTCTCCAGCCTCCACCTCTGACTGGTATTTGGACACCGGAGCATCCGCCCATATGACTCCGGAAACCTCGCAACTTGATTCTTATGAGCCTTATAATGGTAATGACAGTGTGGTAGTTGGAAATGGTGCTAGTGCCAATATCTCATGCTGGCTCCTTTACTATTTCTAAAAATATTAAACTGCTGGATGTTCTTGTTGTTCCCCATTTGACAAAGAATTTGTTATCCATCAGTAAACTAACGACTGATCTTCCTGCTGTTGTCTCATTTTCTAATGACTTGTTTGCTATTCATCATCGTGTCACAAAGGAGATCCTAGCAAAAGGGCGACATGAGAATGGGCTTTACATTATGGAGCAAGAAAATTCCGCCTTTGTTTCGACTTTGACATCAAGAACTCTTCGTGGGTCGTATGAACTTTGGCACTCACGTCTTGGTCATGTCTCTTATTCTACTATCAGCTTACTTAATAAATTAGGACATTTGAGTGTTACTTCTCTTTTACCAAAGCAATCACTATGTGCTTCATGTCAAGTTGCAAAAAGCACTCGGTCATCTTATTCAGTTAATGACAAACGTTCATCTCATGTTTTGGATTTAATACATTGTGATTTATGGGGCCCAGTACCTGTTTTCTCTTCTGATGGATATCGTTATTATGTCATTTTTGTTGATGATTTTTCTCGATTTAACTGGATATATCCCTTACACACTAAAGCGGGATTTTATGATGTGTTAGTCAAATTTTCTGCTCTAGTTCATAATCAATTTTCTTGCTCCATCAAAACCTTTCAAAGTGATGGAGGTACAGAGTTTACAAATCAAGAATTCTTTCAGACACATTGGATTCATCATCAACTTTCTTGTCCATACACACCATCTCAAAATGGTCGCGCTGAGCGTAAGCATCGTCATGTAACAGAGACTGGCTTAGCAATGCTTTTTCATGCTCAAGCACCAACTTCTTTATGGTTTGATGCATTTGCTTTTTTATCATAAACAGGCTGCCTACTCAAATTTTGGGAGAAAAAACACCATTTGAGGTTTTATTTGATCGGGCTCCGAATTACATGAATTTTCATCCTTTTGGTTGCAGGGTGTTTCCTTGTCTTCGTGACTATGCCACAAATAAATTTTCTCGAAGTTCTTACATTTTTGTGGGATATAGTAGCTCTTATAAGGGGTTTCGATGTCTTGACATCTCCACTTCCCGTGTTTACACTACACGGCATGCATAATTTGATGAAGCCTTCTTTCCATTTTCTGGATCAAGTTCTCAAATTCAACAGCAACACTTGGAATTTTTCAGCTTTGCAGAACCAAGTATTAAATCCCCTCCATTGGCTACTCCTTCCATGCCTACTCATCCACCAACTTCATCACAACAGTTGTGCTCACTTTGTCCACCTGAGCCGGAAATTCGACCTGTCATTGAGCCGTGTACAACAGATTGCCCACCATCTCCAGAATCTACTTATAATATTGAGCAATCTCATATTCAAGAACCACCTTCCCCAGTTCCCACTCATTCAATGATCACACGGTCAAAGGCAGGTATTTTCAAACCCCGTTACATTGTGGATATTGCTCAATCCAAGCTGCTCTCTTCTCTCATTTCTAATATAGAACCTAAGGGTTTTAAATCAGCAGCGAAACATCCACAATAGATCGCTGCCATGGATGAAGAAATCTTCGCACTTCGTTTAAACCATACATGGGACCTTGTACAACCACTTCCCCAAGTGAACATTGTTGATTCTAAATGGGTATTCCGTACTAAGTATCTTCCTGATGGATCTATTGAGCACCACAAAGCTCACCTCGTTGCTCAAGGCTTTACACAGATTCCTGGGTCTAATTTCTCACATACTTTCAGTCCAGTGGTAAGGGCTTCAACTATTCGAATAGTCCTTGTCATTGCTGTCATGAGAAATTGGGTCATGCATCAATTAGATGTTAAATATGTCTTTCTCAATGGCGTCTTAGATAAACCAGTTTATATATCGCAACCTCCAGGTTATGTGGATCCTCTTCACCCACATCATGTTTGCAGTCTCAAGAAGGCCCTCTACGGGCCTAAGCAGGCCCCTCTTGCGTGGTTTCAACATTTCAGTCGTTTTCTTACTAGTGTTGGCTTCTGTAACAGTTGTGCAGATACTTCTCTCTTCACTTACATGCATGCTTCCAAGGTCCTATACCTTCTTGTATATGTCGATAACATCATCATCACTGGAAATGACAATTCGTTGATCCAAATGTTCATCACTCGCATGCATAGGGAATTTGCCATTCGTGATTTGGGTAAGCCTACTTACTTTCTTGGTTTGAAAGTTGTATATGCTCCAAATGATCTTTTCCTTAGACAAACTAAATATGCACATGATATTTTAAAAAAAGGTGAACCTTCTTGAAGCAAAACCCGTTTCTACTCCTCTAGCAACGGGAACAACTATGGTTGTTGATGGCACGGATTTCTCGGATCCCACTCTTTATAGGTCCCTTGTTGGGGCGTTGCAATACTTAACTATCACTCGCCTTGATTTGGCCCACGCTGTTAATCTTGTGAGTCAATTTATGCAGCGCCCTATAGTTGCTCATTATATGGTGGTGAAAAGAATTTTCCGTTATGTAAAGGGCAATATTGATTTTGGACTTTCATTTATGAACTCTCTTGATCAGACTCTTCTTGGTTACTCCGATGCGGACTGGGCACGTTGTTTGGATACCAGACGCTCCACGTATGGGTATTCGATTTTTCTGGGAGATAACTTGGTGTCTTGGAGTGCTAAGAAACAACCAACCGTCTCTCGTTCCAGTTGTGAATCGGAGTACAGGGCTTTGGCAAATGCTGCTGCGGAGATGGTTTGGATCACTCATCTCTTGCGTGATCTTCATGCCCTCCCTCCAACTCCTCCTCTTCTCTTATGTGACAACAATAATGTTGTCTTTCTTAGTCAGAATATCGTTGCGCACAAACGAGCCAAGCACATTGATATAGACTATCATTTTGTTTGTGAACTTGTTTCTGCTGGTCGACTTATGACACAGTTCGTCTCTTTTGCCTTGCAGATTGCTGACATCTTCACAAAGGTTTAGCACGATCTCTTTTTGAATTCTTCAGGTCTAAGCTACGAGTGAGACCAACTCCCACCTCTTGCTTGCGGAGGGGTGATAGGATATCTTCATCATAGAATCAATTATTCTAATCAATCATTATGTAATTGATTTAATTGTATATTTACCTTGTATGTATTCATTTTTTCCATTGTTGTAATTCGTTTATTTTCTATATATTGAATAGCATACCTCTCATCACTTTTGTGGTGAACATCATAAACCTTCCACATAGAATCTCCTCAAATTGGCATCTCTATCAGAAATTCAAACGAATATGAAGAGAGAGTGAATTAAAAAAAATTATTTGTCAATATCATTAAAATTGCCGCAAACCTTCAAAGAATGAGCCTGATCGATGAAGTTTATGTATGGATTTGTTTACGTTCAATGATTGGTCGGTTGATTAATTTAAATATTAAAAATAATGTTAGAAAGTGCAAAAGTTGGAAACAACAACTTGCTGTGTGGGTCAACATCACATTCACATACATAAAGTGAGAAGGAGTTATTAGTATAGTATGGTGAGTAGAAGTGACTCTTTGAGAGCAGAAGGGAGTGCAGAGGTGTTTACTTACCCACTCACTTTCTGCAATAGCCAATCACTTGATTCTTTTTTATTTCTTTTCCCTTTTTGCAACTTCACTCCATCCCTTTCACGTCTCTTTTTTTATTAACTGCCCACCTACTCATTCATTCCACATCTACACACATTTACACCCCCAAATTTGTCATTAAAATTACCACATTATCCTCATTTTGGATTGCTTGCAACCATGGTGAACACTAAAATTTTCTTTCATATTACCTCAAGAAATCTCTTTAAAATAAAAAATTAATTACTCTTGTTGTCAAATTCTAATTCTCTTACTACCCTTTTTCAATAAATACATTATTCATTCGTTTCATGCATATACAGAAAGTTGAAAAAAAATATAAGTTAATTTCATTTGCTAAATAGTTTAGTACACTTTTACAAATCCAATAACTATAATGAGAAGCTTGTTGGTTTCAATTTTGAAATAGAAAATGAGTATTAGTATATGATTAGTTTAACAAACAAGCTTAATCACCCAAATCTTGACCATAACATTGTTCAATATGTTGTTGCATCAAAGTCCACAAGACAATGACTTGTGCTTCCTTAACTGCCAGACATGGTAATGTATTATCCTCGCGCCCAACCCTTTTTTTTTGTCTTTAATTAATTATAAGTTGTATTGCCTTTTACACAATACATATATGCAAATTACTCTTTCAGTTATTGTCATTCCAGGTCAACACTGTTGTCTTTTTTTTTTTTAAATAAAATAAAAAATAAACGAACATGTCTAATCGCCGCATTGAGAAATCAAAAGTGAGAAAATGAAATAAGTATTAAAAGCAAGTTGTAAGCTAACTTTAACATAAAATTTGGTGTAATTGACAACAAGAGATAACCGCATTATGTTGTTTGTATTTGCCTATTTTTAATGTTGCAATATTGTTTATCTACTCATCTTGTCGCTTTTGTTGTCTTCACTAAATAAAAGCAATTTCGTTAATTTTCCACTAAAAGGAATTTTAAATATCTTACAAAAGGCTTCAATTGAGAAAACACAAAAAAAATCTTTTGTGCTACCATTGTGTTGTCTATCAAATTTGGGAAAAATTAGGAATTAATATTCCTAAGTCCTAACCATGATTTCAAATTAATTTAGAAACGTCCTTATTGTTCATTAAGACATCTATCATCCACACAATACATTTAAAAAAAATAAAAAAATATTCTACCCGATTAAAATTTATTTTTAACTGTGAAGTCTGAATGATCTCTTAATAGTAAGGGTTAGGAATAAGTTTTCAATTAAGACAAATATTGTCAATATAATATTGTTGTGAATTAAAATAGTAATAGAACATGACAGATGCATATACGTATAATGGACTTATTATTTAATTAGTAATTATTTGGGGGTTATATAATTATATATAAACAATGGAGTACTATTAAACAACATAGAAAAATCTTGGATCTTTTGAGGAATCCATTGAACAAAGTGCATCTAGCTAGTCAACAAGTATTTTTTTACTAATGGTTTTATTAGTTAATAACAGCCAATTGTTTCCAACAAATCTACAAAAAATTTCTTGAATTATTGAAATAATTTTATACTAAACGAAGAATTTTATTTCTTACGCTGATTTCACCTGTAATTATTAATTAATCAATCATTAAATTTGTTTACATTAAAATGCATGATTAATTAATACAGTGTATGGTACAAACATTCAAACAATTTATTTTTTATTCTATATATATCATGTTTAGTATATACGAAACAATTTTCTGACATTAAACTTCATAAAAAAACGAATTTAAACTTAATAATTATTCATATAACAAATATATAAATAAATTCATTAGTAATATATATACGGATATACCATGTATAGTTAAGCATGTCATGTTACTCATGTACATGTACACGATGTCACGATGTTTAGTTAGTTTGTACGTATGGTTTTATTTTATACTAAAAACTGAGAAAATTTTACTAAGAATAGTCTACAAATTTTTTTTAAAGATTTAGAATTCCAATTTCGTTAAATAATATATACTCTGCCGTGCGTATTTTTTTAATTAAGTCATAGTATGCTAGCTGGACCTTCTTGGACAGTTAATTAATTAATTAATTAATATATTTTTAATTAATTAATCTCTACTAATCAGAAATATTTCTCGAAACCGATGGCATGATTAAATTAATAACAGCAGCTTAAAAAAAGACGCCGTTTGAGTAGTTTTCTCTAATTAAATTTCCGATTGCATCTGCATTATTTTAATCATTCTTTAATGGATTAATTGCGTAAAAAATCACCAACTTTCAATGGATTGCAAATTAATCCTGATTTTTATAAAATTGTAAAAAAAATCACGACCTTTCATATTTGTATAATTCGCACCCATTGGGCAGCTGAAGCTGCCCGACCGCTGACGTGACGTTGACCTTGCCACATCAGCTTTTAGTTGATTGCAAAAAAAACTCCAACATTTACTTAAATTGTAATTTAATCCCAACCTTTGAAATTTTGACAAAAAATACCATAAATTTTTAATTTTATTTTTAAATTGCATCATCTAATAAAAAATTATACAGTATTTTATTTTTAAGTTTAAACTCTAAAATATTATTAAATAAAATAATAAAATTATTATATGAATAAATGTTTATTACTTAAATTATGTGAATAAAATTAATTATATCTATTAAGTAGTAAAAAAATTATACAATCTCTAAATATTTAAATTCTTTTAATTTTTAAAATATTTTTATACATTATAAAATTTATAAAATCAAAGTATTCGCCATGTCTCAATATCTTTTCGTAATTTCATATTATATATAAAAGAATGACAAATATACTTATGAAATGTTTAAGGAATTTTATAATTTATTAAAAAATAATTTAAATTTAATTTATGAACTCAAATTTTATAGTGAGAAAAAATATTCGTTAAGATTTAATTTATACAAACCAATCTCATACTCCCTCCGTCCCATTACTATTGCTACTTTTACTGTAGATTATGTGAGAGCTTTTTGCAGTCAAAAGTAGCAATAGTGATGGGACGGAGGGAGTACTTAAATAATAAAAAAGACTTTGTATTAAATAAAAGACTTATACATTTGAACTTTATGGAGTAGTAAAAAATTAATAAATAAAAAATTTAAAAGTTTTTGTAAAAAAATAAATAAATATTTAATATAACATTTAATATGAAAATACAAAATAAAAATAAATATTTAATATAATCTTTAAAAATAAAATACTGTATAAATTTTTATTAGATGATGCAATTTAAAAATAAAAATAAAAATTTATGGTCTTTTTTGCTAAAATTTCAAAGGTTTGGATTAAATTGCAATTTAAGTAAAGGTTGAGATTTTTTTGGCAATCAACTAAAAGCTGACGTGGCATGGTCAATGCCACGTCAGCGGTCGGGCAGTCTTCAGCTGCCTGATGGGTGCAAATTGTACAAATATGAAAGATCGTAGTTTTTTTTACAATTTTATAAAAATTATGATTAATTTACAATTCGTCGAAAGTTCGTGGTTTTTTTATGCAATAAACCCTTCTTTAATTAAATAAAAGATACGCAATAAGATTCAAGTATTCTCCGGAGCCTAAAGATAATCTAGGTTCGGACAAGTCAAACTTGAAGTTATGGCTAGCTTTGGGCTTTTACTATATCTGAGGTTTTACCATTTTTTATTTTATTATTATTGTCGATAAAAAGGTAAAAAAAAAATGTGTTAGGTGTGGCATGGGTTGAAGTTTCAATGATTTGGTGTGTCACCTAACTTAATAATTAAAATAGTTATTTGTGGACTATTTTAATAGATTTATATTATTTTATTGCTAATAACCTGTGGTTGATAATTAATTAGATTTTAGAATATTGCGCATCAAAGAAAATAATTTTAGACGCGAAAATATTTAATTAAATAATAATAATAAATAAATAAATAAAACATCATTGTCCTGACCATACATCCTCAATAAAAATAACCAACAACACAAACTTTTTTTTTCGATAAACATTAATATTATTGAAATGTAATACACTCTCCGTCCCGTTTCAATGTTTACGTTTCTATTTTACGCGTCTCATTTCAATGTTTATATTTTCCTTTTTGGAATATGGGACCCATCTAAAACAATTAATATATCATCCAATACTAATACACCTACCCATTTTGCATTAAATATTATATTTTTTCACCCACTATCTATTAAAATATTATACTTTTTAGTCAACGTGTAAAATGCAAATGTAAATATTAAAACGGAACGGGGAGTATTTATGAAATCAAATGATTCGTGTTTTAAAAGAGAATAATGGAGTATATAACTATCATTATATATAATATTACTATTATAAAGTTAGTCAGACTTTCATGACATGTTGATGTTATGTGCCATATTTTTAATAATACATGATTGACACATAATATAATATAGTATAGAGGAGAAATCTAATCCATTACCTCAAAATTTGTACACTAAAGAGATTTCTTCCTTTCTCTTACATTTTACTCATTTATACAATTTTTACATAAGTGTCACGCCTTCCCTTTAATGATATAAGCATCTATATATATCGTAGATATTTAGCCTATCATAACGTAATTACCTGAGTATTTAATTAACACATTTTATATTGCATTACACTTTAATTTTATCATTAATTATATGTATTGATTTCATTATTGGTTTAGGATTTTTATTTTTAAGTTTTGACAAACTTATATGCACACACTCATAACTAATTAATGTATCTATTTAATTAATTTTATATACAGTATGTTTCCTATTCACTCATTTAAGAAAAAATTACTTTTGAATATTTTAATATTTTTTAATAATAAATAAAATATAATGCATGTTATATGTTTTAAATGAAAGTGTAAATTTTGAAATTATACTAGTATCTCTTGAGGTTTATTTGAAAAAATTATTATTTCCTCTTTAGAGGTGTGGAGTATTATGGTACAAATAGATAAAGAAAGAACAAATAGTTTTATGAAACATATAGAATTCATACTAAGGGATAATTATAATTATTATGAAGTACTCCTCTGTCTAATTAAAGTCTTTACATTTGCTATATATATATATATATATATTTTTAGAAATCAAAGTGAAACCATATTTACAATAATAACAAAGCTACAATAAGCTCTGAAATGGAGAACAATTTTATTTCTTCTCAAATAAAATATAATATGTTACATATATTTATACTATAAAATTATAGTGTGTAATAAATATAATTTATATGTGATTAGTAATTTATATGTGATTAGCAAATCACCATTATTTACTAGCGTTATATGCAACTTTCATATACAGAATGCATATTCCAACATCCTCCCCTCAAGTTGGAGTGGATTAAAACACATGTCTAACTTGAAAAACAAATTTGTAGAAATAATCTATTAATTCTATGAAGATAATATGGAATATCCTACATATCATCAACAGATTCAGACTGGGTACAACAACCTAAATCAATATGTTCTACGAAGATAGTATGGATCATCCTCCACACTATTATCATATCTAGATACGGGTACAACAACCCATTGATTCTATCTTGAACTCATCTTCAAGTAGTTATGTAATCAAAATTCTTCGAGGATCATCGACTCACTCCAATGATAATCCTCGCATCAAAAGCATGATCAAATATGCTCTGATACCATGTAGAAATCAAAGTGAAACCATATTCACAATAATATCAAAGCTACAATAAGCTCTGAAATGGAGAACACTTTTATTTCTTCTCAAATAAAATATAATATGTTACGTCTATTTATACTATAAAATTATAGTGTGTAATAAATATAATTTACATGTGATTAGTAATTTATATGTGATTAGCAAATCACCATTATTTCCTAGCGATATATGCAACTTCCATATACGGAATGCATATTCCTATATATATACACACACACACACGAGGCTTAACAAATACTATATGAAGTATTCCCTCTGTTTTTTACTAACTTTAGTGAATTTCGAGGATAATATTATCTATTTACGTGATAAATGAATAATACGGTAAGTTAAGTTATGCGTAAGGACGGACCTAGTGTAGGGACAGGGGGGGCACTGGGCCCCCTGAGAATTCCAAAATATTTACTATATATATAGTATAAATCTCTAATTTTGTTAATAGCCAAGTAGCTTGCACCTCCACGATGAGTTTGGATGTCCCGTGTTCAATCCCTTGCAATAACAAGGCTATTTTCTTTTTTTCTTTAGTTTATTATTTCCTTTACTTATATTTATTTTTTCTTTATAGTTTATTTTATGTTTCTTATATTTATATTTATAAATTTTTTTATTTTCTTTTTACTCTTTTATATTTCTTTATATTTTTTCTCTCTGTTGTTCTCTAATTCTATGAAATGGATAACAAATTGATAACATTTTAATAAAAAAGATAAGTGATAATAGTTCAATGTATGATTTCATGAACAATTTGTACTATAAATAAAAGGTAATAATAATTTTAATAAAAATTATTAATGTCTTATATAAAAAGTGATAACTATCTAAGAAAATGTAAGAACGATCTCACGCAATTGTTCCCTGTAGTAAATTTGGGCCCCCTGACCGTAAATCCTGGGTCCGTCATTGGCGTAAATAATTTATTTTGGAACTAATACTATTCAAAATTGAAGTGAAAATGGTGCAGAGTGCAGTGGAACGCATGGACTGTTAAAGCACAAGTTTAAGTGCTTTATAATAAGAATGTAATCAATGAGTTTTTATGGGAATAATTATATATTATATATATATATATATATGATTTATACGCAAAGCATCCTGCTTAATTTAGCACTCCACAACAAAAGCAAAAAAAGGATTCTACTTTTTTGCACAATGTTGATATCAAAACTGATTTATTCCCATATGTGGAGATGGAATTTCAAAAAAATTGGCAACTTATTTAAAGGCATATCTACGACTATAAAACTTTAACTTTATTCCAAAAATATAATTAGTCCCTTTCCAAATTTACTTATTATGGAATCATACACGTGTCAATGTTGAGTAAATAAGTTGCACACTATTTTCTAAAATAAAATTAAATGAAATTCTGAAAAATTAAATTAGAATACAGAAAAATAATGTGTCAATCAATATAAATAAATAAATAAATATATATATATATATATATATATATATATATATATATATATATATATATATCAATTTGAATTGTATTATTAATCTATGTTGGGGTTTCGACACCGAATCTCACATTCGGTGCGTTGTAGTACCGAATTTCTAATTTGAATATCCTATATAGGGGCTTCAACATCTTGATCGACATTGAATTCGACATTCGATAATATCGGACATGATGTCAATATCATGTGTCGAGAGCTTCAATATCTTGACCGACACTAAATAATAAAACAATAAAAAAATGATAGGGGAATTTTGATTAAAAATGATCATTTAAATATAAATAAATAATAGTATAAAATTAAGTGGTTAGATCAATGATATTTAAATTCTCCCAAAAATAATTGTTAATGACAATCTAGTTCAAGGATATCATACTATTATATATTCGGCAACTTAATTATGTCTGGCAAATTAAAGTTTGTTATACTAAAATAGAAATTAAAGGGTACAGTATATTGAAACGAAGTCCGCATGATCAAAAGACGTAGTTTTATTAATAATTAAACTTTGTGGAATAAAAAAATAAATAAATAAATAAAATAGTAAGCGCACTCAAAGGGTGTAAAACGTTGAAGGTGATATTTTGAACGTGTAACATTTACGGTGGCCAATATCACCAATAATTAGTACTGATTCATGGAATAAACAATCTTGGCCTTAAACTTTTTCAAAGTGGATTGACCCACTTATGGTATTATCCTCCAAATCATATCATATTATATTATATAATATTGTCAGAATATATATCATAACAAAAAGAAAATCAGTAACTATTCCAATTCAAGAAGGAAAAAAGAAAAGTAACTAGAAGCTCATGAGTTGTTACATTTTATCACTAAACAATTCACAGAGCATTTAAAAGTAAAATAATATGAGATGTTGTCCGATCCGTCTGTATATATTAATGAATGAATGCAATTTTTTTTTAAAAGAAAAGAAAAGTAAAGTATACAAGATATATAGTAATATATGACCATAAGCTTACTATGTTTGGTTGTCGTGTATGCATAAATATGAGTAATTTAAATTAAATTTTACTCTTTTGTGTAATTACACTTTTAAAAAATTCTGATTTATATATGTGTCAAATTACACTTTTCACATCCTACAAATTAATACAAAATTTAGGGTTGGATAGTAGGTTTGGATGTGAAATAATGGTTTGTGATGCGAATAGGACAAGAAAGTGGAAGTGGAGAAAGAGAGTCCAAATGACCAAATCTTTGTCTGAGGATTCATTGCATGTGCTCAACTAAACTCACTTCCACCATAACTTACCACTATTTCTTACACACAATCCATTTCCATATTTTGTAGTTAACTAAAATTATCACTATAAAACACTTATTTTCACTGCATTCATTGAACACACACATTTTAATTCATTTGAAAATAATTTTAATAATGTAAATTCCAAGGTATTTTGCAGGGCTTAGGGTCTCTACCACAAAAAGTCTCTTGCAAGGTAACTTTTAATTATAAATATTGTAAGATGAAGAGAAAAATGTTTATGTTGGTACCAATTAAAGAAAATAAAAATATTGTAAGCAAACAGCAACGTACGTAGTTTTCAAATTAATTGTAAGTGGATGAGAGATATAAAAACAAAATAGTAATATATCTAAAAAGATGTCACCATAGTTGCCCTCAAGTCGATTTAGAAACACAACAATAAAACCCACAAGGGAATTGGAGGGATTCAAACACTAATCTGCTTAAGATCATGACAAATGAAAACGCATACCACATGCACAAAAAGATCTTTTGATCACAAGAAAATTATTACTAATATTTTTTTAAAGTACAAAATCTTTTAATTGAAAATCTAGGGGAGAAGAAAAATCTGCAATCAGTATTTTTGATTAAGAGGAATGAATTCCACACTAAAATTCCAAAAAGGAAGGGAAAGATTATGCAGAGGATTTTCCATTATTAATTAAAGAGAGGGACTAGTGTGCAACCGATTGTACCAGTTGAATTGGTACAATCTTGGTCCCCACCCTTCTTAATTAATTCATACTCCTTTATTAATGTTGTTTTTTTATTTTATTTTTAAATTTATTTTATTTAAATGACTATTTTACCCTAAATCCTAGGGGATAATTATACCCTAAACCACAAGGGTAAAATTATAATTATACCCTAAACCTTAGGGAATAATTATACCCTAAACCACAAGGGTAAAATTATAATTATACCCTAAACCCTAAACTCTAAGGGATAATTATATCATAAACCACAATAATAAAATTATAATTATATCTCTAAAAATAAAAACACACACTAAAGATAAAAAAAAAAAAATTATATCAATCGAAGGATATACACAAGCAGTTAATTAAATAAGGTTTCCACACCAACCCAACCAGCAGCCGTTATTATGGATTTTCTTATTTTGAGATTTTACTTGTTTAATTATTGTTGTTGTTTTTCTTTTACAAGTTTTACTTTTTGACTTTGTTATGGCACGTTTGCCAAAGATAATAAGTGGCACGCAGTTTGGGTTTGACGTTTTGCAATTAATTAATGAATTTCCACAAGAATTTATATATTAAAGGAGGAAACAAAACCATGGGTTATAATTTTTGAGTATATATATATATATATATATATATATATATATATATATATATATATATATATATATATATATATATATATATATATATATATATATATATATCTGCATTTCGATGCCATATTAAACAATATATGTATATAAGTTCCACCCTTTTAATCTGCGAGTTTGATCAGGGAGGTATACAACTTATATGAGATTTCCAGCTATATCTTCATATTTTATTGCAATTTCCATTTTTTTTAAAAGGAAAATACTATTACTTAGGGTAAGAGATTTACTCAAAAAGTTTACGGATAACATATACTCCCTCTGTTCCAATTTCAACTTCACACTTTTCATTTTGGTCCGTCTCAAATTCAACTTCACACTTCCATAAAAGGAAAAAACAACAAACTAATATCCCTCTAACATACTTTAATTTCAAATTTGTCATCATATTTTTAACACACATAACATACTTTATCATTTATTTATTACCCAAAAATACCATACTACCCTCAAAAGTAAGTCAAAATTTTATTTTTCTTAAACTCCATATCTACAGTAAACGTGAACTTGAATTTGGGACAGAGGGAGTACTTTAGTACCTCATAAAAGTCAGTGCAGACAGAGAGCATGACTAAAAGCATAGTTAATTAATACAATAATAAGAATTTTTAGACCAACTAGAAAAATCATTTTCACTCTTTAAACGTTTATATAATGATTTTTAAACGTTTATATCTTCATATTTTATTGTAATTTCCATTTATATGCTTTTATTTGGTGCAACATTAGTTAATTACTTGTTTATTTTCCATATAATGACAGAATAAACACTACTTAGACCCTTGCGTTTTGTATTTTTTCTAACTAACTAATATTTTTAATTTTGCAACTAATTAATATATTAGCTTGAGACAATTACACATGAAGTAAAGAATTTGTTTCACTAGTAGTTGTCTATTGGCCGCATAAAACTACCCATAATTCTTTATTTTATTTATTTCTTCGAACCTTCTAGGACGAGGTGCAATGCAATATATACCCATATCACTGGTCCACACATTATATAAATAAATTAAATTAAATTAAATTTTTGATAAAACTGCCATAATTTTTGATTGACATTCTATACCCACTTTATTTCGTGTTACCTACCAAATGAGGCTAAAGGCTATATCTATTATTATCAGTTGATTAATTAGATGTTTAATCAATATAAGCATATACTGATATATTTAATTTGTTAGCAGAATATTATTCGATTCCATCACAACAAAGAGAAACATTTGAAACTACTCGTGAATAAAATTACACCATAAAAATGTTAGACATATCTCATAAAAATTTAAATTAAAATATCTTAATTAATAAGACTAAAATACCCTCTTAAAATGTATTGAGGGTTATTTAGTAAACACCACATCTTTAGTAATTCTGGTGCTACTGATAGTTGCCCCATTAGTTATTTATAAACGTTTCAAATTAACTCTTCATATATTCATTGTTAATAAATTTAAAATCTAAATTTTAAATATGTGTGGTCTATATAATTTATAATTAACGTTATGGTAAAATAATAACACTACACCATATTAAAACATCCTACAGTCGCACAACACTAAAATATACTATCACCTACTAATTTTCTATATATTTTATCTAAAAATTAAATAACTTTATTCACATTTTCTTATCAATTTACTTAAAATATTACTACTTATCTTACATCACATGAAAAAATAAAATTTTCTTTAACCCATGTACTGTGAATAAATACATTAATTGGACAGACTACAACGCATATAAACTTCTTGTAGAATCATTAAATGCATATATTGCCCCTAGGACATAGCTCAAGTGGTAGAGGGGAGGGTGGAAAGACATTTCAACTGAGCTTGGTTGCTGCAGGGTGAGGGTTCGAATCCTGCCTTTGACATGGATTTGGCTCTAGCAAGCACAACCGTGGGAAATGCAAATTAACTGCTATATAGGAGTATAGTTCAAACGCCATTCTTAGTTATGGTAGAGTTAATTAATATTAATTATCTGCATAAATCAAACTTTGATTCGCTTCAAAATATTGACTTTTATTATAATTATTTACTTTGGGGACAATGTAATATCAATATCACACATCATGTATTTTTTATCCCACAGTATTTATTATGTATTTGACAAGTATAATTGGAAACAGATTTAATCCTTAATTACCTAGCAATATAATTATACTAATTCCTTTCATTTTTAGCATTAAATTTAAACAAAATTTTAATGTAAGTTTTAAATTAGAGATAAAAATGGATCCACTAAATTGGAGACTTGGTGTACAAATTAAAATTAAAAAAAAAAAACATAACCATTTTAGGTAATGACTAATTTTCAAATAATTTATTGAATTAATAAAGAAATAAAACATGTTATATTCCACATACAAGACTTGTTTGCTATTATACTGGTACTCTCTTACCCATTGTTTGCTCTTATATATACTCGTACTCTGTTACCCATTTCTCTCTTCGTTCTCTATACTCTTAGTATTTGTTTTGGGTGTAAATAAAAAAAAATTGATTTAGGATTAATTTAGTAAATCTAAATCGATATATGTTTTGAAAGAATTTAAATATAGTATATTTTAACTTTATGTCAAATCAATAGGTAAGAGTATATGTATCTGATAATATAGGATGTGATGTGCGTAAAAAGTAAATGAGATTTATATCATTTGATTTTACTAAACCTCAATTAAAATAAGGAATGAATTACATAATCCTAAACTTGAAAGAACAAAAAAAAAACTAAAACACAAACAGCCTAGAAACCCCATATTTTGATTTGGATATGAGTTTGTTTGTTATTTGTTGTTGTATTATTTATTTATTCATGGAGTATTTTTAATTTAAGACTTGCATAAATTATTAATTTGAGGCCTAAATTAGGGTTATGACTCATTTTCACATAGTTTGGGGTGTGAATGAGAGTTTTTATGCTTTTTTCTTTCACCATTACGTTCATTTTTCTTTATTATGATGCTCATTAAGTTAAATGCACTTTCAGTCCTATAACTTTTATCAAATTTGATTTTCATCCCAAATTACTTAAAATTTTCGGTTTAATCCCGTAGCTATCTCAAAATTTTAGATTTCGTCCCACAACTAATTTTTCATCGCATAACTTCTGAAATTTTTTCAAAATCGTCCCAATTTAACTCTACAAAATTTTCAAAATTGTTCCAGATTTTGGAAGTTTGAAATTTTTTCAAGAATTATGGAACAATTTGCTATGAAAATTTATTTATGTGACGAAATCTAAAATTTTGAGATAGCTGCGAGACTAAAACGAAAATTTTAAGTTATTTGGGATGAAAATTGAATTTGGCAAAAGATATGGGACTAAAAGCGCATTTAACTCGATGTTCATTTACCTAATCATGGTGCTCTTTTTTTTTATCATGATACTCATTTCCTTCATTATAATACTTGTTTAATTTCCCTCAATATGATGTTCATTCTTTCATCATGACGCTCATTTCATTCATCATAATCTCTGTGTTCGCCGAAAAATGCCAAATCTAATGGTTACATGGCATGCATGTGCTTGATTTCGGCAAAATTTTCATTTTTTGGTGAAAACAGGATAATATTGATGCAATTATAAATATAGTAGGGACAAATATCCAAAAACTTATCTTTTCTAAAATAAAATTGTACATGACCAAACTTATGAGACAAAAATGGATTTTATCTCAATGTATCTGAATGATTTCAATCACTATATTACACTATAAATAAAATGCACACGAAATGAGTATATATGAAATAAATTGTGAGATATATCGATCCATAATTAAAATGTGTAAAATACATTTATTGATAGTTAAAATATATTTTCAGTGAATCATCGTATTACAACTGATTAAAATTATACTCTAATGCATCATTAATCATACTTTTAAAAAAATACACTTTAGCTAGTAATACTAATAACTAATGATTATACTTTACTTACTATATAATAATCATATTTTAAAGCGTTTCACAATCTGTCTCACATAAACATCGTTTAAAAGATGTTTAAAAGAGATTTTGTCAAATAAAATATGTGCTTTAATTAAATAAAAATATTCATAATTACAACTATAATTATATTAACATATAAAATGAGTGAGACTCTTGTGCACCCGGGCGCACGGAACACATTCCGTGCGCCTTGACAATTTTCATGCCCCTTTACAATTTAAACCCCTAGCAATACATAGGTTTAAATAGGAATGGAGGGGAGGGTTGTGTTCACATGGGGACACGGAGCATCTTTCCGTGTCTCCGGGCGCACAGGAGCTTTTGCCATATAAAATATAGTAACATATAATTACAAACGTAATAACAAGTTAAAACAGGGTCACATCGGAGTTTAAATTTTACAGATCAATTACAGGATTTTAGTAAGTGACATGATTACAGCTTCATTTTTATAGATTTAACTTTTTAAATATACTAAATTTACCCTGTTTTCTGATTTACTTTCCAACTCCTCTTTTCAGTAATTACCAACAATTGTTTGGAGAGAATAATCTTGTGAGTGGATGATTATGTGAGAAAATGTGTAAGATGTATTAAAATATAATTATTATATAAATAATTTATTAATCGTTAAAATATACTAGTATTTTTCTAACATATAGTGAATGGAGAGTTATGAAATAATTTATTAAAAGCACATTTTAAATTCAAATAAATATACTTGAATTATATTAGCATACTTGTTTGAAATTACTTTCATCGATTAATATATCATGTAACCAGAATTATGATGTATGCATGTGTGAATTAATGGTTCAACTCACTTCGAATATAGATTATATGGTAATACAATTATCACAACAACCAACTGAAATTCATGAAAGATAGTTAAAATACCCACCACTCATCATTCTCAAATCTCACTTTGCACTTTCTTTATTTGTTATATAGAATGGCTAAATAGATAAAGAAATAACAACTTAATTCAAAACTAAGGGTAAATATTGTTTGCATATTTTGTTTTTTTAAAATGATTTTCAAAATTCACATCTATTTTAAGGGTAATTTTAGAGTACATCATGTGTTGATAATTTAAATAGGGTACTGGTCAATGGTTATTTTATTTAAATTTAATAATTTAATTTTATGGTAGAAATTAATTTAAAATTAAAACTAACAATTGAGATCATTTTAGGATAAGTCTTGTGTGATCATCTTACGTGAGACAATTTTACACTTTTAAAAAATATTTTCACTTTCGCTATAAAGCGTTATCACTTTTGCTATAAAATGTTACTCCCTCCGTCCCGGGTATTTTTACCCGTTTGTACGGGCACGGAGATTAAGACGTTTTATTTTTTTGATATATAATGTAAGAGAAAGTCGTGATAAATTAGTAATTTAAAAAGAAAAAGTGAATAAAGTTATTGGGAATGATGAATAAAGTGTAAAAAAGTAATTAAAGTTGTTGGGATTGTAAAAAGTAGATAATAAAATATTACTCCCTCCGTCCCACGTATTTTTACCCATTTTCATTTTAGGGTGTCTCACGTATTTTTACCCATTCCATTTTTGGCAAAAATACATAATATTTTATTACCTACTTTTTACAACCCCAACAACTTTAATTACTTTTTTATACTTTATTCATAATTTCCAATAATTTTATTCACTTTTTCTTTTTAAATTACTAATTTATCACTACTTTCTCTTACATTATATATTAAAAAAATAAAACGTGTTAATTTCCGTGCCCGTACAAACAGGTAAAAATACCCGGAACGGAGGGAGTATGTATTTTTGCCGAAAATGGAATGGGTAAAAATACGTGGGACACCCCAAAATGAAAAGTGGGTAAAAATACGTGGGACGGAAGGAGTATAACTTTTTATTTATACTATAAATTGTTCATGAAATAACATTATCACTTTACAAGTATACTCCATCCATTCCGCCCAAATAGTCATTATAAAATTATCACTTTTTGTCCTTCTTAATTTATAGTCTCATATAGTATGTCTTTGTCTCTATTTTAAATTGTGTTTAAAAAAAAGACCATTTATACGTTCATTACACTCTGGTTAAACCCATCCGTTAAGGTATGTTATGGTGTCCTTTTTTTTAAATTTTTTATTCTTATATACTCTTTTTTAATTACTCCCTCCGTCCCACGTATTTTTACCCACTTTCCATTTTGGGGTGTCCCACGTATTTTTACCCATTCCATTTTTGGCAAAAATACGTAATATTTTATTAACTAGTACTTTTTACAATCCCAACTTTAATTATTTTTTTACACTTTATTCATCAGGAAGGAAGCTTAATCAGAATAAATCCGAATTTGAATTCTATGATCGATCAGTATAAACACCAACAGCTCCGAATTGGATTCATTTCTCCTCAACAAATAAGTGCTTGGGCCACTAAAATCCCCCTTTGGCGGAGAAGGGTGGATTGTTAGTAAATAACCAAATATGATACTTGGGCTAAGGGAGAGAATACTCGTATTTAATTGCCTTTCATTGCCAAGTGGACACTCAAAGCTTTCTTCCAAGGATGCCACAGGCATAAGGGACCTGATTCTTAAAGAAAGAGAGAGCTTATTCAATTTCGTTGAAAGACGTTCTTGATTCTCAATAACTTTATTCACCTTTTCTTTTTAAATTACTAATTTATCCCTACTTTCTCTTACATTATATGTTAAAAAAATAAAACGTCTTAATCTCCGTGCCCATACAAATGGGTAAAAATACCCGGGACGAAGGGAGTAATATTTTTTTCTTTTCTCTAATGTTTCATATATTCTGGTATTTCTTTTACTAATACTATATTCTCTCCATTTTTATATTTTCACACACATCAATTAATAATTTTTATACATGTATTGTCATGCGCATTTTTCTTATAAATATTGTTGGTTTATATGTGCATCAACCAATCACTTTACAATATTATTGATAGAAATATAGAAGGGAGAATGTACTAAATATATTACAACCAAGATTACAAATGAAATCAAAGGAGAAGAAGCAGAGGATCTTCTTACACCTTTGTACAAAATCTTCAAGAGAAGAGAATGTAGAAGTCGAGTCAAGATAGAACCTCTTCCCGCAAGAAGAAACACGCCCCGGTAGTGCTCCGGTCTTGGCGGATCTTCCTCAAAGGTAAAACGGCTTTTCCTTTTCGCAATCACTTTACAATATTATGGATAGAAATGTAGAAGGGAGAATGTACTAAATATATTACTACCAAGATTACAAATGAAATTAAAGGAGAAGAATCAGATGATCTTCTTACACCTTGTACAAAATCTTCAAGAGAACAACGTGTAGAAGTCGAGTCAAGGTAGAACCTCTTCCCGCAAGAAGAAATACGCCCCGGTAGTGCTCCGATCTTGGCGGATCTTCCCCAAATGTAAAATGGCTTTTTCTTTCCGGTGAGGCAGCACCGCAATCGTTGGAACTTCGACGAACGAAAGAAGATGAAGAACTGGATTGTTAACTAAGATGCAAATGCTTTGTGATGCAAATGCTTGTTGATTGTGGTGTGTTTGAATGAATGGTGAATGATCCTATTTATAGGTGTACCATTCCACTCAGCCATAATGGTGATTGTGACATATTAATTGCTGATTGCGTGATTTCTTCTAATCAGCACATATAATGATTTGATTACTGATTGAGTGATTTCTTCTAATCAGCAATTATGGAGGGTTATTGCGTCCATATTCAACAAACCTACTCCAATCAGCATTTATGAAAGGATTCGTCTTCCGGCTTGATCCGATTTTTGAAGATTTTCCTCCCACGAGACAATAATTTCATATTAATTCCCATTATACCTCACATAACCTCTCCAGTAGATGAGCAAATTACACTCACCCGATACACTCATTTAATTGGTGATTAATTGTTAACCCTTACTAACTAATTAAATCCAATTAATTTAATTAATTATTTTAATTAATTCCTACAATATAAATCCACATAAACATCGATAAAAGATTCCTTAAAATACGCTATAATTTTAAAATAGTCAAATGTAAAATACTTTATAATTTATTTAATATTAAAAAAATTAAAAAAATTATTATTATTATTATTTTCTTCTAAAATGATGTGAAACTGTAGGTACTGGTACTCCATATAAAATAAAGAATCCAATGGAAATGAGTTTCACGACGCACGTGACACCTTTCTGGTTCTAGTGGTTGGTTTAAAGTTAAAACATAAAAGGATAGCAGCAAAAAAATTACCATTACGAACCTCGGAGGCTCAGAACCGAGGCTAGAGGCGGCTAATTGTTTTCCTAATTATTGAACGAAATGACGAATATAACCCGGGTGTTCTCGCGTGACGTCAGCATTGGCAAAACCGGCTGACCTACCACGAGCGGTTGTCTAGTGCCGCATATCGCATCCCCCGCCACGTGTTCTCCCAAACACAACTTTTCGCGCCTCACCTCAACAATAAATAATGGAGTAATTTTATTTTACCAATCACCTAATTACTCCATAATACTTGAAATTTCCGCATTGACATATACTACCACAATCTTATTTAAATTTTATTACCCTTAATAAAAAAAATTATAGCACAAGGATAAGTGGGATTTATGATGTAAACCTTCGAGTTTATGGTGTAAACTCCGTGGTCCCGCCAAATTTATGACGTAAACTTTCGAGTTTATGGTGTAAATCATGTGATCTCATTCCAATCCTGTATATATACACCTATGTATTATTAAAGTGTGTAAATAAAAGGAAACAATGAGTTTACAAAATTATATGATAACTCATTTTATAGTTATTGTATTATTCGATCACATCACTAAATCTTGTATTTTTTTTGTTATTCTTGAAAATGAAAAAAATAATTACTCAATTTTTATATATGGAAATTATAACTCTTTCAAACGAGAATCACATATCATTATGAAGGCTCTAATTTTTCAAGTTGAATTCCATATTCCACAATCCGTGTTTCATTGGTGTTTCACAGTAGTGTTTGTAAGATAATTATGGCCTAGTGCCATTAATAATAAATATATATAAGATATTTATTATGATCAAATATCTTAAATAATGATATGGTTTAAATAAATAATATATATGAGATAAATAGGGTCATATATATTTATGGATAACAATCGCATTGATAGAATGTGATTTGATAAAGATTTAATATCCCGATCTGGTCCTCTCTCCACCTATAAAAGAGACACAATTTTATTAATTCTCTATCGCATTAAGTCTTACGTACTGTGCCATAAAGAAAGGGGTAAGGAGAGAGAAACTAGTTCCCGGCGTAATTGACAGGAACGTATCGTTGGAGGACCGCCATTAGTGGCGTCTCAAGGTAAGTCTTCTAATCGTGTTTATGTGGTGTGAAAATCATGAAGATCTAAGATCCATGTCAATTAATAAATTAATTGTTTATGAAATTATGCTTACATGTGGTATCAGAGCATGGTTTTGGATCTCATGATTTTTCATCGAATAATTAACATTAAATTTGGATGTAGTAAATTCACGTATTACGTTCTTGATTGGATGTGAGATGTATTCTATAACCAAATTATCTCAATTTTAATTTACACTTTATTATCAATATATTATGATGTGTGAATATTATGTTTTATGTATCATGTATTAAAGTGATGTGAAAAAGCAATTATAATGAGTTGATTCACGTTAAAAATTTACATGATTATTAAATTGATATATTGAAATCTTATGACTCATGCGAAAATTATAGTGATATGATTTCCATATTAAGAAAATGTCAACTGCCCTATTTAGTTTTTGGGACTGAACAATTAAAGATTGATTATGGAAGTTAATTATGTCAGCATAAGATATGAAAGTTAATTATGTCATGAGATTTTAATATAAAATTACATGACTCCCTTTAATTTTGGGGAGTATAATGACTGATTAAGAATAATAACAACTAATTACAGTCAATAAATCAACATGTCTTATTCATAAAATGGCTTGAATATCACACTTTAATGCCAGTTATTAACATAATTATAATAATAAAGTGACTCATGTATTCCTCAAACTTTCCAATTAAAGTGATTTAATAATGTTATGAAATCGATCCATCACTAACGTTTATGACTTATATTATTATTGATAATAATTAAAGATTATGTTATTATTGATACTAATTTATTGAAATTAAAATATCTCACTTATGTTATGTATGTTTGACTGCTCATGGCATTTATAATGTTAAGATGCCAAATTTATTATAATATGAATACAAATTATACATGATATCTTTATTAATGTGATATATATGGATATATTATGTATATATATGATGACAGTCTTAAGATTTTAATTAATGATATTGACTGTGATTTATGAATATTTATGAAATAATGATTTGATTATTACTCACTTTCCTATTGAGTATAATCTAAGAGTCTTTGATAAGATTAATAATGATTTGATTATTACTCACTTTCCTATTGAGTATAATCTATTATGATAATCTTTGATAAGATTATAATGAATGATTTTATGATTTAAATTTATTTAATGTTGGTCTGTTAATCACCAAAGTGGTCTGATCTGAAAGAATAATAAAATTAATCGTTTAGTTAAATTTTAATTTCCCATATTTAAGTGATGCTTGAATAAAGAGAATTATTATATGGGTTATTAAAAATTTCACAATTATAAGACTTTAAATTCACCCAAAGGTGATTGCTAGTCTTTATAATTCATGAATATGAAGATAAATTGATAATTAATATATTATGACAAACTGTTTTGTATGTCCAAAGATGACAAAATAGTTTTAATGAAAATATTTAATTATCAAATTATGTTATATTTGAAAGCATCATTATGATTATGATTGTATATTATTGTATCACCCAAAGGAGAACTTCAATATACATTTATTGCTTTCGATCCTGAATCTATTATTAAATTACTCAAGGTATTTATAGGAATAAATTATATTATTCTTATTCTTAAAATTACTTATATTATTTAGTCACTATTCGCATGATGCATCTGTTCCATTACAAAATGGATTAAAGTAATTTAAATAGTGTGGATAAATCTAATTTCACCAAAGTGTTTTGGATTTTATTTATCACTTCAAGATAAATTGCTCATTTGCTTTGTAATAGCAATAAAGCTAAGTAATCTGACTATAATGCTCGGGTTAGATCAAACAGACTGGACATAATGTTTATGCGAATGAATGAGACTAATAAATTAAGTCTAACATACCTAAATTACTAATAAATCTCTTGATGAGATGTTAATGACTACTTTAACTACCATAAAGTTTGATGGTTCTCATGGCACACATGAACTCATCATTAAAGATAATAAATATTGCAACAAGATTAAAGCCTTCCATAATGAACGTAGTTTACAAATTTATTACCTTCTAAGTATGACATATTCCTAATAAACTATAACACCATGAAAGACAAATGGAATGTGAATTAAATTCACGTAATTTAATGATGGTTCAAAAGGAAAGAAGGTTTAAGAAACAATTTAAAATTTAAACATTATGTTCGTTTAAAAGTAATGAAGTTTGAACTAAACGTGGCTTTAATGTTTGGGAAACTTTCCAAAAGAATTATTCCAAAAAGATTAATTAAGAATAAAGCCTTTCATGAGATAGGCTTTTACTGATCTTGATATTTGTGTGAATTGCATTAAAGAAAAGCAAATAAAACACACAAAGAATAGAGTCACGATAACTACACAACTTCTTATAATAGTTTACACCGCTAAATGTGAATCTTATGATAATACCATTCTTAAAGGAATAATAATATTCCATCATTTTTAATTTTAATTTTAATTTTTCACATTATGATTATATTTATCTTTGCAAGAAAATTCTCATTCTATAAATGCTCGATAAGCATTTATTAATGATGTTAAGAAAATTAGATAGAAAAGTAAAAATTACAAAGATTGGAAGAAGTGATGAATTTTATGGAAAGTGTGATGGATTATCATGCACAATCACTTAATTACAGGAAAAACTGACATTTATACTAAATGTTGCACACCATAATAAATTGGTGTAGCAGAATGACATAATCGTACTTTATTAAATATGGTTATAAGTATGTTGAATGATTAATTTATACCCATATTTTGTGGATTTATACATTTAAAACTGCCACTTACGTGATGGTCGAGTTTTTAGTAAAACAGTTTTCAAAACACCTTATGAACTTGTAGAAAAACTCGATCTTAGGCAGTTGAATGTTTTAAATTGCCCGGTGGGGATTATGATTTATATCCACATATAAAAAATTTGGATATAAGAAACTAAAGTGATTTCTTTATAAATTATCCTTGAAGTCTAAAGGGTATGGATTTTATGGTCTTAACCATAGTACAAGAATTTTAAAACTAGAATGTCAAATTCATTAAGAATTGTAAAATCAGTGGGAGTATGAAACCATGAAATGTGGTTATTGAAGAAGTTGGGTGGAGAATTTGAAAATACATTCATCTAAACTTCTTCTAAAGTTGTTATATAGTTGTTAAATAGTCAAACAACTTTCAAGTACAACATTAAGTATTTCTACTCTCTTAAAGGATCTGATTTTACTAAATCAATTATCAATGAGCTTTCATTTGATATATCACATCAAATAGCATTAAGAATATCTGAAGGATAATATATCCGCTATTTCTAACGATTGCATATGTGGTATAATAAAATGAGCTAAATTTGACATTATAATAAAAGCTAAAATTTCAGTTTTGGAATAAGTCATGGAAGTACTAATTCTATTAAATGAGTAAATTCAATGAAAGGCGAGTTGAAATCAATGGCTCATAATGAAATTTAATATCTTGTTAGAATTGCCAAAGAATTATAAAAGAATTTGAAACGGATGTATCTTTATGATGGCGATTTCCAAAGATATAAAATTAGAGTTGTTGCTAAAGATTTTACTCAAAAAGATGACATAATTATAAGGAGATATAACAAATTATTTCTTTACAAGACTCTATTAGAATTATCATGGCTTTGGTAACTCATTATGACTTAGAGTTGCACCAAATAAATGCTATGCCTGCTTTTCTTAAAGGTGATTTGGTGGAAGATCAAGTTAAATAGATCAACTTAAGTTTTTTTTTTTCATTAAAGGAAAATATCACATGGCGTGTAAACTTAAAGAATTAACATACAAACTTAAGCATGCTTTCCTATAAAGATATCTTTTGAATTTAAGAAAAACATCATAAACGGTGTACATATATATCTGAAAGTTAGTGGGAGCACATTAATTCTATACTTGATGATAAACTTGCTTGCAACTGATGATCTTGGTTTATTATGTGAAACCAATAAATTTCTCTCAAAGAACTTTAGAATAAAATATATGATGAGACAATTAAAGATGTCTCTGTAAGTATATGTTAATAAAGTTCAATAGAGGTTATGGATGGAAAAGTGTTTGTAAAGAACGTTCCAATCCGGAAGGGAGATAAGTTTAACCTTATGTAATTTCCAATAATGAATTGGAACGTACTACAATATTCCTTATATGTATATTATTGGTAGCTTAAGATATACAAGATTGTATAAATACCAAATATCAGTCTTACTGTTAGAATGCTTGGTCATTATTGAAATGATTCATAAATGAATGACCAGAATGTTGCATAAGGAAATATTATAAGGTATTCTAATGAACTAAAGCACCCGTGCTTTCTTATCGAAAATTTAATTACTTAGATGTAATTAAATATAGATTCAGATTAAGATGATTATATGATGCAAAAAAGTTCACTTTGACTTTTACGTTTCTTAGTCAGGGATATTGTGTCATGCAAAATTGTGAAGAACTTTCTAAAAACTACATTCACTATTAAAGTTAACTTGTGGCATGATTTGAAGCTACAATTTAAGGACATTAAATGTGGAGTTTAATTTCAGGACTTGAAATAAGTTGACAATAATGTCAAGTCGCTGAAAACTTATTATGATTATTCCGCTGCATTGTTTTTCTTTAAAACGATGGATATTCCAAAGTTGCTAAAACATATGGAATGAAAGTATTTATCGTTAAGAAGAACTTTAGAAACAAAGATGTCAATTGAGCATAATGGAATCAATCTTATGATTTCGGATCCGTTACACAAATGATCTTCTCTAAAACATTCATTGAACGTTACATGAATATGAGATCATTGAAAGGCTCTAACAAGCTTATGATGAACAATTGACATTAAGAGCTCATTATGTTTTGTTTCTAATTGATATATCTTGTTTTGTCATTTTAGTATACATGAATGTTGACATTAATAAAACAAGATTTTATCTCAAATTTGAGATACTTATGTGGACCATTATTGATCCTTACGAGTTATGTTGAGTAGAAAGCTAATATCATAGTACATGGAAGGAACTATGTCGAGTAAATGATATAGAACCGCTATGACTTGTGTTAGTCTATCCTCAATATTGACTTTATGAGTTGACCAATTAATTTATCTTATGTCGCGCATATTATGTAAATTATTTAAACCTTTACGTTTAAAGTTTAATTCTGTCACTCGGCCAAGTGGGAGAATGTAAGATAATTATGGCCTAGTGCCATTAATAATAAATATATATAAGATATTTATTATGATCAAATATCTTAAATAATGATATGGTTTAAATAAATAATATATATGAGATAAATAGGGTCATATATATTTATGGATAACAATCACATTGATAGAATGTGATTTGATAAAGATTTAATATCTCCTCTCTCCACCTATAAAAGAGATACAGTTTTATTAATTCTCTATCGCATTAAGTCTTACGTACTGTGCCATAAAGAAAGGGGTGAGGAGAGAGAAACTAGTTCCCGGCGTAATTGACAGGAACGTATCGTTGGAGGACCGCCATTAGTGGCGTCTCAAGGTAAGTCTTCTAATCGTGTTTATGTGGTGTGAAAATCATGAAGATCTAAGATCCATGTCAATTAATAAATTAATTGTTTATGAAATTATGCTTACAGTGTTGAATTTTAGACATTGATTATGATACGTGACAACCATTTAAATTGTGGAATGAGAGATACAACACCATTATGTGATCTCATTTGATAATTTTCATCGAATTCCTATTTTAATGGAGTATATTTTAGTAACTATATATAGCATATATTTTAGTATATTTTAATTAGATATTAGATATGTTAGTATATTTTAGTAATTACTCCACTTTATTTTAGTAATTATTAAGGAAAATAATTACTCAAGTTTTATACTAATATGAAAATTATAACTCTCTCAAACGAAAAACCACAGCATTATGCAGGGCTCTAATTTTCACCGAGGTACATCCCTACTTTAGTTGAGTACTAGTTGAGGCACCACCTCACTTCGTGAGGTGCTCTTTTTACTATCTTTCCATGTATTTAGTTATGACTCTTTTACTATCTTTTTATGTAATTAGTTATATACTTTGAGTTACTTTGATGACAGTTGTTGGGAGTTATTTTCACTATTTGAATAATTATGCAATCAAATTTAAGAAACTTAGCAACAAAAAATATTAATATGAAAGGAAAATATGTATTCAGGTGACAATTGTAAGCTATATAAGAATCTCACATAATCAAATTGTGATATTTGATTAGACGAAACCAGCCAAACGACTTTTTGGAGTGGGCCATTGGGGATGGTGAGAACTGAGAAGGTAACCAAGTCGAGTTGATAGCAAACAAACTACTCTGAGAATCTTCATTTCAATCCGTGTATAATTAAGAGGAGATTAATAACCATATATTGTGAGTATTCATCACTTCGGTACCTAATCTTGCTTCATATCTAGATAGTAATCTAATTCCACTTCCTTATGATCTCTATTTCTTGATCCATGTGGTGTGCTCTGTTCTTACAAAGCCAGCGCAAGCAATCACTGCAAAATAATTAGTACAACACAAACAAACTACCTTTCTGAGCCACCAGAGCCACAATGCTGTCTGATATGTTATTAAGCACACAGCACACTGTCAAACAAAAAACATTACTAAATGAAGACGAAGAGATTGATCATTGTGCGAAGAAAGATGATGTTTTGCATTAACCTGCCTCTGCTCCATAGATCATGCAGTCCATTGGAGAATATAATGCTGCTGCAAAACCTCTTCAGCATTTGTTTGATATTCTACCAAATAAGTTGAAACAAACAGCATTGAATTAATTCTAATAGTAATGCTAATGCCATAGTATTATAGAGCAGAAGAGAGGTTGATGAGTGCTGACTGTGCCACCGAACTCATAAGAAAGCTATCATATCTCATTTAAGCTAGGGTAGCCTCTTTATGGGAGGTTACTTATCCTGTTTTCCGAAAGTCAAACTCATAAATAACATAAAATTAGACACTAAATTAATCTTTAAACAGACAAGGCAGTAGTTTTCGTTTACAAACAATCTTCGGCAAGCAATATCAGAACAAGTACACCCCAAAAACCACTTGCAGCCATTCAAAGACTCAATGAAAAATTGATATGCTTAATGTTCTACAATTTTGTTTTCATTTCTATTGTAGGGTGTGTGTTGTGGGGTGGGGAGATTTAAGTGGCATGTTGAAGTAAACTATATATCGATACTTCACATCATAGTTACCATGTTAGCACTCAAGAATCAAACAAAGAACCCATTTGCCAATAACCAGAACGACTCCTCAAATCAATACTGTAGTGATAATTCAAAGAGAGTGCATCATAGAGATTAAATAGCAAGCTAACCCTAAGCCCAAACATACGGGCCCAACTAATTCATAGTAATAATAATAATAATAATAATAAGTCCACTAGCACTCTCCCCCAGCCCGGTGCCAGCGACGGCGATACACAAGCAGTGGCCTCGGCTGGGTGGACTCCCCAACACGCACCACATCAACTCCCTCCTCCTCAAAACCAACCTTGTCCCCAAGGTTGAACCAAGGAAGCTGCTGATGAAATTCATCCAACTTTACCCACTTGGCGTCCTCCTCCGTCTGAGCTACCCACTTCACCAACAACTCTTTCTTCTGCTCAGCCCCCTCGTCCACCATTCTCCTTGCCAACATCCTTTCAGGCTCAAATACCGAAGTCTCCGATAGCTCCAAGGACTCGGGCAAAAAGTCCTCCACATGATGGTCACCAACTACGCGCTTGAGCTGCGAGACGTGGAAAACATGTGGATGCGACTCACCGGTGGAAGCTCCAGGCAATAAGCCGACGGTCCGATGCGTTCCACCACAGTGAATGGCCCATAGAACTTGGCTGTGAGTTTATGATGGATCTTTGACGCCAATGACTGCTGTCGGTAAGGCCTCACCTTTACAAACACACGGTCACCAACCCCAAAACTCACATCACGACGGCGACGGTTAGCAAAACGCACCATTCTTTCCCTTGCAAGTGTTAAGTTCTCTTTTAAATGCGACAACATAGCTTCACGCCCCTGGAGCAAGGCAGTTATGGCCGCTACCCGACACTTTCCCCGCAGGTGCCGCTGAAGCGTCGGGAGCGGTCGCCCGTAAACCACTTCAAAAGGAGTGAATTGGGCTGCAGTTTAATAGGTTGTATTGTACCAATATTCAGCCCAAGACAGCCAATTCACCCACCTCCTCGACTGCTCTCCTGCAAAACAACACAAGTAAGTTTTCAACACCCGATTCAATACCTCCATCTGCCCATCAGTCTCCGGATGATAAGCTGAGTTGAACTTGAGATGAGTCCCGGACATCTTAAACAGCTCCTTCCAAAAAACACTCACAAATATAGGGTCGCGGTCACTGACAATGGACCCCGGAATTCCATGAAGGCGGATAATTTTCCTCGTGAAAACCTCAGCCACGGACCTCACTGTTACGGTCCATTTCATGGCGATAAAGTGGCCATACTTTGATAATCGATCCACCACCACCATTATCGTTGTGCAACCTTGCGACTTAGGGAGTGCTGTGACGAAATCCATTGAAATATCCTCCCACACCAACTCCAGAATAGACAAAGGCTGCAGCAGACCCTCCGGTGACAACGACTCATATTTTGCCTTATGACAAATCAAACACTTGGCCACATAATCCCTTATTGCCCGGAACATGCCCTTCCAGAAAAATTGGCTGCCAACCTTTTATAAGTCCGCAGAACTCCCGCATGGCCCCCATGGGTGTATCATGAAACTCCTCAAGTAACTTAGAAACCTATGCAGAATTAGAGGACAACACTATTCTCCCCTTGTAATATAGCTTCCGGCCGACCACCTCTAACCTGCGCGACTGTTCGGATCAGCCCAAAGGTTGTGCATTACTCCTTGCACAAACTCGTCCCTTGACTGCTCGGATAGCACATCTGCCAACTCACCACAGCTTGCACTGCTGAGCGCTAACAAGGTATTCCTTTCTCCTCGGCGAAAAAGAGCATCCGCGGCCAAATTAGCTGCTCCCGTCTTGTACTCTATGACAAAATTGTAGCCTAGTAACTTCGCCACCCAAACCTGCTGAGAAGGTGTCACAATCTTTTGTGACAATAAATACTTCAAACTGCTGTGGTCGGTTCGGACGATGAATCGCCGACCCATCAGATACGGCCTCTAGTGCTGGATCGCCAATACCAGCCCCATCATCTCACGTTCATATGCTGATCTGGTGAGCGTCCTATCTGCTAAGAATTTACTAAAGTAAGCCAATGGCCTCCCTTCTTGCATTAACACTGCGCCAATTCCGACTCCAGAAGCGTCACACTCCATAACAAATTGCTTCTTGAAATCGAGCATGGCTAGAATTGGCGCAGATGTTAAGGCCTCCTTTAATTTTTAGAATGCCTCATCGGCTGCGTTTGACCACGTAAAAATGGTTGGAGCCTCCTTCTTCAGTAGCGACGTTAGTGGCCGCGCCAGTACCCCATACTTGCGGACGAAACGGCGGTAGTACCCCGTCAGGCCCAAAAACCCCCTAACATCACGAATGCTCCTGGGCTGCGGCCACTCCACCACCGCTTTCACCTTAGACGAATCCATCTCTACCCCGCGTCTGAGATGATATTCCCCAAGTATTCCACCCTCCGACAACTGAAAGAGAATTTCTTTTGATTTGTCTTGTACTGATTCTCCTGTAGTACACGCAACACTGTTGCCAGGTGTTCCCTATGCTGTTGCCAAGTCCTGCTATAAACTAGAATATCATCAAAGAGCTAGAAACAAACTTTCGCAAGTAAGGACGGAATAACTCATTCATGGCCGCTTGAAAAGTTGCTGGAGAGTTGGTAAGGCCAAACGACATCACTAGTAACTCATAGAGCCCACTATGAGTTCGGAAAGCTGTTTTATGGATATCACTCTCCATCACTCGGATCTGATGATAACCCGAATGGAGATCAATCTTTGAAAATATCACAGCTCCCGATAGTTCATCCAGCATCTCCTGGATCACCGGTATCGGGTACTTATTCAACACTGTCATCTTATTGAGCTCCCGATAGTCAACACAAAAACGCTAACTTCCATTCTTCTTCTTGACGAGCAGTACTGGGCTAAAGAATGGGCTGGAACTAGGTTGGATAATATTGGCCAAGAGCATGTCAGCGACCAACCGCTCAATTTTATCCTTCTTAACCTGACCATAGCGATATGGTCTCACCGAAATTGGTCCAACACCTAATAATAGGTCGATCTAGTACTCCGCATCGTACGCCGGGGGCAGTCCATCTGGCTCGCTAAACACGGCCCCATAATGGGACAGCATAGCCGAGACCTCCTCAGAGTCCGGATCCACCTCCCTCGGCAAAGCACCTTCCGCCACTAAAACCCATAATTCCACGTCCTCCACCTGTGCCATCTCCTTAAAGCTAATGGGGCCCCTACACAAAGCCGGGTCTCCCCTTAGAGTCACCCCGCCGCCATCACACTCGCCGAACTGCATTGTCAGTTTGGCACAATTTACACGCATCTCACCAAGAGTGGCAAGCCAAGCCATGCCAAATATCATGTCGACTCCCCCTAGTGGAAATACATGAAAATCAGCCTCTACCTTGTAGTTGCCAATCTCGAGCCCTAAATCCTGAAAAATTCCCTCTGACACCAACCTCCGTCCATCACCAAGCTGCACCCTGAGCTGATTTGACTTGTTAGGATTCAGGTGAAGCTTTTCCATCAATGTCTGGGATACGAAGTTGTGGCTAGCCCCGCTATCCACCAAAACAGTGATGCCACAACCCCTTACCACACCACCCATGCGCATGGTACGCGGGCCTGTAATCCCCGCCATTGAATACAAAGGCAGCACCGCCTCTTTTACCTCTTTCGACTCTGTCACCGTAGGCACATTCTCTGCCTCTTTTCCTTTGCATATCTCGATGTCCCCATGGTACTCAAAGCGATGCAAATCCAACGATTCATCCTCCTCTGCCCTAGTCCGAACGTCTTCTTGCAATGGAAATAAAGCCCCTTGGCGCGCAGCTCCGACATCTCATGCGGGGTCATTTGGCCAAAATGGGTAGGACCCGAGGGCTGTCCCATTGTAGCTGATCGGCTCGGCAGCCCGTGGAAAGAAGGCCTCAGCGCTGAACTCACCGACGACCCGGCCAACGAGCCGCTGAATTTCCTACCAAACATGAAGGACAGGCTTGCCGACGTCAAAAATTACGTGGACGGAGATGCTCGAACAAAGGAACTAGTCGGGGGCCTCATAGAATAGCCACTGCCCGATGCCCCAAGGCTGAATTTAACATCTCGGGCCAACTCTATTATTGTCTGCAGATCTGGTAGTCGTAAGAGATGGAGCCAATTACGGGTCTCATCAGACAATCCGACCATGAAATAACCCAAATAATGTTTGTCGCTAGGACCTGGCACTTGGCTTGCTAGTTGCACAAACACTGTTATGTACTCCTCCACCGATTTGGTCTGCCGTACGGAGGACAAGCGTTCAAAGGGGCTTCCTATGAAACGAAAGTTAAAATGGCCAATCAGGGCCTCAGCGAATTAACTCCAAGACATGTCGGGTTTTCGGGTCTCCATCCATGTAAACCAATAGAGGGCCTAATCCTCCATGGCCACCATGGCCGCAGGTAGTTTCATCTCCTCCGGTGTCTGATGCAATTTGAACTGCTGATTGGCTCTAGCCAGCAAGCCAATCAGATCCGTTCCATCAAAGGTTGAGAGTGTGGGGGGCGTAGGGGATGCAGGTGGTGCCGGCGGCTTGGGCACAGTGTTCGCGCTCATCACCTCTGTCTAGGTCGCCGTTTCCACCGTGTCACGACCCTGCAGCTGCGTAACCAATTCAGAGCCCTCTATCGTCGTGTCGGATCCAAGAGTGGTCCGGGGGGCTGCCCGAGTGGTCGCGATCGACAGCCCTGCCACCGATGCGGTCAGGCCGGTGATCAACTTGGTGATCGTTGATAGTTGCTGTAGAATTTTGTCTTGTTCAACCGCAACCTTCCCAAGGTGTTCAGCCATCTCCGCTTGCTTCCTATCCATCTCGTCAAGTTGCTGTTCACTAGTTTGTGTCATCTCGGGTGAGTGATCCGGCAGGTTGGACCAATTGTTAGCACTCAGGAATCAAACGAAAAACTTGTTTGCCAATAGCCAGATACGGCTCCTCAAATCAATATTGTAGTGATAATTCAAAGAGAGTACATCATAGAGATTAAATAGCAAGCTAACCCTAAGCCCAAACATATGGGCCCAACTAATTCATAGTAATTATAATAATAATAATAATAAGTCCACTAGCACTCTCCCCCAGCCCGGTGCCGGCGACAGCGATACACGAGCAGTGGCCCCGGCTGGGTGGACTCCCCAACACGCACCACATCATACCATCTTACCAAACCAATCAATTTTAAGTCTATCAGTAGTCTCATCAGGTGAAACTTTCTGTACTGCTAAGTGATGCGCGTTTTCTTTGCATGCAAAATTAATCCCCAAGTATTAAGGATATCAATTGCAGCTTAAGCAAGCGACCAAGTGAATATCGAACCCAAAGGACGGCGTATTATCAATTTAATTATTATCTAAATTAATTAAGACAAGTGATAATAAAGTTTGAGGTATGGAATTATTGATAATTAAAATAACAAATAATACATAAAATATCACTCGAAGAATACGAAAGTGGATCAAGTAGGAGAATAGGTAGCTCTAGGGTAATCCAGTTTTACTACTTAATTTCCCTTTCATGCGTTGATGTCCGACTCTGCCTTGTGGAATATGGACGCATCACTAAGCCATGCATATTTACTCTATAGACACAAGCAAACATGCGTATAACACGTGTGAATAACCTCGGAGCAAGAGATATAATTCCACCCCCCTTTCTAGGTACTATCAGTATCAATTATTTCCCCCTAGGATTGATACTCTAACCCGATATGATCTCCCTTTATAGGTACTATGAAGTTATCCTCTTTATCCTACTTAATAATCTGAATTGAATTCAATTAATAAATATTCATATATGATAGTTCTAATGAAGCTTCGGAGTCCCCTCACTTAGAATCATAACATGGAATCCTGTTCAGCGGTGAACGCACTCAATCTACAACCAAGATATATATTCAGACTCTATATACCAATTGAAGATGCACAAAACGACCGTGAATATGGATTAAGAAAGCACAATCATATATAAAATAATCCAAAAGTAGTGTTGTACGAAGTTTACACAGAGAAGATCAATTAATTCATAAAACCATCAAAACTCCTAGATCTACCAAAAAGGCTCTAGCCCATGGTGTTGTAGGAAACACACATGGGGGTTGGATAGATCTTACTCGGATATTCGGAAAATATAAGATAAATTAGGAAACGAATAAACCCTTGATATGGCGTCTTCATGTCCTTCTCCGTCTTGAATCCTCCTCTTGGTTCTCCTCTTGATTCCACAAACGAATCTTCAAAGTGATGGATGGATGGAGGAAAGGAAGTGGATTATGGATGGGGGGTGATCCCCCCTTGTGGGGTGTTGCTTGTGTGGCCTCTCTTCTCCTCTCTTGTATTGTGTTGTGTTCCTCCTTGATTGGACTTTTTAGGGCTATATAGACCTCCTTTTATACTTGTAATCACGTCTCCTAGGCTAGGAATGGGCTTTTCAAGTGATCACACGCGTTTTGGCCTCGAAAATACGGATTTGGTAAGTTCCCGAAGCGCGGTTCGACCTCCCAAACAGGTCGAACCAAACCCCTACAGGTCGAACCATGGTCGAACCACCCTTCTGGACGTCCCAGGTGCTTGGTTCGACCAGAAAAACAGGTCGAACCAGCATGTCGTGGTCGAACTAGTTTTTCCGCCATCTGGTTCGACATTGGTTCGACCTGATGCTCAGGTCGAACCCACCTGTCGTGGTCGAACCGGTCGGAATCAGCTTGCGCAGTCTCTCCGTTTCGCGTATAACTTTCACATCCGACCTCTGAATTGAGTGATTTTTGCACTCACGCAATCCTCTCTTCCTGAGCTTTCTATTCTTATAAAGAAATCACAAAAAATCCAAGAATTGAATATGTAACAGGCCATGGAATGTAGCACTGCAATTCTATTCGGCACAACTCGCGCGGCGTCACCACTTTGCTCATAACTTCCTCGTTCGGACTTCAATGATGGTGTTCTTTACGCCAAAACGACCCTCTCTTCTGTGGCTTTCCAACCATATATCACACTATGAGTTCTGAGCTCCAAAACAATACAGAATAATTACACAAGTTGGACGTGCGTTTATCAACATTCTTGCACAAATTGCACCTTTTCTCAAACTTGGCTCTTTTCACCCTTTTTCCACCTAAAACACAACAAAACACCTCAAGTGCACCTTATTCTCATATATATCGAATATAAGACACTTTTGCTCATATAAGACTACAATATCAATAAAAAAGGTGTTAAATTGGATATTAAAACACGCTTATTTTCACTCTCATCACTAAGATCTCCAGTCCTCTTTATTGAAAACATGTAGCAAATATTACTCTCTTTATTGAAAATATGTAGCAATATTACTTTTGAATGGAAATGATCATATATGAAACTGGAAAAAAAAGTACATAATGTTGTAGAAAGAATGCTGCTTGGAATACCATAATGTACTAATCCAAGATTTGCCACATCCAGCTTCCTAAACATTCATAGATGCACATCAAAATAATAGATATGGTTCCAAAAAATTAGAATTAAGTTGATAGCTACTATTCCTTAGTCGAATATCACATAGTTGAGAGAAACCCATCAAGAAAAAGTATAGTACGGAGAACTCATACCGAACGCTTACACCATTCACAAGAACAATAGATCCACAACTGAAGCACTTTGTATATCTCGGACACAAGTAAGGCACATGGTTAACATTCTACTTGTTTTACAAGTGAAACGTACAAGCAAGTGGATTGATGAATAAATTTGAAAAGATAAGAAATCCAATACATCTTATGTGGAGGTTGCTGACAGTAGCAGTGGTATGCATTATCACACCTCTTACAAAACATAAACTTATTTGGATCTCCAGTTAATTATGTCACAAGTACCTGATTAGTTTTTCCACGTACTGCGAGGAGCTTCGATAGCAGCATCAACTTAACTACTCCTGCTACTAAACTGCTCTCAGTTATATATATTCCCCTATAAATTTAGTTGATTCAAAGAAATCAACAACAATAATTTCAGGAATAAGTTCGAAGAAGCATCTCCTAGATTACGAGAAAATACCAGGCGGTTGGGAGGACTGAAACGCTAATTGATATCGTGATTCCAATGGCGTAGAACGTGTACCACAATATCTGAAACAAAGCTTGTGAATGGGTTTATTTGGTAATTGTTCGATTAATTAGTATGCGGGCAAGAATTAAGGAAACTGAGCATAAAAGGAAGGACATCTGCATGATTAATTTCTTGAACATTATCATTAACAATTACCTACAGAAAACTAAGGGAATCAAACAAAATCCAATTTCCCCCAAAATATAACTTCCTACCATCACTAGAGCAAAATTAGTGAATATTGAGAAATTGAAAGACAAAGCCAGGAGCATACCAGTTAAGCGATAAGTTGATGCGAAGAACAGATGCAGGTGGAGCACGCAAAGACAAGAGGCAAAAGGAAGCAAAAAAGGTGAGCCGAGATTAAGGCGGAGGGAGGGAGGTGATTTTTACACTGCTAGTTAGAAACAAAAATTTTCCCGTCTAATGAGAAACACCCCAAAATGTAATCATATTCACTTAATTTAAGTAATAACAACAAATGAAATTAACGGAACCCATGAGAGAAAACTAAGAACAGATAGGAGGGAGAGAAAATACTCAAATCCAATACATACCTATTTCGAAACGCCCTACATGCAAGAAATTTTGAAGTCCTGAATAAAAAAGGAGAAAGTGTAGTCAAATTAGCAGAATCCAAGAGCTAAAACTAAAAACAGAAAGAAGAGTCCTTAATTCCAAAACATACCTGTTTCAACTTAGTGGAAGAGAACCACGTAGATTGAAGAGAGAACACAAAGGCTGGGCCGCCGGAGGACTATGATGTTGGAGAAGAGGGCCAGAAGGAGAACCCATGTTGATATCCTTATACGTGGAGACTGGAGAACACATGTAAAAGGGGCGACGCGTGTGAAGGATATGACCGGCAACCGTACACTTACCGGACATGTTACTGGCTTAAGCCATTTTATATATAGTAGTAGATGATAATGATATTTTAGTAATTAGGCATAATCTTAAATGGAGTATGTTATTGGGAAAATAGATTTTTTCGTCCGCTAATTTTTATTCATTTTGAAATTAGTCCATTAACTTTTTTAATTTTGAAATTAGTCCGTTAATTTTATAAAAATTTTGAAATTAGTCCATTAACTTCATAAAATTCAACATTTTGGTCCTTTGACCTGCTATAACATATCATTTGAATATTTTCAACCCAATTAATCTATATTATATTTTTATTTAACCAATTTTATCTCACTTTTTATTTTTCACTTCTGAATACCAAACAAACAATATTAATCTCATTACTAAAGTGGAGCAAATTTGACTAAATATTGATACTTCCTCCGTCCGCTCGAAAGAGGATCTTTTTTCCATTTTGGTCGTCCGTTCCAAAGAGGGTCACTTCATTTTTTACACACATGAGATCCGCATACACCCACTAATACAATTAAAATATGGGATACACACTCTTACTAATACAACTACACACTACACATTAAATAACAATACTTCTTAATCAACGTGCACAAAAGCAAAATTCCCTATTTTGGGCGGATGGAGAGAGTATAATATAAATTCTTAGTGGATGCTATTTTTTTTAAATAGTATTCCCTCCGTCCCAACTTCAACTTCACACTTTTCGTTTTGCTCCATCCCAAATTCAACTTCACACTTCCATAAAAGGAAAAAAAACTAATATCCCTCTAACATACTTTAATTTCAAATTTAACATCACCTTTTTAATACACATAACATACTTTATCATTTATTTATTACCCAAAATACCATACTACCCTCAAAAGTAAGTCAAAAAGTGATTTTTTCTAAACTCCATATTTACAGTAAACATGAACTTGAATTTGGGACGGAGGGAGTATATATATATATTTTACATATTTTTTTTTTTTTTTAGAATAACCTGCTAATGACCTGTTGAAATGGACGATTTGTTGAACTTGGTAAACATGATGTACGATTTTTAAAAATTTTAAATATAATGGACGATTTTTAAAATTCTGCAAATATAATGGATAATTTTTAAAAAGTAAAAAACTTATGGACTAAATTTAAAATTGAGTAAAGTTAGCGGACAAAAAAATATACTTTTCCGATATGATTTACAGTAAAATATTGAGCGATAAAAATTAAATGGAATAATGTAATAATTAGTGGAGTAAATTATGGATAAAGGATGATGGGCCCCACGGGAATTAGCAAGTGTTGTGTTGGACAGACTCACCCTCTCTATAAATTCACCACCTCACTCCCTCGACGAGACCGCTTAACTCGTCCAACTCGCTAACAGCTCGCGGCGGCGTTTCTCTTCTGCGAGCATATCCTATCAACCACCCCAATCCCTCCCTATTTAGATTATAATTCTTCTCAGATAATTTCTAAGTCGTTAAGGAGATACGGCTAAATCTATTTCTTCCTTGTTTATATACTGTCCTTGGTTTTAGATTCTCCTTCACTTTCCTCTGAATCGGGTTTTCGCTTAATCTTACCAAGTCTCTTCAATTGCCTTAAGCTGCACCAGATCTGATTCACAAACTGTCGTAATTTGTGTAGATATACTAAAATAAAATACTTATAAGATTTATAGCTGTTTGTTAAATTAAAGTTCTGGGAACGATGTCGGCGGTGTCGGGTTCCGGTATTCAGGTGAAAGGCGGCGGCTTGGTGCGACCAGCATGCGCACCGAGCCACCAGTTGAATGCGGTGGCGGCTTTGACCCGGAGGAATAGGGCGTCACGTGCTTTTCAAAAAAAGCAGAGGAGGGTTAACCTGGAAAATAGGTTCGTTTGCGGCTCTCAACTGCGGAAAGGCGGTGTGTCGGATTTGGGTTCGGGTCCTGAGAGATTGCGTCTTCTGCAGACTGACGGGACTAAGAAGCGCCAACTTGTTGTGAAGAATGCGCTGTCTCAGGTTCCGGAAAAGCCACTCGGCCTTTATGACCCGTCCTTTGATAAGGATTCGTGTGGGGTCGGGTTTGTGGCTGAGCTTTCCGGTGAAAGCAGCCGCAAAACGGTACAGTTGTAGTCGCTTGAAAAATGAAACGACTTTTATGTTGATATGTGTTTTTATTGATTATTGGTAATTTGGGTGTCCAGGTGACGGATGCTATAGAGATGTTAGTGCGCATGACTCACAGAGGTGCGTGTGGTTGTGAGACCAATACTGGAGATGGAGCAGGAATTCTCGTGGGGATTCCTCATGATTTCTTCAAAGAGGTTGGGTTTTCTTCTAATCAGATCCGAGTTTATTGTTTATATCAATCTAATTAAAGAGTTCTGGGCGAATTTACTTTTGTTAGATAAAAGATTAATTTTTTTTTATTTGTTGTTGCTCCCCTCTTCAAGATGGATGAGTTATTTTTAATTCGATTTACCTTTTTTTTTTGTTTGGTTATATTATTTATCTAGATTTGATAAAGAGGTGAAACTAGGTAAATGGATTAGCGAATCATTTGTTTTACTGTTATTATTGTGGGGGCTCACTGCAAAAAACTTGTTATTTTCTTTCACTAAAACAAATTGTGATTAAAATAAAAATTCTAGCGCTCTAATTCTTTCCGGATTTTTTATTTTAAATATCAGACTGCTATAGGTGCTGGCTTTGAGTTGCCGCCCCCGGGAGAGTACGCAGTGGGCATGTTTTTCTTGCCAACTTCCGATGCTCGGAGAGAACAAAGTAAAATTGTGTTCGCAAAGGTACTTCTATAACTGAAACTTTTGATACCCTGTTTGTTTTTGCAGTTGCCATAATATTTTTGTAATTAAAAATTATCTGAAATCTTGGTCTGTCTGCGCTGCAGGTGGCTGAATCTCTTGGCCACACCGTTCTTGGGTGGCGTCCTGTCCCCACAGATAACTCAGGATTGGGAAACTCTGCTCTACAGACAGAACCTGTCATTGAGCAAGTTTTTCTTACTGCCACTTCCAGGTCTAAGGCTGATTTTGAGCAACAGGTGTTTATTGTTTAATACTATTTCTGAACTGTATCCTGACATTAACCCAATAAAGCTAGAGTGTCATTCCTCAATTCTTTTAATATGTTGTCGCAGATGTACATATTAAGGAGGGTTTCTATGGTAGCTATTCGCGCTGCATTGAACCTGCAACATGGTGGAGTCAGAGACTTTTACATATGCTCTTTGTCCTCGAGGTTTGTTTCCCGTGGATAAGAATGTTAACATGTTTTAGTTGATGGAAGGTTCCGTCTGAGTTTCCCATGCGTTTTTTAATCAGGACTATAGTCTACAAAGGTCAGTTGAAGCCCATCCAGTTGAAGGAGTATTACTATGCAGATCTTGGCAGTGAAAGGTTTACGAGCTACATGGCCCTGGTAAATAATTTATCCATTCTCTTTTTTATTTCTCTGCTGACTCCGCACTTCAACAACGAACAGCATGGGATCAACCGATTAAATGAAGCAATGCAAGGTTGGGAATGACTTCTGAGGCATTGACGTATGAATGATCTCTTAAGTTCTTCCACACCCTTGATCACTATTTGATTTTGGATGCTGGATTGGATTCTTTGGGTGAGTTGGTAAGGAACCTCATTACGAAGTAAATAATGTTTGCAGAAACTTGGTGTTGTTCTGCTATGATCCACTTTTAAGATCAACATGTTTGATGGAAAGGAGTTTATGTTTTGGTGAAGGAAGCCTTGGTTGTGAATATGATTTCCAATGATCCTGTTGTATGTAAAAATGAAGTGTCTTGAACACCAAATAATTGCAGAAACGGTTTTTTATCTAATGAAATTTCTTAGCTGTTGCTCTTGAATCCCGTTTCAGATTCACTCTAGATTCTCGACGAACACATTTCCTAGCTGGGATAGAGCTCAGCCCATGCGTGTCCTTGGGCACAATGGAGAGATTAATACACTTAGAGGCAATGTGAATTGGTGGGTCTTCTGTTTTTCTTTTAATGTGCTTTATTACAAACTTTCACGTGGGCTCACGTTTGTGCGTAATATGTTTTTAGTTGCATTGAAGTTGATTTTATTTTCATGGAAATCACTTTCTTGGTTGGAATATGAAGAGTTTCCTTCAAATCGACATTCTGATTCAGGAATTCTCTGAAAATTTGATGTATATTTACACATTTCCTTGGGTTTATTTTTACTTGCTACATGATGGATATGATCATTTTTTCGACTTCTTGTGATCTTTCTCAACTGAGGAGGAAAACTTATTGGGAATTGTCTGACGTTACACATATGTAGGATGAGGGCTCGTGAGGGTCTCCTGAAATGCAAGGAGCTCGGCCTTTCAAAGACGGAATTGAAGAAGCTTCTGCCAATTGTAGATGCCAGCTCATCTGACTCAGGTTATTACCCAATGAAACTTTCACTTTCTGGTCTTGCATGCTTACAATATTCCTGGGTAATTGACGAGAAGGGGCATTTCTCTTTGGTGCCAATTCTATTATTCTAATGCTGTACTCTGTACAACAAAATTGTGGTAACTCCATTTGTTGTTCATATGACTTATATGAGGCATACTTTATAGGTGCATTTGATGGAGTACTCGAGCTTTTGGTCAGAGCTGGTCGAAGTCTCCCGGAAGCTATAATGATGATGATCCCAGAGGCCTGGCAAAATGATAAGAACATGGATCCTGATCGTAAGGCTCTGTATGAATATTTTTCTGCTCTCATGGAACCGTGGGATGGGCCTGCTCTTATATCATGTATGTGTTCTAAAAAAAATTCATATTTGCGTAAATTGTGATATTTGCTTGGTCCTCACATATTAAAACTTGCAGTTACTGATGGACGATATCTTGGAGCAACATTGGATAGAAATGGCTTACGGCCTGGACGCTTTTACATAACACACAGTGGTAGAGTTATCATGGCTAGTGAAGTTGGAGTTGTTGATATTCCCCCAGAAGATGTATCTAGGAAAGGAAGACTTAATCCTGGTATGATGCTTCTTGTGGACTTTGAGAAGCATGTTGTTGTTGATGACGATGCCTTAAAGCAACAATACTCGCTGGCAAGACCTTATGGTGAATGGCTAAAACGGCAAAAGCTAGACTTGAAAGACATAGTTGAATCTGTTTCAGAATCAGTCAAAATTCCTCCTGCCATAGCTGGTGTTTTACCGGTTAGCATACTTCAGATCTCCTTGTTAATTATTAATTCTTTTATTTATATTCTCAAGCTGAGCACGTGCTCATGTAATTCAATGTTTAGGCATCTGATGATGACCGAGATATGGAAAACATGGGAGTTCATGGGATATTGTCCCCATTAAAGGCCTTTGGGTATGTCTTACCTTGATTTTTCTTGTCCTTGCTGTGGCTTTTCGTCTTCCACAACCCATATGTAAGTAATTTTTGTCGTGCTTGTGCAGTTACACTGTTGAATCATTGGAGATGCTGTTGTTGCCAATGGCTAAAGATGGTGTTGAAGCCCTTGGTTCAATGGGAAATGATGCTCCATTGGCAGTGATGTCTAACAGGGAAAAACTTACATTTGAATACTTTAAGCAGATGTTTGCTCAGGTCACTAACCCTCCAATTGATCCTATCCGGGAGAAGATTGTTACCTCTATGGAATGCATGATTGGTCCTGAAGGTGATCTTACTGAGACCACTGAGGAGCAGTGCCATCGCCTGTCTCTTAAAGGGCCTCTTCTGTCTATTCAAGAAATGGAAGCAATGAAGAAGATGAACTACAAAGGCTGGAGAAGCAAAGTTCTTGACATAACCTACTCTAGGGATTATGGTAGGAGGGGCTTGGAGGAGACCTTAGACAGAATTTGCAGTGAAGCACATAATGCAATTAAGGAAGGTTATACAACACTTGTGCTTTCTGACAGAGGTACTAATCTCGAAGTCAGAAAATAGTGTTTCTAGAATGGCATTCAATTTTTTTTTAGTGTTAGTTTTATTGAATAAATTAACGAATTTCTGCTCCTTTGTGTCATGTAGCTTTCTCACCTAAGCGTGTTCCGGTCAGCTCCCTCTTGGCTGTTGGTGCAGTGCATCATCACTTGGTGAAGAAGCTTGAGCGTACACGCGTTGCATTGATTGTTGAATCTGCAGAGCCCCGTGAAGTGCATCATTTTTGTACACTTGTAGGATTCGGAGCGGATGCCATCTGCCCATATTTGGCTGTTGAAGCCATTTGGAGATTGCAAGTTGATGGAAAAATTCCACCCAAAGCAACCGGTGAATTCCACTCTAAGGATGAGCTTGTTAAGACCTATTTTAAAGCTAGCAACTATGGCATGATGAAGGTCCTAGCAAAAATGGGCATATCAACTTTGGCTTCATATAAGGGAGCACAGATCTTTGAGGCTGTTGGCCTGTCATCAGAGGTGATAGAACGATGCTTCATGGGAACACCAAGCAGAGTGGAAGGTGCAACTTTTGAAGCATTAGCACTTGATGCACTGCAATTGCATGAGCTGGCTTTCCCAACACGTGCATTACCACCGGGCAGTGCTGAATCTGTAGCACTTCCTAATCCAGGAGAATATCACTGGAGGAAAGGTGGCGAGATCCACTTAAATGATCCCCTTGCCATTGCAAAATTACAAGAGGCTGCCAGATCCAACAGTGTAGCCGCCTACAAGGAGTACTCAAAACGTGTCCAAGAGTTGAATAAATCTTGTAACTTGAGAGGCCTTCTGAAATTTAAAGAATCTGAGTTGAAGGTTCCTCTTGAAGAAGTTGAACCAGCTAGCGAGATTGTAAAACGGTTCTGCACTGGAGCCATGAGCTATGGCTCTATATCACTGGAGGCACATCAAACGCTTGCTATTGCTATGAATAAAATTGGGGGGAAGTCAAACACTGGTACACTTTCAGTGCCTTTATTAAACTTCCCTCTCCTAAAGCTCATCGTTATTATTACAATCATTTATGATGTGTAAGGTTGTTGTCTTAATTTCCTTCTATTCTATTTTTATGCAGGCGAGGGAGGTGAACAACCATCTCGTTTGGAGCCTCTACCAGATGGTTCAAGGAATCCAAAGAGGAGTGCCATTAAGCAGGTTGCCAGTGGAAGGTTTGGAGTTTCCAGCTATTACCTTACGAATGCCGATGAATTACAGATAAAGATGGCTCAGGTAATTGCACGCACTTGCTGCCCTAATTTTTTTTTTAAATGGGTCTTTTCTGGTATGTGAAGTTTGTCGTCGTTTGTTTTGTCTTCTGCATTTGGGTTGGAACATCAGTTCCTTTTGTTTATCCATTTGCGTTCATGGACAGATGATGCCGTGTCAGCAAAGCACCGTTTGGTGTCTTTGCATCATTAAATGATACCTGCATGGCATTTGGTGAGAATAAATACTTCAGATGATGTATATGTGAAACAATTACATTTTCTTATATTTGGGGTTCAATGATGCAGGGAGCTAAGCCTGGTGAAGGAGGTGAACTTCCAGGGCATAAGGTTGTTGGTGACATTGCTGTGACTAGGAATTCCACTGCTGGTGTGGGCCTCATCAGTCCTCCTCCTCATCATGACATCTATTCAATTGAAGATCTTGCACAATTGATTCATGACCTTAAGGTGGTTTTTAATTTTCTACATAAATTATTCTTAACTTCTAATAAATTTTAAGGTCCTTGATTGAAATTGATATTTATGAACTGTGATTATCAAATACAAATGTCATGTTCTTATTTCATTTTCTATCTTTTCAAGAACGCAAATCCTGGAGCCCGTATCAGTGTGAAATTGGTTTCTGAAGCGGGTGTTGGAGTAATTGCCAGTGGGGTTGTTAAGGGTCATGCTGATCATGTGTTGATCTCTGGTCATGATGGAGGTACAGGGGCTTCGAGATGGACAGGAATCAAGAGTGCTGGTGTTCCATGGGAACTTGGTCTTGCAGAAACGCATCAAACATTGGTTGCTAATGATCTTCGTGGTCGAACTGTTCTTCAGACGGATGGCCAACTGAAAACTGGGCGAGATGTTGCCATTGCGGCGCTTCTTGGTGCAGAGGAGTTTGGTTTTAGCACTGCTCCTCTCATAACTCTGGGTTGCATTATGATGCGAAAGTGCCACAAAAACACGTGCCCTGTTGGTATTGCCACTCAAGATCCTGTTCTTAGGGAAAAGTTTGCTGGTGAGCCTGAACACGTCATCAACTTCTTCTTCATGCTGGCAGAAGAGGTAAGAGAGATAATGTCTCAGCTTGGTTTTCGAACTCTCACTGAAATGGTGGGTCGTTCAGACATGCTTGAATTGGATAAAGACGTTGCCAATAGCAATGAGAAGCTTAAGAACATTGATTTGTCCTTATTACTACGACCAGCTGCTGATATAAGACCAGATGCAGCTCAGTACTGTGTGCAGAAACAAGACCATGGGTTGGATATGGCATTGGATAACAAACTAATAAATTTAGCCAAACCTGCCTTAGATAAAAGTGTTCCCGTGTACATTGAATCACCCATTTGCAATGTGAACCGAGCTGTTGGAACCATGCTAAGCCATGAAGTTACCAAACGCTATAAGATGGTGGGACTTCCTTTAGATACAATTCATATCAAACTTAGTGGAAGTGCTGGCCAGAGTCTAGGAGCTTTTCTGTGTCCTGGCATCACGTTGGAGCTTGAAGGTGATAGCAATGACTATGTTGGGAAAGGTTTGTCAGGTGGGAGAATTATTGTTTATCCGCCCAATGGTAGCACATTTGAACCACAGGAGAACATTGTCATTGGAAATGTAGCGCTTTATGGGGCCACAAATGGAGAGGCTTATTTTAATGGGATGGCAGCAGAAAGATTTGCAGTTCGTAATTCTGGGGCAAAAGCAGTGGTGGAAGGTGTGGGTGACCATGGATGTGAGTACATGACTGGTGGAATTGTTGTTGTGCTAGGCAAGGTTGGAAGAAACTTTGCTGCTGGCATGAGTGGGGGCATTGCCTATGTTCTGGATGTTGATTCAACGTTCCGAACCCGATGCAACTTGGAGTTGGTGGATCTTGATCCAGTTGAAGATGAGGATGATATTTTGACGCTGAGAATGATGATACAACAGCATCAGCATCACACTGGCAGTCAATTAGCTAAAGACATTCTTGCTGATTTTGACTCTCTCTTACCCAAGTTTATTAAGGTCTTCCCTCGTGACTATAAACGCATTCTCGCAAGCAAGAAAGCAGAAGAAATTTCAAAAGTAGCTGCTGAGAATGCAGTCAAAGAGGCTGAGTTGCAAGAAGTGGAGGAATTGATGGAGAAAGATGCTTTTGAAGAGCTTAAGAAGCTGGCATCTGCATCAGTGAATGGAAATAACAGTCAGGTACTTCTCTCAGGGCCTCAGTAAGGAATTCTGTCATTGTCAATCTCATCATTTTAAATATTATGATGAGGATAATGTGGAGGCATTTTTAGACGTTCATTAGTACATATAGCAATTACAATCTCCTTCTCAAACAGTTCTCTTTTAGGACTATTTCAGTTAGGGATATCATACTTTGACAAACTAAAATCATTGACTCTGTTTCTTAGATATATGTTTCACTTTCATGTTGTATTGTCTTCATCTTTCACATGTTATTCCCTGTTAAATCTATGGTTTGAAGAGTGCTGGATTCTTCTTGATACTTATAAATTTCTGATTGCATAGGTTGAAGATAAAAAATCTGAGAAAAGACCAACGAAGGTTCCTGATGCTGTCAAGCATCGTGGTTTCGTAGCTTATGAGCGAGAAAGTATTTCATACAGGGATCCCAATGTTAGGATTAGCGATTGGAATGAAGTGATGGAAGAATCAAAACCTGGGCCATTGTTGAAAACACAGTCAGCTCGCTGTATGGATTGCGGTACTCCTTTCTGTCATCAGGTTAGAATTTTTAGCTCTATTCTCTGAGTTAGATTTATATATTATTCTTGAAAATGCTAACTGAAAGGTATTCAACATGGGATGAAAATTTACAGGAGAACTCCGGATGCCCTCTTGGTAACAAGATTCCTGAATTCAATGAATTGGTCTATCAAAATAGATGGCGTGAAGCACTGGATAGGCTTCTGGAAACCAACAACTTCCCTGAGTTCACAGGCCGTGTGTGCCCTGCGCCTTGTGAAGGGTCTTGTGTTCTTGGTATCATTGAAAATCCAGTTTCTATCAAAAGTATTGAGTGTTCTATCATTGATAAAGCTTTTGAGGAGGGATGGATGGTCCCACGACCTCCTCTAAAGAGAACAGGGTATGTCCTTTCGCCCCTGATTTTTGTATTTTGATTAAAATACATTTGTCCTGGCATTTTATTTTGCTCTTTGGATATCTGTTGATTATTACTTGTGTTGGAGTGATGTTCATGCTTAATTTTGGAACTCATGTTTCAGAAAAAGTGTTGCTATAGTTGGAAGTGGGCCTGCTGGTTTGGCTGCTGCTGATCAGTTGAATAAGATGGGTCACTCTGTGACAGTGTTTGAACGTGCTGACCGAATTGGTGGCCTAATGATGTATGGAGTGCCTAACATGAAGGCTGACAAAGTTGATATTGTCCAAAGGAGGGTTGATCTCATGGAAAAGGAAGGAGTACAGTTTGTAGTGAATGCTAATGTTGGTAAAGACCCCTCATACTCAATCGACCTGCTTCGTGGGGAGCATGATGCCATTATTTTAGCTGTAGGATCCACTAAACCGAGGTGTGCGATAATTTTCTTCACGAAATTCAATTCTTAATTCGATGTTAGAGCTGGAAATACATTATTTTATGGAAGAACTAACTTGTGCAATAAATTGGCAGGGACCTTCCTGTTCCCGGGCGAGACCTATCTGGAGTCCATTTTGCGATGGAATTTCTCCATGCAAATACAAAAAGCTTGCTTGATAGCAAACTTGGGGATGGCAAATACATCTCTGCTAAGGACAAGAAAGTAGTTGTGATTGGTGGCGGTGACACTGGCACGGACTGTATTGGAACATCTATTAGACATGGTTGCAGTAACATTATAAATCTCGAGCTTCTCCCTGAGCCACCACATACCAGAGCTCCAGGCAACCCCTGGCCTCAGGTTCCCCCTTGGCTCTTTTAGAGTTTGGCTATTCTTAAAATTTGGTTTTCAAATCGTCTCTATTATTAGTCCTTTGTGTCTGCCAGTGTCCATTAGGCCCTGTCAAGTTGTTATTAGTTCCCCTGTCCTCAATTGTCATCCAACATGACAAATAATAAAACTTTTATTATCTTTAAATTCCCCAGTGGCCTCGAATTTTCCGTGTTGATTATGGGCATCAAGAAGCTTCTACCAGGTTTGGCAAGGATCCCAGGTCATATGAAGTATTGACGAAGCGGTTTATTGGAGATGAGAATGGGGCAGTGAAAGGAGTGGAGGTGGTACGCGTCAAATGGGAGAAGGACGCTAGTGGAAAGTTTCAATTTAAGGAAGTGGAAGGTTCGGAGGAGATTATTGAAGCCGATTTAGTCTTTCTCGCCATGGGGTTCCTTGGCCCTGAGGAGGTTAGTACTTCTATGAAGGAAATTCTCACAGCAGGGTAGTTTATTATTTCATGAAGTAGCTTTAATTTTATGCTCCTTTTCAGACACTGGCGGACAAACTTGGTTTGGATCTCGACAACAGATCAAATTTCAAAGCTGAATATGGACGATTCTCTACCAATATAGAAGGGGTGTTTGCTGCTGGTGATTGTCGACGCGGACAGTCTCTGGTGGTGTGGGCAATCAATGAAGGCAGACAAGCAGCTGCACAAGTCGACAAGTTTCTCATTAAGGAGGAAGTTGATAGCACTGGCGCTGCTGCTGCTGAAGAATTTTTGAAGCAGCAGCAAGACAACAGCAGGCGAACTGTAATGACATAGTTTGGTTTGCGAGTGATATGTACGATTTGAAGCAGCAGCAAGACAACAGCAGGCAAACTGTAATGACATAGTTTGGTTTGCGAGTGATATGTACGAGACGGAGACGGAGACGCAGACGGGATGGGGTTTGAGGAGGGAGGTAGCAAGAATTTAGGAGGATGAATGTTGTAGTTATGGCATTGTGTTTATATATACCATTATTATTGGTGTTCCAAGTAGTGTCTGCTGGCTAACTTACCAGGTTTTATGGAAATGGAACGGAATAAATAATACAGTACAGTACAGATTTGTCTGTTCATTGTTTCTATCGCATCGAATGCCTTCTTTTATTTACTATGCGTTTAGATTTGCTTTCAGCTCTATATATTATAGGCATGACAATCCTATATGCAGTTTCCAATCTTACTATGAGATACAGTTTATACCACTCTACAGCTAATCTGGCAATTAGATATGTGCATGGAAGATTGTTGAATTTAATTTCTGTTGAGTTGCATGAACAGCAGAATGATGGAGCACGTGATAATATTCCACAAAGACTCTAAACCATGTGTTTGACTTTTCTCTCTCTGAACAGCCTAAATTAGGATGACGATTGAAACCATTTGTTGACTTTTCTCTCTCTGAACAGCCAAATCAGGATCAAAATTGATCACAATCTCCTGAAGAATTATAATTAATGAAATGGCCAGATTCTCATTCATAGCACCTTCTCTTACGCTGTAGCTAGCCTAGTGATGATAGATTTGGTTTCATTAGAAAATGCTTGACTTTTTCGCCATTGACCAATATAAGCATACCATCAAGATTATATTCCTTGGGGTTAATTGCTTTAAAAATCACGACCTTCCAACATATTACAAATTAATCCCAACTTTTATAAAATTGCACAAAAAATCATAACCTTTCATGTTTGTGCAAATCGCACCCATCGGGCAGCTGAAACCTGCCCGACCGCTGACGTGGCGTTTAGTTGATTACACGAAAAATCTCAATCTTTACTTAAATTGCAATTTAATCTCAACTTTTGAAATTTTGGCAAAAAAGACCATAAATTTTTATTTTTATTTTTAAATTGCACCATCTAATAAAAATTTATGGAGTATATTTTTTTTAAATTTAAACTCTAAAATATTATTAAATAAAATAATAAAATTATTATATGAATAAAGTTTATTACTTAAATTATGTGAATAAAATTAATTTATCTATTAAGTAGTAAAAAATTATACAATATCTAAATATTTAAATTCTTTTAATTTTTAAAATATTTTATACATTATAAAATTATTATAATTTATAAAATCAAAGTATTCATGAACATGTCTCAATATCTTTTCGTAATTTCACATTATATATAGGAAAATGACAAATATACCTATTAGATGTTTAAGGAATTTTATTATTTATAAAAAAATTATTTAAAATTAATTTATAAACTCAAGTTTTATACTGAGAAAAAATATTCGTTAAGATTTAATTTATACAAACCAAAATAATTTTATGTACTTATCATCATACTTTTCGTTTTCATCCATCTCATACTTACCTTCATCACATCAAATCAATCAATAACCTCAAAAAGTTATATATTAATCTAAAAAATAACACTCCCACCTAACACACATAACATATTTTATACTTTATTTATTATCTTAAAATACTACAATGCCCTTAAAAAGCAAAAAAAATTGTCAAAAAATTGTCGGAACTTTTTGCCATCCCCCACCATCTGGGTCATCTTGCGGCGGAGCCTCTTCATGATTAGCTTCCTCTTCTGGGTTTTGTTGTTCCATCACCATTAACTGAAAACTCGGATCGTGGTAGTTGAGCCCGTCTCCTTTCTCGATGAACGAACATTCTCTGATTTTCCTTTGACTACCTCTAACGGTGCCGACTCGGCCATCAGTGGTTACGAACTTCAGGCATTGGTGAAGTGTGGACGGAACAGAGTTGAACTGGTGAATGAACGTCCGTCCTAAGATGCAATTGTAAGGTGATAGGAGATCCACCACTTTGAACTCGAGGAAGTGTTGAGCTTTCACCGTCTGTTTCTTGTCCATCATTTGAACTGACAGGTCTGTTTGCATCAAGGGGGTAGTGACGGTATTACCAAAACCTTGAATCTCATCGTCGCATGGAGATATCTTATGGTGAGAAAGCCCCTTATAGCTTCGAATGCCTTTTTGAATATAATATTTATGTATGCGTCTGTGTCGATCAGACACCGGTGCACCCTTACTCCTGAGATTATGGCCGAGATTACTAATGGGTCATTGTGAGAGATTCGTATTTTGGCGAGATCTTCTTCGGAGAAGAAGACGTCGACTTCGTGTAGAGGTGGTCGTGGGCTCACTGCAAGCACATGTTGGTACCTTCGAGTTCTCACAACTCGGCTTCCGCTTTCTTCGTGAAAGGGTGGTCAAGGCCTGGGAAGCCCCCACGTAACCTTCGCCCAACATGTATACTTCCCTAGGCGGTGTGGGCAGACGGTCTCCCAGTCCACCCTGTTCCTGTGGGTGGGTTGGTCCATTAAGCCGTTCGGCCACGACATGGGGTTGTTCTTTCTGTTAGAGTAGTATGCCCAGCGCACCAATTAGATTGGATAATTGTACTCTTTATATTTTGAATATAAACAATCTCATTGGAAATTATATTATTAAACGCTGTTTTTAATTTATCTATTTTATGCATTATAACATATGCTTATTAGATAAAGTCCCTAGACCAATTTAAACTAAAATATATGGTTACGCATATGATGGTGATCATGGAATTTATACATAGAGCTTTGGTCTTAAACATGGTACCGAGTCAAGAATTTTTCTAAATGGGACAAAGAATAATTCAGTAAAGACTCGTACATATGATGAATGCTCGTCAGACGAGAATATTGTATTCCATCAATATTAGTGTTGTGACACAAATTCATATATGTGGATACTTATTAGAGAATAAGTTTATCGAACATGATCCGTAGGAAATTCTTATTGGATATGTCAAAATTAGAATTTTCTAATTACGATAGTACACGATTAGCCTTTAAACTTGAAGCACCATGGTAGTCTTGTGTACTTCTTCTAATACTTAGATTTATCTTCTGATTGTTTAGCAATCATAAAGGGGGTATGTTGGGTATTATATTGATGGACATGGAGACTTATGTGTGGCTAAGATAGAATCTGACACTTGTCTAAGACAAAAGAATCTCCTATGTATTTCATTGTTAATGATTCAAAGACCTTGACCAAGGCAATGAGAATAAAGATTCACAATGAATCATTACAACATGAAATAGAAACACAGTTATTGAGTTAGTAGAGTTTCGACTAATATTCCTACTTTAGACTCAATCGGAGGATTAACTGTTAGAAAGACCGTACGTGTATGTCACTCATTAATTTGCAGGTTTACTCGCTATTTCACCTAACACTAGAAGATCACGCTACTTGCTAGGTGTTACCGTGATTAGTAGGTTCTTGAAATTAATTAGTTAATTTCAAGTGAATTAATTAATTGGAATAATTAATATAATAATTATTATTTATAAGTTACAAGTGTTGTAAGCCTACTACTAAAGTTAGTAGTGAACCTAAAGGATCACACCTTAATTTGAATGAACAATTTTTATCAATTGGAACAATAGTTAAATTATTAACTATTTATTATAATTAAATAATTTGATTATTTAATTAGAATTAAGATAATGGAATTTATATATGATATATTTTCATAATGGTGAATGCATTATAAATATTTAAAAATAATAAAATTTATATATGATATATTTCCATAGTGGTAAATGCATTATGAATATTTAAAGATAATTGAATTTATATATGATATATTTTTTCATAATGGTGAATGCATTATGTATATTTTAAAGATAATGGGATATATATATATATATATATATATATATATATGATATATCTTTCTTTCTATTTTAATATACATGTATCAGCACTTTCATGTTTTAAGGAAGAAAAATCGATACTTCATGTACCATTTTTCTTGATGAAAGTATCAGCATTTTGTGTTTTGAGAAAGAGAGGAAATAGTTTCCTTTTAAGTTAGAAATCTTTGCTCATTCATTTTTGAACAATTTTGGAGAATAATTAAATTGATAATTATTCTTCAATTTATTTTCTCTTATCAAAAGTTGATACCGGAAACGTTTATTGATATCAACAGTTTTACACTATTAACAAAGTGTAACATCTGTGTTGTTTATTCAATTGGTGGATTACTTTAGAGGGGATACACTTGGATCCCTTATTAAGAAGAACAGAGTTTTAGCCACAATTCGGGAATCGATTCCCTCACTCCTTGTATCAATTGGAAGAAAGTCTACGAGGGTAAGAATAATCTTTACGTAGATTTCTTTCAATATATTTTAATACCGGATTCGATAATCGTTTGCGAGCATCCAGGGCGAAATCTTTTCATGTATTTAATAAATATGATTTATTAATTTTGAAAAAAATTAAATTTCACTGCATTTACCTGGATCGCTATAACGAACCCAACAGTGGTATCAGAGCCTAGGTTCACGGTGTTGAAATATGTGCAGTACTAAAATTATTTTAGTATTATTTAATGGTTAAATAAGAAAACTTGAAACAACGAGAAAAAAATTTCTTGACAGTCATTCATTACTCTAAAATTACAACTGTTGCAGTAAGATGAGAATTGTTCTTAAACTACTAATTATACAGTTCAGTGATTTTAATAAAATTGGCTAAATGTTAGTTTATGACTCTATTGGTTTCAAGTGTGAATATGAAAAATTAAATAAAAGTTATTTATATTTCTTATTCAAAATATTCATTTGGAATGAAGTTTAAGTAATACGTTATGTTTAACGAGAAATTATTTCTCGAAATATCATTGTCTAATATAATAATTATTATTGATAATTTGTTATCAATATTTAATATTTAATTTGATAAAAGCATTAGATGTTTATGATCAACAATGATATTTGATGGCTATTTATAGAAATGGGTTATTGGTTTGATCAAGAAAGTAGATGGTTGCCATCAACTTTATGAAATGATTTACAAACCAATTTCTACAAAAGAATTGATTACATGAATCAATAAAAAGATTTCTAGAAATGGGTTTCTAGAAAAATATTTCTAGAAATGGGTTTCTACAAAAATATTTCTAAAAATTAATAATTAGCTATAATTGAATTGATTTGGTTTTATTAATCTAGAAATTGTTTCTTAATTAATTAAGGCCAACAAAATTTTTAAAGTCAATTCTAAAATTTAGTGTTGTAATATTGACTAATTGTTAGTCATAGTTCTCAACTAGTATTATTTTAAAATAAGAAATAGGAATAATTGTTATTCTCATATCTCGTTACGGAATTATTCATTGAGAATGGATATAAATAAATTTAATATGTTAATTGCATATTTATTTATTTAGGGATGATCATGAGCCTTTTATGTGATGGTTTTAATTTATTTGGGTTTTATGGGACTGCGAGCCTCTTTTATTTACATTTGTAAGTTCTTTAAATTTATGCAATGAGAGTAGATTAGTCCGTGAGGATTTAATTTTATTTATTGTAAATTGGAGGACTTGAAGGAAGCCCAAAAGAAGACCCAATTGTTGATGGACAATTAAATGTAATAGAATAGATGATCAAGACCCATAAGTGTATGGGTTTTACATTATGATGTAAAAGTTCTCATTGTCCTTTAGATTGACCATAGACCCGTTTTGGCTCAAACGGGTCGCATAGGTAGGCCATGATCATCCCACCACTTTATGTATGTATAGGATATATGCATGATAGAATTTATTTAATGCATTCATTTGATGATAAACATTAAATAATTTACCTTAATAAGAAGATGAGGTCTTGGAAATAAAAATAATCCCTAAGTTTTTGAAACTTATACAAAATTTTTTTCGAAAATTTTATTTCAAACAAATATAGATATGATGAGTATGACCCATCAATCCATGTCTACTATTAAAAGATAGAGACATGATAATGCTACTATACTTAACCACTGGCTATAAGTCGTGAGGTGGGTTTGTGGAAGAAAGTTGTGTTCTTTATCTATCATAATGATGCTTATGAATTAAATATATTAATACATCGGCCATAAGTCGTGGGGTGTATTGATGTTTTAATTACGTGAATATTTGATAGGTATTGTTTGACACTAAGTAACGTATGAGCTCATAAAATTGAGGTATACGTGAAAGGTGAGGTAAAACAAATTGAGGGTTGTATAGTGATATAATTGTAAAATATTTTACTACCAAAGAAAATTTTTCATAGGCTCATAAAATTGGGGCATGAGGGATTTTCATTGGACCTTAAGCCTACTAGAAAATTATGATTTTCCGATTTTCATTGGGATTATGAAATTCGAATAAAATAGTGAAAGACATTTAATATTAAAGATCTTAGTTTTCTCATTTTCTGCTTCATCATTTTGTAGATTCATCTACTAAAATAGCAAACAATCATATAACTGCTTTAATTGGGCAAAACAAGTTAACTGGACCAAACTTTAATGATTGTTTGAGAAATTTCAAAATTCTCTTAAAATCTGAAAGAAGTGAATATGTTCTTGACAAACCAATCCCTGAAGCACCTGGTGCTGATGCTATTGTTGGCGTTTGATCATTTGGTTAACGTGAACCGTTAGCATACCATGCGTTTCTAACACAGCGGAAGCAATAAATTATAGAAACGATTACCGTTCACCATGGTATGTTGATGAAGATTAATTCTCGCAGGTAGCCTGCGCAGTCCCACGAGAATGGCCATAACTTCCTCGTCTGATATTGGAATTGAATGATCTTTACGTTCAGACGATCCTCTCTTCGACGGCTTTCCGTAAGTATATTGATCATCAAATTCTGAGCACTGTACGAATTTATACAAATTTTGCAAGGTCGCGGACAGCAGCAGCAAACTACCTTCTGATCTTCTGCTGTATGTCCCAAGTCCGATCTCGACGTCGTGTGGGCGACGATCTACGAGACCTCCTCAATCTGCTCTCAACCCTCATCACACGTGAATAATCAGTTAGATTAAATTAGGGTTCCAGATAAGCTGAGGTGACTTATATACATGGGCTACAGCAGGGACCAGGAGGAGAAATTGGGTTGGGCCTCCATTGGGCTTAAGTATCCAAGCTTAGCCCAAAGCTTATACTTAAGTCCAATAATAATAATATATTCCACTAAAATATTATTAATGCACTGCCTTTCCAATCCCAAAATTACGTTTTGGGCTCCTTCTTATTATGAGCCCGTTAGTCTCCCCATGTTTAAGATATACAATGTCCATTAATTAATTTAAGTTACTGACAACTCAATTAATTAATATCTTATCCAAGAGTAGTACCACTCAACCTCATTATCATGTCGGAATAAATTCCACCTGCAGGGTTTACATGATAATCCTTATGAGCTCCTCAAGGGGACATCATCAACCTATGACGGACATGGATTCCTTCTACAATCAACAGCACACCATAGAAATAGCACTACTTCCCAACTCACCGAGTTTATTGATTTAATTACATGTAAATCTCACCCATTGATGAATCAAAGAAATACATACTGCCCTATGTGTCGAGGTTATTGTATAGGGATTAAGAGCACGAACATCCATAATAACTGAGATCAAGTTCTCCTATAAGTCAGTATAAATCGAACGATCTCAAGCGGTCCTGCTCAATACACACAAGTGCACTAATGTGATTCTATAGCCAAGACAAGCTAATACCAAACCACACTACAACCTGTTGGATTGTATACTAAAAGACTAGCTTTTTATATGAACAATGTTATAACAATTAATTTGAAATGAGAATCATATGATCAAATGATTGCATCTTATAATTTATTTATATGTTCGATGCAATAGTCCACTTACTTTATACTGTAGATAATATGTTGTGCGACAACACGCGGAAGATCATATTATCGGTTTCCTTATAAAGTATAAACTGATGCTCACAACCGAGATAGACGGGGACTCTCTATCGGGATGGTTGTAGTGTGATTTGGTATTAGCTTGTCTTGGCTATAGAATCACATTAGTGCACTTGGTGTATTGAGCAGGACCGCTTGAGATCGTTTGACTTATACTGACTTATAGGAGAACTTGATCTCAGTTATTATGGAAGTTCGTGCTCTTAATCCCTATACAATAACCTCGACACGTAGGGCAGTATGTATTTCTTTGATTCATCAATGGGTGAGATTTACATGTAATTAAATCAACAAACTCGATGAGTTGGGAAGTAGTGCTGTTTCTATGGTGTGCTGTTAATTGTAGAAGGAATCCGTGTCCGTCATAGGTTGATGATGTCCCCTTGAGGAGCTCATAAGGATTATCATGTAAACCCTGCAGGTGGAATTTATTCCGGCATGATAATGAGGTTGAGTGGTACTACTCTTGGATGAGATATTAATTAATTGGGTTGTCAGTAACTTAATTAATTAATGGACATTGTATATCTTAAACATGGGGAGACTAACGGGCTCATAATAAGAAGGAGCCCAAAACGTAATTTTGGGATTGATACGGTAGTGCAATAATAATATTTTAGTGGAATATATTATTATTATTGGACTTAAGTATAAGCTTTGGGCTAAGCTTGGATACTTAAGCCCAATGGAGGCCCAACCCAATTTCTCCTCCTGGTCCCTGCTGTAGCCCATGTATATAAGTCACCTCAACTTATCTGGAACCCTAATTTAATTTTTTTAACTGATTATTCACGTGTGATGAGGGTTGAGAGCAGATTGAGGAGGTCTCGTAGATCGTCGCCCACACGACGTCGAGATCGGACTTGGGACATACAGCAGAAGATCAGAAGGTAGTTTGCTGCTGCTGTCCGCGACCTTGCAAAATTTGTATAAATTCGTACAGTGCTTATAATTTGATGATCAATATACTGACGGAAAGCCGTCGAAGAGAGGATCGCCTGAACGCAAAGATCATTCAATTCCGATATCAGACGAGGAAGTTATGGCTATTCTCGTGGGACTGCGCAGGCTGCCTGCGAGAATTAATCTTCATCAACATACCATGGTGAACGGTAATCGTTTCTATGATTTATTGCTTCCGCTGTGTTAGAAACGCATGGTATGCTAACGGTTCACGTTAACCAAATGATCGAACGCCAACAATTGGTATCAGAGCTTCGAATTTTTCGAAATTATGATCGCATGTTTAGGATTTTGGTTTTACTGCGCAAACCATGAATATCCCTATGTGAAATATACCCTATATCATATCTGTTCATTGATGGTTGTGTGTGAGAGGATTCGACGAAAACTGTTAGTCAATTTCACACGGAAGGAAGAAATTGAGAGAAAATCCAGCGCAGTGATATTGCAGAGGCAATAACCAGAGTTTCAACCGTCGGATCAGGCTGATATTTGGTCAGCACGTTTGGATTTTGTGGATGTACATTCTGAATGGTGAAGATCGTATTTGGAGCTTTGTGTTGTCGGGAATACGCCGAAAACAGAAGCAGTTTTTTGGGCGATTCTGTTCTGTGCAGTTGAGGAAAAAGAGCTGTTTCTCATAATCTAACCGTTGGATCGACCTGTAATTTGGACAGCATGTTCAAAACTCACAGTTGTAGATTCTGGACGGTGAAGATTGGATTCCCAGGTTCTTACAGTTGCGAACCCTGAACGACAGTTGGTGTAGTTTGATGTTGCGCGTTGGGCTGAACTTGGTTCCGTGCAAGTAGGCCCTTGGACGAGCGACAGTCCGGGCGAGGGGCGCTCGTCAAGGCACTTGGGGCGCTCCCTGACGGTGGAATATGACGATGGACGTCTTGGGGCACAAGCAATCCTGCTTGTTGCGTAAGACATCGATTCCACAGTAGGAGTGTCGGACAAGACATTAAAATTTAGAGGCGTTTTTATTCCTAATATATATAACTGTCATAATTGATTTAATTGTCTATTATTGTTAAATATATATGGATGCCTGATCTCTATGATTTATTCTCTTATATAGAAGCATGCTAGATTGCGTATTATATTTGGTATATTATATGCATGTATTGCTAGAGTGTTGGATAAGACATCCAATTTTAGGAAAACTAATTCCTAATATATAACTGCCATAATAGATTGTATATTATTGTTATATATGGATGTCGAATTAATTCCTAATATATGACTGCTATAATTGATTTAATAATCTATTATTGTCATATATGAATTTCGAATTAATTCCTAATATATAACTGCTATAATTGATTGTCTATTATTGTTATATATGGATGTTGAATTGATTCCTAATATATAACTGACATAATTGATTTAATTATCTATTATTGTTATATATGGTTGCTCGTCGATATCGATGATTTTGATAATCTAGACGATATGACGATCGATATCGATAGTTTCGAAATTTTGATAATCTTGATGTTTTTCGAATATTTGATAATCTAGTCGATATCGATGATTTTGATAATCTGGACGACATCGACGGTCGATATCGATGGTTTCGAAAATTGGACAATCTAGAAATTTTGAAAATTTGATAGTCTGGAAGTCTTTGCTGATATTCGTGCCTGGTGGCGAACAATCGAATTCGCTGATATATAACTGTTAATGATTGATTTAATTATTGATTAATGTTATATATGTATGCATGACTCTCTGTGATTTACTGCCTTATGTGCCGTAATAGAAGCATGCTAGCGTTGCGTATTTTATTCTGAATATCATATGCATGTAAAAACCCTCGGTGTTAAATTACTAAGTGGGAGAGGGGATTGGTAAAAATTCCCGCGGCCTCCATTATTGGTTTGTTAGCAATGTGAATAAACTTGCGCGTCGGCATTAGAGCCTTCCTCCCCATCGGATGAGTTTATTCATGGATTGCTGGGACAGACTTCTTTAAATAATTATGTTTGTAATGTGATGCATATGAACTTGCGCGTTGGCATAGACCTTCCTCCCTATCGGATGAGTTCATGTGCGGATCACTGTACAGACTTATAATTGATGACTGTAGGAAGTTATCCGAGCGCGTGTGTACTTCTCCATCTGTAAGGCACATAAGCTTGGGCCGCGGACTTGGAGTCAAATAATGGTGTACACTTAGGTGTAAATAATAAGTATCCTCCCCATCGGAGTCACTGCTTTTATTTGCATGGCTAAAGAGGAACCGACTATTAATTATTTTGTCATAAAGTTAGGTTGACAAATGAAATTAATGGGTAAAACCTTCTCTTGTAAATGTTCAGGTTTGTAAACGTCCACACTATCGTGGCTTGCAGACTCACGGTGCTTGAGATGTCGGTGAATTTTATTTTTATATTGTTTTGAGGTAATCAATATAAAAGGATAAAATTTGAAGTTTTGATCGGTATATTTATTTGTGATTCTCTGATTTTCAAATGGTTTTATCTCACTTATTATTAACTAAAAGAAATTATATTTACTTGTCCAAATTAGATGATTAGAAAAGAATCTTGGTTTTGAATTTTACTGCTTAAGAAAATACATGTGTGTTCTCACAAAGGACGTCTCATGATGCCTATTAAAGTCTCTAGTGAAGAGATGAGAGGTTCATAGAAATATGATGGTCTCATGTAACTCTTCGGATACTTGAGTAATTTAAAAGGCGGTAGGTCATGATTGAATTTGATGAATGAATTGGAAATACATGGAATAGAAGTTGAAGGGGAAACCTAAGTCAATTTTATTCTTCATAATTGCCTAGATGTTTTGAGTAAGTTTCTCATGAATTACAAGAGGTTGTATATGGTGGGAAACTTCTGACAAAACATGTGGTAAAGGAAATTCAATTTCATAAAAGGAGTGAACAAGGATAGAATCTTACTTACTAGTTGTTTAAACATGATTAGTGACGGCATCTACTGACACAAAGTGTGTAGATACTGGAATCACTGAATGTTCATTACTAAGTGAGGATAAGATTGTTATGACATGGGTAAAACTACAAGACTAGTGGCTATTGCAGTGGGAGTTGTTTATTTATCTTACGATATGAATAAACGTTTGATTTTGTAAAATTGTCTTTACTTACGTTTTCATAGAAGAATTTGATTTCGGTTTCTATGCATTAATAGATGGATACTCCATTTCATTTAAATGACATGGTCATTATAATGAAGGATAGAGTTGTAATCTGTTATGGTACGTTGATGGACAATTTGTATACTCTTAAATCATGTATATTCCACAGATGCAACAAATAGTAATTAATAATGCATCTTCTGATCTTAGTAAGAGAAAGTAACCTTCGGAGATGAACTAAATATGCATTTGGCGTCTAAGACTAGATCATTTTACTTGAGTAGGACTCAAAAGTTGATAGCAGATGGACCGTAAGGTTTATCTGAAGTGGAAACTATCGGACTTGCGAGTCTTACTTGGAAGTAAAAATGATTAATTGCTTTTCAAGGCAATGGGGAGTAGAGCCAAAGACATATATGCTGGAATTAGTTCATTCTGATTTAAGCGATCCTAAGATTATTCGGACAAGAGGTGGTTATGAATATTCGTCAATCGATGATTATTCTAGATACCGATATATTTATTTGATGCACTGCATGTCTAAGTTCTTTGATTAATTCAAGAATTGCAAGGCTGGTACAGTGAAGCGTCATGGAAAATATATCAAGTCATTACGGATTAATCGTATGGCGAGAACCTCTTAGGATAATTAAGAGCTATTAATCAGAGGTTGAGATTAAATCTCAAATGGTCTACACCGGGCATGCCCCAGCTGAATGGTGTGGTGGATAGAAGGAATAAGACTCTTATGGTAATGATTAGATAGATGATGAATTATTTAGAATTACTTAATTCATTTTATGGATAAGCCCTAGAAACAGTAATTCATTTGAATGTTTGTCTGTTTGTGGGATATGCTATAAAAATGAAGGTGATTTATTTATTCTAAAAGATCGAAGGGTGATTGTTAACACAAACACTAGATTTTTGGAAAGGGACTATGTAATAAATCACAAACCCATGTATGAGTTGTTCTAAAGGTAGTGAGAAGAAAACACAAAGTATAAGTACCAAGTGTACAAGAGGATATACCACAAGGTAAACTGCAATGCGTGTCACATCTGATACACAATTACATGTAGTGCCTTGTCGCAGTGGGAGGATTATTCGACAACCCGTGAGATACATGTTTTGGGAAAGTCGTAAAACTTGATCCTTAGTAAACATGGTATTATCCCAGGGATACGACGTTGTACTACAAAATTTAAATGCGGAATTTTAGTAAGTGCAATGAATATTAAAATAGAATCGATGGATTTTAAATTAGGTCTGGATGCTTGTTGAACCGCTAAATGGCGTAAAAGCCATTGGAAGCGGGCATGCAAGAATAAAAGAGGATCATAGAATAAGGTGAAAACCTTGGAAGCAAGCTTGTTGCGAAAAGGTATACTCAGAAAGAAAGGGTTCGATTATGAGAAAACCTGTTCGCCGGTAGCTATGCCTAAGTTGATCCGGACTCTTTTATTTGTTGCTACTCATATGAAATATAAGGGATAGCAAATAGATGTCGAGACAGCTTTCCTGATTGGAAGTCTTAAGGGAAACATCTATGTGAAGCAACCAGAGTGATTCATTGCAAAGAGCTAAGAGCATTGTGATAGTGAGCTTAAAAGTGTCCATTAATGGACTAAAACAAGCTTCAAGATCATGAAACATCCGTTTTGATGAGGTAATCCAGTGACATGGATCTAATCAATGATCGGATGGGTCTTGTGTATTGAAAAGAGTGATGGAAACGTGATGGTATTTCTTGTACTATACGTAGATAGTATCTTGCTCATTGGAGACAATGAAAGAGTATTGTCGGGCGTATGGGTATGGTTGATAAAGCGGTATGAGATGAAGGACTTAAGAAGAGCAAAAATATCCTTTTGATCACGGTAATACGGATCACAAGAAAGGATGTTATGCTTATCTCAAGTTTCATATAATGATACGATCCTTACTCGTTTAGCATGTGAATTTATCTAAGTGAATGTGTCTTGTGACACAAAAGTAGATAAAGAAGATGAAAGCGGTTCCTTATGCTTCGGCAAATGAGGAAGCTTAATCTAAGGAATGCTATGCACGAGATTGGATATCTATTTTGCCGATGTCATGAACAGTGGGTATCAAGGTAACCCAAAAATAAGAATGTTGAACTGTGGTAAGACATATACTTATGTACCTGAAAAGGACTAGAAACTATATGTGGGCTTACCGAACAAATTCACTGATTCTTATGGGTTACATAGATTCAGATTTTTCAAATCAGATAGGGACGGTAGTAAATCCACCTCAAAGGTTATGCGTTTAATTTTAGGAAGTAGAGTCATAATGTGGAGGAGTGTTATATAGAAATATATTTCAGACTCCGGATTCCATCATGGAAAGATGATAAATTGGAGCCATGAGGCAGCCAAAGTATCTGTATGACTCTAGAAACTTCAAGATGGACTTCGAAGTGTTTCTAAGTTTGCCCAAGGTTATCACAATTTACATTGATGATATAGGTGCAGTTGCAAACTTGAAGGAATCACAAGTTCATAAGGAAATTAAACACATGGAGCGCGAGTACCACCTGTTACGAGAAATCGTATGATGAGGGGAAGGTTGTTGTCACCTAGATTGCATCGGATGATAACCTAGTAAATCCATTTACAAGGACCTTAAGGCGAGAGCTTTTGATGGTCGTGTAGTGGGAGTGGAAATCAGATGTATGGCAGAAGACATGACAGCATAGTCTTTTAGTATAAGTGGGAGATTGTTGGATTGTATACTAAAAGACTAGCTTTTTATATGAACAATGTTATAACAATTAATTTGAAATGAGAATCATATGATCAAATGATTGCATCTTATAATTTATTTATATGTTCGATGCAATAGTCCACTTACTTTATACTGTAGATAATATGTTGTGCGACAACACGCGGAAGATCATATTATTGGTTTCCTTATAAAGTATAAACTGATGCTCACAACCGAGATAGACGGGGACTCTCTATCGGGATGGTTGTAGTGTGGTTTGGTATTAGCTTGTCTTGGCTATAGAATCACATTAGTGCACTTGGTGTATTGAGCAGGACCGCTTGAGATCGTTTGACTTATACTGACTTATAGGAGAACTTGATCTCAGTTATTATGGAAGTTCGTGCTCTTAATCCCTATACAATAACCTCGACACGTAGGGCAGTATGTATTTCTTTGATTCATCAATGGGTGAGATTTACATGTAATTAAATCAACAAACTCGATGAGTTGGGAAGTAGTGCTGTTTCTATGGTGTGCTGTTAATTGTAGAAGGAATCCGTGTCCGTCATAGGTTGATGATGTCCCCTTGAGGAGCTCATAAGGATTATCATGTAAACCCTGCAGGTGGAATTTATTCCGGCATGATAATGAGGTTGAGTGGTACTACTCTTGGATGAGATATTAATTAATTGGGTTGTCAGTAACTTAATTAATTAATGGACATTGTATATCTTAAACATGGGGAGACTAACGGGCTCATAATAAGAAGGAGCCCAAAACGTAATTTTGGGATTGATACGGTAGTGCAATAATAATATTTTAGTGGAATATATTATTATTATTGGACTTAAGTATAAGCTTTGGGCTAAGCTTGGATACTTAAGCCCAATGGAGGCCCAACCCAATTTCTCCTCCTGGTCCCTGCTGTAGCCCATGTATATAAGTCACCTCAACTTATCTGGAACCCTAATTTAATTTTTTTAACTGATTATTCACGTGTGATGAGGGTTGAGAGCAGATTGAGGAGGTCTTGTAGATCGTCGCCCACACGACGTCGAGATCGGACTTGGGACATACAGCAGAAGATCAGAAGGTAGTTTGCTGCTGCTGTCCGCGACCTTGCGAAATTTGTATAAATTCATATAGTGCTTAGAATTTGATGATCAATATACTGACGGAAAGCCGTCGAAGAGAGAATCGTCTGAACGTAAAGATCATTCAATTCCGATATCAGACGAGGAAGTTATGGCCATTCTCGTGGGACTGCGCAGGCTGCCTGCGAGAATTAATCTTCATCAACATACCATGGTGAACGGTAATCGTTTCTATGATTTATTGCTTCCGCTGTGTTAGAAACGCATGGTATGCTAACGGTTCACGTTAACCAAATGATCGAATACCAACACAACCATCCCGATAGAGAGTCCCCGTCTATCTCGGTTGTGAGCATCTGTTTATACTTTATAAGGAAACTGATAATATGATCTTCCGCGTGTTGTCGCACAACATATTATCTACAGTATAAAGTAAGTGGACTATTGCATCGAACATATAAATAAATTATAAGATGCAATCATTTGATCATATGATTCTCATTTCAAATTAATTGTTATAACATTGTTCATACAAAAAGCTAGACTTTTAGTATACAATCCAACAATCTCCCACTTATACTAAAAGACTATGCTGTCATGTCTTCTGTCATACATCTGATTTCCACTCCCACTACACGACCATCAAAAGCTCTCGCCTTAAGGTCCTTGTAAATAGATTTACTAGGTTATCATCCGATGCAATCTAGGTGACAACAACCTTCCCCTCATCATACGATTTCTCGTAACAGGTGGTACTCGCGCTCCATGTATTTAATTTCCTTATGAACTTGTGATTCCTTCAAGTTTGCAACTGCACCAATATCATCAATGTAAATTGTGATAACCTTGGGCAAACTTAGAATCACACCAAAGTCCATCATGAAGTTTCTAGAGTCATACAGATACTTTGGCTGCCTCATGGCTCCAATTTATCATCTTTCCATGATGGAATCCGGAGTCTGAAATATATTTCTATATAACACTCCTCCACATTATGACTCTACTTCCTAAAATTAAACGCATAACCTTTGAGGTGGATTTACTGTCGTCCCTATCTGATTTGAAAAATCTGAATCTATGTAACCCATAAGAATCAGTGAATTTGTTCGGTAAGCCCACATATAGTTTCTAGTCCTTTTCAGGTACATAAGTATATGTCTTACCACAGTTCAACATTCTTATTTTGGGTTACCTTGATACCCACTGTTCATGCCATCGGCAAATCAGATATCCAATCTCGTGCATAGCATTCCTTAGATTAAGCTTCCTCATTTGCCTAAGCATAAGGAACCGCTTTCATCTTCTTTATCTACTTTTGTGTCACAAGACACATTCACTTAGATAAATTCACATGCTAAACGAGTAAGGATCGTATCATTATATGAAACTTGAGATAAGCATAACATCCTTTCTTGTGATCCGTATTACCGTGATCAAAAGGATATTTTTGCTCTTCTTAAGTCCTTCATCTCATACCGCTTTATCAACCATACCCATACGCCCGACAATACTGTTTCATTGTCTTCAATGAGCAAGATACTATCTACGTATAGTACAAGAAATACCACCACGTTTCCATCACTCTTTTCAATACACAAGACCCATCCGATCATTGATTTGATCCATGTCACTGGATTACCTCATCAAAACGGATGCTTCATGATCTTGAAGCTTGCTTTAGTCCATGAATGGACACTTTTAAGCTTACTATAAAAATGCTATTGGTATTTTTCAATGAATCACTCTAGTTGCTTCACATAGATGTTTTCCTCAAGACTTCCAATCAGGAAAGCTGTCTTGACATCTATTTGCTGTTCCTCATAGCTGCAATAAATAAAAGAATCCGGATCAATATAAGCACAGCTACCAGCGAACATGTTTCCTCATAATCGAACCATTTCTTTCTGAGTATACCTTTTCGCAACAAGCTTTGCTTCCAAGGATTTCACCTTTCCGTATGATCCTCTTTTATTTCCTATTGACCACTTGCAATAGATTTTACACCATTTAGTGGTCATACAAGTTCCCAGACTTAATATAGAATCCGTAGATTCTATTTCAACATTCATTGCAACTTACTAAGATTCTGCATTTTAATCTTGTAGTGCTATGTCGTATCCGTGGGACAATACCATGTTTATTAGGGATCAAGTCTCACGACTCTCCCAACACATATATTTTATGGGTTGTCAAACAACCCTCCCACTACGATAAAGTACTACATGTAATTGTGTATCAGACGTGACACGCGTTGCAGTTTACCTTGTGGCATATCCTCTTGTACACTTGGTACTTTAACTTTGTGTTTTACTCTCACTTTCTTTAGAACAACTCATACATGGGGTTTGTGATTTATTACATAGTCCTTTTCCAAAAAATCCAGTGTTTGTGTTGACAATCACCCTTCGATCTTTTGGACTAAATAAATCACTCTCCATTTTTCTAGGATATCCCATATACAGACAAATGTTCCACGAATTACTGTATCTAGGGCATATCCATAAAATGAATTTAATTATTCCAAAGAATTCATCATCTATCTAATCATAACCATAGGAGCCTTATTCCTTCTATCCACCACACCATTCAGCTGGGGCATGCCCGGTGTAGTCAACTTGAGATTTAATCTCAACTTCTGATTCATAGCTCCTAACTATCCTAAGAGGTATTCACCATCACGATTGAATCGTAATGATTTGATATATTTTCCATGACGCTTCACTGTACCAGCCTTACAATTCTTGGATTAATCAAAGAACATAGACATGCAGTGCATCAAATAAATATATTGGTATCTAGAATAATCTTCAAATATTCATAACCACCTCTCGCCTGGATAATATTAGGTTCGCTTGAATCAGAATGAACTAATTCCAACATATATATCTTTGGCTCTACACCCCACAGCCTTGAAAAGGCAGTTTATCATTTTTACTTCCAAGCAAGACTCGCAAGTCTGATAGTTCCCATTTCAGATAAACCTTACGGTCTATCGGCTATCAACTTTTGAATCCTACTTAAGTAAAATGAACTAATCTTAGACGCCAAATGTATATTTAGTTCACCTTTGAAGGTTCCTTTCTCTTACTAATATTAGAAGATGCATTATTAATTATTATCTGTTGCATCTGTGGGATGTACATGATTCAAGAGTATACATATTATCCACCAACGTACTTTAACAGATTACAACTCTATCATTCATTATAATGACCATGTCATTTAAATAAAATGGAGTATCCATCTATTAATGCATAGAAACCGAAATCAAATTCTTTCTATGAAAATGTACGTAAAGACAATTTCATAAAATCAAATGTTTATTCATATCGTAAGATAAATAAACAACTTCCACTGCAACAGCCACTACTCTCATAGTATTGTCCATGTATAAAATAATCTTATCCTCACTTAGTAATAAATATTTAGTGATTCCGGTATCTACACAATGTATAAGTAGGTGCCATCACTAATCATGCTTCAACGACTAGCAAGTAAGATTCTATCCTTGTTCACTCCTTTTATGAAATTGGATTTCTTTACCACATGTTTTGTCAGAAGTTTCCCACCATATACAACCTCTTGTAATTCAAGAGAAACTTACTCAAAACATCTAGGCAATTATGAAGAATAAAATTGACTTAGGTTTCCCCTTCAACTTCTATTCCATGTATTTCCAATTCATTCATCAAATTCAATCATGACCTACCGCCTTTTAAATTACTCAAGTATCCGAAGAGTTACATGAGACCATCATATTTCTATGAACCTCTCATCTCTTCACTAGAGACTTTAATAGGCATCATGAGACGTCCTTTGTGAGAACACACATGTATTTTCTTAAGCAGTAAAATCAAAACCAAGATTCTTTTCTAATCATCTAATTTAGACAAGTAAATATAATTTCTTTTAGTTAATAATAAGTGAGATAAAATCATTTGAAAATCAGAGAATCACAAATAAATATACCGATCAAAACTTCGAATTTTATCCTTTTATATTGATTTCCTCAAAATAATATAAAAATAAAATTCACCGACATCTCAAGCACCGTGAGTCTGCAAGCCACGATAGTGTGGACGTTTACAAACCCGAACATTTACAAGAGAAGGTTTTACCCATTAATTTCATTTGTCAACCTAACTTTATGACAAAATAATTAATAGTCGGTTCCTCTTTAGCCATGCAAATAAAAGCAGTGACTCCGATGGGGAGGATACTTATTATTTACACCTAAGTGTACACCATTATTTGACTCCAAGTCCGCGGCCCAAGCTTATGTGCCTTACAGATGGAGAAGTACACACGCGCTCGGATAACTTCCTACAGTCATCAATTATAAGTCTGTACAGTGATCCGCACATGAACTCATCCGATAGGGAGGAAGGTCTATTCCAACGCGCAAGTTCATATGCATCACATTACAAACATAATTATTTAAAGAAGTCTGTCCCAGCAATCCATGAATAAACTCATCCGATGGGGAGGAAGGCTCTAATGCCGACGCGCAAGTTTATTCACATTGCTAACAAACCAATAATGGAGGCCGCGGGAATTTTTACCAATCCCCTCTCCCACTTAGTTATTCAACACCGAGGGTTTTTACATGCATATAATATTTAAAAATAAAATACGCAACGCTAGCATGCTTCTATTACGGCACATAAGGCAGTAAATCACAGAGAGTCATGCATACATATATAACAATAATCAATAATTAAATTAATCATTAACAGTTATATATCAGCGAATTCGTTTGTTCGCCACCAGGCACGAATATCAGCAAAGACTTCCAGACTATCAAATTTTCAAAATTTCTAGATTGTCCAATTTTCGAAACCATCGATATCGACCGTCGATGTCGTCCAGATTATCAAAATCATCGATATCGACTAGATTATCAAATATTCGAAAAACATCAAGATTATCAAAATTTCAAAACTATCGATATCGATCGTCATATCGTCTAGATTATCAAAATCATCGATATCGACGAGCAACCATATATAACAATAATAGATAATTAAATCAATTATGTCAGTTATATATTAGGAATCAATTCAACATCCATATATAACAATAATAGACAATCAATTATAGCAGTTATATATTAGGAATTAATTCGAAATTCATATATGACAATAATAGATTATTAAATTAATTATAGCAGTCATATATTAGGAATTAATTCGACATCCATATATAACAATAATATACAATCTATTATGGCAGTTATATATTAGGAATTAGTTTTCCTAAAATTGGATGTCTTATCCAACACTCTAGCAATACATGCATATAATATACCAAATATAATACGCAATCTAGCATGCTTATAAGACAATAAATCATAAAGATCAGGCATCCATATATATATAACAATAATAGACAATTAAATCAATTATGACAGTTATATATATTAGGAATAAAAACGCCTCTAAATATTAATGTCTTGTCCGACACTCCTACTGTGGAATCGATGCCTTACGCAACAAGCAGGATTGCTTGTGCCCCAAGACGTCCATCGTCATATTCCACCATCAGGGAGCGCCCCAAGTGCCTTGACGAGCGCCCCTCGCCCGGACTGTCGCTCGTCCAAGGGCCTACTTGCACGGAATCAAGTTCAGCCCAACGCGCAACATCAAACTACACCAACTGTCGTTCAGGGTTCGCAACTGTAAGAACCTGGGAATCCAATCTTCACCGTCCAGAATCTAAACCTGTGAGTTTTGAACATGCTGTCCAAATTACAGGTCAATCCAACGGTTAGATTGTGAGAAACAGCTCTTTTCCCTCGACTGCGCAGAACATAATCGTCCAAAAAACTGCTTCTGTTTTCGGTGTATTCCCGACAACACAAAGCTCCAAATACGATCTCCACCATTCAGAATGTACATCCACAAAATCCGAACGTGCTGATCAAAAATCAGCCTGATCCGACGGTTGAAACTCTGGTTATTGCCTCTGCAATATCACTGCGCTGGATTTTCTCTCAATTTCTTCCTTCCATGTGAAATTGACGAACAGTTTTCGTCGAATCCTCTCACACACAACCATCAACGAACAGATATGATATAGGGTATATTTCACATAGGGATATTCATGGTTTGCGCAGTAAAATCAAAACCCTAAATATGCGATCCTAATTTTGAAAAATTAATCACATAAACCCTAGCCTAACGTGTTACGCTTCACCACGAAACCGAAGCTCTGATACCAATTGTTGGCATTCGATCATTTGGTTAACGTGAACCGTTAGCATACCATGCGTTTCTAACACAGCGGAAGCAATAAATTATAGAAACGATTACCGTTCACCATGGTATGTTGATGAAGATTAATTCTCGCAGGCAGCCTGCGCAGTCCCACGAGAATGGCCATAACTTCCTCGTCTGATATTGGAATTGAATGATCTTTGCGTTCAGACGATCCTCTCTTCGACGGATTTCCTTCAGTATATTGATCATCAAATTCTGAGCACTATACGAATTTATACAAATTTCGCAAGGTCGCGGACAGCAGCAGCAAACTACCTTCTGATCTTCTGCTGTATGTCCCAAGTCCGATCTCGACGTCGTATGGGCGACGATCTACGAGACCTCCTCAATCTGTTCTCAACTCTCATCACACGTGAATAATCAGTTAGATTAAATTAGGGTTCCAGATAAGCTGAGGTGACTTATATACATGGGCTACAGCAGGGACCAGGAGGAGAAATTGGGTTGGGCCTCCATTGGGCTTAAGTATCCAAGCTTAGCCCAAAGCTTATACTTAAGTCCAATAATAATAATATATTCCACTAAAATATTATTACTGCACTGCCTTTCCAATCCCAAAATTACGTTTTGGGCTCCTTCTTATTATGAGCCCGTTAGTCTCCCCATGTTTAAGATATACAATGTCCATTAATTAATTTAAGTTACTGACAACTCAATTAATTAATATCTTATCCAAGAGTAGTACCACTCAACCTCATTATCATGTCGGAATAAATTCCACCTGCAGGGTTTACATGATAATCCTTATGAGCTCCTCAAGGGGACATCATCAACCTATGACGGACATGGATTCCTTCTACAATCAACAACACACCATAGAAATAGCACTACTTCCCAACTCACCGAGTTTATTAATTTAATTACATGTAAATCTCACCCATTGATGAATCAAAGAAATACATACTGCCCTATGTGTCGAGGTTATTGTATAGGGATTAAGAGCACGAACATCCATAATAACTGAGATCAAGTTCTCCTATAAGTCAGTATAAATCGAACGATCTCAAGCGGTCCTGCTCAATACACACAAGTGCACTAATGTGATTCTATAGCCAAGACAAGCTAATACCAAACCACACTACAACCATCCCGATAGAGAGTCCCCGTCTATCTCGGTTGTGAGCATCTGTTTATACTTTATAAGGAAACTGATAATATGATCTTCCGCGTGTTGTCGCACAACATATTATCTACAGTATAAAGTAAGTGGACTATTGCATCGAACATATAAATAAATTATAAGATGCAATCATTTGATCATATGATTCTCATTTCAAATTAATTGTTATAACATTGTTCATACAAAAAGCTAGACTTTTAGTATACAATCCAACAACTATAACTTAGGAACTTGAGAAGTTCAAACGTCATCAGGATGACGATCTGAAAGCTCGATGCTACATGTTAGCATCCATGTCAAATGAGCTGTAGAGACAAAATGAGGATCAAACCTCTGCTTATGTTATTCTTAAACGCCTTGAAAACTTATTTGGCGAGAATAGCAGGCAACAAAGATATGAGATATCTAAAGAGCTCTTCCGCAGTCACATGGCTGAGGGCTCTTCAGTCCAGGAACATGGATTGAAGATGATAGCCCTAATGAAACGACTCACGTCTTTGAAAGTTGAGGTTCCACCTGAGCTTTGCATTGACTTGATGTTGTAGTCTCTACCTCCTTTATTTGACACATTTGTTGTCAACTATAATATGCATAACATGGCGAAAAGTCTCACTGAACTTATCAACATGTTAAAGATAAATGAGTCCACCATGAAAAGGGATAAATCAGTCATGTTTGTTGGATCCACTTCTGGATCTAAGGCTGCAAAGCCAAAGAAAAAGAAGGAAAAAAGAAAGAGTTTCAACAATCCCAACAAACTGTAAGCAAATAGAGGTGTCAAGAAAAAGAAAACTTCTCAGGCCAATGATAAGTGTCACCACTGCAATCAAACTGGACACTGGAAAAGGAACTGCAAGGATTACCTTGCAACCCTGAAGAGTTCAGGTATTTATTATGTTGAAGTTAACTTATCTGTTAACGATACTTCTTGGGTATTAGATATCGGCTGTGCCTCACACATTTGTAATGATTTGCAGATGATGGAAAGAAGTAGAAAGCTAGAAACAGAAAAAATGATTCTAAGGCTGGGGAATGGAGCAAAGGTTGCTGTATTAGCCGTAGGAACTATTCATCTAGCTTTAAATAATGATTTAGTCTTGGTTTTGAACAATTGTCTTTATGTTCCAGAGATTATTAAGAACATTATCTCTATTTCTGTTTTGGATAGAGAAGATTATTGTTTTAAATTTGAATATGGAAGTTGTTCAATTTCTAAATGTTCTTCTTTAATCACTACTTGTATATTGATGAATGGTTTATATACCTTGACTCCCCAAAATTTCATTCTTAATCTTCAAAAAAATAAAAGAAAATTGAATAACCGTAGTTCTATCACATTATGGCTTGCAAGATTAGGTCATATTTCTAAAAAAAGGATAAATAAGTTGGCACAATTGCTTGACCTAAAGGACGAGCAAGAACTACCAATATGTGAGTCCCGCCTCAAGGGAAAAATGACCAAATCTTCATTTATTGGGCAAGTGGAGTGAGCTACACGTCTATTGAAATTAGTTTATACAGATGTATGTGGGCCATTAAGTGTTAATGCTCGTGGGAACTATAGCTACTTCTTAACCTTTACCAATGACTTCTCTAGGTATGGTTACGTGTACCTATTAAGGTACAAATATGAAGTTATTGAAAAGTTTAAAGAATTCAAAACTGAAGTAGAGAAACAAACTGACTTAAGTATAAAAGCACTTCGATCAGATCGAGGAGGCGAATACTTAAGTGCTGAATTTCTAGATTATCTAAAAGAGAATGGGATTCTCTCACAGTGGACTCCTCCTGGCACTCCCCAGCTCAATGGAGTTTCGGAATGTAGGAATCGAACCTTGATGGACATGGTTCGATCTATGATGAGTTTTACTTTATTACCTCTTTCTTTTTGGGGCCATGCTTTAGAAATGACAGCACACCTATTAAATAGGGTGCCTTCTAAGGACGTCCCTACTACACCTTATGAGATGTAGTGTGGCAAAGCACCCTCGTACAAATACCTTTGGGTGTGGGGATGTGACGCTTACGTGAAGCAACAAATGGGAGATAAATTGGATATGAGATCCAAAATGTGTAAGTTTGTTGGATATCCAAAGAAATCAATTGGATATTACTTCTACGATACCTAGGAACAAAAGGTGTTTGTTTCAAGAAATGCTACATTTCTTGAAGAAGAATTTCTATCTGATAGAAATGGAAAACTCGTAGAACTTAAAGAATTTCAAGAAACAACAAACCTCCCAATCGCAGTGAGTGAACAACCAGTAGAAACTGGGGCATCTGATACATAACCTCTTAGGAGATCCGAAAGGATACCTAAGTTACCTAATAGGTATACTTTGTTATTGGAAAACAAAGAAGAGGGGCTCCTCTTGGATAATGATTCAAGAAGCTATGGAGAGGCAATTTCAGACATTGACTCAAAGAAATGGCAAGAAGCAATGCAATCCTAGATGGACTCCATGTACTCTAACAAAGTATGGACTTTGGTAGACCCACCAGAAGGAACAGTTCCTATTGGATGCAAATGGGTTTACAAGCGAAAGCTTGGAGCTGATGGGGAGGTAGCAACCTATAAGGTAAGACTGGTTGCTAAAGGTTATTCTCAAAAACAAGGAATTGACTATGAGAAAACCTTTTCACCACTAGCAATGCTGGAATCCATTCGAATTTTATTAGCTATATCTGCATATTATGACTATGAGATATGGCAAATGGATGTAAAGACTACTTTTCTTAATGGTAACGTTAAGGAACAAATCTATATGAAGCAACCTGAGGGCTTTATATCTAGTGGGAGTGAGCAAAAGGTTTGCAAGCTCCAAAGATCCATTTATGGGCTTAAACAAGCTTCGAAGAGTTGGAACATTCGATTCGATGAATCATTTGATTTTCAAAAGAATCCGGATGAACCATGTGTATAAGAAAGTTAATGAGAGTGCAGTTGCTTTTATTGTGCTCTGTGTTGATGACATCCTACTTATTGAAAACGATATAGGAATGTTGCAGTCAACAAGAACTTGGTTATCTAAACAATTCTCTATGAAGGACTTGGGAGAAGCATCGTTTATTCTAGGAATAAAGATCTATAGAGATAGATCTAAAAATATGATCGGACTATCCCAATCCATGTACATAGATAAGATACTAAATAGATTTAGTATGGAAGAATCTAAACGAGGATTCTTGCCAATGAGTCATTGGGTTTCACTTTCTAAGGCTATGTCTCCTAAGACGCCAGAAGAAAGAGAAAGAATGACTCGCGTGCCTTATGCTTCAGCAATTGGAAGCATAATATATGCAATGCTGTGTACAAGACCTGATGTCGCGCATGCTCTAAGTATCACGAGTATTTATCAGTCAAATCCAGGTAAAGAACACTGGAAGGTCGTCAAGATGATCCTTAAGTATTTGAAAAGGACTACGGATATCTTTTTGATATACGACCCTAGAAAACTGAAATTAGAAGGATATACTGATTCTAGTTTTCAATCTGATGTGCATGACTCTAAGTCAATGTCAGGTTATATATTCACTTTGAATGGTGGTGCAGTAAGTTGGAAGAGTTCCAAATAAGAAACTACTTCAGATTCCATCACTGAAGCTGAATACATAGCTGCATCAGATGCAGCGAAGGAAGCTGTATGGATCAGGAACTTTATCTAAGGGTTGAGTATAGTTCCATCTATTGTTGATCCAGTAATGATATACTGTGATAACAATGGAGCCATTGCATAAGCAAAGGAACCAAGATCTCATCAAATATCCAAGCCTATCTTGAGAAAATACCACTTGATTAGAGAAATCATGGGGAGAGGCGATATCGTTATGGATCGAGTCGCTTCAACAGAAAATATAGCAGACCCACTGACTAAGCCTTTGGCTCAAAAGGTATTTGAGAAACATCTTGAGAAGATGTGACTTAAATATATGGGTAATTGGAGCTAGGGCAAGTGGGAGATTGTTAGAGTAGTATGCCCAGCGCATCAATTAGATTGGATAATTGTACTCTTTATATTTTGAATATAAACAATCTCATTGGAAATTATATTATTAAAGACTGTTTTTAATTTATCTATTTTATGCATTATAACATATGCTTATTAGATAAAGTCCCTAGACCAATTTAAGCTAAAATGTATGGTTATGCATATGATGGTGATCATGGAATTTATACATAGAGCTTTGGTCTTAAACATGGTTCCGAGTCAAGAATTTTTCTAAATGGGACAATGAACAATTCAGTAAAGACTCGTACATATGATGAATGCTCGTCGAACGAGAATATTATATTCCATCAATATTAGTATTGTGACACAAATTCATATATGTGGATACTTATTAGAGAATAAGTTTATCAAACATGATCCATAGGAAATTCTTATTGGATATGTCAAATTAGAATTTTTTAATTACGATAGTACACGATTAGTCTTTAGATTTGAAGCACCATGGTAGTCTTGTGTACTTCTTCTAATACTTAGATTTATCTTCTGATTGTTTAGCAATCATAAATGGGGTATGCTGGGTATTATATTGATGTACATAGAGACTTGTGTGTGGCTAAGATAGAATCTGACACTTTTCTAAGATAAGAGAATCTCCTATATGTATTTCATTGTTAATAATTTAAAGACCTTGGCCAAGGTAATGAGAATAAAGATTCATAATGAATCATTGTAACATGAAATAGAAACACATTTATTGAGTTAGTAAAATTTCGACTAATATTCCTACTCTAGACTCAATCGGGAGATTAACTGTTAGAAAGATCGTACGTGTATGTCACTCGTTAATTTGAAGATTTACTCGCTATTTCACCTAACACTAGAAGATCACGCTACTTGCTAGGTGTTACCGTGATTAGTAGGTTCTTGAAATTAATTAGTTAATTTCAAGTGAATTAATTAATTAGATTAATTAATATAATGATTGTTATTTATAAGTTACAAGTGTTGTAAGCCTACTACTAGAGTTAGTAGTGAACCTAAAGGATCACACCTTAATTTGAATAAACAATTTTTATCAATTGGAACAATAGTTAAATTGTTAACTATTTATTACAATTAAATAATTTGATTATTTAATTAGAATTAAGATAATGGAATTTATATATGATATATTTCCATAATGGTGAATGCATTATAAATATTTAAAGATAATGAGATTTATATATGATATATTTCCATAATGGTGAATGCATTATGAATATTTAAAGATAATGGAATTCATATATGATATATTTCCATAGTGGTAAATGCATTATATAATTTTAAAGATAATGAGATATATATATGATATATCTTTCTTTCCATTTTAATATACATGTATCGACTCTTTCATGTTTTAAGGAAGAAAAATCGATACTTCATGTACCATTTTTCTTGATGAAAGTATCAGCATTTTGTGTTTTGAGGAAGAGAGGAAATAGTTTCCTTTTAAGTTAAAAATCTTTGCTTATTCATTTTGTGAACAATTTTGGAGAATAATTAAATTGATAATTATTCTTCAATTTGTTTTCTCTTATCAAAAGTTGATACCGGAAACGTTTATTGATATCAACAGTTTTACACTACTAGCGAAATGTAACATCTGTGTTGTTTATTCAATTGGTGGATTACTTTAGAGGGGATACACTTGGATCCCTTATTGAGAAGAACGGTATTTTAGCCACAATTCGGGAATTGATTCCCTCATTCGAGGTGAAACATTTTCATGTATTTAATAAATATGATTTATTAATTTTGAAAATTTTCAAATTCCGTTGCGTTCACCCGGATCGCTATAACGAACCCAACATTTTCCTCCATTTTGGGCCAGCCACCAGTCGATCCAACTTTCCATCTTCGAATAGTCTGAGGAGTTCGGTCAACAGATCTCGGCATTTGTTGGTGTCGTGGCCGATGGATTTGTGGTATTTGCAGAATTTTTTCTTATTTAGCTTGGCTGGATCTGAGCGTATCCTAGGCAGGGGACTGAGCAGGTTGTTGTCTTTTATCTTGCTGAATATCTCTTCGGGTGTGAGTTCGAGCAACTCTATCATCTCCTGAATTTGGTCATTGTCTAGGAATGGTTTGAAAGAAGAGGGTGCCTTATAATCTTTTTCCCCTTTTCTCATTTTCTTATTGTCTTCCTTAGGGTCGACTTTAGACTTCTTATATTCTTCGAGAATTTCGTAACTATGGATGAACGCTTGGGCCACGACCATGAAGGCTGCGTAGCTATTCGGCATTTTCTGCTGGCAGCTAGTCCACATGGGAGACTCCGGGAGTAGGGCGGCGGTTGCCAGAATGGTTGATGTTTCGTCTGATACTTCTATTATGTTAGCGCGCTGTTCGATGAATCTCTTCATGAAGTCCTTCAAGGACTCCTTTGGACCTTGCCGTAGGCAAGCTAATTTCTGCTTAGGTTCTTTTCCCTGTCCCAAATATTCAAAGTGGGACGAGAAAGCCATGGCGAGTTGTGCCCAGGAGTCGATGGAGTTAGCGGGGAGAGATTCGAACAACGAGTGTGCCTTGTCTCCCAATGTCAAGGAGAACATCTTACATCGATCCTCTTCTAAAACCCTTGTGCCAGCATCCACCCAACATGTTTATTGAGGTGCGAGACTGGGCTGGATTCGCCGGCATATTGGTGGATTTGAGGGATTTGAATCTTTTTCATGGTGACTGCCATGATCACCCTGTGGGTGAAAGACGACCTTTCGGATTTCGGGTCCTTCTCTCCATCTAATCGAGTCGTGATTGTTGCTATTTTCACCTAGATTTTAGTGTCTTTTTGCATGTCTTTTCATATTATTTTATCCATATTTCATGTGTTATTTGGTTGTATTATATATTTTCATGGAAATATGTGTGAATGAGCCTAAACAAGTTAAAAACAGGTTAAAATGGAGTCGGGAGCTGAAACGAGCAAGAATCGAACATACGGAACCCAAATCGAGTTGCATGGTGCAACTCGAGTTGTCAACTCGAGTCGAGTATGTGCCCAAAAGTTGTCTAGAATCGTCCAGTAGCTTAACTCGACTTGGGAGAGCTAACTCGACTTGGGAGAGCCAACTCGACTTGCAGCTCGAGTCGAGCTGCGTCTCTCCAAGTCGAGTAGCAAGTCGTGCGGAGCAGGACAGGAGTTCAAAATCATCATGTGTGCTTACTCGAGTTGCAAGTTGCAACACGACTTGGCAACTTGAGTTGAGTAGGGCCTCCGGAGTCAGATCAGTTTTAGAATCTCGTAACACCACCTAACAGGCGAGAGCTCGAGTTGGCCACATGAGTCGAGCTGTATAGCTCGAGTTGTATTACATGCAGCTCAACTCGAGCTGCTAACTCAAATAAGAAAGGCCAAGTCGAGTAAGGGCATTTTGGGCCAAAAAAATGGATTTTCACCTGTCAATGTGTGTAAGTATGTGTAAAAAGCCCAGTTGATGATTAATTCGTGGCCCAATTTGGAGAGGGTATAAATAGCTTCAAGTTCAACATTTCAAGGGAGATTGGATATTCCACACAAGGGTTTCACTCCTACACCTAGATCACATACTATTTCTTCCATTTCACACCGTAATCTTCATCCATTCTTCATCCCTTTCATTTGGGTGTTAAAGACCTCAAGAATTCAAGAGCTAGAGGTGGAGATCAATGAGTGTTGAAGATTCTCTATAAGGAATTGTAGGGAAGATTTACATCTCTTTTGTTTTTCATTTGGATCTAAGACTATGAATATGTGTAATGATTCATTTATGTGTTTTGTTACCATTATCATGTTAGGCTAATCCCTCTAGTGGGATTAGGAATATGAAGAGCACACTAGATTTATATTATTATGTGGATTAAATTAATTTTTAACTAATGATGTTGGTTTCTATTCATGGGCTTTAATTATTGTGATGGCATGGTTTGTTGTTCATGAATGATTATTGGTTATATGGATTGTTGATCAATGAATGATTTATGATAATTAAGTGCTATTATAATGTTCATGTGTATATTGCTTGGATTGAGATGGAAACGACTCTCTTAAGTATTAGAAAGGCATGAATAGACATCGAGTTTGAGTTTGACCGAAAGGATATTTGAATTCGATGAGGGGAACCAATCCATTCGTTAGCTCTGGTACACAAAAAGGGAGAGTTAATTCTAATTAGTACCTTTTAAGGGAGAATTGGGAGTTAATTAGTACCTAGATGGAAGAGGTTAATGTTGAGCTTTTATCTTAAGTACTTTTGGGAGTCTCAAGTGGATCAACAATATTTGTAACCCGAAAGGGAGCTTAGGATACCATCATGATCACCCTTAATCTACATCAATTGAGTTGAATTCTCTTTGCATGATAATATGAATTGAATGTGCTTGGATGATTCTAATCCCATGTTTTTCCATACTTGAACTTTAGTACCTATTTTCTTTTCTCAGTAATCATATTTACTTGTCATTTCTCTTATTTGCTATTTTATTTACTTGATACTTGTTTTAGTTGTTAATTTCAAACTCAAAAAACCTATCATCCTTACAAAAGCGACATAAACATGAGCTCACGTATTTTGCTAATCCAAACCTAACTCCTTTGTGGATTCGATAATTTTATTTCTTGGGATATACTACTACAATGATCGAGTATTCTTGCTCGTGAGTATCAAATATTCAAACAAGTTGCCTCCTCAGCGCGCTTATTTCCTCGTCATGCAGTTGCTTAAGTCGGGCGACAGGATCGTCCCCCGCGCTTTCTCCCACCTGCTCATGTCGAGCCTTCGCGGGATCTGGTCCCAGTCGATCTTTGGCATTTATGCGTCCAGTCATGTGTGCGGGGGATCGATTGGGGATCGAGTTAACGTGGGACGTCATCTTTCTCCGTTCGCATCCCTCATCTACCACTTTCTGGGCCTTCTTTGGCTCTTTATGTGTATCATTTTGGCTCATCCGTTCATGTACCGACCTCCTAGGCGGAGTCCATTCATGTTGTCGCTCGTTCGTTTGTTCTGTTGAACTTTCTTCGAGGCTGAAGCTGAGCCTCCGACTGGCAGTCCTTGGTTCCATTGCTCGCTTTCCTTTCATCTGTTTGAGAAGGTCGAAGTACTTTTGCCGGAAATCAGTCTGTGAGTCGTCTTCTTCTGGGTACGTGTCATGTGGCGGAACTTTCTTTTCTATAGTTCGGGGGAGATTAGAGTCCTCTTGTCGGCGCCGATAGGTGGTCCATCAGCCCTACTAGGGGTGGCTTCGTCTTGCTCATCTACCATTTGACGCACAGTTGGGTCGGGGCGAACTGAAGATGGCAGTCGGCTCGGAGGTTCAAAGGGTGCGCCCTTCCTCTAGCACCAAATGTAGCTTGTCAGAGTCTAATACCTTCCTAATGACAGATTGATGTGGCTTTATAGGGTGATGAGGGGTTAATCTGTGTTAAGCTAACGTAGAAGAAGTGAGTTGCCCCCCTAGGCATGTCTGTGCCTTCTTTTTAGGGGGTGAATGATTGATTATATTATTATGGGTAGTTCCCATATTTATATTGGATAATCTGACGTCACCCGTATCTGGGCAAGTTGCTAGATTATTGTGTACAATGCGAGCATTAAATGCGTTTAGCCTCATGCGACTATTTTAAGATTCGATCTAGGATATCCTCTATGTAGATATCTCGAAGGATATCTGCGTATCTCAACCAATTGGATCAAGTGGCCTAGTGGCTTTAGTCAGGCGGTCACTCCCCCAGAATTTCGGGGGACTTCTGGGCTATTACTGGGCTGTGGGGCTAATAAGCCCAGTGGATGAACAGGAATGGAGGCCCAATCTAAGAAGTCATACCACACAATTTAAAAATAAAAATAAAAATTTGATAGTCTTTTTTGCCAAAATCTCAAAGGTTGGGGTTTTTCTTGCAATCAACTAAAAGCTGACGTGGCAAGGTCAATGCCACGTCAGCGGTCGGGCAGGCTTCAGCTGCCCGATGGGTGCGAATTGCAGAAATATGAAAGGTCATGGTTTTTTTTGCAATTTTATAAAAATCAAGATTAATTTGCAATCCGTTAAAAGTTTGTGGTTTTTAACGCAATTAACCCTATTCCTTATGACTTTCAATTTGCAATCAATCTGTCGGGGAAACAACCCTTGTAATGGTTCATGAATCATAGAGTCTTCCTCTACACTTGTAGTATGTGCTTGTCTTCAATCCACCGGATGACCACTTCAACTCTCCCTCTCTTCATTTTAGCCATGTTTTTTGTTTAAACATGTGATGCAAAAAGCTGCAGCTCTTCTTCCTGTGGCCTCATTCGCAATATTAGCTTCCCCTTCCGACTCAAACACGATCCTAAGCACTGTGGTCATCCCGACTATGAATTAGAATGCGAAAACAATACCACCACAGTTATGTACCTCAACTCCCACAAACACCTAGTGAAAGCTTCACCATCAGACTGGTTGATGATTCCATAGACAGCAATAACACCTGCTGTTTCCCCAACTATTCCTCATATTCGTACAACTTCAGTCATATATGCTCGTTATCATCCTTACAGCATCTGGAAGTAGGGATATTTCAGTTATGATCAACACAATGAGGTAGCTTTGCCTATAAATTTCATGAGCTGCACACATCCATTTAACAACTCTTCAACCTACACAGAATTACCCACTCAATGCCTCTGATTTACAATTCATGGAACACCACAACTATGTACATAAAGGTGGGCCACATGAATGCCTCTGATTTAAATTGATCAAATAGTCATCACATCCTGGAATTTCACGGATTTGAAGAATGTTTCGCTTTCAGAAATCCACCACTCTCTGCTCTACGGTTTTGAGCTCTCTTGGCACACCTATCCATGTTCCAAGTGTAGACAAATACAGGATTGTTATGTTGGGCAAGACCGTACAGCCACTTGCTATGAAATAATATCCCCTTATTGGCCTGCCATGCTTGCTGCGCTCATCATGCTGGGTACGTTAGCTCCTCAGTCTTTGATGTGATGTTAAGTAAATTTAGGTAAAGTAGAATAAATTTAAAGATCCATTTCCATCATATTTAAGGATCATTTACTTTACTACAAAATATGATGCGATGGCCTTCTTACAGGCATATCGATTTATATACATGTAAGAATAATTCTATTCTTCTCTTCAATGATAATGGATTGGTAACAGCAGCACATACCATTTCATCAAACATTATATATATATATATTTCTCTAATTTGATTTATCTGGTGAATTGCATTGCAGTTTCACTCAATCTGGATAGGTACGCTCTTTATTCCTAGCAAATGTTTACTCTTGTGATTTTTATATATTCCTACACTCTCTTTATTTGGAGTATATTCTTTTAGGACATCTAATCTAAGCAGATCATCTTTCCTTTATCTCCTTATTACTTCCAGGGCTCGCTTTAATAGCAAGATTCATCATTCTATTTCCTTGCTTTATGGGATTTGTAATTTACAAGTTTCGACCAAGGCATTTGTCCGTGTTTGATGCAATAGAAAACTTCACTCATGCCAATCAGGTATTCCTATTCAGACATAAACAGAATGTCAGCAGGTTTTCGACAAAAACTAGGCCAAGGAGGATACGGTTCAGTTTATAAAGGGAAACTCCGAAGTGGCCACCATGTGGCTGTCAAACTTCTTGCAAATCCCGGAGCCAATGACCGAGACTTCATGAATGAAATTTCAACCATCGGAAGGATCCATCATGTTAATGTTGTCACACTTGTTGGATATTGTGCTGAAAGATCCGTATACGACTTCATGCCTAATGGTTCTCTTGAAAAGTACATCCTTCGTCACTCCTTGGATCAAGTACAAGATTGCAGTGGGAGTAGCTAGAGGGATTGAGTATTTGCACCGAGGGTGCGACATCCAAATCTTACAAGCCTCACAACATACTTCTCGACGAAAAGTTTGTACCAAAAATGTCAGATTTTGGTCTAGCAAAATTTTGCGGCACAGATAAGAATACAGTGACACTGACTGCAGCTAGAGGGACAGTAGGTTATGTTGCTCCTGAGCTCATGAACAGAGGTTTTGGTGAAGTCTCTTACAAAGCTGATGTCTACAGCTTTGGGATGTTGTTGATAGATATGGTGGGCTTAAAGAGGGAGTTGAAAGGGGAGGATGAAAATTCTAGTCAGTATTTTCCGGATTGGATATATGAGTGCTTTGATCAAGGCAAGGACATTGAATTTGAAAAAAGTAGCGATGAAGAAGAGAGTGAGGAGACAAGGAAAAGTAGTATTAGATATGGATCAAAGTTCAGCTGATGCTACCTCCTCACGACTTTGCCCCTAGTCTAGAGATTAGTGTTGATGATGTATAAAGTTTGATGTCTAGTATTGTAAAATGAAATTGTGTAACTATGACTAGATGAGACATGTCCAGAGTTCCCATCTTCTCAGTAGTTTCTTCAAGTTTAATATCCAGACTTGTTTATCCAACTTTCTTCTCAATTAAATTGCATTTCCCCCAAATTTCAAGGTATTTAAAATGTAATTTGTGGTGCATGAATTGTCAAGTCATCTCTATCAAGTCTGCTAATGGTGGTCCATCCGTCAGACATTTTTGCCCTTGAGCCTTTAAATAATGAAGACTGTTTGTTGTCTGTTTCCCTCAGAAAACAATGAATCGTGTCCTCAGATGTTTCTGTCTCTTGATTTTCCTCCAAATATTTAATTACATGAGTCCTCACATCTACACCCCTTGTTCCTGTCCCAGTATCAGCTTCCATTTCCGATTCATGATACATCATCCCACCAACGCCTTTAATACAATGAATGCCTCAAACGCAAACCACATCACATTTAACCACTCATCGCTACTTTCATATTCCACTGTGCATGAATTTGAAATCACTTGGAAAAGGAATCCAACTAACAACTACACACAAACAGCATTTTGCATCCTTCATTTTCTCTTCAACCTGTCTGCACTTATCTTAATTACCTTTCTCATCATCATGCCTGCAATACTAGGTAAATTAAAATATATCCTCTGTTATCTGATGACGTCTTTCTAGAATGTTCTAATGAACATGCAGTAGTATTATTTATAGGGTTTCTGGGCATTCCAGCCATTGGATTCACCATTGCCTTTCTCGGATTTTGCTTCCTTAATAAAATGAAATGGCTGTTTAACTGTGAGAATTCTTCCATAAACACTCTGTATTTCTAGAATATATATATTTTCCCTCACGAGTCATAACGTATGAGGTGGTGCTCTTGCAGATCTAATTTTTCTGGGGCAGCTTCTGATCTTCATAGGTGAGATCTTTATTTATAATTAAACTGAAATTTTTTTAAAGGAAGAAGTTTTTGATTTTTATTTTTACTTGCAGTACTGGTGATCACCATTAGAATTCTCGTTGAGAAGACAAGAACAGATGAAAGAACATGGGCGACACCCACATGAGAAGAAAAGCTAAGAAGATTGGAAATCTGTAATAATATGGAGTACAATTTTGAAATTACTACTCCATTTTTCAACTTAAATTTTCAATACATGCACAGTGTTATGTATATGTTGAAGAAATAAGTAGAAGCGAATGATCACACCCTTTTGGGAGTCGTGTCATTGTAACAGCAGAGTGTGAATATGATTTATGAACGAAGAACAGAAATATAGTAATTAATTAAATATTTGTAGTTTTCAGTTTACTCCATCTGGTCTACTCCACCAACATCTGGAAACTACTTCTCAGTTATATTATCAATTAAATTTCATTTCCCCGAAGTTTCAATGTGTTTAAAAGTCATGTATGGTGCATGAATTGTCAATTCATCTCTATCAAGTCTGCTAATGGTGGTCTTATGAAACTTAAAAAAAATCTTGATGAAGCTCTCAAGAACTCACACACTTGATTGGTTAAAAATGAAAATGAAATCAAAACGATCAACACGAAGATGTATAGTAGTTCGGCGTAAGCCTACATCCACTTTCTTAAAAGAAGAATTCACTATGATGATGAAGAAGGTTATAAAGATTACAAGCACACTTATCAAACCCTAACTCTTAATGCTTGAAAACTGATATGTGAAGATGTGATGAAGATGATAATGTAACTGATTGATTGTTCTTCAACTTATATGGGTGAATGACCAATGTTTTGATCCCCTTTTATCCATCCAAATGCATGTTCACTTGAATCAGTTGTAACCAACTGATCTTGTAACCGTTTCATGCTTCCAGCTGACGCTTCTAGATGCTTCCAGCTGATTGATTCCACTGCCATGTCATCAATCTATCCTCCTTTGATCATTCATCAATTCAACGGCTGATCCTACTTCTGCATGCAATCATTTGCATGCTCAATTGACCACTACATGACCTCCACGTGGCATGTTGCTAGTTCTCATGCAAGCACACACACATGCAAGTCTACACCTTCACAAATCTCCACCTTAGACCTTGCATCACCATACTAGTTTCATCTTCTCCACCTTGCTGCTCTTAAAGGTTCCAGCCACCTTTCTTCCTTGCTTAATTCAATTGAATCAATTGCTTACACAATTCATACTTCTGAACTAGTAAGGCTTTGGTGAACATGTCTGCCGGATTCTCAGTAGTTTAAATCTTCTTGACAGCAACTACTCCACTCTCTATCATGTCCCTTATAAAATACAACCTCACATCAATGTGCTTGGTCCTTTCATGATATCCCTGATGCATGGAGAGATGCACTGCACTCTGATTGTCACAATGCACTTCAATCCCTTCTTGCTGAACACCAAACTCATTCAGTATTCCAGTCAGCCAAACTCCCTCTTTGATTGCTTCAGTGAGAGTAACAAATTCTGCTACTGTAATTGATAGAGCCACTATATGTTGATGTGTTGCCTTCCAGCTTACTGCAGTACCAAATAAGTTAAATACATAACCAGTAAGTGACTTCCTAGTATCAAGATTTGTTGCATAATCAGCATCAACATATCCAACTACTGCCTTATCCCATGAAGCCCTTTTCTGAAACTTCAAGCCTGTTGTGATGGTTCCTTTCACATAACTAAGTGCCCACTTCACTGAGTCCCAATGTAGTAAACCTGGATTGCTCATAAACCTACTAATCATGCTCATCACATAAGCTAAGTCTGGCCTTCAACATACCATTGCATACATCAAACTGCCAACATCACTTGCATAAGGTATGTTGCTCATCTCTATCTTCTCTTTATCTGTCTGAGGTCCTTGAAGTAATGACAGACTAACACATTGCTTTGCTGGTGTTGTTACTGTCTTACAAAGATTCATATTGTACCTCTTCAATACTTTGTCCAAGTATGACTCTTGGAACAACTTTAACTCACCAGCTGGCCTGTTTCTTTCAATTTGCATACCAAGGATCATCTTAGCTTCCCCTAGATCCTTCATATCAAATTCCAGCTTGAGTATTTCCTTTACTTCATCTATGCCAGCTTGATCCTTACAAGCTATAAGAATATCATCTACATACAACAGTAAGTATGTATAACACCCTTCCTTGAACCTAACATAGACACAACTGTCATGTAAGCTCCTGATGAATCCATTTGATGTAATGTAATCATCAAACTTCAAATACCACTGTCTTGGACTCTGCTTCAGACCATACAAGGATTTCAGTAGTAAGCAAGCTTTATTCTCAGCATCTTCAATACTTACACCATCTGGAACCTTCATGTAAATGTCTTCCTCTAGATTTCCATGCAAGAATGATGTAGTGGCATCCATCTGATGTAACTCAAGATCAAACTGAGTTACTAATGCTAATAAAATTATGATAGAACAGTGCTTAACAACAGGTGAGAATATCTCATTATAATCAACACATTCTTTCTGTGAAAAATCCCTTGCCACAAGCCTTGCTTTGTATCTTATACCTCATTCTTTGCTTGTAACATGTTTCTTCTTATAAATCCATTTGCAGCTTACAAACTTTTTATTCTTTGGTCTTTCAACAATCTGCCAAGTCTTATTCTTATGCAATGATAGTAGCTCTTCTTCCATAGCAACTATCCACTTGCAATTTTCACTTCCTAATATAGCCTCGTCATATGTTCTTGACTCATAACTGTCTATATCAGATGCAACTAAAAGTGCATATGATACTATATCAGCCTCCACATATCTTACTAGAGCTTTTATCTATCTTCTCAATCTGTCCCTGACCAACTGATAAGTGCTTAAGTCATATCTTGAACTTGATGAACCAGGTGAGCTCCCTTCATCACTCTGATCAGCAATGTTGTTGTCCAGTTGTGCATCTTTTCTTGCTTGCTCCACCTGAAGCTCATCAGTATCTGTAGTGATAGATACCACATAATTCCTTTCAACCAATGGCATCTTCTTCTCATTGAATGTGACATCTCTGCTAATAATGAATTTGTTAGCTTCATAACACCACAGTCTGTATGCTTTTACCTCTTTGGGGTATCTAACCATTACACATTTCACTGCTCTTAGTTCCAACTTATCTTGCTTTACATGAGAGTAAGCTTGACAACCTATTACTCTCAAATGACTGTAACTAGGAGCCATTCTAGACCACATTTCTTCAGGCGGTTTGAATTTTAAAGCTGCTGATGGACATAAATTGATCAGATAGGCTGCTGTAGTCACAAGTTCTCCCCAAAACCCTTTTGTAAATCCTCCACTGCTCAACATATACCTTACTCTCTCAAGCAAGGTTTGATTCATTCTTTCTGCAACTCCATTTTGTTGAGGAGTTCCAGGAGTAGTCTTGTGCCTCTTAATTCCTCTTTCTCTGCAGAAACTACTAAACTCCTCTGAGACAAACTCTAGTCTATTGTCTGATCTTAAGCATTTTAGCTTCCTCCCTGTTTGATTCTCCACCTTAGCAAGCCAATATTTAAATGCAGTGAATGCCTGATCCTTTGATTTTAGGATATTCACCCATAACTTCCTGGAGTAATCATCTATAAAAGATATGAAATATCTTCCTCCTCCCATGGTTGGATTTCTTGATGGTCCCCACAGGTCTGTATGAACATACTGAAGCTTCTCTGATGAAGTATATTCTCCTGAACCAAACTTCAACCTCTTTGCCTTACTTAGGATACAATCTTCACAATGATCCAACTTGCAGGTTGAACTTATGTCTAATAGTTTCTGTCTTGCTAGCTCTTATAACCCTCTCTCACTTATATGAGCTAGTCTACCATGCCATAGATGAACATCTTCTTGATCTTGTGAAGTATTCAACTGTCCAGAGACAACTGATCCTTCAAGGAAGTAAAGATCAGAGCTCTTGACACCTCTCATTACCACTGAATTTCCTTTCATGATAGTGAGTACACCTTTCTTCACATAGTACTCATATTCCTGAGTGTCTAACATTCCTAATTATATCAGGTTTCTTCTTAATCCTGGTACATATCTCACATTTGTGAGCAGCTTAATGGTTCCATCAAACATTTTGAATTTGACAGAACCAATCCCTTCAATCTTGATGGATTGATCATTGCCTAACAAGACTGATCCCTCATGATATGGTTTTAATTCAGTAAACCAATCCTTAATTGATATCATAGGGAAGGTGCAACCTGAATTTAGCACACACTGATCTGACACTTGACCAGAAACAACAACCAAGGCTTCAATATAATCTTGATCCTTATTACCTTTATTTTCAGTTACCGAATTGGCATGAATCCTTTGATTTCCACCATTTTCTGCAATCTTTCTTGCCACCATAGCTTTCCACTTATGGCATTACTTCTTGAAATGACCAGGTTTGTTGCAGTGGAAGTAATTATTGTTCTCTTTATCTGCTGGTGTACTCTGATCCCCCCTTTCTTGTTTCTTCTTATCAGAGCCAGCCTTCTTATCATTCTTGTTCCACTTGTTCTATTTGTTGGCCACAAGACCTTCCCCTGCAACTGTATTATCTGATGTCTTATGGAGCACCTTTGATTTGATTGCAAGAATCACTTGCTCCAGGGAGATTGATTCAACATTCCCATATAATAATGTATCTCTCAATCCTTCAAAAGATTTAGGAAGAGCTGACATTAGTATGACAACATTATCTTCACTTGACAGTGCTACATCAATATTTTCTAAATCATCTATGATCTTATTGAAATCATCTAATTGACTTAGAATAGACTTATCTTCTGATACTTTGAAGGAATAGATCTTCTGCTTTGTATACAATCGATTTGCCAAGGTCTTCACCATGTAAAGATCAGCAAGCTTCTTCCACATATCCCTTGCAGTTCCTTCTTTTGAAACTTCCCTTAAAGCTTTGTCATCTAAGCATAAAATGATTGCACTTTTGGCCTTTGATTGTTGATCTTGATCTGCAGCTTATGCAACTGCATCCATAGTAGCTGCTTGGTTTTCTGGAAAAGGTTTGACAGCATTAGCCAAACCTTGTTGGATCAATATGGCCTCCATATTCATCCTCCACAAATTGAAATCAACTTTCTCTGAAAACTTCTCCACATTAAACTTGGTTGTAACCATGATTCTTCCCCTCTGATCTGATTACTTGTGGCTGCTTCTCCTTCCCACAGACGGCGCCACTTCTTATGAAACTTAAGCAAGATCTTGATGAATCTCTCAAGAACTCATACACTTGATTGGTTAATTACTCACGTTTCACTCCGAATTGATTGATAAAATGAAAATGAAATGAAAACGATCAATACGAAGATGTATAGTGGTTCGGCGTAAGCCTTTATCCACTTTCCTAAGAGAAGAATTCACTATGATGATGAAGAAGGTTACAAAGCTTACAAGCACACTTATCAAACCCTAACTCTTAATGCTTGAAAACTGATATGTGAAGATGTGATGAAGATGATAATGTAACTGATTGATTGTTCTTCAACTTATATGGGTGAATGCCAACGTTTTGATCCCTTTTCATCCAACCAAATGCATGTTCACCTGAATCAGTTGTAACCAACTGATCTTGTAACCGTTTGATGCTTCCAGCTGACGCTTCTAGATGCTTCCAGCTGATTGATTCCACTGCCATGTCATCAATCTGTCCTCCTTTGATCATTCATCAATTCAACGGCTGATCCTACTTTTGCATGCAATCCTTTGCATGCTCAATTGACCACTACATGACCTCCACGTGGCATGCTGCTAGTTCTCATGCAAGCACACACACATGCAAGTCTACACCTTCACAGGTGGTCTATTCGTCTGAATTTTATGCCATGTTGGAAATGGAATGGAAAAGACGCCTTTAAATAATGAAAACTGCTTGTTGTTTGTTTCCCTTAGAAAACCATCACAAACAAACAACATTTTGCATCCTTCACTTTGTCTTCATCCTGTCTGCACTCATCTTAATTACCATTCTCATCATGCTTGCAATTCTAGGTAAACTAAAATAGCCTCTGATTTTCTGTTGTCTGATGACGTCTTTCTAGAATGTTCTAATGAACATTATCCCATGCAGTTTTATTATTTATAGGGTTTCTGAGCATTCCATTCAAGACCTTCATTGGATTCACCATTTCCTTTCTCGGATTTTGCTTCCTTACTAGAAGGAAATGGCTGCAGTCTTCCTTCCTTCGTAGCTGTGACAATTCTTCCACAAACACTGTATTTCTAGAATATATATCTTTGCTCATAAGTCATAATGCATGTGGTGCTCTTGCAGATCTATTTTTTCTGGGGCAGCTTCTGATCTCCATAGGTGAGATCTTTATTTATGATTTATAATTAAACTAAAAATTTTAAAGGAAGAGATAATCATTGCATCATATTTTTTTTAAAGTTTTACTTGCAGTCAGGGGACGAAGGGGGTAGGGGGCATCGAGCCCCCTGAACTTCTAAAAATTACTAGTATAGATATAGAAATTTTCTTGAAATACCTTTGTGTCCAAGTGGTGAAGTGAGGATGTTTTAATTTTAAAGATCCCGTGTTCGATTAATGCCTATTGCTTGCAGTACTGGGGATCACCATTAGAGTTGTTGTTGAGAAGATAAAAACAAATGAAATAACATGGGCGACATGAGAAGAAAAGCTTGGAAGATTATGGAGTACAATTTTACTCCATTTTTTAACTTGATTTTTCAATACGTGTACAGTATTATTTACTCCCTCCGTCCCGAAGTCGTTGTCCTACTTACTGTAGATACGGAGTTTAAAAAAAGTTACTTTTTTGACTTTTCAACTCTATTATGTGAGGGTAAAATTGTCCAAATCATTTGGGGAGTTTTTGGATTAACTAAATCATTAGTGTTAATCCCAAAAAAATTACCAAAAAAAAAGGAAAAATTTTATCCTACTAAAAATGTCATCTGTGGATGCATACATATCATTCTCAAAAATAAAAATACGGAAATTTTAAATAATCAAGCTTACAATAATAAATTTAAATACCTACACTATTACACAATACCTAGACTATTACAAACTTGAGTGGGATGGATAGTTTTAAAATAAATACAGATTACACCTCAGATTTATGCATGCATCATCATTGGTGTTCCCTCCAAAAATACTGCCAATCTTACAAATCCCTCCAAAAAGTTCTGGCACATCAAAAAATTCCCTCCAACACTTTTGGTCAGCCTTGCCAGAAATTTTCCCTCCAACTGCCCAACCTCCTTTTAGTTTCCCCCCAATTTATCAGGGATAAAAACAGACATCAGTGTATTAATTTTCATTAATGAAAATGCATTAATGGCAACCATCACAAGTTCTCACCTTTCCACAGAAAAAAAAAAATTTAATAGGTCAGTTTTTGATTAGGCACACCAAAGATGGGAAGATTGATCATGGAAAGGCAAAGGAATCAGCAGCTGTATTCAATGTATCTACAAGGACTGTAGGTCGTATTTGGGCCATAGTAAAGAAACAAATGAAGGAAGGGAAACCAATACATCTTGTCTCCAAAAAATCATGTTTATGTGTGCGGTGTCAAGGCCATTGTTTGATAGTGAAGGACAGGTCCTATTTGATGGGGAAATTGGAACTTTCCCATTCACAACAGTAGAGCCAGCAAGGAGAAACTCAAAGAATAGGGTAAGAGGAACTATGGCAACAAAACCTATTGACATAGTCAATAAAGAAGTTATCAAAGACTGCATAGTGAATCAGGTAATAGTCAGACCTTATTGATAAGGTCATCATCCTATAGTTTGCATGTATTTAGTCACCTTACCTTTGTTTGATCAAAAGGGCAACACTAACATGCAAAATTTGGTGTACCTGACAGATTATACCAGCAATCAAAGCCAAATGGCCTTCATGTTTGGGGAAGGACATATGGATACAACAGGATAATGCAAGGCCCCACATTAAAGATAGTGACATTGATTTTGAGAGGGCTGCAAGGTCTGATGGGTTTAATATCAGACTTGTATGCCAACCCCCACTCTCACCAGACACTAATATTAATGACTTGGGCTTTTTCAGAGCCATTCAGTCATTACAGTTTAAAACAGGAAGCAAGAATGTTGAAGATTTGGTGAAAAATGTTAACAATGCTTATGAAGACATGACAGCTGTCGCTTTAAACAATGTGTTTCTTAGTTTGCAAGCTTGCCTAATTGAGATTATGAAAGTGGATGGAGGAATTAACTACAAAGTGCCCCACATTGGAAAAGGAAGGTTAATGAGACAGGGTGCACTGCCTATGTCCTTGGAGATTGATGAAGAATTGGTGAGAGGATGCATAAACAGGTTGATGCAAGAAAGTGATGTCTATAAACCAGTTTATGACATCTCAGACCTCATGAACAGCCTTGGATACTGATTTTTGGGTAATGCTTTTTGATGTTTACAGCTTAAACAATAGATATTAGGATAACTTTTGTTGTTTTGAAGTTGTTTAAGTTGTAAACATACTTGATGCATAATGAATATTCTGATTATTGTATTACCCTCAGAACAATATCATCACCGGGTAATTGAGTCTCCTATCAAGGTTTATAATCCTTGTGGTGACTCTAAGTTCAGCACACATGTTCAAAGTCTCCTAAACAGGTTTAAAAACCATGTTGGTGACTTAGACATTGTGCTTTACCTAATTTCATTATAGGGAAGTGTCCAAGTCTCCTAAACAGGTTTACAAAACCTTGTTGGTGACTTATGCATGAAGAAAGGTTTTCAGTATACCAACAATAATGCAACAGTTTCACAGGCCCTCGGAATAAAATCATCACAGGGCTATTAACCAAGCTCAACAGATACAATTATGCACAGCCACATATATGCACCAATGCCTCACAGGGCTATCACAGAACAAGCCACAAAAGGGACACCAATCAAGCTCAACAGACCACACAGGGTCACCAATCATAAGACCACACAGGGTCACCGATCAAATTCAACAGAACACCAATCAAGCCCCCATCGCAAAAAACTGACCTCACAGGGCCTCTATTTCACATTAAAAAAATCCAAGGGACAGGGAAGAGCAAATAAGACACCCAAAGCAAAAACAAGGGGAGTAGGGTCTACCGACACGCAGGGAAGCAGAGGCAGATCCACTCCCACATGAAGTCGCGGAAGTCATCACTCATTTCACAAGGGACGGAGACCGGTGGATCCACTATTTCAGGCAAAATCGGACGGAGATCTACAGAGAGAGAGCAAGGGATGACTGTATTCTCATCGGAATCATTGACAACCATCAACAGTGGATCGAGACCGCCGACTACAGAATCGCATGTATCGGGCACAAACATCACTGGATCCAGGTCGCCGACGTCAGACTCATACGTATCGGCCACCCATAACACTGGATCTAGCCCCTCTCCTTCTCCATCGACCGAATTGGGACTCATCATCACCGGATCCATGGCGTATGCGTTTGACTCGGAGAAATCAGGAAACGTCGAAGCCGAAAACACGACGGCGACTGAGGGTTTAGGGCCCCAACGACTCCTGGACCACTGGGAATGGGTCGGAATCTGTCGGGGAAGTTTCGCCGACCGAGAAAACAGCGAAGCTTAAAGAACAGAGAGCGGAGGATTTAGATTTCTAGGGTTCTTGCTCAAGAACACAAGAGAGAAGAGGGAGAGGAGAATGACAGGTGAGAGAGGGTGAGGGAGTGATTAGTGATTAGGGTTTGTGTCTCATCAATTTTTTGTGCGTGTGTGTGCCGTTTAGGGTGTGTTAGTGGGTTTAATTAAGTGTATTGTTAGATAGGATAATTAATGTTTTAGTGTTTTAAGTGGGTTGGGTATTTTGTAAATTTAGCATATGAGGGGGGTATTTTAGTGATAAAAATTTTCCTTTTTTGTAATAAGACAATAAGTTTGGGACGTACAAAAACGGTAAGTAGGACAACGAGTTTGGGACGAAGGGAGTATATGTTAAGAAATAAGTGGGAGTATAAAAAAAACCAACAAATAGAAGATAATGATCACATCTTTTTGAAAGTCGTGTCATTGTAACAATCATATTAAACAGCATAGTGTGAATATGATTTGTCTTTCACTATTAAATTCCAGTTTGTGCAGAGTTCATTCTTGAATCCAAATGATGAACACTGAGATTCTTCTCCTCTCATCTTTATCTCTCATCATTCTGCAACTCCTCACAATCCTTGAAACATGCGATGCAACCAGCATGAGTACACATTACTGCACCCCTTCATCCTGCGGCGCCATTCGCAACATCAGCTTCCCCTTCCGACTCAAGGATGATCCAAAACACTGCGGCAATCTCATTCATCAATTAGAATGCGAAAACAATACCAAAACTATTTTGTATCTCAACTCCCACAGATACAGAGTGAAAGCAATAAATTACGACAACTTCACCATCAGACTGGCTGATGATTCCATAGACAACAATAACACCTGCTCTTTCCCCAAATATTCTGCATCTTCATACAACTTCGGTGCTGATCGTTATCCTTATAGCGTCCAGTGGCATTCAGAGTTCCCTGAGGTAGCTTTGCCTATTAATTTCATGAGCTGCTCACATCCCTTGAAGACTTCTTCATTCTACACAGAATTAGCAACTCATTGTGGCAATTCGTCGAACACAGGACAGGCTTATACAAAAGTCGGGCACATGAATGCTTCAGAGCTTCCTAGCATGTGCAGTGTAGATCTCATAGTCCTAACGTCCTGGAAATTCAAGGGTGGTTTCAAGAACGTATTGCTTTCAGAAATCCACGAAGCTCTGTTGTATGGATTTGAACTCCTTTGGCTCCCTGGTATCTGTAGCTTCTGCGGAACATCACGGTGTTTTGTTAATGAACACAACAACTATTATTGCTCTGAAGATACCAGTTTTCTGGGCAAGCTTTTCAATAAGTTGGGTAAGAAATGAATCCTAGTTACCTTTTGCTTTTAAAAGTTCTTATTACACTTGATGATTTTATATTCTGGAAAATGCAGACCACATCAGATACTTCACAGGATATTATGGTAAGGTTATTTACACACCATCAATCTGATTTTCTATTCATGAGCAACATCATTAAGAACAAAAAAGTTGGTTCTAAGTATTATGACATATTATTCTATGATCAGGACAACTCAGAGGGCCGATCCTGATTATTGCGCTTGTCGCAGGTACCTTGTTTTAGTTTAATAATATAGGCGAAGATAGTAAACCACAAGATGTAGGCTTAGGAACACTCTGTTTTGTTATACATAGAACCATCAAGTTTTTAGAATTTGTTCTAATTTAGTCAAGAATATTCCAGTTGTTTTCTTTGCAGGGGTGAGCTTTCCAGCAAAGATCATTGTTGGATTCACCAGTGTATTGGGAATTCTCATCTTTGTTGACGAGTTCAGTCTCTACCATTCTACTGACTGTAAGAATTCTTACACTCTTTTGTGTTGTTAGTCCCATTTCCTTTGTGAATGAAAAGGAAGAGTAAAGAAATAAGTTGGTGTGCATACTCTGAAATTCAACATATGATGTATGTGATGTAATTGCAGGGATTTCCCTGCATCCAGGACTCTTCATTGGTGAGCATTTAATTTGCCTTGATAAGATGAGAATACTTTTTCAAATAAGTATAAAGCTAGGAACTTATTTGCAGGGCTCATCTTTGCTGCAAGGTTCATCATTATAGTTCCTTTTGTGATGTGGATATTCATCTTCAGGTTTAGAAGAAGACATACATCGATGTTTCATGCAATAGAAAGCTTTCTACAAAGTGACAACAAATTAGTGCCGATCAGGTACTCTTATTTGGACATAAAAAAGATGACTAGAGGTTTTCGTGAAAAACTAGGTCAAGGAGGTTATGGTTCTGTTTACAAAGGAAAACTTCGAAGTGGTCATGATGTGGCTGTGAAACTGCTCAGAAAGCCCGAAGGGAATGGTCAGGACTTCATGAATGAAATCGCAACAATCGGAAGGATCCATCATGTGAATGTTGTCAAACTAGTTGGATATTGTGCAGAAAGATCAAAGCGTGCACTGGTTTTTGATTATATGCCGAATAGTTCTCTTGATAAGTACATCTACAGTCCAGAAAAGATGAAGTCCTTGAGTTGGAACATGAAGCTTGAAATTGCAATTGGAGTGGCTCGAGGGATAGAGTATTTGCACCGAGGGTGTGACTTCCAGATTCTACATTTTGACATTAAGCCTCACAATATACTTCTTGATGATAAGTTCACCCCAAAAATTTCTGATTTTGGACTAGCAAAATATTGCTCAACAGATAAAGACATGGTGACTTTGACCGCGGCTAGAGGGACGATAGGCTATGTTGCTCCCAAGCTCATCAACAGAGGTATTGGTGGGGTCTCTTACAAAGCAGATGTCTATAGTTTTGGTATGCTCCTCATAGAAATGGTAGGCTTAAAGAGAGACTTGAAAGGGAATAATCAAACTAGTAGCAAATATTTTCCATGTTGGATATATGATTGGTTTGAGGAAGGCAAAAACATGGACATTGAGATTGGAGTATCCAACGATTATGAGAAAATTGGTAAGAAGATGACAATAGTGGCATTATGGTGCATTCAGATGAGTCCTAGTGATCGTCCATCGATGAAACAAGTGGTGCAGATGCTGGAAAGTCGAGTGGAGCGCCTCCGTATTCCTGATCGGCCAATTCAATCAGCTCAAGTTGCAATAAATTATGATGATCAAAACTGGTCTACTTATTCAACTGATTGTACGTCATTGCTTCATCAGAATATTGGTGTATGCACCCAAGATTAAATATAATTTGGAACTGTTGGGTTGTATGTAAAGAAAGTAGGCACATGTTACATTTCTAAAACCACATGCTATTATGTGTAGTAGAGTATATTTGTTAATTCAGAGTGTTGGAAAACAAGACTGCTTCATGGTGTTGAAATTTCAAAGGATATGACTTGTATTTTAGTTACGTAGTCAACTCTATATTAATATTCTTCATTCCTTAATCACCATTAAATAGTAGTTACGTCTGCCATTATATGTAATAAATAATAACACCTATAAAATGAAAGTTAATTTGATAAAAAATTTATTATTATCATTACTAAATTGAGATAAGAAGTAGCACAAAGCATTACTTGGCACGTGCACGGTTTATGCTTTTATCTCACCCATTCAATTCATAAAGAAAGAGAGTCTCATTTGAGGGCCAAACTTTAATAGTAATCGAATGTTTATTAACACAGATGCCAACCTTATGTCTGTTGATCGGAGAATAATCATAAGATACATCAACTGGAATTTTGTCATAGCCAATGAAATCTTAAGTAATTAGTAGATTAATCATCAGAATTTTGAAATGAATCCATTCTAGTGCCATGCATTTTCAGAATTCTGATTTTTGCAAAAGAGAATTTAAGAGACAAAGACTGGATTCAGGATCCGAAAGGTCACGAGTGTCCTGGCATTAATTATTAAAATATTAATGTGCTCAAATGTTACAAAAAAATATTCATAAAATTTCAACCTCAAATGTATATTTTTATTATGATATGTATTACCATGAATACAAATTAAATCAGGTAAACTTGAAGTAAGATCACCAAGAGTAATTCCTACTTTTGCTTTACATTAGTAGATCAGTGAATTGAATATTGAGAGTGCTTAATTCCAGTAGTTTGTAAAGCCTTGTAAGCCTTGCCCATGAACAGCCAAATAATTCACATTATTGATGAGGTTCGGATTGGACATCTTCACATTAGAAGTTTGTACTATACTATCAATTACTACAGCATCGTTTGTATTTAAAATAATCAAACAGCATATATAAAGCTTGAACAAATTATAATGATTCATGTATAATACAGGAAATCCGAACCAGGCTACCTTGCATTGGCTTTACGCCACAAAAATCGATAATCCAACCAAAAACCGATAAACATCAATCCCTCTATCCATAATATCCAAGTGCATAAGTAAAAGGCCAATTAAGTTCATTAAAAATATGACCAAGATATTATAAATCAATGATAAGCTTTACCTTTGTAATTACACCAATTGTTGTATGACCTGCAATTAGACACTCATGGATGACATTTTACACATGAGAGTTATTTAATAGAAGAAAGTGAGAAGACATTATAATTAATAAAAAAATTAATTAAATGTATAATATTCAAAAAGAAAAATTAAGTACATTTGTAAATGTCAAATATTATAAATGTCTACAATTAATAGTAATTAGTTAAGACTAATAATCATTAAAAAAATGTTAGATACATAATACATTAAAAAAAAGGATAAATAAAATACATTGTAATACATAATAAATATTATAAATGTCACCAATTAATAAGAAATAAGATCGATCAAAATTTGCATATTTCACTTGAACTACCTTTTTTTTTTTTTTGATGTTTAATCAATTCTGAAACTTTCTAGATTTTTGTTTGTTGATCGTGCATGTTTAGTTTAATTAGCAGAATTTTTGCATATTTCACTTGAACTACCTTTTTTTTTTATGTTTAATCAATTCTGAAACTTTCTAGATTTTTGTTTGTTGATCGTGCATGTTTAGTTTAATTAGCAGAATTTATGTGGTTACATAGTGAATGCACTGTTTTGACTGATGGAAGTTTAAGCAGGAGGTGAGATGTATGGAATTTGAAGAGTTCACACAAAATTAATCTATATAATATAATAAATTATTAATATAAGTAATAAGGTAAATAGAGAAATAATTGAACGATAGAATGGGAAAAAAAAGTTTCCCAAACTCTTCACACACTTTTAATATAAGTAGGATTTGATAGCCCTAATAATCTATAAGAATCGGACATAATCCAAATAAGAAAAAGAAAAAAAATAAAACTTCCATAGAATAATGGGCAAAAGGTCATATTAAACCTCCAAATTATATCACTAAATCAAATGAGCCCCCAAACTTTGTTTTTGTTCTTCAAGGCTCTTCTCATTTTTGGATTGGTTCATTTGGCCCCCTAATCTTCTTTAAACAAAACAAGTAAACACATCTGCCCATAAAGATTCTTAGATTTGGCATTAACTGATGCTCTAATCTCTCCTTCTCCAACAAAACGCTCCACTGCAATTTCCAACTTGTGCTAATTATCTCTCCTCTGTTTATTCAATCAATCTTGCCACTGCCTGCCTATCTCTTCCCCTCCATTTATCCTCCCATTTATCTCCCTCACAAGAAGAGTTCGCGGTAACTAAGCAGAAAAAAAGACGATAGGTGGAGAATCTCCCAAAGCCCCCTTATCTTAATCTTCATTCTCCGCCCAAATTCATGACGAAAATTCCAACGGGTTCATCATCCACTACCTCAAATTGACCCGCACTTAATCAGAATCGAAATCATCATCTAACTCAATCGCATATTCTTATAATGACAAACCTCATTAAGCAAACAAAAACTTAAGGACAACAAATAACCCCTTTCATAGGATATTTCAAATTCTTAATTTCAAGATCTAATGTCAAACCCTACTAAAATACTAAACCCTCTTGTCTATCAATTCACACTACAGAAATTTGTTAGAGAAGGTTGCGGGCATGGGTGGCGACAAAATTCAAGTGAATCGAGGGCGGTGGACGACATCTCTTTGGGCCGGTGGTTGGGAGGAGGAGGTCATAGGCTGGCGTGTAGGAAGAGGAGGAAAGAGAAATAGGGTTCAAGGGCTGCTGCGATGGAATCATGGAGGTGTGGTGGCTGGGACGATGGATTTTGGTTGAAAACAGTGCAAATCAGCCTAATGACATCAATAATACAAGGTTTAATGAAAATGGTGTTCACTTGTTTTGTTTAAAAAAGATTAGGGGCCCAAATGACCCAATTCAGAAATAAAGAGGGTCTTGAGGAACAAAAACAAAGTTTGGAGGCTCATTTGATTTGATCTGATAGTATAAGTTGGAGGGCTAATATTAAAATTACAGGCGGCACGCGTAATTACTTTGACCTGCACACTAATTTCTTTAGTCAAACTTATGGTACTCCCCCTCCACACCTTCACTTGTCATCCTAATAAACTCTACACCCTAAATAAGTAGTAAAAGTTTCTACATGAATAATTTATCAAGTCATTTTAGGGTTAGGGTTGATAAGTTAGTTTTTAGGGTATATAGGTTTTTATTTTTATTTATTATTATTTTTTTAAAAAATTTAATTATTTTGTTTAATTTAAAGGTGGTTATTGATTAGTTTTTTTATCTAACGATTATTATTAAATAGGTGCACCTAGTTTAACTCTTGATTTTATTACAAAACTAAACATTTCATATATTTTTTACAGAAAAAACTATATGATACTCTTGTTTAAAATCGTAAAATTGATTAAAGAACATTTGAAATATGTGAAAGCTTAAATAAGAATTCAGAATTGAAGGTTAATTATTGGTGGCTGCACAGCAATACTATTCAAAAGTGCTTCCAAATTCCAATTGGCAGTTGCATTTGGAATCCAAGGCAAGGGAAGAATGATGATCACTGCAAATCAGCTTGTCTCATTTTTCATGGTTGTACAGCTCCTCATTACCCTCCAACCATGCCATTCGCAATATCAGCTTCCCCTTCCGACTCAAGGATGATCCGCAGCAGTGTCTATGAGTTGGAATGCCTACACAACGACACCCTCATTTCCTATCTCAACTCCCACAAGTACCATGTCAAAGCAATCAACTACCAAAACTCCACCATCAGATTCGCAGATGCTGACATTGACACCAACAACACCTGCACCGTTTCCTTGTACCAAATCTCCGATGCCCATCCTTACGATCCATGGATATGGAATTTCTCCTCCGATCCTAAATTCTACAGTCGATCCAGGCATTCACGCCCAATAAGTATAATTCATCGGAGATCACTGCAGAATAGATGTCACACTTCTGGCATCCGGCTTGTTTTATTTCCAAGATCTGAGCAACATAACACTCTCACAAATCCACGACGCTCTGCACTACGGATTGGAACTCTTCTGGCTCCCTGTTCAATGTAGCAAATGTGGAGCTTCTCTCTGTGTTCGTAAAGCCAATTCTTATGGTTGCTTTATAGATACCATCCGCAACAGGCTTCGTAACATAATATAATATAGCCAAGCATAATATATTCCCAGCTGTTTTGTTTCCTGGGGTAAGCCCTCCAGCAAAGATCATCATTGGATTCATCACTGTGTTGGGAATTATAATCATTGCTAACAAGCATAGTCTTTACACCCCATTTGACTGTTATTACTTACTTCCATTTCTTTGTGAATGCAAAAACAAGATAACTATGCATGTGGTTGCAGGGATTCTGTTGCATCCTGCACTGGTTAAAGGTTTATTATTGTGTCTCCATTTGTGGTGTGGGTGTTGATTTACAAGTGGGCGTATGTCCAGGTATGATGGAATAGAAGAGTATCTACGAGGGGACAATAAATTGGTGCCGATTAGATATTCCTATTCAGACATAAAAAAGATGACAAGAGGTTTTCGTGAAAAACTTGGTGAAGGTGGTTATGGTTCTGTCTACAAAGGTAAGCTTCGAAGTGGTGATGATGTAGCTGTGAAACTACTCGGGAAGTCCAGAGCAAATGGTCAAGACTTCATGAATGAGATAGCGACCATAGGAAGGATCCATCATGTAAATGTTGTGAGACTAGTTGGATATTGTGCTGAAAAATCAAAGCATGCACTTATATTTGATTTCATGCCCAACAGCTCCCTTGATAAGTATCCCTATAGTAAAGAAAAAATGAAGTCCTTGAGTTGGAAAATGAAGTATGAGATTGCAATCGGAGTGGCTCGTGGGATCGAGTATTTGCACAGGGGGTGTGATATTCAGATCTTGCATTTTGACATCAAGCCTCATAATATACTTCTTGGTGACAAATTCACCCCTAAAATCTCTGATTTTGGGCTAGCAAAATTTTACTCTACGGAGAAGAATAATGTGAGTTTGTGGTGGCGTTATGGTGCATACAAATGAGTCCATGTGATCGGCCTTCGATGAATAAAGTGGTGGAAATGCTGGAAAGCCAAGTAGAGCGCCTCCGCATTCCTAGTCGGGTGATACAATCAGCCCAAGTTTCAGTAAATTATGAGGATCAAAGTTGGACTACATATTCCACCCAATCTACATCCTTCTCCCTTCAAGATTCTGCTCCAAATGTACACATATCAGTTGAAGATTAAATTGTTTGAGGTTGTGGTGAGTGTACCTCTACATGAAGAAAAGGGCCACATTTTGTTTTGCATGTGTACCATCAACTTTGTTCTGGATATGCAAATTGTAAAATGGTACGATTCTTTGCCCACTTTGTTTGAAGATTTGTGGAAATAGATTCTTTCACCATACGTTGTAATTAGGATAATATATAAACCATTTGAATCATGTTCTCAAAATTTATATATTTTTAATATATGCCACAACCTCCCCTTTTTTGTAATCCTGTTAGTTTTATTTTTTCAATTTTAACATTATCTATCAACTTGAGACATTTTAAAAAGATAAACAGGGCTAAAAGTGAAAAAAATAAAAAAATTAAGATTTGCAAATTTCAGATGAAAAAGAATTGAAATCAAATTGAAAAAGTTGGATGAAAATTAACTTAATAAAAAATAAAATAGATGATTAAAAAAAAAGCAACAAAATTTGATATTAACTCCAGGAGCAGGAATTGTAGTGTATTCTGATTGGAAATTTCTGGGAACAAAATAGACGTTGACTCCATAAAATATTGGTGTATTCTTCTCGTTTTGTTTTATGTTTGTGTTGAAATAGTGTTGTTGTTGTTGCTTCTTGATCGATCCATCTGATTCTGATCCTTTCTCTCTCAATCAAACCAAGAATCAATTAATGATGCTGAAACTTTTCTTCTGTCTCTTGATAATTATAGTCCCTGAGGCATCCTATGCGAGCAACATCTGCAGCCATTCTTCCTGTGGCATAATCCGCAACATCAGCTTCCCTTTCCGACTCAAACACGATCCCCCCAACTGTGGCGATCGCACCTATGAATTGTCCTGTGAAAACAATGTCACCACTATTTTATATCTCAACTCCCAAAAATACAGAGTGAGAGCTATCAACTACCACAACACCACCATCAGACTGGTTGAATACCACCTGTTCTTTCCCTAAGATTTCTTTATATGCATACAACTTCACTAGTGCTAATGGCCAGCCTCCAGTGGTAGTTTCGCCTATCAATTTCCTGACCTGCCCATATCCATTGAACAACACTTCCATCTTCACAGAATTACCCACTCCATGTGCCGCCACACTCCACGGCAGACATGCTTATGTCAAGGTGGGCCACATGAACATCTCAGATGTTCCTTACATGTGCAAAACTCAACTCATAGTCATCACATCCTGGAAATTTCATCATCTCAACAACCTATCGCTTTTAGAAATCCACCATTCTCTGCTCTACGGATTTGAACTCTCTTGGTTGAAATATGGCTGTCGCCAGTGTAAAAGTACATCAGGTTGTTTAGTTAATGAAGACCATACCGTCTTTTGCGTCACTGATATATTATTCAACCTTTTTTTTTATCGTACTCGTATCCGTGTTCCTCATCATACTTGCAATACTAGGTAAATTTAGTAAAAGCACGATTACTTGCTGTTTATTTCTGCAATTCTAATGATAATTCCATGCAGCTTGTGTTTGTGTTGGGGTAAGCATTCCAGCAAAGATCATCATAGTACTCACCTGGGCTTTTCTTGGATTCCTATACTTCTTTAGATGGAATTGGACTTTCAGCCATGTAAATAGTAAGAAATCACACTCCTTTGTCTTGTTTTGTGGGTAAAAAGCAAGAGTTAAAACGATTGTGCAGATAAAATGTTATAGGAGTATATATTTAGCATATTAAACTTACTGTGTATGTGTTGCTGTAATTGCAGTTTCACTCCTAGTGATAAAAATTCTGGCCTTGACAGGTGTGAGTTCTTATTACAAATTTAGAAACACTCATCATCTATCTATCTTTATTTATTTATATATGAGTATTTTATTTTTATTTCAGTATTCCTCATCTTAGCAGTAAGGATCCTTATATGTCCCTGTCTTGTGGGGTTCTTTTTCTACAACTTTCGTAGAAGGCATTTGTCCATGTTTGATGTAATTGAAAGGTACCTACAAAGTGACAACAAACTTAAGCCAATCAGGTACTCTTACTCTGGCATCAAAAAGATAACTAGAGGTTTCCAAGAAAAACTGGGGCAAGGAGGATACGGATCAGTTTACAAAGGAAAGCTTCAGAGTGGGCATCATGTGGCTGTTAAACTACTTGAAAAGCCAAGAGAAAATGACCAAGACTTCACTAATGAAATCTCAACCATTGGGAGGATCCATCATGTGAATATCGTCAAGCTTGTTGGCTATTGTGCGGTCGGATCCAAACGTGCCCTTGTCTACGATTTCATGCCTAATGGCTCCCTCGACAAGTACATTTTTAATCAAGAAAAATTGAGTTTCTTGACTTGGGAAATGAGGCATGAGATTGCACTTGGAGTGGCTCGAGGGATCCATTATTTGCACAAAGGCTGTGACATCCAAATCCTGCATTTCGACATCAAGCCTCACAACATACTTCTTGATGATAAGTTCATTCCAAAGATATCCGATTTTGGACTGGCAAAATTTTGTTCCAGAGAGAAAGACACTGTGTCCATGACTACACTAAGAGGAACAGTAGGATATGTTGCTCCTGAACTCATCAACAGGGGCTTCGGTGAAGTCTCTCACAAAGCTGATGTCTATAGTTTTGGAATGCTGCTCATAGAAATGGCAGGGTTGAAGAGGGATATGAGGAGGAAGGATCAAACTTCTAGCAAGTATTTTCCGAGTTGGATATACGACTCATTTGAGCAAGGAAAGGACATCGAAACTGGCATAAGTAATGACAATGGCAACGACAACGAAAGTAGTAGGAAAATAGCTAAGAAGATGACAATTGTGGCGTTGTGGTGCATACAGATAAATCCAGGTGATCGTCCTTCCATGAATAAAGTGGTGGATATGTTGGAAGGCCAAGTGGAGCATTTGGAAATTCCAAATAGACCATCTGAATCACCTCAGGTTGAAGCTGTTAATCAAGAGGATGTCACCAGTTTTTATGATGATATTGCCTCCACCTCTGAGATTACTCTTGTTCATCATGTTTAATTACCTACTCCCTATGTCCCACGTATTTTTACCCACTTTCCATTTTGGGGTGTCCCACGTATTTTTACCCATTCCATTTTTGGAAAAAATACATAATATTTTATTACATACTTTTTACAATCCCAACAACTTTAATTACTTTTTTACACTTTATTCATCATTCCCAACAACTTTATTCACTTTTTCTTTTCAAATTACTAATTTATCCCTACTTTCTCTTACATTATATATTAAAAAAATAAAACGTCTTAATCTCCGTGCCCGTACAAACGGGTAAAAATACCCGGGACGGAGGGAGTATTATTTTTATGTACATGATTCCTCTATTTAATTTGTATTAATATTTTATAGCAGGATCTTTGTTACATTTTGATGTTCCATTCTTGTTTAAAATTATTGAATGAGCGTCAACTAGAAAGAGAGCCAAAACTATATCATGTAAGAAAACATAAACTTTAAGTGTAAAAATTCAAAAAAATTCTCTCCTCATTACTTAAAATATAATAGAAAAATAAGGGAAAAAAAGCCTTAACACAATAATATAACAGCCACAGCGATCTTTCTTGTGTTGATAATGATATGAAAGGCATTGAATTTGAAAGAAAGCTTAGCCAAGAGTAGACTGAAGAAATATGAAGCCTAAGTCGTGGCCATCAGGATGGCATATAGTACCGGACAAAAATACAACTTATACCGCATGCCGTGTCAAATTGTTAGTATGAAAAAAATCATGTCATTACTATATTGAAAATTTAAGTATATCAAAATTCTATATACCAATTCGCTACAATATAAATAAATACCATTTCATATATATTTTTATCGAAAGTTAACTATTCATACTAAAATTATTATATAAAAATTTTAAAATAATTCAATAAAATGATCTAATTAAAAATAAAAAATAATAAGTATTTTGATGTTTTGATGCGGTATATATATTGAATTACCAATTTTTTTTTTTAAATTACTTACGATATGAAAATTTTGGTACGTTACCACTAAAAAAAAATTCGGTACGTTACCATTAAAATTTTCGATGTATGGATTCTTTTAATATTTTTGTCTTTTGGTATTTTTCGATATATGAAAATCCAAATATGATAATGAAATTTCAATTTCTTGGTCCACCCCAATCGCCGTTGACCACGTGGCGTTGCCAGGTTTAGTCTTGTGGTGGGTGGTACGTAATAATGGCGAGCTTAAGTAACTTGTTTCCTATATTTTTTTCAAACATGTAATACTTGAATTCACACTTAAAAAATATCTATAATTAATGGACACATCCCACATTAGAAGTGGGCCACCTCAATTAAATTAGAAGGCGAGGCCCGCTTCAACTTAAACTCTTTCGTTTCAAGAAATGGGCCCCCATCCCAGGCTGAGCAGCAAAGGCAGTGGATCACTTGGATTTGATACAAACAAAAACAAAAACAATAGATTGCACGTTTCATGTCTTCCTATTTCAGCAATATGAGATCATGCCATTGCACCTCTTGGTTTTGATCTTATATTCATCTAATCGTTAGTCTAAGTCATTTTTTAGTTCATGCCCTTGCTTAAGATGCCACCTTATAATTTTGGTCTTATATCATTCGAGAACGTATTAATTCATTTAAGATGCAAAACTCGTGGTTTTGATAAATTCGGAATGCTATTTTGTTTTTTAACCAACACAAGTCACAATGCATTCAATTGGAGTACAAAGGGGTATTCTATTTCAAATATTAGAAAATACATCAATCTAAAGAAAAACATATCATCTAAAAATGACAATTTATACTGGCTCCTTGAAATGTCAACCATATAGACTTGCTAGAATATTGTTACTGTCTTCTCAACTCTTTATATCCATATGTATGGCTGAAAGTTCAGTGTTGATTGTCCTTGTAAAGGTTATCCCATGTCATTGGTAAAAAAGGGAAGACCTTTTCCCTTGCTGACTTGTTATTTTCTGATCTTGCTGAAGGAATACTCTGGCATCTGTAAGAATTTTTGTTTGTCAACCCCCACAAAATCTGTAACTTGTCTTGATCACCATATTAATTGGCCTTAATATTTTGAACAAGCCCAACACATTAATCATCAGTTCTTAACTTTATCGCACTTGTAGCACATGGTCAAATTAGCAATGTGATATGGAGTACTTACTATAACATTTTCCAACCGGCCACGAACAGAGGGACAAAGAAAAAATTATTTAAATGGAAGTAATGAATAATCTGGAGGCGATATTCAGACAAGAGCTATCCGTGAATTCAACTATTTTGTATTGTTAAAGACAAGCTGATATCAATTATAAATGAATTAATTACTAATACTATATTTCTTGTTTGAAGTTTGTTCTAGCAGTGCACACCACCTCCTTATGTTTGACTTATTAGACAGTGAATGCAAACTGTATTTCCAATAACTAATTCATTCAGACGCTGTGTATGTCTCTCCATTTTTCTCCTTTCCTTTGAAAGATGCTATGCGTTAAACCAGATGAAGAATCCTGGCAGATGCAGCCCTTCCGCCTGTGGAGTCCTTTCGACTCAAACACGATCCTAAACACTGTCACTTGGGTGTATCTCAACTCCCACAGATACGCAGTGAAGGCAATCAACTACAACAACTTCACCATCAGACTGGTTGATGCTTCCGCGGACAATAGTAACACCTGCTCTTTCCCCAACTACTCTGCATATGAATACAATTTCAGTACTAATTATCCTTACACAACCTGGAGGGATGGATATTACAATTACCTCATTCATCATGACTTTGATGAGCCAGTTTTGCCAATTAATTTCATCCTTTGAAAAACTCTTCCCTCTTTACACAACTACCTGCTTACTGTGCCTCCAACACAACCTACATAAAGGTGGGGCACATGAATGCCTCCGATGTACCATACACCTGCACGCTTGATCTCATTCTCATCACATCCTGGAATTTCACGGATTTGAAGAATGTTTCGCTTTCAGAAATCCACCACTCTCTGCTCTATGGTTTTGAGCTCTCTTGGTTCACCTATCCCTGCACCAAGTGCCCAAAAATGTCCTATTGTAATCTCAATGCAGATCTAACATTCACTTGTGGGGAAATACTTAACACAATGAATATCTTGTTTACTTTGCTGCTCATATTCATAGGTGTGCTCCTAGCTATTTAGCATACTTATTTGATGCATAATTGCTTGTAGGAGTAACCATTCTAGGACAGATCATCCTTGGATTCACCTGTTTTATACTCATTTCATATCACTTTGCTGGATGGGAATGGCTGTTCAACCGAGATAGCTGTAAGCAATACTTATTCTCAGCCTAAACCAAGAAAGCTAGAAAACAGTCTGTATATATATATGACACTCAATTTGCATGTTGAGTTATTAGTACACTGGAAGAAAAGAAAATTTCAACTTTAAAAAACAGGGGTTCAGTTTCTTACTTTTTTGTCACATATGTAACACAAAAATATTGAGTTACTAATGTGCTCATATGTTGAACACATTCCACTAAAATAAATGCAGTGTAATTGCAGTTGAGACGGGACTCCAGTATAGTATATACCTTATAGGTGCGCTCTTTGCATCTTTTATTTTGCTGTCTCATCTATTTAAAATTTATATGTCAAATTACCAACGGTTTTATTTTGTTATAATCTTAAGAGTCACCTTACATATTGATCCTCAATTTTTTTTTTAAAGGAGTATGTTTGGCAGCATTGAGGTTCCTCATTTTGTTTCCTTTCTTTATTTGGCTAATTATTTACAAATTTCGGACAAGTCATTTGTCGGTATTCAATGCAATAGAAGACTTTTTTCGAAGTGACAATAAGCTCATGCCAATCAGATACTCTTATTCAGAAATAAAGAAAATGACAGGAGGTTTTCGAGATAAATTAGGCCAAGGAGGGTATGGTTGTGTTTACAAAGGAAAGCTCCGAAGTGGCCATCTTGTTGCTGTTAAGATACTTGAAAATTCCAGAGCAAAAGGCCAAGACTTGATGAATGAAATTGCAACCATCGGAAGGATCCATCATGTTAATGTGGTCAGACTAGTTGGATATTGTGCGGAAAGATCCAAACGTGCTCTTGTATAAGAATTCATGCCTAATGGTTCTCTTGAAAAATACATCTTCAATCGAGACAACATTAATCCATTGGATTGGGATACAAAGAACGAGATTGCAGTTGGAGTGGCTAGAGGGATTGAGTATTTACACAGAGGTTGTGATGTTCAAATCCTGCATTTTGACATTAAGCCTCACAATATACTTCTTGATGATAAGTTTATACCAAAAGTGTCTGACTTTGGGCTAGCAAAACTCTGCACCTCCGACAAGAATACAGTGACCCTCACTGCGGCCAGAGGGACCATAGGATATGTTGCTCCTGAACTTTTGAACAGGGGTTTCGGTGGAATCTCTCACAAAGCTGATGTGTATAGTTTTGGGATGCTGTTGATTGAGATGGTGGACTTAAAGAGAGACTTGAAAAGGAACAATGAACATTCTAGCCAGTATTTTCCAGATTGGATATATAGTTGCTTGGATCAAGGTAAGGATATTGAATTTGGAAAAAGTGATGCAGAAAACAATAAAGATGATGGTGGTAGGGAAATTGGGAAGAAGATGACAATAGTGGCATTGTGGTGCATACAAATGACCTTCCATGAATCAAGTGTTGCAAATGTTGGAAGGTCGGGTGGAGAAGCTCCACATCCCCAGCCATTCATCTCTATCTCTCCAACTTGAAATAAACGATGAGGATCAAACCTGGAAAAGTTCAACTGATTCTTCCTCCTATGTTGCCCCTGAACTTATCAACAGAGGTTTTGGTAGAGTCTCTAACAAAGCTGATGTCTATAGTTTTGGGATGTTGTTGATTGAAATGGTGGGCATAAAAAAGGACTTGAGAGGGAACAGGGAAAATTCTAGTCAGTATTTACCAGATTGGATATATGGCTGCTTTGATCAAGGCAAGGACATTGAATTTGGAAAATCCATTTTGGAAATCGGTGAAGATGATGAGGTTGCTACAAGGAGGATTGCTCGTAAGATGACAATAGTTGCATTGTGGTGCATTCAGATGAGACCAGAAGATCGGCCTTCAATGAATAAAGTGCTGGAAATGTTGGAAGCTGAAATTGAACACCTGCGAATTCCAGAGAGTCCCATTCAATCGTCCCAAGTCGCAATAGATATGGATCAAACAATATTTATGATTAGTTGTTATAAAACAAGTGTATTAATTTGTCAATGCTTCTGACTTTAAGAGAACTTTTTATTTTCGATTCATACTTGACATCTACATATTCTAAATCTAACACCATCAAAACCACTTGGAAATAACTAGTCTGAATTCTGAATGTCACACGGAAATCGTACTTTGAGGAAGGAGATGAAGATAACATTTTAATAAAAAATTATACTCCCTTCCGTCCCGCATTATTTTGTATGGAGTCCATACAACCCTTTAAAGAATCTTTTTTTTTATCTCTTTTCCTTTATATACACACATGGAACTTATACATACCAACTAATATAATTAAAAGTCCACACACTCACTAATACAACTATCCATTATACATTAAATAATAATATTTCTAATGAATTTCAAAAAACAAAATACCCTCCCTTACAACTATCTCTTACGCATTAAATAATATTCTCTCCGTCCCATAGAAGTTGACACATTTTCCTTTTTGGTTTGTCCCACTAAAGTTGACACATTTCCTTTTTAATATATGGGACCCACAAAAAAATAATTAATCTATTCACATGGGCCCCACATATCACCTCTAATACAACTACCTACTATACATTAAATATTATTTCTCTCACTTCACTTTACATTAAATTATTATACTCCTTAATCTTCGTGCCCAAAAAAAAAATTATATCAACTTCTCCGAGACGAAGTAAGTAATATTTTTAATGCATTTCAAAAAGCAAAATACCCTCACGGAAGAAAAGAGAGGGCATATAGGATGATTCCAGAAATGTAATCTAAAGTGGAAAACATTCAAGAGTATATAGTATGTGGGACGATTTAGGAAATATTTTAAAGTTGATGTGATCTATACTTAAATCCAAAACTAACGTAAAATAGTGGATTTGAACGAGTATCGGTGCGTGTAAATTAGATGAGGTCAAGTGAGTCAGCAGCATCGTGTCATAATCTACACGATTTTTTTCGTAGCCACAAAATTAATTTTCGTCTTTTTTTTTAATGTGGATGTCCCACACGCTCAACCAATCGTATCACACATAATTCATTAACAACCTTAAATTGCCAGATGCTACGAGTAATAAATTAATAATTATGTTAAATCTATTAATAATGTAAACAAAAATACATTTAATTAAAATGTAGTGATTCAGATTTAGGTAGATCAGCCATGTTTTACATGCCCTTTTCTTTTAGAAGGGAGTGGCCGAGTGGGCATGGCCGGTGGGGCTATAAATCATTTTATTTTAGAATTTAAACATTAAAAAAATGTAGCTGTCCAAAGCCGACCATCCAACCCAATCGATCACAGTCCACTCCTTATCCGCCACGTACCCAATACGGTGGCATACCCACATCTCATTACAAATATCTTCTACTTTTCCTTTTCTTTTCTTTTCCTTCTCTAATTTATAAATCTGATTAACCGATTCGTATATTATATACTCCATTACTCTTCATCAAATTTACTGGATTTTAGAGGTCAGTCCTACATTCTGTCTGAATGACATCATTATGATTCTATAAAAGCTGTAATGGCTAATATAAGAACTTAATTTTGAAATATTTGAATTTTAATCTGAAGTTAAATATATTAATCAATGCAATGGACTATTGAATTTGATCTAATTTAATTTAATTAGATTCAAACTCCAGCTTATTTATAAGTTAAATAAAATAATGTATAATTTCAACTTTAATTAATTTTCAAATTCTACAACATCATCTACTTTGACCACCCCTTTTAAGTTTTAACTATCAAACAAGTATTTGTACGATAAGATTATAGTAATATTAAGGTTTGTCTATGTTTTACTTGCATATAATTCCAAAAATAATGAATCAATAATATATAGATATTATACAAAAATAACAAATCACTAAATGCTGTTAATTTGTTCATTTTTAACTGCTGTTTAATTAGATTGGCCTGAACCACTATTTCTTCTTCTTCTTCTCTTTTTTAGCTTTTTATTTTCAATTTAAATTACTCTTCTTTTTCCTTTTGATAAACACAAGTAGCTATTCCAAAAAATGGGTCTTCAACTACCCATGAATTCATAGACCTCTGAGTAACTGTTTTGACAATATTCGTGGATACAGAATACTAAAATAAAAATAAATAAAATAAATAAAAGAATAAATAAATCAAATAACAGCATATGGGAGGCATGTGATATATATATAGCAACCAATGCATTCCATCATGCGATCTTTCTCTTCTTTCATCCTTCAATCTTTGAAAACCAGCTGATACAGATAAAAACCTGCTCATTTCCCTCTTCTCTCTCTCCTTCTCTTCATCTCGCTCTAGAACCCAGAATTTGCCACAAACAAAAGTACGCACATTAGGGGAAAATGCCGTTTTGCGACGTGGGTAGGTATCACAACAAAGATGGAGAGGTTAAAAATGGCAACAACGGAGCCAAGATTTTTTATAGAACTTACGGCAAAGGACCTGTAAAAATTCTTATGATAATCGGTAAATGCACGCATTTCGTTTTCTATTTTTCTGGATTGGTACCATGATTTTCGTGATCAAGAGACCTTTTTTTTCCCACGATCTTACTCTGTTTTAGGAATGGATTCTGGATTGAATTGACATTGGTGATGATCTTCAGGATTGGCTGGGACCCACGATTCATGGGGCCCACAGATTAAGGGTCTGGCCGGAACGGTGACCCCGAACGACGGCGAATCGCCGACGGACGATGGGAGTGGCGGAGGAGTTTCAGGCGTGGAGGTTTGTGCTTTTGATAATCGTGGAGTGGGTCAGAGCTCTGTTCCCACCAAAAAGTCGGAGTATACGTGAGTTTTACCATTTCTCAATCCATTTTTTCTTTCACATCTACAAATTTTACCATTTTTACTTTTGTGATTAATAAATTCTCATTAGACCTTACTTGGTATTTTGGATTTAGTTGAGAAAATTAATGTTCGAAATTTTCAAGTCTTGCAATGGAGATCATGCATTCAGTGATTACAGAGGGAGACTCAATTAATCTGATTAATGTTATGGCTACCCTTGGCAGGACGAGTATAATGGCAAAAGATGCAATAGCTCTAATGGATCATTTGGGGTGGAAAAGGGCTCATGTTTTTGGTCATTCAATGGGTGAGTCTTAGACTTTTAGTTTCTAGTTGGCATTATTGATTGACTTAAATTCTTGATTAATGATGAACTTTAAATGGTTTTAAATTTTCTCACGAGGGGTGCTTCATGTTGACTTGCAAAAGCTTAATTGATAACCTTTTTACCCTATCACTTGCAATGCTATTGGGAACTTATCTGGTGAACTGGTGTTCAATGACCTGATAAATTTCTTAATAAACAGGTGGTATGATTGCTTGTAAGCTTGCTGCAATGGTGCCTGAAAGAATTTTGTCTTTGGCGTTGTTGAATGTAACTGGTGGAGGTTATGATTGCATACCAAAGGTATGAACTCTGAACGCTTACTTATAGGAAACATATATGCTAAACCAGTTGTATCAGATGGATAAAATCGAGAAAAATGTCTGTCATTTCTATTGTGAATCTGTGACATGAAATGGTGAATGCATCTTCCTTGTTCTCATGTTATCTTTCTTATTCACTTCAGTTTGACCGTCAAACTTTTTCGATTGCAATGCGATTTCTGAGGGCAAGAACTCCTGAACAGAGAGCAGCTGTTGATTTAGATACCCACTACTCGCAGGTTTTTTTTTTTTTCTAGTTCATGCAATAGCCTTAGAATTCTTCTCTTTTTTTTTTTTCCTGTGCTAACACTACTTTCATCCAGGAATATCTTGAAGAGTACGTTGGAAAAATGACTAGAAGATCAGCTTTATACCAAGTAAGGAGCTGTAAGAATTCCAAATTTGAGAACTAAATCCTGATTATCTATTTCTTCTAGGATAATGAAGATATTTGTGCCTTGAATTGTCATAATTTTCAATATATGATTGAAAACCACCATAGTCAAGATTGAATCTCTTTACTGCATTTAGGAGTTATTAACCTAATGGCTCTAACCTGCAGGAATACGTAAAAGGCATATCATCAACTGGTATGCAGTCGAAAAACGGATTTGATGGTCAGATTAATGCTTGTTGGACTCATAACATGTCAAGAAAAGAGCTAGAAAGTATCCGGATGGCTGGATTTCCTGTATCAGTTATTCACGGCAGGTATCCTAATATGGAAGTTTGCTGGGTGAAGTTGTATTACATCCTACACAGTGGATTAGTAACCACCATTGTGCCACATATTAATGCAAGTCACAGGCCTATATTACACGGCCAGATGTGTGTGTGACACCGGGTGTAGGGTATAATGAACCGATGGCCTACCTCCTACCTCTGAATTTTCTCATTGATCACGAGTAATGTCTCTAAAGTGACAGATTATAAATTTTCTGGGTGTAGACATGACGTGATTGCTCAGATATGTCATGCGAAACGACTTGCAGAGAGATTATATCCATCTGCAAGAATGGTTGACCTTAATGGTGGACATCTAGTAAGCCATGAGAGAACTGAAGAGGTATAGCCACCAGATTTTGAAAACAGTTGATTCAGAGATGTCAATTAACTTAAACTGGAATGACAATATTTAACTTGTAACCTGCATTATCATATTTGATGTTACAATCACTCTTTCATCAAGGATCATTTAGACAGCTTAACAGGGTGAAACTACATATTTCTGATCAACATCATAAATTGAGGAAAATAGTAGTCTTGACTCAAGAAAGACTGAAACTGACTAACTTACTGGAAAAATACTGAACTCCTCTCGAACGTGATGCTTACACAGTTTCCTCCATTAAAATACCAGGTCAACAAAGCTCTTGTGGAGTTGATGATGGCAGCGAGAAGTATGACAAATCTATATGACTGGACAAATTTATCAATTAAAAGCAGCGGTGAGTGCTTCCTATATGCAACTGCTTCAGATTTGTGCATTACTTGTCTAAATCTCCTAGAGACAACCAAAGCTTTACAACTCATCTGAAAGGGACCTCAAAAGTTCACAGTTAGGGTTATCCAATGCAAAAATGTATATATGATGTAGTCAGTTTAAACGGTAGTTGACGAGTTAGGTAACGGCTCACTGTAGCTGTAAGTATTAAACATGATTCTTTAATGTAACAACCGTGACTACGACCCAAGAACAATGTTGGTGTCTGGTCTATTGTTCCAAAAATCATGAATTTCTACGAAGAAAACTCTGTTCATTTGTTTATTGTTATATCTATAGTTCATCGTCTCATTTGAACTGTCATAGACGTTTGCTTGCAGACTCTCATAAAAAATCAACAAGACTTACCTCCTTTCTATTCTTGTTTTCAGGAAGTAAATCTTCTCGGATATCAGTATGGAGAGCAATCAGTTCATCTTTCATTATTGAGAGTGTAGAGAAGCTACATATTTTCCTAACATTCTTTTTTGGATTATTTGTGTTAGCCATTGAACACATACGACGAGGTGTGGGAAGGCTCAAACCAGTGAAAGTAGGACCAACTCTTACATAAGCTAACATTAATCCACCTTGCTCCGCTGGTAATTCTACTCTTACCACTCTACTCAATATATCTATCTTCAAAAACACCATATAACCTGCCAGTTTTTGAGTTTTTAAGTATCATATTTTCCGTCTGTGTGCAGGGATAGTTTTCGCTATACACCTAACAGGTGCCCCAATCTTGGCACCACTGTGTACAGAGCAGAGTACGTCGATTCTAACCACGGATTGCTAAACAATTCTTTGAGGCATCACTGGAAACTCTGTTTCGGATTAAACAAGGAAGGAAGTAGTGCAGAAGGCATCTTTCTTTTAATTTAAAACAGAGATAAGGCCATTGATATTCACAAAGGGTTTTTCATGTATGCAACCCATCTGCATGATTTACATAAGTTATATTTTATGCTTTAAATGGTGAATGTGGTGTATATCATAAAAACTCTGGTACAAATGTAAACTTTCTTCATAAAATTATTTTGATTCTTGCATACCGGACTTAGTTAATTACTCTTTTATCATTAATTTTTATCTCCTTGCATGTAATTACTACAGAAACCTTATGTGACTTGAGAGGGAAGGCAAGATTCATCATGAGAAAATGGATAAATTACTTTGATATTGTATATAATAAAGGATGAAAAGATTCAAGTTTAATTTCACAAAACGTACATCAGTTGAAGAAATAAAAGAAAAACAAATATGACAACTGAAAAGTTCAACAGAAAAATAACTCTAAAATATAGTATACAGAGAGAATACACTTACATGTACATCTTATGATGATCTGTATCGAAGCTTTTCAGAAGTTCTTTTGCCTTGCCCCAACATGGTGGCGCAGGTGGAGGAGCTGCAGCTGAGCCACCAACATGGTGGAAGAAAGTTTGGGTGATGAATATGCTTCGATAATGTAAACATTGATGCAAATATATATAGGAGGTCTGAGGTTGGACAAAAACAATATTCCAGAGTATTCCATTATGCTTGTTCGCCTGAAAATAAATTTGATGTAATACGTAGGCAAAAGCTTCTGCGCCACTGGGGACACGGTCCGTGTCCCCATGTAAACACAACCCTTCCCCTCCCTATTCTATTTAAACCTATGTATTGCTAGGGAGTTTAAATTGTAAAAGGGCACGGAAATTGCAAAGGGGCACGGATCTAAATCCGTGTACCCAGGCGCACAAGAGACTCACTCTAACATGTATCAAACCCAAATTAGTATTTTGTAAATAAGGGTTTGTGGAATAAGGAAGATTCAAGAACAATTATTAACATGGTTTCATATTTTTGTGGAGAGTGGATTTTTCTATTGAATTCTCTCTCTGCAATAACCAGTTGCAGCCACATAAAGTGAATGGATACGTCTGTCTCCAACAGGAAGCTATCTGTGTACATTTGTTTTATGTTTACATTCGTTGGAAGATGCTTGACTGTCCGTTTTGAAAGTGTCATGCAAGCTCTTCATAATCTTTCACTCAATAAGTAAGATTTCCAAGAATTTCTAGGTAGTTGAATCGAGAATTCTCGCATCATACAGAGCCTTTGTTGATGATCTTAAACTTGCAACCAAGGCCATTGAAGAATTTGGTGAAAGAAATATGGTTTGACCATTTCTGCAGTGCATGATGCGCTGGTTCTTTTCTTTTTTTTTTTTCTAGTATAGTTTTATTGAGATTCTTGCATACCCATTTGCTTCTCCAGATTTACATATGTTTGAATCAAACTCGACTCTTTCTTTAATGTATGTAAAACATTATGTTGTATAATTTAAAAACTGTATGGCTCATACTTTTGTCAAGTTCAATGGTTAATGGGGAAGACATTTATATAGCACAATGTGGGCAATAATCAGTGCATTAGAGTAAACGCAGTATTCAACATAATCCTAATTTCTTCAAGCACTTTATCAAATTCAACATACCTTCATGGTAAGATCATCATTCATCTATGCAATGCATTAAAAAAAAATTAAGGAGATTGGACAATATCATGAACATCATTCATAACTCGGTCCGGAGACAATTGTATCACAGAAGTAAACAACAATATTTCAGTAAGAAAGATCCATTACCATAACATATCACTAGAACTACCAAGTCCAACAAATCTTCAAGAGACATTTGAAAAACCAAAACATCAAACAAAAAACCTGTCTCATATTCTCACTCAAAATTTAACAATCATGTTCACTTTCTATGGAATGCAGAACACAGCATGTCGAGCACATCAATCGCCTTTTCTTCTGAAGGAGCAGCCCTCTGTGAGCCTAGCACGACCACCAGTGGGCTGGCAGAGCACTGTCTGGCAGTTGCCACACACCACAACAGTCTGTGAATGACTGAACACCGTGGTTCTGCACATACAAACATCAACAAAACAATACGTATTTCACACTACGATTAATTAAAAGCCTACGGATGGATCTTTTTCATTCTATTTTATGGTTGACTCATTAAGATTGCACACACGCAGATCAACCCAAAAAAAAAATACTTATTTCAAACAACAATTTATTTAAAGACAAATGATGGGTCTTTCTTCTTATATTTTTTGGTTGACTCATTAAGATCGGAATTACAGTTCAAAGAAGATGATAAACTACGGATAGATAAATCATGGTAACATCTTCAATTTCATTTCGAAATCAGCTACTAAATTAAATATTGTTCACACTAAATTACACTCCACATGATGCTTGCAGTGCTTCCTCTAGGTCAATAAAAATCTCTACTTTAATTGATCAAGGCATGGGATAACCACTTCAGATTCATGTTCTAAATCTCCAAGAGAAAATCAAAGCAATCCCATTCAATATTTTCCAAAAGGTTCACTACACCTTGAACCTTCACTACATATTTTCGTGGTGTGTCGGGTATATTGTTACAAAAAAATATTATGAATTTTTAAATATGAAAATCGATCATTATCTATGTGCAGTTTATTCTATTAAACTATCATGGCAATCATAGAAAGAGAAAAAAAACAGATTGATTACATTTCATAATTAGATAATTCAAATCAATACATACCAAAAAAATAACAGAATATAGAAGAATATTAACAACAACGTACATGTTGAAGCATCCCTGACACTTGACATCCATAAAGAAAGAGTTGGGTGACTGTACGAGACGCTTGAGCTTGTGCTTCCTTTTCTCAAGCTCTGCCGGCGGGTTAAGCAGATCGTAATCGTTTGAAAGAACCTATTACAATCAACAATTGTTAAATAATTGAACGAAAAATAAAAGAAATTTCGCAATGGAACACAACAATCCACTGTGTAACAGAAAAAAAAAACATTTGAAATTACGACGAATCAACGAAAAATTACCATCTTTTCTGAATGGAGCGATGTGAGAGATCTCGACAGAACGAGTCGGCGGGAGAACCTCACAGCAAATGGATTAGAGAGAAGCTAGGGTTTTTCTTCTTATAGTAGTGGCTATCCAATTACGCCGACTAATAATTTTATTGGGCCTAAAGAATTTCGGTCTAGCCCAAGAGTAAGCCAAAGCCCGTATTCTAATTTAAAGAAATCACTATTTATTTATGAATATATTTTAAAATTATTTGATTAAATCATATCTTATGTGTTCTATTATTTAATAATAATAATAATAATAATAATAACAACATCTGTTATTTGATATTAGTCTCAATTTTCAATAAGATATATTTTACTCCCTCGTCCCATAGAGGTTGACATACTTTCCTTTTTGGTTTGTCCCACTAAAGCTGATACATTTCCTTTTTAATACATGGGACTCACATAAAAACAATTAATCTATTCTCATGGGCCCCACATATCATATCTAATACAACTACTCACTACACATTAAATACTCCCTCCGTCCCACGTATTTTTACCCACTTTCCATTTTGGGGTGTCCCACGTATTTTTACCCATTCCATTTTGGCAAAAATACATAATATTTTATTACCTACTTTTTACAATCCCAACAACTTTAACTACTTTTTTACACTTTATTCATCATTCCCAACAACTTTATTCACTTTTTCTTTTTAAATTACTAATTTATCCCTATTTTCTCTTACATTATATATTAAAAAAATAAAACGTCTTAATCTCCGTGCCCGTACAAACGGGTAAAAATACCCGGGACGGAGGGAGTATTATTTTTCTTACTTCACTTTACATTAAATTATTATACTCCTTATTCTCCGTGCCCAAAAAAAATGTACCAACTTCTCCGGGACGGAGGGAATACTTGTTTTGATACCAAAATTTACACAAGTAGGGGAAGTTCAAGAAATTTGCATGCAGTATCCTAATTAAATACCCTTTGTTTGCTTCTAATGTATTCATTTTACTATTTATGGCGTCCGCTTCAAAGGTATTTATTTTCTCTATTTAGTAAAAATATATAATATGGTTCATCACTTCCCTCTAATACAACTACCCACTTTACATATAATAATAATACCCCTTAATCTACGTGCAAAAAGTAAATAGATATCATAGAATCGACAAAAAGCAAATGGATACATTAGAACCGGACGAAGAGAGTATGTCATTTTGATTTGGTGGCAAGAGGACGTGGCGTGTGCATGAGGTGTAAGTTCAAAACTACGAATAATCGTTCAATTTTGTCGATCTTTATTTGAAATTGCATTAATCATATTTGTAAATGGCAAATATAGAATACAACTATCCTACCAATTTCAAAATGTACAACTTCCTTCATTCATTTTTAGTGTGATGTTACTGTATTAATTTTTTTCGTATTTTTTTTATTTTTTTGTTTTTATTTATTTAATTTTAGGGATATAATTGTAATTTTACCCTTATAATTTAGGGTATAATTTATCCCTAAGGTTTAGGGTATAATAATCATTTAAATAAAAAAAATTAAAAATAAATAAAAAACAACATTAATGAAGGAGCAGAAATTAATTAAGAATAACCAAGAAAAAAACTGCAAACCCCACAAATATAATTAGATTAAAATTGAAAAAAAATCGTACTCATTAACTCTCACTACCTGAAAATGAAAAAAAGTCCAAATTCATTAAATCTATCTAACACGATTAAGTTGTAACTACACCAAACATTTATCGTCATAATTTTTCTCCCACTTTTTAAAGTCATCTACTTAAATGTTGTATGGTATTTGTCAGAAACATTGACCCCTCCAACTTTAAGTGTCTCATTTCTTTTTCTTATTATTATTATTATTTTGCATTTTATTCATTATGAATCGAAATCTTACAAGTTTTTTAAGTGTCTTATTTTATTATTATTATTATTATTTTGTATTTTATTCATTATGAATCGAAATCTTACAAGGTAAAAGTTTCGATTCATGATCTTCCATTTGGATGCTTTTTAAGACCGTCAAAACAAGATTATTCAATACATCATAAATCGTGTTTGTTGATAAGACGATGATATTGCCACCCAAAACTTCAACACACATGAATTTCAAAATAAATAGTAGTGAAATTCTCATTATATCCTTATCCCCTAAACTTACACGGTCACACCCCTACTAACTCTTAACTAATTCAATTTGTTAATTTCACCCAATAATATTGGTAAACCCACCCATACATGTCATCTGCAGTGTTCATCCAACCCTGACATTCACCTCCACGACTCCACCGCGAAACCACTTCCTCCACATCTGCAACTGCCGTCACCCAATGCATTAGATTTACTAATTATCTCTAGTTTCAGATTCCCATAATCCCATCTCTAATTGATAGAAAAGATAATCAATCTCCTTATTCTATTCCGATTTCTCTGGAAAATGCATCCATCAAGACTAACCTTTTTATTGTAATCATAATCATGTTCATGTTGCTCAACACAAATGGGTTGTCATCTTTGATCAAGTCTTTCTCTTTCTTTATCAAATCCTCCAACTTGTTCTCGAAACTGTACACGAGTCTTCTCCTTCTTCACCTCTTGACAACTGTTCCCCAAGTTCTTCAAGAAAGATTTAAACCAGTTAATAGCCTCCGAAAATCATTATTTGATCACTCATTAGAGAAGATGTCAACGTCTTTTCGACCCGTTTTCTTTGACGTTCCAACCCTTTTTCTTTGGACATTTGGGATCCCTTAGACGCTCCAACGCCGCCAGGAATTTGCCTTCCTCCACCGCGGCGGTTCGCATCAACGATAAGGAGACGGCGGAGGCCCACGTGTTCAAGGTGGACGTTCCAGGGTTGAAGAAGGAGGGAGTGAAGGTGGAGGTTGACGATGGCTCTGTTCTGCAAATCAGTGGGGAGAGAAGCAAGTTCCTCCGCCGCTTCAGGCTGCCGAAAAATGCCAAACTGGAAGAGGTGAAGGCGGCGATGGTGTTGACGGTGACGAAGAATGAATTTGGATGTGATTAGAAAATTGAGTTGGTTTGGAGTTGTACAGTGGCTGTGAGTTTAGGAATAGGGTATAGGCCCCGGCTATTCGCACCCACCATTTTACTTCATACACCCAATTATATCTACACACATAATTATGATATATACACACACTTGGAAAATACTACTTTACCCTCAATGAAATACACTCATATACATATCTATTTCCTCCCAAAATCACACACCCACTTCACAATCCTACATTTATTCCCAACAACTTAAATTAAACACCCACACCCACCTCACCCACCTCACCCACCTCACCCACCTCACTTCTGCAAAAAAGAAAGAAAAAGAGGAAAGAAGAGAAGAAGGGAGGAAGAAGAGAAGAAGGGAGGAAGAGGAGAAGAAGAGAAGATTGTGCCATTAAACCTTGTAAAATGGCGGGAGGAGTGTCATCGTTTGTTAGCAATGTTGTTAGTAAGTGATTCCCCCTTCCAATTTGTGTTCTAAAATTCTAGGGTTTAGTATTATGTTTGAAATTATGTTAAATATTTGTAATTTTTATGTGGGTAATGTTGTGGGTAGCATGATATTTGTTGTAGTTGGGGAAATCAACATGGGTAGTTCTAAGAATGGTGCAAAACGTTGATGGTGAACGAATGGCGCTGGTCGACCCTGGTTCGTCGCCATTTTAGGGTCTGTTCGACCATCAATGGTCGACGGAAACATGAAATTTCAACCATAGATGGTCGAATGAGAGTGAAATTTTCGACCATTCTTGGTCGAAAACGCGAGGAAATTTCGTCCACTCATGGTCGAAAACATTAGGAAATTTCGACCACTTGTGGTCGAAAAAGTTAGGAAATTTCGACCACTTATGGTCGAACAGAATGATATATTGCGTCCACTGGTGGTCGAAAAGTTTGCCAAGTTTCATCCACTTATGGTCGAACAGTGTCTATTTTGAGTTTATAGTGTATTTACTATCCCTAATTATCACCTATATGGTTTATTTGGTTGGGCATGTTTATATTGTAATAGTACGTTGTTGTATATTTGATTGTTGTATACAGTGTAGTAGTTTGAGCATGCTAGTTTCATTAGGTATGCGTTATCACATATATGTTGTTGAGCATCATTTTAATTATTTTTCGCAGATAGATATCGCCGACGTAATCCTCCTACCGCATCCAATAGACGAAGAGGGATGAGGGATGATAATGATGCATTGGCTGAAGATGCTCCACAACCACAACCACAACCAATTCCTCTTCCCGAGCCAATGCATCACAACGAGCTAGAAGCACAAAACGATTGTTATTTTCCTGCTCATTCTCAAGAAAAACGATTGCCACACAAAATGTCATGCCAGTTGAAGTCACACCAACTATTTCAAACAAAGGCATCCTGTACTTGTTCGTCTTGTATGTTGAATCCATAAGCAAGACTTGAGGAAAAGCACGCAACAAATCTATGCTTTGGGGATGTTCCTTGTATCGGTTTACTTTGGCCTTAAACTCTCGATACTTTCCACCACGTTCACAACCCAAAAATAGTCTTCCCTTTTTTCCTCCTCCTCCACCATTGTCAGAGCGTTTCACTACAACCACCATCTGATTATCTAAACCAATATTTCGCGCCCATTTTATCAAATTCTCTCTTGTATCAAACCATTGATGAGTTTCAAATAAGTCCGTGTAATCCTCAACCATACAAACATCTGTACTAAGCTCATTCCCCAATAAGATGGCACTACATTTAGTAGAAGAAAATGATTTCTGTGTACAAAATAAAGGGGTTAAAATAAGAAAACAAGTAAAGTGCTGGAAAAATACACACTGTTCGCCTAAGGGTAGTCGAATTTATTTAAAAAAATTGGCCATTTATGGTCGAAATATTTTCTAAATTTCGACCATATATGATCGAATTAATTAAGAAATTTCGACCAAGAGTGGTCGACAGAAATCAAAAATTTCGACCACCTCTGGTCGAAATTTTGTGGAAATTTCGACCAATGTTGGTCGAACAAATTAAAAATTTTCGACTCTGGTTGGTCGAAAAAAACAGCGACGGGAAAAAATAAAACGCGAAAAACAACATTTTAATCGGTCTAAACATGTAAATATACATACCTTTACGTCCTTAGGTGTTTCTTCTTCCGTCATGTTGATCATATGACCAAATGTGAGTATTGAATGATGGGGGAGAAAATCTAGGGTTTTGGAGGAAGAGATGTGGAAGAAGAAGTGAGTGGAGTGGGTGTGAGGTTTGTGTTGTTTTTCAAATGTTTAATGTGAATGTGATGTGTGTGTATTATTGTTAAAGTGTTTGGTGTGTGTATGTTAATGTGATGTGAATGTGATGTGTGTATGTTGTTTTAGAAATAATTTTGTATTAAATTAAATGTGTGTATATCAAAAGGCTATTTTCGTAATTTACTATATGTATTTATTAATTTAAAATTCAAGGGGGTGTATGGAAGTAAAATGGTGGGTGCGAATAGCCGCGGCCTAGGGTATAATAAGAATTTCACAATTATTTATTTTAAGATTCGGGTCTAATAGAAACTTAATCTGTCACAGCCCAATTTTTCTGAAGAAAATGACTATTTTTTGTAGATAATAGATTGATATACCCTTTTTTTTTTTTTTTTTTTTTTTTTTTTTTTGTTAACGGTAAACATAGTCTAAGCTGAAGATGTAATGAATGCACAGATATTGATTGATAGACATGTTTCTTATAAATTACACTTAGTGATAAAATATGGTAAAATTAAACTATTAAACTGAATACTGAGGAAACAAAATGGTAAGAAATAACAACTCTTTCAATAGATCTCCCGCAAGAGGGTGATTCACTTCTCAACTTGCCTTTGATCTCCATTAATATTCATCCAAATAAGTATATAACATGTCATCTTTCTTCGACTTCCGTCGACTGAGCAAAGCTTTAAGCAGGCGTTTACTTCTGCTCGGGTATTGATCGCTCTCTTTAGGGCTTTCTTTTCCAACACGAATCCGCATTGAAGCAGATTTTCGAGGTTCAGAGATATACTGTAACATTTAAGCAAACATACAAGCTTTTTACTCTCTTTATTTTGGTGAGTTGACAGATGAGCATAAGAGAAAATAAGGCCTCACCGATTGTCTTCCCAAAGATGGGTTTGGGGTGGTTGACCGGCTTTGATTTGGGGTGGTCGGACGAGAGCTTCTTGGAGTTGTCGGCTTACTAGAGAGAGAACCTGACCGGAGAAGTGGAAACCGGTTGGGGGACACCGATCTCTTTTCTGATCCATTGAAACAACCATCAAAGATTGAGATCATACATGATTAGCTGGCAAACAAGAGAATTAGTTGTTAAGAAGTGAGGAACAAACCTAAATCTTTAGTCGTGGCGTTTCTAGAAAACATAAAGTTCCCTGGATGCTGGGCAAGTTTCGGAGAAGGTGATGGGAAGCGCCCTTTGCTGCAAGCAAAAATGGTACATAGTTTAATAACTTCATAAAAGTTTCAACATGTAAACTGGTTAATTTAATAACATTAAACTCACTCGAGTATAGATTCGGGTGGACTTTCTTGGATTGTAGCTCGAATAGCTGTGCTTAAATATTAACTCATAAGAAAAAAGACTATATAGCAAACTTAACCAACCGCATTAAAAAGCCACACGATCAAAGGCGTTACCAGTCTTAAATTGACGCCACTCATCTCCATCATCCAGGCTGCACCCTTGGTATTTTGATTTGGTCCGAAGGCCTCCATGCATCGTCTCTCCAACTAAACAGAAAGGATGGTGAAATTTTTCCGTAAAGAACATATGACTAAACTTCTTATTGGTAAAGTTACGCAGAATTCTTGGACGGGTGGGTCATATTATACCTGGCAGGATATATCGTTTATGGTAATTGGGAGTGTTAATCACCAATGACTGCTGAGAAAGACCTTCACGATCTATGTACTCATGGCACGTCCGCAATCTCTAAACCATCAGATACACAAAAACAATTCATTCTCTCATATAAGTAACAAAGTTGTTCGATAGACAATTACTGGCTTCAATTCCAACTTGTATCATACTTAAAATGAGTGTGCTCAATCAATCATGAATACACAATGATTTAAAATTAAGAGTGAAAAAAGTACCTGCTCAATGCAAGACACACGGAGTTCGGTTCCTGAAACTTCATCGATGTTTTCATCCAACAAATCATTAACCTTATAGGTCACAGAGCCCAAATGATCCACTGTATTGACAAGTGCTTTAATAGCATAATCTTTCAATGTATTCACCACTCTGAAAATTTAGATAAGTTTAGGAAACCTAAAATAGATTGCTCATGAAGAAAACTGAACAGAGAACAAAGATGTGAAATTTGGCTCTTTGACAACCTATAAGTAACTCACATATGCTTTTGCTCATCATTAGTGTAAGATAGCTCAAAGTATTCTGCTGCCGAGTACAGTTGTTTCCTAAGATTCTTCAAATCCTAAATAAATACAAAAGACGAAAAATCAATATTATCGTGTCGAAGGCATTTCAAGATTGTATATCTGCAATGTGAGGATCTGAAACAATTTTGCAACTGTCAGTTACATACTTTGCAGTTTTCCTTTTCCTCCAATAACAAAAGATTTCTCCGCGTGCAATATCACAAAAATTACCATCCAAACATTTGCTACAGTATTAAATAAAAGTTGGTTTATAAAAATTACTTCATAATGTTTTACCATATGCTCCTTGAGCCGTCACTGTCGCTAACACAAGGTAAATGAGGAAGTAATGATTTAAATGAGCTTGCAAGGAAATGTAAAAATGCAGAAGGACCACAAAGAAAAGATAATAATACTTCAAGGAAGAATAATAAAGTACCTTCAAACTATCAGAGAAGAGCATACTTTGCTGCATAGAAACTTCATCATAATTGGCTGGTTCACGAGGAAACTGCATTGAAGCAGTTGCAGTAATTGTCTCCATGAAGGAGTGACTTAAAATAGTAGCTAGCAGGTCCTTATCCTGTAACAACCATTTCCACCAATAGAACAAATGAACAATCCTGTGCTCCAATTCTTGAACATTACACAGTTATTTTAACATTCTTGAGCCCAAATGTACAATTAACAGCTCAATTAAAACAATAGACACAAGGGTCCCTGCAAGAAATAACTTAAAGATGAAGCTTGTCTCTCTGTTACAGAGTGTGTGTGTGTGTAAGAGAGAGAGAGAGAGAGAGAGAGGTGGTGGACTGGGCTTCACAAAAAAGAAAAGCAAAATAAAATAAAATAACTGAAAAGCAGCAAGTTGTGCTTTTCCTATTTCATGCGAACTGTATGGACATGTAGAATCACATCCCAATCTTGAAAAGAAGCTACAAAAACAAGAGACAAAACAAACAGATTTGCAGTAGGACGTAACAATAAATTAATAAAAGAATGAGCTAGGACAATGTCTTTACACCATAGAAGAAAACACAATTTTAAAGCTATAATTCAAGAATCAACCAATCTTGGGAAAATTTGACCATTGCAAACCTCCTTTTCATCGGCAATAAATCTCCCAAGTAAGTTTTAGTCCTTCAATTTTATCGCAAAATCGACTCACAACCAAAGAAGTTAGCGAGACAAAAAAAAAACCTAGAAAAACAAGATTTAGACTGCAATTACATCAGAGAGCGTCCCACAAAGGAAATTTGCACTAAAATTGATTGTAACCCAACAAAAAGGAATTACAAAATCACAGTCTTGTTTTTCAAAACCTCCATTTGCACTTCCAGAACTAATATTAACTTCAGAAAATAAAGAAATTCAAGAAACAGATGTTCTGAGAGTGAAGAATTCACGAATACCTTCAAAAAAATTGAAGTATCACCGAGTCTGTGAAGCAATTAGACAAACAGGTAACGAGCAAGAAACAGTGGTGAAAACACTCCCTTGTGCCCACCCACATTGAGTTTCAGGTTGAACGTTGATCATAGAGTGTGGGTTTGAAGAAAGGCGAAAGCAGACAACATAAAGATAGGCCCAATAAACAACCAAGTCACTAGCGGTTTGGTACCAAGATTTTGACTGAACCCAAAAGAAAAACGACAACTTTAATGGATATCTTTTTCCTTTTATCTCTCAATTTGTTGGTGGGATATTATGAGAAGTGGAAGAACAGCAAGAAGAGGGGTGTACTATGAGAGCATTGAGGAGAGCACGTTGGTAGTACTATACATACACATATATATGTATATGGGCTAGAGAATTAGGAGCGTTTGACGTTTGGAGTGGAGAAGTTTTTCAACCCCTTTTTGGAGAAACTCCATCGCTCCTCTAAATTCTAATCATTGCTCTGTTTCGTGGGACACCACTAACCCGTGAATTTTGTTATCTTATTTAATACGCTTTTGCCACAATTACAGGCAAATGCCAAAGGAAAGGACCACAGTTTCCCTTTTCTTTTATTACCTTTTTCTTTTCTTTTTGAATCATACTTGAAAATATTAATTAATAAAATTAAGAAACGGAAAGAAAATTTAGTTAATTGTAGTTTGATTAATTTTCAAATTTAGTGTTATAACTATGGTTCATAGGTGTGTTTAGTTTATACTTCATGCAGATTTGATCTAAGATATAAAGTATAATTAGTATAATAGATTTTGATTTGTTTACTTTTATTTATATTTAGCATTAATGTAGTAGATCTTGTTATCACCTATAAATAGGTGCTCTTCTTAAATATTAGGGAAGTTGAATTGATTAATAAAATGAGTGTTTTCTCTTTACCTCTCTTTTGCTATTGTTTTTTTTTTTTGTATTGTTTTCTCTTTACCTCTCTTTTGCTATTGTTTTTTTTTTTTTTTTGTATTCTTTAAGAATCAATGGATTATAGAGTTTGTTTACGTATTTTTAACTTTAATACGCTTTCGCTGCATCACATTTGTAGAGACAACCCTTGTTCAGTCTGGGACTGAATTTCCATAGGGTTGTTCTGGTTGGAGGAGGATTGTTATGTCGACCTTGAACTCCAAAGGTTGGCCTTCATGACATTGGGTCTCGGATTGCACCGAGGGTCACACTCGGCTGATATGTTGAAGCTGACTGATGAGTATTTAGATATTAGCATTATTTTATTATATTTATCAATATTTAGATATTAGAATAATAGTTAAGATATTTACTTCTGCAAAAGTTGTTTATTTTATGTAGGATTTATCTTTTAGGGATTAGTTATCAAGATTAGAATATTCCCTAATCTTTAGGATGTCGTTCTTATAAATAATCTTGTAAGTATACGAATGGAAAGGAATCAAAAAACCAAGTTAATTATTCGCAACATTGTTTTGCAAACCCCGTTGACTTGCTGACCTGAGTCAGAGTCTCGATTTATCGTCATAACTCCGGTTTATTGTCATAACGAGTTTTGATAAATTACCCTTAAATTCCAAATGGTGATTCTCATAAAAGATTCGATTATTGGAGGTGAGATTTAATCAATTGGAATCAGATTTCACAAACTTAAGTTGATCGTAAGATGGAACGCAGACTGAAAAAATTTTAAGCAAAAAGAAAAAAGACAGCAAAATAAAGAAGAAATTGGAGGAAGCCGATTCCATTGAGGAAGAAGCTAAATCCAAGGAAATTGATGAATTTTCTTATGGTGATGACTCATCGCTTTTTGGGAAAGAAGATGATGGGGAAGATTACGATGGTCCACCAATTTACGACATCGATTTTCTACTATGAAGAAGATGTCTTTTTCATTTCCTACGACGTAAAAAATGCAATCCCATCGGACCCATCAGTCCTCTATGAGGAAGGCCCATCTGACCCGGTTTGTTTACGAGGAAAACGCTGTAGTTTTCGTTTCCTTAGCATATAAGGGTCTTCAAAATATTTACATGAAGAATATTTGTTTCGATTACGAAATGCAAAAGAAGAAAGAAAAATGACTCTGCGATGACAAGTTTGTGGGTGGACATAGGTAAACCAATGGAACCAGAAGATTACGGTTGATTGAAGGAGTGCATTTCCAAAATTATCCTTGAGGACAAAGGATATTCTTGAAGGGTATGAGAATGATGAGTATTTAGATATTAGTATTATTTTTATTATATTTATCAATATTTAGATATTAAGATAATAGTTAAGATATTTATTTCTGCAGAAGTTGTTTATTTTACGTAGGATTTATCTTTTAGGGATTAGTTATCAAGATTAGAATATTCCCTAATTTTTATGATGTTGTTCTTATAAATAATCTTGTAAGTGTAGGAATGGAAAGGAATCAGAAAACTAAGTTAATTCCTTGAAACATTGTTTTGCAAATCCCGTTGACTTGCTGACCTGAGTCAGAGTCTCAGTTTATCGTCGTAACTCCGGGCATGAGCCAGCGTTTTGATAAGTTACCCTTAAATTCCAAAGGGTGATTCTCATCACTAACCTTCGGCTTGGTCCTTTTATGAACTTGGACCTTCTTCCTGGGCCTTCTCGATCGTTCGGAATATGGGCTTAAGTATTCATTAGGCTTTGTTTGGTTATTATATTTGGGTTCAGGTCCATTGGATATGTAGGATATAACATCCATATATTGTTTATTTGTAATTAAAATATACCTTCTTAAATACGATAAGTGATGCATTAAAGTAATTTTAGGATGTCATAGTATGATTTATTACGAACATACTTTAAATACCAATAAACATATTTACCTATATAAGAAACATATTTTAATAATGAATCAACTCGTCTGACGTATATCCGTCACAAAAAGATTGTACTTTAGAGCTTAGGGTTATACTAGTTTATTTTAAACCACCAAATAAAATAAATTTAGCTTAAGAAATCAAAAGCTGTAGATACGATTAAGGAATCCGACAGAATTTAGTTTAGACTTAAAAAGCTGATGTCAGCTAGTTTGAGTTACTACATGACACTATATGATTTTTTTTTAATTATAATTAATTCAGTTGGTGAATAAACAATTAAATCGACCAACTGAATACTCACGCTACCCACCATCTCCGACTTTGATTTAAACTAGTGGAAATTTTATTCATGTATAAATGCGTAGATAATATATCATTTTCAACATTATTATAAAGTTTAATCATATTATAAATATATATGTATCTAGAAATTTAATTTTTCTAATGATAAGATCTGAAAAAAATTCATTCTTCCATTGAGTGTGAGATGGGTTACATAGATGAAAAATTATCGAGGAAATATTTAAAAAAGATGGAGAAACCAAGAGCATTTTTTTTCTAGCAAAAATAACATGACCTCCTCTCACTCATATTTTTCTAACATTGCATTCTAACTAACTTTGAAGGAATTTAGAGTAAAATAAACAATTTGAGTCAAGTAATCTAAATTATTATATTAGATTTTCATTTAACTTTTATTATTAAATAAAATAATTAAAATCAATTCAATAATCACTCACTACATCCTACACTGCATTAGTTACACTCTAGGATAAAATGTGGTTAAGTCAGCAAGCCATTTTAAATACATATTCTCCTATCATAACTCAACAATTAATTGATATACTATATAGATTTGAAATTTCATCAAGTCAAGACTCATAATACAAATTATTTTTAGAAAAAAAAGAAAATTATATTATTGATGAGTCCAGTTTGGAGAAAATACAGTCCTTTGGCATTGAATAGCAGGTAAAATGCATTTGATCAACTTTCAAACCTTTTTAAATTAGTCTACTAGTGCTTTATTCTTACATTTAATTGATTGATAAAAAAGTTAATTGAATCATTCAGTTGACTAAAAAGTTTTTTTTTTTCCAATATATTTCACCTACTTGACTTTAACTACTAATTTATTTTACATCTCTTCGAAATATCCTATCAATCCATGGTTTGGATAGATCAGAGAATGGAGTATCAACATGAAGGAACTATATAATCCTTGGTATTAAAAAAAAAAATCAGTTATTCTTATCATTTTAATAATCATTACTCCATTCCATCCATATCAATTTCAAAATATAAACTAAATAGCCCCTTTATTTTCGAATGTTTGACTAATTATTATAAAATTAAAAAAAAAACTCATTATTTATTTTAAGAATAACCATAAACTATTGTGAAATTACCGGATGAGCATATTTCATTTAATAGAAATATGAATATAATTTTTAAACAAAATGAGAATTGTGAATATATTAGTAGGAACGAAAAATTAATACTCTTATTTACAGGTGTTTGAAACTAGTGATTGGCAAAAGCTACAAATTATTGGTCAAAATTTCAAAAAGATGTAAAGTTTTATCTTGTGGGCCCCAGAAGCTAAATTAGTGCTTTAACTTTTCTTAAGATAACTTGTTTATATTGTTTAACAGATGGGAACATAAAGTGTTTGAAATCATCATTAATTGTTGGTATAATAGCAATAGCAAATCAAATTAATTTTAAATTAATCAGTGCCGTTAATGGCGGGTGGGACCCATTAAAATTGGAGACATATGATTGACCATCTTGTTTAAACTGATCATGCTTGTTTCAATTTCAGTTTTCACACATGAGAAGTCATAATATGAGTTGACAGATTTTGCTAAAACTCAAACTATATCATATCCTCCATCATATGTGTATTTGTTATTATTTTCGGAGTACCGCGCACCTATGTTTGCCCGATAGGATAGGAAGGAGGTTAATTATGATAATTTAATAAGAAAGAGTTAAGATTTTTTAACCCACTAAACAAAGAGCCCCTTAATTAAAAAGTTACTCCCGTAAATAGCTCATGATATATAACATCTTTCATTATTTTAACCATATATTATATATGATTTATTATTTTACATTGTATTCATTACTTAAATATTATTCAAGACTGAAATGACAATTAAATAAACTTAACACTTGTGGATACTCCCTCCGTCCCCTTCATAAGTGTCATTTTGTCATTTTGGTCCGTCTCAATACAAGTGTCCATTTCCTTTTTTGGTTGATGTGACAACACACATTAATACTATTATATTCAACCCACTACACATGGACCCACACTCAACACAAATACAATTACCCACTCTACATTAAAATATTATTTATCTCACCTCATTACACTTTAAAATATTACACTCTTTAATCCACGTGCAAAAAGCAAAAGGACACTTATTAAGGGGACGGAGGGAGTAAGACAAGATAAAATACAATCTAAAGACATCTAAAGCATAGTTTACTTTTGCTGATGTGTCATACCTCTCATTTCTCCTTGATGACATGGCAATGTGATAGTAATTTTAGTTTTTCTATTTTAATATTATTCTTATTTTATTTAAATGGTATATGTAACTGATACTACATTTATTATTTTGAATCAATTTTTATAGAAAATTGAGGTGATTAATATTATTTTTATATCGTTTAAATGGTATATGTTACTGATGCTAAATTTATTATTTTCAATTAATATTTATAGAGAGTTGAGGTAATCAATCAATTACAATAAATTGAGAAATTAATATATTAATTATGTTTCTATTATCATGGATCAAGATATTTATATAAATAGTCACTCTGATTACATTCAACCAAAAAAATAATTTTTTTGGAAAAATTACTCATAAGTGCACACTTTGTACTCATAATTACTGTGAGATACATTGATTTAAATAAATTACTTTCACATACAAATACTCCCTCCGTCCCGTCTTTATGGTTACGTTTGTTTTTTGCACGTGGATTAATAAATATAGTATTTTAATGTGCATTGAGGTGAGAGAAATAATATTTTAATGTAAAGTGGGTAGGTGTATTAGTGTAATGTGTGGGCCCATAGAGAGAGAAGTAATTAATTTGTGTGATCTCATATGCTAAAAAGAGAAATGTAACCATTAGGGTGGGACGCCTAAAAAGGAAATATGTAATCATTAGGATGAGACGGAGGGAGTATTAAAGTAAAATACCAAATACTATAACCCTAAACTCATACACTTTTAAACCACAAACCCTAAACTCTCATACACTGCCGGACCGCCGCCGGACCTCCGCCGGATGTACACTTTTTTGCTGCACACAATTTTTTTACTGCACACACTTTTGCTGCACACGAATATTCATGTTGCACACCAATATTTATGTGCATCACATTGTAAGGGTAATATTGGAATATCACTATATGTTTTTATAGTTAGTAGTAATATTTTTGTATGTTTGTATCTCATAATAATAAAGGATTTTTTACTGTACCTAATAGGAATCCTCCCATTTTTTTATTATTCTCATTTTATTTTTAATTTTAATCTATTTGTACATATGTATATGTATTCGAATTTAGATTTTTTTTAATTGTTATTGCAGATACGATGTTATTGTATTATTAATATTACTTTTATCTATTTGTAGATATGTATATTTGAATTTAGAATTTTTTTTGAATTGTTAATCAATCAATTACAATAAATTGAGGAATTTATTGTATTAATTAATTATGTTTCTATTATTATGAATCAAGATATTTGTGTAAATAATCACACTTCTTATTACATTCAACCCAAGAAAAATTTGATTTTATAATTTGTTTAAATAATCTCAATTACTATATTTAACTTTTTTATAATTTTAACGTTTAATAATCAAATAATAACAATTTTTAGTCTTTCAATTTCTATTAACGTAGTACTTTAATATTGTTTTGTAAATTTCATATTTTTTTATACTAAATTGATTTAAAATTTTCGTTGATTCATGAACTAATCAGATTTAAATTAATTTTAAGGAACTATTTATTTAGAATTATATATCTTCTTTATTGAATATTAAAATTTAATTTTTATTTCATCAATTATTCATACAATTTACTTTGTTAATTTTCAAATTTGAATTAGTCAATTTAATGTTGTTTGATCATAAGATTTAATATATATATATATATATATATATATATATATATATATATATATATATATATATATATATATATATATATAAACTTTACTCCTCCGTCCAACAAAAGATTGTACCCTCAATTCTGGCATGGAGATTAAGAAAGGGTACAATCTGGCATGGAGATTAAGAAAGTGATAACTTTTAGGGGTATAGTGGTATTTTTTAATAATAAATAATAAAGTATGTTAGGTAGAGATGATTTTTTTTTGTACATAAACTGTATGGGGAAGAGTGAGTGTTTTGTACTTTTTACTTTTTTTGGAATGTACAAACTTTTGTGAGACAGCCCAAAATAAAAAGTATGTCATCTGAAATGAGACGGAGAGAATATATAACTTTTATGTAACATACCCCAAAATAAAAGATCGGGGCATACTTATAGTTTTTTTTAGTTACTTATTTAATTCTTAAAAATCAAGCGACTCGGACTCACTCATATTATTTAATTTAAAAAAGAATGCTAAATTAGGGCACTCGAATTATAGAAGAATTTATCGATACCACCTCTATTAGTTAATTTCTCAATCCAGTTATAATGATTATATTTACCTTTATATACATATATTTGTTTGTTTAAATATGATATGAATGGCAAAATTTCAATATATTATTGTTTTTGTTTTATGTAGTTCAATTATAGGTGTTTTGAATGATTCTTAAATTATACTATTTTTTATTCTAAATTTGTGTCGTCTTATTTACCAGATGTTTTGTTTATGGTAAATTTATTTTAATTTTAAAGTTTTGACCAGTGAATCTAAATTTGTTATGGGTTATGCTATGTATGTCAAACTTTTTTTTTTATTATTCATCTATTGTCAAATTTTAAAGCCTTATTAGCTTGGCTCTGAGCTTTGAATTTTAGCATGCGGACTAAATTAATTAATAGTAAAAAAATTAATTAATAGTAATAATTAACATCTAATATAATTAATTATATATTTTGCTCATTTATTAAGTGGTTGAAATCTTTAATTTAAGTTAACATTATTATCTCTTTTGGTTTTGTGCATGATGATCTGAATTCTTTTCTGAGATTTTTTTTTGTTTTTTTATCTCCCATTGAAATAAATTCTTATGAATCTATCGTTTTTTAATATCTCATATTTTGCAATCTGTAATTATTTACATTTACAAGTCAATGAATTTTTTGTCATTTAAATAAGATATCCAATTTGAAATTTTAAGTCATGACAGCTTTTTTATTAATAAGTAACTTCCTAATTATTTCCACATAACAGTATTTCTGTTATTTACTTTTAAAATAATGATTGATTTTGTGATTTTGGAATTTTTATCGAAACTTGCGCAAATCAGCAATAAAAATATTTTGTAAAATTATGTGTTTTATCCCAAACAAGAATAATGTAATTTTAATTTTAATTTTTTAACCATTATTATTTTTATTACTTAATATCAATTTCATTTAAAACGCTAAATTATCTTGATTTAGAGTGGAGTTTTTTAATAACCATTTGGGAGTTTACTTACTTTATTGTAATCAAGTCAGATAGAACTCATGATGATTCATGAAGACAACTGAAAAGTACGAAAGCTTATAAAAAAATAATAAGTTACATGTGATATAATTTGGACAAATTTTGCGTGAGATTATTTTACACTTTATAATTTAGTTATAATTTTCGCTATAAAATGTTATTACCTTTTATTTATGTTATAAATTGTTCATGAAATAATATTATCACTTTTTATTAATTGAGTATCACTTTTCATTATAAAAGTTAGTCATTTTTATCCGTCTCACGTAAGCCCTTAATGAAACGGTCTCGCACAAATCTTTGCCATATAATTTATGAAAATTAATAAATAAATTGAATTTTAAATATAAAATTTCATGAAATAAAATTATGATAAAAATTTAATATGAAAATATTAGATAATTTAATTATCTCGTGCATCGCACGGCTCAATACTAGTTACAATAATAAAGAAATGTTTAATAAGTCTATTAGTAGCTAGCTTAAGGTTATAATTCATAAACTTTAATATTGATTTCTATGTAATGACCTGTATATGAAATTAATTGATATTGAACTTAGAGTGGTTACTAATTGAGGCTATGAGCCATCCCACCTAACCTAATTTGAATTAAGTGTTGCAGATGCAAATTCATAACAACAAATTAATTGGACTTGGTTAAATAGGGTTAGTATACAATAGCATTTAAAATTCTAAACTTTCTTTTCTTTTTTTGAAGGGGGGGGGGGGGGGGGGGTTATTATTACGTAAAGCTTTGTAATGAATCATATATATTGAATGAAACTATTCCAGTTAAACTCAACACTCATCATTAATTTTGATACTGTACTTTGACATGCAAAAATAAAATATAGAAATATGTTTGTAATAAAAAAACCAAATTTTGCATCCAGACCGAGACCAAATATAGTTGGGCCTTCACAGTTCACACGGGGCAATAGAAAAGCCCATAAGTGAGGAATCCCCGTAATTGGGCTCTAAAATGAAAATATTTATTTAAATTAAATTCTTTTTGGGCCCATTCACACATTTTTAAAAAAAATCCCAATGTAACCTCTCAGATAAATTGTAATTCTAACGTGATTCATTTACAGATGTTATGGTAAGAAGAATGAATAAAAAAACTGTAGATGTATTATTTAATTTGGAAAAAAGAATATGTTGGGATACAGTTGAATTAGAGTGTGAACCATTTCACATAAGTAATACTGTATTGAAATTTTTTTAATTAATTTATGATGCACGCGTAAACTCGGTTACAATTTGGATACTATTTTTATAGTGTTATTATGAAATAATAATCAAGATAAACTTTCAACATTAAGTACTGCTAATTAAATTTGAAATTTAATTGCTAAAGGCCATATATATTCAACGAAATCTTGCCACCCGAAGACCATTTCTTTTAGGATATACTAATATTCATTTGCAAAATACTACCAATAAAATGGATGTTTGAATCGCTAGGCTTTTAACTGATGAAAAAAAACTAGCTGATCTTTACTGTAATTTCTCATTTGTTATATATATAATGAATGACTACCACGTTTGCACTATATAATATCTTGGGTGGTTCCGGCGATTCTCCGGTAAGTCTCACCGTCTCCGCCGCCATGAAACAGTCTGCTTGAAGTTTGAATAAATGTCCAACCTGAGACAAAACGCAGGTGTTAGAAACTTAATTGGTATATAGATATTACATTAAAATATTCATCTAAGGAGTATTACTTAAATGAGATGCATGGGGCCGGAGATCTTATTATTCATCAGATAATCAGATTATTAACATTAAAGAAAAACCAAAAAAGAAAAAAATCGAAATGCATTTGTACGTAGTTATGGAGTATTGAATTTTGACACTCACGTAAAATTAATTGATAAACTTAATTTGTTTGTAGCATGATTAATTACATACTTGAAAAGCCTTCTGAATTTACGATGAGCCTTATTTTATAGTAAGGACAATCTTTGGGTGGGTTCGTGTTATGGCAATGAGACTATTTTATAATTTTGTAATTAAATATTACTTTTATAGTATAAATAAATTATTTAAGAAATAATTTAAAATATTATTAACACCTTTTATTAATAAAATATACTTTCATTAAAATATTATATTTTTTATCTGAACATTTCATAGAATAATCTCTCATTAATTAACATAATAAAACAAGGTGAATGGCTCCCGTAAATTCAATTCCCTTTAATTAATAAGAAAAATATATCAAACACAGGTATTTTTAGTTGACTCAACCTTCAATATATGACAAAAAAAAAAAATTCAAACTAAATCTATAGTTTAAATAACCCCACGACTATCAATTAAATATTCTAAGTTTCAAAATTCAAACTACATTTAATGGACACCCTTCAATTGTCTTTTTTCAATTTTCATATAAGCATTTAAAATTGAACTGGACTGCATCATAATTCACAATATATATATATATAATTTTAAATCATTCATATTAGTATTGAGTTAGTCTCTTGTGAGACGGGTTATTGGTGAGACGGATGTGAGACGGGTCAACCCGTCACTAAAATATGCTTATTTGTGGTTAAAGTGTGCTTATTTGTGGTTAAAGTATGTCGATAATAAATCAAATTATAACACACTAACATTATACTTTAATACATAATCCAACATACTTTAAAAAACATACTGTAACAACAAATATTTGTATTTATAATAAAATAAACACAGGAGAATTACAATGATAATCCAGATGGATTAAACTTGATGATTAAGTAAACAATCTCTATCAATCCTCTGATTCTTCTCTCGAACCAATTTGGCTTGACTTTGACTTAGACTTTGACTGCGTTGACCGCGTTGACTGTGTGTTTTGGGTCGGATCTTCAGTTGAAGCTTGTCCGAACTCGGGTTTGGATCTTATAACGTTAATCCAGAGGCGTCGGGCCTTTATTTGGATTAAACGTACTTGATCCGAAGAACACTCGATCTGGGGGGCTTAGCACCTTAATCCCGGGTCGTATGTTGTTCTTGGTGCGAAGAACACCGAAGAACTCAGTATATGAAGAACGCTTGATTTGGGGGGCTCCGCACCTTAATCCCGAATCGTTTGCCGTTCTTGACTTGAAGATGCTTGAAGATCTCAAGGGAGCGCTGCTCGTGTTCTTGACCTCTTCAGAGCGTTTATGTCTTCAAGTATTTGAGTGTGTCTGGAGTGAATGAAGGAGGGCTCCTTATATAGGTGAGGAATGAGCATGCCCCATAAATATCTCGCAATCTGATTGGTCTATGACAGATTTGGCCTGGTTCTGCGGGCTTGGGCCGTTCCAAATATATCACAGCTTGATTGGTCATTGCTTAATTTGACCTGATTCTGGAACCTTCCATGCTTTACTTAACTTAGGGGTCAAGTTTTACTTAATTTAAACCCTACTTAATTTATTGGGTATTAAATTAATTATCAATTATTTATTAATCTATTTTAGGAATTAATTTATTAAATCCCCAAAATAAAATATAATAAATTAAAATTGATATTTAATCAATAAAATCCACGTGTCGCCCTTTGATTGGACCGTGAATTTTAATTGCTTACAAATGCCCCCTTGCGATTTATTCACGGACAGAATGTCTTGTTGTGAAGGAATCGCAAAAGATTTGTTTCTTGTTCACCAAGATTTCATGACCCTTACCCAAAATTATCAAAGTTATTTGTAGTAAAGAATCTCCTACAATTTTGTAGAGCTTGCACACCTCACAATAATCTCCATAATTATCCATGAGTCCACTAGTAGCTTCTATAATTATCCACAAATAATTTCCATAATTATTCATGAGTCCATAATTATCCATGAATCCACTACTATATAATGATACTTCATGAACTCAATTTTTTTCATCAAAGCTATCCAACAAACAAGATATTCAACTCGTCGAGGTGGAGAGTAGTCGACGGCGGACCACCCATGGTGGTTGCTTGTCGGGCTCGCACCGTGAGGTGGAGAGCAATCAATGGTAGACTACCCATGGTAGTTGCTTGTTGGGCTCGCACCTCCGATGATGTTGGGATAGAGAGTAGTCAACGGCGGACCACCCATGGTGGTTGCTTGTTGGGCTCACATCTCCGACGACGTTGGGATAGAGAGTAGTCAACGGCGGACCACCCATGGTGGTTGCTTGTTGGGCTCACATATCCGATGACGTTGGGATAGAGAGTAATCAACGGCGGACCACCCATGGTGGTTGCTTGTTGGGCTCACATCTCCTTTGACATTGGGATAGAGAGTAATCAACGGCGGACCACCCATGGTGGTTGCTTGTTGGGCTCACATCTCCGATGATGTTGGGATAGAGAGTAGTCAACGGCGGACCACCCATGGTGGTTGCTTGTTGGGCTCGCACCGTGAGATGGGAAGCAGTCAACGGTAGACCACCCATGGTGGTTGCTTGTTGGGCTCACATCTCCGATGACGTTTTGGCGACGATATGAAGAAACCTGACCAAAGAGAAGCTTTTTAACATACTCAGGCAGTCGAACCAACGATGTCGAGGTAGAGAGCGGTTGACGGCGGATCACCCATGGTGGTTGCTTGTCGGGCTCATACCGCGAGGTGGAAAGCAGTCAACGGTATACCACCCATGGTGGTTGCTTGTTGGGCTCACACCTCCGACGTGTTGATGCAACGAGAGCGGACTACCCATGGTAGTTGCTTATCGAGCTCATGCCTCTGGCAGCATTGATTTGAAGAGCGGGAGGGCGATTGATGGCAGACCACCTATGGTGACTGCTTATCGAGCTCATACCTCCGGCAGCTTTGATTTGAAGAGCGGGAGGGCGGTTGTTGTCTGCTTTCGATCGGACCAGCCGAAAGATGGTCTCGTCGCTTTAGTGTGATTCAGACTGGATTCGGTAATGCTCTTGGCGACTGGGAAGCAGAATGGCGTGTGAGAGCGGCGGCTGATGGCTGCTCTCGACGGCTGCTCGCTAGCGAGAATCCGGCGTGAACCCTGGCGGCGGCACGTCGATCGAGCTCTGGAAGTAGCGCGCGCGGAAACGTACCTCGGCAGCGAGCAGCGCTCCTTGGGTCGCGAATCCGACTGTGTTTGGCTATGATTTTCTTATGTGAAGGGCAACAGCGAGCTTCAGGCGGCCGGGTGCGTGACCGGTGGCGATGCGAGGTGAATCCCCGGTGGTGTTGACGGGTACTGATGGCTGGTTGTTGTTTTTCGAAGAGAGAGGAATTGGTTGAGCAGCTTAATCCCCTTTTGCTGGAGAAACCCATTCCACGCAATTTCATAGAGGAAAAAAAAGAATAACTTCAATTTTGACCCCATCAAGTTAATTTTGACTTGCTCAAACTCACCCAATCTCAAATCAGCTTGCTTACTGCATTCAAGTGCTTCCAATATTAATTGGGCCATTTATTTTTTATTTTTTATTTTTTTTTTATTTTCAGTTTCTACTTGGGCCATCTGATCCTTCTTATTCACTTGGGCCGCCTACTGCTTCATATTTTGGGCCAAGAGTGCTTATATTGATTTTAATTTTCATGATTTGGGGCTTAAATTAATTAAACACACATGAATTATTTTAATGGCTCGCTTAAGCATCTTGGGCTTCTCCATGAGCTTAATTTATAATTTTGGTTTTTAATAATTAATTGATCCCATAATTTATTTAGGACCTTTTAATTAATTAAATCCATAAATTTAAATTAGCTTAAACCTCTTTCTTTGCTAGCTTTAAGGGACAACATGGATCACCCTCATCACTTTACCACCTTCATCATTTCACCACTGTCTTTGCATTCAACCACATCTTCTCTTTGTCAACCTTTTTCTTCTTAACTCGTTCACACTTCAATTTATCGCTTGCCTCGCAAACTCGACTCGAATTGCTTGGATTATGACTGAACTTAGTAAAATGCTAAGTTGCCTACGTACCTCTTCGCAGAGGATCAAGTCATTACGTAGTTCAAGGGGACATGATTTGATTTGAATGGGGGGGTGCCGTACACAGTTTATACTCATGCGGGCCAGGAGTGACTATTCTTTAACCACTTTAGACAAAGTAAGATATTTAATGCTTTAACCACTTAAAATATCTGAGTGGGGTGAATTGATAGTTTAACCACATATAATTACCTTTGGTGGGTGTCATGCACAGTTTATACTCATGCGGACCAGGAGTTTGTCGTACACAGTTTACACTCATGTGGACCAGGAGTTTGTCGTACACAGTTTACACTCATGTGGACCAGGAGTTTGTCGTACACAGTTTATACTCATGCGGACCAGGAGTAACATGCAGTTTAGGCTCGTGCGTCAAGGAGCGTTGTACTTGTATTTGTTTTACGCGTAGTAGCGTTTCAAGAACTTCTCATTTATGGGGCCAATGTTCACGCCATCTTCAGAGATCAATTTGTAGGCGCCATTTGTGTAGGCTTCTTTCACAACATGAGGGCCATCCCACTTGGGTAGAAACTTATTTCCAACGCGATGGGTGACTACTATAGGTCTTCTCACAGCAAGCACCAAATCGCCAACTTGAAAAGAACGTACCTTAACTTTCTTGTTGTATGTTCTAGAAAGGCGAGATTGGTAACACTCAAGTCTTTGTTGTGCTTCCAACCTCTTTTCATCTAACGCTTCTAACTCTTGAAGACGTAACTTTGCATTTTCTTCCTCGGTGAGGCCTTCTTGTATGGCTATCCTCAAAGAAGGAATTTGCTTTTCAAGAGGCACAACAGCCTCAACACCATACACCAAGGAATACGGAGTGGCTTGAGTAGGTGTTCTATAGGTAGTACGGTACGCCCATAAAGCTTCATTGATCCTTTCATGCCAATCTCTTTTTGACTTGGAGACCACTTTCTTCAATAAACTGCATAAAGTTTTATTGAAAGCTTCGGCAAGACCATTAGCAGCTACGTTATACATTGAAGATTTCTTTTGTTTGAAATCAAACTTCTCACATAGCTTATCAATCCAACTATTGCTGAACTGCTTTCCATTATCAGTGATGATGTAGCGCGGGACACCATATCTATAAATGATATTGATCCGAATGAAATCAGCAACATTTTCTTTCTTTACTTCCCTCAGAGGCACAACTTCAGCCCACTTTGAAAAGTAATCTGTTGCAGCAAGAATGTAGAGATGACCACCAGAAGACTTTGTAAGTGGCCCTACCACATCTAAACCCCAAGCATCAAAAGGCCATGAAGCGACTGTCGGATGTAAAGGCTCCGGAGGTTGATGAATCAAATTTCCATGGAACTGACAAGCTTGACATCTTTGTGCGTAATCCATGCAATCCTTCACCATGGTTGGCCAATAGTAGCCCATCCTTTTAATTCTGAAATGTAGCTTCGGTCCGGATTGATGAGCACCGCAAATTCCGGAGTGAGCCTCCTCCATTGCTTGAATAGTTTCTTCCTTACCCAAGCATCTCAAGAAAATTCCATCGAATGATCTTCTATAAAGTGTACCCTTGAAGTAGATGAACTGAGGTGCCCGACGCCGAATATCAACCCTTTGTCGTGGATCGTTAGGCAACTTATCATATTTCAAATAATCCACAAGCGGTTGGCGCCAATCTTCTTCTTCAATTTCGAAAACCTCCACCACATGATTTTCAACTTCTTCATAATCATCATCTTCAAAGATTGGTGGTACAACCCAACTTCTACACACCGGTATTTGAATCTGCATTTCTGGCATAGCTATAATTGATGCTAACTTAGCGAGGGCGTCAGCTTGCTTATTCTCTCTTCTAGATAGATGCTTAATATCAACATCACCGAGATAACCCATAAGCTTTTGAGCATACTTGTAATAGGGGAACAACTCAGGCTTCTTCACTTCATACACTCCAAGGAGTTGATTTATTACCAATAGCGAATCACCATACACTCTAAGGTGTAGTTGCTTTATATCGACGGCCATCTCTAAACCAAGTATAAGTGCTTGATACTCAGCCACATTGTTGGAGCAATTTTCCATTAAGGAAAATGAGAAGGGTAAAACTTCACCACTGGATGTTACAAACACGACTCCCGCACCAGCTCCCTCTCTATGAGATGCTCCATCGAAATACATCTTCCAAGGAGAAACTATGTCCACAGTGAAAGCATCTTCATCGGGGAGTTCATCAGATAGTTCCCATTCAGCAGGCATTGGATGATCAGCTAGAAAATCTGCCAACACTTGTCCTTTTACGGCCTTTTGAGGAACGTACACGATCTCAAACTGTTGAAGTTGGAGATACCATCTTGCAAGCCGATCAGAGAGTACTGGTTTTGACATGACAAATTTTAGTGGGTTGGCTTTCGAAACTAGCCGAACTGTGTGAGCTTGAAAATCATTTTCAACTTCTGAATTACGAAGATAAGGGATAAGCAGATCTTCTCAATGGGTGAATACTTCAACTCGTTTGGAGTCATGGTTCTACTTAGATAATATAGAGCTCTTTCTTTACCATCATCATTTTCTTGTGCAAGTAAAGCTCCCACAGAACGCTCTTGAGCAGCTAGATAAAGGACTAATGGACGTCCCGGTATTGGAGCACTCAATACTGGTGCCTTCATCAAGTATTCTTTAATGCTATTGAAAGCATTATTGCAAGCTTCATCCCATTCGAATATGCTGTCTTTCTTCATGAGATGACTAAATGGTTGGCATCGGCCAGCTAAGTTTGATATGAATCTCCTTAAGTATGCCAACTTTCCTTGTAGACTTTTGAGTTCATGTATGTTCCGAGGCACATGCATTTTCATGATTGCGTCAATCTTTGCTTTCTCAATCTCAATCCCTCGACGGCGAACAACAAATCCAAGAAATTTCCCGGATGAAACTCCAAATGCACACTTGAGCGGATTCATCTTGAGTTGATGCTCTCTTAATCGTTCAAACACTCGCCTTAGATTATGAAAATGATTTTTCTTTTCCTTTGATTTCACCACAATATCATCAACATAGCATTCGACAATCTTATGAAGCATGTCATCAAATATCTTTTGCATGGCTCGCTGATAAGTGGCACCAGCATTCTTTAAGACAAATGGCATAACATTATAGCAATATATTCATTTCGGAGTACGAAAGGCTGTCTTCTCTTGATCCTCAGGAGCCAAACCAATTTGATTGTAGCCAGATGACCCATCCATAAATGAAAGGACCTCATGCCCCGTTGTTGCATCAATCATGAGCTCAGTAATTGGTAATGGAAAGTCATCTTTTGGACACGCCATATTCAAATCTCGGAAATCAACACATACTCTGAGTTGCCCATTTTTCATAATCCCTTAGATTATGAAAATGATTTTTCTTTTCCTTTGATTTCACCACAATATCATCAACATAGCATTCGACAATCTTATGAAGCATGTCATCAAATATCTTTTGCATGGCTCGCTGATAAGTGGCACCAGCATTCTTTAAGCCAAATGGCATAACATTATAGCAATATATTCCTTTCGGAGTACGAAAGGCTGTCTTCTCTTGATCCTCAGGAGCCAAACCAATTTGATTGTAGCCAGATGACCCATCCATAAATGAAAGGACCTCATGCCCCGTTGTTGCATCAATCATGAGCTCAGTAATTGGTAATGGAAAGTCATCTTTTGGACACGCCATATTCAAATCTCGGAAATCAACACATACTCTGAGTTGCCCATTTTTCTTTCTTACCGGCACGATATTGGAAATCCATGTAGGATATTTGACTTCACGGATCTTGCCTGTTTCAAGAAGCTTATTAATCTCGTCCTCAATCAAAGGAATCAACTCTGGTCGAAATCGACGCTGCATTTGTTTAACCGGCCGAGTTCCCTTTTTAATGGACAAGTGGTGCACTGCGATTTTCGGATCTAAGCCTGGCATTTCCTTATGCGACCATGCAAAGACATCTCTGAATTCTCGCAAAAGGCTGACATACTTTGTTTCTTCCTCAACATTTAGCAGAGCACTTATGTAGATAGGACGTGGGTCATTTTCATCACCTAAGTTAATTTCTTTCAATTCATCAACAGTGGCTTTCACTCCTTCTTCAAATTGTGGAGGGGCATCTTCAGCATCTACTTCCTCCATTTGAGAATCTTCCACAGCAGTAATATGATTGGTGGAAGCTACACTTTCTCTATCATTATTACTATCATATTTGGTAAAGACGATTCTTCGCACCTTAGCTTTCAATACTCTTCCACTTGAGATAGTCAAGATATTTTGCCGCTTGATACGAGATGGATTTTGACTCCGGAGTTTTCGGAGGTTAAGGGACTTGACATGATTTTGCCTCCTACACTTCCCTTTACAGGGTCCAAGCCTTTCGAAGACACTCCCAAGCCTTTCAAAAACAGATATTCTCTTGACTTCCCTACTACTTGCGTCAAACATATCCTCCGTGGATAAAGCTTCTCCCTCGGTGATATAATTTGTACTTGCTCTTCTAATTGCAATGCGGACTGGCTTTTGAGGGACATATCCCAAACCTGGCTTAGCCTTCCTGATAGTGTGACCACTATTTTTCAACATTGTCTGAGTAACATTGAGCCCATGTCCTGGTGGGTTGATAGTTTCTTGACACACCTTGCTCGCCGTCGCTTTTTCCCTTGGTTCATAACCAGCCTTCATAAGGAGTTTATAAGCTTGTGGACTATACGACTTGGTTATTTCGGCTTCAAACACTTCACCATGTTCGGTCTTTGGTCCTTCAATAGGACGTGTGAATCCTTTGAGTGGTGGAGAAGAAGGCCCATTTGCATCAATTTTTGTTAGAGGCAATGTCAACTATTCCGAGGTCTCAAGCCCTTTGCCTTTGTTATCCTTGAGAGTGGCAGATGATGTACTACCTTCCTCATCCTTTATTTGTTTATTGCCCCCATTATCTTGCACTGGGGCTTCTTCACGCTTTACTTCCTTTGTACTCTTGAAGAAATATTTAGCATCGGCAAAGTAAGCTTCAGCTTCAGTAAATGGCTTGTCATCACCGAATACTCTTTTCACGTTGTCACATTCACTATATTTGAAGCACTGGTGCAATGTAGAAGGAATCACGCCATTCTCATGTAGCCATGGACGCCCCAAAAGCATGTTGTAGGAAGTTTTTGCATCAATAACATGGAAAAGGACTGTGGATTTCATCTCATCAATTAGCAAATCAAGAACTATTGTGCCGAGAGTTCTTTGCCCCTCATGGTTGAACCCTTGGATCATCAATCGGCTATGGTTGAGTTCATCCATTGGTATTTCTATCTTTTTCAACATTCTCAAGGACAAAATGTTCACTGCCGAACCTCCATCAATAAGTATGCGATTCACTCGCATCCCTTTAGTATAACCAGTCACAAATAGAGGTCGATTATGAGATTGCATACCCAACAACATATCTTCATCCGTGAAGGTCACCTTCATGGAGTAAGCTTCACCCTTAGTTTCAAGTTGTTCGCTTTCATTGTCCTCATTCACGACATGACATGAGCCTCCATTATGACTTTCTTCTACAGAAGTGAAGTTTATGCCCGCCTCATCTTCTAACACGATTTTTCCTTCCTTAACCAGTTGCATGATCTTTTCCTTAAGAACGAAACAATCATGAATTGGATGACTCACCAACCTATGATACTTACAGTATTTTGGGTCATTAGTTCGGCCGGCCTCTTCTGGAAGTTTCATCTCAGGAAGGTCAAGGAGCTTATTTTTCATCAGATCATCAAATATGCCAGAAAGGTCTGAGTTCAGAAATGGATACTCTTTTTCTTGCATCTCCTTCAGAGTTAACCTTCTTTGCCCCCACTCTTGGGCAACTTGCTTCCCTTTGTCCTTCTTATCATTTTCATTCTTTCGAACCTTGACCGTTATAATATTTGTGGCCATTGACTCTTTGTTGGAACTTTTAACATAGGACTTGCCCCCCCTTTTGAAATCTTGTTTATCTTTAGACTTGTAGGAGTCCGACATCGGTGAATGTTTGATTCCACTAGCAGCCATACTTAATTCCATGTCATGGGCCCTAGTAGCCAACTCTTCGAAAGTCTTAGGTTGAATTCCTTTGAGTATATAAAGGAGATTCCATTCCATTCCTTGGATACACATCTCAATAGCAGACTCTCCGGACAATCGGTCCTTGCAATTTAAGCTCAAATTTCTCCATCGATTGATATAATCAATCACAGGCTCTTCCTTTAATTGACGAGTATTAGTTAACTCAGTCATGCTAACAGTTCTCCTCGTGCTGTAGAAACGATTAAGGAACTCATGTTCCATTTGTGCCCAACTATCAATGGATTCAGCTTGCAAGTCGATATACCAATCAAATGCATTTCCTTTGAGAGAGCGAACGAACTGCCTTATCATATGATCTCCATAAGTACCAGCGTCGTGGCAAGTCTCAATAAAGTGTGCTATATGCTGCCTCGGGTTTCCTTTACCATCAAACTGTTGGAACTTAGGAGGCTGGTAGCCAGCTGGCAACTTCAAGTTGTCTACTCTTTTCGTGTATGGCTTGACATAAGTAACAGTAGGCTTGGAATTCTCCTCAAACCTTTCTTTTATTGTTCCAAGTATAATATCCTTGAGTTGATCTACTTGGAGCATTCCATCAGCTGAAAGTGGCAACATTCCTTGAGTTTGCTCCTTTTCAATAGCCTGGCGCCTTGTGACCTCTTCCACTTCACTATCGTCCATGACTCCTTTTTCGTTTGCACGGCTAGTCTCCACGATGTCTCTTTTCATCAATTGGGAGATCTTTGTGTCTTGAGCTTCTATGTGTTTCGTGAGCCCCTCGATAGCCTTCATCATGTTTGCTAATTGTTCCTCAACAGTCGTGGCGCCTGCCATCATTACTGGAGCTGCAACGGAGTCAGATGAAGAGTTTGAAGATGCAGAATCGTCATCACTATCATCTTTCATAGGTAATTGTTTTCTCGAAGCCTCCTCAACCGAAGGGTTGGATCCAGATGAGGCTTCCGAACGAGCTTTTTCTGACATGCTCATCGTAACAACAGCAACATATTCAGTCAATGCCTCTGAGAGCTTAGAAGCAGCAGTCCTACCTACAGTAATCCTGACAGGAGTCATATCGTACTTTCGAGCTTGTAGAGAGAAGAGATGAGAGGTAGAGACGGTCCCACCGGGCGTGCCAAAATTTGTAACAACAAATATTTGTATTTATAATAAAATAAACACAGGAGAATTACAATGATAATCCAGATGGATTAAACTTGATGATTAAGTAAACAATCTCTATCAATCCTCTGATTCTTCTCTCGAACCAATTTGGCTTGACTTTGACTTAGACTTTGACTGCGTTGACCGCGTTGACTGTGTGTTTTGGGTCGGATCTTCAGTTGAAGCTTGTCCGAACTCGGGTTTGGATCTTATAACGTTAATCCAGAGGCGTCGGGCCTTTATTTGGATTAAACGTACTTGATCCGAAGAACACTCGATCTGGGGGGCTTAGCACCTTAATCCCGGGTCGTATGTTGTTCTTGGTGCGAAGAACACCGAAGAACTCAGTATATGAAGAACGCTTGATTTGGGGGGCTCCGCACCTTAATCCCGAATCGTTTGCCGTTCTTGACTTGAAGATGCTTGAAGATCTCAAGGGAGCGCTGCTCGTGTTCTTGACCTCTTCAGAGCGTTTATGTCTTCAAGTATTTGAGTGTGTCTGGAGTGAATGAATGAGGGCTCCTTATATAGGTGAGGAATGAGCATGCCCCATAAATATCTCGCAATCTGATTGGTCTATGACAGATTTGGCCTGGTTCTGCGGGCTTGGGCCGTTCCAAATATATCACAGCTTGATTGGTCATTGCTTAATTTGACCTGATTCTGGAACCTTCCATGCTTTACTTAACTTAGGGGTCAAGTTTTACTTAATTTAAACCCTACTTAATTTATTGGGTATTAAATTAATTATCAATTATTTATTAATCTATTTTAGGAATTAATTTATTAAATCCCCAAAATAAAATATAATAAATTAAAATTGATATTTAATCAATAAAATCCACGTGTCGCCCTTTGATTGGACCGTGAATTTTAATTGCTTACACATACATTAACAACTATTTAACATACTTTATTTAAATAATCGACATACTTTAACACGTCTCACAAACCGTCTTATGAAGGTAGCGTCTCACAAGAGACTTTGTCATTAGTATTTATAGAGCAAATTAAAGGGGATGTTGACAAATTAAGATGAAGGCCAAATATATATAAGAAAGTAGAAATCACTCACAAGTTAGAATTCATGGTAGAAAAATTGAATAAGTTCCTCACTCTCCTTAGACTTGTGATCTTCACATTCCTCTTATCACTCTTACAAATCTGACCCAGTGACCGTGGAAAGTCGAAATTACCCCTGCCCAACTTCTCCTCATCCTTGAAGCTCCCCCACCTCCTCGAAATAAAGTTCCCACAAATCCCCTTTCTCCGACGCCTCGATTCATCGTCCCCGACCGAAACCGTTCCCTTCCGGAACGAAAACGTGCATGCGAGGGACAACGAAGGGCCCATGTAAGGCCCGTCGAATGCTCCCATAGGAGAGGGCATTATGGTAATCCTGTCACCTTCATGCAATAATCTTGGCGGGAGGTCCAAGCACCTGACCGCCTTGTTCCTAGGTGGTGGAGGCGCCGCCTCACCCGCAGTGGCTCTGGGCTTTCCCGGCGCCTCCTCCCATTGGAATGGAATCGAAACCGACGGATGAAACGGTGGCGTTAGCATTTGTATGGGGTCTTTGGGCTTGCATGGAAGTTTGGAAAGAGAGAGTTTGGGTGTGGAGTTTAGATCATAATGACCACCTGCTTCTAAACCCATGACAATATACTAGTATCTCTTTTAGCTCTTAGAAATTACTATATATGTATATGAGGGAGTTTATGGTAATTTAATACGAGGAGCCTCCTCGTTTACTGTTCACGAGTTCATAAATAGGAATGTAACGGATAGTCCAACTACTTGGCGTTGGACGATGGTTAAATGACTATTATGGCCCTTAAATATTTAAAGAATATATGAATACTTCTCGGTGCTGCTTAAATGACTTTTATATATGACTTCTAAATGTGAAAATAACACGTATAGTTTTTTGATGTTACTAACAGTTTGAATGAATGACATGAAGGTGAAACTAGGTTCAAAATTTCCTTCTCGCGTGTACGTTACATTTATTTAATGTGTATATATAATAGAAAATATAAAATCAAAATGAAACCGAACATATGGTGCCCTACCCACCACAAATCACCTGAATGCTCATTTCTCCCTACTCTCGTACTTTGAAATGTTTACCATATGCGTAGTGGGGGGTTCAAATTGTGATTTTTAAGCACGATCAAACAACAAATCTTCTTTATCACATACTACGATTTACATTCTCCATCAATCCTAAGACAGAAATGGTGGGGTACACCATCACTTACTTCTGGAAACATGAGACCTGATCCTCGAAGACTCAGCAGTTATGGGACTATATTTCCCTCAAGTTCAAGTAGATAAAAGAGGTGATTCGAACTTTTTTTTAGTCCACCCTCATAGCTTAACTTTTGAACCCAATCACCATTGTTAATTTCCGATACCAGATTCTCTTGTACCCCATCCACAAAATCTATTATACCAATTACGTACTCCCTCAGTTCTGTTTTAAACCTTATGTTTTCTTTTTGCACATAAATTAAGAAATGTAGTACTCTCTCCGTCCGCTTTCAAGGGTTCTATTTTACCATTTACGGCGTCCGTACTCAAAGGCCTCGTTTCCATTCATGTACAATGAGGGACCCACTAATAATACTCATACTATCCCTAAATGTATTTGTAAATTACCCATTTGTCCCTCCACATATTAATAAGGTGGAAGGCTAAAAAGTAAAACTTACACATTATCTACCCACTACACATTAAATAACAATACTCCTTAATCTCCGTGCCCAAAAACAAATGATACCCTTGAAAGCGGACGGAGGGAGTATTTTAATGTGTAGTGAAGTGAGAGAAATAATATTCCCTCCGTCCGCCCGAAAGAGGATTTTTTACTTTTGTGCACGTTGATTAAGGAGTATTATTATTTAATATGTAGTGGATAGTTTAGTGGGAGTGTGGACCCCATATTTTAGTTGTATTAGTGGGTGTGTGTGGGTCTCATGTGTGTAAAAAGGAAATGACCTTCTTTGAAGCGGACAACCAAAATGGAAAAAAGACCGGACTGAGTGAGTATTTTAATATAAAGTGGGTAGGTGTATTAGTGTGATGTGGGTTTGAGAGAGAAATAATTAATTTGTGTGGTCCTCTACCGAAAATGGTAATGTAAAGTTTGAAATGGAATGCTCCAATTGAAAATATGTAAAGATTGAAATGGAAGAGGGAGTATATATTTTGAGCATTTCTTTATTAATAGTTTATAAAACAATTTATTACAAAATTGATTCTAATTCTCGTAATTAATCTCTTATTATACCATATACTCCGTACATCATATGAGATTCTATTGAAATAAAAATAATAAAAAGGCATAAGCACAAGTCCTTGGACCCAAAACATTTATGAATAATGATGCTAGTGTCATACATATCAGTAGGGATGTTATGCATGTATATAGCATGAGTATGTATCCACATGCATGTGTTGACTTCAACCTAACATGCCATGTGGTGGGACTCCCTTCACTTCCGCTACTAAAAACAAGAATGATCAATCAATTTATTTGTACACATTATGATACATTCCTCATCTTTATTCTTCCTCAAACCATATCACATTGTAACAGCAACTTCTGGACTTTACAGTGCAGATATACATGCATGCATAATTCTATGATTTTATCACTGCATAGTGATCAAAAAGCAAGACTTTGTATCAGGCTGTTTTACCTTACCTGGAAATAGCTATGTATAAAGAAAAAGTCGAAACAGAATAGATCGTCGGACAGATAGGACTGCATCCTTTGACTACCCTCCGATGCTCAAATCAGTTCTGATCAAGAGGCTGCTGAAACAAGTCATCATGTGTAGCCACCATTAGGAAAACAGAAAAGAAGTAAAATCCAACTATATTAATTTTGATCTTCAAAAGGATGCATGAATCATGTTGATAAATACGCTTTTATGCTACACTAATGCAAAGAAAAGTGTTAAAGAATGAAACAGTAGCTCACTCTGTACGGGTGGTCGTCTATTGCTCCTTTTGCTTGAGTACACTTGTCTGTGATCATGATGATCCTGTAAGAAACAGAGGAGGGACTCCAGGAGAAACAAGAAAATAACGTAGATTTTTGGAATTCCTGAACAAGTATAAATTAAATGTAATATTATCAAGAAACAGAATTGCTGACATAGTTTAACCTTCCAACTCAAATGATTCAAGAAGAATCCTTAAGGAGTATTATGATTCTTAAATGGATTTTATAGTCACAAGAATAATATGAACAGATAATGCATATTAGAAGCTTCACCAAATCAGTTTCATTTACTTGCTAATCATCATAATCAGATGAACTAATTTGAGAAAATAAATCAGAGACAAATGATCACTAAGAAACTCAAAAGAGTGGTTTACTGTGAGGTTACTTCAGAAGCTCTACAATGAGTGGGAGGAAACTTTACTACCAGAGTCATCCTCTCTTTATTAATAGGTCTGAACTATTTTTTTAGATGATTGATACCATCACATGCCAAGGTTTCTTCAAGACCCCCTATAATTCGAGATATTCGGACTTCAAGTCCCCTCTGAACTTCTCGGAAGAGCGTTCTGATACTATCAGCAAATCGTTTTATGTCGAAGTTTTCTGGCTTTTCGATCTTTTCTTCGACATCTACAAATCCAGAGGCTATCTTAGTTTGCACCTCCATTAACTTCTGTCCCGTTGCGACTATATATCTCTGCAGTTGAAAGGTTTCTTCAAGAAAGAGCTCCAGCTTTTTGGTTTCATCATCTGTTTTAGCAATGTCAGAACCTCTGCAGTTCAAGTTCAGGTCATTCTCATCCTGCAGTACATGCACACCATATATGTATATTAATCAGAGAAGCTTTAGCAATATGTGAAATAAATTCCCAACTGGGGTCAAATTCAAAGATTAATAATCATAGCAAAACTTTTAGATTTGTTGATTTTTCTGTAATAAGGTGATGCATCATACCATTCTCTGACAAAGATCATCAGTTTTCGCCTGGAGCGTCTGGTATCGATCAACCTGTTTGTTGAGGAGGGATGTAAGTGCATATAATCCCTTCACTGCAGAATCCACATTGTTGTTTTCATTGTTATCACAACTTTCTTGTTTTCCTGTCAATCTCTCAAGCATGAGGAATTGCTGCTTAAGTCTCTTGATCTTGTATGAGACCCCTAGAGCATGAATATCCATCTTCTTTGTAGGATTACTTCTCTTACTCGATCCTTCGCCCACAGACGTCAATGTCTCAGCATTTGCAACAACATCTGAATCAATACTTTCCTGCCTAGAATGATCAGGACATGGGGCTGCTTCTTTCTCATCTTGCATCTCCTTGTGAGGATATTGAAGTGTCAAAACTATATCCTTTGGCTGTTCGTTGTCCGGGTTCTCTTCCACCTTTTCGTTCTCCGGTGCTTGAGAAATTTCCTCAGCTATTGCCTTCATTTCTGGCCTTTTTGGCCCTGGTTTTCTCTTAATGACCTTCACTTTCGACCATACTGTATTATGGTTTACTGCTGCCTCGTGTAGAGAAGAGCTGAAATTCAACTTCTGGAGATTCGGAGGATTGAACTGCATCACTAGCTGCTCTTTAAGTGAGTGTAGCTCCGTCTCACGCTCCAATAGTAGAGCTTCCAACCTCATATTATCCTTCCTCAACTGTGTGATATCATGATCAAGCCCTTCTATATGTGAACGTAACCTCTTTGATTCTATTTCCATGCTCAACAAACGCCACCGGAATGCTTCTATCTTTTCGTCTTTCAGCCTCAGTTGCTCCACAAAAGCATATATTTCAAGATTATGCGTTTCCTGGACCGCCATCTCATACTTTGCTGTCTCCGAGTTCATCCAATTTTCCAAGTGCTCAACATCAGACATCATCTCTACAATCAGCAAACAAGAGTTAGACAAGCAAAACATCATGAGGCATTGCAATGATTTTAAAATGGGAGCTTACTTTCTGTTCCTGTATTCAAATACGGGTCGGGTGGTATAAGAGGCAAAACTTCTACACCATTTCTAACTTCAGGTTGCTCGAACTCATGAATGTAGTCAGCTTTCATTGATCTCAGATTTCCAGCATCCAGTGACATTGACATCATGGCTTTCGAGTGTCTCCCTTTTCCACCAGAAAAGATATCCGGCTTTACGCTTACATGCTTAGCCAACATGTTCCTCAATGAATTCCTATCCTGTTTAGTCTCAGAAATGGCCTTCCACCGCACAATTTCTAGCTCCGACTGCTGTCTCTTCGACTTTGATGATTTCACTTCCCTTAACAGCATCTGCTTCTCAGCTGTATCTAGTTTAGATTTCCTCAGCATAGCAGACAAAATCTGGTCTTTCTGTTCCAAATCCTTTCGCATTTTAACAAGTTCCATTGACAATCTTTGAGTCATCAACACAGCCTGCTCTTTCTGTTCCAAGACTGAATCCAGCTCTTGCCTTGCTGCTTCAACTTGCCTTACAGCCCGAGACATCTCTGCCTCAAGCTGTCGTTGATTAGAAACGAGCTCGATGAACGCTGTCTTATGCTTCAAGATTTCACTAGAATGGCGCTGGGCTTCGCGGTGTGCATTCTCTCTCAGCTCCTCCACAAGACACTCAGTCTTCTTAACTTTCTCCTCAACCTCAACTCTCTTCTTCTCCACTTCCTCCATTGATTTATCCTTCAACTGCAATATAGCTTCACTCTCCTTTAATTTTCCATTCAATTCTGCAATAGAACTCTCCTTCTTTAACTTGAGGACCCTCAAATCATTCATAAGAGCACCAATGTGCTGCCTAAGCTTCTTTCTCTCATCACACCAGCTCTGTTCTCGAGCTGCTACAATGCTCACCACTTTCTCATTGGCTTTTGCTTCTTCGCTTCGTCTTTTCTTCAACTCTGCAATCTGTTTCTCTGCACTCTCCAGCTTCTGGAGAAACTCCAGTTTTCGACATTTCGTTGCTGGTTCCCCCCTTTGAAGCCTCCAAACAAGCAATCCCAAGAGATGAGCACCTCCTCTAAGTATCCTATTTCTTACATCTAACCACTTATCATCACATTCTTTGAGCTCTGGCAAGAGTTCGAGAGCAAAAAAGGCACAAGAAACACCAAAAAACGTTGGATACAATGTATTCATGTTCTCATCAGCCTTCAAAGTGAAACAACAAGAGACACCCTTTCCATCCATCACTCAATCCTAAGTAAGCCCACCTTTGAAAAATGCCATAAAAGTCATGAAATTAACAAAATACCCCTTTTAAAATGTGATAGAACATCAAAAATTTCTTCTCACAGATTCAAGTTCTACCACTAATCTCATATGCTAGAACATCAAAATTTCAAATAAAAACAGAAGAGCAGAAAATTTTAGTTTTTCTTGACAAAGAATCACAAAATTAGGAATTCAAGAACAGAATGAGGCATTTACTCACAAGAATGGGTGGCAGCTTCTCTTGAATCAACACATGAGAATTTACTCCCCCAAAGTCATTCAGCTAAAGAAGAACCCGTCTTCAAAAAGTTCATGAATTTTGCTAAAACCAACTCAAGAGGCCAAAATGCCGATGAAGAAGCTGGTAAAATGAAGGTATCCTTTATAAATCGTCAGAGAACGCCAAAATCATGAAGCTTTACACGTGTGAACTCTGCAAAATTAGTTAAAAAGAATACTTGTACCGTAACTGTGCATATGAAAAGATCAAACGGAGATAACACAGTGGTTCTGATTTCCCCTAGTTTTCAGTGATGGCCCCCCCTTTGTTGCCAAATTTTTTTCTCTCTCATAAGTTGATAATACAAGATCAGATTTTTAAAATCAAGAATTTCAAGCATTAAAAAAAAAACTTTAATAATATTAGTTGATATAGAAGCAAAAGTGGGCCAGTTGGGAAGTTCTTGGTAATTTTGTCAAACATTTTTAGGAAATTGAGGTAGAGACCAGAAAACAATGCTAATTCTCTGTCAAATTGTAGCCCTTAAAAAAAAAGGAATTATAGCATTTGCTATTGAAATGTATTGAAATCTTTCCAGGTTGTCTTGGACCTCTTGGTTGTCTATCACTCTCTGTCCTATCCCCACAACATGGATATAACTTGTATATGTAGATTATAACTATGTACTGCTACAAGAATATTTTCTGATTATGATTGTAATTATTCTTTATTTCCTTTTGCAACATTTATAAACTCAAAGATTCTAACTTTGTTATTATAATGGGTTAATTGCGTAAAAAACCACTAACTTTCAACGAATTGCAAATTAATCCTGACTTTTATAAAATTGCAAAAAAAACCACGACCTTTCATATTTGTGCAATTCGCACCCATCGGGCAGCTGAAGCTGCCCGACTGCTGACGTGGCGTTGACCTTGCCACGTCAGCTTTTAGTTGATTGCAAAAATAACCCCAACCTTTACTTAAATTGCAATTTAATCCCAACCTCTGAAATTTTGGCAAAAAAGACCATAAATTTTTTATTTTATTTTTAAATTGCATCTTCTAATAAAAAATTATACATTATTTTATTTTTAAATTTAAACTCTAAAATATTATTAAATAAAATAATAAAATTATTATATGAATAAATGTTTATTACTTAAATTATGTGAATAAAATTAATTATATCTATTAAGTAGTAAAAAAATTATACAATCTCTAAATATTTAAATTCTTTTAATTTTTAAAATATTTTTATACATTATAAAATTATTATAATTTATAAAATCAAAGTATTCGCCATGTCTCAATATCTTTTCGTAATTTCACATTATATATAAAAGAATGACAAATATACCTATGAAATGTTTAAGGAATTTTATAATTTATTAAAAGAAATTATTTAAAATTAATTTATAAACTCAAATTTTATAGTGAGAAAAAATATTCGTTAAGATTTAATTTATACAAACTAATCTCATACTTAAATAATAAAAATACTTTGTATTAAATAAAAGACTTATACATTTGAAATTTATGGAGTAGTAAAAAATTAATAAATAAAAAATTTAAAAGTTTTTGTAAAAAAATAAATATTTAATATAACATTTAATATGAAAATACAAAATAAAAATAATATTTAATACAACATTTAATATGAAAATACAAAATAAAAATAATATTTAATACATAATCTTTAGTTATGAATTTAAATTTAAAAATAAAATAATGTATAATTTTTTATTAGAAGATGCAATTTAAAAATAAAATAAAAAATTTATGGTATTTTTTGCCAAAATTTCAAAGGTTGGGATTAAATTGCAATTTAAGTAAAGGTTGGAGTTTTTTTTGCAATCAACTAAAAGCTGACGTGGCAAGGTCAACGCCACGTCAGCGGTCGGGCAGCTTCAGCTGCCCGATGGGTGCGAATTGCACAAATATGAAAGGTCGTGGTTTTTTTTGCAATTTTATAAAAGTCAGGATTAATTTGCAATTCATTGAAAGTTCGTGGTTTTTTACGCAATTAACCCTATTATAATTGAGGATATATATATATATATTTTTTCCAAAGCAATCAAAGAAATAAATTTAAAAAAGAGAGAGAGAGAGAGAGAGGATGTAGTTGAGTTGGACCACAAGAGTCAACAAACACCAGATTCAGTTCATCTCCTATAATTATGGATCACGGATTTGCAGCTCTTTCCAAACTAAAGTTACAACATCCATTTTTGGGTTTTGAAGTGACTTTTCCCTTCTTGGTAATGGAGATTCAGATTAGTACGAGGTGATTATGTTACCATCGATTCTTGAATCATATATATTCATCTACTTATTTGTTGTGTTTATTATCATAAAACACTAAAAGAAAAATGGCTAATATATAAATATTCAAATCTGTTATTATTGTTCTTCTAGTTAAAGATCTTTAACGACAGGTCATTCTCTTATTATTGATTTCTTAACTAAATATCTTCAATGACAAGAAATGTGTATTTCATAATTTTATTATACACAAGACTTCATCAATCTAATTAAGTAGATTTTAAAACAAGACAATTTATCTCTATATTTCACACAAGACTTCATCAATCTAATTAAGTAGTTTTTTTTCCCTCTAGCAACCCATAAATTATCTAATGTATCTTCAATTATTTATTATCACATGAGATTCGAGCAAGCATTATATTATTAATATATTGTTGAAGAGTAAATTCTAAAAGCTCATGTTACAATATGTGGATAGCTCTAGCACAGCTTCCCAATTTATGACTTAAATATTATCGCATTTTAAAAGCTATAGATCTTGATTATATTACAAAAACTTAACATGAGGGATGAAATATTTTTACTATTTATTCAACATATACATGATCTAATACAAATAAATTTGTGAGTTAACTTTGAATGTATATCTATGATGCATGCATGTATGCAAATAATTAAAGTGAATGCAGAACCACCACCATAGGACTAACCATGTGCCCTAGACATTAAGAAGGGTACTGGGCCTATGTGGCTGCAAACTCACCTCAATTCAGCTAATGTTGAATTTTTCAGCTACATTTAATTTTGTGACACCATGATAATATCACGATATATGTGTGTATATAATACACACACATATGACAATACATAGTATGACAATTAATTGATAATATCCAATATGATGAGAGGTCCCATGTTGCTTAGGTTATGATATGGATGATGTATAAAGAACACACAACACACTCTTCATCCGCACCACTAAAAGTTTCACACTTTCTACATTTTGACGTCCCACTAAAAATTGTACACCTCATTTTTAGTAAAAATGTCCATCACAAATAAAATTTTAATACATTTACTTTATGTTTTATTTATTATCTTAGATGACTATATACTTATTTTTAAAAAATTAAAAAAACATTTCTTAAACTCCCTATATTAAAACTTTTATTAGCATATGGAGTAATTGGTGTTATCATGTTAGCAAGAAACTCATTTTATGCTTGAAATCAGTAGCACTCATGGTATTTAAATTGTTTGATAAGTTGATCTCTTTAATAATAAAATAGATCATGTATTTTGTATGTTATTATTTATTCAATCTCTTAAAACAAGTTCAATTTTTAACCATAACTTTATATACTTTATAGTTTGGTGGCTGACATTACTAATTGAAGAAATACAACTTTAATTGATGAATTATATATAGAATTGTTTGATGAGTGATTCTGATTAAAGAGTGATGATTGGTGAACTTTTGATTCATAATTTTTAAAATTGTTCCCTATGCTGAAACCTGTAAAGGGAACATTGCTGGACTAAAGCTACACCAATCTGAAATATTATTGGCCACTGAAATATATTAAATATTTTTGAAATCATAAAAAAATAATCACCATTTTATTTATATTAAATGTGAAGATCTACCCTTGGTATCTGGATTTTTTGCTGACAAGGCTGGAATCCCACCATTGGATTGCATTTACAACAATGCCATGCATAAATAATTACTAGTTGGCATGATCTTTTGATTCATATTTTAAATATTTTATGTAGATTGAGAATGTATATTAATTCTTCACACAGCTCACAATAAGTGTGAGAAAATTACATTAAATAGATATATAACAAGTAAATACTGACTAAAGAGGTATACTTCACTTGAGGAGAGTATGCTTAATATGATATTATATTCTATTTTATTATTTCATCTACTATAGTGGAATGTGTTATAATCATAACTTAAAATTAAAACAACACCAAGTGAAGTATTGTATTTGAGTATGATGAAATTGTTTTAAAACCTAAAAGAACTAATCCCTTTATTTTGCGAATTTATGCACTCTTTCTTTAAAAAAAAAAAGCATAAATTCATAGGCGAAGGGTATTAAATTTTGAGATTTATTTTTTATAATTAATATTTATGTGTATCACTATGTATTTTATATGAATAATGTATATTTTTTTCTAAAGAAAATTGTTTTTTAATACTGGAAAAATCCTAACATAACCTATTTCCCTATTTTATAAGTTTTAATTTTTAATATTACCTTTTTTTTTCTTTTTTCTTTTTTCTTTTTTTATTGTTTTACATTTTTTCTATTCCATGAATACATTATGACCTGCATCGAATGAACTTATATTCATCTTATTAATATCTCAAATTAATTATCAGCTCTGTTACTTAAATGGTCATTCATATCGACCCAAAGCTTTGTATGGAAAAAGGAGAGGCTAGAAAATCTGTTGATTTTTTTTTCTTTGTCGTTTAACATTTTCTTCCATTCCATGAATACATTTAATCGTTCGATTATCTTTTAATTTTCTCTCAGATAATAAATAAATAAAATAACAAAAAATGTTAAATTGACCTTATCAACGGTCTCATTATGAATAAATGGGCTTCATAATTTAAGAGTATATAAATAGATTGGCCCATTTGTTTATTGGGCTCTTGTTATTGTTGAATTCCCATTTGAAAATTTTCAGCAATCCGTAAAGAAGCAATCACTAAAATACCCATTCCTTTCCTCCTACTAGGATCTTCCGTCGTTTCCATTAGCGCCTTTCAAGAATCTATATTTGCTGAAATAAAATCATAAGGGTTTCAGTTGGATCATCTATGGTGGAATTAAACATGGAGGGGGTGTCTCTGTCAATTCTATTCGAGCAGTCTCGAAAAATTCATCAAGCCGCCTCCGATTCTTCGCTCGATCAGGTTTTTTGTTTATTAGAATATGTATAATCCGTTTACTTAACCTAACTGTTCTGGTGTTGATTTAGCATTCTGTTGCTTTAATTTTGGTGGATTTTATAGGAGACAGTGAAAAAAGGTTGCGAATTGTTGAGGAAATGCGAGGAAATGGTTGGGAAATTAGGGCTTTTTTCGGCTAATGAAACAAAAGAAGATATCAGCACCACTAATCTCAAATACCTTCTCGTGAGTGTTGTTGTTTTTTTTTACCGCAGTATGAATATTCGTATAAGTGTGAATTTGTTGTATGTTTCCGTAAATCACTCGACTGATTACTTATGCTCTAATTGTGTATCTATTGGAGTTTTTGTTGTAAATTAGGTAATAGGTATCTTGGTAATTTTAATGTACGAATCACACTTATAAGCTTGTTTGAGTTTGTTAATGTGTTCGTAAACCTGAAGAGGTTAGAGGTGATATTTTAGTGAAGAGGCTAAAGGTGATATTTTATTTAAGTAGTGTTCGTTTGCTGTGCTCTAGTACTTGAATATTAGGAAATCTAATTTTTGGAACACGATAATGTGTGAATATTTGGTAGGCTGAGTGGCTGACTTGTTTAGTAATGAACACAGTTATAATATCTGCTGTAAAACATTTGTCATGATGTTTAAAACAGGTGCCGTATTATCTTGGTGAGCTAACAGAGAAAATTGCTGCAGAAGACAGGATTCAGGTTCTTAAAGCCTCTCTGGCTAAGCTGAAGGTATTAGCTGTTTCTTCTTAGATTCTGTTCAGGATCTGTTTTATTTCTAAATTTTCTGTCATTTCATTGCCTTTTGGAATTAATGAAGTCAATAAATTATGGGTTTCACATGGCATTGCCACCAGGAATTTATCAGCATTTGTGAGGCAATGGAGCTTGTTTCCACAGAAGAACTAGATTCATCCGTGCAAGCGACGAGTAATACATTTGCCGATCAGAGAGCTAAGAAGGTAGATTTTGATATTTCTTTTAGGTTCCTGGATCTAAAGTTTTTAGCTTGAGGATACTTTGACATCCTAATTGTTACTTGTTTATTAACTTTGATGACGCTTGGGCATTCCAATACTCAAGCTGTAACTACGTTTTTTTTATGTATTATAGTACTCATATTTTGAGCTCTAACTGTTAAGTTCTGTATCTGTTTGCATTATGTTGATTTAGATAGCACGCTTCAAACGCCAGAAAGCTGCTGAGTCCAAACTGCTTGAAATAAGGGAGAGGAAGGAACGACGCGGGCGTTCAACTAAAGCATCTGCATTATCCACTCCCATTGAGGCGGGAGAAGAAGATGTGGATGATGATGACGGAGAAGAGGAAAGGGAGGTAAGTTTTTTATTGAGTTCTATTAGTTTTTAACTAGTCACTTTTTATTATATTTTTAAGTTTTATGACCTAGTGTTTATTACCTGTATCCCTAATAAGCTAAAAGGAACCAGTTCATACTAGATGCGATGATGAAGATTAAATTATTAATATTGCTAACCTTTCTTCTTTACTGCAAACCCATTTTATATCATATATGGGATGATAAATTTATGGAATGATAATTTGGTGTTGGAATGTATTCAGTATTAAATAATGATATTAAAGTAATTGCATGTGTATAAATTCCTTTGTTTAGTAGTGATAAGGAATGTTGAATGTATTGAGTACTCATTTCTTGATTTATTCTGAGCACATGTTAACTAATTACAATCATGACCTCTCAGGCATGGCTCACCACTATATCGTTGGCGCTCTGCAAGGTTAGTCTGTAATTCCAGCAACTTCAGTTTTTAAATGCTCATGCTTGTGCCCATAATTTGTATGTGAATCTCCCTACCCACTCCACCACTACTTAACAATTCAGCTTTTATATTTTAGGCTTTTGATCTGATGGAAATGCTGAAGAAAGAGGAAGAAATGCTTTTGTCTGTTAAAGAAAGACAATTACAGGTATTCACGTATTAAAATTGAGGCTACTCTGTTTACTTTCAAGAGTAATTTTTTGTGTTATTATCTGCACGTGCAATTCTAGAAACAGATAAGAGCTTGTCATTTTGGATTGGCCAACTAAGAAAAGGAGCTACACACCAACAAGATCTTTAGTTAACCTTTAGTCAATGTCAAATAGACCTGTATATATGTATTCAAGTAGCATGATCATCAGCATTATATGCGTTCTTTCAAATGTTGTACACTCCATCAGCATATACATATATATGCAACTTCAACTTATAACCATTTTCTTCAGGAAGGGGATGTTGAATTTTCAAAGTCTGTTCTTGACGAGCGGGCTAAGAAAGCTGAAGACTGGCATCGCAATGCCGCAACAAGGTCTCGATTTACAAAACCTGCGACTCCAATCACATGTGCTACTTATGCTCAAGATGTTTTAGAGGGTAGAGCTCAGGCTTCACAGTTTCATGAACACAAGCACCAGCCAATGATATTTGGGCCAGCTAGCCTTGTGGGCAAAAACCCGACAAGCGAAAGGGAGAGAATGGCAGCTCAAGTTTTCCAGCCGCACCATAGGTATGTCAATCAATTCTAAAATTGAAAAGACAATCAGAAAATTAGGAATGGCTGTTAATTGCTTGAAAGAGAATCATGTGTTTGAATTTTCTGAAATTTTGTTCTGATTTCTAGGTTGCCAACTATGAGCATAGAGGAAGCTGGTTTAAAGGAGATGGAGATCATGAATAAATGGCAAGAAACGAATGTCAGGCTTATGGAAGAAGCTAACTCATCATGGTACAAGGATAACAAGCTGCTTACAAGGCCAAGTGAGGAGGAGGATGACGACGATGACGATGCTGCACAAGAGAAGGCTAGGGCATGGGATGACTGGAAAGATGAGAACCCACGTGGGGCAGGTAATAAGAAGCTCACTCCGTGTGGTTGAGAAGGAAAAACATAAATGATCGCTGTAATTCTATCCTGAACTACCATAATCTTTAGCACTTTGTAGTATGAGCTATGCCAATATTTACTTAATACTCTAGGCTTCTAACTCCTGTTTCAGTTTTGTCATATTATTATTGTATTCTACTGTATAGCATCAGTAGCTGTAGCTGTTGAGTACAGAGCCTGCAAGAGTAGGGAATTCAGTTGAGTGTACCAGATGTTCCATCTGATGGAAGCCTACAGTTCATCTATGTTTTCTATTTGCTAGTTGTATTGTTGTTGATAAATTGTTTGAATCTTCGTTTCTTTCATCCTTATTTCTATAAAATGTGGCTGTCGTTAGGATGGGCTGCTCTTGCAATCTGATTATATTTGTAATATTTTATTATGAGCATGAGAATAACATAAATTCACATTTATTTATTTTTTTGTGAACTGTTTTTGGGATGGTTGAACTATGCATCAAAATAACATCACAACTCCCGGGTCTGTGAAGTTGTGTATTCCTTACAAGATGAATTGACAGCATCACAAATCTTCTGTTAGGAGTTGAGAGTTTTTTTCAGTACAGTTGTCATGGCTTCACCAGGCAATGTTCAAATAATGTAATTACTTGAACAACATTTTATGAAAAATCAACTGCAGAATGCTTAATTCAAGTGGACCATTCATAAAGACTGTCCATATTTATTTAATGTCTGACAAAAGATGGTCATCAGAAAAGCAATTAACTTGCTTCTGCGATTAGGGGAATAAGTAGATTATTCTAGCCATGAATAATTTCAGAATTATTTTTAATGGAGGGATAAATTTCGTAGCTCAATTTCATATTCAAATTAGCAGCAATTAAAAAAGAAGGCCATCACAATATGTTTTTCACTTTTTCTCGACCAGCTGGGATATTGAAATGTGATTTAAGACTTGTGGCAAGTCGTTTCAAGTTTTATTTCTCCATGGCTGAGAAAGATATTCCCATGTGAATTTCGTGTACTGATGGTGCTTGTGTTGTTGATGTTGTCGCAAGAGAGAAGATGACGAAGGCAATAAAATGAGAGAAAATCAAGTAATTCCCTCCGTTAAAAGTTAAAGATTTTGCAACATTCTATGACATACTTTTGGAGGTTAAAGATTTACATCAAGCAAACTCATAATTTGGAATAATAACCAATTTCATGAAGCATACAGAATATCCATCCACTCACTCATTGCAGATTTCACTGAAAATCATATAAGAATATTTGCTCAATCTTACTTCATAGGATAATCATGCTGTCATTATTAGCAAAATCTTGAGTTTCTCCACTCCATTAGATTAAAGTTATTATCTATCCGCAAAACAAGAGAAATAATTAATAATTATCTCTCATCTAATGGAATAATCAGAGAGAAGCAGTTTCAGAGTTCTAAGGGTTGTCTCATGAACTAGTTCCAGAACTCTAGGTATTGCAGATTGAAGAAGGCAAACACAATATTAAAGTTCTTTGAACGGAGTTAAAAGCAACTTAGATTTTTGTATTTACCCATTGTTATCCATCATACAGACTCCAAATATTCAATCAAGAATAAAAGCACTAATAAAGAACCAGATACATGCATAACTGTATATTATATGCAAGTTCAAAGCATCTGAATAATACAACCATATTAGTGGTGGATTTTACGAGGGGATACAAGGAACCCACATACTATATACTAACAATCAACTCATTACCACACCAGTTATAGCAGTTCTTTGAAATCAGGATGATGTTCAGCTATCCATGCATTTGAGCCCACTGCAAATCCACAACCAAACAACAAACAAGATCGAGCAAGCAATCAAGTCGAATGACACAACAATCCACACTTGCTTTTTCCAGACTTTCTTAGCATTCTGATGTTCATTCAACTCCATAGGGTAAAACCCTCTGTTCTTCTGAACTGTTGAAGAATATCCTGGGCTAAAACCAATCCCATTCCCACTATTTTCATCAACAAATCTATTTTTCATCATGTTCGTCGCTAGCTCTCTACTCGGCTTTACCCTCCCCCTTATCACCCCACTTTCACCGATTCTCTGCCCCATCGGCGACTCAATTCCGTCGATATAAGACGCCGGCACCAATAACTGCCGGAAAACAGGGCTGAATTCTCCCTGAAAGCAATGAGAAGTTACATTTGCCAACTTCTTTTCACCCTCGAAATCCTCAACAAATGCATCTCTCACGCTCTTTAAGAAAGAGTACACCTCTGGCTTTTCCAATTGCTCGTCGGAAATCAGGAAATAGACGAAGGGTTCGTCGATGTAGAACGTGTAGGTCTTCGAGCGGACGGTGTGGTTGAAAGTAGCATGGAAATGAGGCGTCTTCTCCAGGCATTTCGCGGCGATAACACCGAGTTCGGCGTCTTTGGGGTTGAATTCTGCCAATATAGTGGTGCCTTTTGCGATGCAGGCGTAATTGAATAAACTCGGATTCCTAATCATTTCTTCTGATTATTACGCCCAAAAACTAGGGCACAAAGAAAATTTGCAGTTCCGACTTCTCCTTCCCCGTAAGAAATTTCCGAATTAGAATTTAAATGCAAGTTTCGAACGAGATTCATTAGATTGCTTGTAGATATGGAAATTGGGATCGGAGATTGAAATCGGGGAGATTTCTAGGGTTACGGGGAGGTGACTTCTACCGTCGGAAAAGTATGAAGTAGTACTCTCTTTTCCACCGGCCAAAACCAAATCTCCTCTTGGGGGAAAGGACCCCTAATCCCCTTACAATTCCAAATGACAATTAAACATCTAAGATTAAATATAAAACTATCACGAAACCGTTAGTTCATTTCACGGGGATTATTCAATCTCGTAATTTTAATACTAAAACTAATTGCAAATTAAAAAAGACGTAGGCTATCACATAACTTTACATAAAAAATGCTCAATACTAAATACACATTGATAAGAAGAAATTTCTATTTTATGAAATAGGTTGTTAAATTAAAATATGTAATGTAATAATTCATGAGTTTGATGTTTAGTTAATAGTAAAATGTAATTGTGTGAATATCACTTGTATAATAAGTAGGTTGATTGTTGGGTGTTCAATTTGGGTGTTCGTCAACTGAACAGAAATCGACTAAATTAAGGGTTCAATTCGACCAATTGACAAAAATTATGTTGGAACGTAATTCTAATATTCAAGCAACATTAAGCTTGTTAAATAATAAGAGTGAGACTCCTGTGCACCCGGGCGCACGGAGCACATTCCGTGGGTCTTTACAATTTTCATGCCCCTTTACAATTTAAACTCCTAGCAATACATAAGTTTAAATAGGATTGGAGGGGAGGGTTGTGTTCACATGGGGACACGGAGCATCTTTCCGTGTCCCCGGGCGCACATGAGCTTTTGCCAAATAATAATGAAACACAAAGCAATCTTAATAACAAAGTGATGAAGGAAAGTAACAGAGAGAAGAAGAAGAGAGGAGAAGAAGACCGAAGATCTATTCTTTCATTCTCAATCTCCACTATTAAATACAAGTGAATATGTCCTGCATGCTCCACTTATACTTATTGTATTATTTGTTAAGCCACTATCTTCATTATCACTAAGTAATAGTTGATGTATCATTCCCCACTTACTAATCAACTCCTGCCACTATCACCATAAAGCTAATGTAGAGCCAACAAGTAATATCATAACATTTGATAGTAATGGCCACATCATTAATATCATAACAAAGCTTTTATTTTTTGTATTAAAGTTAAGACAATGACCAGTTTGAAGCAGTCTTATTTTTTGAATTCGTAGGACCGGATCTTTTTTAGGGAAATAGACTTACTAAAAACACGTGGATATGCCCCACCTGATTTATAACCATATCCTTCGATTTCCTCTCTTTCTATGTATACACATGATTCTCTTTCCCTTATTTTTTTCTTTTTCTCCCAGTTTTTCCTCTCTCGACGTGGGTGGGTGCCTGTTTTCTTCCAATCAATCACCCTTCTTTCTCCTCTTTCTCCCTCCTCTTCCTCTATCCAAGGCGTCTTTTCTTCCCCTCTCTCTCCTCTGTCTTTATATATTTTCTCTTTATTCCTCTCTCCTCTTTCTCTCTCCATATTTTTTCTTTGCTCTAACTTTTCTCTCTCTTCTACCATGGTCAAACTTGAACTAACTTGTATGAGCCCTAATTTCAGACCCAAAGTTTGATTTTAAATTCTCACAATTTTTTTTTCATCAACTCTTGATTTCCTACCGTGGATCTATGGAATTGCAGTGCGAGACGCGATAGTATATATATGTACATCCATCCAGTTGCAGGAATTCATAAATAATTTTCTATTTGAGGACAACTCCTAAGAAACAATGAAATTATACATTAGTGAACTTGGAGGTGTATATCAACAAACTAATTGGTTAAGCAGATTTTTTGTTCTCTTTGAATATCATAGTATGATTCCAGTATATTGTACCTTGATTTTAAGGAATTGAGGTGGAATTTTTTCAATTTATTTTTAGGATGAATTATATATTATTCTATAAAGTAAACTTTTTGTAATTTACTTTTTTTATTGGGTTATTCTTTATAATTAATTGGGTTACTCTTTATAATAAATTCGATTATTCTTTAATTTGAAACTTTGAGCTTATGGATTGCCCTTTATATTGATTTGTTTATGTTCACTTTTTTTTGTTAACAAGGTTACTTTTTCATGTTAATTATGTTACTCTTTATAATAAATTAGGTTATTTTTTAATTTGAGACTTTGATTTTCTACAGTGTAAAAAGTAAACAAAAATCACAAGGGGAGAAAATACATACCTTCTTGATTGAAAGACCTATTTGAGTTTTTATTTTTTTTAAGCATGATAATGTCCAACTTAATATATGGAATTGAGAAATTAAAATCCATGCTTCATTCGTAATTAACATTTTTCTTTTAACATGTCAAAATACAAAGTACATCACAAATATACAATGAATTATGTACTCCTAAAAATGTACTACTCAAAAAAATAATTAGAGCCTATCTATGTAAATTAAAAAGCTACCTGAGAAAATGTTTATTAATCAGCAATTTTAAGTTTAAAAATATCTGGGTTGTGATGGCAGCACTGCCTTTACCCAACAGCTATCTCCTTTCCAGATAACCCTACCCAACCCAACATGTTCCACCCCTGCACTACAATTTCGGCTACTCAACCACCCTCCAATACCAAATCCTCAAACGTCTCTATACCCATAGCTATGCATTCAAACATGTACCACATTCTCGACGAATCTGCAGCAGTTCTCGTCGGAGCGAAGGCAGTAGCAACTGGAGGCTAAGCGATGACAGCGGCTGACAATAGATCCGGCTGCCTTGTGCGACAATACTGCGAACAGAGAACCATGGTGGTGGTGGTCACGGCACTAGTGCTTCCAATTGTGGGGTTCAATGGTGAAGGGCTATCGACGGGGATCTATGGCAAAACTGATGGAGCATTTGAGAATAAAAGAGAGCAGCGTATTTTAAGGATTCAATTTTGAAAAGAAGCAGCGTATTTTAAGGGATTGGGCATGTTTAATTTTGGAATAAGACACGTGAAAAAAGTAACCCATTTCATGGTGGTGAGATCTGGCTCCACCAAACTTTCATGGAACCGATATCACTCTCTAAAGTTAATTTAAGTATATTAAGTAATTTTTAAACTAAATTCTCAAGGTCTTGGGCTAGCCTCAAGCCCAAATACTATCAAATTTTTTGTACTAATAGTTATAGGGCTTTACCAAATGAGAAGCCCTTCCAAAAATTCTCGAGGGCTTGAGGCTAGCCCAAGCCCAAGAGGGGGTTTGGAAATAGTTTTCAACCAGCAATAGTCGCGCCTCGGTTAGAACCTCACTAGCTGCGACATTGCCCCAAGCGCAAAGATGAAGTTTGCATCAATAAAATCTCCATTTTATATCCACCAACTAGTCAACCTCTTATCATACTCAATCGATGTGGTACAATCTCCCCACTCTGAACTTTGCATACTCGCTCAATTTTGTTCAATAAATTCTCCGCACGACTGAAAGGCTAACAAGCCAGCTAGAAATGATTGCTACTGTATAAAAAATTCGATATCCTTTGTTCCAAAGTATTTTAATGGCAGAACTACGTGTACAAAATGATTTTGTCAGCAATGTAATCAGGGTATTGAAACAGAAGCCGGTCGGCTTCGGTTGAGATCAAAAGGGGGAACTCCATGTTTTGAGTAAGCGTTGGTGATCCTTGAAATCCCCAAACACTGGTGAGTGATCATTCATACTCTCTGTGTTGCCATCTAAAGAAAGAATATAATGTAGTATGAAAACCAGAAAAAAATGAGCTGTGAACTCAGCCAGCATAAGGGGGATCGATGAAGGCCCATTCGAAGACTTGTTCATATTGAGTTGCTGCATTCTCCCACGTACAGTCTCGTTCCATTCCCCGCCTCATCAATCCCTGCCAAGACGGCTTGTGCTCTTTGTACGTCTTAACCGCCAGTCTCACAGCCTGCAATCATGCAGTTTTCAAGAAAGCTAGAAAGTTTGGAACACAGTCGTAATTCACGTGATGACAGAGGAAACTTACAGCCAGTAAACTCTCTTTTGTCAAGGGAGAAAAGGTCCACCTGAATTATCATATACACAATGAACAATAGATTTTGCTTCTATAATATGCTTCTTTTATTAGACAAGAAATTCATAAACAAGTACCCAGTTCCTTCATCACCACCTTCCTTCACGTACGGGTTGAAATTCTTGACTGTGTCCTGAGTTATAGAAATAATCAGGTCATAAGATGTCAGCCGAACAAACTTAAAACAAAGCTTTGAAAATGCAGGTAGCTGATCTCACTCTAAGCCCTCCGGTGTTGTGGACGACAGGTACGGTGCCATACTTCATTGCATACAACTGGTTCAGCCCACACGGTTCAAATCTTGAAGGCATTGCTAGTATGTCGCAGCTGGAAAAGCTATTCAAATCAATACAGAGACGTAGTGAAAAAGTGAATGGTGTCTAGATCATTGATTACCCTGCCGTAATCTTATGGGAAATTGGAACATTGAATCCAACCCAACCCTTATACTTGTCTTTATAGATGGATTCCAGATGTCTCATCCAGTCTTCATACTGTTTCTCCCCGGATCCAAGCATTACCTGAAACAGAAGAAACTCCCAATCAGGTAATTTAACAGCACATGGAATTGAAGGAGTGTTTCACTACAAGCATCAAATGGAAAAGTATTTAACTTAATTATCAGTATTCTGAGACAAGCACAGTTCAGTAAGAATTTCAACTCTAAGTAATCATATTTCCAGCTTAAAAGAGGACGAAGAAACAAGGATATAATCCTAAGAAACCCACAAATAATTTCCAATGTGATAGAGAAGTCAGATAAACGAACTTATGCCATGTGGGGCATAAAGAAACAGTAATGGGGAAGATGCATCCCACTAAAGATGGGGAAAGGTGACTTACGAATTGGACATCATCTTGCATAAGATCTGGAGTGGCTGAAAGAAGAATGTCAACACCTTTTTGGTAGTCAAGTCTCCCGATAAACCCAATCTAAACAAACAATAACTTTTAGAATGATTCCAGCAGCAGAGAGTAATCCTAGTATCTATCCAAAGTATGGAGGAACTATGATCTCACCAGAGGACAATCAGCTCGTACTGGAAGGCCTAGTTCTTTCTGCAATGCCATCTTACACTGAGCCTGCAACAAACGCAGAAATATTAGAGTATAATAAATAACAATCAACTACATTACCTCATAACAGGATATAGAGTAGCATAATTGAGTTTGCTTCATTGCTATCTAAGTTCCTGGATCCGTGAAGAGAGAATATGCAAAAGCAAAAAAAAAAAAAATGATTGTCATATATTTGTCATAGGCTTCTCTACCTTTCCAGATAAGTCATCAACAGAGTATTGAAAAGCAATATGCTCATCGGTGGACGGATCCCATTCATTTGTGTCGATTCCATTTGTAATTCCTGCAAACTTAAGTATTATCTTTGAGCAAAATAACATGATTCAATGGTGCAGATGACTACTAGTTGTGCCTCTACAGTTATCTGTTCAATACTGATAGTGCAAAACAGAAATATGAGGTATATATTATGAAGAAACCCTAATAATAAAATCAGCAAAATATACCTGTTAAAACTGATTTCCGACTACTTAATAGCTCGTGTAAACCATATCCGCCCTCAGGGGTAGTTATTTCCCAGGAATAACCCTACACCAGGAAGAAATGACAATAAAGAAGAAAACCAGACGCCTAGTCAAAATCAGCAAGGAGTGACGAGGACTTCAGTTGATTAACAGAGCAGAATTACGAACGTTAAAATACTCAAAGATACCCGGGAAAATTAGGAAATTGACAGATAGTAACTCCTCATCTCTCATAACATAAGAAACATAAAAATAAATCAGACAACTTGTTTCATTAATATATTACCTGACTCACTGTCACTATCCTGTCTGCAGTGACAATTGCGGCTTTCAGGATGTTGACCGCTTCGCCTGGGTCTAGAGCATGCGTCCTAGCCCAAGTGGGAAAAACCCACTCTAGCGCCTTGTACCATCCAGGCGGCAATCCGAAGTTCCTATACGTGGCTGCTGGTTCCACTCCCTTAAATTGACAGCATCAGACATAAAACTAACAATATGAACAATTGCTACTTCCTTTAGGAAGGAGTTAGGATCTATCACGATAAATTCATTGAGATTGTTTGGATGAATTCATCCTACTATGGATTTGGAATCGATCACTCTCTCACTTTGATATACTTCTAGAGCAATCATTGTGGAGATGAAAACAATTGAGGAGTAATTTGGAAACTTCTCTTGATTACTCTCCTTAAATTAAATTCTTCAATCCAAATGCAACCTAAGATAATTATACTCTCCAAGGCTTCTTTACTTTTTATAATGAGTCAAAATCAAATTCTCTCTCATACAGTATATGTTAAGTAATGTAAGGAAATATCCCAAGGAGAGCATGTGTAAGAACACGAGAAATAAATATTAATTATCAAAACAACTATTGAGGAGTAACTCACTTGATGGGCTAGGTTATGTATTACAATGATACTTCGAGCATCCTTGTATACACCATACGGACGGTACTTGGCTGGTAAGAGTCTGAATCATGGAACACATGATATCACAACTTACATCCAGCTTTATCAATTTGGCGAAATCTAAGATGTCTATTTAAGACAGCAAGTTTTAACAAAACAGAATATAATAACAAAAAGCTTAAAACTATACACCCCAGCGACCCCACCACCCAAAAGTTTGGGCAGCGTAAATGTGCTGTAGATAGATCAGCTGGTTTATATGAAAATGACACAATTCAGTTCAGCCAAAAAAATAAATAAATTCATGAAGTGAAAAAAATAAAATCTGCTTCCAGGTCTCTGTACGAGAGAAGAAAATTTACAATAGTCTACCCTAGCATCCAGATTTGGTTTCAAATGACAAAGAAGAAAAAAAGAAAAAACTTTTAAAACATTTCAAGGGCTAGGAGAAGTAGACTGAACCAGGCTAGCAAGGATCTTGTGTGGTGATCTAATTTGATTGTATGTATGTAGAAAAAACAAATTATAACTGAAAAGTGAAAACTCAAAGCAAAAAAGTATCTTAACAGCACACCTGAGAAGAGGCTTAATTATCCAAGAACCAGAAATCATTCATTAAAGAAAAGAGTAGAATAGTAGCGTACACAGGAACTAGACCAGCATGCCAGTCATTTGCAATAAATAGGCATTTCTCTCCATACGTAAACCCTCCCAATGGAAGTACTAAGGGTGCTTCGCAAGCAGCGTGACATAGCAAAGTGAACCGGAACTGTTTGCAAAAAAATGGGACAATATTATTGCTAGCATTTTTATACAACAGAATCAAAGAGGATACATGAGTAGAATATGCAGGCATAGAAAGTGATTACTGGTCAATATAAAATATAAACAATTAATCTCTTCACTGAGTTACCCACCTGATTATCACCAAAAGCACCATATATATCTCCATAAGGAGTACCAGATCGATGGTATGAAGGATGGTCAACAAAGATCTAAAAGCAGAAAAAAAAATACTGTTATGATTTAATATTTAAAAATAAGAAATATATGCAAAGAATAAAATATCTAAATAATGATGATTCTCCAAGCAAAAGTACTGTCTATCTTTATTCTACAACTCATTGATTCAAGATAGCTAAAGCAGTTACCCAATCAACTCCAGCCCTGAATTCATGGAAGAATCCAACCTCCTGAATGCCACCAGAGCAATAGATCTTGGACCGTGTCTCTAATTCAACAGCATTGACAAACTTTTTATCTGATAAACCTCCAGTTAAATATCTGGGAGAGACAACCATGACACGGTGCCCTCGTTTAGCTAAAGCTATCGGCAAAGAGCCACAAACATCCCCCAAGCCACCAGTCTTGGAATATGGAGCTGCTTCGGCAGTTACAAAAATAACATTCCAGGTTATCCTAATTGAAGTTGTACCACTTGATTTAATGTCTTCAGATGGCTCGTCTCCTTCACTAACTTCGTTATCTTGAGTTTCGAGGATCTTTTCATCACTGATTGCTGTATTAGGTGAACAATTATTTAGAACTTAAATTGCACCAATACTCCATAGACAACTTCATGCAATTTTACCCCATGCAACAAGTCAAACCAGCAAATGGAAATATTACCAAAAAGTTAATCAACACTCAACATTAAGCATTGTTTACAGAATTATAATCTTTATCATATGAGAGTATGTGCGAGTGATTCTTATCTATGGCCTTTGTTCCCACTCTTTTCTCTTTGATCAAGATTTCCTAGAGCACCAACGCAGCCACTCTAACAACAAAATGGCACAAGAATTGTCTCTTCATGTTTTATGATTCCTTTGGAGTTGAAGACTCGATTCATTCCGGAAACAAATTCATGTCCAGACGCATCCCCTTTTCAAGGTGTCCCAAAAATCTTGATCCAGTAAGGTACAAATCTAACAGCATTAATGTAGCACAGAAGTCCCATACAAATGTAGACTAGCAAGTATCTAAACACTGTTGAGACCACATCAGCAAAGTAACATATCAGTCAAAGAAATAAATTCAAATTCTATCGTTTTCAATTTCCTTTCTTCATATGGATTGAAGTCAATGCATACCCAGATTTCCTTCTTTGCTACATCAAATTGATTACAAAGCATTTCCTCTAAGAGTTAACTGAAAGAAAAGGATACAGTAGAGAACTTCTTATTCACTTTACAAGAATACGAAGCACACTTTTTTCTGCTTTCAAAAATATTCAATGGTTAAATAAAAAACTGGTGGGTATGCAAGTCAATTGTAGTCAACAAATAAAAAAATATTGGGAACCCGTCAACTATTTCACCAATTCCACAGAACTACAGAGCCAAATAATCCAATCATATTATACTAAATATGAACACAAAAGAAAAAAAAGGCTACTTCACCACATATATCCAAATGACTACATGAGAGAGAGATCTGAATGAAAGAAGTCTAGCAACAAAAAGGCTACTTCACCACATATATACTCTCCAACTATGAAAGAAAAAAATCTCTTTCCAATGTACAAGAACAATAAGGACAGAGCACATAAAGTGAGGTTCTAGTCCAGAACCAAAAAAATACGTCGCAATCACACACAAGAAGACAACAATTTGAAAAATGCACACACTAAAATAGAAAAGGCAATGGAATATTCTGACAATGACTTGAGATTGGCATGAATTTCTTACCAGAATGAGGAATCAAATGAAACCCAACAACAGAGCCAGAAGTATCTCTCTCAGTTCCTAGTAAAAGACCCTCGTCTTGATCCTTATCATGTGAACTCTTTCTTCTTCCACTCATAAATCCCCCTCCATTTTCACTTACTGATCTTGTCTTAACACAACAAAACTGATCTTTTCTCTTTCCTGACAACGAAGAAGCAAAACCTACTTGCCTAACACCACTTAAGCAATTAAAAATTGCGTTTTCAGTCAATCTCGAGACAGGATTTTTTGAAGGGATGATTTGCAGAGTCCCCATGATAGAGTGTGTGGCTTCAAAGAGAAAAAACCCAAGAAAAGAAGCAAAGAATCCGAGATATCAAGTTATGTTAAAAAGGGAAAAAGAAAACAGGAAGGAAATTGTTGAAGGCAGAACACGGAGTATAGGATCGGGTAAAAGCGCGGAAAAAAGAGAAATGTCGAGAGTGGGATATGGGGCAATTTGGTGGCTCATGTGACGTGATTGAAGAGAGACACGTGTCCATCAGAGATGGAAGTCTGAAAATGGAGGAAAGTTGCATGTATAAATATCTGATGATCCTAGCAAATCTCAGCCGTTGATGCCACTTATTGATCTTGTAGATAGAAATCAGATCCGTGCATTGTGTACCATACATTATACCCGCGTATATGGTATTTTAATGATAATAATTTATTTGCTTTCAAAAAAAAAATGATACATAATTTATTTATATAAATAAATGCTTAATTAAAAAATAAAAAAGAACAAAGATCACGCACAATAATAATGCTTGATGCCTTTTTTAATCAATTTTAATAATTAATAATACACATTAAGTTTAATTTCCTTCACCACACAATAGGAAATGCTTAATTCACGTGTTCATAACTCATAAGAAGAAATAGTTATTGAGATAATTTCGATTAATTTTACAAGCTTGAGTTTCTCATTTGACATTTATTACCATATCACAGTAATATCCACCTACTTATAAGTGTTCACAAAAATAAGTTAAATCTCCTTAATCACACTAACATTTTTTTAACACACAAAAATATAATGATAAACACAATATTAATAACATAGATCACGCACAATTATATCTCCAACCATGGCCCCCAGAAGAGAAAACCCGATCCTCACTGCTTGATTCCGGGCTACACATCCACTTACCCGGCCCGCGCCCGTTATCTTTCGGGTTTGGGCTTCTTTGGGCCTGATAAGTTGTTGTTCCCCCTCCTGAGCTTGATGATTCATAACCGAGTCCAGAAACGCTCCCTCTCTTGGTAGAAGAGTTCCATTGATTTCCTGTTGGGCTGGGCTGCTTAAGTGGGCCTTGAGTTCGGACTTTTGCTTTTGCAGATTGGGTTGGGGCCATATAGCTGGGGACATCTGTCAAGCCCGATCGCCGTGGCTGTCTAAATGGGCTTGTTTCGATGTAGTCTCCACTGAGTCGGCCCATGTTGATATTCTCAGAGCCCAATGGCATGACCAGGTCCATTTCAACTGTTTTTTCTGACATGTCATCGGTTGTGTTTTCACGCGCCACCATGTGCCGGTGGTGGTAGGGTTGGGCCGCCATCCACCGTTCGAGCCAATTCCACCCCCACTGTGACTTATCGGGCCCATTTTCATAGAGTGCAGAATTGACATCATTTAATTCCGAGTGCAGTAATTGTTGTTGCTTCTGACACCCAATCACATAATTATTACGATAATATTATAAAATTCATTATAATATTTTTCTCAAATTGAATATTAAAAAAACTATATGTTATATTATACCTGGTAGGCTAAAGCATAAGCAAGTGCTCTATCCCTCTTGATTTCAGAATCATGCAATTTTCTTGAATGGATTTCTCTTATTTTACTCAAGCTCTGGTTTCTTGCATCCCATTGATCATTCTCATGCTTCTTCAATTGGGTCCGGGCTTCTTCCCCGGGCCTGAACTTTTTATGTTCATCTTCTAATTTACTTTGAAGCTTATCGTGGGCTAATTGAAGCCGACGAGCTCGCACTCGTGCTTGTACACGCACGAGTGCTTGCATGCAACGCATTGTCATTTGCGCTTGTTTTCTTACATTGTGGCCCCTCACTAAGGCCTGAAGCCTCACCAACCCTTTTAAGGCACGTAAAGCCCGTCTTGCCTACACAAAATCAATCATATTGTAATGGGAAATGAAACACTTTTTACAATTAAGATTTTGTATTATATTTTAATTTTAATGCTAAATGGAGTATATTTTACCAAATATCCTCTGTAATAGGATTGTATTAGAGTTGCAGCTCTTTCCTCCTTAGATTGGCGGCCATATCCCGCCAATCTCACCACCTTAGCGGCAGCTTGGGCAGCCGCAACAGCTGCCTCAGCTGCTGCAGCAGTGGCCACGGCCACTGCCATGGCATGATTGGGATCTTCAGCCACCGGAGATGATTCGATACTCTCCCCATTCGTCAAGTCCGGCGAACTCTCTGCAGGGAAATGCTCAAGGGACACTACTTCTGGTGTTTCATAATGCCATTTTTCAACACTTTCCTTCTGAATTTTCATCCATAGAAACAATAAGTTCTCTAACATCAGCATTAATAAATAAATGTCCTAATCATCAAAGGTGGAAGTATATGCATTAAGTAGGAGTAACATGTAAATCATGCGATCAAAGGGTCAAGATTTACACTCATTACATTGATCTTTTCTACACATTTCTTTTTCCTTTTTCTTTTTTTAAAGACAAAAAAATGTGGTTCAAATTCAAGATCTAAGATAACTATGATCAATGGATTAAAGGGTTTGCATCATATTTTAAAATTCAAGGGTCGATCAAGTCAAGCATATGCGACAAAATGTCAGGAAACTATACATGATTGCAATGCATAATAGGCGAAGCGAAAAGGGAAACGAACGATTAAGATCGATCAAAGAAGCAGCACATGATAATCAAAGTGGTTTGATGGTGATGGGAGGGTTGTGAAGAAAGCAATAAGACATACCCTGCTGTTTCTTGGCCTTGTATTAAAAGGGGACCATTTCCAGTCATTAAATTGATGGTTTTAATGTGGTTCCAGTATGCATATGATTGATCTGGTTTATCACTCTCATAATCTTGATTGGTTTGGCCTAATCAGTGATGATTAATCAAATTTTAATTTTCTAAAAAAAAAACCCAAATAAGTTCAAAAACCAAAGGTTTATTCCAAATTTATGATGGGTTTTTAATGCTGATGATTATGCTAGTTGAATCAAGGACTCATATGTAACATGAAAATTCAACTACTATCATAATATACAGACAACAAACAATTCCCAATTCAGACATCTCTGAAACTAGGCTTCTTCTAATTGCTTTGCTATTGCAGGGAGAGTGAAAGAGAAAGTATAATAACATACTGACAATGCTTGCCTTCAAACACACTCCTAAACTAAATCCATTATGTTCCATATCTCACATTTTTCCACTCCTAAAAGAACCCAAAAAGTTCATTAAATTCACAAACAAATAACAAAATTTTCTTAACAATCATGAACTAACCTTCTTTTCTGGAGATTCTCTATTGGGAGACTGCTTAAAAACCTTCTTCACCGTCGAAAACCACCCGCCCCCGCCGCCTTTCTTCCCCATTTCCGGCATAAAGTAACCACCTTTCATGACAAAAAAAAAAAACGGTTTTACAAAAGGGAAGGTAAATTTGCATATAACAAATTAATGTGGTTTACATAATAGAGAAGAGGTGATCAAGAAAACACAAACCTTGTACAAAAGGTAGGCTAGCTAGAGCTCTTGAGCCATTTTCTTCCTACTTTATGTCCATTTCTTGGTTTATAAGAGTATTAAAGCATAGGAGCTAATTGAAACCGAAATAGCATATAACAACATGTGACAAAACTTAAAAGAAATTAAAGGGTTGATTGAAAAAGTTGTACATGTAATAAAAATGCAAGTATGGGGGAAGAGAGAGAGGGAGTAAGGAGGAGTAACTGCTGGGCCGCGTATTTGCCGTTAGTATTTAATCATTCTCACGGGAGTAGCTGCGACTTGTACAGTTGGAATCGCCCAATTGGATGATGACAAGTGGCAATTGCCCTCTTCTCCAGGGTAACCCTTGGACATGGATTAGACCAGATTAATTTATTTTTATTATTACAATAAGGTTGTATTACGGTTTTTATCATTGCTGCACGTGAAATCATAATATACATATTAATATGCGTATTAAATAAATGGTTGATACCATAAATCATATGAGTTACTCTAGAGACGTATTTTTTGTGAGACGGGTTGACCCATTATTAAAGTTTGTTTATTATAAAGTTATAGTATGTTTATTTATAGTTCAAGTATGTCAATAATGAATTATATTATAACATCATAAAATTATATTTAATTTCTAATTCATTATATTTTAGAAAACACACTTTAACAATAATTAAATATATTTTATCAATATAATAGACATAATTTAACCGATCTCACAAGCCATCTTACAAAATTAAGGTCTCACAGGAAAATTTGGCGAATCATATATACTCCCATCCAACACTTTATTATTAGTAAGCATGAACAGATTTATACATGCACTCAAACTTACTAATTATTTTTTTAACATATGAAAAGTTAATTTTTAGATATATGAACTATTACTTTAAAAATAAAAATTATTACTCTTTCAATTCTAATATATTTTTTTAGATGTACAACTTTTCATTAGAAATATTACCCTATTTTTTTTTCATCATATTGCATGATACGCTCGTTGGATTAAAAAAATACTCAAAATAGAAGTTTTATATATATACGAATTTTGCAAATAATTCTATTGTAATTAACTCATGAGTCAACTATATTAATAATTTGCCGGAATTTCTATTGAATATTTCAATGAAAATAATTGTACACCCTTTCATTCTTTAGATAACAAACTTGATCACTGTATAAGGACTTATATTATTGATAGAAAACAAACTTGTATGAGATAATTTTATAGAAGAATAAGAAAATGATAATTTTATAATAAAAAATGATATTACAATTAAGAAAAATAATAATGTTGTAAACTAATTTGTAAATAATTTTATAATATAAATGAAAAGTAATAATATTTTAAAATAAAAAATAACATCTTTAATAAAAATAATAATTAATTACTAAAATGTAAAGTTGTCTCGTCACATGACGATCTCACAAACATACCACATTATTGATTTAGGACAAGAGTTAATATTATTATTTTTTTATATATAATACTCCCTCCGTCCCGGCGTAAGAGGATCATTTACTTTTTTGCACGTAAATTAAGAAATATTATTATTTAATGTGTAGTGGGTAGTTGTATTAGTGGGAGTGTATGTCCCATATTTTAATTGTATTAGAGGGGGTGTGGGTCTCATGCGTGTAAAAAAGGAAAGGAGACTCTTTGGGTGGGACGACCAAAATAAAAAAATGACCCTCCTGGGACGGAGGAGTATATTATTAGTACTTCATACATAAAGAGTAATGTTTTACATTCGATTCTACATAATATTTTATAGTACTCTTTTTTTTTAAAGCAAAAAAATATGGCATTAATTTAAATGGCAAGAACATAAGTTGTTGAGAAGGCCATCCATACATAACAGAAACTCGATCCAACAACGAGGGCTATTGAATGAACATGTTGCCTTAACAATACGGTGTGCCAGCACTCTTAATAATTGGAATCAGAAATTTTGATATTAACAGAATAATATACACTCCATCGATCTTGGATGCCCTGTTACATTTTGGTTTTATATCTTCTTTTACACGCGACAGATGAGTGACACGTATGCGGAGAGAAAAATCTCAACATTTCCCCTTAGGGTTGATTGTTAGGGTATAGAATAGTTTATCCTACGTGTCAATTATCCAACAATTTGTAACAGGAGATGTAATACCAAAATGTAACAGGAGATCCGAACCGAACTCCATCTCATTTTAAGTACAACCCTCTATGTTAAATACATATGAAAGGTTAAATGGGATGTAGTTTAAAAATATTTGATTACACATATAATTTATATGGCCAAAATATGATAGAATAAAAGATTAAAAATAATTGTTAAACCGATTACTACATATCTTTAGATAATGGCCTTCCGTTAATTTAATTACTACCTCCGTCCTTGAAAGGTAAGCGCTTTCTTTGTAAATTACAAATGAAGCGTCCACCTTTAAATTGGACGGAAGGAGTATTATTTTTAAATCATATTTTAATATTGATGATTTTGGTGTGATAGGTAAGGGTAATTTTGGGTAAAATTAATTTACCTTATTTTTTTATCACTTTTTATTAGAGATGTTATAAAAAAATTGTCACTTTTAATTTATTTATCAAATAGTTAAGTACACCATTATCACTTTTTTCACCAATTAAATATCACTTTTTAACTAAAATATTACTCCCTCCGTCTCACTCAAAGAGTCAATTTTTTTCATTTTGGGCATCTCACTCAAAGAGTACATTATCCTTTTTTTTACACACATGAGACTCATACATATTCACTAATGCAATTAAAATATGGGACTCACACTTCTACTAATACAACCACTCACTACACATTAAATAATAATACTCCTTAATTCATGTGAAAAACAAAAATTACAATTTGAATAGAACGGAGTAAGTATAATTTTTAATTTACCTCACAAAAATCAATCTATTGTTTCACATGTGACAAAAGATCTACCATAGCTAAAGCTTAGTTAAATACTTAAATATTACCACTGGTTTAATTATTAATATAGTTCGATTTGGAGTTGGTGTGCCTATTGTAGATCAAATATCACCACTAGTCATCATTAAAAATTTGGTATGGTACCTAATAAGGACATTAGCGCTTGAAACTAGCTTATAAGAAAATCATTTAGTATTTCTTTTAAGTCTAACTTCAGGAGAAACGTCATATATTATATACTCTTTCTGTTCTAATTAAGATTTAGGTTAACTTTTTACACCAAATTAAGAGATATGATATCTATTAGATAGCTGGTTAAAAAATATAAAATAATATTTAATATGTAGTAAGCAATTGTATTAATATTGTACTCGACAAAAAGGGAAATGCATATTTTAATTTGGGATAAATTAAAATAAAATGTAAACCTTTTAATTAGTGACAGACGGCGAAAGTATACATCATAGTCGATTATATTTTAATTAAATGTCTTATTAACACCAAACTAATTCAACCAAATTCAATTAATTTGGTACTATCTAAATTTCTCATTAACTTAAAAATTTGTTAAATTTAAAATTGTATTCTTGCTCTGTTGATGCAAATAGTCGTCGACACATTAATTGTACATGCTTAAAGTTCAAATTACTCAAAATTTGTAAGATTTGATATCAAATAAATATTTCTTTCATGAGGCAGAATTGCCCCTTAGTTAATTAATTAATAACGTTCAATTCAACAAAATAGATTCCGAAGGAAATAGATAAAAATTATGGGTGCCTTGCTACATTTAAAAAAAAAAATGTTTTGCCAAGTTTTTAAGAATAAATACAAAAATGTCCAAAATAACAAAAATACCATTCACTAAATACTGACACGATATAAATTTTTGAAAAAAAATCATTATGAGTCAATTTTATATTTTTGAAATCTAATTTTTAAAGCTTATTTTGTTTTAATATATAAGAAGATATTCGTGTTAGGTGAAAATGATAAATTTGGAATTGAAGTTTGATGTAATGTTTTTGAGTGATGAAAATTTATAATATGTGACGAGCAAAAACGAAAAATAAAAAATTTAATGTAAGATGAAGTAATTAATATATCTTAATTAATTTATGTAGGAGTAATTTTTTTTTGGGGGATATCGAGTAACACCCCTTTTTTTTTAAGAGAAATGTTAATTAAGCTTTTTAAAAAGCACTTTCAAGTTTCAAATGAAAGAGTAATATTACTATTATATTAATAAATTATAATTCCTTCAAACACTCAAATATCTTTTTAAAAAAAATAGAAAAAAAACACTCGTCGTCTTGAAAAGTAATTTTTTTTTCTAGAAATGAGCACATATCGGATGGCATGAAATATCTCAAATGATAAAAGGTTACATGAAAAAGATATTGATGACGCGACCTAACAAAAGATAATCTTATTTCATTTTAATACACTTACATTTAAATTAATTTGTAAGGAAAAGATAATTAAATGCTAGACCTTAACAAGACAAAAAAAAAAAAGCAGTACCGCGCACGTGATTATTCATATTATCATCAAGAAATTCAATTAACTCTTAAAATTATCTAAAATAAATTATAATACTTATGTAAGTAGCAAAAAAAAAAACGGATTTAATAGAAGTAAACTAAAATGACAATTAATTTACCTAAATAATGGAGATTTGGACATTTAAATAAATTTTAGAGATAATAATCAATTATCGAATTTGGAATTTATTCAAATTATAATAAATTAAATGGTTTGGACAAATTAAAATATGAGAATTAAACAACAAATTAAAGATGGGATGAGTGAGAAAGTTGAATGAGAAATTGGTCAAGGGGGGAAGATGTGAAAAATCATAAATTGGAAAAAAGTGTCACAATTAATTCCTTTTTAAGTTTGCTGAGCTGTGAAGTTTCCTTTTCACCACCAGATTTTATACAGTTGAAAGGATTAATATGGGAAATTCAATAAGGGGGTCCTAATTAGGTGGATTAGATGCTGCCTTTTGCTTTTATTCAAAGGAAAAATAAAAATAAAAATAAAAAAATTATTTCTTCGATGTTGGAAGATATATATAGAGAATTTTGTGTATTCAATTTTATGAATGGGTATCATGTGCACATATGGTGATAATAATATTGTGAATGTGAACATACTGGATACAATTATTACATAAATAAATACTTCCAAATAAATATTAATTGTTGTCACCACAGGTTACCATCGAATTACTTACTAATTTCTAAACATATAAATATATATTCATTAAGGTTGTACTTAACATGACAATATTTCAAAATCAAAGATTACAGGGTGTTTGTAAAAAAATGTGGTTTTTAAGAAGTGATTTCACTTTATATGTTCGTGATGAAAAAATTTAATTATATAGGTAAAAAGTGAGTATGTTTGTAACCTATTATTTTTCGGGTCTTTGTAGTATTTTGATAAGATATTAATGTAGGAATAGAATCAACTTAAAAAATCCTTTTCTAGATTTTAGATTATAAATTATGAATGATTATTCTAAGTAAAGATGATTAATTAAAATACTTCAAACTTTATTTTTATTTTTTTTATTAAAAGTATATATTAAGCTTATAATCACCTAAAAATTTTCAAAAACACCCCTATATATTGTTGTCAATAAAAATAAATAAATTTAAAATTAATTATATTTTCAATGGAGTAATAAATATCACAACATTACAAAACTTGAGCACTATACAGATATTATTTGATTTTCATGTAGTTAAATTTAGAAGAATGCCAAACTTCTCAAAATGCAGTGGGAATATTATTGAAGGAGAAATATCAATTTAGGGTTTCTGACTCGCATAAATTACATTACATTGATTACAACACAAAAGGGTAGATTTACTAATTAAAGGTTTTTTTTTTCTTTGCTTGTTGTTGTAATTAATATAATGTGATGTTAGAAATAAAATCAACTGGACTTGTTTATCATTTCAGATGGGTTTTCTATACATCTTTCTCAAAATGTAGGGGGAATATTATTGAAAGAGAATATATTAATTTAGCATTTTTAAGTCACATAAATTAATAAAGTGGACTTGCTTACCATTTCAGATGGGCTTTCTATTGGGCTTATACCTTAGATCGTTAGTTTTATAGCCCATTCGTGTAGTCACATCACACCACATTAGTAAGGCCTTCTCCAACGCCAAGTTTTTTTTGATGACATGGTCTTCTTAAAAACCTAAATACACAGGTTTTTACCAATGACAAAGCATGGAGGTTTTTTGGCAGGTATAATAATGGGCTCAGTGCTACAGTGCCCATTTTGAATATGATTTGAGTAAAAATGCCCGGTCCAATTCAAAATATGCAGAAATGCCCACTTTGAGGCAATTTGTCTAAAATACCCTTTAAAAAGTGATGAAAATACTTTTTGACTGACATGTAGTCAGTTTGACTCCTATTTACTCGATCACTCGGTCACTCGGTCTTTGTATTTGGTCACTTGGTCACTCGATTACTCGGTCTCTCGGTCACTCAGTCACTCGGTCTTTGTATTTGGTCACTCGGTCACTCGATTACTCGGTTTCTCAGTCACTCGGTCACTCAAACTTTGTATTCGATCACTCGGTCACTCGATTACTCGGTCACTCGGTCTCTCAGTCACTCGGTCACTCGGTCTTTGTATTCGGTCACTCTGTCTTTCATTATGTGGAATACAATTCTATTTTTACAGCTTGGTCACTCGATCACTCGGTCTTTGTATTCGATCACTCGGTCACTCGATTACTCGATCTCTCGGTCACTGGGTCACTCGGTCTCTCAGTCATTCGGGCACTGGGTCACTCGATCACTCGGTCTCTCGGTCACTCGATCTTTGTATTCGATCACTCGATCTTTCATTATGTGGAATACAATTCTATTTTTACAGCTTGGTCACTCGGTCACTCGGTCTTTGTATTCGGTCACTCGATTACTCGATCTCTCGGTCACTCGGTCACTCGATTACTCGGTCTCTCGATCACTGGGTCACTCGGTCTCTCAGTCACTGGGTCACTCGGTCACTAGGTCTCTCGGTCACTCGGTCTTTGCATTGAGTGGGAGTTCAATTATCTATTAATTTTAAAAGTCTAACTTTTAATAATAACTCCAACTCACTCGGTCTTTGTCTTCATATTAGGTTTGAAAAGGCTGACACATATAGAATAGGGGTATATTAGTAAACTTAAGTACAAAGTGGGTATTTTTGCTCATTTTTTTTCAAAGTAGGCATATTTGCTTTTTTCAAAATGTACTTGGGCATCAGAGTACATTTCTCTATAATTTATAATTTATATATCATACCCAGGTTTTTTAAAAGATGAAGAGAGTGGGAGAGTGGAGAGTGAGAGTCACTTTCCATATTTTCGAGCGCGTCACTCGCACACTCGAGTGAGAGAGCAGACGTATGGGGCCCGCCTATTTCTCACCCAGGATATTCTTTTTTTTTTCTCGTTTTGTAGTTAATTTGTTTTCTTTTTAATTTGTTTCATATATTCTTCATTTATTTCATATATTTTTTGCTTCCTTTTTCAGTTTCTTTCAAATTATTTCTTTTGATATATTTCCATCTTTTCTATTGGATAAGATACCAACACTAGCCGTTAGGAAGGTATACAAATATTAACGTTAATATAGCTGTTAGTTTTTTTTGTAGTTTTCATAAAAACACACCTGTGTGTTTTAGTTTTAATAAAATATTTTATGTTATTTAATAATTTATTGATAAAAAATAATTAATAAATAAACATTTACATAAATATAACACTTAAAATCATAAATTACAAAAATACATTAAATTAAAAGAATAAATAAAGAAATATTATTTTTTATTATTTAGTTCCATGTGTGTCTGTTCTACTTTCAATGTGATTTGTTGTGCATATCTCTTATCATAAATCAACGCGAATCCCAACTTATGGTAGTTTTCATAAAAACACACCGGTGTGTTTTAGTTTTAATAAAGTATTTTATGTTATTTAATAATTTATGTTTTACTTTTAATAAAATATGTATATTTTGCACTAAATTAGTGTGTGGTGTGCACTAGAATATTATTTACACATTAAAATTGGCCGGATCGAACTTTACATTGTTGCTTTCGGAAGCTTTTATTTTATTTTTTTAATTTTAGTGTCATTTTAATTTACGTTGTGTGTCATTTTAATTTGTGTTTTTATGTTTTATGTAATGAAATTGCAAAGGAACACGGATCTAAATTCGTGTGTTCGGACGCACAAGAGACTCACTCTTTATTTAATTTAATGATGAACACTAACTTAAAACCAAATGAAGATCGTTAAATTACACCCTAACTCTTAAGTGCAATGTATAACTTAAATTTTATCTTCAAATGTATAACTTAAATTTTAACTTCAAACGTTTAAAATAACTCACATTTTTATCTTGTTTCGTTAAAAATATAAAAATGAATTATTAAAAAGAGCTCAATAATTTTTTTTAATGGTTGATTGAAAAAAAACTCTCATGTTTTACTTCTATTACAAATTAATTTACACTTTTGAGAAATTAAAAGAAAATCATTAAGTATTGTTGAAAAACGCACTCAGCACAACTGTGTCACTTTGCATGACTTGTTACATTTTTAAATGTTGGACTTCTTGTGTGTTATGTATATAGATAGAAGCCAAGGAAGAGAGGATCGCGTGAGCGCAATAATCACTCAAATCGGAGTTTGGATGTGGAGTGACTAAAAATAGGTTTTTTTGGTGCGTTTAACAACAATATTTAAAGATGGTGATTTTTTTTTACAATTTCTCAAAATTGGGGATTAATTTACAATATGAGTAAAGTTCGTGATTTTTTTTTCAATTAACATTTTTTAATGAGTTAATTATGTAGACTCCATAATAAAATTAGTACTATTATTATCATTTATACAATTCGCTTTTTAAGTAAAATACTTAAGATTCAAAATGAAAATATTCATTTTATTGTCTTGTGTGAGACCGTCATTTTACACTTTTTAAATTAGTTATCATTTTCGTTACTTTCATTTTACATTTATCTTTACACTTTCCGTTTTCGTCCGTCTCACACTTATCTCTATCATCCATAAAAGAAAATTTCACATCAATCAATAACTTCAAAAGTTATTTTAATTTTAAAAATATCACTCTCACCTAACACACATAATATTATTTTATAATTTATTTATTATCTAAAATACCACAATACCCCTAAAAGTAAAAGTCAATAAAATTGGTCAAAAAATAACTTTTCTTAAACTACGTATTGGGACGGAGGGAGTACTATATTTATTTCTACAACAAATTACTCATAAAATAATATTATCACTTTTCATTAATTGAATAATACTTTTTATTATAAAAGTTATCAATTTTTATCAAGCTCTTTCATGAAACAATCTCAAACAAATTTTTGTCTCTTTAAATATTCATTTAGTTGAAAATATTATATATAGAATTTTTTTATTTATATTTATCCAAAATCTGAATGTAACGTCAAGTATCCATTCAATATTTGATTTCCTTTTAACCGATTCAAAAGGGTCAAACATTAACAACATATTCACAAAAAATATACAAACAATATACTATGAAATTGAAATTGTAATTTTATACATTACTCTTTTAGATTAATGAAACTAAAATTTTACATTGACAACATATTCAGTAAAAATATACAAACAATATACTATGAAATTGAAATTGTATTTTATTCATTACTAATGAAACTAAAATTTTGGAGAATTTTTTTTAAATAAAACATTATATATAAAGTTATATAGGTTATTGCCAAGAAAAATTACAAAAATTTTCTTCTAGAGTAAATTATTCTATTTGAGAAATGGTAAAATGTACCTAATTTATGATTAAAAATGAGAATTTTCTTTTATATATATAGAAATTATGTGCATCTTTTCAACCATACCTAAAGAAGTGGTGTTCTTTTTGTAATTTATCGTAAATTAATTTATAATAGGAGTAAAGTTCATAATTTTTTTTATTGATTAAGCATCACATATATAAAGTTATTTAATTTAATTTAATAAAAATGTATTGATATATTTATATTTTCTTTCATTATACATAACCCCTCTATTCTGCGTTAACGTTGACGTTTAAAGTATGTGATTTTTCTTACCATTAACTCTTTTTTAATTTACATTTTATTTAATTATATGATTTTTTAAAATAAATTATATTATTTTTTATTATAATACCGATATTTTCAATAATAATATTTTATAAATTTAAGATACTTATTACTCCATATATACATAATAATGATATAAATTCTTTGTAATTTATTTATTATTATTAATTGCAATTGTACATATAGAAATATTGTCACATAATTCTTTTATCCTCAGAGTCAATCCTTCTTTTAAAAAGAAATTGTATATTTTTGATCATACACTTCTTGTATCCATTATTTTTGGGTCATGTCATGATATGAAAATATTATAGTATTATATGAAACTTTAGAGATTTTTTTGTTTCAGGATATGAAAATATTATAATATTATTTGAAAAAGTAGAGATTTTTTTTATCAGGATATGAAAATATTGTAATATTATTTGAAAAATTAGAGATTACCTCTAAATAGATGTGTATTTACTCCAATGTTATATTAAGAGCTTCATCAGCCTCCAATGAAAGGGTTGGAGTTGAAAGTTTTACCCAAATTGATTTTTATTTTTATTATTATTTTTTAAATTTGAATAGAAATTATACTAAAATTAAGACATCCACCTTTTTAAAAAAAATTAAGACATCCGTCAGCCACCTGCTCTTTGCACTATATATTTGGATTCATCAACACTCATTCGCACCTCCTCCCATTTCCGTTTCTCTATCTCATTTGCAAAAACCAGAGAAAAGAAAGAGAAGACCTTCTCCCTATCTCCACAACCTCTTCAATTTTGTTCTATCTCGTCTCTATTTCATTTGAAAAACCAGAGAAAAGGAAAAAAAATTATTCTATCTCGTCAATTTTGTTCTATCACCTGCTCTTTATATTACAGATTTCATTTGCACTTTCTCAAATTTTGAAATACACAAATATTTTCCCTCCCTCCTTCCTATCTCCACCACTCTATCTCATTTCTCAAAACGTAAGCTAATTTACTTGCACGTTATATTAGATCTACATTTTCTATTAATTAGTTTTGTTTTTTAATATATATTTTTCCTATATTTGTGATATTTCTTCCTCTTTTGTATAAATATTTTACTTTTGTTTTAGTTTAAAGATCTAGCTCTTTTTTTTTTCCATTTTTAATGCATTTCATGAGCATGATTTTTTACGGGAAGTTGTTACTGGAAGTTTGTACATTCAAACTTTGTTGAAAGAAAAATGTTTGAATATTATTTTCCAATTTATTTTAATTAATCAATTATTAAAAAAATAGAAAAAAAATTAGTAAAATAGAGATGAGTTTCCAAGTTTATTTATTTATTCAGGTTATATATGATTCATTAAAAAAATTCATTAAAATTACACTGGAACCAAGACTTCTGCGCCACCACCTATTCTTTGAATTACACTATATATATTTTGGTTTCATGTACACTCCGCAGCACTTTATCTTATTTCCGGAAATCAGAAAAAGAAAAAGTAAAAATCTATTTTACCTCCAAAAGAGCAAGTGTAAGTGTAAGCTTTATTACTTGCACAATTCACAACTTACAACTTTTTAGTTGTAATAGATCTCAATTTCTATTAATTAGTTGTAAAACTTCAAGAATGCACGTTTTGTATATATGTTCTCTATATTTGTGTTAGTTCTCCCTCTTTTGTAAAAATATTTTGCTTTTGTTTTAGATTAAAGTTCTTATTTTATTTTTCTTTTTTTATTTCTCGTTTAATTTTATTTTTTTATGCATTTCATGAACATGATTTTTTATGGGGGAGTTGTTACTATAAGTTTATACACTTTGTTGATGGAAAAAATGTTTGAATATTTTTTTCTATGTTATTTTAATTAATCAATTATTTTTAAAAAATCAAGGAAAAAAGCAGTAAAATCGAGATATGACCCAATTTTATTTATTTGTTCAGATTATATATAATACATTTAAAAAATAATAATTCTATTTTTCATAAAATTATACTGAAACAAAAACATTTGCGCCACCACCTATTCATTGTATTACATTATATATTTTGGTTTCATGTACACTTCCTTTGCACTTCCTTCGCACCAGTTGATTTAATTTTTTCTGAAAAATATAATTATTATTTTTTAAATGTATCATATATAAGCTGAATAAATAAATAAAATTGGGTCATATCTCGATTTTACTACGTTTATTTCTATAATATAATATATTACATTATATTTTGGCTTCATGTACACTTCCTTGGCACTTGTCAAATTCTGAATCACACGCATATTCTCTCTCCCTCCTCTCTATTTCCGTCATTTTATCTTATTTCCCACAAACAGAGAAATAAAAACTAAAAATAATTATTTTACCTCTTCATAAGAGCAAATGTAATCTAATTTACTTGCAAACCAATAATTGTTCGTTGTATTAGATACTCATATTCTATTAATTCATTGTTAAAACTTCAAGAATGCATGTTTCCCATATATGTTTTCTATATTTGTGTTATTCTCCGTTTTTTGTAAAAATATTTTGTGCAAAGGTTGTGCATTTTTTGTTCTTCGACCGGCACTGTATTAACAAGTTTATACTCTTATTGTAGGTTCCCATGAGTTCAGTACCGGCTTTAAGAATCCCAAAAGTGGAGCATATTGAAGATCAAACTAAAAATGCGATTGCATTAAGGGGTCAAGCCACGGTTCCCCAAGACCATGAGAATCTACCTGGTTTTGCATTTATTTGCCAAAAGGTGTTCATCTTTCATCACTATTTTGTTTTCGATCTTGTGATGATTGATTTTCTAACATTATTAATTTTATCGTACAGGAGATAGAAGATGATCTTATAATAAGTTCAATGACAATGAATGATCATAAGAGGAAGTTAGAGGAACTCCAACACAAAAGATTACACATCCAACAAGAATTAACAGATTTACAAGGTTTTTTCATTCACTTTCTTTAATTATTTCCTATATATGTGCATTCATTCTTATTTAAAATAAATTAAAAAAAAACTTACTTAAAATCATGGTTGATCATATAATTCAAACTTAATGTTATATAATATATGTCTTTCAATAACTAATAAAGAAGTATTATTTGGTTGTCTAGTAATAAACAAAATCAAGAATGTAGGATGATCTCTTGAATCTGATTTTAATACTGGTTGAAATGCTAATCTTTCATGTTTAAAATAAACATGCAATATAGAGCTAATTACGTGCAGATTAAATTAATGCACGTGCAACATTTGTGCAGATTTTATTACTTAATGATTATGAAACTTTACTTTATATAACTAGCATATGTAAGTTATTGCAAGTATTATAATTAAATGTATTGCTCTTTATGATTATTTCTGCAGCCTCCAAGGCTCATGATGCAGGTGATGTATCGACCTCTTATGACAGAGAGTCAATTTTAAAGAAAATTGAAGGCAGAAGTGAAACAGCCGCGGCTGTGGTCTGCAAACTTGTAGAAACATCATTTGCACTAAGGCCAAAAGATGTGTTGGGGATAGTTGCTCTCCTTGGATCAGTATACAATACAGATCTTAGCAGGTTTCTTCTTTTCCTTATTTTAATGTGTACTTACACATAGTAGAACACAAATTTGGTAAAATTAATTTAAAGTATATTTGTCTTTATTAATTTAGGATGTTAGCTCGATATCTTGGAGAGGAACAAATGTTGATGATCGTGTGCAGAAACTATGCAGCAATGCATCGTCTCCAGGCGAATAACCTTCGACAAGCTAACAATGAATATCAAGCCATTTTCTTAGAGGACATCAGGTAGTTTACATTAAATATACAATTTCCAAGCTTGTTTTGTTTCTAGGAATGAATTAATAAAGTGGTGTGTTGTTTATAGGCCGCGATTTATTGAGCCGAGTAAGGACTAGCAGCAGCTACTGCCGTTGGAGGCTCCTACCTTGCCTAATGGCAATGTCCTGCGTGGCTTTGTGGGCCATGCTGTTAACTTGGTGGTCATAAAAGGGAGACATCTGCAATGGCGAAGTGAGAGTGGGCATGGTCTCCGAGAAACTTTATTTTATCGTCTTTTTGGAGACGTGCAAGTTTACAGAGATGCCGAGAGCATGGCCTCAGCCCGGTCTTGAGCTCTCTCCTTGGATGGAGGCATCATCAGAGGAAATGGGGTCATCTCTCTTGGCTATAGGTATGCATTCTTTCTTTTTTCTCACATTTTCATTCATCTGAATCAAATCATACGCAATACATGCATGATGGAATTAGCAAATAAGTATTACATTATAAGCTTATTGTTAAATGACCACCTCATCTAAAAGCTTAAGCTGGTAGAGGGTTGAACCGTTTAATACTTAATCAGGTTACACTCTAATACTTATTAACAAATATTTGTGGCTTACTAGCATTTTTTTTATTATATATATATAGGGAGCCACCAGAAATCCAATTTCCTGTGAAAAACTTGCCGCCTTCTACAAAGACCTTACGGAGATTGCAATTGTTGGCGGAGATAGAGGTGGAGATGAATGATGTAAACAAACAAATAGAGGAAGCAAACGATGGCCTTAAACAGGCCACCGAGAGGTTCCTCATCGCTCGAGTTAAGTTAAACAACTTATCTCGGAATGAATGATCATTCATAGCACAAAACACTGGAAAGCATATCACAAGTAAGAGTTGCATGCCATTGCAAGCATGCTACGTTTTTGCATTAATGTTGGATGCACACATTATCAAGATTAATTTTTTTTCTATATATAGAATTGTACATATTATGAAAATAATGAGGTAGATCTATGTACGTAATAATTTTTCTTTAAATGATTCATATATGTAAATATACACATGTATTTGTATATCATGATTTGGGTGATGCATGGAGATGAATTAGGTTGGATAATTTTGTGATTGTTTTTTTATTAGTTTTAACTAGTACAGTGCCCGCTTGTTATTTATTTATTATTTTAAATTTTTATTTTTAATTAAAATCAATCAAACTAAAAGTATGATTTTTTTTTTGGTAAAAAAACATTTATATAGAGCTTCTATTATTCATAACTTATAGTAGTAATTAGATGCATAAAACTCCTAATTGAGTATTTTAATTTACTATACTAATTAAATAAATGAATAAGAATAATTATGCACCATTTAAATAATAATAATAATTAAAAAAACAAAAAAAAATTTCGTTGATCCAACGAAATATTGATTTTTTTAAATCTAATTTTGTTGCTTTATGTCACAGTAATTTGTAGTTTTGTACTTAGAAAGCTTTAATTACCAAATTTTTTATATATAATTATAACTAAAACTAATGGTTTATATGAAAAGAAAATTGAAAATTATGGCCCAATTATCAATTCACCAATTATTATTTAGAAAGATTTAAAATTTTGAATACTGTTATTCTTTCAAATTAAATTAATAATTTATGTGGAAGAGAAAGAAAATTATTGAACTAATTAATTAATAATTTATATGGAAGAGAAAGAAAATTATAGAACTAATTAAGTAAACGATAAATAAAAAATAAAGGCACTCAAGACTGGTATATTTAAAATGGATTATGAGACGGGTCTGACTTATTATTAATGTAAAATGTATTGTGAGACGGATCGATTCATTATTAAAGTATGATTATTATATAAATATGTTTATCGGTAGTTAAAGCATGTTTGTATAATCATATTTACTAAATGTTATAATTTAAAAAAATATACTACTAATAAAGTATACTTTACTTATATAATATTATATAATTAATTTTATTAATATATAGAGTATTCATTATTATCAGGCCAAACAATAACAAATAAATAAATAAATAATCGGGACAATGAAAAAATCGGGTCTACAATAAATTTAAAAAATATCAATTACATTTTGTAATTCAATAAAAACAAACCAAAATAATAAAAATTTAGAGGAGTGCATCTATAAATGTTTGAACCCAAGACCTCCTAATAATTAGTAAACTAATCAAATTTGAACACTTCACATATTTAAAAAAAATCATAAATAGTGGAATGATAATATGATGACACCTCACACTTTTCAAATCTAAATTAAGAAACTTATTTTCTTTTAATATATAAGAAAGATTTTAACAAATTGAAGTATAAAATCCCTGCAACCATGCATCATCTACAATAAATGACTGATCGATATTAAATAATATTGCATTGTGTAATTGTCTATTATTAACTGATCAATAACATAGAAGATTATAAAAATATGTATGTGTGCAACGTACGTGCAGAACGTTCATATTATTTTAGAGTGAGGCTCTGTGCACCCAGGCGCACGGAGCACATCCCGTGCGCCTTTGTAATTTCCATGCCCCTTTGTAATTTAAACCCCTAACAATACATAAATTTAAATAGAATTGGAAGGGGAGAGTTGTGTTAGACACGGAGTATCCTCCGTATCCCCGGTGGCGTAGGAGCTTTTGCCATTATTTTAATAATTTCAGACTTTTTTTTAATGATTTCTTAAAAATTGAAATTAGGAAATTTCTCCATAATGTATCATATATAATGACGGACATATTCTTAATTATTTTATATATATATATATATATATATATATATATATATTGTAATAACAAATTTTGTATTTATAATAAAATAAACACAAAAGAATTACAATGATAATCCAGAAGGATTAAACTTGAAAAATTAGGAAACAATCTCTATCAATCCTCTGATTCTTCTCTCGAACCAATTTGGCTTGACTTTGACTTTAACTTTGACTTTGACTGCGTTGACTGTGTATTTTGAGTCGGATCTTCAGTTGAAGCTTGTACGAACTCAGATTTGGATCTTATTACGTTAATCCAGAGGCGTCGAGCCTTTATTTGGATTAAACGTACTTGATCCGAAGAACACTCGATCTGGGGGGCTTAGCACCTTAATCCCGGGTCGTATGTTGTTCTTGGCGCGAAGAACACCGAAGAACTCAGTATATGAAGAACGCTTGATTTGGGGGGCTCCGCACCTTGATCCCGAATCGTTTGCCGTTCTTGACTTGAAGATGCTTGAAGATCTCAAGGGAGCGCTGCTCGTGTTCTTGATCTCTTCAGAACGTTTATGTCTTCAAGTACTTGAGTGTGTCTGGGGTGAATGAAGGAGGTCTCCTTATATAGGTGAGGAATGAGCATGCCCCATAAATATCTCGCAATCTGATTGGTCTATGACAGATTTGGCCTGGTTCTGCGGGCTTGGGCCGTTCCAAATATATCACAGCTTGATTGGTCATTGCTTAATTTGACCTGATTCTGGAACCTTCCATGCTTTACTTAACTTAGGGGTCAAGTTTTACTTAATTTAAACCCTACTTAATTTATTGGGTATTAAATTAATTATCAATTATTTATTAATCTATTTTAGGAATTAATTTATTAAATCCCCAAAATAAAATATAATAAATTAAAATTGATATTTAATCAATAAAATCCACGTGTCGCCCTTTGATTGGACCGTGAATTTTAATTGCTTACAAATGCCCCCTTGCGATTTATTCACGGACAGAATGTCTTGTTGTGAAGGAATCGCAAAAGATTTGTTTCTTGTTCACCAAGATTTCATGACCCTTACCCAAAATTATCAAAGTTATTTGTAGTAAAGAATCTCCTACAATTTTGTAGAGCTTGCACACCTCACAATAATCTCCATAATTATCCATGAGTCCACTAGTAGCTTCTATAATTATCCACAAATAATTTCCATAATTATTCATGAGTCCATAATTATCCATGAATCCACTACTATATAATGATACTTCATGAACTCAATTTTTTTCATCAAAGCTATCCAACAAACAAGATATTCAACTCGTCGAGGTGGAGAGTAGTCGACGGCGGACCACCCATGGTGGTTGCTTGTCGGGCTCGCACCGTGAGGTGGAGAGCAATCAATGGTAGACTACCCATGGTAGTTGCTTGTTGGGCTCGCACCTCCGATGATGTTGGGATAGAGAGTAGTCAACGGCGGACCACCCATGGTGGTTGCTTGTTGGGCTCACATCTCCGACGACGTTGGGATAGAGAGTAGTCAACGGCGGACCACCCATGGTGGTTGCTTGTTGGGCTCACATATCCGATGACGTTGGGATAGAGAGTAATCAACGGCGGACCACCCATGGTGGTTGCTTGTTGGGCTCACATCTCCTTTGACATTGGGATAGAGAGTAATCAACGGCGGACCACCCATGGTGGTTGCTTGTTGGGCTCACATCTCCGATGATGTTGGGATAGAGAGTAGTCAACGGCGGACCACCCATGGTGGTTGCTTGTTGGGCTCGCACCGTGAGATGGGAAGCAGTCAACGGTAGACCACCCATGGTGGTTGCTTGTTGGGCTCACATCTCCGATGACGTTTTGGCGACGATATGAAGAAACCTGACCAAAGAGAAGCTTTTTAACATACTCAGGCAGTCGAACCAACGATGTCGAGGTAGAGAGCGGTTGACGGCGGATCACCCATGGTGGTTGCTTGTCGGGCTCATACCGCGAGGTGGAAAGCAGTCAACGGTATACCACCCATGGTGGTTGCTTGTTGGGCTCACACCTCCGACGTGTTGATGCAACGAGAGCGGACTACCCATGGTAGTTGCTTATCGAGCTCATGCCTCTGGCAGCATTGATTTGAAGAGCGGGAGGGCGATTGATGGTAGACCACCTATGGTGACTGCTTATCGAGCTCATACCTCCGGCAGCTTTGATTTGAAGAGCGGGAGGGCGGTTGTTGTCTGCTTTCGATCGGACCAGCCGGAAGATGGTCTCGTCGCTTTAGTGTGATTCAGACTGGATTCGGTAATGCTCTTGGCGACTGGGAAGCAGAATGGCGTGTGAGAGCGGCGGCTGATGGCTGCTCTCGACGGCTGCTCGCGGCGGCTGCTCGCTAGCGAGAATCCGGCGTGAACCCTGGCGGCGGCACGTCGATCGAGCTCTGGAAGTAGCGCGCGCGGAAACGTACCTCGGCAGCGAGCAGCGCTCCTTGGGTCGCGAATCCGACTGTGTTTGGCTATGATTTTCTTATGTGAAGGGCAACAGCGAGCTTCAGGCGGCCGGGTGCGTGACCGGTGGCGATGCGAGGTGAATCCCCGGTGGTGTTGACGGGTACTGATGGCTGGTTGTTGTTTTTCGAAGAGAGAGGAATTGGTTGAGCAGCTTAATCCCCTTTTGCTGGAGAAACCCATTCCACGCAATTTCATAGAGGAAAAAAAAGAATAACTTCAATTTTGACCCCATCAAGTTAATTTTGACTTGCTCAAACTCACCCAATCTCAAATCAGCTTGCTTACTGCATTCAAGTGCTTCCAATATTAATTGGGCCCTTTATTTTTTTTTTATTATTTTTTTTTTTCAGTTTCTACTTGGGCCATCTGATCCTTCTTATTCACTTGGGCCGCCTACTGCTTCATATTTTGGGCCAAGAGTGCTTATATTGATTTTAATTTTCATGATTTGGGGCTTAAATTAATTAAACACACATGAATTATTTTAATGGCTCACTTAAGCATCTTGGGCTTCTCCATGGGCTTAATTTATAATTTTGGTTTTTAATAATTAATTGATCCCATAATTTATTTAGGACCTTTTAATTAATTAAATCCATAAATTTAAATTAGCTTAAACCTCTTTCTTTGCTAGCTTTAAGGGACAACATGGATCACCCTCATCACTTTACCACCTTCATCATTTCACCACTGTCTTTGCATTCAACCACATCTTCTCTTTGTCAACCTTTTTCTTCTTAACTCATTCACACTTCAATTTATCGCTTGCCTCGCAAACTCGACTCGAATTGCTTGGATTATGACTGAACTTAGTAAAATGCTAAGTTGCCTACGTACCTCTTCGCAGAGGATCAAGTCATTACGTAGTTCAAGGGGACATGATTTGATTTGAATGGGGGGGTGCCGTGCACAGTTTATACTCATGCGGGCCAGGAGTGACTATTCTTTAACCACTTTAGACAAAGTAAGATATTTAATGCTTTAACCACTTAAAATATCTGAGTGGGGTGAATTGATAGTTTAACCACATATAATTACCTTTGGTGGGTGTCATGCACAGTTTATACTCATGCGGACCAGGAGTTTGTCGTACACAGTTTACACTCATGTGGACCAGGAGTTTGTCGTACACAGTTTACACTCATGTGGACCAGGAGTTTGTCGTACACAGTTTATACTCATGCGGACCAGGAGTAACATGCAGTTTAGGCTCGTGCGTCAAGGAGCGTTGAACTTGTATTTGTTTTACGCGTAGTAGCGTTTCAAGAACTTCCCATTTATAGGGCCAATATTCACGCCATCTTCTGAGATCAACTTGTATGCGCCATTTGTGTAGGCTTCTTTCACAACATGAGGGCCATCCCACTTGGGTAGAAACTTATTTCCAACGCGATGGGTGACTACTATAGGTCTTCTCACAGCAAGCACCAAATCACCAACTTGAAAAGAACGTACCCTCACTTTCTTGTTGTATGTTTTAGAAAGGCGAGATTGGTAACACTCAAGTCTTTGTTGTGCTTCCAACCTCTTTTCATCTAACGCTTCTAACTCTTGAAGACGTAACTTTGCATTTTCTTCCTCGGTGAGGCCTTCTTGTATGGCCATCCTCAAAGAAGGGATTTGCTTTTCGAGAGGCACAACAGCCTCAACACCATACACCAAGGAATACGGAGTGGCTTGAGTAGGCGTTCTATAAGTGGTGCGGTATGCCCATAAAGCTTCATTGATTCTTTCATGCCAATCTCTTTTTGACTTGGAGACCACTTTCTTCAATAAACTGCATAAAGTTTTATTGAAAGCTTCGGCAAGACCATTAGCAGCTGCGTTATACATTGAAGATTTCTTTTGTTTGAAATCAAACCTCTCACACAGCTTATCAATCCAACTGTTGCTGAACTGCTTTCCATTATCAGTGATGATGTAGCGCGGAACACCATATCTATAAATGATGTTGATTCGGATGAAATCAGCAACATTTTCTTTCTTTACTTCCCTCAGAGGCACGGCTTCAGCCCACTTTGAAAAGTAATCTGTTGCAGCAAGAATGTAGAGATGACCACCAGATGACTTTGTAAGCGGCCCCACCACATCTAAACCCCAAGCATCGAAAGGCCATGAAGCGACTGTCGGATGTAAAGGCTCCGAAGGTTGATGAATCAAATTTCCATGGAACTGACAAGCTTGACATCTTTGTGCGTAATCCATGCAATCCTTCACCATGGTTGGCCAATAGTAGCCCATCCTTTTAATTATGAAATGTAGCTTTGGTCCGGATTGATGAGCACCGCAAATTCCGGAGTGAGCCTCCTCCATTGCTTGAATAGTTTCTTCCTTACCCAAGCATCTCAAGAAAATTCCATCGAATGATCTTCTATAAAGTGTACCTTTGAAGTAGATGAACCGAGGTGCCCGACGCCGAATATCAACCCTTTGTCGTGGATCGTTAGGCAACTTATCATATTTCAAATAATCTACAAGTGGTTGGCGCCAATCTTCTTCTTCAATTTCGAAAACCTCCACCACATGATTTTCAACTTCTTCATAATCATCATCTTCAAAGATTGGTGGTACAACCCAACTTCTACACACCGGTATTTGAATTTGCATTTCTGGCATAGCTATAGTTGATGCTAACTTAGCGAGGGCGTCAGCTTGCTTATTCTCTCTTCTAGACAGATGCTTAATATCAACATCACCGAGATAACCCATAAGCTTTTGAGCATACTTGTAATAGGGCAACAACTCAGGCTTCTTCACTTCATACACTCCAAGGAGTTGATTTATCACCAATAACGAATCACCATACACTCTAAGGTGTAGCTGCTTTATATCGACAGCCATTTCCAAACCAAGTATGAGTGCTTGATACTCAGCCACATTGTTGGAGCAATTTTCCATTAAGGAAAATGAGAAGGGTAGAACTTCACCACTGGATGTTACAAACACGACTCCCGCACCAGCTCCCTCTCTATGAGATGCTCCATCAAAATACTGTTGGCTTTCGATCGTTTGGTTAACGTGACCCGTTAGGGTTCCATGTATTTCTAACAAGCAGCGGAAGCAAGTAAACATGAAACGCATTACCTTTCACCAAGGGTTTATGTAGAGGTTGAATTCTCGCTGGCAGACTGCGCAGTCCCACGAGAATAGCCATAAGTTCCTCTTCTGATGTCGGAATTGAGTGGTCTTTGTGCTCAGACAATCCTCTCTTCGACAGATTTCCGTCAGTATATAATACATCAAAATCGGATAACTGTACGATTTTATATGAATTTTGTAACATGACGAACTGCAGCAGCAAACGACCTTCAGGTCTTCTGTTGTATGTCTCAAGTCCGATCTCGACGTCGTGTGGGCGACGATCTACGAGACCTACTCAATCTGCTGTTCAACCCTCATCACACGTGAATAATGAATTAGATTAGGGTTCCAGATAAGCTGAGGTGACTTATATACATGGGCTACAGCAGGGACCAGGAGGAGAAATTGGATTGGGCCTCCATTGGGCTTAAGTATCCAAGCTTAGCCCAAAGCTTATACTTAAGTCCAATAATAATAATATATTCCACTAAAATATTATTACTGCACTACCATACCAATCCCAAAATTACGTTTTGGGCTCCTTCTTATTATGAGCCCGTTAGTCTCCCCATGTTTAAGATATACAATGTCCATTAATTAATTTAAGTTACTGACAACTCAATTAATTAATATCTCATCCAAGAGTAGTACCACTCAACCTCATTATCATGCCGGAATAAATTCCACCTGCAGGGTTTACATGATAATCCTTATGAGCTCCTCAAGGGGACATCATCAACCTATGACGGACACGGATTCCTTCTACAATCAACAGCACACCATAGAGACAGCACTACTTCCCAACTCACCGAGTTTATTGATTTAATTGCATGTAAATCTCACCCATTGATGAATCAAAGAAATACATACTGCCCTATGTGTCGAGGTTATTGTATAGGGATTAAGAGCACGAACATCCATAATAACTGAGATCAAGTTCTCCTATAAGTCAGTATAAATCGAACGATCTCAAGCGGTCCTGCTCAATACACACAAGTGCACTAATGTGATTCTATAGCCAAGACAAGCTAATACCAAACCACACTACAACCATCCCGATAGAGAGTCCCGTCTATCTCGATTGTGAGCATCTGTTTATACTTTATAAGGAAATCGATAATATGATCTTCCGCGTGTTGTCGCACAACATATTATCTACAGTATAAAGTAAGTGGACTATTGTATCGAACATATAAATAAATTATAAGATGCAATCATTTGATCATATGATTCTCATTTCAAATTAATTGTTATAAAATGGTTCATACAAAAAGCTAGACTTTTAGTATACAATCCAACAAATACATCTTCCAAGCAGAAACTATGTCCACAGTGAAAGCATCTTCATCGGGGAGTTCATCAGATAGTTCCCATTCAGCAGGCATTGGATGATCAGCTAGAAAATCTGCCAACACCTGTCCTTTTACGGCCTTTTGAGGAACGTACACGATCTCAAACTGTTGAAGTTGGAGATACCATCTTGCAAGCCGATCAGAGAGTACTGGTTTTGACATGACAAATTTTAGTGGGTTGGCTTTCGAAACTAACCGAACTGTATGAGCTTGAAAATAATGTTTCAACTTCTGAATTACGAAGATAAGGGATAAGCAAATCTTCTCAATGGGTGAATACTTCAACTCGTTTGGAGTCATGGTTCTACTTAGATAGTATAGAGCTCTTTCTTTGCCATCATCATTTTCTTGCGCAAGCAAAGCTCCCACAGAACGCTCTTGAGCAGCTAGATAGAGAATTAACGGACGTCCATGTGTTGGAGCACTCAACACTGGTGCCTTCATCAAGTATTCCTTAATGCTATTGAAAGCATTATTGCAAGCTTCATCCCATTCGAATATGCTGCCCTTCTTCATGAGATGACTAAATGGCTGGCATCGGCCAGCTAAGTTTGATATGAATCTCCTTAAGTATGCCAACTTTCCTTGCAGACTTTTGAGTTCATGTATGTTCCGAGGCACATGCATTTTCATGATTGCGTCAATCTTTGCTTCCTCAATTTCAATCCCTCGACGGCGAACAATAAACCCAAGAAATTTCCCAGATGAAACTCCAAATGCACACTTGAGCGGATTCATCTTGAGTTGATGCTCTCTTAATCGTTCAAACACTCGCCTTAGATTATGAAAATGATTTTTCTTTTCTTTTGATTTCACCACAATATCATCAACATAGCATTCGACAATCTTATGAAGCATGTCATCAAATATCTTTTGCATGGCTCGCTGATAAGTGGCACCAGCATTCTTTAAGCCAAATGGCATAACATTATAGCAATATATCCCTTTCGGAGTACGAAAGGCTGTCTTCTCTTGATCCTCAGGAGCCAAACCAATTTGATTGTAGCCAGATGACCCATCCATAAATGAAAGGACCTCATGCCCCGTTGTTGCATCAATCATGAGTTCAGTAATTGGTAATGGAAAGTCATCTTTCGGACATGCCATATTCAAATCTCGGAAATCAACACATACTCTGAGTTGCCCATTTTTCTTTCTTACCGGCACGATATTGGAAATCCATGTAGGATATTTGACTTCTCGGATCTTGCCTGTTTCAAGAAGCTTATTAATCTCGTCCTCAATCAAAGGAATCAACTCTGGTCGAAATCGACGCTGCATTTGTTTAACTGGCCGAATTCCCTTTTTAATGGACAAGTGGTGCATTGCGATTTTCGGATCTAAGCCTGGCATTTCCTTATGCGACCATGCAAAGACATCTCTGAATTCTCGCAAAAGGTTGACATACTTTGTTTCTTCCTCAACATCTAGCAGAGCACTTATGTAGGTAGGACGTGGGTCATTTTCATCACCTAAGTTAATTTCTTTCAATTCATCAACAGTGGCTTTCACTCCTTCTTCAAATTGTGGAGGGGCATCTTCAGCATCTACTTCCTCCATTTGAGAATCTTCCACAGCAGTAATATGATTGGTGGAAGCTACACTTTCTCTATCATTATTACTATCATCTTTGGTAAAGACGATTCTTTGCACTTTATCCTTCAACACTCTTCCACTTGAGACAGTCAAGATATTTTGCCGCTTGATACGAGATGGATTTTGACTCCGGAGTTTTCGGAGGTTAAGGGACTTGACATGATTTTGCCTCCTACACTTCCCTTTACAGGGTCCAAGCCTTTCGAAGACACTCCCAAGCCTTTCAAAAACAGATAATCTCTTGACTTCCCTACTACTTGCGTCAAACATATCCTCCGTGGATAAAGCTTCTCCCTCGGTGATATAATTTGTACTTGCTCTTCTAATTGCAATGCGGACTGGCTTTTGAGGGACATATCCCAAACCTGGCTTAGCCTTCTTGATAGTGTGACCACTATTTTTCAACATTATCTGAGTAACATTGAGCCCCTGTCCTGGTGGGTTGATAGTTTCTTGACTCACCTTGCTCGCCATCGCTTTTTCCCTTGGTTCATAACCAGCCTTCATAAGGAGTTTATAAGCTTGTGGACTATACGACTTGGTTATTTCAGCTTCAAACACTTCACCGTGTTCGGTCTTTGGTCCTTCAATAGGACGTGTGAACCCTTTGAGTGGTGGAGAAGAAAGTTTACTAGCATCAATTTTTGTTAAAGGCAATGTCAACTCTTCCGAGGTCTCAAGCCCTTTGCCTTTGTTCTCCTTGAGAGTGGCAGATGATGTACTACCTTCCTCATCATTTATTTGTTTATTGCCCCCATTATCTTGCACTGAGGCTTCTTCACGCTTTACTTCCTTTGTACTCTTGAAGAAATATTTAGCATCGGCAAAGTAAGCTTCAGCTTCAGTAAATGGCTTGTCGTCACCGAATACTCTTTTCACGTTGTCACCTTCACTATATTTGAAGCACTGGTGTAATGTAGAAGGAATCACGCCATTCTCATGTAGCCATGGGCGCCCCAAAAGCATGTTGTAGGAAGTTTTTGCATCAATAACATGGAAAAGGACTGTGGATTTCATCTCATCAATTAGCAAATCAAGAACTATTGTGCCGAGAGTCCTTTGCCCCTCATGGTTGAACCCTTGGATCATCAATCGGCTATGGTTGAGTTCATCCAATGGTATTTCTATCTTCTTCAACATTCTCAAGGATAAAATGTTCACTGCCGAACCTCCATCAATAAATATGCGATTCACTCGCATCCCTTTAGTATAACCAGTCACAAATAGAGGTCGATTATGAGATTGCATACCCAACAACATATCTTCATCCGTGAAGGTCACCTTCATGGAGTAAGCTTCACCCTTAGTTTCAAGTTGTTCGCTTTCATTGTCCTCATTCACGACATGACATGAGCCTCCATTATGACTTTCTTCTACAGAAGTGAAGTTTGTGCCCACCTCATCTTCTAACACAATTTTCCCTTCCTTAACCAGTTGCATGATCTTTTCCTTAAGAACGAAACAATCATGAATTGGATGACTCACCAACCTATGATACTTGCAGTATTTTGGGTCATTAGTTCGGCCGGCTTCTTCTGGACGTTTCATCTCAGGAAGGTCAAGGAGCTTATTTTTCATCAGATCATCAAATATGCCAGAAAGGTCTGAGTTCAGAAATGGATACTCTTTTTCTTGCATCTCCTTCAGAGTTAACCTTCTTTGCCCCCACTCTTGGGTAACTTGTTTTCCTTTATCTTTCTTGTCATTTTCATTCTTTCGAACCTTGACCGTCATAATATTTGTGGCCATTGACTCTTTGCTGGAATTTTTAACATAGGACTTGCCCCCCTTTTTGAAATCTTGTTTATCTTTAAATTTGTAGGAGTCCGACATTGGTGAATGTTTGATTCCACTAGCAGCCATACTTAACTCCATGTCATGGGCCCTAGTAGCCAACTCTTCGAAAGTCTTAGGTTGAATTCCTTTGAGTATATAAAGGAGATTCCATTCCATCCCTTGGATACACATCTCAATAGCAGACTCTCCGGATAATCGGTCCTTGCAATTTAAACTCAAATTTCTCCATCGATTGATATAATCAATCACAGGCTCTTCTTTCAATTGGCGAGTATTAGTCAGCTCAGTCATGCTAACGGTTCTCCTCGTGCTATAGAAACGATTAAGGAACTCATGTTCCATTTGTGCCCAACTATCAATGGATTCAGCTTGCAAGTCGATATACCAATCAAATGCATTTCCTTTGAGAGAGCGAACGAACTGCCTTATCATATGATCTCCATAAGTACCAGCGTCGTGGCAAGTCTCAATAAAGTGTGCTATATGCTGCCTCGGGTTTCCCTTGCCATCAAATTGTTGGAACTTAGGAGGCTGGTAGCCAGCTGGCAACTTCAAGTTATCCACTCTTTTCGTGTATGGCTTGACATAAGTAACAGTAGGCTTGGAATTTTCCTCAAACCTTTCTTTTATTGTTCCAAGTATAATATCCTTGAGTTGATCTACTTGGAGCATTCCATCAGCTGAAAGTGGCAATGTTCCTTGATTTTGCTCCTTTTCAATAGCCTGGCGCCTTGTGACCTCTTCTACTTCACTATCGTCCATGACTCCTTTTTCGTTTGCACGGCTAGTCTCCGCGATGTCTCTTTTCATCAATTGGGAGATCTTTGTGTCTTGAGCTTCTATGTGTTTCGTGAGCCCCTCGATAGCTTTCATCATGTTTGCTAATTGTTCCTCAACAGTCGTGGCGCCAGCCATCATTACTGGAGCTGCAACAGAGTCAGATGAAGAGTTTGAAGATGCAGAATCTTCATCACTATCATCTTTCATAAGTAGTTGTTTTCTCGAAGCCTCCTCAACCGAAGGGTTGGATCCAGATGAGGCTTCCGAACAAGCTTTTTCTGACATGCTCCTTGTAACAACAGCAACATATTCAGTCAATGCCTCTGAGAGCTTAGAAGCAGCAGTCCTACCTACAGTAATCCTGACAGGAGTCATATCGTACTTCGAGCTTGTAGAGAGAAGAGATGAGAGGTAGAGACGGTCCCACTGGGCGTGCCAAAATTTGTAATAACAAATTTTGTATTTATAATAAAATAAACACAAAAGAATTACAATGATAATCCAGAAGGATTAAACTTGAAAAATTAGGAAACAATCTCTATCAATCCTCTGATTCTTCTCTCGAACCAATTTGGCTTGACTTTGACTTTAACTTTGACTTTGACTGCGTTGACTGTGTATTTTGAGTCGGATCTTCAGTTGAAGCTTGTCCGAACTCAGATTTGGATCTTATTACGTTAATCCAGAGGCGTCGAGCCTTTATTTGGATTAAACGTACTTGATCCGAAGAACACTCGATCTGGGGGGCTTAGCACCTTAATCCCGGGTCGTATGTTGTTCTTGGCGCGAAGAACACCGAAGAACTCAGTATATGAAGAACGCTTGATTTGGGGGGCTCCGCACCTTGATCCCGAATCGTTTGCCGTTCTTGACTTGAAGATGCTTGAAGATCTCAAGGGAGCGCTGCTCGTGTTCTTGATCTCTTCAGAACGTTTATGTCTTCAAGTACTTGAGTGTGTCTGGGGTGAATGAAGGAGGTCTCCTTATATAGGTGAGGAATGAGCATGCCCCATAAATATCTCGCAATCTGATTGGTCTATGACAGATTTGGCCTGGTTCTGCGGGCTTGGGCCGTTCCAAATATATCACAGCTTGATTGGTCATTGCTTAATTTGACCTGATTCTGGAACCTTCCATGCTTTACTTAACTTAGGGGTCAAGTTTTACTTAATTTAAACCCTACTTAATTTATTGGGTATTAAATTAATTATCAATTATTTATTAATCTATTTTAGGAATTAATTTATTAAATCCCCAAAATAAAATATAATAAATTAAAATTGATATTTAATCAATAAAATCCACGTGTCGCCCTTTGATTGGACCGTGAATTTTAATTGCTTACATATATATATATATATAACTCCTCTCCACCCATAAAGACTCTCCCATTTTCCATCTCATAAACATTTTCACATTTCTAAAATGAAAAAAAAACATTAAAATAAATAATCTTCTCATACACTTTAATTTGAAAAATATTACCCATTTAAATATAATATATTTTTTCATTTATTAATTAGGAAAAAAATCAAATTACCTCAGAAGTTGGAAAAAAAAAAACTTCAAGGAGCCTTTATTTGTATTTATAGTACTCAATTTCTTTTTTTCAGTTAACGTTGGTTTGTTTATAATATTACAAATATGTTTTGATGACAAATATATGTTTTCTTAATGGAAAATGTTATTGACCAAATTTTACACTTAGTTTTTGTTAATTCCACATTAAATTTTGCTACTCAAATCTTTTTCATAGCTACATCTCTTTTACTTTAAACCATTTTCATGTTGAGGCGCGACGATGCATTGGGGTGGATGCGTTGCTAAAAAAATAAATCACAGCCATCTTGAAGATTAATATTTACGAAAGAAATTTCGCCATTTTATTGAAATTGGAGCGTGACATTTTGTCGTGCAAATTAAAATAGAAAAGATGAAAACTTTTTTTCAATCGGCAATGATTAATAAGAAAAATAAAAGATAATTGTGGCCTAAGCTTTTTCACCATATACTAGCTCATAAACCATTTATACCCGAAATAAGTGATGCACAACTTTGTGTTTAAAAAACTCCTTTTAATCATGATTTTCTTCACATTAATCACAACTAAATATAATGTTGTAAACTAATGTGCGCCTATCCCATGCAAGTACGGCCTTACGCTGGGCCAGCGCACGACTCCGACACTCAGCGCCACCTCTCTCCGGTATCCGGTTTAGTGGGCCCTACACTTTCTTTCTTATGCGGGAAGCTACCTAACCTTTGTTTTAGTCACATTAACAATTGTCGTCAGAAAGCGTTGGGGGGTAAAAAGATTTTTTTGATGACGCTCCTTTTTTGTGCAAAATAAGAATATATTTAATATTAGTTGTATTTAGTAAATTTAAGTTTATAGTAGTTTTGTTTTAGAATTTAAATGGGTAGATTTTAATTTTATATCAAATTAATATGTAATAATATGAATAAATGAAATAATAAAATATGATGTATATAAGATATCAAATTAATATGTAATAATAGATAATAATATGAATGAATGAAATAATATAATATGATGTATATAAGATATACGTTAAATTTATATAATTCGATTTTATCAAGAAATAAATGAATTAGATATTCCTTACGAGTAAAAATGATAGACTGTATTAATTTAATATAGAATATTCCATCCCTTCGAAAAATGGGTACATAAGTGGTAAAGTTGTTATTTTGAGTGTAAAAAGAAGTCTAATTTGATAAATGCTTGAGAGTTTAATTAGTTAGTAAAGATTGATTAATTAATAAATTAATCATCAATTAAATAATAATTAAAATTAGTAAAATTAATTTCACATATAGAGATAATTAAATTAAATATAATAAATTGAGGTTTTTGGGTCTTGAACTTAATCCAATACTCCATGGAGTATAATTTTGGGCATAAAATAATCATGATTAGAGAGTTCACGAAGCCCAAATCCTCTCTAACAAATATTGATATTGACATGTAATACATTATATATGGTCGGTCAAATATTGGATGTGACAGAATCAATATAGATATGTTGTGATCAGAATTAATCAGAATTAATGATAAATCTGTGAACCCAAATTTGAGAGTGGTCCATGTAACCTAAAAATAGAGTCATTCCGAACTGCTTCTCCATAACCCTAGATTTGTAATTAGTCTCTATTTTTTTGTATTTTTATTTCAGTATTATCCCTTCTACATTTCCATCCAATGTAAAGTGTTGTAAAGTGATTGATTGATGTACCTATAAGCCAATCATAGAACTATTAATAAAATACTCCAAATTCAATGTAATTTTTTTTTGAATTTAATTTTATATGCTATATTAATCTTATTTCATTAAATTAAATATTTAAAAAAGAGTAACTCTCTTGTGAATAAATGAATGGATAATTAATTCCGTCAAAAAAAAGAATGGATAATTAATTAAGGAAATCAGTTATTTTAAAATCACTAAATAATGCAAGTATAATTGTACGTAAATCACTCAACAGTTGAGCTGTAAGTCAATAAGTTGTAAGAGCATCTCCAAGAGATTATGCATAATTTGGAGAGGTTTTTGAGTAAAATAAAGAATTTTTAAAATATAAAGAGTTGTATTTTTATTTATCTCCAACAACTTCTTTATATTTATTCTTTTCCCAATGCTCATTAATTACATTTGTTATTTTCTATATTTTTTTATTTCTACTCCTAATTAATTTTATAATTTCTCTCCATATGAATTCTTATAGATTTATATATTTTTTAACATAAAATAATCATAATCTTATAATATAAAAAAATAAAATCAACGTATTATTCTTACCTATTTTTTTAAAAATTTTTGGATATTTACTAATACTAATATTATTTAAATACAATCTTAAAGATATTTGAAAAGGATCTATTTTTCTTTTAACAATAAAATCAAAGTGAAATAATAATATTGGATTATAAATAAAAAATAATAAATAATCAATTGAATATTTAAAGGAATGAAGTATTGGAAATAGTGAAAATCTCAATTATTTAATTTTACATATTTGGTTTGGTTCTCTAAATTTAAAGAATTTTATGTAAAAAAATTTATTATTTTAAAGATGCTTTTAGAGGTTGTATGATTATTTAAATTATATACTCTTATTTGAAGGATATTTTGGAGTTGATCTAAGCCAAGCCGGAAAAAAGCTACACACTCGGCGCAAATTAGTGCTATTTTTTTGTCGTATTGCATTTTCGTTTTTTATTTTTTTTGTTTTTTTCCATTTTCATGCACCAACCTTTTCAAATTCTCCGGTTGACACTGGCGTCCATAAGTCTCCTCTCTATACAATTTCAAAAAACATACTGTAAAGTGTAAACACTCACTCTATCTTCTCTCTCTACCTCTGGAAGAAAACGAAAAAGTAAAGAAAAATTCCGACCAAAATGTACGCTAGTTTAATTGCTGAGCTAGAATTTTATACCATGTTTCTTCTTAGTTTTGTGCATGATCGTCTTATTTTTAGTTGAATATGTTGATTATGCTATGTTGTTGAGATCAGGGTTCGTCCCCATTTTCGTGAATGATCTTGCCTCTGTTTCTTTCGAAGATTTATTTGTTGGTGAAATTTGGGCTTAGTATCAAGCTTTTGTTGCTGAAAATTAAATCATTTTTATTTCCTGATAAATGCATATTTAGAAGGTGTAAAGCGGTTTATTTATCGTCAAGAGGTTTGCTGCTACTTATATGAACTTGTTGATGTTTCTTTGAACTCACGTAGCAGCGTTTTTGAAATAAAAATTCCGGACTAGGTTAAGAAATCGAAACGGAGTACTAAAATAGTATGCCCTAGAGATTTTTATTTATTTTTCTAAGTTTTTATTTATATTTCCGTTGGAGGTGGGAACTGGGAAGGTTTTTTTCAGATGTACAGTTTTTTTTTTTTTTTGCCATCCCTTGCTTTTCTGGAAAATTTTATAATAAAAAATAAATAAATAAAAGAAGAAGCAGCAGCTTTAGGTGAATGCTTGTTTTTCTAAAATTACCCCATATTGATTTGAAAGAAATAAAGTATAATGTAAATTTAATGAAGTTATATCATCTTGCTAACGTTATTGATTCCAAACGACAGATGTACTCAAAGACACCCCCCTACAAGTTGAAAAAGAGGCCTCAGGAAGAGTCCAGCTCAGAAAGGCAAGCTAAGCTTCCTTATAAGGTTGCAAAGATTGAAGATGATGCACTTGAAGAAAAGTTTTTCCACTTTAGCATACTTCTTCCTAACTCAACCACCGTCGAGCTGAAGATGGCTGAGCGGCGCAATGAGATACCAATCGAGGAGTTTGTAGATTTGATCAAGAAAGAGTATTATATAGCAGAAAAACAGAGAAGGTACCCAGGACAGAAGAGAAGAATCGATTGGAAGTACCAAGATATCCACTTTACCGATGCGAAATCGAGAAAGTTAAGACTCGAAGTTAATCTTCGTAATTATATGCCTAACATGCCGCACTTCCTCTGGTTGAATGTAAGATTTTGCTGTCACAAGTGATTCCGGTTCCACTTCTCAATTATGCTTTATAACTTGTGTGTTTCATCTTGCTATAGGATGGATCAGCTGAGCCTGATATATACGAGGTATGTTTCTGTTTTTCCATTTTAATGAATGTTATCCTGTGATGAATGATTTAAGTACTGGCGAGGAACTCTTGCTCTGGCTCTGGGGTGCAGAGTGCTATTGTTGCTTGTTTTTGTATCACTTCTTAATTTTCTCATTAGGTGTAACCTTTGGTTTGTAGGGCATGTGGGATCTCACACCATATACTGATTTATTGAAGGAACTTCCTGATGACTATACATTTGAAACTGCTCTTGCAGACCTTATAGTGAGCCCGCATTATGATTTTTTTCCGTTTTTTGATATTTAATGTGTCTAAAGCCATTTATTTGCTAATCAGGACAATTCGTTGCAAGCTTTGTGGTCTAATGGCAAAGGAGAGAAAAGAATAATAAGGTATGTCATTGCATTGTAGGTTCTAGAAAATGTCTTAAATGCATGAATTTTATCATTAAGTAAATGAGATACTGCTAATGAAAATATTTTTTAACATCAAAAGGTATTGGTGTCTGATATCTTTTTAGTAAGATAGTGATTTCTGACTATTTTTTAAGGGTATAGCTACTGACTCATGAAAGAGTATGATTTTTTTTTTCCAATCAAATGAAGATATATTTTTTATAATTTTCAGATAATCTCTACCATGTGGACTTGTGGAAAAATGGATAAAACCCTGTCATCTAATTTTGAATGCAGTGCATTTACAATATTTTATTACCATATAACATTTCCCAGTATAAGTATTACTACTATCTTTTACCGGTTGATATTTTTTACTATCATTGTTGTGTATGCATGGATACAATCATTGTTTTGATACATTCTCCAATTGCTGTGTCTGTTCTTTTTATGGTGTCACATATGTTGATTGAATAGATTAACCAGATTCAGTTTTCATTAATAAGCTTGATTACTTTCAATCCTCCAAAGTTGTTTGACAATTGCCTTGTTTACAGTGTAAGGTTGTACCGAAGTAAAATCACGATTTTTGATTCCGGGCCAGGAATGGATGGCGCTAATGGAAACCTGGTGAAATGGTATGATTCCTTACATCCTTGGTACTGATCAATATTGTTTGTCATGAATCTTTGCTTATACGGTTGTTTAACCATATTGTTTCTTTTCTTCATTCCCTTGTTAAAAAAATTTAATATCGGTAATCGGGTTTCTGCTCTCTTTTCCCGAGTTCATGGGAGATTCTAATATTTACTAATTTTCTCCTAATTTGTTAGAAGCGCATGATGGCTCTGATTATACCGAGTATTGCTGAGTTACCAGCATCTAATTACTTGTTCCTTTCTATTAACTATAGTATACGCTATTGTATTGCAATTCTACATGTTTCCTGTGATGGCTTAGCAGACTTGTTTTTTCATCAGTTAATCATGGTCCATGGTATAGGCACCCATATCTGGTGATGTTTAACCAACAATAATAAATTCAATGTTGTCATTATTCTTCAAGATTCAATAGAACTCAGCTTGTGACAGATTCACGTAACCTACTTATTAAATGGTTATTGCTTCTTTGGAGATATAATAAACTATGAATACGGATAGCTTGATTAATGTGTGCACGCGTGAGAGATGTTATTTTGGTGCTCCATTTCAAATTAGAAGTTATTAATTGTCATTGAAAGATGTTATCATGGGATGGACTGGATTTATTAACTAATCTGCTTGATTTTCTCACCCTATCTTTTTGACATTGTTTTCATATTCTTAAGGGGAAAAATGGGAGCATCTTTGCACCGATCAATGAGAGTTAAAGCAGTAGGCTGTGAACCTCCTTATTTAATGGTATCAATGGACTCTCAGTCAAATTGTTATTAACATATCTCGGGCTATTTTGTGTTGACCTTCATGTTTTTTGGATCGCAGCCTTTCTTTGGCATGTTTGGATATGGGGGTCCTATTGCTACCATGTGTTTGGGGAAGTATGAGAATTGTCCCTTTAATTACAACCATGAAGAATTGGAGCTTCTGTACTCACATCTCTATTAATTTTGCAACTGTATTGCAGGCGTGCTGTCATTTCATCTAAAACCAAAAACTGTGACAAAGTGTTTATATTACACCTGGAAAGAGAAGCACTAGTGAATGCGTCACGTTCAGAAAACTGCTGGAGGGTAATTTATTATTACTCTTCTTTTTCTTTGTCTGGTTATTTTATTCTGCCATAGTTTATGCTTATAGACTTTTTACTGTTATCTACAGACAGGAGGGGGCATCAGAGATCCTACTGAAGGTGAAAAAGAGAAGTCACCGCATGGAAGTTTCACAAAAGTACGCTATTTAGTAATCATTCTCACTGTTATACTGTTTCAAGTACGCTATGTCAGCATGGCTTCTTGTCTTTTTTCTTTCTCTATTTCTTCATTGCACTAAGTTTTTTTTTTTTTTTATCTGTTTTCTTTCTCTATTTGTTCATTGCACCAAGTTTTTTTTTTTTTTTTTTTTTATCCCCGATGCAAAACAGCAAAACCTTACTTTCTAGTAATATTCTAGATTGACAGTGGGCAGACAAAAGAGTAGTAAAGAATGTGATATTGTCATTGAGGTCTTTAAGCCTGTGACGTGGATGCAGAACTACCCTTCACTTAATATTTTCATGCATGCATGTATAAGTTGAACTAAGTTTACCAGCCATTGCGTAACTCTGTTCATCTGATCTCCTGCCTTGTCAAGATTAAAAGCATATATATTTTATCAAGCAACTGGACTGCACATGGTCATCCTTCCTACTATTTTCCTTTTCTTTTGAAGTAAAATTATTTACAGGGCCTATGTAAATTTAGCTTCTACTATTTATGATTAATTGCTAGATTAATTACAGTCCTAATTACTTTTTCTATTGGAGCATTTCACGTGCTATGGTACTCAGTGCTGACAGCGAAAACTCTTGTTGTTTTCCTCTTCTCAGGTTGAAATCTATGAGCCTAGAGTGAAGAAGTTAGACATTCGCCGTATCCAATACAAACTGAAGGACATTTACTTTCCCTATATCCAGGTTGATTCCTTAAGTTATTTTTGTCATCTGTCAGATGTGAGTTATGGGCAACATGAAAAATTGTCAAACTAATCAGTTTCCAAAAATTTATTTGAAAAAAGTCATTTTTCGAGGTGGTTAGTATCGCACTTACTTCATGAGTATCTTTTAAATAAACTACTTAACTGGTGTCCATTTTCAGTTGACCATTTCCTTCTTATTAATTTCGTTGATGTTCCATTGCGAATTAAATTAAAACTGCTATAATACTGTTGTAGGTTTTTCTCCATAAATTTACTCATTAGTTTCTTTGTCTATATAACCAGTGTGATGAAGTGTCGGGCAAAACAAGCACTCCTGTTGAATTCCAGGTGACTTTTAGTGCTCTTTTCCAATAGTGAGTATGTTTTCTTGATAATTCATATGACATTACATGCATAAGCGAGGTTACAAACCAGCTATCTTAGATCTGTATTTTCTTTTGTAGTTTACAGGTCTAATAGTATCTTTTTTCAGGTCGTTATTAAACTCTGGTTATGTGTCTGTTTAGAATTAAAGAGAATTTAGACTTATATTTAACCTGAAATTCTCTTAATTTGTCATGAACCTGTTCTTGTTACAAGAACAGAATTAGGAAAAGAAGTTCTGAGACGACATTAATATGCACCATAAACTCACAGAATTTTTTTGTTTTAATACAGATTTATTGTACATTTTTATTTGCTGAGAATGTATTTCACTCGCGCTTGACTCTTCAAAACCATTCATTGTACAGAATGTATCGTACGGGGGTTTCAATCATCATTGTTAATACTAGGAATGATTTGCAGGTCAATGGGGAATTTTTAGCTAATTTAGAAGGCGGGGAAGTAGCAATCACCAACTTGCACTCTTGTAATGGTCCAGACTTTGTTGTGCAACTTCATTTTAAAAGCCTTCAGGAATCTTCTTCAATTGCTGATCAAAGTATGAACAATTTCGTTATAAAATCTATTTTTTATTTCATGTAACAATGTGATCACATTGTAAAATACTCTTTATGCAAGTTGAGCTGATGAGTTCTCACAATTTTTTCACATAATACTGTAATCTCCAGACCAGACACTGCTTTTTGAAGCAAATGCAAGGCTAAAGTGTGTGTACTTTCCCATAGTCAAGGTATTTGCGTAGTCTCACATTTATTGGCATCAAAATGGAATCATAATAAATTCTTTATATGTTATAAATCTGCATTCGGTTGATTTCAGGGGGAAGAGAGCATTAACACGATACTAGGTGAATTAGATGAAGATGGTTGTGGAAACAGAGAAAGCTTTGAAAGCTTCAGCCGCGTATCGGTAAGAAGGTTGGGTCGTCTCCTGCCAGATATTCGCTGGGTTAGTCAAGAAATCCGAATTCTCATTTTGATTGGAATTCAGTTTTTTATAACTTAGATTCACAAAAATGCTTGACCTCTGTTTTTCCCCATGAGTATAGAAATGTGAAGCAATATATTTCAGGGTCATAGTATGCCTTTTTTTTTATACAGTCATGCTTTGGCCAAGATTCAAATTGCATGTTGGCATTTCAGCTTGCTTGGAATTGTTAGTTTATTGGCAGAACTGAGTTTTACTTTTTTCAATAGCCTAAGCTTCCTTTCATGGAGCCAAAACCGATAAAAGGTGAAAAGGGCCATAGTTTGAAAAGAAACTGCTCCAGAGTAAAATGCTTTATAGGTAACTTCTTGCTAGTAGTTAACTCCCGGAAATACTGGATTTACCTGCTAAATATAATTTTGTTCTTATATATTAGCACATTCTAAGAAAGCAATAATTATGGCTGCAGATACCGATTCTGGTTTCAATCCAACACCCCATAAGGTATGATAATTTTGATCTTAACAGATTTGAGATAACCTCTGGAAACATAGAAGATATATGATATTTCATAATAAGCTAACTAATGGGGGTCAAATTGCTTGTTGATACATGAATATGAATAGTTTTTTCTTAAGAGTATTTAACAAATATTTTAGGAATTGATCATATCTACTTGTGCTGTTCTTTAAATAATACAGTGAATCAGTAAAACGCGTGTCTACATAGGATTCCCCAAATGTATCAATCATATGTATCTGTTCATATGTTGGGTTGTATACTCAAAAAAGGAAAAAAAAAAAAAAAAGAAGACTTTATGAATTAATCAACTTGTGATGCTTGTCATTTGAATTGAGATCTAAATAATATACTTATACTTAAGTCCATAAAATCAAGCATACAACATGCACACAAAGATAATCATTTTTTAGATAACCAAGGATATCACAACCATATCATTTATTTATTTATTAAATTTGTTTAGTGTTCTAATAGGTTAATTTAGCTTTTATAATTCTTTTTTTTTCAAAGATCATTAGTCTCATAAATCCTCTGATAATTTTTTTACAAGCATAAACAGTGATCTAGCTTTTGTTTATCAAATAAAATATGGCTAATGCACTAGAATCCTATTTCTACATCAGTTGGTTATCTATCTCAGTTTGCTGCTTATTGAATATTGTAGCTTTGCCTTTAAAAGAAGATTTTGAATTTTATGTTATTTTTTTTTTTTTTTTTTTTTTTTTTTTTCAGACAGATCTAGCCCAACACCACCCATACACCAAGGCACTAAAGAATTTTGGCAACACAGTGCCTAAAAATGAAAGTGGTAAACTTCTTGATTCATTGATAAAATTTTTTGACGGCCTCATATAAGTTGAAAGGCTGGTAATGCATTTTGGTGGTATATTGTCCTTAATAATGTGTAGCTTCAAAATATGTGTATACAACGAAATGAATTCTATATTGCTACGTAGATGTGCTGATTGAAATCTATAGAGATAAGAAGAAATTGAATATCATGGAGCTGGAGAAGCAGTATAAAGATTGGATTTCAGAAATGCATGATCGCTATGATGAAGAAATCAATGATGGCATTGACACGCCCACTATTGTAGTTGTTACATCAAAGATTAAAAAGCTCGACACAACTGCTGAAGGTAAACTTACACGGGCAATCCTCATACCTTTCCAGCTTTTCCTTTTGTTTAATTACTATTATAATATATAATACTCCCGCCGTCCCTAGGTAAGAGTCTTATTTTACCATTTCGGTCGTCCCACCCAAAGGATCCCATTGGAGCCCACACACCCACTAATACAACTACCCACTACACATTGAATAATAATACTCCTTAATCCACGTGCCCAAAAGCAAATGGGACTCTTACCAAGGGACGGAGGGGTATAATGGTAAACCTCCATATTCTGGTTATAACTCATCTTTTTGTAATTTTTATTTTAATGTTATTTCTGGTGAAATAGTATTTCTTAACTATTTGATAATTATCTGGAGTATTTTAGTCGTGAGGGTTCATAAAGAGATCAAGAGGAAAGGAAAATATTGGCGCGCTGGTCAGCATATCAAAGTTTTAAAGGGAGCATGCGCTGGATGCCATAATAACAATGTATTTGCTACGCTGGAATATATTATCCTTGAAGGACTCAAAGGAGATGCTTGTGGTAAGTGCTTACCTAGCATTGAGTGGACAGTTTTTAGTTGTAATTTGGGCCCAGTATGCTATTATAGCTATAGCTAATATCGTACTTCATATGTAATGTGTTCTTAAGTAGCATATTGAAATCAAAAGTCTTTTGAGGTGTTCATTCTTTATAATTCTGTTCTTTTTATTCTACTTGCATGATTTAATGTTTGCCTTCGAAACTGAATCAGGCGAGGCTCGACTAATTTGCAGGTATCTATATCATATTAGAAAAAAAAAAAAATCCTTTGGTGTTGTTCTGTATTGGAGGATTGATCGCATCCTTATTTTGACAGGCCATTCGGTATACCAGAAAGTAAAGGTTGTCACCTTTCTGTTGAAAATGTTAATAACACTATTGACATTCGTGACTCTTTAGTATTACCAATTAGAGTGATTGATTCCGAAAAGGTCAGCTATTTATATTTTATATTTTTCACATTAAGGTTTCATTCTTGTCGTAGTGTACTGTAGTTTTCTGAACTGTGATGCAGTGTGTGTATGCTGATGATGAAGAGTGGGGGAAGAAGCTTGAGGCACATAATCAGAAATTGCCTTCTTCCATTGATCTATTAAGTGAAACCGACTGCCAGGAATTGGAGATTGAAGGGGTTAGCTAAGAGATTTTACATTTTTGCACTAGAAGATATTGAATTTGCTAGTTTCCCTGTTCTTTTCCCTTTATCTGATTATTATTTAGTATGGCAACGGGTACTAACTATTCATACTTGACTGACTTGCATCTCGTTGAAATTACCATGATTTGATGTAATTAACATTCACATATAATTTGAACTCTTTAATCCTTTTAATGAATAAGAAAACAAAGGAACCTGACCATCTGACCTAACTGTTCTTTACATATAATCTGTATGCACTTCTAATGCAGGCATTGCCTACATTAGTACAAGCTGGAGATGCTCCTCCTAAAAACATTGTTGCTGTCATTCGTCCTAAGTCATTCACTGTAAAAAACAGTTCTAACAGACTGGACCAAAGGTTCATTGTTAGAGATGATCTTGAAATGACCCTAATAATCAAACGCCAAGATAGTGAGAGACGTGGGAAACCATTTCATGTGTTCTCTACAAGGCTATCACCTACATCTCATAAAGGGATTCATGGCTTATACTTGCTTCCATTGAGAGAGAAGATTCCCGATCAATTCCTGAAAGCTGGCACCCTTTTATTTTTATTTTCTCTGGTAAGTGTTGTGTATAAATTTAATTTTATCCATTTATGGTGGGCGAAGCAAAATGCAATGGTGGCCTCTTTCTGATCTGGCGCGTCGCTTTATTTTTTTAGAAAGAACCTGCAGATTTACAATTAGAACGAGTAGTGAAAGTTCAGCCATCTGCCGAAGTTGATCGATGGGGTGTTGTAGGCATGAATAAAGATGATTTAAATAGAGTCAGGTTAGTGACTTATATACAGTCAATTTTTCATGAGTTGTTTCCCTTGATTTTTTAAATTATAGTGTTCTTCTACAAAGAGCTCTTTAAGATGTTGAAGTGAACTGTGACATACATAAAACTTGTGTAAAATATAAGTGATCATGGCTGACTAAAAATTCACGAACTATGATGGCTGGTAGCTGGCCTTTATGAACGTTTGGAATATATCTTAATATTTTTTAATTTTCTGAGACTATTTACGATACATTTGGAATCAGATAGTACATTAGTATATAATAAAATGTGCAACTATTAGTACGAGGAAACTTTTAAAAATTTCGGGTATTTTGCTTATGTATTCCTCATATTTCCATAATTTGGAGTCCTCAATACCACAATATTCATCAATATTTCCAGACATCACATATATCCACCAATATTTTAATAAATTTAGGAGGCCAATGCTTCATCTTTAAACCTTAGTATGAGGTCTTGTCTGCGCCATGCATAAATAATCAACATTAATATAACTCATCCTTCTGTGCTGCTAAAATGACTCCTCATGATTGGAAAATTATGTTACAAATGCTAATGTTTTAAAGTGGTATGCTCTCTCTCTCTCTTTTTTAATATTTTTATTTAGCATGAGTTCTGCTAAACATCATTTTGTCTTTTTATGGAGAGGTTTAAAACCTTCAATATGCTCCCAAATTTAATTTGGCCGATTGATTCTAATCTCAGAATGGTTGTTGGACAGGGTTGGTTCTTTTTTAAAAACTATATCCGTATCATGCTATGATAGATACGATAACTGTGTCCCATTTGGAAGCATGCCAAAACTGAACATTAATCTCACCTCAAATGGCATAATTCTTGCTGAAGCATGCAGTAAGAATGTGGATATCACACCTGACAATTCAACTATTAGGATCAAGGTAGTTTCCAGTGCTTCTCTGATGTGTTGTCCGCTTGTGCCTCCACTTATAAGTTCTGAATTTTACAGAAAATTGTCGTTGAAAGCAGAGGACTAGATGCTATTCGGCCAAATTATGAAGCTACCTTAGACATAAGCAGTGTGGATAAAGCATTCTCTGTATCTTTCCCATGTACAGGTATTGTACTTATTCACTATTTCACCATGCATTTCCATTGTTTTAAAGAAGGAAACAATATCAACGAAATCTCATTTCACGTTACTGAATGGAGCACCTCCTGTTGTCAGTTATACCTGGAACTCCAGAGAAAATCACTTTAAGTCCACCAACACTAAAAAAGAAGTTGATTCCTGGCCAGATTATGGAAGAGCTTGTATTGGAGGTATGCTTTTCATCGCCCTCTTTTTTATGCCTCACCATTTATAACTTAAATCTATTACTTCACATCTGCAGTTTCTTTATGTATTAAGTTGGTGAGGGTTACTTAACGTGATATTGCTATGTTATAGCGAGTTAAAATTTACGCAGCAGTGGTGGAAGTGTTGAACTGGCTAGCTATTTGAACTCCTTCAACTGCAATTACTGAAAAAAGCTAGTTCATACTTGCAGGTGTTTGATGAATATGGTAACCATGTCCAAGAGGATGAAACTATTATCTTAAAAGTCGAGGGGTTCTCGTTTCAAGATAGAAGTGGCACTGGCGGCAGAGTGGTCACTGATTGTAGGAAAAAGGTCTGTTCACTACTCTTGAAGGGGTGCTCCAATACTCTTTAGGAACCCTTTGGGCACAATCACTTACTAGTTTTCACAAAACAACAGAATTTTCTACAAGAAATATAGCTAATAAAAAATGTCCTTTTAGATGAAAATTTGAAGGTTGTTGCGAATTGTTCATCTCGACATTGATTGCTGTAAACTAATTTGATCTTTATTTCTTTCACAAGACATTAGTCAATTCTGAGCTTACTGAGGCTCAACTATTGTGTAATTTATCAAACCACTTTGAGATTGTACTTTCAGATTTAAATCAAGCTTACACTCTAATCTATACTTGTAAATACCACATAATGTTGTATCTTACTATTACTTCTCAAATTGACAGGTAGATGCTGATGGATTTGTGGATCTGAGCAATACTCTGAAAGTTTCCCAGGGATATGGCAGAGATGGTAGTCACCGCTCTTCATTGTGGAAATCAATTTCTTAAACTTATCATCAACTTTCTAACCGGTTTAATTTTTGTATGTAGTTTTCCTTAGTGTATTATTCGAGGAGGAAGTCATTTTCAAGCAGCGCTTTGAGACTGTAGTAAGAGAGCTTAGACCTGTGGAAAAGGTTTGCATCTTTTCGTTTTCTGAATGCGCTTAATTTATATAACCATCTATGAAAGATTTGATAAACCTACGAACTCTAGTCAAATTTCATGTTGATTGTTTCTTTGGGTGCAGGTCTTCAATGACTGTGCACCTGGTTCACTGTTAGAGAATATCGTGTTTGAGATAACTGATTCTCATGGAAAGGTTGATGAAAGCATCCACGATGAAGAGAAACATGGGCAATCTCATACTCTCAAAATTAAATCCAATTCATTTGAGATAGATGACACTGTGCGATACAGCTTCCGCCGTGGATCTTGTACAATTCGTTCCATTCCTCTTCCTCAACAAGAAGGGACTTTCTCTATTTCAGCTGAACATTCTCGATATCCAGAGCTGAACTCAGTTATAAAGGTTGGAACAGCTCCAGAAACTATTCCCCAGGTCAATGTGGCTTTATTTTATACTGACTAGTAGATACTCTAATTGTAGGTTCATGTTAAGAATGCCCGGGAAGAGCATCATGAAAGAATTAGGAATGACGAGTCCATGGAAAATCTTGTATATTCAGACCAGAGACCATGTGAAAATATTCAGACTCCCTCACTCTCACCACCCTTGAAGATTTCACAAGAAACACATGGAACGTTTTCTCCGTTGAGTCCGAAATCTATATCGTTTGCCAGCTCTTTACCAGGTTTCCGGACTCCAAAAGTTGAGCGTGCTGTTGCTCGAAATGAAAATTCAACTCCACTGAGGGCTCGGATCCCGGCTTCACAGGATCTTACAAAAATCACCGGTGTTGCATCTGGTTATTTAGAGGTTTACTCATTATCAGTTTCTATTTACATTTAAAGATTCAGAAGCACTGACTGCAATATTTGCCAGTTGCCACCATGATTTCCCCCCACAACTAGAATCTCATTATTCACCTTCCTAAAGAATTGAGCTTTTCTCCGATCTTGCACTTTTTATTGAGATAATTATTTATATGCAGGAGCTAGAAAACGAACTTCTAAAAAGTGGGATGGCAAGGAATGATCGTGTAAGAGAGTTAGAGATTCTGGAAGGTGCACAGTCGCAGATTGAGCAAGAAATATCAGCTATACAAGGTTTTTAAATTCGCTTCCTTCTAGCTATTTCCGTGTTTTAATTTATTCAAAGACACTTTTGTGTTTTTTTACACATATATGATATATTAATATAAGAGATGGCTCAGTTCTGTAAAAGATCTAACTGGCAAGACCAGAAAAAAAAAATCATTTTCTCTGTCTTAGCAGTATGAACAAGAAAAGAAAAGTCCAGAGATGATTGATAATCTTAAGACTTTTTCTTGGTGTATAACTTATAATTCTCTGCAGATTTATTAGTTTAATGAACATTTTAATTTGTTGAAATTCTCTGGCAAATATTACTCTCTGATAATGTCAATGACTTCCGTAGGTGGTGGTGTATTGAACACGTGTGATAGAGTGTCAATGGTGCAGAAAATAAAGAGCAAAAGTGAATCACCAGCAGCAATTGTCTGCAAATTCCTTGAAGAAACACCAGCTAGGCCTCGAGATGTATTAGGAGTTGTAGCTGTTCTAGGAACAGTGCATAACATTGAGCTTAGCAGGTTGCTTATTCTTATCTTTAAATGAACCGTTCAACAAGACAAATTGCATGAGATGCGACTCTTATGTTCTCTCATGATGCAGGGTATTGGCTCGATATCTTGGCGAGGATCAAATGCTCGCGATTGTCTGCAGAAACTACGCAGCAGCATGTCATCTCGAGGCCAATGTCCTCGGACAATATCATGCTGTGTGCCTCGACGATATCAGGTGAGAAAAGAAAAACAGTTTCTTCATTTTAATGTTTTCAGACATAAGTGTTTGTTTATTCATCCAATGCTTTTATGTCATCTGGTTATGACAAACTAACAGGCCGAGATTCACGGAGCCTAGTCTTGATCCCCTACAGCCACTGCCCTTAGAGACGCCGAAGTTGCCCAATGGCAATGTACCAGGAGGCTTTTTGGGTTATGCTGTTAACATGATGGACGTAGAAGAGACACATATTCGATGGAGAACCGGGAGAGGTTATGGTCTCCGAGAGACATTATTTTATTGTCTTTTTGGTGAGCTGCAAGTCTACAGGAACAGGGAGAGCATGATCTCTGCTAAATCTTGCATCAAAGACGGAGCTGTCTCGTTGGATGGATGTAGCATGAAAGGAAATGGCCTCGTCTCTCTGGGAAATTGGTATGCATGCATGTTCACTCGCGTTTTCTGTTCCTAAACTTAGTTATATCGAGCAAACCTTGCATAAACAAAACATCATTTCATCGTGTTACTTGTTACTCAGGCAAACTCCAGAAATCTTGTTTCCAGTGAGAAACAGGAGTCTCTCCCCAAAGTCCGTACGTGATTTGCAAGAGAAAAGGCTGATACTGGAGGAGATGAACAAGCTTGTAGACAAGAAAAGAGAGGACAGCAGGCGAGCCTGTGAGAAGTTAGTTACGATTCAAGAAATGTATAACAGAGCAATGTATAGCAGCTCAGCATCAACCTCCTCATCCAAAGGCTATAGCCAGCCGTTGTGAACTGCATATTAGTTGAGATCATAATCCACATTTTGTATATTCATTTTGTCATGTGCACACTTCATTTTGTGCATGTATCATGTATGTATATTTGCACACATGGCATCTGATGTGAATTATGCTTTGAAAATGTCAAGTATCTGTAAATTCTCCACATGCACTTCATGGTCTGCTGAGAAATATATAACACAATTAGACTAATGTTTTACAGACTAAGAGTCATGATAAATGTAACTCTAATTGTAAATCTAGAGAAACAGATGACCAGGTATGCAAGAATCTCAATTCTATTTATGGAGTCGATCAAAATTTCAGCAGATACACTTTCAAATGTTGTTAAATCATCATCCCATCACCAAATTCTTCGATTGTCTTGGTCGAAAGTGTAAGAACATCTACAAAGGCGCTGTATGATGCACGAAGAAACCTCGCTTCAACTGCCTCAAAATTCCTGGAAAGATACCAGGTTCAGTTAGGAGAACTTGATTCCAACTTTTTATTGAATGAAAGATTATAAAAAAAAGTGCATAACTTTCAAAAAGGTAACAAAGAAAGGCTAATGATAAGTTTCTTCTCTTCTATCCACCACAAATTTGTCTAAAGTTTTGTAATGTTTGTCGATATTTAACCAAGAAACATTCGACAACAGTTAATCATCTTCCATCGAATGTACACTTAAAATAAACTTACACAGATAGCTTCCCGTTGGAGACAAACATATCCCTTTTCACCTTATCTGGCTGCAACTGTTATGCAATCAACATTTAGAAAGAATTCAACAGAAAAATCAACTCTTGCCAAAATATGTAGCCATGTTAATAGTTTTTACCTCCTTATCAACAGCTAATGCAGCATAAACAATATGAGCAACTTCATCTGACCCATAATCCACTTCCAAGTTGCTGCAATCATCTTTTGATGTAAGAAAACCAAAATTAAAAAATAAAAATAAAAATCACAGAATATACAATACGTGTGATCAATTTCTTATCCATTGAATATCATACTTTCATCAACCAATTAATCCTAAGATTTTGTCGAATCTATTAAACCGAGTCAAACGAAAGTATACAATTCATACGAACTATGGTCCATGAATATAACACTACCAATGAATCTTCAGTTTATGCACAAAAACAAACAACTATTTTGACATAACAACAAGTACAGCGATACAGCAAGAAAGTTAACGGATGAAAAATTCAAAGCATATATACACTTCAAGCTTTGAAATTCACATCAAACACTTGAACAATCCTAAAAATGTCGTAAGAAGAAAAAAAAAACCATTATAGAGCCAAATTATGTACGACAAAATTAAACAACCTTCAATTAGTTTCTAATTCTGTGAAAGCAAAATTAGAAGGAAAATTTTAATATTTTATACAACCAAGGAGAGAAATTACCAACTGAAATCCCATTTGTTAGGGGCTTCCATTGTGGCGGCAGCAGAAGCTTCCATTGTTTCTACACAGCTAATAGAACAGGTGGTCTAGGGCAAATATAAGAATCCGATTTAGCAGCCCATAACTTCCCAAGAACCCGGTTTTTTTTTGTTCTCGTTTTTTAATTTCCTTTTCTTCCCATGAACCCGGTTTTTTTTCGTTCTCGTTTTTTTATTTCCTTTTCTCGGGATTATCAATTTTAAGTGACATGTAACGCTTTCTCATAACCAATATATCTAATATTTTTTGAGAAAATCTTTATAAAAATAAGTTATATTAACCTAACCTTATTGATATCTATGAATAAATAAAAAAAATTAAGACATAAATAATAAGTCACTTATCTGAATATATCAAAATCTTAAAATAGTTAATATTGATAAATTTATATCGTATTATATTAATACTAACTTTAATCCATATAAAGCAGGCGATTTACGGCAAATATAGGAATCAATTAAATCGATTTAGTAGCCCCTAACTTCCAATGCACCAGTTTTTTTCTTTCTCTAACATTTCCTTTCTCCCCCAATTATTTATTGTAGGAGTATTATTACTATGTTTTCTCGTTTTTTAATTTCCTTTTCTCTTAATTGGGATTATCAATTTTAAGTGATAGCCATATAATGTAACAATCCGCCTTTCTCATAACCAATATATCTAATATTTAAGAAAATCTTTATAAAAATAAGTTATATTAACCTAACCCTATTAATATCTATAAATAAATAAAAAATTAAGACCTAAATAATAAGTCATTTATCTGAATATATGAAAATCCTAAATAGTTAAAATTGATAAATTTTATGAAAATAAATCATAGTAATATAATATAATATTAACAATAAAAATACTAACTTTAATGCATATAAAAAAAAAAAATTTTGTTAGGACCTTCTACTGTGGCGGCAACAGCTTCCATCGTTTCTACACAGCTGACGGAGCAGGCAGTTTAGGGCAAATATAGAAATCAATTAAACCGATTTAGCAACCCCTAACTTGCAATCAACCCGATTTTTTTTCTCAATATTTCCTTTTAAGTGACGCTGTAACGACCCGACTTTTCATAACCAATATATCTAATATTTGAAAAAATCTTTATAAAAATAAGTTATATTAACCTAACCCTATTAATATCTATATATAAATAAATAAATTAAGACCTAAATAATAAGTCATTTATGAATATATCAAAATCCTAAAATAGTTAATATTGATAAATTTTACTCTCTCCGTCCGCTTCTAAGGTATCCATTTTACTATTTTTGGCGTCCGCTTCAAAGGTATTTATTTCCCATATTTAGTAAAACAGTACACAATATGGTCCACCGCTTCCCTCTAATACAACTACTCACTTTATATATGATAATAATACTCCTTAATTCACGTGCAAAAAGTAAATGAATACCTTAGAATCAGACGGGAGAGAGTATAAAATAAATCATGGTATTATAATATAATATTAACAATAATAATACTAACTTTAATGCATATAAATAATATAGACGGTAATAATAAAAATAGGATTTGTTAGGGGCTTCTACTGTGGCGGCAGACAGCTCCCATCGTTTCTACACAGCTGACAGCTGACAGAGCAGACGGTTTAGGGCAAATAAAGGAATCAATTAAACCGATTTAGCAGCCTCTAACTTCCAATGAACCCGGTTTTTTTTTCAGAAAATCTTTATAAAAATAAGTTATATTAGCCTAACCTTATTAATATCTATAAATAAATAAAAAAATTAAGACCTAAATAATAAGTCATTTATTTGAATATATCAATATCCTAAAATAGTTAATATTTTTTATAAAAATAAATCATTGTATTATAATATATTATTAATAATAATAATACTAACTTTAATGCATATAAATAATATAGATGACGGTAATAAAAAAAATAAAATTATAATATTTTAATAATATTACACAAACATTTTATTATTTTAATAAAAGTAAACTGAATATATAATGTATCCAACAACAACGTGAATAACAAAATAAGCATAAGAGTGAATAAAGTATGAATAAAGAGGCATAATATCTAATAAAGTACATTTAAATAAGATTTCATAACAAATAACGATAAGCACTCTGATCCACTATCCACTAGTCACGCCCAAATGAGATAAATGACAGTATTCGACAAAATACGAAAAACCTCATCAACAGACACACGTCATTTATATAACAGATAAGTTAAAGATTCCCCACCTGATGCAGTAAAGATTGAAACTGATGAAATGCATAAGGACATTGAAACTGATGAATTGAGACGATGATAAATATATGATAAATATGAAAGATTTAATCTGGGTGTAAAAGTACTTAACAAAAGAAAGATATATACTCTCTCCGTCTCATTTCAATATTTATGTTTTATTTTTGAATTATGGGACCCACCTAAAACAATTAACGCATCCAACATTAATTGTTTGAATATTTTATACTCACGAGCAAGAATACTCGATCGTTGTAGAAGTATATCCCAAGAAATAAAATTATCAAATCACAAAGGAGTTAGGTTTGGATTAGTACAATACGTGTGCTCATGATTATGTCACTTTTGTAAGGATGATAAGGGTTTTGAGTTTGAAATTACCAACTAAAGCAAGTAGCAAGTAAATAAAATAGCAACTAAGAGAAATGACAAGTAATATAATTAACGAGAAAAGAGAATGAGTGCATAGTTCAAGTATGGAAAAACATGGGATTAGAAGCATCCAAGCACATTCAATTCATATTATCATGCAAAGGAAATTCAACTCAATTGATGTAGATTAAGGGTGATCACGATTATATCCTAAGCTCCCTTTCGGGTTACAAATGTTGTTGATTCACTTGAGACTCCCAAAAGCACTTAAGATCAAAGCTCAACATTAACATCTTCCATCTAGGTACTAATTAATTTTCAATTCTCCCTTCAAATGTACTAAATAGGATTAACTCTCCTTTTTTGTGTACTAGAGCTAACGAATGAATTGGTTCCCCTCATCGAATTCAAATATCCTTTTGGTCAAACCCAAACTCGATGTCTATTCATGTCTTTCTAATACTTAAGAGGGTCATCTCCGTCTCATTCCAAGCAATATACACATGAATATTATAATAACACTTAATTATTATAAATCATCCATTGATCAACAATCCATTAAACCAATAATCATTCATGAATAACAAACCATGTCATCACAACATCAAAACAATTAAAGCCCATGAATAGAAACCAACATCAATTAAGTCAAAAACCAATTTAATCCACATAATAATATAAATCTAATGTGCTCTTCATATTCCTAATCCCACTAGAGGGATTAGCCTAACATGATAATGGTAATAAAACACATAAATGATTCATTACACATATCCATAGTCTTAAATCCAAATGAAAAATAAAAGAGATGTAAATCTTCCCTAACAATTCCTTGTAGAGAATCTTCAACACTCATTGATCTCCACCTATAACTCTTGAATTCTTGAGGTCTTTAACACCCAAATGAAAGGGATGAAGAATGGATGAAGATGGATGAAGATGATGATGTAAAATGAAAGAAATGGTGGTGTAGGAGTGAAACTCTTGTGTGGAAATATCCAATCTCTCTTCAAATGTTGAACTTGAGGCTATTTATACCCTCTCCAAGTTGGGACACGAATTTAACATTAGTTGGGCTTTTTACATACACTTACACACATTGGCAGGTAAAAATCCAGATTTTTTGCCCAAAATGACCTTACACGAGTTGGCCTGTCTTACTCGAGTTAGCTACTCGAGTCGAGTAACATGCATTATAACTCGAGCTAACCCAACTCGACTCGAGTCAGCAACTCGAGCACTCGCCTGTTCGGTCGTATTGCGAGGCTCTGTAACTTGATTTCCTGATTAGAGCTATTTTCACCTAGATTTTAGTGTCTTTTTATATGTATTTTCGTATTATTTTATCCGTATTTTATATGTTATTTGGTTGTGTTTTGTATTTTTATTGAAATGTTTTGAAGAAGGGTTTGGATGAGAGGTTCAAAAAGTTTCTTGAAATCTTCAAGAATATTCAAATCAATATCCCTTTTGCCGATGCTTTGGATCAAATGCCTCATTATGCTCGTTTCTTGAAGGACATCATGGGAAAGAAAAGAAGTCTTGTGGACAATGAAACGGTTAATCTAACCGAAGAGTGTAGTGCCATTCTACAACGGAAACTTCCACAAAAATTGAAGGATCCGGGTAGTTTCATTATACCATGTGAAATTGGAAAGAACAAGAAGAACAAGGCTCTTTGTGACCTAGGTGCAAGCATTAATCTAATGCCTCTCTCCATATTCAAGAAGCTTGGATTAGGTGAAGTAAAGCCAACTTCCATCACACTTCAATTGGCGGATCGATCTATGACACATCCAAAAGGAGTAGTTGAAGATGTGTTGGTAAAAGTTGATAAGTTCGTCTTTCCGGTGGATTTTGTTGTTCTAGATATGGAGGAGGATGAAAATGTGCCATTAATTTTTGGGAGACCGTTTCTTGCTACCGGGAGAGCTCTTATTGATGTCTACAAAGGAGAATTGAAGTTGAGGGTTAATGATGAGGAAGTGGTATTCTCTCTACACAAGGCCATGCAATATCCAATGAATGATGAAGAATGTAAAAGTGTGGATGTTGTAAAGGGAAGTGTCGAGGAGAGTTGGCCTTCCATTGTAACCAAGGATCCACTTGAACTTTGCTTGAGCAATTCTCTATCTCTTTCTAATATTTCTACTACTTCTCTTGATTTAAATGAAGAATTGATTAATTGTTTGCTTGATCTAGGTGATTGTAGTGAAGCTCAAGAGGTTGCAGCCGCCATCTCAAGAGGAAATGAAAAGTTCTTACCACTTAGAGATTCACTCGAGCAAGAAGAGAAAAAGGAAAAGAAGGTGGAGTTGAAGCCTCTACCCGATCATCTTACTTATGCCTACCTTGGTGAAAATGAGACTTATCCGGTAATTGTATCATCATCTCTAACTTCTAGTCAACTTGATAAATTGCTTAATGTCCTTAAAGAGCATAAGTCGGCTATTGGTTGGTGTATTGATGATTTGAAGGGAATTAGTCCAACAATTTGCATGCATAAGATAAGACTTGAGGATGAAGGGAAAGCTTGTGTTCAAAACCAAAGAAGGCTTAATCCTATCATGCAAGAAGTGGTAAAAAAAGAGGTTCTTAAGTGGTTAGACTCCGATATGATTTTTCCTATTAGTGATAGCCCTTATGTGAGCCCGTTGCATGTAGTATCTAAAAAAGGGGTATGACTATAGTGAAGACCGATAAAGATGAGACCATAGCCACTAGAACGGTGACGGGGTGGCGTGTGTGTGTTGATTATAGGAAGCTTAATGAAAACACACGTAAAGATCACTTCCCCTTACCTTTCTTGGATCAAATGTTGGATAGGTTGGCCGGATATGAGTTTTATTGCTTTCTTGATGGGTATTCCGGGTATAACCAAATTCTCATAGCACCCGAAGACCAAGAAAAGACCGCTTTCACTTGTCCTTATGGAATATTTGCTTTTCGAAGATTGCCATTTGGACTTTGCAATGCACCAGCCACCTTTCAAAGGTGTATGATGGCAGTCTTTGAAGGATTAATTGAGAATATAATGGAAGTTTTCATGGATGACTTTTCGGTGTTTGGTTCTTCTTTTGATAATTGTTTGTCTAACCTTGCTATTGTTTTGAAGCGATGTCAAGACACTAATTTAGTGTTGAATTGGGAGAAGTGTCATTTCATGGTAAATGATGGCATTGTACTTGGACATCACATCTCTTCAAAGGGATTGCAAGTTGACCGAGCCAAAGTTGTTGCTATAGAGAAGCTTCCACCACCAACAAATGAGAAGGGAGTACGATCGTTCCTTGGCCATGCCGGGTTCTATCGTAGATTCATCAAGGATTTTTCTTCATTTTCTAAACCTCTATCTCATCTCCTTGAAAAAGATGTGCCATTTAAGTTTGATGATAATTGTTTAAATGCTTTTCAGGTGCTAAAGGAAGCTTTAATTTCATCACCCATCTTGATCACCCCCGATTGGAAGGAGCCATTTATATTGATGTGTGATGCAAGTGATGTAGCTCTTGGAGTAGTTTTGGGGCAACTAAGAGAGAAAAAATTCCGAGCTATTTACTATGCAAGCAAGACATTTGATGCGGCTCAAAGGAACTACACCACTACCGAAAAAGAGTTCTTGGCGGTAGTATACGCATTTGATAAGTTTCGTCCTTATTTGGTAGGAACGAAAACTATTGTATACACCGATCATGCCGCTATCAGGTATCTCATGGCAAAGAAGGATGCAAAGCCAAGGGTGATAAGATGGGTACTACTTCTTCAAGAATTTGATATTGACGTGAGAGATAAGAAGGGCACGGAGAATGTGATAGCCGACCATCTTTCAAGGTTAGAGTCGAGGGAGCATTGTGAAGGTACTTATGAGTTAATCAAAGAGGTTTTTCCCGATGAAGAAATCTTGGAGTGTGATTGCTATAAAATTGAGGCTTTAGTGGAGGAAGAAGGAAGCCCGTGGTATGCGGACTATGTGAATTACTTGGCTAGTGGAAGGAGGCCTTATGAGCTTAATAAGTATCAATCCAAGAAGTTCTTTCATGATGTTAAAAGTTACTTGTGGGATGATCCATTCTTGTACAAGATGTGCAATGATTCTCTTGTGCGAAGATGTGTGCCCGAGGAAGAATGGAATAGTGTGTTGGAGTTTTGCCACTCTTCACCTAGTGGAGGCCATTTTGGAGCTCAAAAGACCGCTGCAAAAGTCTTACAATCGGGGTTGTATTGGCCATTTTTGTTCAAGAGTTGTAAGAAATTTGTAGAGGGTTGTGATCGGTGTCAAAGGATGGGAGGAATCTCCAAGTGGGATGAGATGCCCCTTAAGAGCTTTCAAGAAGTGGAGATATTTGATGTGTGGGGCATCGATTTCATGGGACCGTTTCCTCAATCTAATGGATTCCTATACATCCTATTGGCGATCGACTATGTATCGAAATGGGTTGAGGCCATAACTTCAAGAACAAGTGATGCTAGAGTGGTCATGGGGTTTCTAAAGAAGCATATCTTCACAAGATTTGGAGTACCTAGAGTGTTGGTAAGTGATGGGGGTAGTCACTTCATAAATAAGCTAATGGAGAACATTCTCAAGACTTATGGAGTAAAGCATCGAGTGTCTACTCCGTATCACCCTCAAACGAATGGTCAAGCTGAAATTTCCAATCGACAAATCAAACAAGTCTTGGAGAAAACAGTGAGTGTGAGTAGAAAGGATTGGTCAAATAAACTTGATGATGCATTGTGGGCCTTTCGAACCGCAATCAAGACCACTCTTGGTATGTCTCCTTTTCAAATTGTCTATGGTAAGTCTTGCCATCTTCCGGTGGAGTTAGAGCATAAAGTTTATTGGGCCATTAAGAAGTTGAATTTTGACATGAAAGCTTCGAAGAAGGTAAGATTCTTACAATTGAATGAGCTTGAGGAATTTAGAGAAAATGCTTATGAAAATTCAAGAATTTTTAAGGAGAAAACCAAGAGGTGGCATGATGCTCGTTTGAGGAAGAATAGCTTTGAAAAGGGTGAGAAGGTGTTGGTATTCAATTCTCGACTAAGACTTTTCCCGGGCAAGTTGAAGTCCAAATGGAGAGGACCTTATGTGGTAAAGGAAGTACTTGATGGGGGAGCTCTAAAGGTTATAGATGAGAACGGGGGAGAGTTCTTGGTCAATGGTCATCGTGTGAAGCACTATGTGGATCCATCACAAAGGGAGACCCTCTTTGTGGATACTTTATGTGAAAGATGAGCTAAACATTCGTCTAGTTTGAAGACGTTAAACTTAGCGCTCGATGGGAGGCACCCCATCACTATCTTTATTGCTTTGTTTTTGTTGTTTTGTATTTTGGCCTTGTAGGTTGATTGTGCTCATGGAGAAAAATGCATATTGAAGAAAAGAGAAATGCTTCATGGATTCAAGTTGACATGTTCCACCATTTGTTGCAAACTTAATTCGTGACTCTTGTCTCGAGTTAAGTTTGGGGGGTGCTAGTGCGTGGTGGATTTAGCTTGAGTCGTATGGATGCGGTTACTTCTCAACAAGAAGATCATCAATGGAAACTACAAGGGTAAGTCTCACCACTTTTTGCAAACTTAAGTCTCAACTCTTGTTTCGATTTAAGTTTGGGGGGAGAGTGTGTGGTGTGACTCACCACTTGAGTATGATGTATGATTCTTGTAAAATTTGGGTAAATTTTAAAAATTTTCTCTCATGAGTATTGGTTTGATTTTGGCATGATTGGTGGTGTTGAAGTGCATGATAGTCCATATTTATAATGAAATTGTTGAAATAATGGTGTTTGTTGAGTGCTTGAGCATGAATGAGAGGTATTGGAAGCAAGATGGAGCTTGGAGCTAACGCTTTCCTTACCAAATGCCTATTGAGGGAGTACTCTACACCTTATCATTTTATTACTTGAAATGAATTGATTTTGATTGTTGTGACTAGCATGATACTTCATTTGTTATGTTTGTGGGAGGTTTACTTTCGTAAATTAGGATTTCCTTTTCAATAAAGGTTGGGATGAATGTGTGCTTAAGTTTCTTATGGATGATGGTATTTTGTGTTTTTGCATGTTTTGTATTTTTGTTGTGTCTTGTTTGTTGAGTCCTTATTTGTATGTTGTGTGTATTTTCATTCTTGTCTTGGGATGTTTGGTGGTTTGTTTAGGGGTGTCGTGAGTCATTTTTGAACGTGAGTGATGATATGTTGTGGTGATAAGTGATGACAAATTATGATTAAGAATCTCTACACTTTCAAATTGTGACATGTTTTACTTAACTTGTTCAATTTTGATATGAATGTGGTGTAATAAGTTCCTTAAAGTCCGAGCACAAGCTTGTGAGCATTTGAGTCTCAACCATGCATACATGGTATTTCTTCATGAGTGGATCGGTTGTGTTTGATAAGTTAGAACTTGCTCAAGGACTATAGGAACGAGCCCGATTAGTGGAGAGTGGTGAAATGATCTAAGGCCATCCTTGTTATTATAGTCATTGCCATATATGTTCCCTACCATGAACATCATCCTTAGTTAACCATTTTGAGCCTATAAGCCTATTTCTTGTGAATTTAGCACATTACAAGCCTTAATGACCTATTCAAAGCTTATATATACCTTTGTGTGGGTGATTGAGGAGATGGTAGCTAGAAAAGATTGATTGATTACCAAAAGAAGAAAAGGACATGGTAAACAAGCAAGAAAAATGATGAAAAGAGCAAAACAAGAATGGACATGCAACCTCAAAGTAAGAAAGGAGCAAATCAACATCAAAATGCTCAAGTAAACAAAATTCAAAGATAGGAAGCTTGAATCAAAAGAAGCTCAATCCAAGGAAAGTTAATGAATAGTGCTTGAGATTGTAAAGATAAGAAAGGAAGAAAGAAAAGTGGAGAAGTTGATGAAATTGGACATCTCTTTGATTACTTACACTTGTTGAGTCACTCTTATCCATATACTTCCTACCCTACCAAAGAGCTTATCATTACATCCTAATTAAAGACCTTTTTGATCATTAATTGAAACTTTGGTGGTTTGTGAATATAGTCCACGAGCAAGCTTATAGTGAGTCGAGCCAATCGATTAATGAGTGTGATATACCATATTTCAAAAGAGTGTTGAGAGACATTAATATCCATTGTGACGCTTGGACTTAAAAGGAACTATATTACACTTTATTCTCTTTTGATTGAATGAGCTTAAACGTAAGATTTTCACTTTTTATTGGATGCTAAACATGATAAGGAAGATGTAGGAAAAAGCGGATCTCAATTCGGAGTTGAAACGAGGGAGAACGAGCCAAAACAGTGAAGAAATGCAGGAGCCAGCACACGACCCGTGTAGCCAACACGGCCCTGTAAGAGTTGGCCGTGTGGCGACATCTAGTCACTCAACACGGGCAACTTCAGGTCGTGTCCAGTTGCACGAGTCGAGTCGGGAGCACGAGCCGTGTCGCCAACACGGCCCTGTAAGAAGGTGGCCGTGTGGCGACATCAGAAGAGCCAACACGACCACACCTGTGCCCGTGTTACAACACACGACTCGTGTTGCAGCACACGAGCCGTGTTGCGTAACACGGCCCTGTAAGGCGAGGCCGTGCGGCAGCATCAGAAGACACAACACGGCCACCCCGTGGCCGTGTTGCATAACACGACTCGTGTTGTGTATTTTCCTGCAGAAATTTCCAGATCCTTCTAGAAGCCTCCAAAGGGGTATAAATACCCCTTTATTCAACAATTGGCAAAAAAAAATCCGAAATCCTATCATCTACACACACCTCACACACCATTTCTTCCATTTCCCACCATCATCTTCATCCACCTTCATCCATTTTGATCCATCTTCATCATCTCCATTAATTCTCCATCAAAACTTCATCCCTTCCATTGGGTGTGAGAGATCTCAAGGAATCAAGAGCTAGAGGTGGAGATCAAGAAGAATAGAAGATTCTCTTCAAGAAATTGATAGGGAAGAATCCATTCATTTTGTATTTCTTTAGATCTTAGACTATGGGTAATTGTAATGAATCATTTAATTGTTTTGTTACTTTTACTATGATAGGCTAATCCCTCTAGTGGGATTAGGAACATGAAGAGCATATTAGATTTATATTATCATGTGGATTAAATTGGTTTTTGATTTAATTGATGTTGATTTCTATTCATGGAGTTTAATTGTCTTGATGTTGTGATGGCATGGTTTGTTATTCATGAATGTTTATTGGTTTAATGGATTGTTGATCAATGGATTATTTGTGGTAATTAAATGCTATCATGATCTTCATGTATGTATTGCTTGGAGTGAGACGGAAACGACCCTCTATAGTATTAGGAAGGCATGAATAGACATTGAGTTTGGGTTTGACCGAAAGGATATTTGAATTCAATGAGGGGAACCAATCCATTCGTTGGCCTTAGTACACAAAAAGGGAGAGTTTAGTCTAACTAGTACCTAGATGGAAGGGGTTAATGTTGGGCTTTGATCTTAAGTGCTTTTGGGAGTCCAAAATGGATCAACAACCTTTGTAACCCGAAAGGGAGCTTAGGATACAATCGTGATCACCCTTAGTCTACATCAATTGAGTTGAATTCCGTTTGCATGATAATATGAATTGAGTGTGCTTGGATGTTTCTAATCCCATGTTTTTCCATACTTGAACTTAAGCACCCATTTTCTATTCTTGTCATTCTACTTATTTGATATTGTTATTTACTTGTTACTTGTTTTAGTTGTTAATTAATCTCAAAACCCCCGATCATCTTTACAAAAACAACAATGAACATGAGCTCACGTATTTTGCTAGTACGAATATAACTCCTTATTGGATTGATAATTTTTCTTGGGATATAATACTACAACGATCGAGTATTCTTGCTCGTGAGTGCTATAAATTAGGCAAACATTTCCTTCGGAGGCCAGTCAACTCGAGTTGCAGCTTGCAAGTTGAGTTGACTCACTGTATGATTTTCTGCACCTGCCCTGCACCGCACGACTTGGAGCTCGACTTGGTGAGATGCAGCTCGACTCGAGTTGCAAGTCGAGTTGGACCTTGCAACTCGAGTTGGCTCACTGGACAAATTCTGGACATTTTCGCACCCCTACTCGACTCGAGTTGGGTCCCGTGATCTCGTTTCAACTCCCGTCTCCATTTTTGCTCTATTTTTACCTGTTTTACATACGTTTAAGCTCATTCATATACATTTTCATGAAAACACATAACACAACCAAATAACACATAAAATACGGATAAAATACTACGAAAATAGACATAAAAAGACACTAAAATCTAGGTCAAAATAGCGACGATCACTAATACACCTACCCACTTTGCATTAAATATTATATCTTTCCATCTACTATCTATTAAAATACTATATTCCTTAATCAACATGTAAAAAGCAAACGTAAATATTATTAAAACGGGACGGAGGGAGTATAGTTGTAGGGATCAGTGTTAGAGAAAATCGTGAACTAGGACATTTGAAAAAGGCTAAAAATGAGGGATAACATAAAATCAGAATTTAAAAATTTAAATGAATAATATGAAATGATTAACGATAACAATTAATAAAAATAAAAAATTCATAATTTATAATTTATTAACGTATAAATAATGAATTAACAAAAATGCAAAATTTTGGATTATCATATATGACCTAACAAAATGCATTAAAGTATTATGTTATGTAAAAAAAAAAGTAAGTCAACTTTGTAATTATTTTTTAATGTAAATCACATGATGTAATTATATTTCGAAAGGAACTCTCTATTAATTATTAATTATTAAAATATGTTTATTATACAATTAAAGTATGCACATTTATAATTAAAAAATATATGTTAGTAGCGTATCATTTTATAATAACACTCTAATTTAAAAAAAAATACTTATTTTAACTAATAATAAACATATTTTAACCCATTTCAAAAACCTTTCACATAACTACTGTCTACGAGAGACTTTATCTAATTCTAAATATTAATGTTTTTTAATATAAGAAATTCCATGGAATAACTTGCAGGGTTGAAATTATTTTTTGGGCAAACAAGCATATTAGAATATTCTTGTGGTATATTTCCTCCACCTCCTATCTCCTATATATGTGTGATGCATTATTTACCCCATAATTGTTGGCATATACGTATGCATTGTTGACACACCAATTCCACCACCATCTTTCTTACATCATGGTGGTGGCTCAGCCGCAGCTCCTCAACCGGCGTCACCCTCCCCGGCCAGTCTACACGACATGATCGGTATGATATATGCCTATTAAATATGCTAGTAAATCTGTTTAGTAATTGACTGTAAATATTTTAACTGAAATGTTTTGTGGCATGATGTGATTCTATGTGCTATACCATTGGTGTTCCTTATTTTTGCATGATTTGGGTGATAAAGTGTGAAATCTGGATTTTTGCATCCCTAATAATGTCAAATATTTTAACCATTTATAACTACATGCATAAATGTGTATTAGAAAGAGATTATTACCTTGATTTCATCACAAGTCATTTCTAGGTTTCTGTAGTATTTAAATGTAAGGTGATGAGAATCAATAATACAGTAATTGATTAACTAGGTTCTCACACTTGTCTCTCATGCATACATTAAGTAATTCTTGATAATTAACTAGGGATTTTGGTGATTGCACCTTTCAGAAATTCAAATTAGCATAAGTTTGCCGTATTTCATTTATCATTATGCTGTAACTTTACATTGTCATTATAGTAACACCACAGGAGCCTCTCTGTTTTGAAATTAATTAAACAAAATGTCTTCAAAATGCATTTCATTACATTCAAGATGAGTTGGAATTAGCAGGTTGAGCTTTCAGCAGGCTTTTCTTCCTCATTCTAATCTGAAACTGAGTTTCTGATGAAACGCCTTAGTATCGTTGTATAGTTAAAACCAATAATTTACCCGAAACTCATTGTACCAAGATTGGCACCATGTTAGGTGAAAACAAAATTCCTGCACATAGAAGAAAAATTTTTTACTTAGGAGTCGAAAAATTTGTGGAGGTCCGAGTGACGATTATTATGGTGAGTAGAGCAGTAAACGTAGAATTACCAGTAGAGAAGCTCATTTGATATCAACTTGCAAGTGAAGCAGCTACTTTTACCGGTTTGAGCCTTCTCACACCTCTTTTCATGTATTCGAGGGCTAATACAAATAAGCCAAAAATGTATAGTAGGAAAACCTGTATCTTTTCCAAACTGTCAAAAATGAAAGATGAACTCATCGCTCTCCGTAAAGATACCCGAGTAGCTTTACAACCTGATAAGAAGAACAAGTCGGTGATATTTTTTGATAATGTCACCCTGCTAATATTGATTAACAGAATAAACGTAAATTTTCATGTAAGCAAACATGTGTTTTCTCATCTTATGGTTCAATACTAAAGATTACAATGACAGTTCAACAGAAGATAAACTAACAGTGATTAAAATTTCATTTTTAAAAATTAATATTATTTTGAAACAATAGAACAGCCAGCAGCACCATTCTTGGCTCTTAGCCACGGCTTCACAAAAACATAAATGTGCTGAAAATAAGGTAGTGAACGTCCGAGGCCCTTTTGAAAAATAATAGATGAGTTGTATAGTTTTGATCATCTCTAGGAGATTTAGATTGCCAGTACACAAATCTGAAGCAGTTTCGTATATGTAGCACTCACCACTACTTGTAATGCACAAATTTGTCCAATCGTATGGATCTGTAATAGTTTCTGATGCCCTGACCAACTCAAGTAGAGCTTTATTGACCTGTAGTTTAATGGAGGAAACTGTGTAAGCATCATGTGCACAGTAATTTCAGTCTTACTAAATGAATTTATTACTTGCTGCATGATAAAGATATCTCCTTATATTTCCTAATTATGATATGGAAATTCTCAATCCAAGATTCTTTCATCCACAGTTATGATGATGTTCACAAAAAATACATAGTTTCACCATTATACCAGTTATATAACTTTAAGTAGAAAATTGCCCTTTCAGAATGAGTGATAATCACTTTTCAAATATGATAATGCAGATTATAACTTCTATTTTGTTGTTCCCGTTTGCTTCTTAAATTTTTTGCTGTTTCAATTACAATCTCTAACAAACAGGTAGCTATACCTCTTCAGTTCTTTCATGGCTTACTAGATGTCCACCGTTAAGGTCAACAAATCTTGCAGATGGATATAATTTCTCTGCAAGTCGTTTTGCATGAAAAAACTGCGCAATGACGTCATGTCTACACCAAAAGAAGTTATAATTCAGCCATCTCATAGACATCATTCATATGATCAATGAGAAAAAACTCAGGGGAATGCAGTCTTGGACATCCTACACCCGGTGTAATATCATCACATGCTCACAAAAATGACAGGCTGTGTAAATTATGTTGTGACTTGGGACAATATGTGATTGTTCAGTCTGGTGAAATAAACCGTGTGTAGGATGTCAGCTCTTCAATGTTAAGATACCTGCCATGAATAATTGAAACAGGAAATCCAGCCAGGCGGATTGATTCAAGCTCTTTTCTTGACATCTTATGGGTCCAGCAAGCATTAAACTGACCAGTAAATCCATACTTCGACTGCATACCAGTTGATGATATGCCTTTAACGTATTCCTGCAGAGTTCAAGTCAATCTGTTATGTTGTAACTTACAGTGACACTAATTGCAGCCAACAAGTACAGCCCTTAGATTAAGAATCAGAAATGCAGTTAAGAGAATCAAAATCTGAACTATTGAGAGCATCCCAATAGGGAGAAATGTTTCTCCATATAAATGACTAGTCGTTTAAATGATTATAGATAGACATTTGAATGACATGTCATATCATTTATTACTCTTACCGTCCAACAGACTGAAAAGATTAAAAGTAGATTATCAGGTTCTTAATCTTAAACTTGTAATTCTTACGATTCCTTACTTGGTATAAGATTGATCTTCTGGTATTTTGTCCAACATACTCTTCAAGATATTCCTGCATAGGGATTTAAAAAAAAGGCAGATTACATAAAGAGCGGATATAGTAAAATATGCAAGAATACAGAAGATATAGAGATAATAACCTGTGAGTAGTGTGTATCTAAATCAACAGCTGCTCTCTGTTCAGGAGTTTTTGCCCTCAGAAATCGCATGGCAATTGACAAAGTTTGGCGGTCAAACTGAAACAAAAACGCAAGATATGAATTGACCATATAACCCTCTACGAAGCTAAAACAGTTCAATATGATGCAGTACAAGAACAAAATCTGCAGAATCCACAATAGAAATCAGACATTTTTCTTCATCTTAATCTTTTTCGCATTTTCTCCAACTTTATCACAGTTGTACCTTTGGTAAGCATTCATAACCTCCTCCAGTTACATTCAACAAAGCCAAAGACAAGATTCTTTCTGGTACCATAGCAGCAAGCTTACAAGCAATCATAGCACCTGCATTATTAAGAGATCAATCAGCATATTGGATAATGGGATCATCTTTGTTCCTGCAGTGATACTCGAGCTAGCAAAATATGCCCGCTCAAACAATCCAAATCAGTAAAGAAACATGCAACACCAGTTAACCGGATTAATATGAAAAAAATGGATTACGCTGACCAAAGTATTCCAGTTCGGTAATTTTCAATCACCTTTTTGCAAGCCAATGTGTAGTATCTCATAGTAAGGATATACTTAAACCATTTGATCATATCTAGCTTAGCATTCAGATATACTAAATTGGTAAATGATTAATCAAGCCACACTTAGAAGATGCAAAACATTTGACCACAGGAGTGTTATAAACATCTGAGAATACAATTTTGAAGTCAACGTTGATCAAGAATACAAGCTGTTGGGAGTTTACATTCAATAAAGCAACTAGAAATTCAAAGTCAATGGCTCACCCATTGAATGACCAAATACATGAGCTCTTCCCCACCCCAGATGATCCATTACAGCAATAGCATCTTTTGCCATAATACTCGTCCTGCAGAACGAAAACACAACATTACTCGAATTAGTCTAATCTCACAAAAGAATAACAGGGTTTATGGATAAAGCTGATCCAAAACTTCCATTGTAAGTAACATTGAATTTGTCAAACATCAATTTTATCTCAACTAAACCCCATTGTCATTCAATGTATGTTCAGTGGGGGCTTTTCCATTCGCAACCCCACCACAAATAATATCTTAAGAAGTCCCTCCCACAAGTTTTGACACAATTCCACCAATTGAATTGAGAAAAGATTCATATACACAAAAAGCAAAATTATATCCAAATTATCTTGATACGAAGAAAGCTTCAACCAAAACTATTCCACACGAACGTCAATGGGAACTCAATCACAAAAGTGAAAAATTAAAAAAATAACAATAATCCTTTAAAAATTATTCGGTAATACTCACGTGTACTCTGACTTTTGGTGGGAACAGAACTTCGACCCATTCCACGATTATCAAAAGCACAAACCTCCGTGCCGGAAACTCCGCCGCCACTCCCATCGCTCCGATCGTCGGTCGGCGATTCGTCATCGTTCGGCGTCATCGTCCCGGCCAGACCCATAATTTGTGGGCCCCAAGAATCATGCGTCCCAGCTAATCCTGAGAATAATCACCAAAACCAACGAAAGATTCAACCCAGGATCCATTCCTAAAACAGAGTAAAATATAATTGTAAAAAAAGAAAAAGGTTTCTTAATATAGATAAGAATCACAAACATACGGAATTTAATTTTTGGAATCAAGATTCAGGGGAGAAAAGGAAAACAAAATGCGCTACCAATGATCATAAGAATTTTGACTGGTCCTTTGCCGTAAGTTCTGTAAAATATCTTGATTCCGTTGTCGGTATTTGTAACCTCCCCATCTTGGTTCTGATACCTGCCAACGTCGCAAAACGGCATTTTCCCCTTACTGTGTGAATCTTTGTATAAAGAATTCTGGGTTCTAGAGAGAGAAAATGGTGAAGAGGGAGATGAGGTTAGAAGAAAGGGGTCGAACAGGTATCAACTGATTTTCAAAGATTCGAGAATGCGAGAAGAGTTGGTCGCTATAATGTATATATACCACATGCCCCCAATGTGCTGTAATTTGTCTTTTTTTTTTTTTCTTTTTTTGGTAAGGAAATTTCTTTCCCAAACGAAGGAAAAGGAAAGAAGGAAAAGAAAAGGAGTGAGGCTGTGCATCCGGGCGGCGCACGGAGCATATTTTGTGCGCCTTTACAATTTTCATATTCCTTTACAATTTAAACCCCTAACAATATATAGTTTTAAATAGGATTGGAGGGGGAGGGGTATGTTCACATGGAGACACGGAGTATCCCTCCATATCCCTTTCGACAAAGAAAAACCTCAAGATTATATTAAGATAAATCATTGCATTTTGAAAAACAAAGATAAATCATTGCATTTGATCCCAAAAGTTACTTGTTAGACTATTAAAAAAAAATGAAGTTCAAAATTTCTTTATTGAATTGAATAAATTGAATAGGAATTCAATTCAATAATTCGATATTAGGCTATATTATGTTATATATTTATGACCATATATCAATTTAATATTAAAAATCAATCCAGTTTCAAATGTAAGAAAGACAATTTTAAATGAAAAAAAAAACAATTATGACATTTATATAAATATTAATTCTAAAAATAGATTAAAATTTTATGAATAAAATAATATAGATGAATTAAAAGAAAACTAGTATATTAGTCACACTAAAAATTAAATATAACTTTGGTGATCAATGTGTATACATGTAACCACTTAGCCTAGCAAAATATTATGCAAATTATAAATTTACCCAATCAAATTTAATTCATGGAGTACTAAAAAATGCTCCTCTTTTCTAACCTATTTTTTTCACACTTCTTATTTTGATTCCTGATATAATATATATATTCAAATTTATTAACACTACATGATATAATATAATCACCTTCATAATATTATATAAAAGTATCATGGATTCAAACACACCAACTTTATTAACTTAATTTTTCTATTTGAATTACAAAAATTCTCCAATTTATGTTACACTCGATATTTGAAGTACAAAAAATTGTCTCTTTTATCCTACACCATCCACTATAAAGGTCGGATGGTGCATATTTGAATTTTGAAGGAAGGCGAGCATGCTACCATTCAGACACGTGGAGGATAAAGATTGGAGGTGTGGCCTTGTAGGTAGGATGGTCGGCTTTGGGTAGCTATATTTTTAAAGAATCAATGCATTTATTTGAATAATAATAACTTGTAGGACATTGCAGTTGCTTACATGTTTTTTGCTTTAGTCAAACTATTTTAATTTAAAGAGTATTTCAAGTTGATAAGAATCATCATGTTTAAAGAAAATGTGTTCATATTTAAGGATTTTGGCAATTAAATTTGAAATTTCAAAACATAACTATCTTTATATTCTCAATAATTTAGTTTTGCAGTTCCATCAAGAACATGAAATAAATCATCATTATCAGATGTGAGATTATTCCTAATAGTCACCGTATAAGCGGTTGTATGGTTTAATAAAAATACAGTATTTGATCCTCAATAACTATTTCGACATATATTTTTTTTTTATCAAAAATGATAGGTTTTATTTATATACTAGCCCAACAGGCTACGTCGGACTCCACGGTAAATAACCGAGAGACCAATCCCTCTACAAGGGAGATTACAACTCTATAAAGAAGACTTTTACACCCATATAGAGGACACAACACTCCGTGAAGGAGACGAACAATATAAACAAAGCTCAAACAGTCGAGCAAGAGAAAGAAACAGAGAAAATATCAATTTTGGTCCTGTATCTTTTTCAAAATCCAATTTTAGTCCTGTAACTTTTGGTATTTTCAATTTTAGTCCTTTTAGTTTCAATTTTGGTACTATAACTTTTAAAATTTCAATTTTAGTCCTATAAGTTTCAAATTTAGTCCTGTATCTTTTTGAATTTTCAAAATTAATCCTATTATAAATTATATCATATTTCAAAAGATATAGGACTAATTTTGATAATTTAAAAAGATATAGGGCTAAATTTGAAACTTATAGGACTAAAATTGAAAATTTAAAAGTTACAGGACCAAAATTGAAACTTAAATGTCTAAAATTGAAAATACCAAAAGTTAAAGGACTAAAATTAGATTTTGAAAAAGATACAGGACCAAAATTGATATTTTCTCGAAAGAAACATCTGGACTAACAAATACAAACTGTTGAACAATGCAACATATGCTAGTTAAATCCATGAATGAACCTCCAATCACACAACAATGAGAAAAAACACTGAAATAAACACCAAATTAGACTACAGTAACAGATATAAGAAAACAACGAGAAAAGGAGCCTCCTCTCAAACCAATCACCACACCTCCACCTCTTCCACACCATCAAAACTCCACTGCATGCCTTCTCTTCACCCCTCATAACCCAGATTTGAAACTCCATCGGCAACCTCCGGTGAAGAAACGAGATGAGATTAGGACGAGGGGGACCCAGATCTGAAACTCCAATGGCATCCTCCGGTGAAGAAACCAAGATTAGGACGAGAGAGAACGAGGTGCTTACCGATGCTCCCATGGAAGGGCTCGTCGGCGGAGGGAGGGCAGGGAGAGGGGAGGGTGGTTAGGATGGAGAGGGGGAGGGTTCTCAGTTTTGAAATCTAGAGAGGGATGAGAGAAAACAGGTTAGAGAGAGAATCTCTATTTTTTTTTTTTTTTTTTCAAATGGATTCCAATAACTATTTCGACATATCGATTACCATAAGAAAGTAAGCATGTAGAATCATGTAGTCCAATTTTGATCTTCAACATCGCAAACTGCAACTTCAGATTCGAGCATTTTCCGTACTTCAACCATCGAAGGACGATCATCTGTATGCACCACAATTAGAGCTGTTATTCGTTAAGAAAATGAACCTAAGAACGAGCTCGAGCTTGACTCGAGCTGCAACATTCATCTTCTTTGCGATTTCCATACAAGCATCCTTGTTTTCATCATCATCCTCCTCGTTCACATTGATTTCTCCGATGCTCCTGTTCTGCTCTAAGCAATCTCTCTCTTCAGGCCAACCATTGATCGATCAACATATATCATCCCAAAACTGTTGACATCTTTGTAAGAGACCCCACCAACGACTCTGTTGAACAATGGATAATACACGATTACCACAGTATCATTGTTACAATAATTACAATTACAAAATACCAATAATTAAAAAAAGAAGGATATGGCTATTAAACCGCAGGCATTAATCTTCTATGGTTATCTCAACGCTAGGTGCAGCATCATGAGGGAGTAAAGATGTAGAATCAGTTGAATATGAATTTGTAGTCCAGCTTTGCCCCGCATCATTTACTGGGGTTGATAGAGATGGCCGATTAGGAACTCGGAGACGCTCCACTTGACTTTCAAGCATTTCCACCACTTTACTCATCGAAGGACGATCATCTGGTCTCATCTGTATGCACCATAAGGCCACTATGGTCATCTTCTTAGCAATTTTACTATTACTGTCCATGTTCTCATCGTTGTTTTCATCATCATATGCTGCAATCTCAATGCCGATATCCTTGTCATGCTCAAAGTAATCATATATCCAACATGGGAAATATCGGCTAGAAGTTTGATCGTTCCCTCTCAAGTCTCTCTTTAAGCCTACCATTTCGATAAGCAACATCCCAAAACTATAAACATCAGCTTTGTACGAGACTATACCAATACATCTGTTAACGAGTTCAGGAGCGACGTAACCTATTGTTCCTCTAGCTGCAGTCAAAGTCACCATGTTCTTCTCTCTAGAGCAAGATTTTGCAAGACCAAAATCAGTGATTTTTGGGGTCAGCTTATCATCAAGAAGTATATTTTGAGGTTTGATGTCAAAATGCAAAATCTGAATATCACAGCCTCTGTGCAGATACTCAATCCCACGAGCTATTCCAACTGCAATATCATACTTTTTCTCCCATGTTAAGGAATTCATTTTTTCTTGATTATATAAGTACTTGTCAAGAGAACCATTAGGCATGAAATCAAGTACAAGGGCACGCTTGGATCCTTCCGCACAGTATCCAACTAGCTTGACAACATTTACGTGATGGATCCTTCCAATGGTTGCAATTTCATTAATGAAATCTTTGCCACTTGCCCCGGACTTTCCAAGTAGTTTCACAGCCACATCATGGCCACTACGAAGCCTTCCCTTGTAGACAGTGCCATAACCTCCTTGGCCTAATGTTTCTCGAAGGCCTCTGGTTATCTTCTTTATATCAGAGTAGGAGTACCTGATCGGCATGAGTTCATTATCACTTTGTAGGTAGTGTTCTATCGCATCAAACACTGACAATTTCCTTCTTCGAAATTTGTAGATCAAAAGCCCTATGAAGCAAGGAAATAGGATGATGAACCTTACTGCCAAGCTAATTCCTGCAAAAGAAAAAAAAAATCTTGCTTTCTGCAGTGCTTGCCTTTTATAGTTTATAAGAAATAATTTTGCAGAAGAACTACGCACCAGAAATGAACAGTACATTCAGGACAGTCCCTGCAATTACACCACATGCATGTTTAGTATAAAAGGGGATAAATAAAAGAACAATCTCAGCACTTACTTATCTTCTCTCTCTCTTTCTCTCTAAATGGACTTATAAGAGAAAGGAGTGCAGGAATACTCACCCTCAACTGAACTGAAGAACCATTCCTTGTTGCTAGTGATAAAAAGTATCCATAAATAAGCTAAGCCAATGATTATACTTACTCCAAGACATCCTGGAACAACTGCAGTGTTCTTGAAAAAATTAGCATTATTGAACTTGAAAGTCTAGAAATCTATCTCAATCACTTCCAGTAATGGAAAACTTATGGGATCAGAGAAGGGTTCAGTCTGCCATTTTTCTGCAAATAATTACTATGAATCTATAGTTATCATTTCAGTTAACACGGTAAAAATCGAGGGAATCAGTACTGCCCATAATTTGCTCGCTCTTCTCATCACAAGTTGGGTATTCACTGATCAAATTTTTTCAAGAAAATAAACACAGAAAGGAATGAAATCAAGAGCTTACCTATTATGAGCACTATGAGCACAAGAATCAGGACATCCCCTGCAGAAAGACATGATTATTGATTAGAAAAGAGGAAAGGAAGAGAAGAGATGAACGCCTCTTGAGAGCTTAGAGCTTACCCCAGTTCATATGAAACTGTATTCTGAAACCTTCACTGCACTCTAATGGATCTTCAACAACAGTACACACCCGTCCATCTTTGCACTCAATACACTTAAAAGGGGACCAAGAGAGCTCAAATCCATACACAAGAGATTCATGAATTTCCGAAACTGATACATTCAGTAAACTCCTAAATTTCCACGACGTCAACACTATGAGATCCACACTACACATATACGGTACATCTAAAGGATTCATGTGCCCAACCTTGACGTAACCAAATCTACCGCCGTTTGATGAACACTCAGTAGCCAATTCCGTGAAGAGTGAAGAATTTTTCAACGAGAATGGGCAGTTGTTGGAGTATTACGTGAATTACGTGGAGTAAAATAAGTTTGCAATAATCAAGGGATTTATTTCCTTTATTTACATCCTAAATTTATGGATATTAGTACTGCAGTTTTACATCTGTGATACTCTGTATATATATATTGAGATGTACTCTGTAGTCAGAAGATTATGGATTAATAAAAATCATTATTTACCTTTCTCCCTTATTATGTTTATATGAATAATATAGTTTATCTACATGGTATCTAGAGCCTATTTTTTTAAGGAGACATGTTGAACAGATCTTCTAATGCTTGGCCGCTGCTAACCGCTGCAACAACTCCAGGATCGAGTGAAGCTGCATCAACGGAGGATGATGCATATTTTTTGCACGGGGCTGATCATCCAGGATTATCTCTAATTTCATTTCAGCTAAATGGAGGTAATTATCTACCTTGGAAAAGATCTATGACTGTGGCTTTGGGTGCTAAATGTAAATTGGGTTTTGTTAATGGAGATATTCCACAACCAGCTTTGAATCATGCTAATCATGCTTTATGGAAGAAAGTAGATTTAACTGTGTTTTCTTGGATTATAAATTCTTTGTCCAAGGAAATGGGGGAAACTTTCGTTTATGCTAATACATCCAAAGAGTTATGGGATGCAATTGAACAGAGGTATGGTGAGAGCAATGGGCCTCTAAAATACAAACTCAAAAGAGAACTTAGTACTCTAGTTCAAGGAAATAATACTGTGGTGGAATATTTTAATAAGTTGAATCGACTATGGGATGAATTGCAATGTATAGTCCCTACTATTGCTTGTACATGTGCAGGGGGTAAGATCATAGCCCAACAAAAACTGGATGACAAGTTGATTCAATTTCTAATGGGACTTAGTGAGTCATATGATCACTTGAAAAATCAGATAATGCTTATGGATCCTCTTCCAACCATAGACAAAGCATATTCAATGATTGTTTCTGCAGAAAGACAAAAATCTATTCAGATCAACTTTTCGGAGCTTGATTCATCAGCCATGGCAGTTAATATGGGTTCTGGTAATAAATTTCCAAATAACCAGAACTCTTGGCAAGGGGGAAGAGGAAAGGCCAATGGTCAGCTATCAAAGGAGGATAAGGCTAAACTTCTCTGTGAGCATTGTGGTCAACCAGGTCATGATATCAGCACATGCTTCAAAGTGCATGGTTTTCCCGATTGGTACAAGCAACTAAAGCATAAAAAGGGTAAATCTTATGCACACTCAGTGGGATATGATCAAAAATCTTCTAGCAAAGAGGTGGATTATCCTAAGAAAGGGCAACAGGTTCCAGATTTAGACACAATGTGGTACCAGTTACAGAAACTTACTCAATACATGAAAGAAAAGGGTAAAGAAGATAGGGGAGTTGATCATGCACAACTCATTGATTTTGCAGGTAAAGCAAATATGTCATCATTTAAATCCGCTCTATCTTTGTTTTCTAATGTTCATTCTTCTGGTTGGATCATTGACACTGGGGCAAGTAGACATATGTGCTACAAATCTGATTTTCTAAATAATATTACTGCCATTAAAGATAAAATTACAGTCTGCTTACCTGATGGAAGTACCAAACTGGTGGAATATGAAGGGGAAGTACAACTTAATGCTGACATAACACTTAAGCATGTGTTATACATACCAAGTTTTAAGTACAATTTGCTATCTGTTCACCAGCTTTGCATGGAATTTGGGATGAAATGTACTTTTATGGTTCTTCATGTCAAATACAGGGCCCGAAGAATGATAAAACAGTAGCTGAGGGGGAGTTGGTAGGGAATCTTTACATCCTAAAGTGTAAAGAAAAGCCGAGAGTTTGTGCCAACGTGGCTACATTTGATATTTGGCACAAAAGAATGGGACATGCTTCTGTTGGAGCTTTGAAGCATTTGAATTTCTTACAAAATGCTTGTAATAATGAGATTGTTGACTCTATCAGAAGTTGTGATATTTGTTTTAAAGCTAAGCAACACAGGTTGTCTTTTCCTCGCAGTTCTATACAAACTAGTTATTGTTTTGAATTGATACATATTGATGTTTGTGGTCCTTGTAAGGCTTCTTGCTTTACCAATACTCCTTATTTTTTAACCATTGTTGATGATTATAGTAGAGGCACATGGGTATATCTTATGAGAACCAAAACAGATGTTTGCAGGCTGCTAAAACACTTTATCCTTATGATAGAGAATCAGTATGCTAAATCAGTTAAAAGGTTGAGGACAGATAATGGAACAGAATTTTTGAGCTTAGATACTCAGTACTTCCTCAAAGAGCATGGGGTGATTCATGAGAAAACATGTGTATATACTCCACAACAAAATGGTGTGGTAGAAAGAAAGCATAGACATATACTTGAGGTTGCAAGGGCCTTCTTATTTCAAGCTGGACTACCTACTGATTTTTGGTCTTATGCTGTATTGATGGCCGCTTTTATTATCAATAGGCTGCCTACAAACATTTTGAATTGGAAGACACCTTTTGAAGTTTTGCATGGGAAGATGGCAGATTATAACAGGCTTAAGCCTTTTGGATGCTTAGCTTATGCAGCCAACATTTTGCCTCATAAAGGAAAGTTTTGTCCAAGAACTATTAAATGTATCTTTGTGGGATATGTGGAGGGCCAGAAAGGGTACAAATTGTACAATTTAGAGACCTCAGAATTTATGGTTAGCAGGGATGTCGTTTTTTTTGAAAACATTTTCCCATATCAATCATTTTTGCCACAACCAATATCGGAATTGCACAACATTGAGAATGACAGAGTAAGAGCCTCGGAATGTGATAATTTTCATGGAGATTCAGAAGAAGATACAGAGTCATTGGATTCACAGATTGATACTCCTGCTAAAACTGCAAGGAAGAGTAGTAGGGTGAGGCAACCTCCAAAATGGCAAAAGGATTATGTTTGCAGCATTCATGAGGATCCTTCTGTGCTTCAGGCCTTCTTTACAAATATTTCTGAGGAACAAGAACCTAAGAATTACACTGATGCAGCCAGTAAACCTGTTTGGATTAAGGCCATGCAAGAGGAACTAGATGCATTGGAAAATAATAAGACATGGCAGCTCTCTAAATTGCCACAAAACAAACAAGCTATTGGATGCAAGTGGGTATTTAAGATAAAAAGGAAAGCTGATGGAAGTGTTGAGAGGTACAAGGCAAGATTAGTAGCTAAAGGCTACAATCAACAAGAATGAATCGATTATTTTGAAGTATTTTCACCCGTGGCAAAATTAGTTACAGTTCGAATGTTTCTTTCCATTGCAGCAATAAAGGGGTGGAGTTTGCATCAATTAGATGTAAACAATGCTTTTCTACATGGCTCTCTCACTGAAGAAGTGTATATGCTTCCTCCTCAAGGATACTCAAAGGCAAAACATGGGGAGGTTTGTAGGCTTGTTAAAAGCCTTTATGGGCTAAAACAAGCATCTAGAGAATGGAACTCAGAATTATGCCGCAAGCTTGCAGAATTTGGTTTGAAACAGTCTAAGCATGATCATTGTCTTTTTACACTACAACGGGAGGATAAATTTCTTGCCATGTTAGTGTATGTAGACGATGTCTTAATCTCAGGATCAGACAATAATTTGATCGATCAGCTGAAATCCTACTTAAATTCAGCCTACACAATAAAAGATCTTGGTTTTGCTAAATACTTTCTTGGTGTTGAAATAGTTAGAAATGTTGCTGGATTATCTCTTTCTCAGAAGAAATATATTCGTGATATTCTTTCTGACACTGGTTTGGCTAACTGTAAACCAGCATCAGTTCCTTTACCTGCAGGATTGCATCTATCATCCTCTGATGGAGAGCCTATGGATAAGCCTGATCAGTATAGAAGACTTATTGGAAGACTTTTCTATCTTACACTGACACGGCCTGATATTGCATATTGTGTGCAACAATTGAGCCAATTTGTTAATTCTCCTACTACTACACATTGGCATGCAGCTGTACATGTTCTAAGGTATCTCAAGAATTCTATATCCTTTGGTCTATTCTATCCAGCAAAAGCCCATTTTTCCTTGGAAGCATATTGTGATGCAGATTGGGCTTCTTGCAAGGATACCCGACGATCTATAACAGGCTATTCCATCTTCCTTGGGGGATCACTCATCTCTTATAAAAGTAAGAAACAAGTCATTGTCTCTCGTTCTTCTGCAGAAGCTGAGTATAGGGCGCTTGGCTCTACGGTTTGCGAGCTCAAGTGGATACACTACATTCTACAAGATTTTTGTATTTCTGTTGACTTGCCCATTCCTTTACATTGTGATAACCAGGCAGCTATCCATATCACTGCTAATCCAATTTTCCATGAGAGAACGAAACACTTGGACATTGATTGTCACTTGGTGAGGGATAACTACAAGGAGGGTTTTATTCTACCTACATTTGTCTCTTCTAGGTTTCAACTTGCTGATGGTTTTACTAAGGTTCTTGGAGGAGAGCAGTTCCGCAGTTTTGTTTTCAAGTTGGGAATGAAAGATTTATCACATTCTCCAACTTGAGGGGGGGATGTTGGAGTATTACGTGAATTACGTGGAGTAAAATAAGTTTGCAATAATCAAGGGATTTATTTCCTTTATTTACATCCTAAATTTATGGATATTAGTACTGCAGTTTTACATCTGTGATACTCTGTATATATATATTGAGATGTACTCTGTAGTCAGAAGATTATGGATTAATAAAAATCATTATTTACCGTTCTCCCTTATTATGTTTATATGAATAATATAGTTTATCTACAGCAGTTCATAAAATTAAGAGGCAAAGTTACCTGGTTTGGGACTTCACCGAAAAAAAAGGGCTGGGAATTGCTGTACGGAAAGCCATTCGTGAAGTTGATGCCGTACAAAGGAAATTGGGGAAAAGAGCAGATGTTTTTGGCAATTGAAATATCAGCAACCCTAATTGTATCGTTGTCATAATTGATTGCTTTCACTAGGTATTTCTGAGAACCTAAAATGAGTGTGGTGACATTGTTTTCGCATGATAATTGGTAATTGGGAACTCCACATTTTTGTGGATCATGATTGAGTCGGAAGGGGAAGCTAATATTGTGAATGGTGCCACACGAAGAAGGGGGGCAATCATGGCGATGCAGCAGGTACGCCTGAGATGTTTGAAATAGAATCAAGAGAGAGAATAGCATCAGAGTTTCAGTAGTCATTGCAATTTTCATGGAATAATTTTCCCAAGGGAACTAAGATATGGATTCACGTAGCAATTAACGTGTACGAGAGAGAACTCAAACTTCATCTTCATCGCATTAATGTCCACGTCAACTTGCAGTCCAGTGAGTCAGATTTTTTTTTTTTTAATCCAATCATTTTTAAGTTTAAGCTTTCCTCCATCCAATAGTTTGATACATTATCATCCATCCATTCAATGTATAGATGATATATCAAAATGAGCTAATAGCATCCACTTATAAAGTTAATGTAACTTTTTTTAATTAATAAATAAAATTCACTTATAATTTATGTATAAGTTTTTTTTTTTTTTGAAAATAAGATTTTTAAGGAGCTAAAATAAAATAAAAACTTCTAAAATAAAGTATTGAGTACTTCTATTATCCTTCCTCCGTCCCATTTATAGGCCCATATTTTCTTTTTATAGGCGTGAATCTAAGAGTGTTATTATTTATGTGCCCATATTTTTTTTTATAGGCGTGAATCTAAGAGTGTTATTATTTATGTGGTAGGTAGTAGTAAAAATACTCCCAATTTAAAAAACAAACTTAAAACATAAATCAATTTCCGACATGATATTTTGGAAGTTAACTAACCCAAATTCACCATCAACAAAATGAGTCACATGAAAGTTTTAAAATTTATGGTTTTCTACGAAAGAAATTTTAAGAAAAGACAATAACTACATTATAAATAAACTCTTCGTCAAAAGAAAATACTACTAGTTAAAATTTTACAAAAAAAAAAAAAAACTCATGATGTTCACCATTCTAAGCTTTCTCAACAGCATCCTCGTTAAAAGTTCCACAATTTTTTTTCGTTAGAAGTTCTACAATTTGATCACTTGTTTGTGTTTGTTAGTCAGTAAAGACAGTCTCCTCTGCAGAGGATATTTCTCATCTTTCAACCCCATTCTGTCCATATAATGCAAGATCTTCTTCGTTGTTTCCATGACCTCTTGGCTATCCTGTCCGAAAGCTTTTTCCTGAATTTTTAACACCCTCTTCAGGAGGGCCAACAACTCACTCTCATCACTCTCTAGCCGACTTCGAATGGACACCAAACAATCAAGAGCCTCACCTGCACCGTTAAAAAGAACAGTTAAGACAATGAGTAAGAGCATCTGCATTGGAGAGGCAGTTTAAACTCTCTCTCTCCCCTCAATCTCACTTTTCCCATATCCCAATAAAACTCAACTGGCCTCTACATTAGTATATCAGTTTAAACTAACTATTTAAAAAAATATTATTTACTTACTTTTTGTTTAAACAGTTATAAAAAATTAATTTTTACTTTAAAAATAAAAAAATTAAACCAAATGAACTCAGTTCATTAGATTGAACCGACAAGTGGCAGAGTTTAAACTCACCCATTCACAATGGTGTAGGTAGAATATTTTCTGGTTTAAACTCAAAATTTTAAAACCAATGTGGGTGCCCTAAATACATTACCTGAAACTAGGGGTGTGCGGATCGGGATTCGGTACGGATTTTAAAAAAATCCGTTCCAAATTTTCGGTACGGATTTTTTTTAAAAAAAATCCGATATTGAATCCATAAATAAAAAATCCAATATTGAATCCGTACCAAATTTCGGTTCGGTTCGGAATGGATTTTCGGGAAAATGGATTTTGACAGATCGGAGCAAATCAGATCGAATTTCTCATGATAAATTAATTTTTGCACACATAAATACTTAGAAAAATATCAATTAAACCAAAAAAAACTAAATTTCTCAAATCCAAATAAGAATAAATGCACAACCAAAATATTCATCAAACAAATTCGAAGTTTTAATATTTGAATAAAAATCGACTTTAATAATAAATTCACATTAAGAATTTCACTTTCATGAGACATATAAGAAGAGATAATATTTGAATAAAAATTTATAATCGAATTGATGAAAAACGAGAGTGATACATTGCATTATTTCATAAACAATTCATATTATAAATAAAGAATGATAAACTTTTAATGAAAAGTAAAAATATATTTAATAAAAATTGATAATTATTTAAAAAATATAAATAGTCTTACATAAGACGACCTCATGTGTTCCCTAAAAAAATAATAGTCTAAGATTAAAAAAACTTAATAATTTTAAATTTTTTCTTTAAACCTTTAACTTTAAATTTAATGTTTATTTCAATTAAAGTCCATCTAATAATATTTTAAATACAAATATGGATTATCATTTAAATTTTGCATTTTATCTTCATTAAATAAATATAAACTATGATAACTATTTATTAAGTGTACAATTGAATTTACACTTTAGAGATACCATTTACTTTTATTTATTATGTTCTTTTAAATAATAATTTGAACTTTGAACATATTATTTTATTTATTTTCTATTTTTTTAAAAATTCATTTTACTTTATGAAATATTTTTTTTTAATATATAGTAACAAATAAATATTTAGAGAATTAGATATAATTTTAAATTATTGTTTATAATTATATTATAATTAATTATTATAATATAATGTAATCGTAATTAATAAATTAAAATTAATTAATTCATGACTTATAAAGTATAAACTATAAATAATAAGATAAATATATTATATATAATTTTAATGCATAATTTCAATTCGGTTTTTCGGTACGGTTCGGTTCGGTACGGTTCGGTTATATCCAATGTTCGGTACGGGAAAATGGAAAAAATCCAAGTCCATACCAAACGAAAAATCGGTTCGATTCGGTTCGGAAAAAGTCAAAAAGTCAACGGTTTTTTTCGGTTCGGGATTAATTCGGTGCGGTTTGGATTCGGTTTCGGTTAAATCCAATATCCGTGCACACCCCTACCTGAAACATCACATGCTCAAAGATTTGAGTACACAAGCTTAAGATATTATCACTGATTTATAAGACACTAGAAGCTAGTCAGATGACACACTTGGCTTAGGTGGAGAGTTAGGTGGGGCCAATTTGGAAGAAGAAAAAAAAAGGCAGAGGCTTCAGGAACGTTGAACAGAGGCACAAAAAGTTCAAGATAATGGCGTCGGAATAATGATTATGAGGTACAATTGTAGTGGCACAGAGGAACATAGTTGTGAAGTATATGTGGCAAATTCAATCAACAGTGCAGAAAGTTGTTATAGCCTTACCAACTGGAAAAGATTCATTTCCAAATGCTTTTTCACGGATGCGTAGAACATCTGCAGCAAGTGTTTCTGCTTCCTCATCACGATGTAGATTGTAGAGTGTGACAGCTAAATTTAACATGGGAAATGTGATGGATGGGTCATCAGGTGGCACATTCTTCATCATTATTTGCAAACTTAGCCGCAGCAAGCGCTCAGCTTCAGCAAAATTTTTAGAGCGTGAATAGGAGGTTGCAAGATTTACAAGGTGGGGAACTAAGCTGGGATGCTCTTTTCCTTTCGATTTCTCAGATATTAAGACGCACTCTTCCAACAGGGCTCGGCCTTCATCTCCTCTGAGAGCAGTCATGAAATATAAGGAGTATTAATGAGGTCAGAGGCAAAACCGTCTATTGATAATATGTATATATATTATACTGATGCAACAACACATGCACTTCTAAATAGTTGCCATCCAACTCTAGTAACAAAACTAGTTCAATTAAATGAACATGATGAGGACATGTTACATGCAAGTTTATGTCATACACATTAATTCTTACTTAGAAGAATCTCAATGCAATAAATAAAAACCTTAAAGCACAAAATTGTAACACGGCTTTCTTATGTTACATGCAAGTTTATGTCATACACATTAATTCTTACTTAGAAGAATCTCAATGCAATAAATAAAAACCTTAAAGCACAAAATTGTAACACGGCTTTCTTTTAAAAAAGTATATCTCAGTAATTTCACAGAATATCACAGATAAAAATCAAGGTACTACACCGGTCAAAGCACATTGCCTACCTTCCCACAACATGAAGTAGTTCTGCCAATTCTATTTTCATCTTCTCCATGACTTCGTCATTTGCTGCCATGTGTTTTGAGTCCTTAAGGATCTGGATAGATTTCTTATATAGATCAATAGCATCATTCACCTCTCCTGCAGGCAGTAAAAAGGATGGGTGAGCAATAGAGGGTGACAATGATAAGACATGAGGACCATAAAAGATTCTTATTTTACAAAGACTTAATTTAGGCAGCTGTATATAATTAGGAATCATATCTGCCTACCCTAGATGAGTAAACCATCATAGTTCATACATAACATTAAAGAGACTGGTTGGTTTTGAGCAAATTAATTAGATTTTTTAATAATAGGCGCCCCTAGTTTACCTTTTGCACATTTCACCTGGGCCAAAGAACACATAGCTATTCCCACTCTACCATCTTTCTCCCCAAATAACTTCACATAGATCTCAAGAACTCTGATTAATGGAAGAAGAAGATAGTTTAAAGTTAAACCAAGAATAAAGCAGGCCTCCCCTTGATCACAAAAAATGAAAACATGCTTACTACATAACAGAACTATATCCATGAAACAAAATTACTAACCTGCTGAATGTGTATTCAGCATCTGACGTCTTTCCCTCCTTAATTAGAAGATTACCCAATGCACATAGTGGCACGACCAATTCCTCGCTCTCTCCTCTGATTGACTCAACAATTTTAATAACTCGCTGATATGTTTCTATAGCATCACTGGCTCTTCCACTAGTGCCCAGGGCCATGGCCATTCCCAGTAATGGTGTACACAGGAATGAGCTCTTAGTTCCTAAAGGAACAGGAGAAAGTTAACACAGAGGTTACTTGAATGACTAAAGGATAATATCCTACTGAGATTCACTAAGAAAACAACACTCATATGCATGGTTATTCAGCCTACCATATTTTCTTTCCATAATTTGCAGGGATCTCCTGTAGGAGCCAATTGACAACTCAAACTTATCCAACTTTGCATAAATGTTTCCCATATGCATGTGTATTGAATCAAGAAGCAGCTCTTCATTATTCAACGCATTCACAATCTTGTGCAACTGCAAATGGTTTAAAAAAAGTCTCAAACCAATATGATAAGTTGCCAGAGTTGTAAGCAATCAGACAGACATTGCATTCCACAACAGACAGAAGATGCCTCTTGAACGAACTCCATTATCATACATGTGGAAGTGAGATAACAATTTTCCATCAAGGGCAAAATGCATGTTTTACTAGGATATGGAGTATTATTTTCCAATTGTTGTTTGTAAAGATGTTTACGAGGAACAATAGTCCACTCTGTGAGACTTGGTCTTAAAACCAAAGTTTTACACATAAAATTGCAGAAAAGTATACCTAAATATTTCAAATCAAATTACCACATCCATTACAGACCCGACAGTCCTTAAATTTCCAAGGGCCATGTACCCCAATGCTATGACATCAAGAACAGCAGCTTCTTCTATGCCTTGAACACCAGAATCCACCTGTTCCATAACAGCTTTATAATTTGCTTCGAGCAAATTTATAGCATCATCTTCCTTTTCTAATTTAATCATAGTCTTAACTTCATCAAATAACTCCTGAAGCTGTTCTTCAAGTTCATTTAAGCTTCCAGATGAACTCATTGAGGAGTCAAGATCAATGCCAGACCTATGATATACACATGCAAGTTATATAAATGCAGAACACTAAGATGAACTAATATGCATCTTAGCCTCAAAAATATTTGGAAAAAAAAGGAAAATAGCACAAAACTTATTGCATGAAATTCTTAAGACATATAAAAATCAAGAATCAATCAATAGCTTTGTAAAACTAGGGGATATTTCAATTTTCCTTGCAGAATTTTAAATGAAAGCCAAGTATTTTTATCTTTCAACAGCTTTGCAAGCCACCATTTCATTTTAGGTAAAGAAGACGCCACTATTTAAAAGGAAATATACAGACTTTAGTAATTAAAGAGGCAAACATGGATATTTCTTGAATAGAAAAACTCACACAACTAGATAAAATAAGAAATAAATGAAGGGCAATGAAAATTTATTTAACTAATGTTATACCTTTGGGAACTGTTTGGGATCATCACACCTGAAATCACATGTCTTTCAGGGTGTTTGCTACCAGCTTCAGAAAAGCCATCCATGGAGAAAAGCCTCTTAAAACTACATTTTGGAAACGGAACGCTCATTTTGGCATTGGAACACATAAACAGTTTCTGAAATTGTAGGTCACGCGATTGGCTTTCTAAGTGCATCCACTTCACCCTGGGAAGAAAAAATCACAATAAACTACGAAAGATAAAATGTAAAACAAATATCTATAATACATATGATGCCTCTTTAAAAAATTAATTATACTCCTAATACTATAAAAGATGCTCACCTCTCGAAAAATTCTAATTCAAAGATGCAACAGCAAAAACTCAAGATATTTCATAATAGACAACCGAGAATTAGAGCAATAAAGTACAGAAAATTGACTTCATCGTGAAAATTGAACCCATATTTGTATGTATAATTGAATATAATTATACCTGACAGTAGCCGAAGCTGAGGAAGAGAAGACGGAAGCCATTGATAAAGCGGGAGAGTGAGATCTTGCCATTGAGTTACACCTGGAGAGCTTTTGTTAATCCATAACCGAAAGCCTCATATGTTAAAAAGATCAAAGTGGGCTCAGATTTGGGCTTCATACAAACCATAGGCCCATCATTGCAGGCCTAAAGGAATTATAAGTATCGTTTCGCCGTCGAACTAAAGTAAGCATTTTGGACTTTTATAATTTCTTTTATTTTTAAACTCAAGCGTTCTTTAACTTTTCACTTTAAATATAAACAAATACCTAGACTTAAAAAATAATTTCGAATAAAGATTAGAAATATTATTTTGAGAAAAATTTACAAAGTATAATGAATAAATTTATTAAATTTTTATCCAATAAAGCATATTTTACTTTTCCATGTGAGGAAGTTTAGGTGTTGGGTGTATTTATAATTCTGCAACTCCAAACAGTGGTACGAAAACAAAAATGGCTCTCCTTGTCACACTTGACTATTAAGAAGTGTTATGTATTCTGCTTCACAAGAATTAGTAATATTTTATTTAATTAATTAATATAATATTTATTTATAGTGTTTAAGACGTGAGGGATTTTTTCCAACCCAATTATATATTTTAAAACTCCACGTGTGATACGGGATTAAATAATTGAAGAAATACCATTTAGTAAATGTTCAGATACATTTGTCAAGAATGTAATCTGATACAACCGTTGGAAAAGATATTTGAATTTACCCTTTTTCATTGAACATTAAAATTTGGAGCTAATATCACATGAATAAAATCTTGGGAAAAGGTTAATTGAGCCCCTTAACTTATGCATAGGATCACTATACCCCTCAATTTTTTGTTTGTACACGTAAACCCCTTATCTATTAAATATTATATAAATACCATGGAGTACTGTTCAAATCTTTTTTTAATTATATATATATATATATATATATAATTATATTTCATGACTTATTTTACCATCCTATTTAAGGATTCTATTTAAGGAACCTTGTGTTTGTGGTTTTTTCTCTTTACATTTTAATATTTATTTAATGTTAAATCTAATGATATAATTTAATTTTACTTGTGTAATATTATACACGTTCATGGTTTATTTTACACTTAGTATTTTTTATTTTTAATTTTTAATGTTAATTCTAAGAATATAGTTGTAATTTTATTTTTGTGGTTTATATATTTTTTTCCCTCTCAAAGTTTAATATTATTATTTGAATTTAGTGTTAATTCTTAGAATATAATTGTAGTTTCATCCTTGTAAATCATGATCTATTTTGGCCATCTATATCAATACTCCCTCTGTCCCGTTTCAATATTTACGTTTGCTTTTTGCACGTTGATTAAAAAGTATTATATTTTAATAGATAGTGGGTGGAAAAATATAATATTTAATGTGAAGTGGGTGGATGTATTGGATGATATATTAATTGTTTTAAGTATGTCCCATATTCCTAAAAAGGAAAACGTAAACATTGAAATGAGACGCGCAAAATAGAAACGTAAACATTGAAACAGGACGGAGGGAGTACTTATTTTTAGAGTTTCAAATGATTTAATTATAATTTTATTTTTACAGTTTATATATGATCCATTTTATCCCTAGTAATATATTTATTTTTAGATTTAGGATTAATTTTAAGAATATAAATATAATTAGTAATAATAGATAATAAAAAAAAAGAAAAAAAAGGGTTAATTTAACGTATATTAATATTTTAATTTTAAAAGATGAATGGTTAAGTAAAAACAAAAAAAAACGACTTAAATGAAAATAAAAATAGATTGGGAGCTTACATCAAATATTATTTTATTGTTCATTCCTAGACATGTACAAAAAAACTGGAACCGGCGGTTAGAACCGGGGAACCGCCGGTTTTAACCGGAACCGGAACCGCCGATTCCGGAACCGGCAAAAAAAAACCGGAACCGGCTAAGGAAGGTTCGGTTCCGGTTCCTCATATTTGGGAAAAAAATCGACGGTTCCGGTTCCGAACCGGGGGTTCCAGTTCGAACCGCCGGTTTTTTATTTTTTTTTTATTTTTTACGCTTAAAATTAAAAAAAAATAAAAATAAAAATAAAACCGAAACCGGCGGTTCAGAACCGGAACCGTCGGTTCCGGAACCGAAACCTTCGTACCCCGGTTCGGTTCCGGTTCCCCCTATCTTGGAACCGGAACCGCCAGTTCGGAACCGGAACCGGCGGTTCCGAACCGGGGTGCATGTCTATTCATTCCACTCAATTTTTCATAATTGTATTCTTAAAATTAATATTAAAATCTAAAAATAAATAATGAAATTTATGAGTAAAATAGATCATTTTTAATAGGGTAAAATTACACTACTCTTAAAATTAATAATAAATCCCAAGAATAAATAATAAATCATATTACATATAACATAGGGTAAAATTAAATTATCTACTTAGAATTAACATTAAAACATAAAAATAAATGTAAAATTGTAAAAACAAAAAAATAATAAAAACAAGATTTAAGTCATACACTATAGTAACATATTATATATTTTTTTTCCATCAAAAAAAAATTTATATATATTTATATATTATTAAAGTTATAATTAATAAAAAGATTAAAAAGAAAACAGATAAAATGAAAGAAAAATCTAACTGTAAGTTCCATGCTATATTTATAATAATATATTTAATATAAAAGATCTCTTTATGGTTTATTTTAAAAGTTAAAAGGGTTTACTTGATCTATTTTTTAAAAATAAAGGGCCTACTTGATCCTATTAAAAAAGGAAAGGGGTATGGTTGAACAAAAAAAATGTTTAGGGGTTTAATTGATCTTCATCAACAAGTTGAGGGGCTAGAATGATCCTTTTCCCTAAAATCTTTAGACATTCAAGTAAGAATCTATCTTTCAAAACTGCAAATAGTGTTATCGATGGCATTTGACAGTTTGTAATATGATTAATTAATTAGAAGTATGCAGATCTTGATTTCGTTTTATTTTATTTGGTCAAAAATGCGTATATATTGACCCCAAATACTCAAAAAGTAACATAAAACAACTTTTACATTAGAGAGAAAAGCATAAAAGTCATAGGATTAGAATAAAAAAAAAAAAAAAAAAAACATGAGTTCCAAAAAAACATTTCAAACTACTTGATTCGAATCCTTACTTTTCACTGCTGGACATTCACCATGGGGAATGGAAAATTACAGATCTCCCACATCCCCTTGCAAGGCAATGATCTGATCGAAATCTGGGATTTTCGACGAAAACTGATGTTCATCCGACATCTAACCATCTTCTTCGGCTAAACAAAATCACAGTAACGTTATCACATGGATCTAATCATGTTTCACGTCATCAAGAGAGAGAGGGAATGGAGAACTTACTGCTCAGAATAAATCCTTGAAGCAAACTCTGAGCTCTCTCCGCTTGTTCTGGAGTGCCCGATATTTGGATTATCTTCTGTGTTCCATCTGAACTGTCGTCTATCAGTTTCACGGTTGCTCCGGATAGCTGCTTGGACAAATAGGATGTGAAAGAGGCGTGTATACATAAAGGATGGTTCATCAATATGTGGGAAGCTCTATATCACTCACCTCGCTGATCAAAGTAAGCTTTCTTGATTTTTTTGCGAGTTCAGCTGCTGCATGAGGGGGTATAGTAACTTCCAGCGTGCTTCTGGTGACCAGTGGTACGGAGATTCTAGCGAAAAACAGATGAAGAAAAAAGGCAGTGCAGATTAAAATTGCTTCTACAATGTGGATAATGAATTGGGATACACTATAGTCTATAACTACCTATTGAATACGCTGGGTTGATCTTCACGTTTCTCGCTCTCATTAGGCTTCACTGCCTCAACATTAGATTGCATTTGCCCCACATCCTAAAATTTTAGTTTAGCTTATCGAAGAACTAAGAATTCAACTAGAAAGAGATTTAACATGTGGGAAACGGATATGATTAATGGAACAGATGTAAAACCCGAAACCTTTGTTGGTGGCTCATGAGCAAAAAAGCTGGTGCAATTTGACTGACCTTTGCTTTCTGTGATGCTGAAGAAGTTATTGAACTCTGAGGAGTTGAAACTACAGGACCATTTCCAGCTTGGGTTTCCGTGGATGGAGGCACGTTGTTTCTAGAAGCTGACTCCAGTTCCACAGAACCATTAACAGGGCTAGGAGCAGAAATATGAGGAATCGGTTCATCCCTTTCAATAAACTCTCGATATATGTAACTTCGAACCCTTGACGTCACCTCCACCAGAGCCTCTCGAGCAGCTTTGATCTCCCCAACAATCTACAATCGAAGATGAGAATGGAAGACTTGTATCAGTTCCATCATTAAGCGATACTACAAAGATAACCTAAGGCATTCATAAATGTTTCTAGAAACAAAGCATCATCATCTTACATCCAAACACTACAAAAGAACATCTTACTTCTAGATTCTTACAAAATATATTAAAAAGCAAACCTGCACAATCTCATCACTTCCTGAAATGCCCCCAAGACGACGCTCTCTAGACAGGATTTCTACATTTGCACCGCCTATTTTACCCAGCTCAGATAAAGAACAAATTTCATCTGACTGTAGAAGTAAACGAGTGGTAATAATATTTTCTTTTTCTGGAACAAGATCAACAATCCGAGTTTGTATATGCAACAATGCTTCTTGGGCAGGAAACAACTCATCATCAGGACCCTAAAAGATAAACAAGTGAACTGGATATCATAAACGCAGGAAGTCTTGCAATTATATCAGACAAATCCGGCATGAAAAAAGAGGCTAATATGTAACACAACTTAAAGGCTCAGAAAAAAAGGGTTCGTGCAAATACAAACCATTTTCTACGTTCTTATCTATTTTGATAAGAAAGCACTTTTAGTTTCCACGAGCTCTATGAACACATTGATTAGTAATAGGGAGGCATACCTCTTCAGATGATATGATTATTATATGCTCATCTGATCCAGCAATGGGATCAGATACCTCAACATTGACACCTATTTCATTTTGAAGCAAATCAATAATCCCATCGGACTCCCCAACAACACTGTCAAGCTTATCAACAGGGCATAGTATGCGAAACACAAGATCCTCTCCGGAAAATGATTGACCATTGTCAGCTAAACTATGAGGTCCAGATTCAGGGGCAAACCCTGATGAGCGTGATGAATAGTCATTGTTCCTGGAACCAGCGGAATATCTTGATCCAAAACTAGGCCCTTCTGCTGATGATCGCCTAGGCGCGTGGAAATCATCATCAGCAGGGTAAAATCGATCAGGAGAATGTACTCGATTATTGAAATTGATTCTATCACGATGTTGGCTCTCCCTTAAGCGTGAGGAAATGATTGCTATAGCATGTTTTAAGGCGTTCCTATCACCTACCACCTGTAATAAGAACAATTTTTCATGCATTACTACTCAAATAAAAAATTAAAAAAATTGACAATAATTATTCAAATAGCAGAACTGCAACATGCCAGTATAGTTAAATTCACAACCTTTACACTTGAAGTCTGATATGCACTTAAAAAAGTATATATAGAACCTTTGAGAACCTCTCCCACAAATACACTTCATGCTCTGACAGGTGTGTAGATCAAATAAGAGAACAGTTAATTGGTGTTCCACATTTTTCCTAGAAAGAGAGTCATAAATAGAGGAAGCTTCACATGGCTCGACTGAGTGATGAAAATAAAAACACCTCGGCAAAAGCAATGCATAACGCAAAGCTTATAATCATAACTTAATCGATAAAACTTGGACTACAGATAGAGAAAAATTCAACTTATGCATCTAACGTTCATTTTCATGCAGACATCAAGTCCAATTAATGCTATCAGATTCAATAATCCATCAGTGATCTTGAAAAACTGAAGTCCATGAATATTTTAAAGATGAACTCATTGTCATAAATTATAGACTACTGCATGAGGGTAACGGTCCAGGTTTAACAAGCCAATCATGCTTGCAAAAACTTCACATTTAGGTCTTATCCATTCAAAGGTGGATGTTCAAACTCCATGGCAAATCTGTAACAGTCATATAAGTTGATGAATCATAAGTTCAGTTTGGTTTCTGAATTTGGAGTCAATAGACCTCCATTTCACAACTTAGCCAATGCAATCCTCAGAGATGATTATCTCTTCTCATGGGAACAAATACTCAAATCTCCAAAGATAAAGTGCAATCAAAACCTGAACAATCTCCTCAGACATGGCAACGCATCGAGGCAGGGTGTGATCTCTGGGTAAAATCCTAATATGAGTCTTAGTTTCCATCCTCATCTGCTCAATTATCTTTCCCCCTTTCCCCAGCAAACATCCCACGTGCATCCGCGAAACGACGAGCCTAGTTACAGCTCTGTTGCTATTACCACCTCCCCTGTTACCATATTCGTCATTATCATCCTCTCCAAACCCAGCATTATGCCCACAAGCGCCAGCATCAGTATCCAAAATCCTCTCATGTATCAAGAGCAACGCCTCCTGCGCAGGTGAGAAGGATGGCATTCTCCCCTCAGGATCCCTCCTCCTTGTGTCGGAGATCTCGATAATCCTCTCCTCATCCCCTTGCACCAGCTCGTGGACATTGATCCACGCCCCAGTGTGCTGCCTAATCGCCTTGATTATACTTCCGGATTTTCCAATCACACCACCCGCTTTCAAATCGTGGCACAAAATCCGGTAGCTTGTGGTCACCATCAAAGAAGGATCTTGCATTTTTCTTCCACCTCCTCCGCCACCGCCTCCGCCGCCGGAAGAGGAGCGTCGGTAACTCTGTGTAATATAGTGACCTCCTCCACCACCACCGCCACGGGAATTGTTGCTGTATCGCGGTTTGCTCCGCGAGTGTAGGGTTTCAGATTCATAGTCCTGGTCATAATAGTATCTCTTAGATCTCGATCTCTCCATTCTTCGATTCTTCACTTCCACAATAATATCCAAATTTGATGTTCAAAATACAATCCAGATTCAGTGCAGAAATCGCAAGCAGGGGAAATTAGGGTTTAGATTCAAAATCCAGCAATTCTCTTCAACTCCTATACCCACTAAAATTCGCTTTTGGCAAAGATTCACCATTTTTTGTCAAGTTTTGAGCTTGGTAGAGCAGAAGCCATGAATGAATCTGAACAATTGATCTGAAGTATGCGGATTTACTGCACTATATTTTTGCCTTTTTATCCGTATAAATTGTACAGTTAGTGCGTGTTCTGAGTGTAGAATTGTAGCCAGATGTGTGTGTACATGAGATTATTTTTTATACAAATACTAGTATGTAGTTATAAAGTTTCGCGTCAGCTACTGCATGTTGCTCCACACGGCGTCGTTTTGTGCCAGCTAATTCTCAAATTTCTCTATCAGCCAAATTCAATTACTATGATTTTAGAGTATTCGAAATTTCATATTTATCACTAATAATTTATACTAAAACATAATTAGATTTTGAAATATCAATTATGTTTAATATTTATGTTAGATTAATAAATTTAATTTAAAAATCTAATGCATCACACAGTTTACAACCATCATTTGAATTTTATATCATTCCAATGATATTTCAATAAATGATAAAATAATTTAAACCAATAACTAAGTAGCATTTAATGATTGTGACCAATAATTTGTCTACCTCAATCGAGGATTGCTGGTGTGTTTCTCTTCTTTATATAGAATCACATATTACAGATATTGTCAATTATATAATGTATGCCTAATTTTTAAAAAATAAATCACAAGAGATATGTACAATAATTAAGAATATTTTTCTAAATAATTTACTGTATCCTAACAATAATCAATTATTCATATTCAATTCCAATGGGGGTTTGATTGTGGAGGTTCATAAGTTAAAGTTATTACATCATTGAAAAGTTGTAAAGTAATGAATACTAAAAAAAATAGGGCTCTTAAACATAGATAGATGGATTTGTGAATGAAAGCCCAAATTTAACATTCCTATTAGTCCGGCCCACTTTATTTTTATATTAAAAGCCCATTTTATCTTTTAATATTATCGTCCATATTTCTTTTCCAAAAATGATCGTAAAAAAAAAAAGAAAATAAGTTTGTAATTAACAGATAAGCTGGAGGTCTCTGCAAGCTGCAATGGCGCTTCTTTCAGCAACCTTCAGCATCTCGTCGTCTCTCTATTCTTTACCCGTAAGCATGTTTTGTTTTGAATTATCAGTGTATGTATACTCATATTTTTTGCCGATATGTTCGCAGAGGTTTGAAGTACAAGCAGGAAATAGGCGATTAAATTGTGTTATAAGGTCACAGGTTGGATATAACTATGTTCGTATTTTGTTAAAATTTCAAAATAATAAAAAAATTTGAGTATTTATGTTTTTTTCTCCTTTTGGATTAACTTTTTTTGATTTGATCGGTAGGATGGTTCTAACTCACGTAATTCAGGGCGAAGTTTTAGGAAAGTGTGGAGGAGGAGGAAATTGGTATGTTGGTAAACCCTAAAATATTAGAAGTATGTTGTATTATGATCATTTGGGGCTCTAATTCTGGAACTTCGAAATTTAATTGAGAATTCTTATTGAGGATAACAATGCTGGTTAATTTTTTGAGTTCGTTTGGGTGATAATTTGGGATTTGGATGCATTGTTGCTATTGTGCTTATGAATTGATTGAGAATTCTGGTTTGTGTGATAAGAATGATTTATTGGTTTTAAGGATTACAATGTTTGTTAATTTGTTGAGTTTTCTTATGTGATACTTTCGGATTTGGATTGTGCCTGGTAGATTTTGTAGTTATGACACAAAATTATCATTTTGCACCATTAAAACCCAACAACAGCTACTCTGCACAACGGAGGATCCAAATCTGTTGATTCTGCATTCAATTATTTCCATAGTATATTAGGAAATTAATATGTTGTCAACTTATCTTTTAAGCATTGTTTTGCTTTACCTTGTTTTTTCTATTGAAATTCTGATGTTCTTATCAGCTCTGATCTTACATATTCGTGTATGTGTCATCTGTTGTCAGTCCAAAAAAGATGACATGATGGACTACGCGATGGTAAGAGTGCCATTTCTTGAGGAACAGGTGAGGAAGATAAGGGAGACAGGAGAGATTATGTCTATGGACATAGAGAGACTATTGTTGTCTGAAAATAATAGATTTGATTTCGTGAATGAAGTAGCAGCAGAGGCAAAGCGTTATGTAGAGAACAACCGTGATGAATATGGTGCGAAGAAAGCTATCCACCATGTCCTCAGCAACCGAATGAATGATTCTGGAATTTATCGTCCTGAAGCATACATGGAAGATGATCCTTTTAAACCTGGTCCTGGATACCTAAGACAAGAACTTTATGACAAATAGTATGTCTCGTTTCGTTTCCTTACATTCAATTAGATGCCTAAAATGTGTATTGTGAGAGAAAGATAATCCTTGTTATTGGACAACTCGGCTCTTTCCTCTGTGTAGGTTTAGGAGAGACAGGAGGCTATGCCAATGAGCGCTAGGCATATTGTAACTTGACTGATAATATATTTTGTTAAACGTGATTATGTTGTAGATATTTCACGTTCTTATCGAATGACACTGTAATGTTAGACAGGTTATGATACAAAATAAATTCAAATCAGAGGTATTTTATCCAAACTTATTTATGTGAGATGGTTTTACACATCCAATGCTTGAATTTTGCCAGTTGAGAATTTTTTTAAACGTTGCCATCTAAGTGTACGAAGGATAACCCGCCCAGAAGCTACCCAGTGACCTAACAGTCATCGTTTTACGCGTGCTTCAACTTTTTCAACAGGTGGCATCTGAAGGGATAGCAAGTTTGATAAGCTTTTAACAGTTTATCATGAGTTCCACGTATCTAAGCTACAAAGAATGTTGACTTACTGTGCATCAAGGGACATTATTCGTGTGGAAGAAACGACCCACTCACAAGATAACGTCACCATTAACATTCTTTATCTGAGGTATGAACTTCCCTCTCTCTCCTTACCAAACAGATATTTATCAATGCCTATCTCTAGATATGTCCTATTTATATTATTGAGTGGTCGAAATTATTCTTGTACGGATTTTTATCGTTTTATGGTTTGACAGATGAATTGATTATCAATTAGAAAGATAAAATTATCGATTCAGAATTTGAAAAATGAAAGTCATTAAGTCCTGTTAGTTTAATACCCTCTCATCTTGCAATTTATAACTTTACTAGCTACTAGTATGATCATGTGATTATAAAATTGTACTTAAATAATTGGAATAACAGTATCAAATGTGATATTAGATTTTTTTAAATCTTTACTTTAAAGATTTTATCTTTCAAACTTTGCATCAATTGTTTTTATCTGTTTTTTGCTTGGTATTGACTATTGAGACTTGATCATAATTCATAGGTAGTTATATACTGTATCTTTCTGTCAAAATTTGGTCTAAAATCACTGAGGAATAATTCTACGAACCTTGGTTAGAAAGTCATTACAGAAAGTTTGTGATAAAGATGGCTCATGGCATTCCATGTTTGAATTTGATGATAACTGTTTCCCATTAATTTCGAAGTGGAGTCGACTAGAAATACATGTTGAATAGTGAATATCCACTTCTACTTTGTGAAAAGGATGGTATTGTTTTCATTCTTACCAGCTGTTATATTCTTGGACTATATTACATTTACTATTTAAATGAAAAACTGAGGAAAATACTTCTGCATGTTTATAATTTGTTTCATGTTATTCACTGCATGCTTGTCTGTAAAACATAAGACGCGTTTTGTAGGAAAATCGTCACAGTTTTTCAGAAAGTGGCTTTATCAGTCTGAAATCTGATTCATATAAACATGTACTTAATGGATTTTGGGCTAGTGGCTGGGGCTACACTTCATATCCTTGGATTTCAACTTCATTGTTGCATTATTTCACTCACTAACCACACATATGCACTTATCCTTATAGAGACATGTATAGGAAGAGAAATGACATTTTGATTTTGTGGAATCATCGTATAACTCGATTACATATAGACTATAAACGTGGACTTCTACGAGGTTTACAGTAAAATCTTTATAAATTAAGGGAGTGTTTGGTTCGCATTGAATTAAAAATATTCAATGGGCCTTAAAATTACTAAAAGCAAGGGAATTTTACACATTAATTGCACTTAAGCAGGCTTAATTTCCTTCTCAGTAACTACAATACTATAACTTCTCAGTAACTACAGTATGTAAACTGTAAAGTATAGGGTTTTAATTAATTTATGTCTACAGTATGTAACTCATGATCCACCAGCAGAGCTCGTGGTGACTTTCATATGTTGGAATTTTAAATCTGGTTGCACTAATGCTAATACTAGAAAAATATGATTACAAAACAGATTTTCGATTCTAAAAGTTGTTACATAGTGGTTTTTCAAATAACTTTAGACCAAACAAATTAGTGGACAATTTCATGATCTGATAGGTTAAGAACAGAAAAACCCATAAATGGCATATTCATGCACTTATTACAACATACCATATGATCACAACAGGTTTTTGGGTTATTTATTATTATTTTTGAATGGATAGGTCATAGGATTGATTGATTCAACTCAAGTGGGATTAATTTGAGTCAATAATAATATAATAATTTAACTACTAATGATTTTGCCAATGTTTTCTATTTAAACAGTGCTAAATCTGTGCTTTAGAACCATCCATGCAAATTTTGTTACATTTATTTTAATCCCTACATTATTTCTATTTTTCGTAATGTGGTGCTGACTTTTGAGTACGTGACCTTATGATAAGGTAATAATTATAAAAAATAAAATAAATAAAACGATTCTGCCCTCCAAACATAACGAAGATTTGCATATTTTGTTTTTGGGGCAATTAGGGCAACTTGAGTTCGATTAGTTCTTTTATATTAATTCTTTTTTAGATCGAAACTAATTTGATCTCACAACAAATCTAATGTGTTCTATAGTTTTAATAAACTCCACGACTATCAATAAACAATCAACCCAATCCACAAAAAATATACTCCATGATTCACCCAACTCGACTCAACTGAGCAACTTTACATTAATATCTCCAATTATTTGTGATAATGTATAGATATGGTAAAAACATTACAAATAGTCAACATGTCACCTTGTAGTAGAAGAATCTATGCTAATTATACAAACTCATATAGTAAATATTAATAATTCCAAAAAAAATTATTTATCTCTCAAGCCTTTGAGTAGAAGGCCACATAAGGTGAGTTAATTAGGGGACTTTGATGCCAACTCCTCCTTTCTTCCCTCCTCTTGGATCATGCTTCGGATTTGGCCCCGTATCGTAGTCTAATAACTCTTCGAATCTCATGAGCTTTCTTGAATTCACCACGACTACTACCTGAAAAACACGATTTTTTTTTGGGTTAAATAAATCAAATCTTGAGGATATATAGTTTCCAACATTAATAGTTGATGTTGTTGAATTGGAGAGTTGAACTATGATCATGTCTATTTTATCATTTTTTTTCATCTCATGTTATTACACAACAATTGACTATAGTCTATAGTTATCCTACCAAGTATACAATCCAATATACTAGTGTTTATATTCGAATAGCAATCACTAAAATTACCTTGTCAAAGAATTTGATGGGGCTCGTTGCAACTTCTGAAGCCTTCACTTCGCCTAAAGCACGAGTGATGTTATCACAATCAAGATTTTGTTTATCCGATGTGTAAAAAAAAAAAAAAAAGCATAAGGATTGGGGATATTAGATATTACCTGCTGATAGGCACATGAGGAGCAAGAAGACAATTACTACAGAACCCTTCATTCTTGGATTCATAGAATATTAGAAATTAATTAACTAGTTAGATTCAAAAGTATGTGTTTAAAGATTTAGGAGGGAAGGAAGGTGTTCTTTTATAAGCAGAAGTGGCCATGAAAGGTGTTTGGTTCTAGTGCATTAACCCACCCCTCCCCACCCAACCCAACCCAATGGACTGATACAATAATGATGAAATGCATTACTAAAATGTAAGTCAACTTCAGGATATGCATGTTACATCAGATATATATACACACACATGTGTGTATGCATGTGACACCCAACTTAGTTGAGACTTGAGAGGTCCCCCTTTGCATGGCTCAAATCACTTGGACATTCTTTTAGTTTTTTTTTTTTTTTTTTTACTCTTCACTTCTGAAAACTCCACTTTAATTACATAAGTCAATCTGCTTTTGTGCCATTTTTTGTTTTCTTTCTTATATTCCACCAAGTGACAAATAGTCATTTTACCAAACTTATAAACTATATACCTAGCTATAGTATATTTATATATGCCCCCAAGTTGACAAATAGTCATTTTACCAAACTTATAAACTATATACCTAGCTATAGTATATTTATATATGCCCCCAAGTTAAATTGTTTCTTTTCAATGGTTAAGATGACTAAATTAATGTGAATGATAAAAAAAAAAGAGTAATTGTGGATAAACATAATAAGGTCGAAACAAATATATGTTAGAATCTTAGCTCTTTATAATTCTGAACAAGATTGAGGGCCATTAATTAATATAATTATGCTATTCGAAGGTTATTCTCCTTATTATTAGATTTATTTATATTTAATTATGAATTTATTTTTCTTAGATTATGAGATTTATTTGTTAATTTATAACGATAATAATAATTGATATCCTCGCATCTCATCTTTGGTCAATTATTGATAAATAAATTTTCGAAGGAGACAGAATTGGACAATGGCCTAACCATCAACATTATCACGTATATAAGTAAGCACTACCGAAAAGGATGATAATAATTATATAAATAAACAAATTTGAGGATTTCTATTTCACTTAATTTATCTTTGATTTTGGGGTGAAATAGATTTCCAAATTCGAACTTGTGTAATATAAAAACAAAAATATAAGAAAATATATAAGACAAAAATGAAGTGTTAGTTATTTTTGGGTATAATTAGCATATATTGAAAAACAAGGGACTTGATTGTAAATAACCGATAATAAAATTCAGATTCTCAGAACATTGAATTGACATCATCATATCAGATCCAAAGACTCGGCGTTACTGAGTCCACTCTGTCTAACTCGAAATTTAACAGTTAGTAGCATAATCAAGATCTGACTTTCGGTTTTCTTCTCTTCTAATCGTGGTTTCAAATCAAGGTGTGGAAATTAGGGCAGGAATTAACTTCATTTTTTTTATATTTATGTTGTTGAAATTCTTTTAGTTGAGCTATTTATGCTGTTTAAATTGTCATTTTTGAGATTCATATGATGAATTATACTGTGCACGCCAGGTGTTTGATGATATGCTTGTCTAGATTTTTTTTTTTTTTTTTGTGGAAGAATGACCTATGTTATAATCTCACTTTTCTTTGTAATCTTGGTCTAACATTCTACTTGTAATAACGAATCTGTAGTTTGACATTGCTGTCTGTCATATCCCAGATGGAAAGTGTAGAGAATGCAACTGCAAGTACTAAATCTACATCTTCATCAGCTTCTTCCCACCTATGGAGTCAATGGCAGCTGCTAGATTCCATTCTGCCTACAGGTGGCTTTGCTCACTCTCTTGGTCTCGAGGCTGCAATGCAAGCTCGGCTCGTCGTTTCGCCTGCCGATTTACGTGCCTTCGTGATCCACGTCTTAGACAACACTGGAAGCCTGCTCCTTCCCTTCGTGCACGCTGCTACAATAACCCCGGATTCACAGACATGGCATGATCTTGATCTGTTGTTGAATGCTCTGCTGACGAATGAAGTTGCGCGTAAGGCGTCAATGGCTCAAGGTTCTGCACTCATGAGAGTAGCTGCTTCGGTGTTTGCTGAAATTCCAGCTCTCAAGACAATGAGAAGTGAAGCATTGGCCAGTGGCGACGCTTCTTTCCACCATGCCCCCGTTTTTGGGCTTGTTTGTGGGAAACTTGGATTCGACGCTGAGCATACTCAAAGAGCCTACATGTTTGTGACCATGAGAGACCTTATATCCGCTGCAACGAGGCTGAACTTGGTAGGACCATTAGGTGCAGCTATGTTGCAGCACGAGGTTGCCACGATAGCTGAGGAGTTGTCGAAGAAGTGGATGAACAGAGGCGTTGATAAAGCTTGCCAGACATGCCCCTTGCTTGATACAGTGCAGGGATGCCATGGCTACTTGTTTTCCAGATTGTTTTGCTCTTGAAACCACACAGTTGGCTTTGAGGTTGCCAACTTCTCTGTTTTCCCTGATTTTATAGTAATATTCATCTCAGTATTTCGTCTGATTTCATTAATATTCATCAGAGAAGTATACAGCATATTGCATGTTTTGTGTCGAAAGACACTAAAATTGTATTCAGAAAGGCCTCATCCCTAGAGTTGATGGCATTTATACATAAAATTTGTAGAAGACAAATCTACAAGTAGTCAAAACTAAAAAGTATTCTTCTCAAAAGCAGCTTATCAAATGCAACTCATCATTCAGAGACAACTCTGGAGAAAATGCACGTAATAATTTCTTCCCCATTGGTAGAGCCTTTTTTTTTTATAATACCAATAGATTACACATAACTGAAAACCGCTTGGTATAAATTTCAAGATTGAATGGTAATTCCACGATTGAAATCAATGAAATGGTAATAGGTATCATGGAGAATGTCAATCACAATGGGAATGGGAATGGGAATATGTCTTCATTCTCACCGCGCTCTCTCATTACACCCAACCAAACAGCTCGAGTAAGTAATAATATAACTTCTCTCTCTCACACTCACATTCTCAATTAGTTACAGCTTAAAGAGTAATTAACAAGTCATAGAATTCTCTCTCTTACTGAAGAGTGTGAAATGTGAATTAATATGGTCAAGAGGTAATCCAACCCATGCAAGGCAGATAAATATGTGACATTCTAGATAGCAATCCAACTTGGAAGAAGTGCACATCAAATATAAAAAATGCAGAACCAAACTAAAGTCAGAAGATCCATAATTATTATTAAGTAAAAGACATCAGTTGCCACTAGTCAACAAGTCCAATAAATCTTGACACTAGAAAAGCAAACATAAAGTAGCATTAACCCACTGTCTTGCATTCTCATAAACTACAGCAATCATAATCACTGTCTAAAGAATGCTAAACAGTCGTCATTTTTTCTATGGATTGAGCAGCCATAGCCGTGAGTCTAGCCCGGCCACCGGTAGGTTGGCAGAGCACCGTCTGACATTTGCCACACACGACAGCAGTCTGAGAATGGCTGAAAACGGTTGTTCTGGGCAAATACATAATGAAACAACAGTAATCATTACTTTCTTTCAATTACTAATTCACTCACTTTTAAGAATGGATAAAATTTAATCAGATCTTATTCATTACAACTTACATGTTCAAGCAGCCTTGACATTTGACATCCTGCAAACAACCAATAACCAGTCATCTTGAAATCTATTCGAGACAATTAAATCATTAAGACCTCATGCAAAGCAATTAAATCTAATTACCTAAATAAATACTCATGTCTATTTAACACATGTTTTTACAGAAAATTTTGGAACACAAATAAATAAGTGCATTTCGTAATACTATAGGACTAGATAAATGGGACGAAGAGAGAGTATATAAGTTGGTTAGGGTTTATTCTATTCAAAACTCACCATAAATTAAATATTCTTTAATCTGTAAGTAGGTGGAATTTATCGCATTCATATCAAGTCTACAAAACAGAGTATAAAAGAGACCCTCTCACAAAACTGGTTCCCTGTCAAACTATATATACATATTTTATTATTTTTATTTTTTGTCTGCTTGCTTGGCCGTACGTATATGCTAATGGTGGAAAGCAAAAGGAAAATAGTTTAAAATAAATAAATACATGGATGATTAATGCAATACCACGAAGAAAGAGTTGGGAGAAGGGATAAGGCGTTTAAGCTTGTGCTTCCTCTTCTCAATCTCCGCCGGTGGGTTGAGCAAATCGCAATCATTTGAAAGAGCCTGTTTGCAATTATCAACAAACTGTAAAATCAATTGCATCCACTACAACAACAGAATTCCTTTACAACTTTACCATTTTCAATTTGATCCGGCGAAAACAACAGGAGAGCAAGCAGCGATGTAAAAACCCTAGGGGGAGATGAGATTAATCCAAGGATCAAGGGTTTCAGCCCATTTATACCTTTTTATTTCAAGATCTTTTTTTTTTATTAATTAATCTTCTTTGAAAACAAATTATTCTAAATAAATTGATATATACCGTGACCCCTTGTTAAGAATTTGTCTAAATTTTATAGACCAATACCGCTCGAGATTTAAAGAGCTAAGGTACTCGAGCATACGCATTTATGCGAGAATAAGAAAGTTTTAATGTGGAATTTTTTTTTTTCTATTATTCGTTTGTCTCGACACTTAATGAACGATAAAAAAAAAATTAAAAAGAAAATCATCCAACACGATACCTTTATAATTTATTTTAATTTCTAAAATTTCATTTAAATATATGTAACTAGTACACACAATAATATATATATATATATATATATATATATATTCTAAAGGATTAAATTACTCTAAATAAATTAATAAAGTTAGTAAAAGTATAGTATATTTTCTTTATTTACATGAAAAAAAATAAAATTTTTTAGAAGTTAATAAAGGAGTACAAGTATATATTTTATGTATTTACATAAACCTCGCATACAATTATTCGAAACAGATAAAAGTAATATAGTTGGCTTCACATAAGCCAAACATCATGCATTCATTCTCTACAAATCCTTCAATAGACAACATAATGCATTCATGATTCCGTTCCGTTGATGAGAGGGAACAAAAAAGTTTAATTCTAAGAGCATACCTGATGTCTTAGATAAAGTAAAATATAATTATAAATATGATTAGGTTAAATCTCTAATTCACATTAAATATATAGGTATTCATGTTATTTTGATATCTTTTTAATTTTTAAAAAATATATTTTTGTTAATAGTCAAATTAAATACATGTCAAATGGGATAGTTTTTTAAACTACGGGGTTTATTTGGTATTTGAACAAATCTCGAGGGTTGTATTAGTAATTTACCCAATTTTATATTATTTTATAAGAAAAAATAAAATTATTAAATCCTAAATAGAGTAATATTTTTAAAAATCTCTGAGATGTGTTAATGTATGATTATTATACAATTAAAATATTTATTAATAATTAAAGTATGATGAATGATGTCTTAAATGATTTTAGGATTATAACATAATAATAATTCATTACAAATATACTTTAACTAAATTAAACGAGTCAAATGCACTTACAATCTCATAATTTTTTTGCCAAATTCGATTTTTGTCCTAAATTACTTAAAATTTTTATTCAAACCCGTAGTTATCTCAAAATTTTAAATTTTATCTCAAAACTAATTTTTTGTCGTAAATCATTTCATAAATTGAAAAAAAATTCAAGTGTGCAAAAACCTTTAGGAGTTATGAGATGATTTGCGACAACAAAATTAGTTTGAGATGAAATCTAAAATTTTAAGATAGCTACATAACAAAATCGAAAATTATAAATAATTTGGAACGAAAATCGAATTTGATATAGCTATGAGAGTGTATTTAAATCATTATATTTAGCATATTATAATAATAAATCTTTCGTCCCATAAACCGACCCTCATGAGAGTGATCATATTTTTTATTGTATTACAGTGATCACATTTTTGGGTGATTTTGGATGCATCCCAATATTTATAAGTATAAAATGAGATTAGTGGGTGTTTTAAAAAAAAACAATTATATTATTTTATTTTATAGTAGATATTTCATTAAAGACAAACACTAGGTTGGAACTGTCTTATTTTTTTAATCTGTATGATCGGATTTTATATTATTAAACACGTATCAGTAAATTAAGGCAAAAGCACGGGTCAAATCACAATTAATGATCCCTTATTTTTCTCTTACCACTTTCTTTCGCCAATTTAATAATTCTTTTTTTTCTCCCTTCATTTTCTCTCTCCACACCATCGTCATCTGTGTCTGTTTGCTGCAGCGCCATACACTGCTGTTCTTTTTCCATCCTCTTCTCAGCCGCCCACAACCATCGGAAGCGTTGCTCCTCCGCCGGCAGTCGCGGAGAGGGTAGCAGAAGGCGTCCAGCCTTTTTCTGTATTTTAAAGGCTGGATCAGTGGTGTGTTATTCCGGTCGGAGGCGGGCTTGCGGCGGGTCCTGCAGCGGCGGCGGGGGGTTGGATGCCATTTGATTCTTCTGGAAGAAGTTAAAATACGACGGCTCCACCGTGGTGGGTATGTACAGAGCAGTGCCCGTGTTTTGGGGAGTTTTGCTCTTCATCAAATATTGGGATTACGATTAATTTAAATTCAACAGAAGCCCTTATATATATTGAGATGGGGGAGAGTGTGTGATTATCATTGTCTGTTGTATCTAGGTTTGTGTGTTTTATGCTTTACTCCTTCCATCCCAATAAGTATTTTACGTATTGGGTGTGCGGAGTTTAAGAAAATTTTGTATTTTTATGTATAAAGTAAGAAAGAGAATATATATTTTAGTTGATTTAATGAAAAAAGTGTGTAAAATTTTGAAAAATGTGTGTAAAGTTATTGAGAGATATAAAAAAGTACTAAGTATTATATTGAGATGTGTGTAAAAAGTATGTATTATTGTAATGTATTTTTACCAAATTTAGTAAAAGTAAAGTGTGAAATACTTTGAGGGACAGATGAAAAAATAAAGTGTGAAATACTTTGGGGGACGGAGGGAGTAAATGTTTCTTTGTATTCTCCACCTTGGTTGTATTTCCATTTATTTATAAATAATAAATTGATAGTGAATTCAAGTTGATCTTGTAGAAATCTTTAGTACAGTGGTTGTAATAAATATTGTTCTATTGTTAATGGTTTAAGTTATTATTATTTTATTTATTGGGTTATTATTTTTAATAATTTGGGTTACTTTTTAATTTTATATTCATATTTCAGAAAATAAATATTGATCAAATATTTTTTAGATTACTTTTTCATATTAATTAAATTACTCTTTTCTTATTAATTGGGTTACTCTATATAATAATATTTTTTTTTTAAAGATTAAGTTACTATTTAATTTGAGTATTTGGTCAACGTCTTTTAGGTTACTCTTTCATATTCATTAGGTTACTCTTTATAATAGTAATAAATTATTTTGGAAAAGATTAAGTATTTTTGGGTTACTCTTTCATATTCATTATGTCACTGTTTCTTATTAATTGGGTTACTCTTTATAATAATATATTATTTTGAAAAAGATTAAGTTACTATCTAAAAATAAATAATGTATTGGAAACAAATAAAATTGTATGCAATCGGTAATAGATTACTTTATAAAAATAATTAGATTACTATTTTGAATTAATTGGGTTACTCTTTTAAATTAATTTAATTAATACTATATACTCCCTCCGTCCCGTCCTTATAGTTACGTTTTCTTTTTGCACGTGGATTAATGAGTATAGTATTTTAATGTGTATTGAGGTGAGATAAATAATATTTTAATGTAAAGTGGGTAGGTGTATTAGTGTGATGTGTGGGGTTATGGAGAGAGAAAAAGTTAATTTGTGTGGGTCTCATATGCTAAAAAATGAAACGTAATCATTGGGGTGGGACGCCCAAAATGGTAATGCGTAACTATTAGGACGGGACGGAGGGAGTACTAAAAAAGTAGAATAATTGCGCAACCCATATGATACGATTTGTTCTTAAAAAAAAAGTTCAATCTCATTTCTTGAATAAAAGTTGGGGAGAAAGATACCAAAAAGAAATTAAAGTCTGAAAGAATCCGAGAACAGACTCTTCAGCTTCAAATCAATAACTATACAAGAAAATCTAAGACGCAATTGCGCACGCTTTTTAGACTGCTAAAAAGTTCAAAAAAAATGGAACATAGAGAAAGAAATCAAAAGGATAAAATAAGGATGTAGAATGCCAAGTATCACCACAACTCTCTTCGTCATATTCCTAATAGAAAATGTAGGAGGGAGGACTGATTGTAGAGATGAAAAGAGAAAATTGAAGAGAGGGACCAGCTTGATTTTTATCTTCAGTAATGACTATAGATCCAGCGGAGACTATAGATCCGACGGTCCAGGGCGGTGGTGATTGTTGCAAGGCAGCGGCGTGATTCACAATCTCCGACGGACCAGCAATTCCAATAGTGGAGCTCGACTGTCTCATGGCTAATCAGCCATGAGCGTCGGAGATGGATAAAAGAAGGAAGAAGTTCTTTTACCTGAAAGGAAATGGAAGATAGTCGTTACTTGCAGAGAGAGAAATTGGACTTCTTTATTTGGAAGAGAGAGAAAACAGTGGACTTATTTATCTGGGAGAGAGAGAGAGCAGTGCACGTAATTTGAGGATATTATGTGGATGTACTCCCTCTGTCCCATATTTATTTTCGTAGTTACTGTAGACACGGAGTTTAAGAAAAGTTGATTTTTGATCAACTTTATTAACTTTTGAAGGGTATTGTGGTATTTTTAAGTAATAAATAAATCATAAAGTATGTTATGTGTGTTAGGTGAGAGTGATATTTTTGAAATTAAAGTAACTTTTGAGGTTGTTGGTTAGTGTGAAGTTTACTTTTTTGGGTGTGAAGATAAATGTGGGACGGACGAAAACGAAAAGTGTAAAGATAAATGTGGGATGAAGGGAGTAGATATTTAGGGAAGGAGATGAGATCCAGAAATAACCCACCAATCCGCGAGATTTGATTTTGGGATCCGGTTCCATGAAATATTCATGAGACTGGTTCCACCCTAATGGTTCTCTTCATTAAAAATTAATTTAATGATTAAGATCGTCCAAATATACCGTTATACCAAATACGGAGTACATCGCAGTTGGACTCCATATTTTATTATATTGTATGGATATGTTAAAAGTTTAGATAAATATATTACATTTTAGGATTTGTTTTATTAGCCATAATTTATGAATGATAAATATCATGATTTATTCAAACCATAAATATCATAAATATATATAATATATATTACTCCCTCAATCCCATTAAAGTTGGTATAATTTTTTTTGGGCACGGATATTAAGGAATATAATAATTTAATGTAAAGTGAAGTAACGTGAAGTGAGAGAAATAATATTTGATGTGTAGTGTGTAGTTGTATTAGAGGTGATATGTAGGGCCCATGAGAGTAGATTAATTGTTTTTATGTGGGTCTCATGTATTAAAAATGAAATGTGTCAACTTTAGTGGGACAAACCAAAAAGGAAAGTGTGTCAAACTTCTTCTATGGGACGAAGGGAGTACTAAATGTATATATAAGAATTTAAAATAATTAATAAAAATTTAGAATTGTTATCTGTAAAGGTATTAATATGGAAGAACATATCAACAAATACTAAAACCACAAAATGGAATAATAATAATAATATCAACCAACATAATAATATTATATTATATAATAAGCTGAGGTATTAATTTTTTTAATCATATTAAAAATACAACCATATAAATATTAAATTCATGTGACATTACACTGAACTATTTACTTAAAATTTGGACGAAGTTTCTCGAACTAAATCATTATTTCATAATCATAAATATAATTTTTATATATTATCTATACAATATATCTTCTTCTATGCACATCTCTTATAATATTTTAATTAAATTCATTGCCTTATTAAGGTTCTAAAATAATTCGTCTTAAGATTCTTAACCCACTTCAAAATTATTATTAATAAATAAACTAATTAATTAAAAGTCCAGGCAATCTGCACGCTTTGCCTTGATTTACGGCTTAGATCAACCCAGGATTCAAAATAATCCCATTGGTCTGCACGTCCAGGCTGAATTGTGATTGGTCCACGTCATCAGCAGTGACACGATAACCTCTGGTGTTGGTCCACGTAGGCGCCAATGACTCGAAGTTTCGAGTCCTAACTAGGAAGAGAGTTTAATGAATCTGTGTTGATTCATACTCGAATGCTGATTGGTCCACGTCATCACTTGTGACGGGTGTACCCTGCACCCTCGATGTTATATATATCTCTCTCATCACCCGATCTTCCTTCACATCACCTTCAAAACTAGAAAAAAGAACTTAAAACAAGTGGGGAAGGCGTATAGTTTTACCGATTGTTATTGTTGAGCTTAGCAGCAATGGCTGGTGCGTGGAAGGGACGCGCATCTACGATCTTATTCGGGATCGTTATGATCGGTAAGCGTCGGATTTTATTCTTTTCATAGCAGTCTTGAAATCGTAGATTCAATGCCAGCTTTTTTTCTTCTTGTGAAGTAGTTTCATCTTGTTGTGTCGTCCGAGAATGAACGAGTTTTGTGAAAATAGCTTCAGCTTAATTTTTAGCGTTTGTGACATGCGATGCTTGATTTATTTCATGTTCATTTGTAGAAATAGAATGCTTTGCCAATTTATGCCGTATTATCACCTAGGGTGTAATATCTTTCTAGGAACGGTTATGGCTGGAACCTTTGGTGTTTATGGTGTTGTGATGCGTGATTGTTTACTTTTCTTCTTTCATTGTTATCTTCTTAAAACAAGATCCGAGCTTCTTTAGTGCGAGTTTGTTTCAGATCTGCGATTTTCACAATGATTTTAAGAAAAAGTAGTTTTGTTTTTTGGATGGGTTGCTGTGATGTTTGAAATGGTGGGATTGGACTGGGGTTTATGGCGTGATCTCTTTATAATGTGGTGTTATATTCTTTGAAACAGGGAGCTTATTTGCATTTTCCATAGCCAAAGAGGAGGCTACAAAAATTGGAACAGTAATTGGGATAGACCTTGGTACAACTTATTCATGTGTTGGAGTTTACAAAAATGGTCATGTTGAAATTATAGCAAATGATCAAGGTAACCGTATCACCCCATCATGGGTATCATTCACCGACAGTGAGAGGTTGATTGGTGAGGCTGCAAAGAATTTGGCAGCTGTTAATCCGGAGAGAACCATCTTTGATGTCAAGAGACTCATTGGGAGAAAGTAATTTCTCGTTCTTTTACATTGACTGCAGCTGTAATTATCAGGTTGAATCAGGTTGAATCTATGTAATGACTCATCAACTTATTTTGCCAAACAGGTTTGAGGATAAAGAAGTTCAAAAGGACATGAAGCTTGTTCCTTACAAGATTGTGAATAAGGATGGTAAACCTTACATCGAGGTCAACATTAAGGACGGTGAGAAGAAGGTGTTCAGTCCTGAGGAAATTAGTGCAATGATTCTGACAAAGATGAAGGAGACTGCTGAGGCTTACCTTGGAAAGACAATTAAGGACGCTGTTGTCACTGTACCAGGTAACTTTTTAACCTAGATTTTTCAAGAATCTGGATATGGTTTCTTTAATATTAACATTATTGCAACTTGTTTGTTGCAGCTTACTTCAATGATGCTCAGAGGCAGGCTACCAAAGATGCTGGCACTATTGCTGGACTGAATGTTGTGAGAATTATCAATGAACCAACTGCTGCAGCAATTGCTTACGGGTTGGACAAGAAAGGTGGTGAAAAGAACATCCTTGTCTTTGACCTTGGTGGTGGAACATTCGATGTCAGTATCTTGACTATTGACAATGGTGTTTTTGAGGTTCTTGCCACTAATGGAGACACTCACTTGGGAGGTAAGGATTGTTCTCTTTCTAGTTTTAAGTCAGCTATCATTGAAGCATAAACCTTTGATTTTGGGATCCTGATTAAAATACTGTCGAGCTTTCCGTTTATATCTTGGCTTGCTGTTCGTTGTTTCAGTACTTATATATAGAATTATATAACCATTTTCTATGCTGGAATAGATTATGCCCTATATTGCATTTTCTCTCTCATTGTTTCAATATATTTGCCAACGGAAGAGAAGTATGAATAAAGTTTTTTTAGATGATCTCGTTGGTGTAGCTCAGCATACTTATTTGTCTCCGCAGGTGAGGATTTTGATCAAAGAATCATGGAATACTTCATCAAATTGATCAAGAAGAAGCACGGAAAGGACATCAGCAAGGATAACAGGGCTCTTGGAAAATTGAGGAGGGAATGTGAGCGTGCAAAGAGATCTTTGAGTAGTCAGCACCAGGTCCGAGTGGAGATCGAGTCCCTCTTCGATGGTGTAGATTTCTCTGAACCTCTTACCAGAGCTCGTTTCGAAGAATTGAACAATGATTTGTTCAGAAAGACCATGGGCCCTGTTAAGAAGGCCATGGACGATGCTGGTTTGGAAAAACGCCAGATCGACGAAATTGTCCTTGTTGGTGGAAGCACCAGGATTCCTAAGATTCAACAGCTTTTGAAGGATTATTTTGATGGCAAGGAACCTAACAAGGGTGTAAACCCTGATGAGGCTGTTGCTTATGGTGCCGCAGTCCAAGGAGGAATCCTCAGTGGAGAGGGAGGTGATGAAACCAAAGGTAATACTCCTTTTTATCCAGTTTATTTATTTATATAATCTTTTCTAAGCTGAAGAGTTGCAACTAATTCAAATACGATTCTTTATCAGATATTCTTCTCTTGGATGTTGCTCCATTGACCCTTGGTATTGAAACTGTTGGAGGAGTGATGACCAAGTTGATTCCCAGAAACACTGTTATCCCAACCAAGAAATCCCAAGTTTTCACCACCTATCAGGATCAACAAACAACCGTCACAATTCAGGTATTTGCAATTGTTTATTGCTAATTAACTTCAAGTAAATTGGATTATTGCCTCGGTATTCATTGTAACACGAAATTCACAATGTAATACAGGTTTTCGAGGGTGAAAGAAGTCTCACAAAGGACTGTAGGTTGCTTGGGAAATTCGACTTGACAGGAATCTCCCCGGCCCCAAGGTGCGTCTCCGACTATTGTTACTTTATACTTTCCTTCTTTTGACGTTTCCAAATATCTTGAGTTACCAATGTTGTTTCCATTACAGAGGAACTCCTCAGATCGAGGTGACATTCGAAGTTGATGCCAACGGTATCCTGAATGTGAGAGCCGAAGACAAGGCCTCCGGACGATCCGAGAAGATCACCATCACCAACGACAAGGGCCGTCTGAGCCAGGAAGAGATTGAGCGGATGGTCAAGGAAGCTGAGGAGTTTGCTGAGGAGGACAAGAAGGTCAAAGAGAGAATCGATGCGCGTAATAGTCTCGAGACATACGTGTACAACATGAGGAACCAGATCAACGACAAGGACAAGCTGGCCGACAAGTTGGAGTCGGAGGAGAAGGAGAAGATCGAGACTGCAACCAAGGAGGCTCTCGAGTGGATGGACGATAACCAGAACGCGGAGAAGGAAGATTACGACGAGAAGCTGAAGGAGGTAGAGGCAGTGTGCAACCCGATCATTACTGCTGTTTACCAGAGGTCTGGTGGTGGCCCAGAGGGGAAGTCAGAGGACGATGATGAGTCCCATGATGAACTGTAAAAGATTGGTCTATAGCTTTTTATATTTTTGGGGTTTATAGGGTAGTAATCAAACTCGATTTTTGTTTGAATTATTATTGTTTTTCTTTTTTCCTGGGAAATTTTTGATGAAGAGGGAATATCAGGATCACCCATTTTACTAATTCTGGTGTTTCTCTGAATTTGGAAGTGTTATCAAATTGGTGAAGTTACCACAGAAAGACTCGAATCATCTTAATTGCCATATTGTTTTGAGTTTAGTATCCCATACCTTTTCATACAAATTAAGGAAATATATTTGACACTTTATATTTTAACTCTTAATAGTAATCCATAACTTTCATTCAACACTTTTTCGTAGCTTAAAATAACCTAAAACTGTCTAAAAGTTGCACAGTAGTTGATTATAAATGGTGCGACACGTTCGGAGATATTTAGAAAATTCTGGTATCCACTTCTGAACCCAACTTTCACTAAAATATCACAATGTCACATTTTTAAAATAGAACATTCACAAAATAATCCGCTAGAAATCACATCAAACTTCAAAGAATAAGGAATTGATCATCTCCTTTCAGTTCTCCCTACCTTCCATTCTCCATGTTTAATCATATGACAAATTCGATCAGATGCACCTGTAAGAAGTCACCACAATCTGGATACAAAAATCCTACCCGACGTTGAGATCAAAGAACTCCAGACGGTAAGGACAGAATGTACATAGGTGAGTGAGTGGATTATTAATCTCCAAAACAGATGAACTGGTAAATTCGACAATTAGTCAGTGACTTTAGCTAGAAGCTCCAATCCGGACCAGCTCGCCTCACAAAGATCCCTAGGAGCGTTTCCATCGTTGTCATTTAGTTCTATGTCAGCTCCATGCTTAATGAGTAACTCGGCAATGGCAGTTCTCTCACATACAGCAGCATAATGCAACGAAGTTTGACCTTCACCATCCTACAATCCAAACACATGACAAAGAGATTAACTAACTCAGCTTCATTAACTATGGTTTCTCTTCTTAATAGTACACGTGTAATCAAAACATTCGTAAGGGCTGGATGAACATTTCTGGCAGATGATAATTGAAAAAAATAAATAAAAAACCAGTTTAGAGAATGTGAAATCAGATAGAGAGAGACTACACCAGATCCTGTATAGTGATTATCTATCTACCTTAGCATTAACATCAGCATTCTTGCTCAGAAGCAGTGCTACAATATTCAGATGGCCTCGATCTACAGCCCAGTGTAAGGGAGCACGGCCCTCACTATCTGCAGTATTTTCGAGAAACTATGTTCAGGTAAGATTATTACTTTAAAAAATTGTTCAAGATTGTTTTAACCTTCAAGAAGATATAAATCAGGTAACATTGATAGCTAAATATTAAAGTTAAAGAGTGTTCTCCTTCTCGAGTAGCATCATAAAATGGTGACCACCAAAACCGACATTCACTCCCAGGCATGAACACCAACTCAAAAAGAAGATTGAAAGGGATTTAAGGAATTCGGAAACACCTTTCAGATTTAAGGGGACACCACTCTCAATGCACTTGAGCAAGTTCTCTTCATCTCCTTCTCGTGCATAAGCATGAATAGCATCCAATTTCCTTCAGAGGAAATAAAAGAAATGAAATTTGAATTCTTCTCTTTAAATCATAGTAATGAAATAAATGAAGCAAAATAAGTTCAACGTAAGACTTCACTTATTGATGTCCGCCCACTGACAATAAATTGCTCTAAGCACAACACTACATTAATCAGGTGATGAAAAACAATGCTTTGTTCTAATTAAACATTAACACAGAGGAAGTCAGAAAATAGGCAACTCAATATTAATGTCAATTAGCTCAGAATCATTAGAAAAATAAAAATAACCTTTAATAGTGCATATGTTCAAACTGACAAGTACAACAAAAAATGAGATATTTATTAGTTTCTAACATCCACTCTGCAGAAGTTAAATAAAACCTTTTCGATATAGATGTTAGAACACCACCACCCACCCATGTACCCAAATCACTAAAGAGGAGCGGGCAGATAATGAGTTCTTGAGTAAGATGGTAATTAAGAAAATTCTAAACGTATAACTTCCTATGTGACCTTCTCCACTAAAATCCTTGTCTATAATATGATAGAAATAGAAGAACGCAATAGGGAACAAGGGATCAAGTAGACTACAAAAGTGCAACCATTCTCATAATAAGCCATAAAGGGCTCATCTTGATGTACATATGAGATGTTCAGTATACTTACAAATCAGATCCAGATTCCTCCTCATATACAAAGGAACTAAAAACAGGTCCCATAGGCCCTTTGGAGCCTCCAGAAAATGCATCACCACTACTTTCATTGTTCTTCTTCTCCTATAAGATAGGTATGAATACAAGAATGGTTAAGAAAACGGAAACCAACAAAAAAGCCAGTGATAATTGAAATAAGTTTGGATTTTATTCTCACAATGGCAGAACCAGCAAGCCAAGAGGGATATAACTCAGTAACAATGTCAATGTACTTTTCCATTGCTTCTTCTGGTGGCATGGCACCCAATTTCTGCCATGCTTGCCTAGCAGACAAACAGAGAAAGATTTTCAGCCGACTACCCAAGAGATCCTAAGTCACAAGGACCATAGAAACAAGCCATCCAACATGACCTAGAAAGCCATATACCACTGCAAATTTTGTCTTTAATGCTTTATACACAATTTTATGAATGTATGATACTATGATCTTACACTTTAATTGATGTAGATATTCCTTTAGCACATGATATAGAACACAGCTCAGAAACCAACATCAGAAAAAAGAGGCATACATAACCTATAGGATATATTGGAGGCAGAGGGAGTATTGTAGGAGACTTTAAATTCAACATCATAGACAAGAAAATGCTTCATTGTTTTTACTGATAAAGAAGGTTCAAATATCTATATTCCACAGTTCATTTTCCCTGAGAACCGATACTACCTCTCCCTTAAAATCACATGTTTACAAAAACAGCCTCTTCAAATTAATCTAGCTGAGTATTTACAGTAAAGGTGGAAAATTAAGATTTTTATGCAATAAGAATAAAACAATTGTCAAGTTCACAAATTTCAACTAAGAATATATAACATTTCTCAGCTATGATCAAATCTATACCTGATAACTTCCCAAAACGTGCAAACTAATTTAAACAGATAAAGTTTCCAGATTTCAGTAACTAAATACAAAAGAACTTAATGATAATCGGTGAATTTAACTGTAATCAGATATTGCATTACATTAACAAAAATTACCACTTGGCACGAGCAGTCATTTTCAAAGCTGATGGCTGAGGCGCAGAACACGGACCCTCTGTAGCAATCTTATACAACCCGTAAAGCTGCAACTGGACCTCATTAGACACCTTCATTGCCGACCGATCAGCAGCAGTAGCCGCAACGAATGCAGTAGCAGCACTGAATATTTCATCCAACTCGGTGCTCTCAACGCCCTCCCAATCATCATCACTATCACTATGATCACTAACATCCACAGTTTTAGCATCCGATTTCCTATCACCAGTAATCAGCGGTTCGATTTCTTCCGTTATCTTCGATGCAGAATCTTCAGATTCAACTTTGAGTTCGGTCGACTGAGAGCGCGTGATCCTGAAGTTTTCGTCGCGGAAGGCAAAGATTACAGAAAACAATTTCGCGAGTAGGTATGAGAAAATAACGCCGACGAAAACCGATTGTAGAAGTTGCTGCCAATCAGCCATCATTTTCCGATAACCTCCGAAATTAACGATATAGCGTATTCCAAATCAAATGAAATTCTAACGAGAAAACAGAAAATAAAGCTTTTAATCAATCTAGAAAGTGAAATTCCGTAAAATTGGAATTGGTAAGTACACTAAAACCCTAGAATAACTGCAGGAGGGTTGCCGTTAGACATGCGTGCGTGTACATTAAACTCCAACACATGAAGAAAAACATCGAATCGCACTTCTCAGTTCTTATAACAGGAGTTGGGGACGGTGTTACCTGCGGTTTCCTTCTCTGCAGTTCTTTACAGTTTGCAGAGTCGTTGAGTATTTTCAGATTCAACAGTAACTTTTAACATTTATTTATGAGTACAGTGTAAATGAGTCGAGCCGAACCGATCGAAGTATTGTTCAAACTTGTTGAAATATTATCGAGCTTCAAAATATATGTTCGAATTTGTTTGATAAGCAATTGAGTCGAGCCCGAAAGAGTTTTTATCGTACCGAACATAATTAATTAATTTAAAAAAAAAAAACCATCTCACTACTTATTTTTACTTATGAATTTTGGGTGTAATGGTGCACCAGAATGACCCATTATTACACATCCCATTAACCTCAAAAATATTTATGTAATAATTTTATACTAGGAGTAACATTTAAATTAAGAAAATTAAATTTGCCTAGTTAATAGTAAAATACCATTAAAAGAGAATTTGATAATCCTAATTAATAGTGAAAGTATTGGGCCGCTTCGAAGAGATTGCCTTATTGGGCCGGCCCACTGAATTGAATCTCATTTGACTTTGACTTATATAAATTAGTTTTTATTTATATTTATATATTGGAGAAAATTAATAGGATCTAATTTTGGCAATTCCACTTACCCAAAAAATTCAATCCACCTCTGTAAATCCGTCGACGATCGAGAAATCAAACAATCGGAGGAAAAATGGAAAATGATAACGGGTCTTCGTACTACGAGAAAGTCGACGGCCTCGCGCGGTGGTTCGGTATGAACGTCGCGGCGGCGTTCTTCGCCTCCCTCGAGCGCTGTTCCTGCGTCAATCTAACCACCTTCGACACCGACGACGACGACCTCGAGGAGGAGGCCAAGGATCGTCCTCTTATGCTTACCTCTTACCCCTCTTTCGCTTCCGCCACATCTTCCTTCGCTTCCACCACATCTTCCGTCGCAGCTAATCACAATAATGTTAATCTCTCCAATCCTCCCCCAGCTGTTGAGAATCTGCCTGTCTAATCGCCAAGGGATAATATATCTCCAGATGATCGGTATATTTATATTTATTTGATTAAACTCGATCAAATTCTTGTTCTTGTTATTTTGGTATCATATCTTTGTTAATTGTTTGTGAAGCCTAACGTGGAAAATCATAGTTTTGAGTTTATGGGTCGATGAACAAAAACCTACAATGATTATGTATAAAAACTTATGGAATTGGCAAATTTTCTAACTTAGAGAAATTGTGCATGTGAAGCTTATTACATTTGGCTGCAATCTGTTCATCTACTTGCAGTTTACTCAATTACCCCTAAATTTGTCAAAGGGAAGATATTTTCATATTCAATCATTCAACCAAAGAATTAGTTCAATTTTAACTATCATTTAAATTCTGAAGCTTGAACGATAAGTTAATTAATAGAGAATGGTGAGTTTCTTCACCTGATAGGACTTTTTATGTAGACAGTATAGCTGTGTTCTGTTAGTCGAGCGCTGTATTGCTTGTGTTCTTCTGTTTGTGTTTCCCTTTATCTAATTTTCTGTAAAATATTGGCGCTGATTAAGTTAGCAGAAAGAGACTAAACCAATGATGAGTGTGTCAATGTCTAAAATTCGAGGGAAGGAAATCTTAGCATTACATTATTCCTAGGCAATACCATAAATTCCATTGAAGGAAATGTTAGCATTACACTATTGTTAGGCAATACCATGATAACCTTGCTATTGTAATGCCTTACTGATATAGGAATTCATGCAGCCCAATACTACAGCTGTTTTAATTGATAGGTCCATTTGATAGAAAACTTTTTGTTTCCCCTTATCAAGTGGTGAGTTCCCTCTGCAGCTATAGTGACATGATTCATTTGGTTTTGTAATTGCATAAGTTTGATGTATCTAGGATTTATTCATAGTTATACTATTACTTTTGGGGAAGGTATGGTATATAATGCGAATGTAAGTAAATCCTTAGTTATAAGACAGTGGATGTTAATTGCTTAGGACCAAAGTAGGTCTGGTTGCTTAAGCCCAATGAATTTTTGCACTGTTGCGGACTCTTGATTTCTTTAGTTGAATCTCTCATATGAACTTTCATTTCATGTGTCAACTTTGAATGGACTTATTGATACATAAATGCCCCTTGATTTTTGAACCTACAACAACACTAGTGCAATTTAAGGGGTATTTGGTTGAGGGGTGTGAGGTATGTGCAATGGGGAAAGGAATCAGATATTGTGTTTGATATGAATGGGAGTAATGGAATCAAACCTTGTTTGGAGGAATCAATTGTTCCTCAACTAAATGGGAGGAATCAAACCCATTACACTCCATTTCTATTCCTTAAAATTTTATAAAACAACCCCTGAATATTTTAATTGAATTTAAACTTAGTTGTGTAGCCACATGCCTAGGTTACTCAAAGTACCGTGACTGTACCAAACAAATACAAGTGCATATATACACTCGGATTGATTGAGGGCCGGAATGTTAAGATATGGAATATGTATTTATGAATAATTCTCTCTTTTTTGGAGGATAAGATGCTGAAATCATATTTGAATTTCATTTTCAGGGTTCTTGGTTAGACTGTATATTTTTGGAGCCCGGAATCTGGAGTCTGGGCATGTGAGAAGTCGCCCCGATACAGATGATGTTCATGTTCATTGTTTTGTATTTTGATGTTCTTACTGTACACTTGGAAATCATATAATCCATGGTTGAACAAAGAAGTAGCATGTGCTTAATTAGTCTTAATTTCTTTTTCTTTTTTCTCCTCCTCACTTTCCCGTTGCCAGGGTTCACAACTGCAAGAAGGGTTTGAGTCGAACATCTTGAATGCCTATTGACATTTTTGATTTCCTTGATTTTGTTGTATAATTTCGAGATTATATAAATTGAGATTTTCTTTTTTAATTATTAACAATCTAATTGTAAAGTAGTCGTGTGACTTGCGGAGTATTTTCTGGTCTTAGGTTAATAAGAAAAACACATCATAAAGTACATAATAAGTTTCTGGAGCACACTTTGTGAGAACCAAAAAATTTTGCACACACTAGTTAGTTTTCACTTTTGAATAGTTTTGATTAAAGATTTTTTCAATTTTTTTTTTGATTAAGTATAGTATATATCGGTTATAATTTTTTATACATCTTACAAAAAAAAGTCTTTGTTTATATCTCCGTAAGATCTTTTCTAAATAAGTAGTTAAGTAATTACTAAAATTGCAACGGCAAACTATAACCATTAATCTACAAAGATTCTAGTTGCCCCAAAAAATAAACCACTCATTATTAACTCTTCCAAAAGACGAATGGAAAGTCCACCATAATCTAGGAACATTATTCATACAATTCAGTATATAAATTTATACTAAATTGAACTTCTATTAACATTTAACAGGATCAACTGTAGAATAGGTGCAATCTGCAAAATTATACACCAGAAAAGAGTTAACCTGTACACATCTAAAATTTATTTACATTACATAAATATGTCAACAGAAACAACAAAAAAATTTTCATCAATTTTCTTGATTCTACAGCTCTACTATAAACCATATCTCGGTGCAACTAAAGTCATCGGAAACTCGGCTTGAGCCGCGAACCATTAACCTGTCGAACGCAGCCCTTCGGGTTCAACTATCCGACGAGTACTTCCGCAGATCATCTGCCCCGCTTTCTTTGTCCCACTTATTCTTAAAAAGGCATAGTTTCAGTCATAGTTGACTGCAACTATGCAGTTTTAAGGGTGGGATAGAGAAACCACGACGGAAAATCTCATCTCATGTTATCCATAACAATGGTTGTGGCAGACAAATCACTCAATCATTCATTCATGCTTACGTAGAAATCATCCCCACAACTTTTCCTATTGAATTCCGGCAAACGGTTGGTAGTAGCCCCACCTCCATGAATACATGGAAGAGATTATAGGAGGTCCCACCAGCAACCTCCATAATGCACATCCAAATCTCAAAGCGCACACAGATCTTTCTCTAATCCCAGCCCGAACGGGCCAGCAGAGTCCGAGACCAAACAAATGAAAGAATGATCGACCCGAGTAAGTGTAGGTATTCTCAATCAGGGGGGTGTGGTGGTCTTTAAAGTCACACATTTGACTTCAGACACAGCTGTCCCTGCCCATCCCATCTTGAATGTATGTGCTGCCATTTGAAGGGACCCAACACCTCACTACCCTCGAAATAAAGATCGAATAGTGGATAGGGTTCTTGATAGCACCTTCAGAACTGCCAAAAATAGCTTTTATTTGCCAGCCTAGCATGCAATGAATTCACAGGGCAACCAAAAGGGGTGGGGTGGGGTGGATCACTTGCTAAAGCAGCCTTTCGTTTGAGATCATATCTGATAACTCACTCGTCTTCAAAGGAGCACCGGCAAACCATAATTGTGGAATGATCTAATTCGTCCATCCCACCCGGCAGTCACGATAACCATGCCCCACGCATGTGAATTCATTGAGCTCTGACATGAAGTCTTGAATAATTTGAACTGAGACTTGCCCAGCGAGGATGTTAAGGCTCGGGGACTTGACTTGGGAAGCTTTTCCTCGGGCCAAGTTGCCGATCCTTTGGAGTTGGAGTCTAAGGGAAACTCTTGGCTTAACGAGAAACAAGTGGACGACGATAAGAATGGCAATGAATTAATTGAACTGTCATGCAGTGTGTTAGATTTTAAGCCAGACCATGTTACTGCAACAGAGGCATCAGCCGAGAAGCACTCGAATGAACGAACAACTTTCGGGTGTGATGGAGACGACTTCCCATCACTGATGCAGTTCCAAACATAAATATTTGAGTCCTCGGATGCTGAGATAATATGTTTACCATCGGAGGTAAACGAAGTCGAGATCTGGTTCCCTACATTCCGAGGGCCTGGCCACAGAGAAATAATTTAATAAATCCACAAGTTGCCACATAACATGTAGGGGGTAATGATAACTAAAATGAAGGAAGTACATACCCTTGTACTTCCCAACTACGGTCGACCTGTCTATAATTTTGACATGTGAATCAGCACAAGAAACCAAGACTTTGGTTGGGTCATGAGGCAAAAACTGCATTTTGATAGATAAATGTTAGGAAACGTGAATCCAAAAACAGAGTATCTGTAAGGTCAGTCAGTTGAAAGTAACCTGAAAGCTGGTGATCCTTTTGCAGGGTGACTTCTTCTTACTGGCTAAGCACGTCTGATTCTCCAACTGAAAGTGATCATCTGATAAAATCGATACACAGAATTAACCGTCAATGTATTGATAACATTCTAAACATCAATTTTGATTCATAACCATCGCAAAATAATTACTTCAGAATTCATATGGAGTATAGGGGGGTTCAAATTTGATTTTAGCTTTTCCTTAAATATTGAGGCTTGGATGATTTTATAGAACCAGCTTCAAGAAAGAAATAAAATAAAAATGACCTAAATGAATTTGATAAACTTCTCCATGAACTAAAAACATCCTAAGACTAATTAACTTTCGATATACTCCATTTAAAAGAGAAAATTGTTCAGATTTATTACTCTCAGGAGTCATGAATATACATCAAAAGATCCAGTCTTGAATTGTATCTGAGTTTCAATAAGAGAAAAGTCTTAAAGTTTTGGCCAAAAGATTCAAGGGACTTGAATGACATTACAAAATTATATATCAAAACAAATGAATATTCAAAACAGAGAAATAGTCCACAAATGCCAGCAAAATTACCTGATAAATTGAAAAAGTGACAGGTGCCTGTAATAGAGCCGATAATTCCCCCCTGTTCAGCAAGCAATTAAGAACTTCAGTATAAATTTTTAGCCCACCCATAAAGCTGTAAGGAAAACAGGATAACACGAGTATACAACTGACCTGCCCGTCAGGGCGATAACAGACAGCAGTGACTATGTCCCTTGTTTCAGTCCAGTCAACAACTTGACAGCCATTAATAGACCAAATTCGAACCTTTCCGTCTATTGAACCACTAATGAAGCAATCATCATTCACCGGATTAAACTGAACGCATGTCACTGCACAGCATTACATGCGTCTTTAGCCAAAGAAATCAGCAACACAAACAAAAGATTTAGTTTTTCAAATTCTGCTTCATCTCAGAATCAGCTAATTATCACAAGTTTAACTCGATGATATATACGCACGTACCATAATCAGTGTGGTAGAAAACCTTGAGACACTGATCAACTCCAACCTTCCACAAACGTACAGTGCTATCAACTGAGGATGAAAGCAGACACTGCAAGGAAACAAGTTAAAAATAGATTATTTCAGTTAAAACAAACCAAAACTCATACATTGATAATGCAATCACACATCTTATGCATACATTGTTCTTTGACCATGAAAGATCCAAGATCTCCCCACTATGTCCTTCGAAAACATGCAATGGCATCTCTATAATTCGGAAAACCTTTGGAGGGAAAATGACACAGGCTGAGTCTGGTGTTCTCTTCAGACTTTTGAATTTATTCACTTTATCTTTCTCCACCATGAGAGGCACCAATTCAGAGAGATGATTCACAGAGAAGTAAACACAGGAAGGATCAACATCAGGAAGTTCAATTGTACTTGATCTCGCATCCTCTACCACTTGCCATATTCTCACAATCTTGTCAACCCCAGCGCTCGCTAGATACTGTCCATCCGGGCTAAATTTCATAGTCAAAATTGACCCCTCATGAGCTTGGATATCTTGCACTGAGAAGAGGGCAGAAAGTTCCTTCAACTTTCTCCGACAATGGCGAACCCTGACCCTGCGGATTTTCTTGCCCTGAGCTCGGTCGAAACCATCAAACCCCACATTATCATCATCTTTCACATTTCTACTAATCATACAAGCCATAGAGCGCCACTTATTCAACCACCTCTCCTTTACTTTATCTATTAATCTTGGTGTATTCCCATTAGACTCAGCTTGTCTCTGCTCAAGCTGCCGAGCCAAGGGAGACGAACGACATCCATTCTTGAATTCCCCTGCTGATAGTGACTGATCCACCCCCCTACCAACCCGTACTTTAGGCAGCCTCTCATGTTGCAAATCATCAGTATTGCAACTTGATTCTGATGAATTGCTAAAAGAGAAATCATCTTCAACACACTCAGTTCTCAAGACAGCCCCACTGTTCTCCATAACCCTATCAATACATCCAACAACATTCCCATCATCAACATCACTATCATAGGAATCCACCGAATTTCGCCCTTCGTTGGCATCAGAGCTCAACCCCATCCATCTAATGAACTCCCTCCTGCGCTCTCCAACACTTTGAGGAACACTAGTCCACACATCATAATCCCAATTCTTAGCAGGAGGGGAATCTGAAACCAGATCAGGTTCTTGTGCAATATGCTCCAGGGCGTCGAAAAATCGAGTCTCTTCATCGTCTTGGCTGAAGCTACCCATGATTCCTTGAGCTCAAGCCATGGAAGACAAAGAAAAACAGAAACCCCTCTGCAAGTAACCAACTTTTAAAACCCTATGCAATGTGCTTATTCTCTTCCAATATAAAACCTTTAAACAAGAAAGAGAACAGAATTAAAAGGGATATAAAATTAACTGACTAAACAAAACACCAGCACCATAACCAAGGTTTCAGCAAAACTATATAAACAATAAAGAAATAAAATTAGCAGACAAGCAAGAACATAAAACAAATAAATTAGTAACACTGATTTAAACTACAGAAATAGATAAACAAATAGATCCAACATGGATCCCAATCCACACCCATTGAACCTGGTCCTCCCACATGAACAATAATTAGAAAAGAAAATTAAAAAAGGAAAGAAAATCAAACTCCACATGCTTTCCCACACCAAAACCCGGATACATTTAACCCTGAAATTGAAAACCCATTACCAAGATAACGACTTTCACCAAAAACAACACACACCAAATTATCACATTTCAAGCAACCGATGGAAAAGATAGAGAAGGGAGTTGTAATTATTATCAACAAAACCACCGATGGGATAAAAGAAGAAAACTGCGGGAATGGAAGATTTGCTCACATGGGTATGATTCAGTTTTATGAGATCGAATTAAAGCAGAGAGATCGAGGGAGTCCCTTTTGGCTCTCTAGAAAGTAGAAAGGTAGCAAAGAAGAGAAGTGGCCATTTCAGATATTAAAATTTGGGAAAATTGAGAGAAATAATAGCTCATGGAAAAGATAAAATGGAATTCAACTGCTTAAAATTAGGGATGGCAATTGGGCCCGACCTGCACTCGACCCGTACTGGTCCGCCCTATTTGGGGCAGATCTGACCCGCCCCGTACAGAGAATGGGGTGGGTCTGCCCCGACCCGTGCACGGGACAGGTTGGGTCTGGGTCCTAGCCTTGCCCCGACCCGCTCCGCCCCGCCTTAAATATATTAAAATTTTTATTTTAAATATTATTATATAATATCATTTAATTGATATACATTAAATATTATATATACATTTTTATTTAATTTAAATAAAAAAATAATATATGGTCATTATATATAACTATTACAAAATACTTTATTACAATATTATATATATCATTAAATATATAATGTAATAAAAAAATTTAAAATAAAAAAAAAGTTTAATTATTTAATTTAAAATTTAAATTCACTTTATATTATTTTAATTTAAAATTTTATATTTGAATGTATTATAATTTAACAGTAAAATAATTAAAAAAATAATAAAAAATAAATAAATTGGGTGGGGCGGGGCGGGACGGACCCGCCCCGTACCAGGGCAGATCTGGGTATTAAAAGTCTGACCCGTACCGGGGCACGGGGCAGAAAGTGAGGGGGCGGGGCGGGGCAGGACGGGGCGGCCAGGTACCCGCCCTGATCCGCCCCATTGTCATCCCTACTTAAAATAAATAAATAAAACTAAAAATGGAAAATATATTTTTTTTTTAAAAAAAAAAAGAAAAAAAGAAAAGGCAGAAATTCCTTGATATCCGTGAACGGGTGGCCCGAGAAACGAGATTTCGAGCTCCGTTGTGTGTGTTTTTGTACGTGTAAGAGTATGTGTACTAAACAGTACCCTCTGCAATTATGCAACAAATTTACTCTCTAAAAATATTACTCCATATATAGGAAAATATTAAAATGAAATTTTTTCTGCAATTACTCATAGAAAATGCACTAATCTCTAAAATAGCATGGGTAAATTAGATAAAAGTGCTTTTTTTACATCACCAGTAATTTTTACATATACTTATAGAAAATAGAATATAAATTAAAATAGGGAATTCCAACATTAACATCTATTGGAAAATTCATTTATTCTCTTTTTTAATAATAATCAAATATGAGGAAAGAATATAAAATATGAGGAAAGAATATTGTATATTTTGGGTTGATACGTCCAAATGTTAAAAATAGTATAAATAAATAAATAAGGGTAGTTGGCTTCGGTAAATGGCATTATGGACTCATTTGATGCTTCACATCCAAACAATTTTTTAGAATATTTACCTAATTATGGATATTATATATGCTCCGTTTGTTTTACATTTTATTCACAAAGAATCGTTTACTTTAATTATATTTAATTAATCTTTTCATGGGATTTCATATAAATATTATATTGTTATTTTTAAGGAAATAACAACATAATAGATACATTTAGTATAGAAAATGCATATGTTCACTCAAATTCAATTTTATGCTTGGTATTGAAGGTTATATTTTTTAGTAAAAAAATTTATTCATTTGATTTTTTAGAAAAAATATCCCACCATAAAAAAGTGTAAGAAGAATCACGGTATATATATTTTTAGGCAAACATTATTACTCTTTCGTATTTTAATGACTTTTTTAATGAAAAAAATATATATTTATTAATTAAAATATATCATATACAGTTTTAAAACTAAATGTTATACTTTAAACAACCTTTGATGAACAACTTTTTTAGTATATTGAATGGAGCATGAAATATTGCAACTACATGTGTAACATGTAAATCTACTTCTCTTTGTATTTTAATTGATGTGTAACTATAAGGTATATTAAATCAACAAAAAATATAATAAAATATGCATATAAATTGTTCATTTTGTTCAATTCTTGTGCACATATATAGGCTGATAGTCAATTCAAAATTATAATTATTGCAAAAACTTTACACATCATTGACCATATTAGGCATGTGATAATTTTCTATAGATAAAAAATATGTTGGTGTATGAGTTAATTAAAATTGTAATGATATTTAATTTTATTTATAGACTTTTAAGATAAGAATGGATTAAATTCAGGCACATCTGATATATCTTAGCTTTATAAAGATATTCAAACAAATTGTTCTATTCTATTCTTTTGGTGTACGATGATGAAAATAAATTACTCCCTATTTGCCTGCTTAATAATATTATCTTAATATGTATAAATCATGAGGTGTTGCAATTTGATTAAATTAACTAATTAATTAATTATAAATTAATCTAATTATGAAATAAAAAGACACTGAATATACTAATCTAATTATTTTGTTTTAAGAAAATGCAATTTGGATATTACACTATACATTTATTAAATAAAATATAAGATGATAAGAAAGTGTGTATGGATGAAACTGTGCTAATTAGAACTTACTTATCTACATCATTTTATAATTATAATTAGTGTAGATTATTTGAGTGAAACGGTTTATTCTATAAACTAAAATTAATTTATTGTGGATTCATTTTTTATATAGTAATACTATATGAAACGACATCACTTACTGTATAATACTCATTGATAAGGTCCTGAAATTCATAATTTGATTCTCTCTACTATTCTTAAAAAAATAAAATTATTATTATTATTATTATTGGTGGGTGGGGTGATGAGAGAGAAAATGGGATGCAAGAGCTATCGGCTTTCCTCTCTTTGAAGTCAAACGCGTGAGTTTGACTACGAGTCTACCTTTTGATTTGAATAAGTCGTGTTTTTAAATGAAACTACGGTTACAATTAGGAAATTCATTATGCAAATATTTTCCCAAGAATATTTAGTTTATTTGGCCTCATTTAATTGACTTAAATGGAGTATATATTTTGAATGTAACCACATATTCAAGTCTGATAATTATACAGTAGTATAAGATTTGAGTAATCGACAATTTTAAAGAATATATTACTACAATTAATTAACCAATTTAGATTAAATGAAAGTGACATGTTGACCAAAATTTTGATCAAATTAAATTGGAATTTAGAGAAAGTGTGTGTCCTGATATGACCATCAGTAGAAATATCCATTCAAAGATTAAAATTTTGTTGGTCCAAATTGAACGCTAGCCAAACAAGGAATAAGAATTGATATTTGACAAATAGAATTAATTAATTAATTACAATAAAATAATTTTATTTGGTTGGAAGTAAAAAATTTCGAATTAACAATGGCTGTCAATGATATACTTGTGAAATTTATAAGGGTTTTCTTTTTTTAATTATAATTACAATAAAAATATGAGAAAATATTGTGTAAGATCGTCTCCCCGTAACACTGTTTTACGATTTCGTCTCAAGTTGCCCATATTTTTAAGCCATGTTTGTCTTAAAATATATATAGTTGAGATGGAAGAGGATTAACTAAATATCACTTCACATGAATAGTTTTGTTTCTACATATTTGAAAAGTTTCTTCACAAATATTTACATTGATTATATAAAATATAGTATAGTTTTATCATAATCAAGCGATATTTATTGTAGATTTTGGATTTTACGATAAAACAATTTATAAAATAATTAAAAAATAATGTGTAGATAAGTTTGAATATCTTACCCATGAATAATATTGGAAATGATACAACTTTATTCCTTTGAACATTAATGTTTGCTGTTGAATATAAATTGAATTAGATTCTAATTAAAGTTATAAATATAATTAATGTACTTTGAATTGTCTATGTTATCTCATTCTCTAATTAATTTCAAATTTAAAATCTATTTATGTATTAAAAGAAATCAAAAGATGTAAATGCACATAGCATAACATAAGATTTTTTATTTAAACAGTGAATAAAAATTTTAGAGATATAAAAGAGGACCATGGGTATAAATATTCCATCAAAATTGCTTTAAACAACTATAAAGCTAAATACAGCAATAAAGTTACGAGTTTATTTAAATTGGTAGTGATAATTAATAAACATAAATTTAGTTACGAGTTTATTTAAATTGGTAGTGATAATTAATAAACATGAATTTTATGCAAAATTTGAAAATAATACTACTACAAAGAAAGATAAAACACTACAAAAATCATGTTGGATTGGCTCGCTCCAATAAAATATTGTCAATTATTTAATTAATAAATATAAATAAAAAAATATTATCCACTCATTCTATGCAAAATTTTGTTTGAAAATATCTCATATTATGGGTTTCGTGAAATAGAAAAAATATAATAGAACATGTTTAATAAAAAGTTATTACATAATTAATGAAAACTGATAAATATATAATTAGATTATCTCACGAAGAATTTATAAATAAAAATAATAAAAATTCAAGAAAAAAAAACTTAGCTCTTTAATTTATAATAAACTGAAATTAATTAGGATAAGAAATTTATTGAAATTAAAAAAAAAATACATACCCAAAAAAGAAAAAAATTGCTACATTGAAATTATGAAATGGTGTGAAGCTTTTTCCTGACAAATTCTTCTGTTTAGAGGGTATGGGTTGTCATTGCATCCCAATGGTCACCCTCCAATTTTACAGATTTTGTCTGAAATAATACAACATTTAATTTCCAATTAATATCACATATATCTCGTGCCTATATCCACTAATTTATCTAAATTAATAATTCATCACGTTTGTTAGATCAATAATATTTGGCCAATAATACATTCAATAATATGAAATATAATTGTTACGTGATGAATGAAATTTTAGACTATGCCATATAATTCAATTAACTCATGCTCGTATTAATAACAAATATGCTAGGTTATATAACATCAATTTGGATGAAGGGGAAGTTAATTCGGAACTATGGTCTTTGTTAGAGGGATCGAAAGTGAGAGTGGGAATTTAGTTGAAGTAGAAGTTTTAGAGGTCTTAGAGTTTGGTATATTATTTTGAAAATTCATAGTCTATTAACAGCAAGTTCTCACCATCACATAACCAAAGTGATTGTTGGAAATGGAAGGAAAACATAAAAGACGGATTCCTAGTGATAGAGGTATACTCCAAGCAACTGAACAGAAAAGCTGAACCGAGGATAAACGACATAAAGCCGGAGGCGTTAAAACTCATATGGTACAAGGCTATTCCAAGTAAAATACAAATTCACTCATGTGGAGGTCCATTACGGACAGAATTCCGACAAAGATAAATCCATTACGAAGAGGATGCTGGTCGGAAGGAACAGAAACGACATGTAACAACTGCAATACTGGAACGGAGAACGTTCAACATCTGTCATAGAATGCCCCAAGTCACTAAAAATTTGGGTAGGTATTATTGACTAGACAAACATTTTATGAATCATTACCTTCGGAGCTAACGAGGAACATGATGATGTTCGTGAATCTTCATCAGAACAGCAAAGCAAAAAAGATAATGGCGACAATTTGAACAATATGATAAACATAAACAAACAGATCTTTCAGAATATTGACTCGAATGTCCGAGACAAAATCGAGAAAATAAAAATCCAATTTTGAAGCTTGCTTGGATGGAGAAACAAGAGTATATATCAACTTTGTAAGTTCTCCAGTTGAATGAGAAAGTACACTAATATCTTTCTATATGTTTGTTATAATTAAAAATTGATAGTAGATGTAATATTTGTAATTCTTGCACTAGGTAATCCTCTTATCTTGAATTTCATTTTAATAAATTTTATTTAATTACTCGAATAATATATACATATAATATGATTTGCTTTTATTAATTTCATCATGATTTCTTATAAATATTTACTCATACATCTAACATTGAGAAACCTTTTGAGAATGAAATTTATCAAATTAAATCTAAAATCTAATTTTTGAACTTGTGGTTAAATTTTCTCAAATGGATCTAAAAGCACAATGATTTGACACTTGAATGTGTATAAAATTATTAATATAGATACTTTAGGTTAGAGACATGATTAACTTAATATTGTAATTAAGATGATTAAGCACTAAAGTCAAAAGTGATAATTGCACTTGTTTCCAATTAATTAAACATTGAGGGTTTATGCTTCCATCATAATCATATTCTATCAATACTTTTTTATTAACTTATTAACCATTCCTCATATTTTCCGACCAAATTATTTCTTACGAATATTTAGTACAGACAAAGTACCAACAATCTCAATGGTACGTGATCAATTTCATGTGATCATATATTCATATTTTCCTAATTATTTTTTTTAATAATAATTATTATTACTATTTATTTATTATTTTTCATTTTTGTCTTACATTCAATATTCTTTTAGGTTTGATCTAAAAGAGTAAACACACCATAGTGTACTAAATTTTTTATGTAGTGAGAATTTATCTTGGACTACGTAATATCAGATATGTTGTGAGTATGAGACAAAATAAAAATTTATTATGTCTTATATCTAGTAACTTAATTTAATTTGTTTTATTTATATATATAATATAATGAAACTTTTATTACATTTCACACCATAATTAAGATGGCTTTATAAAAGAATATTTATTTCATAAGTATGATTGAATAGTCAATATATTCACAATTTTATCAACCTTAAATTTAATTTGCGGATTAATTAATTAATATGCATGTTGTAAGAATAACAAAATATATATTTTGTAAATAAATAAATATGGTAATCATTTTAATCTTTCGTTTACAACTTATTCTTTAATTTTAGGATTTATTATAACTTTTCTTTAAGATTTTTATCGTAAATTTATTTAAAATTAAATTATTTCATTTGAACATATAATGGTGCATTGTGATTAAAAATTTATCATTAAATATCTTTAGATCAGTTTATTATATTTTTTTCATAAAGTTTTCATCTTCAATTTACATTTAAATAAATCAACGTATATATCAACTCAAATTAATCACAATCCCTTCCAATTATCGTGTAATTTTGAGGACATTTCAGACTACAATATAACTCACGTAAACTAAAATGTTTATATATTTATAAACAAAATTTTTACTGTGTTTATATTGGACGGTTTTAGAATTCATTCTTCAATAATCAATAATCAATTTAATGATAAGCTACAATGATAGGTGTGTTTTAATAATTTACAATGATTAATTTCGCTCTAATGTTGTCATAAATCCAACTAAGAAATCCGAATACAGTTAAGTGGCCAAACACATGGTTTGTCTATTAATTTCATCATTAATTGGAAGGAGTATATAAGGACATTCCATATATATGTTTCCCCATCTTATAAATATTGCTTTCATTTCTATTTTCAGGACTTTTTTGGGTTACCCCATATTGGAAAATTTTCATTTGACTCAATTTAAGATCGAGTATCTAAAATAACCCATTAAAATAAAAAAAATAATTAAGGGAGCCATTTTTGGATGGACAAAGACTTGTGTGAGACCGTCTCATGTAAGGGCTTACGTGAGACGATCAGAAAGTGATAATTTTATATAAAAAAGTGATAATAAATTAATGAAAAGTGATGATGATATTTCATGAACAATTTATAATATAAATAAAAAGTGATAACATTTTATAGTGAAAGTGATAATATTTTATAGGGAAAGTGTTAACTATTTTAAAAAGTGAAAAATAGTATCACGTGAGACGGTTGAATATATATATTGGATTGCTATTAGCTTCGCCCTTACTTGGTATAAGAATTTACGTTCAGTGAAGATACAATTAACGCCGTCAAATCTATTTATTTAATTTTTAAAAATTAAAAATCATTAAAAATTCAAATACAACACAATTAGTCAACTACGTTCTATGAAGTATGACCTAAGATTAGTGGAATTCATTTAATTTGACCAACACTAGATTCAACTCTTAATTTAACCAATACTAGATTCGAATCTTAATTTAACCATCTTTAATATTATTCTCGATCATTACACCACGTAAGGTCGATCATCGTCCCATAAATAATATTTAATTTTTTTCTTAATTTCGTAAGATGATGATTAATGTGGCATAAGAAATTAAATGCACATGATGGGTTTGACATGGAAATTTTTAATGTTTTAATTATTTTGTACCAAACTCTGAGAGATCATGCACTTCCCATTTCCATGATATCTACTTTTGTACCCATCTTATATTATTACATTTGTTTGGTCTAAAGAAATTGATGTATGTAAATAGGAATCATATTAATTATGTTCTTGAATTTGGTCTAAATATTTTGAGCTCTTGTGTTCTGTGTCTCACTTCAATTTTTATTTTGTGTTTATATTTCATATATTAAAATAAATAAATAAATAAATAAATAAATAAAAGATTTTTTTTTTGTATCAAGTGAAAAAAAAAAATCATGTTTGTGACACAGAAACTAAAAGCTTAATTAGTAGTATGATCTAATGATAACATTTTCTTCAATAAGAAAACGTCACAAACTCACTTTGTACTTCCTAATTAATATTAAATTAAATTAATTAATTAATATTAGAACATGCATGCATGGATTAAAGTGATTGTTAAGCAAGAAATCTTTCAATTAATATATAGTATAGTATCTTCTACAGTACATGGTATTTAGTTACTGCTGTTTTGTTCTTCAATCTCAAACATAACCACATTCGCTTAACTGTTGACTTTTTCCATTTAATTATTTATTATATTTAATTTCCTGAATTTTTAAGTACATAATTACTCAAAATTGCATGATCTTGCTTTGGATTTGTTCTATTGGATAATTGGTTGATTTTTCTTACTATAAAAAGATTAATTTCTTTTTTAAATAAAGTGTTTTCTACGCTATATATATAATATTTTTTTGATCGTATAACATGTCAACTTCGTGGCTTAATTACATGATTTTTTTAAGTTATCTTATTTATTTACAAAATTAATTGATCATAAATTAATATAGTTAGATAATATTTATTCATCTTATATATCCATTATAAACTGAAATCACATTTATTTTATGTTGATTTTAATAACGTAGGATCTCCAAAATATATATACCACTTTTAATTTTTTAAAATAATAGTATCATTACTCTTACCTTAGTTGCAAGACCTCATGTAAATATGTATTAATTTTATGTAAGACCCTACTTAATTAGTTTCCGATTCTACAGTAATATTTTTTATATGACAAACGTGTGATTCTACACGTGATTATGTATTAATTACTATAATAAAATGACAAATTCTCTTATGAGACGTTATATATATGAGATGGTTTGTGAGACATGTTAAAGTATGTCTATTATATAGAAAAAATATGTTTAATGATTGTTAAAGTATGTTTTTTAAAGTATGATAAATGATGAATTAAAATATGATTTTAGAGTGTGTTATAATAAGATTTATTATTGACATACTTTAATTACAAAAAAACATATTTTACCTATATAATAAGCATACTTAAGTTTGGTCGACTCATCTCACAACTGTCTCATAAACCCGTCACAAGAGAGTTTCTCAAAATAAAATATGGGTAAAAAGTTTATTTTCAAAAAAAAAGTGCTTGACATTTTTCACAATTTTAATCTATTTAATAATTAGTTGGAAAAAATATTAAAAAAAAAAGCAAAGTCGGTTATTCATTAATTTATTTATTTATTTTTATTTCTTTCGAATTACAATTGAAAAAGTGGATCTCAAAATTAATATTGCAAATACTTGGTAGAGTACATGTCACATGACTCATAAATACATAACGCCTCATTTTCTTTAAATTTAATAACCTTCTTTTTTGTTCCCTTCATTTACATAAATAAAAATATTTAATTTATTCCCTTAAATTGTAATAAAAAAAAGAGTATATTTTATTCTAATTTATCTATGTAATAATATTAACCAATCCCATAGAAAAAAAAAAATCAAAGGAACTAGCTCGCCAAATAGAACTAATAGGAGTATATTTTAATTTTAAATACAAAATTTTAGAATCTGGATAATAACTACTCCCTCCGTCCCCCAAAGTATTTCACACTTTCCTTTTTCATCCGTCCCTCAAAGTATTTCACACTTTACTTTTACTAAATTTGGTAAAAAATACATTATACTAATACTCACTTTTTACACATATCCCAATATAATACTTACTTTTTCACATCTCCCAAAAACTTTACACACTTTTTTCACATCTCTCAATAACTTTACACATCTTTTTTATTAAATCAACTAAAATATATATTCTCTTTCTTACTTTATACATAAAAATACAAAATTTTCTTAAACTCCGCGCACACCAATACGCGAAATACTTCCCGGGACGGAGGGAGTAAAAAGGAAAAAAGAAAAAGAAATAGAAATAAATATAGATTTTTTGGTCGCCATCAAAAAAGACTGTTTTGTAAAGGCCCAAAAAATGAGAATGTGAAAATCACCTGATATGTTTGTTTTTCTGATTACAGGAAAATAAATTTTGGGGACAGAATTAATATTATATTGTACGGCAATTTGATGTGACACAAACCCTTTTGTTCTAATATTGGATTTGACATTATGTTTAATTATATAAATTTGATTATTTAATTTTAATAAAAGGGGAAATTATGAGAAAGATTTCACAATTTTACATCATGGACAGCCTATATTGAATTGCAGCCACAATTTTAAAGGGCCAATGACTTTTCAAATTTCATTCAAATCAATTTCTGTTTTTTAGCATCACTAATTATTGTTCATTATAATATGATTATTATTTTGTTTCCCGCAGCCCCACCATTACTATTGCATTCTCTTAGCACCAAAATATATTACGCAATCAAGTTTTCAATAAATTAAAGAGATAATTATATTTCCAAACTAAATACAGTAATCGATAATAACCCTTCGCATAAATATAAATATACTCGGATAGTTTAATTCGAAAGTCGTTCTTTACTAATCAAAAATAACTTTCATCTTATATTAATTTTACTGACTTTTAATATGTAAAATGTTTTTATTTAAAAGTGGGCTTTTTTTTTCCATGTTACTCCACCAAAATAACAAAACAAATACTTTATCAATGAATTGAAAGAGTATTATTTTACTTTTATCTTATTATTCTATTTTATTTACTAATAATTTACAACATATGTTATTGTACTCAGATAATTTTAAATACAGTAATAAATTATTAAATATATAATTTATGAATTAATTTTTAACAATTAATATATTATGTTGTATTAATTTATTAATAAATATATTATATAAAATTTAATTTAAAATTGAAATAATATAAAAAGGCATATATCAAGAATAATTCATGTAATACGAAAACCTAGAGCTAACCATTGGAGCTGAATGTAAAAAAGGCGTATAGGTGCTGGGAATGATGAATTTGTAATTAAGATGTATTTTTAAAGTTGAACAGGAGTATTTCAATTAGTTTTTTTTTTCTTTTTTATGGAAATTAGACATGTATGCGTCCAAATTAAATAGTTTATGAGAGGGTCGACTCGTGCACAAGTATTTCCCAATTATTATCATAAAAGTGTGAAATTAATAAACAAAATCGTTTTTAACTACTATTTCAATATGTTTTCTTTTTAATCCAAACCTATATAATTAATAATAATAAAAGAAGTGTGAAATTGTCTCATATAATGAGTTTCATAATAAAAATAATTATTAATAATGTTTTAAGAATATTTCACAGTATATATAAGAAGTGGTAAAAAAAAAATTATAAAAAATGATCAAATCTTTACTGGAAAAATGATAATTAATTTTATAAAAGATTAAAATAAAAATCTCCCCATTCACTGTCTTTCCCATTCACTGTCTCCACAACATATTAAAAAACATCACGCTAGACACAGTATATATGGTACACACGTTTAAATAGAATGTCATGATATAAATTATGTTAAATTACAAAAAAAAAAAAAAACCCTAAAGTTTGTACACATTACTAAATAAATCAATTAGAAATCAATAGAATGTCATGATATAAATTATGTTAAATTACAAAAACCCCTTAAATTTTGTACAAATTACTAAATAAATCAATTAGAAGTTAAACTATCAAGTATATATAAATAGAATTTTTTACTTATAAAAATATAAATTTGCAATGGGTCAAAAATTCAAATATGATGTGTAACTAATTTAAGTCACAGTATTATCGTGCTTTATTAAATGATTATGCACTATATTCATAAACATTACATAATTAATTGATAACAATATAATATTAAATACACATATTAATATTTTTTTATTTTAGACTTTTAGTGGACATTCGGATCCAACATCACAAATGAGTCTTTTATGATCGAAAAATAAGAACTATATATACATATTTTTTTTAATTAAATTATTAATAGATTACTAATTATTTTATTTAGAGTTTAGAGCGAGTTTATTTTTTCACTTATCCCAAAAAAATAAAATAAAAATCAAATAAATTCCAAATACACAATTCTAAGTACACGAGCATTATTGGTCAAATAATTGCAGCAGAAACAGGTGGAAAGAATGTATGTTTTGATCATTCATATTCACCAACTCCTTGATATTAGAACCCCTATATAATCTAGTTGATTTTTTAATTTTTCTCCCAATAAAATCATATTATTTGAACCACATTTCTAGCTTACAATAATTGTTTGATAAAATATTTATTTATTTATTTAGGTTAAAGGACAGAGAGATGCATTGAATATGTGGTCACAAGATGTTGGCAGTAAATTTAAGTTGTTAGACCCTTTTTAATTTTGTTTGTACACAATATAATTTCAGTATTATATGCTCAATTATAAATAAAATAAGGAATTGGAATCAATTTAAGAAAACAAATTGTTGTACATTGACTTCTTTGATCAATAAATATGTCTTTCTTTTTCTATATAAACATTATTGTATTAAATTAGCATTAGTTATTATAGATGCTATATTTTCTAGTCTTCCTATACTTTCCAAATAAGGAAGAACGATTGTGAATCACATTAAAACTATTTTAAATGAGTGAGGCTTGCGTGCGCCGGGGCACGCCGTGCGCCTTTAGAATTTCGTATTATGGATAAGGGTATATTATTTTGTTCTAAAGGGTATATACTTTAATGAATAAAGATACACCATTTTGTTTTAAAGGGTATACACTTTTCATTATATTTTTATTTTTTCTTTAGAAAATAAAGAGTACACATCTTTATACTAAAGAGTATACAATTTAACACAAAATTCTAATGGCACACGGAGTGTGCTTTCGTGCGCCCAGGCGCACACAAGTTTTTGTCTTGTAAAATAAAGGGTACACATCTTTATACTAAAGGGTATACAATTTAGCACAAAATTCTAAAGGCACACGGAATGTGCTCCCGTGTGTCCGGGCACACACAAGCCTTTTGCTATTTTAAAAATATTTATCAAATATATTATATCTCTTATAAATTATTTTTGAAGCCTTTATTGAGAGAGAGAGATTTAATAACAACAAATATAAATCCACCAGAAGATGAGAGATAGAGGATGAACGGTTGAGATTAAAGATGAGGAGAGAGAAAGCAAAGATTTCATAATAAACAAATGGAAACCCTAAATATTGAGTTGTTCATGTTTAAATTTGTATAAAATGGAAACTAAAAAAAAATCTAGCAATATCTATTTTGGGAGAAGCAAAAAATGTGTCCCTTTGGATCCACAAACCTATAAATGATGAAACACTACTTAATTCACTATGGGAGGAACATCTATCAATAATTCAATGTAAATTAAATAATTTAAATTCAAAGAAATATGTCAATTTTAACTTGCTTAATATTGGGGGAAATGATAAAGTTGAAAGAAAAATTACCCTAATTGGGAAATAGGAGTAATTTTTTCACCTTGGGTGTAACAATAATTCTGTGTGTTTTGTGGGTTGAACAATATCATGGAAAAGAATGTAAGTTGTAAAGTTACTAAGTTGAAATACTGTCCAAAAAGAGAAAATATATATATGAATCTCACCCTATTTAATATGGAAATCCAACTATACCAATAGCTACTAGTAACTGAGAAATGTAAAACAAAAATTATCACCTATTTTCTATTTAAAGACATTGGAATAATAACAAATCATGTTTTTATTTAATCAATTATTTTGAGTGTACATATAATATATTAGGTACGGTTAGGATATAGTTCAGATTCTCTTTGTTATAATATCTACTATGTTACACTGTTGAATAAATGACACATATAAAAGAATAAAAACTATACATTAAAAAGGAAATAGTAAACTCTAATGATTTTTCGAATTACTATATAATTTACGTTACAAGATATAATACATGAAATCCCATAACAGCGTTGTAAGCAATTAAAATTCACGGTCCAATCAAATGGCGACACGTGGATTTTATTGATTAAATATCAATTTTAATTTATTATATTTTATTTTGGGGATTTAATAAATTAATTCCTAAAATAGATTAATAAATAATTGATAATTAATTTAATACCCAATAAATTAAGTAGGGTTTAAATTAAGTAAAACTTGACCCCTAAGTTAAGTAAAGCATGGAAGGTTCCAGAATCAGGCCAAATTAAGCAATGACCAATCAAGCTGTGATATATTTGGAACGGCCCAAGCCCGCAGAACCAGGCCAAATCTGTCATAGACCAATCAGATTGCGAGATATTTATGGGGCATGCTCATTCCTCACCTATATAAGGAGCCCTCCTTCATTCACTCCAGACACACTCAAATACTTGAAGACATAAACGCTCTGAAGAGATCAAGAACACGAGCAGCGCTCCCTTGAGATCTTCAAGCATCTTCAAGTCAAGAACGACAAACGATTTGGGATTAAGGTGCGGAGCCCCCCAAATCAAGCGTTCTTCATATACTGAGTTCTTCGGTGTTCTTCGCGCCAAGAACAACATACGACCCGGGATTAAGGTGCTAAGCCCCCCAGATCGAGTGTTCTTCGGATCAAGTACGTTTAATCCAAATAAAGGCTCGACGCCTCTGGATTAACGTTATAAGATCCAAATCCGAGTTCGGACAAGCTTCAACTGAAGATCCGACTCAACACACACAGTCAACGCGGTCAACGCAGTCAAAGTCAAAGTCCAAGTCAAGCCAAATTGGTTCGAGAGAAGAATCAGAGGATTGATAGAGATTGTTTCCTTAATCATCAAGTTTAATCCAATTGGATTATTATTGTAATTCTCTTGTGTTTATTTTATTATAAATACAAAAATTTGTTATTACAAATTTGGCACGCCCGGTGGGACCGTCTCTACCTCTCATCTCTTCTCTCTACAAGCTCGAAGTACGATATGACTCCTGTCAGGATTACGGTAGGTAGGACTGCTGCTTCTAAGCTCTCAGAGGCATTGACTGAATATGTTGCTGTTGTTACAAGGAGCATGTCAGAAAAAGCTCGTTCGGAAGCCTCATCTGGATCCAACCCTTCGGTTGAGGAGGTTTCGAGAAAACAACTACTTATGAAAGATGATAGTGATGATGATTCTGCATCTTCAAACTCTTCATCTGACTCCGTTGCAGCTCCAGTAATGATGGCAGGCGCTACGACTGTTGAGGAACAATTAGCAAACATGATGAAAGCTATCGAGGGGCTCACGAAACACATAGAAGCTCAAGACACAAAGATCTCCCAATTGATGAAAAGAGACATCGCAGAGACTAGCCATGCAAATGGAAAAGGAGTCATGGACGATAGTGAAGTTGAAGAGGTCACAAGGCGCCAGGCTATTGAAAAGGAGCAAACTCAAGGAACGTTGCCACTTTCAGCTGATGGAATGCTCCAAGTAGATCAACTCAAGGATATTATACTTGGAACAATAAAAGAAAGGTTTGAGGAAAATTCCAAGCCTACTGTTACTTATGTCAAGCCATACACAAAAAGAGTGGACAACTTGAAGTTGCCAGCTGGCTACCAGCCTCCCAAATTCCAACAGTTTGATGGCAAGGGAAACCCGAGGCAGCATATAGCACACTTTATTGAGACCTGCCATGACGCTGGTACTTATGGAGACCATATGATAAGGCAGTTCGTTCGCTCTCTCAAAGGAAATGCATTTGATTGGTATATCGACTTGCAAGCTGAATCCATTGATAGTTGGGCACAAATGGAACATGAGTTCCTTAATCGTTTCTACAGCACGAGGAGAACTGTTAGTATGACTGAGTTAACTAATACTCGTCAATTGAAGGAAGAACCTGTGATTGATTATATCAATCGATGGAGAAATTTGAGTTTAAATTGCAAGGACCGATTATCCGGAGAGTCTGCTATTGAGATGTGTATCCAAGGGATGGAATGGAATCTCCTTTATATACTCAAAGGAATTCAACCTAAGACTTTCGAAGAGTTGGCTACTAGGGCCCATGACATGGAATTAAGTATGGCTGCTAGTGGAATCAAACATTCACCGATGTCGGACTCCTACAAGTCTAAAGATAAACAAGATTTCAAAAGGGGGGGCAAGTCCTATGTTAAAAGTTTCAACAAAGAGTCAATGGCCACAAATATTATGACGGTCAAGGTTCGAAAGAATGAAAATGATAAGAAAGACAAAGGGAAGCAAGTTGCTCAAGAGTGGGGGCAAAGAAGGTTAACTCTGAAAGAGATGCAAGAAAAAGAGTATCCATTTCTGAACTCAGACCTTTCTGGCATATTCGATGATCTAATGAAGAACAAACTCCTTGATCTTCCTGATATGAAACGTCCAGAAGAAGCCGGCCGAACTAATGACCCAAAATACTGCAAGTATCATAGGTTGGTGAGTCATCCAATTCATGATTGTTTCGTTCTTAAGGAAAAGATCATGCAATTGGTTAAGGAAGGAAAAATCGTGTTAGAAGATGAGGCGGGCACAAACTTCACTTCTGTAGAAGAAAGTCATAATGGAGGCTCATGTCATGTCGTGAATGAGGACAATGAAAGCGAACAACTTGAAACTAAGGGTGAAGCTTACTCCATGAAGGTGACCTTCACGGATGAAGATATGTTGTTGGGTATGCAATCTCATAATCGACCTCTATTTGTGACTGGTTATACTAAAGGGATGCGAGTGAATCGCATACTTATTGATGGAGGTTCGGCGGTGAACATTTTATCCTTGAGAATGTTGAAGAAGATAGAAATACCACTGGATGAACTCAACCATAGCCGATTGATGATCCAAGGGTTCAACCATGAGGGGCAAAGGACTCTCGGCACAATAGTTCTTGATTTGCTAATTGATGAGATGAAATCCACAGTCCTTTTCCATGTTATTGATGCAAAAACTTCCTACAACATGCTTTTGGGGCGCCCATGGCTACATGAGAATGGTGTGATTCCTTCCACATTGCACCAGTGCTTCAAATATAGTGAAGGTGACAACGTGAAAAGAGTATTCGGTGATGACAAGCCATTTACTGAAGCTGAAGCTTACTTTGCCGATGCTAAATATTTCTTCAAGAGTACAAAGGAAGTAAAACGTGAAGAAGCCCCGGTGCAAGATAATGGGGGCAATAAACAAATAAATGATGAGGAAGGTAGTACATCATCTGCCACTCTCAAGGAGAACAAAGGCAAAGGGCTTGAGACCTCGGAAGAGTTGACATTGCCTTTAACAAAAATTGATGCTAGTAAACTTTCTTCTCCACCACTCAAAGGATTCACACGTCCTATTGAAGGACCAAAGACCGAACACGGTGAAGTGTTTGAAGCTGAAATAACCAAGTCGTATAGTCCACAAGCTTATAAACTCCTTATCAAGGCTGGTTATGAACCAAGGGAAAAAGCGATGGTGAGTAAGGTGTGTCAAGAAACTATCAACCCACCAGGCCAGGGGCTCAATGTTATTCAGAAAATGATGAAAAATAGTGATCACACTATCAAGAAGGCTAAGCCAGGTTTGGGGTATGTCCCTCAAAAGCCAGTCCGCATTGCAATTAGAAGAGCAAGTACAAATTATATCACCGAGGGAGAAGCTTTATCCACGGAGGATAGGTTTGATGCGAGTAGTAGGGAAGTCAAGAGAATATCTGTTTTTGAAAGGCTTGGGAGTGTCTTCGAAAGGCTTGGACCCTGTAAAGGGAAGTGTAGGAGGCAAAATCATGTCAAGTCCCTTAACCTCCGAAAACTCCGGAGTCAAAATCCTTTTCGCATCAAGCGACGAAATATCTTGACTGTCTCAAGTGGAAGAGTGTTGAAGGATAAGGTGCAAAGAATCATCTTTACTAAAGATGATAGTGATGATAAAGAAAGTGTAGCTTTTACCAATCATATTACTGCTGTGGAAGATTCTCAAATGGAGGAAGTAGATGCTGAAGATGCCCCTCCACAATTTGAAGAAGGAGTGAAAGCCACTGTTGATGAATTGAAAGAAATTAACTTAGGTGATGAAAATGACCCACGTCCTACCTACATAAGTGCTCTGCTAAATGTTGAGGAAGAAACAAAGTATGTCAGTCTTTTGCGAGAATTCAGAGATGTCTTTGCATGGTCGCATAAGGAAATGCCAGGCTTAGATCCGAAAATCGCAGTGCACCACTTGTCCATTAAAAAGGGAACTCGACCAGTTAAACAAATGCAGCGTCGATTTCGACCAGAGTTGATTCCTTTGATTGAGGACGAGATTAATAAGCTTCTTGAAACAGGCAAGATCCGAGAAGTCAAATATCCTACATGGATTTCCAATATCGTGCCGGTAAGAAAGAAAAATGGACAACTCAGAGTATGTGTTGATTTCCGAGATTTGAATATGGCATGTCCAAAAGATGACTTTCCATTACCAATTACTGAGCTCATGATTGATGCAACAACGGGGCATGAGGTCCTTTCATTTATGGATGGGTCATCTGGCTACAATCAAATTGGTTTGGCTCCTGAGGATCAAGAGAAGACAGCCTTTCGTACTCCGAAAGGAATATATTGCTATAATGTTATGCCATTTGGCTTAAAGAATGCTGGTGCCACTTATCAGCGAGCCATGCAAAAGATATTTGATGACATGCTTCATAAGATTGTCGAATGCTATGTTGATGATATTGTGGTGAAATCAAAGGAAAAGAAAAATCATTTTCATAATCTAAGGCGAGTGTTTGAACGATTAAGAGAGCATCAACTCAAGATGAATCCGCTCAAGTGTGCATTTGGAGTTTCATCTGGGAAATTTCTTGGGTTTATTGTTCGCCGTCGAGGGATTGAAATTGAGAAAGCAAAGATTGACGCAATCATGAAAATGCATGTGCCTCGGAACATACATGAACTCAAAAGTCTACAAGGAAAGTTGGCATACTTAAGGAGATTCATATCAAACTTAGCTGGCCGATGCCAACCATTTAGTCATCTCATGAAGAAAGACAGCATATTCGAATGGGATGAAGCTTGCAATAATGCTTTCAATAGCATTAAGGAATACTTGATGAAGGCACCAGTATTGAGTGCTCCAATACCGGGACGTCCATTAGTCCTTTATCTAGCTGCTCAAGAGCGTTCTGTGGGAGCTTTACTTGCACAAGAAAATGATGATGGTAAAGAAAGAGCTCTATACTATCTAAGTAGAACCATGACTCCAAACGAGTTGAAGTATTCACCCATTGAGAAGATCTGCTTATCCCTTATCTTCGTAATTCAGAAGTTGAAACATTATTTTCAAGCTCACACAGTTCGGCTAGTTTCGAAAGCCAACCCACTAAAATTTGTCATGTCAAAACCAGTACTCTCTGATCGGCTTGCAAGATGGTATCTCCAACTGCAACAGTTTGAGATCGTATACGTCCCTCAAAAGGCCGTAAAAGGACAAGTGTTGGCAGATTTTCTAGCTGATCATCCAATGCCTGCTGAATGGGAACTATCCGATGAACTCCCCGATGAAGATGCTTTCACTGTGGACATAGTTTCTCCTTGGAAGATGTATTTCGATGGAGCATCTCATAGAGAGGGAGCTGGTGCGGGAGTCGTGTTTGTAACACCCAGTGGTGAAGTTCTACCTTTCTCATTTTCCTTAACAGAAAATTGTTCTAACAATGTGGCTGAGTATCAAGCACTCATACTTGGTTTGGAAATGGCCGTCGACATAAAGCAACTACACCTTAGAGTGTATGGTGATTCGCTATTGGTAATAAATCAACTCCTTGGAGTGTATGAAGTGAAGAAGCCTGAGTTGTTCCCCTATTACAAATATGCTCAAAAGCTTATGGGTTATCTCGGTGATGTTGATATTAAGCATCTGTCTAGAAGAGAGAATAAGCAAGCTGACGCCCTCGCTAAGTTAGCATCAACTATAGCTATGCCAGAAATGCAGATTCAAATACCGGTGTGTAGAAGTTGGGTTGTACCACCAATCTTTGAAGATGATGATTATGAAGAAGTTGAAAATCATGTGGTGGAGGTTTTCGAAATTGAAGAAGAAGATTGGCGCCAACCGCTTGTGGATTATTTAAAATATGATAAGTTGCCTAACGATCCACGACAAAGGGTTGATATTCGGCGTCGGGCACCTCGATTCATCTACTTCAAGGGTACACTTTATAGAAGATCATTCGATGAAATTTTCTTGAGATGCTTGGGTAAGGAAGAAACTATTCAAGCAATGGAGGAGGCTCACTCCGGGATTTGCGGTGCTCATCAATCCGGACCGAAGCTACATTTTAGAATTAAAAGGATGGGTTACTATTGGCCAACCATGGTGAAGGATTGCATGGATTACGCACAAAGATGTCAAGCTTGTCAGTTCCATGGAAATTTGATTCATCAACCTCCGGAGCCTTTACATCCGACAGTCGCTTCATGGCCTTTCGATGCTTGGGGTTTAGATGTGGTGGGGCCGCTTACAAAGTCTTCTGGTGGTCATCTCTACATTCTTGCGGCAACCGATTACTTTTCAAAGTGGGCCGAAGCTGTGCCTCTAAGGGAAGTGAAGAAAGAAAATGTTGCTGATTTCATCCGAATCAACATCATTTATAGATATGGTGTTCCGCGCTACATCATCACTGATAATGGAAAGCAGTTCAGCAACAGTTGGATTGATAAGCTATGTGAGAAGTTTGATTTCAAACAAAAGAAATCTTCAATGTATAACGCAGCTGCTAATGGTCTTGCCGAAGCTTTCAATAAAACTTTATGCAGTTTATTGAAGAAAGTGGTCTCCAAGTCAAAAAAAGATTGGCATGAAAGGATCAATGAAGCTTTATGGGCGTACCGTACCACCTATAGAACACCTACGCAAGCCACTCCGTATTCCTTGGTGTATGGTGTTGAGGCTGTTGTGCCTCTTGAAAAGCAAATTCCTTCTTTGAGGATAGCCATACAAGAAGGCCTCACCGAGGAAGAAAATGCAAAGTTACGTCTTCAAGAGTTAGAAGCGTTAGATGAAAAGAGGTTGGAAGCACAACAAAGACTTGAGTGTTACCAATCTCGCCTTTCTAGAACATACAACAAGAAGGTGAGGGTACGTTCTTTTCAAGTTGGTGATTTGGTGCTTGCTGTGAGAAGACCTATAGTAGTCACCCATCGCGTTGGAAATAAGTTTCTATCCAAGTGGGATGGCCCTCATGTTGTGAAGGAAGCCTATACAAATGGCGCATACAAGTTGATCTCAGAAGATGGCGTGAACATTGGCCCTATAAATGGGAAGTTCTTGAAACGCTACTACGCGTAAAATAAATACATGTACAACGCTCCTTGACGCACGAGTCTAAACTGCATGTTACTCCTGGTCCGCATGAGTATAAACTGTGTACGATAAACTCCTGGTCCGCATGAGTATAAACTGTGCATGACACCCACCAAAGGTAATTATATGTGGTTAAACTATTAATTTATCCCACTCAGATATTTTAAGTGGTTAAAGCATTAAATATCCTACTTTGTCTAAAGTGGTTAAAGAATAGTCACTCCTGGCCCGCATGAGTATAAACTGTGCACGGCATCCCCCCATCCAAATCAAATCATGTCCCTTTGAACTACGTAATGACTTGATCCTCTGCGAAGAGGTACGTAGGCAGCTTAGCACTTTGCTAAGTTCAGTCATGCCTTTGGACTTTTCACATCAAGTTTGTGGGGTAAATTGGAGTGTGAAGGCAGCAAATAAATATGAAAGACAAGAAAACAAGTTAATGATGTAACATAAGGGAGAAGTAATGAAGAGAATGGACTTTATTGATAATATCATTAGATGTTCAAAAACATAAAAAGGGGAAAGCAAATAAATAACTAAGGGAGCAAACTAAAAGAAAATCAGTCCTATGCTAAACAAGAAAGTTGTCAGAGAGTATGCTTTCTAAGACAGACTTCAGAGCTGCTTTCTCATCTTCAGATGATGATTCTTTCAAGACGGTTGCATTATCAAGCATAAGGATCTCCTCTTCTATGAGCTCAACTTCCTTCTTAGCACGACAGAGAGTTTGTTGGAGACGATCAGCTGCTTCAGATAAAGTTTTCTCTCCCTTCTGCAGATTAGTCATCTCTTTACTTATCGATTCTAACTCTTCCCAAGTAGTCTTTAGTTTTTTTGTCTCTGCCATGTGAGTGTCTCGGCAATTCTGAAGGCGACCCTTGACGTTAGTCAAGCATTTTGCATGATTTCCCGTGGACGCCGCTTCATCAGACTTCAATTTTGCCGCAGTATAAGTGTCGGCCTTATCAAATAGAGGTGCCAAGGCTATCTCTAAAGGGGAACAGTCGATTCTAAGAGCCTTCACCTCATTTATCAAGGAAAATATTTCTTGTCTCAGAGTTGATAAAAACTCAAGAGGAGTCCGTTTGAGTTTTCTTCTTATTTTACTCCATGCACTCCGAGCAAATTTCCCTTTGAGATCACGAGTAATCTTCTTAGATATAAATTCTGAGATCATGGGACGTGCCTTTGAAGAATTCGCCCCTGTGGTCGATGCATCACTTTCAGTAGAATCATCACTCTCATCAGAATTGTCACCGCTACCAGAATTTGTAGAGATGCCCAAGATCTGATAAGAGAAGAAATGTGCTAGTATAAAAATGAGGATATACAATGAAAAATAAGATGAGGAAAAGAGGGAAACCTCAGCTGCCAATTTTTTTGAAGTAACAGCAGTAATTAATTCGTTTTCTTCAGCAGCCTTAGAGCCAGAAATTTTCAGCGCAACCTTTAATAATAAAATAAGGCTTTGTAAGAAAATGAAATAAAGAAAATGAAAAAAAAAAAGGAGAGAGAATGGAAGGAACCTCTTTATCTTGTTTTTCAGTGTGAACAACAGATTTCTTTCTCTTCCAATGGTGTTCAGTAGAGGCGCTACGACTTTCTGTAGAATGAGGGGAACTTTTCTTCCTTTTATGCACTGTAGATTGTAAAACTTCATCATACACCGGAGAAATATCCTGAACTTCTTGATTATCATCATCAAGGTCATTAATGATGTCCACTTCTTCCTCCGGAGGTTTTGAAACTGAGGTAGTCAAAGCCTTGATATGATCAGATAAGTAAGTTCCGTGGACTTGCTTCCACCACTCCTTATACTCAGTAGTGGAGTAGTTTTTAGGAGCTGGGGTTGCACAGGGAAAGTAAGCTTGGGAGGTAGAGTTATACGAAGTACAATGTTTCCAATGGTTGAATCCTTCTTCTAAAGATGCTTTCCGAAGGTTGGTTCTAAGCATCTTAGGGACATCTTGTAGGAAGCCAAATTGACGAGCAAACCTGTGAGGGGAGTAAGGCTCCATCACAAAATGATTACCTTGCCGCAAAGTGAGATAGCTAGTACGGATAGCCACCAGATGGGCCCAATTATCCCATTTCTTATTTCCATCATCCGTGTAGTGGATTGCTTTGTCTTTTGAAAAAATATTGCAAGTCCATAAGGCATTATCAGCTGTGTGGATTCGTTTGCGAGCATCTTCAGCATCGAAGTATCTTGCTCCTTGCTCTCCAGAGTATGTCACCATTCGAGGATATGCTATTTTATTTCCAATCGGAAAATGAGTTTTGAAGTAGTGAGCTAGCCAAGCATGGACGAAATGAACCGGAAAGGTTGATTTAATTTCAGATAAACTCGATGAGTTTGAAATTACATTCAAGCCATGGTAAATGTTTGTCAAAACTGGAATAGCAAGACTCACTTTTTTTCCTGCAGCCATTAAGCTTGCCACTTTAAAGGTACTCGGTCGTATCAAGCCTACTTCGCCACCCGGGAGTGCAAACGCACAAAGCCAGCAAGCTAAGTAAGCGGCTAGATAGGTCTCTTCTTGATCAGTTTGAGAAATGCCCAACTTTTTAAATTGATCTATCTCAGCAGACGTCCATGGTTGGTGACTTGAAATAACGCCAGTCGGATTATAAGTTTTTTTTGGCCGAGAAGCCGTTTTTCTTTCAATACGTGTAGGAGGTTCAAGGTATGTTATAGCCTTCTTAGACCAGAAATCTACCCACTGGTCAATGTTTACATTTCTTCTGTTAGCACCCTTGCAAAGTACGTGATAGGCGCCAAGTAAAGATCTACAACTGCGCGGGATTCGTAAACCATCCTTCGTGGAAAGCAATTCTTCTGCACAGGGCACAATTTCATCATACACATAACCCGCTATGGGTAGTCCCATCAAGTTGTATAAGTCCCATAAAGAAAGTGACATCTCTCCGAATTTAGTAAGTAAAGTATTGGTGGAAGAGCACCAAGCTTCACAGAAGGCCTTCATGATTTCACAGCTGCAATCATAGGTAAAGAGGGATGCAAAGACAGCATCATAAAGCTTTGTGTTTCGAAGAATGGACCCACATCGGCTTAAAATATCTTCAGTCCACTCCCAGTAACCCTTGACGTAGTGAAAGTCTCCAAGAAACTTGATGGGTTCTCCCAGGATGCTTTTCCTTTTGCAATGCGGCGTCCCAAAGAGGGTAAAGGTGCTGAATTGATTTCTGGTTCAATATCAGCTCCCTTCAGGGTCCAACTTATGTTATTTTTACTTGAAGAAGATTCATGAGACCAACATGCCAAGAAAAATTCATTCTTGCTTCTTGGAGGGATATAAGCACAGTTCCCTAGCAAAGATTGCCCAGGTAAAAGGCGAGTTCCTTGTGGTAAAGGTTGATGTGCATCTTCAAGAATAACCAAGTAGCTTGAGCCGGACTTTCCCGTTACAGTTTTGAAGAAAACCATGCTAAGAAGTGGATAGGCTGCAAAACAAATGAACGATTAATTAAAAGACCCAAAATAAATTTATGAGTGCAATTAATTAATTATTTAAGGTCACAATTGTAAAACATTATAGCCTTAAACATTGGAACCAAGTCAATAAAATTAATTAACACATGTTTAGTTAAATTTAAACTTGGCCACACGGTTGGAGGCCATGTTTATGGACACAAATCAACTAATGGGCCAATTAAGGAAAGGTGAAATCAATATTGAAGCCCAAATCAGCATAGAATTAAAGAAGCCCAAGTATGAAGCCCAAATCAAAGCAAAATTGGGCTTGGGCCATGTGAGAGTCAAAATTGACTTGAAAGTCAAAATTGAGGGCTTGTGGTAGAATAGCATTTCTTCTCAAAATTCAATCTACAGTGTGATTCCTTCCATCACCGTGCGCAGCGAATCGCCCAGCCGCCCTGTGCACACCATCACAGCCGCCGCCGCAACCAGCACTTCGCTCCGGTCGTCGCTGCTGCTGTCCGGATCGCTCCAGTCGTCGATGTTGCTGCCACGCCACGCCATCACAGCCCCGTTCCGTGCTCGTCGCGCCTCCTCACCACGCCGCCACCGAGGATGCCGCGCCATTAAGTATGTTGCGGCTGCAGCGGTCGCGTATTGCTAGCGGTTGATAGCCGGCGACTTCCCCGAAAACTCCGTTGCATAGACCGCACGATTGGAGAGGCCTATTGCAGCCACCGAATTGTCATCGCCGGAAACACACACCGTCACCTTCAAATCGAGCAACCACCATGGGTGGTCCGCAGTCGATTGCTCTTCATCTCAACACTACAACTTCAGCCTTCAAAGGTCTGTAACACCTCTCCACCCACTTCCGTCGGAGGTGTGAGCCCAACAAGCAACCACCATGGGTGATCCGCCGTTGACTGCTTTTCACCTCGCGGTATGAGCCCGACAAGCAACCACCATGGGTGATCCGCCGTCGATCGCTCTCTACCTCGACATCGTTGGTTTGATTGCTTTAGCGTGTTAAAATCTTCTATTTTTCTTCGCTTCGTTGTGTTGTAAAAAAAAAAAAAAAGAATAAAGAACAACAAGGAAAAGAATTGAAGGGATATAGAAGTAAATATGAGAACACAAGTGATGGGGCTTACCTTGGTGATTACGTGAAGACAAATAATCAGTTTATAAATAGAGAAAATAAACAAGAAACAAGAAAGACAAATAAAAGAAGAGCGAATTAAAGAAGAATAGATTGAGACCTTATACTTGTGAATTGACAGTCTCTTGGAGCAATGCTGAAGAAGAAAAAAAAAATTTTAGAAACACTTCATGCTACACTTTGGAAAGAAAGAGAAAAATTCAAATAAGAGAAGGAAGAACCAAGAACTGAAGTGAATATCTTGTTTGTTGGATAGCTTTGATGAAAAAAAATTGAATTCATGAAATACCATTATATAGTAGTGGATTCATGGATAATTATGGATTCATGGATAATTATGGAAATTATTTGTGGATAATTATAGAAGCTACTAATGGACTCATGGATAATTATGGAGATTATTGTGAGGCGCGCAAGCTTTACAAAATTGAAGGAGATTCTTTACTACAAATAACTTTGACAATTTTGGGTAAGGTTCATGAAATCTTGGTGAGCAAGAAACAAATTTTTGCGATTCCTTCACAACAAGACATTCTGTCCGTGAACAAATCGCAAGGGGGCATTTGTAAGCAATTAAAATTCACGGTCCAATCAAATGGCGACACGTGGATTTTATTGATTAAATATCAATTTTAATTTATTATATTTTATTTTGGGGATTTAATAAATTAATTCCTAAAATAGATTAATAAATAATTGATAATTAATTTAATACCCAATAAATTAAGTAGGGTTTAAATTAAGTAAAACTTGACCCCTAAGTTAAGTAAAGCATGGAAGGTTCCAGAATCAGGCCAAATTAAGCAATGACCAATCAAGCTGTGATATATTTGGAACGGCCCAAGCCCGCAGAACCAGGCCAAATCTGTCATAGACCAATCAGATTGCGAGATATTTATGGGGCATGCTCATTCCTCACCTATATAAGGAGCCCTCCTTCATTCACTCCAGACACACTCAAATACTTGAAGACATAAACGCTCTGAAGAGATCAAGAACACGAGCAGCGCTCCCTTGAGATCTTCAAGCATCTTCAAGTCAAGAACGACAAACGATTTGGGATTAAGGTGCGGAGCCCCCCAAATCAAGCGTTCTTCATATACTGAGTTCTTCGGTGTTCTTCGCGCCAAGAACAACATACGACCCGGGATTAAGGTGCTAAGCCCCCCAGATCGAGTGTTCTTCGGATCAAGTACGTTTAATCCAAATAAAGGCTCGACGCCTCTGGATTAACGTTATAAGATCCAAATCCGAGTTCGGACAAGCTTCAACTGAAGATCCGACTCAACACACACAGTCAACGCGGTCAACGCAGTCAAAGTCAAAGTCCAAGTCAAGCCAAATTGGTTCGAGAGAAGAATCAGAGGATTGATAGAGATTGTTTCCTTAATCATCAAGTTTAATCCAATTGGATTATTATTGTAATTCTCTTGTGTTTATTTTATTATAAATACAAAAATTTGTTATTACAAGCGTAATCAAAATTGTAGACTATTTTTTTAGTTTTCAACTAATTTTATTACTCCACATCGATTCATTAACTACTTACTCTACTTAATTTCGTTACATCGTTTACAATAATCTAGATGTTCTCTCATCCTTAGAAAGTATTAACTCTTCATTTAAAACAGTTTATTTATTTATGTAAATAAAGAAGTAGATAAAGGAATGAGGACGAAATTGATATTTATTTTAGTTTATTGTGGATGGATTTATGGAATTGGGCAGCGTAGCACGAGTGGATGGATTCTTCACAATGTTTGAATTTTCTTTATTTGCAAGAGTGTTAGCTTAATATGGACAGTGACCACCAAACAAGCTTAATTGGGGTAGGGGTAGGGGTAGGGGGTGGGGTGGGTAGTGGGGGGTGGGGCTTTGATGGTTATATTTCTCTGAATTGGGATTAATTAGGATGGGTACCCACTAACCACTTTGTCTTTAAGCCCATTCTCAACTTCTTCTACTTTTTTGCTTTCTATTTGTACACACTTATTTTTATTTCTTTTAAGTTTCTTCGATATTATCAATACACAGCTAGCACATAATCACAAAATGATACCTATAATTTGATTTTAATGTTTTGTGCACATTGAATGAATTAATAATTTTGAGAATGTGGAATAATTTTTTTTAAGTAGGATTTGATTTGATTAATTTTATTAGACAACATAGGAGTGAATTATATTGGTATATAATTATGGGAGAGGGAATCATTTTTGTTATGATATGTGTGTACAAATGGGAAAATTTCACATTTGATCTCATAAGAATTCCTTCAATTCAATTATAGTCCCATAGGAATATACTGGTCCCATAGTTAGGGGTTTTGGTCCCATAAGAATATTATAATAAAAAATTTTCATATCAAATTAACTTATATTACTATAAACTACCAGATTTATATTATAAACTGTGTTTCAAAATAGACATAGTCCGTTTTGGTCTCATTAATGGTTCAGAATATTTCGTCAACTATTAACAATTTAGATGAAAAATTCCTATGGGACTAAATCTGCCAGTTTTGAGACCTTTTTAGCATTGAGCAATTCTTACGGGACTAAATATGAAATTATCCCGTGTACAAATATAGGAGTGACTTGGGTGATTGGGTTACGCACCAATCTCAAATACGATGTCGTATTGCTTGAACTTTATTGTTGTATTTTAAAGATTTAATATTAATTTTTAGAATTATATTAATATTCTTGTAGTTTAAACTACACTATAGTACATTCTTGAATCATGATCTATTTAATTAGCCCCAATAGTTAGAATCTAGCATTAAAGTTTAATATTAATTTTTATAATATAATTTACTCTTAATTCATGATTTAAAAAGTTATAGGTTCTATATAACTATGGAGTATATTTTGTCATCCATTAAATAAATATCATCCAATGACATGTCATGTATAACTTTGAGTCGCATAAGAATTTCTTGCAAATATAGGAGGGGGGTCATATCTTTTGGAGGAATTTTCCACCATCACATTATATATAATCATAATATAATATTTATATATATACCTATAATATGTGAATTTAATAATTACAATATATTCATGAGAGAGATATGGGGAGAGAGAGAGTGAGTGAGTGGTGGACTAGTAGTAGCATTGTCATTACTCAAAAAGCTTTGAGGCCAACTCCATTTTGATTGGAGGATTAAATTTTGGATAATATGGATTACTATTTCAGCAAATTTTGGTTGGATTCATCTATTATTATTGATGAGATTTTATTATTATTATTATTATTATTATTTTGGATAATATGATTACACATAGATCTACATAATTAAATACATTTAAATAATAATATAAGATAAGATTACATCAAAAGAACCAGCTTTCAAATAACTACATGATTGAACACACTTATATCTAATAATTAATCATTTAAAACACTCAAATTATATACTTGGTCTTCTAAAAAATTCAAGAAAAATACAAATATATACCATCAGACCTATTCAAAGAAGATTCATATCCCAATTCATACATAAATTATACTATAATAAAATAAAGGGTAAATTATCAAAACCTCCCTCAAGGTTTGTCCAAACTACCAAATAAATCTCGTAGTTTGAAAAATTACCAATTACTCCAGTTAACTTATTTTTTATTTGAACATTAATAAAAAAACATACTTTTTCTTAAAATAAAGAAGGATGGAAATGACATCAAGACCCATATATTTAACATTGTATTTTTAAATTTTACTATTTTTTTTTTTTAAAAATATTTTTTTAAAGGGGGTAATTGATAATTTTTCAAACAAAGGGGTTTATTTGGTAATTTGGACATATCTCGAGGGGTTTTGGTAATTTACCCTTTAAAATTTATGCATATTTATGAGTATACAATTAATAATAAAAGCGTATAAATGCCAGTTGGTATATAAAAAAAATGGTGTACTCCACCATTAGGGGCCCCCACCGCCCCTGCCCTGGGGATTGGTGGAAGAGCTAAATCGCAGGATGTGCCTCAAGTGGCTTATAGGGAGGGCTCACTGTTAAACTTGTGGGCCAAATCTATGCCAAAGGCAGGATTCGAACCCCCACCCTGCAGCAACCAAGCTCAGCTGGAAGGCCTTTCCACCCTCCTCTCTACCACTTGAGCTATGCCCTGGGGGCAATGCCAGTTGGTATATAAAAATTGGGCCTTAGTCCCAACTTTGTAATAACTGCTTATGTTATTATATTTTAAAAAATTATGAATCGAGCTACGTAATAAATACTTAAATTGAGCTCTTGCACATGAATCATTTTTAAATTTGATAAAAAAAAAAGTATATTTAGTGAATGTATTTCGAATTTTTTATCTGTAAAAACTTCAAAATTATGAAACATTGAAACACATAAAGAAAGTAGCTATTTAAAAAAATTAAAAAAAATTAGAAATTTCCAAAATTCTGTTAGGAGAGTTTAATATTTTCCGATTTATATTTTTAAATGGTAAATAGCCACATGATTGCTTCATAATTCATTTTTATATATGGTCAAATATAAGTATTTATTTGTACTTTTATTAAAAAAATATAATTGAAAGTAAAAACAATAATGGCCAGATTAATTTGATCGTTGAAATTGGAGATAATATTAGTAATATATAAATGGAGTAACTTTTAGAATGGATATTAATTTCGTATTTAAATAATGAGAAAAAAGAAAAAAGAGTTAGGCCCAAAAACAAAGAAATAGGTGTGTTGATAGGGATCTGAAGTCTGACCCAAATCTCTGCCCACGGCTGGCATTTTGGGATCTAAAATCCCAAATAAAACAATTACATAAAATTTCCCACCAAATAGGACCACTACTCCTTACAAATAAAATTACTATATTTAATTTTTTCTTTAAATGATGACATTATTGAGTGTATTTTTTTAATATAGGGTATAAAAAATTAAAAAATATAAATTCATAATTAAAACGACTAAAAAAATTTAATTTAAGGATTGAGAAATAAATTCCATCAATCAAAGATCATAAATCTATGTTCATGATTGTAATGCATTATTAAACTATAACTTAGATAAGTTACTTTTACATTTAATCTTATATTAGTACAATGATGAAGAAAGTATTATAAATACAATAAATATAATATTCTGATAGAATGATTGAATTACAAAGACTATAAGGTGATGTTTGGTTTGGGGTTACGTAGGGTTTGAAAACCATGAATAGTGTGTTTTATGTTTGTTTTGGGTTTTGAGTAGAGTAGGTTTTAACTTGTTAAATTAATGTATTAATTTATTTAAAAAGTTAAATGAGAGAGAAGAGATAAAGAGAGAAAGCGTATTAATTGAGGAAAAAGAATGTAGTAGGTATATACAGGGGTGATTTTTAAAATCTGGATGTGGATTTTGAAAACCAAAATCTGAATTTGAAAACCGTAAATGAACATTGCCTAAGGTACTAGAGATATGTATTTAAATTGACGGTGGCTTGTGATCCAAACCCTAAATCCCTACCCATCTTGACACTTCTCGTATAATCAATAACACGAGATATAAGATGATATACGAAAATCATGTACCTTCGAGTTCCATCTATGGAGACGAAAATGAAGTTGAAGTCCATAAGGAGGAATACAAGTCTTTGGTAATTTGAAAGTGGTGGAGCAAAGGAATCACAAAATATCCTATAATGAATGTGAATTGGCAAAATCCAACCAAAAGGAGAAAAAAAAAATAGGGGTATGTCATGGGACAATTGTGCTTTGTGGGGGTACAAGTGATCCAAAAAACCTGATAGTTTTTGTGTTCCACTAGGGATGGTGTTGATCATATTCATGGTAATAAGAGCTAATATGGACCACCCTAGCTATAAGAATTCAAGATTTTGTAGGCTGGGGGTGGGGTGGGTAGGGTGGTCCTAATATTGGATCATAATATTAATTACTATCATTACTTCAATCTAAGTGTTTTGTAATTTACTTCTTTTACCTTCACAATCAATTTCTCCACCATTTCTCTCTCTTCTTTACAATCATTCTTCAGAGGACAATTTATTTGGGCCAACGTACAATTTGGTAATTATTATCCTTTTGGGCCTTCTACCCTACTTAACAAAATATTTTTTATATCCTCTTTTGAGGTCGTCTTATCAGAAAGCCCAAGAAAAATGTCTTTCTAGTTTAGGGTTTTTCTTTTTTGTTTTAGCTTGTTCTGGTTTATGGAGAAAAAGGAAAGAAAGTGAATTGGGCTGATGTTCAAAAATTGGGCTCCACTTTGGGCCTTCAAGTCTTGATAGCTCCTTTTATATTTTATCAATAGCCTACAAATATTATTCCCTCTGTTTTACTTTGATTTTATCAATTGTCAAAAAGATATTATTCCCACCACTTAACAACTTTTTTTTCCCAAGTAATTAGGGAAATTCAATAATTCAATTATTTTTTTAATAAATAAAATGTAAGTGTATTTTCACTTTTAAAAATGACTATTCTTGTGAGACAAACAAAAAGAAGAAGGTCTCATCTTTATTTTAATGGGAGAGTATTTATAGGCAAGGTTAGAAAAAGAATATTCAGGCTACAAAAGATGATGTTTTGAGAGCAAGTGCCTGTCTGTATCTCAACAATTTAAGCTGCTGTCTCTCAAAACACTTAAATTAATTGGATCAAAGAATTCTCAGACAACAGCTACGTTAGAAGTCCTATATGGTCACTGTTGTACCATCATACGAAGTGCTCCGTAGGGTATTCGTTTTCGTACCCATTGTAGTCGTAGTACAGTCTCTCGCCCTTTTTGATGTCTCTACTCGCGATCAAGAGTACCCGGCATTCTCCATTTACATCGAACCTCGCGCATTTCACATTTTGCTTCTTCTTCCCACCCCTGCATCATTAGCAGCTTGACATCAATTCAGGCAAAAATGAGATGTTACTATGTCTATAAGAGTACACAGGAGTGTTTTGACATACGGGATGTGATTGTTGATGCCGTTGATAAACCGTGCAATGTTGCTGCGTTTATCTGGACAGATAACCAGGCTTTTAGAAGGGCTGGAGGCAGTGAGAAGAGTCATCATGCTATCTCCATCATCTTGTTCACGATTTTTTAAATAGTCAATGTCTCCAACGTACTCTGTGATTATTGTCAAGTCTCGAATGCATTTGTCTGCCTCCACGGTGAATCTGTTTCAATAAAATTAACACAATACTAAGTTTCCATTCATTCCAATCCTTGAATAATATTGCAATGAGAATGAAAATAAAGGAGGCTGCCTACCCTTCAACTGGATCAAAAACAACCATGAGGGGTGGCCATTCTCCTTGTTCCATCATGTTCTTACAGAGATTCAGTGTTTCTGCGTCATCTTTCGACATAACCTAAGTTGCACGTGAAATGTTCAGTAAAAGGACCATCATTGACAGAAATATAATACTTCTATAGAAGCATGTATGTCCTACAAAGAGAGGTATTATATACAGTATGCCAAGGGATATTATAGGTAGAATATTTGAATATACCTGCATTCCATCTCTTTCCAGTGCAGCACAATTCGCTGATCTTGGAGCCATGCCTGGTACGTATGTTAGCTCATTGCTAAATTCTGTCCCGGTTGCTGTTAACGCCGTTGCTAAAGATGCCATCTGTTCCAATTTTCTAATGGAATCCTCAGTTGGATTAAAAGGCAGCAACCTCCTACTCTTCTTTGACATCACTAGGCCACTAGTTCTCTTACGTTTCTTTTTGCAATCTAGCAGGAGAAAAGAGACCAAGCAAACTATGAAGAACGTGTATACAAAATAACAATGAAAATATGCAACCGAGAGATGCCTTTTACCTGGACTTGACTTTTCAGCAGATTGTGAACACCTTTGAATACGGAAAAAGTCGACTATTTTAGTTTGTATGAGAGGAAAATCTGTAATCAATCGCTAGATCAGTGTGATGTTTCCAATGATTATCAGCAAAAAGAATGATCAACATAGATGATCTTTAACAGCCGAGGATCAAGATAACTTCCTGATTGTTGGATACTTTTGATATCAAGTCTATAATGGAGGGTAGATGAAAAGAAATGTATCAGACAAATAACATGACAGAACTTTTTTAAGAACTATCATTCAGCACTGCGAGATTCCTGTATTAGCTAGTCACAGAAGCACATAAACTAGTTGATGCTTTCCATAAATCACAATAGGTTTTGGTCTATCCATTGAATCAAAATCCAATAAACAGCAATTCATACACATCTCAAGACCATAAGCAAGAATTACTCAATGAGCCACAAGGAGCGAATACCATTCATGTCAAATGTTGATTGCTTGGAACAAACAATACACAGTAGAGTTATTATTTCTCAGCATCATTTTCAAAGTTCTTGCATAATGTAAAACATTTCCACAAGATTCAGCCTAGGAAATTATTCCAAATCAAATAAATAGTTGTAATCCCTAGTTCAATCGCGAACAATTAGGGAAACTACACAAGAGACCAGATGATTACAGAAATGTTGCTTTCCAAATGAATAAACACAAATCAAGCTACCAAGATCTCATACATTCACAGCAATTCCAAATTAAAAATCAAAATATAGAAACGAACAAATCAATTTATAAACAAACCCATAGGCATTCATACTTGTAAGATTTTTCAGCTTGGAGCAAGATGGACAAAACCATCGGCCTTTTGGCACAGCAGTGAGAACTGGACGGAGGCAGAAGAGGTGGAATCCACGGTCACATTTATCGCACAACAGAAGCTCCCCCGGATGTCGACCCGACCCGCATTTCTCACAGCACACATCGCTGTAATCCTCCTCCTCTTGATCCGATCTGGATCTCTTTCTAGCAACTGGCTTTGGAGCTTGAGTTCTCCTCCGGATCGCCGCCATTATCAGCTGGATGAATCTAACAGCGCGCGTGGAGAGAGAGAGGAGATATGAGAGATGGCGGGTGAGGGTTTTGAGAAGGGGTTAAAAAAAGCGAAGAAAATGGAAAACCCGGGAAGCAAAAAAAACTTGGGCGGGTATTCAGATTTCCGCGGCAGAAGATGGGATTTTAGCGCCAATGCCACGTGTCCCACCAACCCTGCCTCATTTGACTCATTTCCAATTTTGGTAGAATATTATTTCATGTATATACAAGTATTTAGAACATTTTTTAATTAATTACCATAAGATTAATTAGAGAAATTCAACAAACTAACTCAAATGAAATCCAACTTTGTGATTGTGAAATGATTAAGCCACTAAAATAACTTTATTGAGACAAAAATGTATGGACGTTGAAATTAAAATGTACAAGTGGTATTTGACTTTTCTAAGGATAATACACTTATTTGGAATATTATTGTAAGAAATATGATGTAGTGGAAAAAAATTAATATTATAATTTATTTTAGGGTATGCGATTTTTTGTGAATTTAATTATGAAATCATTAGATCATTTTAAATAATCTAATTTAATTTAACAACAGTTATATAAAATTTAATATATTAGATTTCAATATAATATTTTATTTTATTTTATAATAAGAGTACTTATTATTAATAATAAAATAAAATAAAATTACACATTCATGATTCAAGTATAAGGCCTTTAAAGCCCAAAATTTTAATTTCGTCAGATTGATGCCATGGAACCCACGGTCCAAAATGAAGCGCCCTATATCCACCTCGTTACCTCCAATGACTCACCCGAGTTCACTCACCTGGCCCACGCGTTGACTCACTCATCGTTGATCGGCCTCGATGCGGAATGGAAGCCCAATCGCGACTCATCCACCTTCCCCACCGTCTCCCTCCTCCAAATTGCCTGCCGACTTGCCGGCTCCGACGAGTCCCCTGTTTTCCTGCTGGACCTCCAAGCGACTCATCTGCCGTCGGTGTACGAGTTGTTGAGAGAAATGTTCGTGTCGCCAGATGTCTTAAAGTTAGGGTTTAGGTTTAAGCAGGATTTGGTTTATTTGTCCTCCACGTTGTGTGAGCAAGGCTGCGATCCTGGTTTTGAAAGGGTGAGTTCTTCTTCTGTCGTTAATTCGTCCTTTTCCGTAAGTATTTTATATCAATATGTCTTTTCAAATTTCAAGCACCGAATATTAGTGCTGTTTTATATAATTGCTCAACTTGAGCGGCTACAAAGTAGATAATCTGAATTTTACCCTGCATTCTCCCGGTTTTGTTGATTGAGTTGCCGTCATGCTTGATTTCTTGGGAATCATTGTTGAAATTTAGTGATTTACGCCATTGTTGATTGCACTGTCACTATGCTTGTTAGAACGATGGGTTTGAATTTGAATGTCTTAATTGCGATAGACAGATCCATCTTGAGCTGTAGCATGCAGGTTGTGCAAAGTTCATGAAATGTTAAAGCTATTATTTTGATTTTGCCTCTTATCAGATTTTGCATGACAACATAAGAATATTTGCATTGAAGTTGATGTGTAAGTCAGGATATCTATGATCTTCATTGAGGAGAAATTTTACTCTAAATATTTATTAACTCAAACAATTTGATATTTGTTGACACTATAATTATGGCTGTAGAACAGAGTGCTTTAACAGAATTTATTTGTCTCATGCAATTATTTAAATAAATGTTGATCGAATTTTCTGTGAAGGTCGAACCTTTTTTAGATATTAATGCCATATACCACTTTCTACAACCCAAACAACTGGGACGAAGGATACCAAAAAATACAAAGAGTTTGGCAACTATATGCAATGAAGTTTTAGGAATTTTACTCTCGAAGGTGAGTGGATTCAATTTTGGTTAGTTGAGTGCAATGCACCTTCTTAAAAGCATTTAAGTATGTTCCGACTCAGATTTCCACAGTGGCTAACATATGTGTGCCTTTTCCGGTTGTATATTGTCCAGGAACTTCAGTGTAGTGATTGGTCAGTACGCCCACTAACAGAAGAGCAGAAGGTGTATGCTGCTAAAGATGCTCACTGTTTGTTAGAAATATTTAAGGTGTTCCATGAGAAGGTTTTTAAAGAAGGTTAAACTTCTTTAATTTTCAGTGCAATAAAGGATGTGATGCATTTCATTGCCACTGGATACCTAGCCCTTAAAGATTGACTTTTTAGTTAGTTACTACTTGAGATGCTTCTAACTAGATCAAGCAGCTGCTTTGGTATTTTTCCATGAATTTCTTTTTAGATAGTACTTGAGTGCTGAAAGTTTGTTGGCATTGCAAAGGGTTTTAATTTTAATAACAGGACCGAACCTTGAGAATGTTTTACTTTTCTTAATTCCAGTCCTCACTAACTACTTCTGCTATTTGTCTTGAATTTTTAATGCAGGAAACACTTTGAAGCTCTCCAATAAACGTGGGCCGTCTGATCATGACCCTGGGTTGAAGCAGATGTTTGAGGTATCAAATGGGCATAACATGGTATTGGGGACCAAGTTTGTTGAAGCTTCTAATTTGATCCGAACAACTATGCTTGAATTACAAAGTAGCATGCATTTGACTGATGAGGTTGATCCCATGAAGTCATACGATATCAGTGAACAAGTAGATAACTGCCTCTTGTGGATTGTGAGGAAGTATGGTGACAAAATCTTGTTAAAGGATTCTGATAGAAAGCCTAAATCTTCCAAAAAGAAAGCTAAAAAGTCTTATGCTGGTTCAGAGGGCAAGCATAAGACCATTGAAAGTTTAGAAGATTGGCAGGGCACCCCACCATGGGATCCGTCCTTGGGAGGTGATGGATGCCCCAAGTTTCTCTGTGATGTGATGGTATGTTGAATCACATATTAGAATATGATTGCTAGAATTACTCCTATATATTCAAAGGAGTTCTCTTGCAATGCCATCAATCCATTAATTTGTTATTACTAGTTGTCCAAGATGTATGATACCTCCTCCCTCTTGGGAAGTATGACTCGATGTGACAATGCCTCAGGTTGAAGGCTTAGCGAAACATTTACGTTGTGTTGGGATAGATGCTGCAATTCCAAATTCAAGGAAGCCTGAATCCAGGTTCAATGTTTGTTAATTGGTTCATTTGCTATTAACTGTTACATGTTGACAGGAACGTCTGATTATTATGTTATCTAAAAATCGAAAGAAATTAATTTGCCAACAATTTTTCTCAGGGATTTAATAAATCAAGCACTAAAGGAGAAGAGGGTGCTATTAACAAGGGATGCCAAGCTTTTAAGACACGAATATTTGATCAATAATCAACTATATAGGCTTAAAAATCTCCTTAAAAATGACCAGCTACTTGAGGTAACTCTTAATTTAACCCATTTATTTATTTCTGTAATGAATTCAGCAAAAGCTCGACCTGGCCGGCATATTTACATTTCTCCTCATGTTTCTGAGTTCGTCTGCTGCTGAACTACCTATATTAGTAGAAAAAGAATTCATTTTCTTATCGCTGATGGTATCATGGTACAGGTAATTGATACGTTCAAACTTAAGATTTCTGAGGATCAACTAATGTCAAGGTGTACTAAATGTAACGGGAGATTCATCCAGAAACCTCTGACAACTCAAGAAGCTGTTGAAGCTGCTAAGGGATTTCAAGTGATTCCCAATTGTTTGTTCAACAAAAATCTAGAGTTCTGGCAATGCATGGACTGCAATCAACTCTATTGGGAGGTAGCCCTCGTTGTACACTTGCCGCTACTTGCGTTTTATCTCTGAAAACACGCATCACTTGCTCTGAATATGCTCCAACCATGTCTATTATTGGAACATATCGTCATAATTGTCTAATATACTAGTATGGATTTTGCACGTTCAGTCGAAATTTCTTGTTAAACCACTGATATCCAAGGCGAAGGTCGTATTATTACCTCACTACACATTGCAGTAACAATTGGTGACAAACACTTATACTAACGCCTTCCTCGTTTGCTATGTTTTGCAGGGTACTCAGTATCACAACGCGGTCCAGAAGTTCATCGATGTGTGCAAGCTAAACGAATAGCTAACTAAGAGGTTATTACATAGAGAAAAAGCTCATAAAAGCTTTTGATGCTATCTATTGACATGGACATTCTGGGAGCATGTTTTTAATGCTATATGTATTCACCAATGTCATCTTTCTGGAGTTGTTTTGTTCTTTGTTGTGTCAACAGATTGTTAGAACCTTCAATCAAGCAGATCCTAGATCTTCAAACTGGTATGCACTCTCTCTCTCTCTCTCTCTCTCTCTCTCTCTCATTTGGGTTCACACAGAAGCAGCAGTAGATAGAATAGATGTACACAAATGATTCACAGCATGTCACTTCTAAGGGTAGTTGATTAATGAGGGTGTCCCACTCCCACAGATAAAGTTAGGATGGGCATGGGTTATGACATCCGATGTTACAGCAGTTTGAGCTCATTTTGCCTGGTTAATTGTGGACATGGCATTATGGTCATAATTGTACTGATTTTTGGACATGGCCCCACCTCCTTCCCGTAATGTACGGTTTATATCCATAATTCTTGTTTTCAAGGGCCATTATCACCTAATCCAACGTTGCTATATAAAAAAATCAACTTAATTTGACTGGAGAAGAAACCTTTTGAGTTGTCAAAGCACTTGCATTTTATTTAAGCTTAAACTTATGCTGGGTCGAATTTGATAGGAATTCTTGTTTTATTTTATTTTATTATTGTTTTCTCTTTCTTCCATGTGAACATCCACAGGGCAGTCGGTCACCTTTTTTCTAGTTAGGGAGTGGAGTTGTGTGTATAATTGTGGATTCAAAAAGGTATCCCTTTAGACTGTTTCGTGTTTTTTAAAATACTATAAAAGTGTTATCTCAACATAATTCATAGTATTTGATTTGTGTATATATTAATTCTTATTTGCCTTTCTCTTGTATTAATTAAGTGACCATTAGAGGACAGTAGGAATAAACTATGGTGGACTTCTTGGAACATTCAATGTGTGCTTACATCACCAACTACATCATCATCTATATTTGCAAATACGCGATGAGTATTAAATTTGATCCACTTAACTCAATCAAAAGTTCTCTTTATTTAATAGCTAAAAATTGTGATAATGATAAAGTGAGTCATGACTTAAATTTTTTTCTTTTAATTTTGGCATAGTATGGCTACTAAGATTTGTCCACCTAGATGTTATATTAGTATTTTAACCTATTATCTTTACTATTTTCGTGTATATGATTGACTCGTGATTAGGAAGAAAATCCGAACATTGGCCTCTTGTGTTGATATTTTCCTTTTTATGGTATAATTCTCGTCTCTCTTATATGTCATTTATCCAACACGGTAATACAGGAGACATAACAACAAAAAGACACATTAATTATGTGTATTCATTATTTGAGTTTATTACCATCTTTATTTAGAATTTTTATCACCAATTAATTTATAATTAAATTATTCTTTGCGATAGTACTATTTAGTTTATGATATTTCATTATCTCTTGATTTTATTATCAATTCATTTTAAATTATAGGATATGTGCACGGATTTAACTGAATATCTAACTCCTTTATTATAACATTGTAAAGAATTCGAAGTGGTTGAAATTTCTTAGAAATATTGTTGTTTATTAGGAGTGCAAGGTGAGACATACTATATTGTTGTATTATGCGACAATAAAGACAACAAAATTGAAGGTGATAGGGTTAAGGACTATAAGGTGGAACAAAGTAAGATAGTGATAGTTTTATTATTAATAATCAAATAATGACAATCAATATTTTAGCAAGTTGGGAGGGGGGGAGAGAATTAGGCAAGTGAGATATCCTCCCAAATAATAGGGCCCACTTGAAATATTTTGTAACCCTAATGGGTAATGAATAAACCTTTTTGGAGCATTTTGCATATTTAGTTAATAAAGTAAGACTTTTTTTTGTGAAGGAAGTACCTACCCCTTTTCCCCAAGGAAGAAAATGGCTTTCTTTTGTCAAATTGAAAGTTACTGATGTTTTCTTGTGTTGTATCATTCATGGTGACATCACTTTTTTTTTTTTAATCTTCTTGTTTGGTTGTTTTTGGATCCATAGATTTTGAAAACAACTACACTCTATTCATCATTGTATTAGATTTGAATCGAATGAAGAATTTTAAACAATTCAAGAATGGATGGAATCAAGATCTTTCAACAATGCATATTGCCCTTGTGGAGTTTACTACACGTGATACATTATTTATTATTGTTGATATAACTATGGTTTTGTGTGCAATTTTGATCATATTTATTTGTTGCAAACATTCGAATTGTTTAGGTTGGTAGGTTTTAATTTTGAACCCTTTGATGAGTCATTTTAAATTTCTAGTCCATAAATTTAAAAGTAGTGTAAATCGTTTTGTCAAGTTGAAATTATTCCATTCAAACAAGGCTGAAAATGTCTTGTCGTACTTGTACGCTCGTCTTTTAACCAACTTTGGTTTATATATAAACTAGTGTTGACTAAAGCGTTTTACCCCATTCGGACAGGCAATGCTATGGTAAAAATATTTGCTAATTTCATATTTGAACAATAATCTTTTCCTCTAATGTAATTCACAGTTATTATAAATATGAAGGTGTATAAAAGAATGTATACTTTTTAACTTTGTTTTTAGAGATAATTTGATATTTTTAAGTAAGTCATTTGGATTGTAAAATGATTGTAATTTTAATATTAAATTGGGTTTTGAGGTTGTTGGGTTGAGCGTCAATTCTTTATTTGGAAGTGTGAACGTGTTTGTGAAACGAACAATAATAATAACTAATAATTGTGAATTTATTTATGGGATGGACGGAATAATGTAAATCGTTAACAATTTCAATAATGATAATTGGAAAGACTGAGGAATATATATTCAAATTACTCTCTCCTGATATCTCTTATCAAACATCTCCTAGAGTTGGCATCTAATGCAAGTGATGCAAGAGCTAACGCAAGTATAATAACATAAACAGTGACATCAGTGAGAATTAAGAGGTGTTGGAATTCGAATTTCAGGTCTAAGACATCTACAAATAAAGAGTTGGAGGAAGCAGAAACATTTTAACATTTATGGACTATTCTCTTATGTTTTTTCAATCAATAAACAAGTTTTTGTTAATAAAAATCTAATAAAAGTTACTATAATTAGCTAGAGGAGTTTTATCCTCTTGATTAGTGAGCAATGAGTGTAGTAACATTTTTCCATTCAATAAATAAATAATTTTGTACTATTGCCCTAACATTTAACCTTCTATTTTCTTATATAATCTTAATCTCTATATTTTTTTTGTAAAAAAAACAGATGCAATGTGTATTTGGCTTGAAATATTGTAGATGATTTAAAAAATGAGTAATATGGTAATTTTAGAAAATAAGTTGTCGTCTATTGCTAAACTCCTTAACGAACTCAATTTAAGGCTATGGAGTTGGTATGTTATTTGTAATTGTCTTGATTTTTCGTACAAGGAATAATTTGTCAAGAGAATGTTTAGTTGTTTGATGTTGTAATTTCTTTTGTCTTTATTCTTATTTTTTTATTGTACATTTCTTATACCTAACGTTTTGAAACATATTCATTTTTTTCGAAAAATAAAAAAACAAAATATCAATATCTCTAGGCAAAAGCTCCTGCGTCCCGGGGACACAGAGGGATACTCCGTGTCCTCATGTGAACACAACTCTCCCCCTCTATATTCTATTTAAACCTATATATTGCTAGGGGTTTAAATTGTAAATGGGCATGGAAATTGCAAAGGCGCACGGAATGTACTTCCCTCCGTGTCCCATGTGAACACAACTCTTCCCCTCTATATTTTATTTAAACCTATGTATTGCTAGGGGTTTAAATTGTAAAGGGGCACGAAAATTGCAAAGGCGCACGGAATATGCTCCGTGCGCCCGGGTGCATGGGAGCCTCACTCATATCTCTATCCTACCTATTCATGTGTTATCCGCACATTTATTTGCCAAATACTCCCTCTATCCTATTTTTAATTTTTATACTCCGGATATGTTATTCGTCTGTACAGGCACGAAAATCAAGAAGTGTTTTTTTTTTAATATATAGGAGTAATAGTATAAGAAAAAATAGTACTCCCTCCGTCCCACAAAACCCTTCACATTTTCATCATTTGTTTGTCTCACAAAATCCTTCACACCCCAAAAAAGAAAAGTCACTTTATCCAATAACCTCAAAAGTTACTTTAATTTCAAATTTGCCACTAATTTTTCACACACATATCACTAATTTATACTTTTTAATACCTAAAATACTACAATACTCTCTAAAGTCAACAAAAATGGTCAAAAAGTGCATATTTTCTTAAACAACGTGGAACAGTAAACGTGAAGCGTTTTATGGGACGGAGGGAGTAATAAATTAGTAATTTGAGTGAAAAAGTAAATAAAGTTATTGAAAATGATGAATAAAGTGTAAAAAGTAAATAAAGTTGATGAGATTGATGAATAAAATGTAAAAAGTAGGTAAGATGTATAGTGTACGTGGAACAATTCAAAATGAAAAGTGGGTAAAAATACGTAGGACGGAGGAAGTACTCCATTTGTTTTGTGAGCGGAGATTAAAAAATATACTCCCTCCGTCCCACAAAACCCTTGATAATTCACTTATTTGTTTGTCCCACAATATCATTCTCACCCCCAAAAAATGAAAAATCACTTTATCCAACAACCTCAAAAATTACTTTAATTTCAAAATTGTCACTCATTTTTTACACACATACCATTACTTTATATTTTTTTATTACATAAAAATACCACAATACTCTCTAAAATTAATAAAGTTGGTCAAAAAGTGCAGTTTTTCTTAAACAACTTGGAACAGTAAATGTGAAGCGTATTATGGGACGGGGGGTAATATTGTAATGTATAGTGAATTGAGATAATATAATATTTATACAGTGGGTAGTTGTATTAGTGTTGTGTTTGGATTTTATTTATCAAAAAAAGAAATGCAAACTTAAATTAAAATAATATAAATATTGAAATGAGACGAGGAAGTAGACATGCACAAAATCATCTGTTAAACCAAGGAACCGACGAATCACAGAATCGGTCAAAATGAAATCGAAACCAGATTTTGATTCGATTCCAATTTTTCATTTCATGGAATGACCAAATCGAAACCGTCCTATAATTAATTTGATTCAAATTATAATTTCTGAGAAATGGAACCGAGGTGCAGGGTGTATATTGGGAAGGGCAGGAATGTAAATTGGTGATTGCAGTATGAAGGAAGCAACGATTAAGTGACAAATTCATTGGAAATGTGAAGTAGGAGGAGTCAGGGAGGGCTCCGCCAGCGTGTGGCGCGCGCACGACACTTGTCCACCTTCTGACGTTTGCAGCCGTCAATCGCCGATTCCCCATCCTCGATTTGACGGTCCTGATTCCTTCTCATTCGCCGCTCCGACGTTTCGCTTCTTCATTGGGGATGTAAGGGGGCCCTACACCCTCCTTCCTATCATTCGCTGCCACGTGGATCCTTCGTTTTTTGTCCTCGGGTTCGAGTAAAAAGCAGGCGGTTAAAGGTAATAAGAAATAGTGTTGCATTTGTGTAAGGAATTTCTTGATTTGTGGAAGGAATAAAGGTGAAAAAGGTTAATCATATTTAAAGATAGTTTAATCATATTTATTCAACAAAACTATACTCCCTTCGTCCCGTTTCAAACTTTACGTTAATTTTTTGCATGTAGATCAAGAAATGTAGTATTTTAATGTGTAGTGAGGTGAAAGAAATATTATTTTAATGTGAAGTGGGTAGGTGTATTAGTGTGATTTATGAGAGTAATGGAGATAAAAATAATTAATTTGTGTGGGTCCCATTTACTAAAAAGGAAAATGTAAAGATTGAAATGGGACGCCCAAATTGAAAATATGTAAAGATTGAAATGAGACAGAGAGAGTATATAATAATCCATCCGTCCCCGTCAAAGTGTGTCATTTGCTTTTTGCACGTAAATTAAGGAGTATTATTATTTGACCCTAGGACATAACTCAAGTGGTAGAGGAGAGGGTGGAAAGACCTTCCAACTGAGATTGATTGCTGTATGGTTTTGAATCCTGTCTTTGACATGAATTTGGCCCCTTGCAAGCACAAGTTAAACAGTGAGCCTGTTGAGAGTTGAATTTCACGCATTTTACATATGCACATTACACCGTTTTGCTTAGGAAAGTTATTATTTTTGCATGGAATTGTGTACATTTGAGTATTTACATGATTTTGATGCTACTAAGGTGTTTTGTTGAGTTTTGAAGGGTAAAACATGATCAAAAGTTCAAAGTTTGAATGAGGAGTGAAAGTGAGAAGGAATGCTGAAAAATACAGTCCATGTTGCACAAATTTTCTGTATTCTTGTAGAAGTCCAAATTGATCATGTCATATATGGTTGGAAAGCCACAGAAGAGAGGGTCATTTTGACATAAAGAACACCCCAATTGGATTCCAAACGAGAAAGTTATGATCAAAGTGCTAACGTCGCACATGCTGTACCGAGCAGCCACTTTTCATGACTTTTTACATATTCAAATGTTGGAGTTTCTCAAAGTTCTTTATATGGATAGAAAGCCAAGGAAAAGAGGAACACGTGAGCGCACAAATCATTCAAATTGGAGTCCGTATGAAGAAGTTATGCTCAAAATGGTGAAGTCGCGCAGTGCAGTCTCCGCAGCTCGGGAGGCCGCTCGGCTCGAGCGGGACCAAAATTTTGCGAAGTTCCAGCCGAGTGGGATGTTCTCAGAGCCTACACGACGTTCCCGTTTCACCCATATGCTGCTCGGCAGGTTTGGGGGCCGCTCGGCCATCAGCTCGGCTCGAGCAAGGTGCCGAGCGGCCCAGTTCAGGGCCCAGACGGGGCCTGTTCGATGCAGCAGTGTATATATACCCTCAAATCGTGATTCTGAAGCAGTTTTGGTCGCGAAAACAGCCCTGCATCCATCTTAGAAACAATTAGGGAGATCGAGACGTCAATCGGAGAGAGCCCAGCCATAAACCATCATCAATCCACACTCCTTTCATACCCATATCAGATTACAACCTGATTTCGCCATCCATCCAATTCCACAAGGGTTCCAAGTGCTAATCGAGGGAGAATCAAGCAATTGAAGAGACGGAGAAGGAACGTGAGATTGCTCCTACACTAGGGTTTCACAATTCTTATCTATTCCTTTCTATTACTTTGATTATTGTTATGAATTGCTTAGCCATGAGGATTGCTTGTAACCTCATAGGCTAATTTCTTATACAGTTTTAAGGTTTGATGGATTGATTTAATTGATTTTGGGATTTAAACCAAAGATTGGGATTTTATGCAGTTGAGCTTTTGATTTTACTTATTTTACTAAGACATGTTAATCTGCTTCGTAACGTCTTCATAATATATTCATGACATCCGCTATAATGCTTGGATTATTGTGTTAGCTTGTGTGCGTTCATGATTTGTATTGTCTATCTGTTAGGGATTAGAGTAGCTCCGCTATAAGCACTTTAATTTCATGAACTGGTTAATCAAATACTTGATTAGTTTAGTGGAACAATGCAATTAGACAATCAAGTAGGAAGTGAATAGAACCTTGTAGTAATTCCAGAAAATATCTTGTTAGTCGAACTTACCATCCGGAGGTATTGTTGTTCGCTGGATTAGTATCTAGGAATAAGGCTTGGTAATATTTGCGCACCTTAGGATTTAAACCAGATTATACTGTTAGCTTAGAATCGAATCATATTCGGTGGGATAACAGGGATATGTGGTGTATTTTCAGTAAAACTGCATGAATGAACAATCGTAAGTTTAATAACCCAAATTAATTGATCAATACCTGATACCTTAGAACTGTTTGTTATATCTTGATTAGACACTTGCTTTTATTTTTCCTTGCTTTTAATTAATTCAGTTATTTAATATTTCGTTATTTAGATAATTTACTTCAAAACATTGGAAATTGGTTACTCAATTCTAATTAATTAGTAATTAATAGTAAAATAAATAATTAGCTGTCTCAGTGGGATCGATAATTTAACTTGGGTACTTGTTGCTACAATTGACATCCTTATACTTGAGGATTAAATTATAGTGCATAGAAAAAGCCTATCAAGTTTTTGGCGCCGTTGCCGGGGACGGCTTAATTATTTATTTTTCTTTTATTGCTAGTTTAATTAGGACTTTTTTATTATTTTTTTTATTTTTCTTATTTAATATATTCTGGCTATAAATTATCTTTGAGGTACTGAGATGGACGAAATATTGAAAAGATATGGAAATCAGAATGTTATGGATCCTTCTTCATGCATAGACAAAATATTGAAACGATATGAAAATCATAATGCTATGGTTCCTTCTCCATATTACATGGATGAGAGGAATTATGGTTATGATTCTTTAGTGAATCAAAGTCATTCTCAGTACTACAATCAAGTCAGATATGAAGATGAATGGTCTTGTGCTTATAATGAAAGTTTATATCAACCTTATCAAGAGAACACTTATTCTGGATCGATTGGAGTTTCCCAAGAATTACAAGATGCGTTTGATACTTCCATCAAGAAGCATGAAGAAAACATGAGAATATTGGAAGCTCTAGAAAGAAAGATGAAAGTTCAATCACATGAGAGGGAAGTTGCATCGCAGGAGTTTGATCAAAGAACGAGAGACATAAACAATCTTCTTGCGAACATCACTTCAAGTTTAAATTCTCAAGGTCAACAAGAGGAAAGAATGGATGAAGAGGAGTTTGAGGAAGATATTGTTGTTCCATTGTGCCCTGGAATGCAATTTGAAGGTCCTATGCTGTCGTTTGAGGAAATAGAACTCGAAGAGGAGTCCACTCGATTAAGTCAAGTGGTTCCACTTGAATTGAGTTATCAACTGGAGTCAATTGTTGAGGAAGAAAAGAAAGAAGAAGAGCAAAGTCATGAAGCAACCGAAGAGGACTTGAAGAATGAAATGAGCATTTCTAAACCTTTAAACTCTTTAAGTTGCATTGAATTTAATGATATTATTTCTGTTGACTTTGTTTCACCTTATGATTCCTCTCATATTCTTAGGGATAGAAAGGAACTAGAAGAGAAGTTGGGAATTTTCGTCGGAAGAAGGAATAAGTGGTGGAGTAGAATGAAGAGGTTGATGAAATTTGATCTTAACATGGTTGGCAAGGTCAAGATAAATTTTAAGATTGCCAACGAGGTCATCCCTTGCCATAAGTATTGGATTGATGAAGAAGCACAGCGATTAGAATACGATGGAAAGGATGAAAGATATCCATGGCCATTCCGATGAGCTTGAGGTATTACGTCGTGACTCTCCGACGTTAAACATGAGCGCCTGTTGGGGGCTGTCCCTCCCGGTTTAATTGCTTTTCTATGTCTGTGTTGGTGTAATAATTTTATTAGGTATTGCTCGACTACGGTATATACTTCTTTGCAAACTTAGTTTCTCACTTTGTTTGATCTAAGTTTGGGGGGAGGTTACGTACATACCTTGTCTTGTAGTACCGAAGTAAAATTTTTGCATTGTGTTGTTGCTTGGAGGGTCGATTTTTTGCGGATTTTTAATATTTTCAATTTATTTGATGATGTTGAGGGTTCGATTTTTTGCGATTTTCCAGGTTTCGTGTTGTTTTTGTTTGTGTTTATTTGTTTTGTGTTAATCCTAGTGTTGGTATAGTTGATTTTTGGTTCTCTATGATGATTTTCTGATTTTTCTTGGCATTTGATGGTATTTTTGTGTGATTGTGTTTGAGAAGCAGTTTGAGAATGTGCTTGGATATTGAGATACTTGAAATTTATTTATGTGCATGAAAGATTAGCTATGTAACTTTATTAGGATTGCTCGTTCATTCCTATAGCCATGTGAGATTTTGAGCCTTTTGAAATCATGACCAATTGCATGATTCAGTTTATTCTTGTGAGTATCGTTCATGCACACGTATTCTAGAACTTGGCTTTATATCTTGCTTGAAGCTACGTGTTTAATTAAATAATAGTAAATGATCTTAGGCCATCTTTGTTGTTTATTAGTCACTAGCTAAATTATTATCCTACCTATTGAAAATATCCGTAGTCAACCCTTTTGAGCCTAAAAGCCTTATTTGTTGGAAGCCTACGTGATTAGCCAATTGATTCCTTTGTTAGCCTTTAAAAATCCCTACCTAGTAGAGAGTTGAAGGAGTCAATTTGGTATATTGAGAAGAAACATAAAAGGAGAATAAGTTGAAAGTGATGAAAATTGTTGAAAAGAGTAGTTAAATTGTTGCATAAAGGGGTAGTGCCCGAAACTGGTACCCCATGAAAAGGGTAGTGCCTGAAACTGGTACCCTTATTTGAAAAAGAAAAAAAAAAGAGAAAAGAAAAGAGGGAAGAAAAATAGAAATTTTCAAGTAAGGATGTGGTTTTCAAAAGTGAAGGAGGAATCAAATTGCAAGAAGCATTGAAGAGCGTTGAAGAAGAAAGAAGAAAGTAAAGCTGTTTGTTGAAAAGCTGTAAGTCTTCTTTGATTCTCTACTAGTGATTGAGTCACGATATCCATATATTTCCTACCTTTACCAAAGAGCCAACATTACGACCTAATGCAAGACCTTTGTGATCCTATTGTTGAAATTATTCATTTAGTCGAGAGTTGAGATGATTGCCAAGCTTATGGTTACGCGTGTGTTTGAATTGACTTTGAGTGTAAACACCTTACCCTGAAGTGTATATCTCACACTTGAGCGATGAGCGTAAATACTACCAGAGAGAATGGGTGGATGAGCATTCCGAATGAGTAAAATAGTTGATTTGATTTGTATGTTTTTAGATGGATGGTTATCTTGTATCCCAAGTATGATATTTAAATTGTTATATTGTGTTGAATGTTTTTCTTCTGTGAAATTTTCTCTCAATTACTCTATTGGTTTTTAATGTCGTTGCCTCGAGACGCGCAACATGTAAGTTTGGGGGTTTGTTGAGAGTTGAATTTCACGCATTTTACATATGCACATTACACCATTTTGCTTAGGAAAGTTATTATTTTTGCATGGAATTGTGTACATTTGAGTATTTACATGATTTTGATGCTACTAAGGTGTTTTGTTGAGTTTTGAAGGGTAAAACATGATCAAAAGTTCAAAGTTGGAATGAGGAGTGAAAGTGAGAAGGAATGCTGAAAAATACAGTCCATGTTGCACAAATTTTCTGTATTCTTGTAGAAGTCCAAATTGATCATGTCATATATGGTTGGAAAGCCACAGAAGAGAGGGTCATTTTGACATAAAGAACACCCCAATTAGATTCCAAACGAGAAAGTTATGATCAAAGTGCTAACGTCGCACATGCTGTACCGAGCAGCCACTTTTCATGACTTTTTACATATTCAAATATTGGAGTTTCTCAGAGTTCTTTATATGGATAGAAAGCCAAGGAAAAGAGGAACACGTGAGCGCACAAATCATTCAAATTGGAGTCCGTATGAAGAAGTTATGCTCAAAATGGTGAAGTCGCGCAGTGCAGTCTCCGCAGCTCGGGAGGCCGCTCGGCTCGAGCGGGACCAAAATTTTGCGAAGTTCCAGCCGAGTGGGATGTTCTCAGAGCCTACACGACGTTCCCGTTTCACCCATATGCTGCTCGGCAGGTTTGGGGGCCGCTCGGCCATCAGCTCGGCTCGAGCAAGGTGCCGAGCGGCCCAGTTCAGGGCCCAGACGGGGCCTGTTCGATGCAGCAGTGTATATATACCCTCAAATCGTGATTCTGAAGCAGTTTTGGTCGCGAAAACAGCCCTGCATCCATCTTAGAAACAATTAGGGAGATCGAGACGTCAATCGGAGAGAGCCCAGCCATAAACCATCATCAATCCACACTCCTTTCATACCCATATCAGATTACAACCTGATTTCGCCATCCATCCAATTCCACAAGGGTTCCAAGTGCTAATCGAGGGAGAATCAAGCAATTGAAGAGACGGAGAAGGAACGTGAGATTGCTCCTACACTAAGGTTTCACAATTCTTATCTATTCCTTTCTATTACTTTGATTATTGTTATGAATTGCTTAGCCATGAGGATTGCTTGTAACCTCATAGGCTAATTTCTTATACAGTTTTAAGGTTTGATGGATTGATTTAATTGATTTGGGGATTTAAACCAAAGATTGAGATTTTATGCAGTTGAGCTTTTGATTTTACTTATTTTACTAAGACATGTTAATCTGCTTCGTAACGTCTTCATAATATATTCATGACATCCGCTATAATGCTTGGATTATTGTGTTAGCTTGTGTGCGTTCATGATTGGTATTGTCTATCTGTTAGGGATTAGAGTAGCTCCGCTATAAGCACTTTAATTTCATGAACTGGTTAATCAAATACTTGATTAGTTTAGTGGAACAATGCAATTAGACAATCAAGTAGGAAGTGAATAGAACCTTGTAGTAATTCCAGAAAATATCTTGTTAGTCGAACTTACCATCCGGAGGTATTGTTGTTCGCTGGATTAGTATCTAGGAATAAGGCTTGGTAATATTTGCGCACCTTAGGATTTAAACCAGATTATACTGTTAGCTTAGAATCGAATCATATTCGGTGGGATAACAGGGATATGTGGTGTATTTTCAGTAAAACTGCATGAATGAACAATCGTAAGTTTAATAACCCAAATTAATTGATCAATACCTGATACCTTAGAACTGTTTGTTATATCTTGATTAGACACTTGCTTTTATTTTTCCTTGCTTTTAATTAATTCAGTTATTTAATATTTCGTTATTTAGATAATTTACTTCAAAACATTGGAAATTGGTTACTCAATTCTAATTAATTAGTAATTAATAGTAAAATAAATAATTAGCTGTCTCAGTGAGATTGATAATTTAACTTGGGTACTTGTTGCTACAATTGACATCCTTATACTTGAGGATTAAATTATAGTGCATAGAAAAAGCCTATCAGAGCCCTCTCTATAAGTCACTTGAAGCACATCCTGCGATTTACCTCCTCCACCAATCCCCAGAGCAGGGGCGGTGGGAGCCACTAATGGTGGGGTATACTATCTACTACACATTAAATAATAACATGCGATTTACCTTCTCCACCAATCCCCAGGGCAGGGGCGGTGGGGCCCCTAATGGTGGGGTACATTATCTACTACACATTAAATAATAATACTCCTTAATCTACGTGTAAAAAGTAATGTATACGTTTGTGACGGACGGAGAGAGTAGTATCACAGTGATATACTACTAATTAAAGAGCATAAATATAGAAATTAAATTACAAAACCAAAAGACTTGTTTGAGGTTGTCGATTTTTTTTAAATAATTATCATTTTTTTAACTAAAGATAATCTAACGTTTTATTAAAAATATTATTCTTATTACTTTTCATTTATATATAGTACCGCTAAAAAATAAACTAGATATAGTAAAAAATACAATTACAAATTTTAATAAAGATGTAAATTGTGAAATCGTAATCATGTATTTCAGAGTTAAATGTACTATTTCATAACTTTTACCAAATTTGATTTTAGTTTCAAATGACTTAAATTTTTTATTCAGTCTCCTATCAATCTCAAAATTTTAAATTTCACCCCAAAATTAAATTTCCGTCGCAATTCGTCACATAACTCCTTAAATTATACTCCATTTATATTATTTATACTTATATTTATTTGAATATGAATCATGCATGTCCTATGACAAGGAAAATGCGTAGTGGAGTATGTATATATATAAAGACAAAAGTACCCCCAAGAATTTTGATAATCCCCCACTATTATAGGAAGGAGACATTAGGAACTGCCAAAGAGAACCTGTTGAAGTAGCTTTCTTGCTTTAATACCAGCTGCTCTAAAGTGGGTGTTTTCCTCTCTTTCAACGCTCTCTCTCTAACCTTTTCCCCCTATCTCTCTCTCTTCCATCCTCTCTTCTGCTATGGATACTGCTCAGTGGCCACAGGTAAAGCTAAAAGACATGCTTTTATTTTCTCTCTATGATATCATGACAACATCTTTCTAGCCCTAATTTACCATTTCTTCATTTTCTCCTCTCCCTTTTTGCTTTGCTTTGTTTCTCTGAAATAAACAAACTAATTTCTCTCTCTCTTTCTCTCCCCCATTGTTCCTCAACTTTACTATGATCAAACCCCACTAATTAATATTACCCTTTTGCTTTCGATTTTTGTGTGTTTTCATCTCTGTGGAAAGTAGTGCTACCTCCACCTTCTGCAGAATTTAACTAAAGCATTAATTGTTAAATTTGATTTTGTTTTTTTCTTGCTTGTTTGTTTGCTGTAATAACTTCTTTAAATCCCAGGAACATATATTTCTCACCCTTCTTTGTTCTTCGTCAACCCAGTATTCCTGTTCTAAAATTGAGTAACCCAAATTTTTTTATTTTCTTTTAAAATTTGTCAAATATATGAAAATGAATAATCCCTTTATTCTTTTTAATATATTTTGTCAAATATATGAAAATGAATAATCCAGGGAATTGGAGTGGTGAAATCTGGAGTACCAGAAAAGAAACCAAGACCACAGAAGGAACAAGCTGTGAACTGCCCAAGATGCAACTCCACCAACACCAAATTCTGTTATTACAACAACTACAGCCTCTCACAACCTCGTTACTTCTGCAAGACTTGTCGGAGATATTGGACCGACGGCGGTTCTCTCCGGAACGTCCCCGTCGGCGGTGGTTCGAGGAAGAACAGACGATCATCATCATCTTCCTCCTCATCATCATCATCTGCTTCGAAGAAGTTGTTTTCAGATCCGACCCCACAAAACCCTAATAAGATCCACGAAGGTCAAGACCTAAATTTAGCTTACAATCCATGTAATGGGGTGTCGGAATTCGTTGCTCTTCCGTACTGTAATAACCCCCCAACCTTGAATCCCTCCCCCCATCTCCCTGTAATGGAGCTTTTCAAGACGGGTGGTTTCAGTTCTCTGATGTCCGATTCCAACTCGGTCTACTCAGCCGGTTTCAGCGCTATGACTGAGTTCAAACCGAGTTTGGGGTTCGGACTCGACAACTATGGCAGCATAAACCAAGATCATGCGAACCCATCGAGGGTTTCTTTCCCTTTTGAGGAATTGAAGGTCCCAGTTTCTAACAGTGGCGATGATCATCATCATCAGTTTGTGGAGGAGAGAGAAACAGGAGAGACAAATGGGTACTGGAATGGAATGCTGAGTGGAGGAACCTGGTGAAGATGATCAAGAATTAGAGGTAAAGTTTGTGTTAATTATATTATATATATTATTATATATTAATTTAAAAATTATGATCTTGTATTAATTTTCTTTTTTTCTTGGTAATTTGTTTTACAAGGTGGTGAGTGAGACTTGTCTGAAAACTACGATGACATGATCTGATGAGAGATATATGATCAGATGATGAGATCAACTAATTAACAGCAGATAGGTTTTGCATGTGTTGATATATTTTTTTTAATTTTCTTTTTGTGGAAATCTGATCATAACTTTACTTCTATGGTGTGTTTTTCTTTGATCAGCTGTTTGTTGTTTCCCAGATTTGCTTTAATTGTATTGCAGAAATTTTATTTTTGTTTTTTGAGAAAATTATGAAATTCTTCTTTTATATGGTACTTGATATTTCTTGCAGCAGATATTAATTTGTCATTTAGAGACTTTGCTTCAGTGTCTGCTTCTGCACAATACTGTTCAACAAAATTTCCTTCTTTTTTTAGTCACTGCTTATTTATTTTATAATTAATAAACAATATATTATGAAATTTGGATAATATGGTATTATTATATTAAATAAATGTTCATATATTTAAGCATGCATTGATAATTCTCAAATGTGAGAAGTTCATACATAGTTGTTGGGAGTTTGAAACCCTTGTTCTTATTTAGGTCTAAATAGATATATATTTTTATATTATACTCCCTCCGTCCCAGTGAAATGGAGACAGTTACCTATAGTTTATAATAAGGTAGTGTTCGCAATGCACTGGGACGGAGGGAGTATTTAGTAATTTATTTTACTAATTGTTTGTAGTGGAGTGCTCTTTTAATTCTACTCATGCTTAAGGCATCATTTGTGGGGTGGTTCATAATTTGACCGTTGGGACAATTTAATTTTTTTTTAAAAAATAAAAAAAATTAGTCTTGTCAGAGGAAATTACAAAAGAAAAGAATAAAAAGAAAAAAAATCCAAATACTGCCATAATTTATTCTTCCGACACTATGATGATGATGACTAGCTAGCTAAAGAAATCTGGATTTCTATTTGTCCCATAAAGATTTCCTTCTCTGTTTATTTTAATTAAAAAAAAGAATATTTAAGGAATAATGGCAATGCTGATCAGTGTATTAATTAAGCTTACATTGTGATTTAGTGGGATTGATGATTCATTACACCTAAGAGAGAGTTTGCATTAATTTAATAATTATGCTCCCCAAGGTTATTACTTGCAGACTTTAATAATAATATAATATTATTATTATTAATAAGAGATGATATTCTGGCTTCCTGCACGGCAATTGATTGATGATAAAATATATTTAAAAAAGATACAATAAATTTAAAAAATAAATAATAAAATTATTTTGCCTAATAGTAAATTGGGTTAAGCTTTTTTGTTAGTGCAAAGTAGTGTTAAGGAGAATGAGGTGGGTGTTACTCGAAACATACGTGTTTGTAAGATTCTTCCAACCATGAAAGCACATTGAACATATATATGTAGAAAGGGGTGGGTGGTGGGGGGGGGGGGGGGGGGGGGCACATGGTGAGCACTTGGGAGGGAGTAAAATTGAGTTGAAAGAAGTGGGGACTTGGGTATGGTAGTGGGTAGGTACATACCCCACTATGCACTCATCAATAACCCTGACCTGCTACTACTGCTGTAAGATTTGATTGCAACACTACTCTCTCTCTCTCTCTCTTTCTCTCTCTCTAAATTTAATTATTCTTATTATAGTATACTCCAACTAGAGGACGTGTTTGTATTATTTTATAAAATGGAGTAATATACGTACTCTCTCCGATAATTTCTTGTTATCGAAGAGAAGTGGTTCTTTTAGATTAATTATATTTTCTTTATAGGTTACCTATTATTTTTAGATAATAAAAATTTATAAAATAATGGTATATTTGTCAAAATGAAGTCACAAATTTAAAATTATTATTGGATAAAAGCAATTTTTTTTTTTTGTGTGTCCGGAGTTTTATGAGACAAATTATTAAAAAAAGTGTAAAGGGTTTTATTGAGGGTAACCTTTTTATTTTTATTATTTTTTATTTTGAACAATTCGCGATTTTTATTTTTTCCCTCACAACTAGCTCATACTTTAGTGGAGTACAACCGTACATGGAATTATAACTAAGAAGTTTGGTTGTGCGTAGGGGTGGCACTGGTGTATCATTTCTTGATTAATTAAGTTCGTTATGATTTAACTCTATTATTCGGTTGAATTGAGATTTGATGAGTAGTTGAATTGTTTTAAACATTTTTAAATCGAGTTATTATGATTTATCTACTACTATTCTATCAGATTGGAATGTGTGGTATTTGAGGTGGATGATTCCATCTTTTAAGACGATAGTTGGTCCTTTAAATTTGTCGGAGAAGAAGACCACAATTATTTATGATTTTATATTTGTTTGAATTTTAATAAAACAAGTTTTGAGTTGATCAAATAGTCAAAATTTACAATATTTAGTCATTTCATGTTGATTGTCAATAAAATTGCATGATCTTTTGATAACATGAATGAGTAGGAGTATAAAATATAATGTGCAAAATATGATCAATTATATTACAATTTACATGTTGGATATATCATAGAATGAGTTTAGAGGAGACTAGCACTTTAGTATAAATAAATAATCATGAGTTTAGAGGAGACTAGCACTTTAGTATAAATAAATAATCTAAATTATACGTAATAATGCTTTAACCCAAAAATTATGTAATGGTAATAAAGAAAAAAAAACCGACAAATCAGGAACACGTGGCAAACCTAACTTCACTTGTGTTGGCGATCGTAGTTTCTAAAAGCACTGTTTGGGGAGAGAAGAAGGAAAGTGGGGCCCAAAACATTCTTACCGGCAAGCGTGCTCAACAATTATCCCCATATTTCTCCCCACCACCATTATTTTATTTCCACTCATTATTTTTTTTTCCTTTTTTTAATCTTTTATTTTATTTACAAATTCAAATCCAAATTGGATAACAACTTAGAACCTTAATTAATTAATTAAATAAATAAATGCATCATAAGCTGGAGCAAGTATTTTCCATGGTATGAAATTATCGTCCATCAAGTCAAACAAATAGTTCTAACATTGCACTTTATTTTCAGCTAATCAAATGTAACAAAATTAACATCCTAATTTTATTTAAAAAATGCGTAATTTATTTTAAAACAGATTTTATGGAGTAGCAATTTTAAGTTGTAGTATTTGGAGTCAACAACATATGGTCTCTAAAACCGGTTTGACGAAGTTTCAGAAACCGGCGGAATGATTTCCGTAAGCAAACCATTGATCCACGCGCCGCCGCGACAGGCGGCTGAGCCCCCAAGAGCCACCCAGCTCCAGCACCGTCTCTCATTTCAAGAATCCAGACCAAATCAATCAATTCCTCAAACTCATCGAACCATTTTTCCCTTCCTCGACGGAAAACAGAATTCCACCACCTATTCATCGGCGCTCGATTCCTGCAACTGCCCCACCTACGGAAAACAACTTCATTCCCACTTGCTCAAGAATGGGTTTCACGAGAGGGAGTTCGTCTCCACCAAGCTGTTCCAAATGTACGCCAGATGTGGCTGTTTAAACAATGCAGTTCAAGTGTTCGATAAAATGACTGAAAGAAACTTGTACTCGTACACGGCTCTTCTCAATGTGTTTCTCGATCACGAGCTCTGTGGCAAAGCATATGACTACTTGGAAAGATTGCTGATCGAGGATGTTGATTTGGAGTTCTTCGTTTTCCCGGTGGCGTTCAAGATTTGTGGTGGTTATGGTGGGGTTGATTTGGGAAAGCAGTTACATGGAATAGCAACGAAGGTGGGAGTTCTCTCGCATGCTTACGTGGGGAATGCGTTGATCGACATGTATGGCAAATGTGGGAGCTTGAGTAATGCAGAGAATGTTTTCGATAATTTGGTCGAAAGGGATTGTGTTTCTTGGAATTCTATGGTTACAGCTTGTGCTGCTAATGGGAGGGTGTTTGAAGCTTTGGATTATCTAGAGGATATGTTGGGGAAGAATGATTTCAAGCCGAATTTCGTTTCTTGGAGTGCTTTAATTGGTGGATTTGCTCAGAATGGATACGATGAGGAAGCCATTGAGATGGTGTATAAGATGAAAGACAATGGATTTGAACCGAATGCACGAATAGTAGCTAGTGTTCTTCCGGCTTGTGCAAGATTGAGGAAGCTAAGTTGGGGGAAAGAAATGTATGGATATATAACGAGACGTGGATTTATGTCCAGTCCTTACGTTGTAAACGGGCTGATAGATATGTATCGGAGGTGTGGTGTTATGGAAAACGCTTTCAAGGTGTTCTCTAAGTTTTCGGTGAGGGATGTGGTGTCTTTCAATACTATGATTGCAGGATACTGCGAAAACGGGAAGATTCTAAAGGCAAAGGAGCTTTTCAGTATGATGGAATCAAAGGACTTGATCTCATGGAACTCAATGATCTCAGGCTATGCAGAGAACTTCATGTTCAACGAGGCATTGGCATTATTCGTAGATTTAATGAAAGGAGGGATTGAACCTGATTCGTTTACCTTGGGTAGCGCTGTCAACGCTTGCTCGGAGATGGGTTGTCTGAGACTGGGAAAAGGGATCCACTCATATTGTATAGTCAAAGGAGTCCAGTCGAATCTGTTCATCGGTGGAGCATTGGTCGACTTATACTGCCAATGCTGGGATCTGGAATCTGCAGAGAAAGCATTTCGCCAAGTACCTGAAAGAGATATAGTGATATGGAATGCTCTAGTTTCAGGTTATGCTATATGCAACCAATTAGAAAAAATGCAGTGTGTTCTTCTATGGATGAAGAACAGTGGATTTGAACCGAATGCATATACATGGAATGGAATAATTGCAGGATATGTGGAGAATGATCATCATGAGCTAGCCCTGCAGTTATTTTCTGATATGCAGAGTTCTAATTTGAAGCCTGATATCTACACAGTTGGAATAGCTTTACCTGCCTGTGCAACGTTGGCTACAATCGAACGAGGGAAGCAGGTTCATGCGTATGCAATCAGACACGGACATGACTCAGATGCGTATATCAGTGCTGCTCTGGTAGATATGTATGCAAAGTGTGGTATAATGAAGTATGCTGAACTAGTGTACTATAGGACCCTAAACCGTAATCTGGTCATACAAAACGCGATGCTAAATGCATATGCTATGCATGGTTATGGGAAAGAAGGAATTGATTTCTTTCGCGAAATGCTAGTTAATGGCTTTAAACCGGACAGTGTCACTTTCCTGGCTGTTCTATCTTCATGCATTCATGCAGGGTCAGTCGAGACAGGACGGGAATTATTTGATGCAATGGGGTCATATGGTGTAATGCCTACATTGAAACATTATACATGTATGGTCGACCTACTGAGCCGAGCTGGTGAACTAAAACGAGCATATGAGATGGTCGAGAGAATGCCTATGGATCCTGATACAGTGATTTGGGGTGCATTGTTAGGTGGATGTATTATCCATGGGGATGTGGATCTAGGAGAAATAGCAGCTCAGAAGCTCATCAATTTAGAACCAGAAAATTCGAGTAACTATGTGATGCTAGCAAATTTATATGCTTCAACGGGAAAATGGTGTGAGCTAAGAAAGATAAGACAACAGATGCAGGATGAACAACTGCATAAGAATCCTGGTTGCAGTTGGATCGAGGGTAAAGACGAAACTCACGTGTTCATGGCGAGAGACGGGACACACAAGAAAGCTAAAGAAATCTACGAAATATTGGATAACTTAACAGCACAAATGAAATTAGAACATGTTTAATTCAATGCAGTAAATCTCTGTACACCATTAAAAATTCTGTACAAAGCAATCACTCACAGTTTTTTAGATATCAGAAATGTAAACAACTTTATCTGTAAAGTTTGTTGCTTAGTAGAGATCGATTGATTCCAGCACTCGTCGGGCTTGAATATGCAAAGCTGTCAATCTTTGTTCAGGATCCAGAGTTGATCCAAATTGACTAGCAGCCCAGATTAAGGAGGCAGATTTTTCTCCAAGGAACCGCCTTACATCTTCGTGTATTGTCATCATTGGAGGTGTTTCCCTTCCATTGACGTGCCCAATAAGAAGCAACAAAAACTCACCACATTTTAACCTGATTACATGGAGGTAAACACCCGATTGAAAACATAGATGGAAATATATGTTTGTTTAGAATTTGGACATAGATCAGAGTCTGACATTCAGCAAGTTGACATAGATCAAAAGATACCTTAGATTTTCCTCAATTTGTTTATCTCTAATAAGAACTGCAACTTCCTCTATGCCATTGCATTCCTCAAAATCCTGCCATATAATTGAATAGTAAACATCAATAATCAATCACACTACAAGGAAGCTCATTAATTAGGCTGTACAAAAATCTTCATACCGGCCAAATCGCAATCTGAACTTAGTTCAATGAAATAACAAGCCAATTTTTTGTTTAGGTTTGCGCTTATCAAGAATAAAAAACCAAAACAAACAAAAAATTCCAGTGTTTTACATGCGACTGTGTGTGTGCACTATTAATACCAGCATTCTTATAAATGCCATCTATTTACATGTTGAATAATAATCTAATAATTTTTATAATCCGGATAAACTTCATTCAATATGAAAAAGAGAAAAAAATGGTTCAAGCTGGAACAAAAATAATTCAAACCTGCTGCCAGATATTGTAGTAAGATGATTAAAATTGCAACTCTCTGAAATATTTACTGTAAGGTAGTAAGACATACTATTTGATTGGAAGATGAATCCAGCATAATTGAAATCAATGCATCTAGGCATGCACCCTGCTCAAGTACTCCACGAGTTGACAAGATATTCATCAAGACCTGCCATACATTAATGAAAGCTCATTCAGCATTGGCAACATCATCAAGAATTCGTGATGGCTGAATCAAAATCCAATCAGCAGATGTGGATCTGGTTTCTATTGGACGTACAGTAATTGCCTTGTGTTGATGAGCCAAAATTGAACTTTCATGATGAAGAAGACAGCAACCTTCTAGAACTCGTAGTGCAAGAGCCACTTCAGCATCAGTTGAAGGGCTACTTATCTCCATAGGTTCCACGGTAAATATGTGATCCAGATTTGTGACTATCTGGTCCTCCACCTCTTTAAGGCTGTGTTGAAACAGCACTGGCACCACTATTAAATAAAACCAACAAGTACTAGCAACATTTAGTTTGTGTTAACAAAAAAAGGAGAGTAAAACTGTAAAATTAGTAGAAGACTATGATATCATGCAATTGAAATTGTCTCCTACCACCATCGCATAAACAACATCAGTGCAAATCCAACATAAGAGATACAATGTCATGAAGAAAACACACTGAATGAAAAGGAACAAGGTTTCTTGTCCGGAGTCAACAACAGTACAAAAATAAGCCTCATTCAATCAACACATCATCCTCACTCTTCCCTTCCATCAGAAAAAAAGCAATCATAACTAGTCTGACTGAATGTAGTGACGCTAAATAAATATTTCGAAGTTCATTAAAACATAACAGCCAAAGCATGAATCCAATTTCACATTTCAACCAGAAGAAAATGAACCGTTTCAGGTTTTTAGCACTATTCTCAAATTTCTCAAATCCTGTATGCTTAAATCCTAAAGCTCATTCGCTAAAAGTACAAATCAAACTCAAAGACAACTCTCCGATAAGGAACTAAATTAAATAATGAGCTCTCAGAAATTCATTTAGCACGGCCTTCGATTGATAATGTTTACATAACATGACAAATCAAAGGAGTAGAGCAACAAGTCATCATCAAACTCAAAACCATGCGGCTAATTTTCACTATACACGCGACCCTGGGATCAACATACTGCTTTGTCATAACAACATAGCACAAACCAAATTCAATTTCGAAACATCAATTGCGGAACATTAAAATCCAACAAAAAATATAGAAAAACACCTTGCAGTTCGGGGATTGATTGCGAATGGCAAAAGAGATTAATCGTCTCATCCGACTCGGCAACGGATCGGAGGAACTTGAGAATGCTACGAAGTCCACGGGTTCGGAGGAAAGAGAACTCAGCTCGCGCTTCTCGGAGGCCGGTCCGGAGCGCGAGAGTCACCTCCCGGTAGAGTCGCTGCTTATCGAGCGATTTAACCAACTCGAGAACCGGCGACGGCGGCTCGGCTTCCCCCGCGGGCTTCAAGGTGTCGCTCCAAAACGGCTTCTGCAGGTACATTACTCTCACTTTCAGAACGTATCTTCGGTTTTCTTCTATGAGAGATGCGAGGTCGGCCGATGGAATATTGGAATTGAAATGTTGAAAGCGTGGTTCAGACAAACGCGACTTAGATTGCTTGGGGGGAGATGTCGCATTGATTCCCATTTTTGGTAAGTGTGTTTAACATGAATGAGGATTTTAATACGTGGCGTTTGAATTTATATTGCCATATTATATTATATATTATATATATTATATTATGCAGAGTATGGTTGTAAACGAATCGAATCGAATACTATAAGGTATTTGAATGGTATTTGATTAAATATTCGAATTTCATTATAATCGAATTTGAAACCGGATTCGTATTCGATTCGAAAGTAATAAACAAACTATCCGAATATATTTGAGTATTCGAATTTGAACATTCGAAATTGAATATTTGAATTCGAATTTGATTCGAAATTGTAAATTCATTTTTTTAAAATATTTTTTTTATTTCTTGTACTATTAATATATTTAAGAAGAAATACTCATTAAACACATCAACCATTAAATTATTAAAAATTATAATTAAATAATTCACATTATATATATAAAAAATAAAAATATGTCTTTTCCTCTTTATTTTAAGAGAGTAATATATTAGATAATATACATATTTATTTATATTTATAAAACAAAATATTATATTTAATATATAAAAATATATATTGTAATTATTTAATATTAATAATATATAATTAATATATATTATATATTAATATTCGAATATATTCGCGAATATTCGAATCGAATATCTTATGAATCATATTCGATTCGAATATTATTCGAACTAAAATATTTATTCGAATTCGCATTCGAATTCGAATTATTTGATTCATTTATAAACCTATATGCAGGGCTAATCGGAATTAATTGGAGTACTTAATATTCGTACTAATATTCAAAATATTGATGAAAATAAATTTGAGCTGTCTCAAAATTTCCTTCTTGAAATTTTAGAAAATGGGTGCCATTGATGTTGGACAAATTTTATTATATTTTGTTAAATTAGTTTAATACAACATTATGTGTGTGTTGCTCTTTGATATCATCTTTAGAATCGATATAAAAAATAAATTTCTCATTAGCAAATGTAAAGAAATTAAGAGGCCCTAAAACTCTCTTTGATGGATATAAAACCCTTCTTGCATTTGGCATTTGGATATAATATAATAAAAGAAATGAAAATTTCATTTTATAAATAAATGATCCACCGTTGATTTAGCTACACTGGTTTAGCATTCTTCAACTCAACAAATTTAACATCAAACATCCACCTCGTGTACAAGTAGCATCTGCAAGACCTTTGTTATTACTTGAAATGCATCCATAAACGAAGCGACGTTCAAAACACGACGACTATGAGAAACTAAGCCTTTCTCGTGCTATGCGGAAATACTGCCAAAAGGCAAATTATGCTCGTTTCACAAACTTCACATTAGGACATGTGACAATGACAACGTTTTTAGCACGACCGACTACAATGAACTTTATGATTCGGCATTCGATCGTTTGGTTAACATGACCCGTTAGGGTTCCATGTATTTCTAACAAGCAGCGGAAGCAAGTAAACATGAAACGCATTACCTTTCACCAAGGGTTGATATAGAGGTTGAATTCTCGCTGGCAGTCTGCGCAGTCCCACGAGAATAGCCATAAGTTCCTCTTCTGATGTCGGAATTGAATGATCTGTGTGCTCAGACGATCCTCTCTTCGACGGCTTTCCATCAGTATATAATACATCAAAATCGAAGAACTGTACGATTTTATATGAATTTTGGAACATGACGAACTGCAGCAGCAAACGACCTTCCGGTCTTCTGCTGTATGTCCCAAGTCCGATCTCGACGTCGTGTGGGCGACGATCTACGAGACCTACTAAATCTGCTCTCAACCCTCATCACACGTGAATAATGAATTAGATTAGGGTTCCAGATAAGCTGAGATACTTAAGCCCAATGGAGGCCCAACCCAATTAACTTTATGATTCTGGGCAATGGCTTTACAGATTGAACACTTAAACCAATGAACTCCTATATGTAGAATGAAATCATGAATTCATAAAGTTTATCCACCATAATTACATCGACTCACCATGCAGGGCTACCAGTTCTCCTTGACAATTTTTGACTTCTCAAATATGAATTTACCTTCCTTGTATTTCTGTGACTCCTCATAAGCTCGTTCGTATTTCCACCCTAACACCTCGCTGCAATCTGAGCAGGTAATATCAGCAACCGTGTGGAGTCCAGTCATGAGACGCCTGTCCTCTTTCACCCCAACAACAACATTCATTGCATGAGAGAATAGAAATGCTCTTCCATGCCTTCCCTGAGACGTGTCATTACACCATGATATTACACATCAACTCTCTCCGTAGCTTTTTCCTTCAAGAAGCTTGTTTAACCAAAATAGTAGTAACAAATACATAATGACAGATATGCTAGCTAACTGCATCGTTGTAAGTGCAAAGATTATAGGCAGTCTTATGAAGACTTGAATAGTGACACAATCAGCAGCAAGACAGTAGATACCTACATTTTACTTAACGAGGAGACACAAATCTCATTCAACAAAAAAGGAAAGAGTAACAAACAATGATCACAACAAACAACTAAGCCTTGATCCCACTGTGAATTATTGGACATGAATCAACATCATTATAAGATGATGATTACAAGCTGCTAGGGGCACTTTAGGTGCCTCAGAGATAACCAAAATTTCACGATAACAATTGCAAGAATAAACAGTTCATAAGAATAAATAGCAATCAAAAAAAAAAAAAAAAGAATAAATAGCTACTGAGGCCTCATTTTCTAGCTTCCAAACACTTGCACGAAGGATTAGATGTGTGTCCAGTTCAGCAACTTAGTTCTCCATTTTGGAATTTCATAATATGATGAAGATTAAAAGCTGCTAGACGCAAATTAGGCTCGAAAACAACAACAAAAAAAAATAGCGACACGATAATTGCAAGAATAAACAGTACTAAGGCCACATTTTCTTGCTTCCAAAAACTAATTTCAAGAGACTATATGTATGATCAATTTAGCAACCTAGTTCTCCATATTAGAATCTCGCTGTATGATGAAGATTAAAAGCTCCTAGAGGCACAATACGTGGCTCGAAAACGACAACAAAATAAGCGAAAACAACTGGAAAATAAACAGTTCACAGAAGATCATCACCTGAAAAGCCTTAGAGATGATGTCATCGTGAAGGCAAACATGATTCCGGCATTTGTAGCAGCTATAGAGACGAGGGCCCACTAAATCACCCATTCAACTAAGTTTTCCAAATCAAATTGGTACCAAATTCATCAAGAACAAGAGATAATTAAAGCTTCAAAGCAAAAATTTATTAAAATGAATCCATACAGTGGAGAAGAAACTACAGATTCTTCAGCTTCCCAGCAAACTGAGAGAAGCCCCAGAAATCTGGATCAATACACATTTCAGACGCAATTTAATGCCAGAATAGAATCTAAAACCCCTAACTAGATCAGAACGGATAAAATCTTCAATTCAAGTAGAAACAGTAGTGTGAAAATCGTAAAATAAATAAGGTAACAAGAATTTCTCACCTTCAACAGACGAAACGATGGCCTTAGGTAAAAGATTACGCGATATGGATTTGCAAGATTGATTTATGGCTAAAAGGGGAAAATCAAGAGAAGATAGAATTTTGAAAGGAAAATCAAGTTGCTTTGGGAAAGAGTGTCGTGTCAGGAGTAAACAAGAAGCGAAGAATTAAATTTCAGAATTTAAAATATAAAAAATAAAATACATTAATTTATTGTGTGCGCCGCAGATTATTATACCGCATGAGATTATTTTTATATTTTTAACTATAGTTATTGTGCCTCCGCCGTATCATTATTGTTATTTTGATATTTAATACTATAATAAGAAGTAATTTATTTTATTTTTAGATTTATGTAACTCACAAAATAAGATTATTTTACTCAATTTGCTGCATATACATCTACACCCAACACTAATATGGGAAATACTGCAATAATTTAACAAATGAGATCCATTTTTACTAAATTGACCCAAATATAAATACATAATAAGTATGATGGGTCATTTTATTTTCTCTCTCCTCAATCACTTTATCTCTTTCTCCGCCTTTGCCTATCTCTATCCACTCTGCCTCACCTCACGTTTTCTCCCGCCTCTCTTCGCCGTCGTTCGAAATCGCTGTCCGAAATCGCCTCTCACGTTCTCTCCGCCGCCGTCCGAAATTGCCTCTCTCTCTGTGTCTCTTCTTCCACTTAATCGCCTAATTTCTTCTTAATCTCAACAACATGTGGTGAATGTTTCCTCTAGTTACCTTTATCTTCGCCTCTCCACGGTCAACATCTCCTTTGCAGATCTTCTTCAAGACATCTCTGTTCCTGAAGAAGGCTATGTTGTATTCGAGATTTTGGAAAGGGTCGATGATTTGATTTTACAATTCCTTATTATCTTTTTTTCTCAAATTTTTTAAGATAAAGTAATAAGTGATGTAATTCAAATACTGTAAATTGTTAATTGTTCTTCAATTCTTCATTTCTCTAAATTGTTAATTGTTCTTTAATTCTCGTGTGTTGAAAGTTTTTGCTGCTTCTCGTGTGGTTGAAAGTTTTTGCTGCTACGAAATGGGTGGAAATAGGTGGAGATTATTTGGGAAGTTTTTTTATTTTTAATTTGATAGTGTATATCGTTTATCATACAAATGTATTAGATTATACTCTTGTATGTATAATTAAATTTATATAAAAATGTATTAAATTTAAATTGATTTTTCATAAGCATTTTCATAGTCAAATATGGAGTATTAGTAATAATTTAATAATGTTCATATTTCTCTTCATTCATGTATTATTTTTTGTAAAAATAATAATATTGATGTTATATTTTATAAAAAATATTGTCAATATATTTTAGGTATACGGATTAGTATAAACCGTTATACATTTTTGTATAATATCTAATACATTTATTATTTATCAATATTTTCGTCAATATATTTATTAATTTTAGTATACAAGAATAGTATAAAATGTTATACATTTTAGCATAAGATCTAATACATTTATTAAGAAATTGTATTAATAACAATTAATTAGTGTTCAAGTTTTTTTTTAATATATATGTATAATATATTTATAAAAGTAAATATATACATTAATTAATAAAAACTTATCCCTCAACGCGAACTTTTGTCTTTTTTCACTCGAACTCAAAAAGCAGCAAACTCATAACACAACTTCGGCTTGATTCAAATCCAACCTTATTAACGTAAGAATTTAATCCAATCAAGCCGTGGCTTGATTAATCAACGTCAAAATCTAATTTCTATCCCTAATTTTGGCCCTAATTCTAATAAAACAACAATCAATATTTTTAATTGATAAAGGAAGCCACGCTTGATTAATCAAAGTCAAAATCTTTATCTCGCGAGGCAGCAGAGATCTGGGGATCTAAAAGAGAATTGGCAGGTGGAGCGAAGCAGCGAGACAGTGGAGATCTGGGGATGTAGAAGAGAATTGGCCGGTGGAGCGAGCCAGCGCAAGAGGCGAAGAGAGTGGAGCGAGGCAACGCAGGAGGCGAAGAGAGAAAAGAGGGAGACAGTCCGGGAGGGAAGTGGCAGCAGAGCAAAAAAGAGAGGAGAGAGTCCACACATTTAGATTATATTTGGATTATATAGTTGATCCACTTTTAAATACGAAAATCCTATTTTTAGTATACACCAATTGTACAGTAGATTAACTCCACTAATATAACTACTCATCATATATTTAAATTATTATACTTTTTAATTTTCATACAGAAAAAAGAATATATATCAATGAGACGAGATGAGTATTATTAATTATTAAAAGAAATAATTACTGATAGGTACACACTTTGTACCCCTAATTACTACTAGATACATTGATTTAAAATAATTATTATTTAATACAAAATATTAAAGTAAAATACCAAATATACCCCTAAACCCATATACCTTTAAAACACTAACCCCAACCTCCACCCACCACCGGACCACCGCTGCCGCTGTCGGACCGCCGCCGCCGCCGCCGGCGGAGCTCCGACGGCCGGTCGCCGAAAAAACTGTTCGTCCAAAAAAAAAAAGCTGGTCGCCGGAAAAACTGTCGCCGCCGGAAAAGCTGCCGGACCGCCGCCGCCGGACCACCACATTTTTTTGCTGCACACACTTTTTTTTTCCTGCACACACTTTTTTTGCTGCACACACTTTGCTGCACATGAACTTTTGGTGCACACAATATTTATGTGCAGCACATTAATAGGGGTAATATTGGAATATCACTATATATTTTTGTACCTAGTTGTAATACTTTTGTATGTTTGTATCTCATAGTAATTTAGGGTTTTTTTGTGTACCTAGTAGTAATCCTCCCTTATTAAAATATACTACTTTTTATTAAAAATAATTTATTTATGAAATAAAATAATTTATTATATAATTATCACATTTTATAAATATTTTTTTATTAAAGTATTACCACTCTTTATTCGATAATTGCCATGAAAAGCTCATTGTGTTTGCCAATATATACTCATTCCGTCCCATTTAAAGGGTAGTCACGTGAATTAAAAAATATTATTATTTAATGTATAATGGATAGTTGTATTAATAAGAGTATGTGTTCTATATTTTAATTATATTAGTAAGTGTATGTAGATACTATGTATAAAAAATAAAAAGAGACTCTTTTGGTGGCAACCCAAAATGAAAAAAATAGACATTTTGGAGGTATGATATAGAGTATTAATTGAAGAATTATGATGGCAATTTAATGGAAGAGTTTTTGTTGTTTAATGGATGAGTTTTTGTTGGGTGGGCCACGATAAGTTATGTTTTTTTTGTATGTAGGCTTATCTTTCGGTCTATTGGTTAGGGCCCACATTGGACAAGCTGGGCCAACATTGAAGTTTTTATTCTTTTATAAACTTGATGCCTTCCGCCATTCGTATTTATTTATTTTTTTTTTACAAATAAATACTATCATTTTACATTAAATTGTTATCTTTCATAATAAAAGAGTAATATTATCATTATTTAGGATAATTTATAGTAATTTTTTTTAAGAGAAGTAATATTTAATATTTTAAAAAGATAAAATCTTCTATGCACCAGAATGCATAAACATATATTTATGCACTCTAACTTATTCTACACTATATATAACGTACATACAGCATAATTTAAAAAACATATATCATATAGTTTACATAAGTACAGCACATTAATTAAGCTATTTATGCTAAAACTAAACATGCATGCATGAAAATTCATAATAATTGAAATAAAATAAGTTAATTAAAGCATTACACAATTCAAAAAATAGTAGCAGCAAAAAATTTGTATACGTGGCATCTGGTGGAAGGGCAGCGACGGTCGATGGTCGGCGGGTGGTGGACGACAGTTGGTGGTAACCTCTGTTGTAATTTGAGTGGAGGGGTCATGAAATGGAACATTAACTTTAAACTCTAACTTAATTCCCAATTTGAAATTTGTGACTAAATTGTACTCCATATACTATATTTTAGGTATGCGAAAAGTTGTTCGTCATTTTAAAAGTGATATTTTACTAAAAAGAAAGTATTATTCCAAGTCATAAACAATGATAAACATTATAAAACAAACACATTCAGAAGTCACATCCGTGGGTTAACTATTGAGGTGCAAAAATATGCGAGCCTTAGAACTCCACACATTGAAAACCAATATTAAGGCGCATGAGTCATAGACTCGGCTAAGGCGCACATTAGGCACGCTCGAGGTGTGCCTTTAATAACTATGAGTGTGATGCAATGGCTATCACTTACCTTCTTCCACTCTAGTCCTCCACCGTTAAGTCGGAAAATAAATGTTAATAGACGTTCAGATATTAAAATATTCGAATGAAGATAATAACTGAGTAAATGAATACTAAATTGTATGGTTAGTGCACGTGAGTGAGGTTAGAGAAAATGCATTATTACTTCCTTTTAAGAAAACAAAACCGAATAGGTATGGTTACACCAAATGCTATTGTTGATTGAAATATTGTAACACAACTTATAAATCAAATCCAATTTAATCTGATTGTGAAAATATTGCATAATTTAGAGCTACCTCTTTAATTAGAAGACGGATTAGTACTACTAATCAACAATTACATTATAGTACATTATTTGCAAATACACATAAATACATTTTGCATGAATACATTTATAAATGTACACTTGTTTGAAGTTAAGTACCTTGTGGTCATAATATAACATTAGAAACAAACATAAAACATTATTAGCCAAATCTAAAACATACCTAAGGGCTAAGAGTTGGTGTGGAAACAAGTTTTATTTATTTATTTAGTTTTTTTAAAAATTAGGTCTAAAGAAAAAGAAAGAAACGATAGTGAGATGAATTATGGAATTTAAATTAAATACTCCATGGAGTATTTAATATTTAATATAAGTATTTTTCTTAATTAAAGAATGAATTTATAATAATTAATTAAAAGAAGGGGGGAATTCGGCATTCACGAGGATATAAAAGGGAACTTCTCATTGTTGAAGGGAAGAAGACGTTACTGTTTAAGTAGAAACTCCGGTGAAGAAACTGCCAGAAGATCCGTTGCTTCAAACCCTAATCTAGGAAAATTCACCTCATTTTTACCGTCTCCAATCTCTTAGTTATCATAACGAGAGAAGAATGGCCGGACGTGGTTGGATTCACGGCGACATCAGAAGGCAGCAGCAGCCAGCTTCGCTGTTTCCTGAGCTGGGGAAAAGACAGCGTGTGGAATATGGTATATCTCTTTCTCGTGATTTGTTGTTTCTGGAAACCTGCATGATGTGAATTGTGAATGCTTTTGTCCTGTGCTTTAGATTTCTATGTGAAAGTATTCTTGGAGTTGATGTTGTTGTTGTTTTACTTTTTGTTGGGTTGGTGGAGGTTGATTTTTGAAAATTAGGGTGTTTGAGAAAAAAATAGCGAAGTTATGACAATTCTTCTGTGGTTGCATGTCTTCAACTTGGTGGGTGGAGTGAGGGATCTTAATGTAAGCCTCCTTTTGTTCTATTTTGTGATTGAAGCCTTACATTTTGTTAGATTTTTCATGCCTAGATTTTACTCGCTGCACCATTCTCGTGTGTGTACCACTCATTATATTATTGACACTGAAGAGGGGAAGGAAATCCAACTATTGCCCCTGATTTATACTTCTCCTTTAAGGGTATAGTTTCCCTCTCTCTCCTACGTGTCGCATAGGAGATCTTACACCAAAAATGGCAAAGGGAATTCGAACTGCTTGTTGATGAGATGTATTTTAATTGCAAAATGATATATTAGATTAGCTATCAATTTCTCCTTGAGGATAAAGAATGGTGACGACTGAATTGAAGCAAATTACCATACAAGGATATGTCGGTTAGCATACTTGTAGAGATCATCTAAGTTAACTTCTTTTCTTAGGTTACTGAGTGATGCATTTGAATGCTTATTTAATGTTTGCTTATTAGTGATTACTGATTTTCTTTGAATTTTTTGATTTCTTACTAATTCTACAGAGATGCCTAGTGGCAGTCACATGTCCGGCTATTATGCTCGTGCAAATGAAAGGTCCGTTTATGGCATGACGAGAGATACAACATCCGTTAATGCATTATATGAACGCTACTTGCGCAATGCGGTATACACTTTCTTCTGTTTTCAGCTTTTTTTCTTATTGTGTGTGAGTTTGTGAAGTTTAAACTTTGGTGTTATACTAGCCAATTTTACCTTATGGAGCTCAAACTGGAAGATCCATTGGTGGGCCTGATGGAGTGCATGAGATAAATGATCTTAGAGTCTTAGGACTGGGGCGTTCTAACCCGACTGCACAAAGCAGGTTCAGTGCAGTAGGTGGGCTGCCTGGAACTGCACGCCCGACTGATGCTACAACGACTTTGTTTGTAGAGGGTTTACCGGCAAATTGTACCCGGCGGGAAGTTTCACGTATCCTTTATATTCTATAAAAAGGTATCATATTATGTTGACCTGGTTTGTTCCTTTACTCGAGTTTTCAGACATATTTCGTCCTTTTGTTGGATACAAGGAAGTTCGAATTGTCATGAAGAATGCAAGACGTGTAAGAGTTTCTGTGTTATAGAATTTCTTTATGCATGTGCGTTTTTATTATTCTAACAACTTTGTCGGGATCTAATCCATGCAGGTTGGGGATGATCCCTTTGTTCTGTGCTTTGTTGACTTTGACAGTCCAGCTCATGCAGCTGTTGTCAAAGATGCACTGCAAGGTAAGTGTAGTCATGCTTGGAACTTATTTCTGAATTTAAGGCTTAAAGCTTTTGCATCTTTGATCATCTTTTTTAAATTCTCTGTTTGATTTACGGGTAAGTTTCAGAATAATCCAACGGTTCATTCTGAATTGCTTAATATGATTGTCCCCATGCACACAATGACACCGCTGTATAAGTTATTAACATTGCCTGATCTCTTTACCCATGGTTTCTGATACTCATTCTAAGAAACGCCGGGTGACTATAAATGGTATAAATCTATCTTGCAGGTTACATATTTGATGAGAACAACCGTGATTCAAACCACCTTAGGCTCCAATTTTCTCGGAACCCAGGAGCAAGGTCTGGGTTGAAGAATGTTTGGAGGCATTGAGATTGCTACGACAGGTGAAAATGTGTGCTCTTGACCTTTTAATTATGGACATAGGTTTTATTAAGTTCGATGTTCATTAATTATCCCTGAGTGTGGAAAACGCTTCTATGTAGGACCCACTGAGTATGGAGATGTACGATCTGTGAGTATCACAGCTTTGGAGTGTTGTGAGATGCTTGCTAATGCTTTGGTTAGCATCAGTGGGTTTATGTCAATGGCAAGGGATGATTTTTGACAAACCTCAGTTACCCTAACATCAGATTTTAATAGAAGACAATGACGTCAGAATGTCTCGAAATTCAAATGTAATAACTTTTAAAGATTTGGAAGGTACCTCCTAGGATTGCTGTTTTTTTCATCTCCTGCCGCGAGATTGTCGTTTTGTTTGCTTTAATATACTGTTGCCTTTAATTTTGAGTAGCTATGCGTCCTTTATTTCATGGTTAAACGTTCTAGGCACCGCCACCATAGTTTCTAGCACCCTCCTTAAGATGGCTTCAGATTTTACATTTTTCCTTTTACAATTGTTATATGTTAGTATTTTATTAACAAATAGGGTATCCTCGCATTTACTTTTTGTGTTTTTTGGGATATATGTTTTGGTTGTGGATGTGTTGGGAAGATATTTGAGTTTTGTTAGAGTGACCTGATTAAAAATTAAATGATACTCCCCATTACCATCTTTAGCTTTTAGGTGAGGTGGTCATTTAACATGGTATAAGAGTAATGGTCTAGCAAAGATCCACGGTTCAAACTTCACCACCCATTTAAAATTCCACGTGCAAGGCTTGGATCAACACTAGTCAGAACTTGAGTTTATTAGTAAAATACGCCCTTCGTGTAGTCTAGGAATATACAGACATCTTGTGGCCCAAAGGCATCCTCTCCTTCAATCAAGGTGACCCCAACAATAATAATTAGAATGAATAAGTCCAATAAAATCGTGCCATGGACCTTACCCGTAATTGCCAATTGTTATGGTTCTCTATCATTATAAAAATGCTTCCAATGTTTCTAACGTTAGGAGATCACGCAACTCTGATTCTGTTTCTTTTCTTGTACTTAATATGATTTCATTAAATTGCTAACCTGATTAAATATTAAATGATACTCCTCTCTACCAGCTTAAGCTTTTAGATGAGGTGGTCATTTAATAAATTTTTTTTTCTCTTGTGTAGTAAAGTAATTCTTAATCTACTTTTTTTTTTTCTTTTTTTTTTTTGGGGGTGGGGTGGGGGGAGGTCAATTGGTTGAAATAAAACTTCAAAAATTATCTTTATTTAAAAAGAACGCTTATTAAGAATGAAAATAGTCAAAATCCCCTGACACATGAGGTTCCGGGTTTCAAATACTGATTATAACTTCTGAATATTTGATTTCCAATTGATGTCTTTGTTTTTACTTTCATTTTTTCTTTTAATTTATATATCTCAGATAAGTAGGGTGGTCAGGTCTATCATAGTTTTTATTCATTTCTAAATCAATGTTTAGATTTAGATACCTTACATTATAAAAATGATTCAAACACAAAAGGACTTAGTTATACTGGCATGCACCTATGTGTGCCTCTTTGGGTTTAAGGGTTTTGTCTTGAGTTTTATCAGTTTTTTAAGTCTAACAAAAAGATGTCTAAATTTACTATTCAGGAATAATTTTGGGTTTGGTGTTTTCAACTGAGTTTTTTGGAACTTCCAATGTTTCCTTCATATAAATTGTATTTTTTACATTAAAATTCTCTTTTATATTGTGTATATTTTTATTTAAAAAATTATATTTCTCTTTAAACGTATGGTGTCTTTGTATTTTGAATTAAATTAATATTTGAATATATGGTATCTTTATCAAATGCTTATATTTACTTGGATTCTAGTATCAGATTGTCTACAATTTTTTCCTAAACCTTTGCTCCTATGTTGAGTTTATCTTTTATTTTTTCTATTTCTATATTTATAATCCTAAAAGAATTTGCACTTCATTAAAATACTTCTTCATTACCATGATAACTGCTTGAATAGCACTGTAGCATTTCACGTCTGCTCCATATTCATTTTTAATATTAATTTGCCTTCACATGTCATTGTATGCATCAACACTAGTCAGAACTTGAGTTTATTAGTAAAATACGCCCTTCGTGTAGTCTAGGAATATACAGACATCTTGTGGCCCAAAGGCATCCTCTCCTTCAATCAAGGTGACCCCAACAATAATAATTAGAATGAATAAGTCCAATAAAATCGTGCCATGGACCTTACCCGTAATTGCCAATTGTTATGGTTCTCTATCATTATAAAAATGCTTCCAATGTTTCTAACGTTAGGAGATCACGCAACTCTGATTCTGTTTCTTTTCTTGTACTTAATATGATTTCATTAAATTGCTAATTTTCTCAGACATTATGCTGATATAGGAAAATGAATGGATTTGCGATAATAAATTTCAACTGCTAATGAATGAATGGCTGGTCTACCTGTCAAGGCAAAAAATGGAGAGTTTGTCATTTCATGGCTGTCTCATTAATATGCTTCAATCTTCAAGGTAACATTCTGAACCTACAGCTGTGTATCTATGCAGTTTCTCCATGGCATGTGAAACACGTAAAATATGGACCCCACTACAATGCCACGTGTTGCTTGACTGTATAAGTGAGCGCGTAGGTTTTAGCTGTCCATCTTATGGAGGTATTATCTGTACAACTTTTGCCTATTTAACTTTTTGTAAAATATTTATTCCCCTACTAAGCCCATGCTTCTTAATTGTGAAATTAAAAAGTGTCGTAGATTTTCAGTTTATCTTTTGGAAACTAATATGGTAAGTTGATAATTAGTTGATAATGAATGGTTTTTACTTCTTGATCTAGATGGAAATCATCGGTGACTGCTTCACCTTGAGCTTATAATTTGAATATGCTAACATATATATGAGGGTGCTTATAATTGTGCCAAATGCTTTTATTATAATTGAGTAGACAGGAAAAAGATTTACTATAAATGCTCTTTATGATTTAATTGCTTACCTGGCTTTAAGGAGGGCCAAAAAATTACTATAAAAGCTGTTCTCACAGATTATGTTCCCTAGCAATGAATGGTTGTTACCTCTTCTATAATGTGGTTTGCTTTTGTTATGCGTTGTGAAAAAACTTGGACTTACTTAATGATGGGTGGATAAACAAAAACATACCAGAATGTGATTATACCGTGTATAAACAAAACATACCTTTACTTGCTCAGTTACACGCCAGAATGTGATTTTCTTTTTTATTGTGCTCTACAAACAAAATGAGCCTAGATAACTTTCTCTTTAGAATAGTTTCATGGGAGCTTTAATTGCTTGCATTGCATCATTATTGACCTGCGTACATGAAGCCTTAAAATTAGTTGTAAAATATGGTATCCTATCGATTATGGCAGAATGGTGCTCTGTTTAGATAAAATGCTTTACTGTTTTATTGATCTTTTCAAAGACAAAGCGGTGTTATGGTGTTACTTCTGCCAGTAAACATCATTTGTAAAGGTGTAGTTTCTTGTTGAAAGTAGAGCTCTACTTAAGATGCAACAAAAATTAGTTGAAGAAACATTAACTTGTTGTGCAATTAATAGAGGTGGGCTCTTCGGAAGAATATGAGAGTTGAACAGACTTAGATTCCTTTTGGAGGGTGGGACATTAGTTATGAACTATAGCTTTACCATGGATGGAGCCTTTCAAGCTCGATGAAAGTTGATGTGCACATCTCTTTTTCTATGGCACTTGAGTAAATGACCATCTAGCTCTTTATTTTTGTTGCTGTAACTCTATTGTAGATGCACCAGTACCTTTCCTGATAAAAGTTAGTTTTCATGAGGGAATCCAAAAGTCCTTTTATTTCTTTTATTTACTCTTTATTAATTTATTTTTCTTATCATGATTCTTTTTTATCGAGTTTTCTGAAGTAGAAGCAAATGCTGACTCACATCTTCTGCCGGATACTATTTGTGTGAAGCTAGAGCAGTTGTGTAAGTTTTTGCACATTTAATGTTTTTGTACAAATGTGTGTAGGACATACTTTATTATCAGTTCATTTCTGGAGTTTTATGTGCTTTTTTTTAAAAATTTTTTTTGTTATGTGTTTGTGTGTTGAAGCACATGTAGCCCGTAGGATTGGGAAGCTGGCATTGGTGGTTAAATGCAATTTATCAATAAAAAGAGATGATTGATAGCTTAGATTTAAGCAAGAATGAATGAGAAATTTAAGTCTTGTATAATAGAAATGTCATCATTATCCAACGCGAATAAACTTTCTAATATACGCATTTCGGCTAATTTGCCATAATGTTTTAAACATTTCAGGCTGGAGGAGTATGCGTGGAGTGGAAAGAGAGTTTGTATATCTTTTTAAGACAATTCTTCTTTTAGTTACTTAAATGCTTTTAGTTACTTTTGAAAAACCTCATTTTCTCAAAGTATTACTCATTTTCAGCTGGTTCTTTTATACTCCTACTTTATATTTGTAATAATATTTTTTTCATGAAAATTCAAGCTGTCACAGTGGTTGTCTGGTGAGGCTGGAAATATGTTAGGAGTACTTACTTTTCCCACTTCGACATTCTTTGTTTATTTATTATCATTGAAACAGCATAATTAAAAACTGCTCCAGAATACATCCTCAGCATTATTGCCTGGTGCTATTTCATTCTGTTCACAAAATCTTCAAAACTATAATACATAATTGTCTTATCCAATTTCATTGCCGACTTTCAGTATCTTTCTCGGGCAGATTAAAGGAGAGAAGAATGTGAACACCTCGCGTGATCAACAAGCTTTAGATCCCAGGTAGTTTGAATGTATAAAGTAGAGCTTATGAAGGTAATATCGTTCTAGCTTGAGCATATGTACCTGCATATCAGCATATGGAGGTAATGTCAATTTCGGTTATAGTTTGAGCATATGAAGTACCCTACATATGAAGGCAATGCCATTGTGTACTTTGGTTATGGTTTGAGCATATGAAATACGCTAGTAATGTCAAATGAACATATGAATTACTTATGATTGGAGTGTATAAAGAACCTGTGTACAGAGACAATTTTTTTTTTTTTTTTTTTGAGCATTATTTCTGGGTATACATACGCATGGAGACAGTGTAGGGTGCATGAATTACCTTGGTAAGAATTTTTCGTTTATGACGAAGAACGTTGTTTTGAGTTTTATGTTTTTATTTTTGTAAATCTGATCGATTTTCAGATTTATGCATTGAATTAAACCCAGATTTATGCATTGAATTAACCCGGTAATATTTTAGTTAGTGACAAAGTATAATTCTTTCTAGAAGAGATACTTGTCACCTAAAGGTAACATATTGTATTTTAATTTAGGGTGATTAATTGCAAGAAAAACTACGAATTTTACTTCTATTGCAAATAAAATACTACTTTTAAGTATTGTTACAAAATATATCCAACGGGCATAGACTGCTGGCTTGAAATTTTAATTCCACATCAACCTTCCAAGTTATATTAAAATGTTGAGTGCGTTTCAATAAGGCTTAAAGGTAGAAAGAACTTTTTTGTAATTTTTAAAAAAAATAATTTGTAATAGAAATAATATTCGGGCATTCAAAGGAGTCTATAAATTAGGTTTTGAATTTTCATTACACTATTCAACCAAATAAAAATACTACAGTAAAAATTTCCTGTAACCAATCACACCAAAGGATTTTGCTTTTTCCATATGTTAATGTCAAATTAATTAATTATGCAAATAAGGATTTATAGACCATTTCAACCCAGAAACGAACAAATATGTCCTTTTGAAATTTTAAATTATTCTTTCGGCTATTTATTTAGATATAAATGGAGAGAGACGTGTGGATACGATTATGGTGACATTCCTTTTTCTTTTTTTTTTCTTCTATTTATTTTATTTTATTTATTTACTGGCTGCTGCAAAATTTCTTTTCATAAAGCTTGTATTCAGTGGAATCGATAGAAAAGTGTATTCTTTTAATAACTGTTATTACTCTTAAAATAAAATAATTGAGCATTATCTGATATAATAGATTAGCATAAGGGATATCCTCCCACCCACCCCTCACCAAAAAAAAAAAAAGTATATCCACTGAAGCGTTCATTTGAATTCTTTAATTAATTAATTATTTATTTTTTGGGTTACAAATATAGAGGAGCAACAAAGCTGCATGATCAAAAGCAAAACAAAATACTGAAAACAACAAAAGCATAATAAAGTGATTAGACTTGAAACCCCATATCAATTTTGTTTTGCTCCTGCTTCGACTATATATGTTTACCGTTTGCAAATTTCTTGTTAATGTGATGGTTTTGTCAAATTCCCAGCAGAAGTTGACCTGTGAGATTTAGCCCTACAGTTTGATTAAAAGACACATAATTTTCATACGTTAATTAAATAAAATAAAAGAGGAATTTTAGTGCATTATGCTTGTTGAAGTATTGTGCACAAAAGGACACAAGTCAAATAAAACAAATACATTACGACATATCATTGTATCAGTACTATGTTCTATTGTTCTTCATCTCTATCATATCATCTTCTATTTCTGCACATAAAAACTTGCAGGAAGAATTAAACACTGTCCATCTTACAAGATCTTATGCATAATTATATATATTTAGCTAAGAAATCTTGATGGTATATATATATATGACATGATGTCCATAGTACGAGTCAGTAGATTTCATCAGGTGTAGCATATAACATTGCCCAGACACATGCGTATGATCAAGTTGTGTAAGAAGAAGGAATCAAGAAAATAGCATCATAAGCGAGCTTACTTGGAACGATTGAACGAAGTTGCAAAAAAGCAAACAAGAGTGATATTGATTCGGCTCAAATTTCAGTTGGTATTCTAAGTTTGAGCCAAAGCAATATCACACCATATTTACTTCTCTGGATTGTTTCTCCCATGGATTACTCAAAATGATCAACAAACTCTCATTATATATAGCCAAGGGAGAAGGGTTCTTTATTAGTCAACTAGTAGGATCTTCTAATTTAGACTATATTAACTTATTTATTACTCAATACTTTATAGATACAAGATAATTAGCTAGGCACATTAGATTTTTCTGTCACATTTACATGTACGATATTAATTATATGATTAATGTATATGAGAGAGTAAAAAGTTTAACCTTAAACTTTATGATTTTTTAATAGATGTAGTAGAATACATGTTATATACGTATGTGGCCTAGTGATTGAAATAATCCAATCGAATATTTATAGGTTAATTTATTAAAATATGGTTGGATCCTGCAAACAAGGATCCTAGTCTCAAAATTAGGAGATGGGTAACATATTTAATTAGCATGTGGGAATATAATATAATCAAGATTAAAAATAATATAGTTATATTTGTTAAATTATAAAGTTGTACGATCCGTATTAGTATTTCGGCATATTTTGTGGTAATAACGACATCGAGCTAAGCGTATTAATTCCAAGTATACTAATTATTAATACGATCAATAACCTAAATCAATTCTAAAAAATAAAATATTAAAATCTGTAATTTTTAATTAATTTTTTTAAATTCGTCCAAATTATTAATGGATTTATTATGTAGTTTGAGTAATCGTAATAATTTCTAATTAACTACTTTGTTGGATTAAATATCAAGAATAGTACGGAGTAGTAATTAATTTATTCAGTATCTTAAAAAAAATAAAAATAGAATGGTAATATCTTTAACAATATCTCTTATAGCTGAATTTAATATATTACATGGAACAAGAATATTGCTGTAGTTGTTTGACATTACAATTTACAAATAGGGTAAAGAATCAGTTTAAATTGTTTGAATTCGGAAAATAAAGAAGTTTCTTTCATTTTCAGAAAATAAAGTTTACTATTAACACAAAGATAAGGACCATAAGTAATGTTGATGGGTAATCTCAGCTAGTTAATTTTGGGATTAAGGGAGATGATGAAGTTATGCAATTGAGCTAAGAACGAGCACCATCAAACAAAACAAACAAGTAAATATGTGAGAGATGGGAAATCCAACCAAAAGCCTTAACCGATTTTATTACTCTTCTCAAGAACAACACTCGTAAATCTTCCTAATTACCAGTGTAATGTCTCAAGCGAGAATGAGTAACCTGCTTCTCTCTTGTGAGAGAAGCTATACTACCAACAAAACCCTAACGATCGTCCAATCTCGTCGTGCCACCTGGATGAAGACAAACAGCCATCAACGGAGGCTGCTGGTACATCGACGATTTTTGGCAGCCGGTGCAGAGAGCCACCAGATGTCTTGCAGAGCGCGGCAGGTCTTTCCCTGTCCTTTGCTTGCTTCCTATTGGTGGATGAAGAGAGACATGCCTGTTGCGTATTGTCCTCTAGTGTGAGAGTGCTGTCCAAGACATCCCTTCTTACCGTTATTCTTGTCCTCTAGCCTGTCGCCACTAGCCGTTCTCACAGTTGTGTCAGTACTTTGCCCAACAATTCTGATATTCCTCTCAGTCGTCGGATGGGTCGGTTTCCGAAGCTCTGTTATTTTCCGAGCTCTTGGATGTCCCCCTTGGCTTCGGAGCTGGGGTGTTCTACCGAGGGGTCTCGGGTCTCGGCCTTCTATTCTTTCAGTGGGCTTTCTGCTCTTTGGCCCTTTCCTAGCCTTGTCTTCTTGGGCTCCTTCCCGGTTCTCCTCCGAGTAGTGCCTCTTGGGCCAGGGTCGTCTTCTTGGGCTGCCATCATTCCATGATTTATCATTCATTCATATCTTGGGCCTCTTTATGGTTGGGCCTCCAGCTCGTGGTATTTCGACTTGTTGGGATTCCGGCCCGTTAGATATGGGGGATATAATACCTATAACAAGTAGTATCTGATTTTCTTATAGGATAAATCCTTTATATTTTTAATGGATATATTGTGAATACACAATGGTATAATATAATACGTACTCCATAGTATATAATAATAATATTAACAATTTATTATTTTAATTTAATTATAAAGGTTTCATTCATTACACCTTTAATTAAAACTCCACGGAGTATATATATATAAATAACACATAGAAGGTGGCTATTTGCACCCCCAAATTTACTAAAGGAACCCCATTAATTTATATATTTAAAATATATTAATATAAAAAGACGTAAATACCCTTATAAGAAATGTATTACTTGATTTATTACTAATCATACCCCTAAAATTACTAATCATACCCCAAATTTTGTTAAATAAAAAATATTGAATGGGTATTCCAAACTCCGGCGACATATAGGGAGTGGTGGCTGCTCTTGGTGGTGCCGCCGGAATGATTCTTATAAATGAAGAAGTGGACGGCGACACCGTTCTTGCTGATCCTCATGTCCTCCCCGCCACAAACATCAACTACACTGATGGCATTATTCTTCTGAATTACATTAACTCAACAAAGTATGATCATCATTAATTTCAAATCACCCATCTTTATTATTACCAGTACTAATATCACTGTTAATTAATTAATGTCAAAGATCCACAAGGACTAATTACAGCCTCAAGGCAACTTTGAACATCAAACCATCACCAAAGATGGCATCCTTCTCCTCCAGGGGTCCCAATACAATCAACCCAGAAATACTCAAGGTAACCCCTTAATTTCTTTCCATTCTTTGAATTATTATTAACATATTAGTTAATTGAATTATATGTAATTAAAAAATACAGCCGGATATGACAGCTCCAGGGGTGAACATAAGAGCAGCATATATATACAGAGGCAGTGAGTGTATCCGGTTTAGCTTTCGACAAGCGAACCACTCCTTCAACACGCAGTCGGGAACTTCAATGTCGTATCCCTATGTCCGGCGTGGTGGGCCTCAATATTTAGGGTCAAGACACCTAGTTATCCCATTGACTAATCGTCCATCGTCTGCAACTCTCTCCTCAAGACAACACTCGCGAGAGTTTTCAATCCCGCATTTTCCATTAATTCGTACCTAATATTACACGCATTCGTTGCAGCGTCTCTCAGATCACGGTGGTCACGTTGCCTCCGATGCCGTACTGATTAATTTAAATATTTTTTTGGTGTTTGTTCAGCAATTTTGGGATAAATAAATTTAATTCTAATTAAAAGGGTAAAATAGTCATGCATGGGGTATGTTTAGTAATTTATACTTATTTATTGTAATTTTAGCGGGGTGTATTAAGTAACTGGGATTTGTTTAGTAGGTTCGGGGTGCAAATAGCCGCTCCCCGACACATATTCTTCTATGAATCATGTGAATTTCCACTTTTACTAACTTTATTTGGATGCTCGCTTATACTTGAATGGTGTATTATTATTTTAAGATACATTACATAACAGAGATATTATATTTATTTATTTAAGTTTTATTAGTTCAAATTACGATATAATTACTATTTTACTCTTTTAAATTTATTTTTTTTGGTGTAATTAATATTAATATATTCTTAATATGAACTTTAGAATTGACTTAGCAGTGAGTGGTTGATGTATTTTAGGATGAAATTTTATAGGATTTTAAGTTCAAAACTCATGAGTGCCATCAACAATTGTGAGAATGAAAGGTTTTCGGAAGACTGGAAAATCAGGTTGAGAATAGAAAGGAAGCAGTATGGAAATGGGATATTTTAGATGAGGTATTCGGGCTAGAAGACAAGGAAATAATGGCCAGAAATAGAGAAAGAGCATTGCTATTATGTGATATTAAAGATAGAAAAAGTTTGCTATTCCATAAGGCAAAGATCAAGTGGTTGAGGTATAGAGATACAAATTCAGCAATTTTTCATAAGTTCATAAATGGCAGAAGAATGAGGAATGAAATAAAAGGTTTGTATGTGGACGGTATATGGACTCAAGAGGTAACTGAAGTAAAAGAAGCCATACACAAGATGTTTAAGACACACTTCAGTAAAGCCAGTACGACGAGGTTAAGAATCGGTCCAGTTTTTATCACAAAAAGATACCATCACATATTAGAGATGAAATGGTAAAGACGTATTTCCTCTTCAGCTATCAAGTCATGCAACACAACAAAAAGTCCAGACCCTGATAGGATGAACATCAGAATATTTCAAAGTTATTGGGAAACATTCAGGGAAGACTTCATGAGATTTTTTGAGGAATTTGACAGAAATGGGAAGCTCAAACTGGGACTTAATAATTCTTTCATCATACTGATCAAGAAAAGGGAAGATTCATCAGACATCTCGGACTTCAGTCCGATCTCTTTAATTGGTGGTATATACAAGGTACTTGCAAAGGTATTAATGGGGTGGATTAGTAAAGTGCTCAATTCTATAATATCCGAGGAACAATCTACTTTCGTTGGTGGTCGTCAAATTTTGGATAGCATTGTCACACTGAACAACATTATTAAAGACGTAAAGAATAAAAAAAAGGATATTTTCTTTTATAAAATAGACTTTTCTAAAGCATATGATTGAGTGGATTGGACATACTTGGAGGACATGCTAAAAGCTTTCAATTTTCATGCATTATGTGTTAATTGGATGAAAGCTTGTTTCATATCTGCGAGAGCCTCGGTGTTGGTAAACAGAAGTCCTTCGGGAGATTTCAAACTGAAAAAAGGCTTAAGGCAAGGAGACCCATTGTCTCCTTTACTCTTTATAATCACTGCGGAGTGTATCAGTTTTCTCATGAAAAATGCTATTAGTCTGGGGTTATATAAGCCAGCCTTGAATGGAAGAGATAAAATCCTGATATCCCATCTTTAGTACGCTGATGACACTATATTTGTGGAGAAGGTGGATCTTCAAAATGTGATTTTCCTTAAGAAATTGATGCTGATCCTAGAACTGTTGACGGGATTGAAAATCAACATAAAAAAATATTCATTTGTTGGTATTAATGTGGAAGAGGGAATGAAGCTCGATATGGCAGAGATATTAGGATGTCCCATTAGCAACTTGCCAATGAAATATCTTGGAGTACAAGTGGGATGTTCTCACAAAAAGAAGGAGGATTGAAGATATGTATTAGATAAGATCAGGAATAGGCTAAGAAAATGGGAGGATTTGAAACTATCCATCGGAGATATATTAGTTCTTCTGAATGTTGTTCTCACTTCACTACCGACCTATGTTCTGTCTATTTTTCGGGCCCCTAAATGTGTGATAAAAAATATCGTCTCATTACAATGCAAATTCCTCTGGGGGGTGGGGAGAGTTCTAATAAAATAGCTTGGATTGACTGGAAAACTATTACTCAAGAAAAAGAATTGGGAGGGCTTGGGGTCAAAGATATGGGGTTGTTTAATAAGGCTTTATTGGGAAAGTGGGCTTGAAGGGCTCTTCACGAAAAGGGTAGACAGTCTTGTTCTTTCGGTCTTGGGGGGTCAGGTTTCAATCCGTAGGATAATAGATTGGAGGGTCATGGGAGAGGTTGGTGGGGGGAGTATTCTTAAGCTTTGAAGATTATAAGGGTAATTGGTTCACAGAAAATGTCACTAGAGTCATTGGTAATGGGTTGGGCACTAGATTTTGGGAGGATGTTTGGGTAGAAGAGTCTTCGTTAGAGTCTAAGTTCCCAAGATTATATAACATCAGTCTGAATAAGGGAGAGTTAGTGTCACGTATGGGGAAGTGGGAGTCTGAGTCTTGGTTTTGGAACTTGGTATGGAGAAGAACACTTAGGCAGTGAGAGGTCGAGTCTACTAACAATCTTCTTGAAATTATTAGCAGGTCATGCTTGAAGAAAGACACTCAAGATAGTTGGGTTGTGGATGTATGTTGTGTGGCTTATTTGGAAAAATAGAAACGATCTAGTGTTCAATGATCGTAAGTGGGAAGCAGGGTATGTAATATATGAAGTAAAAGCTCAATTATGGTCTTGGTATTCTTGGAAGTTAAAGGAGGTCAGTCACGAATCAAGTTACAGAGATTGGTCAGTTTATCCTCTTAATTTTCTTGTGTAACTCTAGGGGTGTAAACGGGTAGGGTATGGTACGGGTATGCCAAATCCATACCCTATCCTATATCTATTTCCTTCATCCATACCCTACCCTATTACCCTCAAATGTATCATCGGGTAGGGTACGGGTATTATCCATCGGATAAACGGATATCCACCGGGTAAACGGATATCCACCTATTTTAAAATGACTACCCTAATTATCTTACTATTCTCATTTATCCCTATGATGCCGATACTTCTCTTTATCTTATTCGCCTCAAATAAATACAAATGTCCAACATATAAATAAATTATCACTCTTAACCACACAAGAATCATGAATCAAAATACAAAATAAGGCTTCAAGTTATACTAATAGCATTAAAAAACCCATGTAGCACGATAAAAACTAATCAAGCAATGTTTATAAAATCATCTTCAACTGTTGCATGGCTTCAAGTTTACACAGATTTGATAACTTCAAATGTAACAAAGATCTTCATAGTTTCATAATCTCAAATTTAATTGTCAACAGATTCATCCTAAAAAAAAAATAGATATATAAATATTAAAGGACATATTTTAATAACTATCATTATAATAATAATAAGTATATATATATATATATTATGTAATAATAAGGACAGATTCATCCTATTGGATTTGAATTTTTGTCTGTATTTTATTATGTAATCTTCGGTACTTCTCATACCTCCTTGGAATGAAAATTCTTTTTCTTGAAAAAAAAATTGTGGGATCAGTTTATGTGAAGCTCAAAATTCTAATTTGAAAAGGGTTTCCATTATTGATTGATTTGTAGTACATGACAAAAAAAAAAAGCATTATTGATTTATATTATTTAAAAGAATTTCAGAAAATATTCCACTTACCCCAAAAATATTTAAAGATAAGCGGGCGGACATAATTAATCAATTGGATTCCAATTAAACAGGATTATTGTACCATTTTAATATTATTTTAAATTTATTCTATATTATTATGTGGGAGAGATTAAATTAGTGCAGTCAAACAACAATAATGTAACCAAACAATTATATAGGGGAAATCTAGGCACCTTATCAAAAAGATAACCAGAATCTTTTTCCAACAACAGAAAAATTTCATGTTTCCCACTACCATTTTGTTTATTTCTCTAATCAATAAATATATACCAATTAAATTGATCCGAATCAATAAAAATAATTTTATAACATTGGTAAATTAATAATGATAAATTTTCAAGACTGTTATCCAATAGGGTATGCCATTGAAATGTCAAGTGATTGAGGTGAACCCTGTAAGATTCACTTATTTATTTATAATTTAGACTCTGATTAGGTGTGATTGTAAATTTTATTCAAATTAAGGGGATTAAAATAATGTAGTAGTTATTAGTTAAATAAAATTAAGTAACTTTTTTTCTCATTTGATTCCTGGTCGTTTGCTTGTGGGTATGAGATATAAATGTATTGTGTATAATGAGATTTGTTTGACTTGTAATTAATTGTTTTGTTGTTTGGTATGATGGAAAAATGAGATTGTTGATAACTAGGTATTAGTTTTTTTATGTTTGTTATTGAGTATTAACAAATGTGATAATAAGTAAAATGATATATTTACCCTTATTGTTTTTGTTTTTGTTGTTGTTGTTATTATTATTATTATTATTATTATTATTATTATTATTATTATTATTATTATTATTATTATAAAGTATTATTTTTATTATTAATTATTAATTTTAATTATCAATATATATTATTAATTATTATTATTGATATTATTTATTATAATTATTAATTATTATTACTATTTTTATTAATAATAATAATATTAGTAAAAATTATTATTATTTATAATAATTATTATTAATATTATTTATTATAATAATTATTATTAATATTATTTATTATAATTATTAATTATTATTATTATTACTATTATTATTATGTATTATTAATAATAATATTATTAATAATTAATTTTAATATTATTATTATTTATTAATAATAATAATTATTATTAATACTTTTAATTATTAATTATTATTATTATATTAATATTATTTATTATCAATATTTATTAATTAATTATTATATTAATTATTATTAAAAATTTATATCATTAATAATTAGCATTAATATTATTTATTATAATTATTAATTATTAATTATTATTATTATTTATAATAATTATTATTATTATTACTATTATTATTATTATGTATTATTAATAATAATATTATGAATTATTATTTTTAATATTATTATTATTTATTAATAATAATAATAATTATTATTAATTATTATTATTAATACTTTTAATTATTAATTATTATTATATTAATAATATTTATTATCTATTATTATTAATTAATTATTATATTATTTATTATCAATATATATTATTAATTATTATTATTAATATAATAATAATTATTATTATTGAATAAGGGTATAATGGTAAAATTACATTTAATACCTAGGTATTAAATGGTGGTATTGTGCATCCCACCTATTGAGGTGGGATACACAATACCAAAGGAATGATATTATTAATATAGGGGGATTTTAATACCTTTAACCAAGTATTATTAATATATCGAGACAAACGTGATATTACGAGGTATATTGTATCAATCCCAGCTTAATCATGGCATGCAAACGAGCCCTTAAAGCCGAAAATATGTAGTATTAAAACCACTTAATGATTAGAACAAATGCGGCCCACCAGGCAAAAAACCAAGGCCCGCTAGATATTGCCCAAAATGACAACCTGTAGCCCACCTCATATCCGACTCAAAAGCCCAAAGCCCAGCCACTACTACTAATATAATGGAGTAAAAAAAATTATATTTTGTTCCACTCATTTTTTTTCTTCACTCTATATAAACTGATCTCACAATTATAAATCTAACATGTAGATTTCGAACTTGAAACATTTAAAATTTTTACCCTGAAAGTCTTCACCTTTCCACTCATTATATTAACTAATTTTGTTTGGAAATTGATCATCAAATAAATTATAAAATGTTAAAATGATATCACATGGCTCCCAAAAACTTATACATGGCTCATTAAGATATATACTCCATTAATTTTGTGCAATAACTTTAATCTACAGAAAATCTATGTTATGAAGTGCCTAGTTTATACAAATATAAGTTAGCATCAAAACACCACTAATTCAATATTAAATGAATTTAATAGTAATTTAAAACCGACCAACACAAAGTTATAAAACGACATTAGAACCGTCACAATTCTCTCATTTTTTTAAAATTTTTTGGACCAAATATTTAAGGTGTTTTCTGGATATTACCTTTTGTAATTAGCATTAATTAACACATATAATAAATCAAAATAGTTGAAAAATGATTTTAATGAATTCGACAAGGTTGATTACGGTTAATAAAAACAATAATTCAATTAATTCGTTTTGATTACTACTTAAATAAAATGTAAAAGGTGAAAATTACCTGTTTAAAAATTAAAGACATGAAGAAATTCTTGAAGTAATTAGGTCAACTTTATACTAGTATAAGATTTCCATTGACCACTAACACAAGCACTAGTGCGACTTTTGATTCGTAAAGCGTTTTTTGGATTCGGTTCTCCACGTATCGGCCCAAAAAAAAACAGCAAACACTTGCACAATCCATCTCGATCATCGTTAGTTCAGGAATTGGGGATTCAGATCTCTGCGAAAAATTCACGGGAATTTAGCTGTTGCTATGAATTATACATACGTGTAGAACTATTCGTATAGATTCATGGAGGAGACTGTTCAAGAAGTACTCTTTGAAACGCGTCGTCACGCTTCGAGACCTTACACTTCTAATTATCCTCCGCAGCAACAGGTTTTCCCCGTTTTTTTTTTTGTTTTTGTTTTGGATTCTGTTTCATAGTTAATTCTGACTTATTTTAGTTTCGATTGAGTTTCTAAGTAGTTGACGGGTGAATTTTTGGTTGTTAAGCTAAACGAAGGTGGTGGCAGCACTCTACTTTCTAAACTTCCTTTTCGAGGTACATTTAATTATTATTTGATTTTATTTTGTTGAGCTTTTGTAAAATTTGGAGTTTGGAGATGACCTTGTTTGAATGCCAGTCAGTTTTTTTTTTCTTTTTTGCAAAAGTGGAGCAAGTTGTATTTTGTTTGTTGACTATTATTTTATTTATTTATTTTTGTTGTGCTTGGTTATCGGATTGAAGATTGTTATGGTGATGTGCTAGGTATTTAGTATCTGCTCTAATTTCTTCTGGGAACTAGTATAGCCAAATCCCACTGTCATCAACATTGCTTTCATATTTCCACTGAATGTGACTTGAAAATATCATCGCGACTGATATTGACCCATCTCGTCTGTTCCTGTTTCTCTATTCTGTTCTTGTATTATGATGGAATTTTCCCATGTGTTTTGCAGTCTTTCTGAGATGTCTATGTTGATCATATCTCTGGAATGCGGATTGTGGTGGTATCATGGGATGAGAACATTTCACCTGAGATACTAGTTTGGTGTAGTAATGTGAACAATAAAATATTATCCAGTTGAAAATGTAATTTGGCGTGATGAAGCCCTTAAATTGGGACAGTAAGAAAGTAGAATTAGTTTGTTAGTTTTCAGTTTGGTAATGTATAGGGCAAATGAGTTTTCAATAATTCCATATGTGTTCACTTATGTGATGCAGGGAATGCTGATTTTGAATTTTCTGTCTCCTAGATGCCGGAATTATGACATTCAATTATTGGTTTCACTTGGATAGATTACTGAGTTTGATATGTTTATCTGAATACTATAGTTTTCCTGCAGTTTTCCATGTCAGCAGCGTACTATTCTTAAATTTGACCTTGATAAAGAAATATTTTAATATTTTCTGTGCCTGTCTATTTATTTTCCAAATAAAAATTACATATATCATGTCAATGCCTGAAGTAACTGAATTCAATTTTGTTGCGATGAGTTTCCTGGTGAAAGTGAGTAGAATGGCAATTTGACTGGCATGATTTTTTTTTTTAACGTCACTTCCTGTTCAGGCAGTCCCTTATTCCCAATCTTTTCAGTTAGAATTGTTGTAATCTTTGAAAATGAATTTTATTTCAAGTTTTCCTTTGTTTGTGACTCACCATGCATTATATAGACTATTAGTGAATTTGTAGTGCCAGTAGTGAAGCTCCCTTGCCATCCTTCTCTCTTCTTTAAAGTTGTCTTACCTTTCAATTGCCTTGAATTTATTAATTGTTCTCAAAAGTTTTCTTTTTTCTTTGGTATATGGTGTGGGGGGGACTTGATTACAATTTTACTGCTGATCTTTTGGTATTGTACCTTTGAAGGGATTACTCAACTTAAAGACAAATGGAGCAGGTATAGACAACCAAATAGATTAAGAAAATCAGTGTCCTTGTTTGTCTCTGCAAGAGGTGATTATGTTGCTATAGCTTCTGGAAATCAAATAGCAATTCTGCAAAAGGATAATGACTACCAGGAACCCGTGGGAGTTTTCACATGTAAGATCTACTCACTTTCAATTATGATTTCCCACATCGGTTCCACACACAATTGTGGAAGGGCATACAAGTGAGGGTCAACCCTTCACCTTCATCCATGGTTTTGGGTCAAGTTAGGGCTCCCTAGCTTATATGTCTAACAAATGTAGTTTTGGTTTATTTTGGAGTTGGACCGTCTGAGATGCCTTGTTGTAGAACATCGTTAGGGATCTGACATTGAAATGAGTAACAAATGTCAGAATTAATTAGAATTCTTTTTGAGTAACTGAATGGAGATGCGTCTCTTACTTTGTATATAATGCTGGTGGAAATGTGTCATATTTATATATATCTGTTAGTGGTTATGTGCGTAGTCCTGAAAGTTGCATCCATCAATATGAGGCATATATCGACTGTGCATCTTTGTCTGTAGGATTTGATAGTCCTCAAAGAGTCTCCATGGATTGATTTTTTCCCATTTAGAATCCTGTTTAGACTCGTGATTGATATTCATTGGTCTTCCCTTTTCCCTTGTGTTCCGAAGGTTCTTGAGTATCTAGCTCATTTCTGAGGTTCCTGCTTTTGTTTTTGAGATCATCCCCACTATTCTGGTTAGTGTTCAGTAGGCTTTTAAGTTTTCCTAAGGTTTTGGTTTTCTTTGACTAATAATTTGAAGTCATTATTGTACGCATTGGCCTCGTGAAGGATATTGAAGCTCTCCTGTAGTTAACTTGAATTGATGTATTAAACCAAATATGATGCTTGGATAATTGTTACAGTAATATATTTGATCTCTGCTAATTTAGCTGATGTAGGTGAGAATGCTGGCATGTTTATATGTGGTACCTGGTCCGAATCTCATGAGTTACTAGGAGTTGCTGATGATACTGATACTATATACATTGTCAAACCAAATGGTGAAGAAATGACCAGAATTGAAAAGAGGCATCTGAATTTATCATCACCAATTGTTGGCTTGATTGTGCAGGATGATGCTTCTGAGAAGAAATCTTTCTTGTGAGTTTAATTGAAGGTTTCTGATCTTTATGAGTTTTGCGCTAGGGTCTAAACTTTACTTTCTTACAGAACTTGAGCCTGATTTATTTTGGCAGGTGTACCTTCACTGTTTTCGCTTCAGATGGTTCATTTCATGATTTTGAGATATCTAAAGATCCAAGTGCCTCCATTTCTTCGACACAAACATCGAACAATTCATCGATGTTGAGAGAATTTCCTTCAGAAATTTGTTGCTGGGATTATCAACCACAACTTTCTTTATTTGCCATTGTCAGTAGTGCTGGTGAAGTGCAATCTGCATCTAATGGTAGCACTGGTATTCTCTTGCACATACTCTTTTAACTCAATGTCTTTTTATTATGCAGAGATATCTAAAGACCATAATGGAATCTGGTTTGATAATTATGGAAGTGGGAAAAAAAGAAAATAAAGTGTCACAAGGATTGGGATTTAGTATGGCATTCTATACAAGACTTCTCCAAATGATTGATTTTGACTGTCTTTTCACTATTGGAAATATTAAAATTAGCTAAGGGATTGCTCGCAATTGTGTAATTATGCTATTTATACTTGATATTTTGAACAGTTTGAGATGAAACTCAACTCTAGCAATTGAAGCTTTTCTAGGTGGTAATTTAACTTACCATCAGAGACCATCCAATTGAAAGGTTGTTCAAATCCCTCTGCCACCCATTCATATTTTTGGCAATTAAGTGGCTTTATGTTACCTCCTGTTTATTATGATAGTGAGAAAATGGATTAGTTTTTCTCTGAAATAATTTGAGCAGCTCTATGATATTTGTAGTTGTAAGCACTTACCCTTTTTCAAAGATATATAGTAAATTAATCAGATATGCCTCTTCTTTTATTTAAAAGTTGCAAGTATTTAAAAAAGTTCTCTCCCAATTTCATGCACTTCATTACAGAAAGAAAACTGAATGTAGAATTTTTGCTGTTGGAATTTCATGACTCATCTGCTGCAGGATCATGTACAATATCTATTTGTCGAAGAAAACAAAACTCCCAATTGGAGCCAGTGGTTTTTACAAAATCCAAAGGTTTATATAACATAAGAAAAGGATATCATGGCCAATTGACATCCCCAAAAGTGCAGTTTGCACCTTCCGGAAACTATGTTGCTTCCTTGGATATGGAAGGACGTTTAATTACTTTTCAATTTGATGATCATAAATGTTCTTTCTCAAAACTTTCTGATGATAAGAGCTGTTTTTCTAAGCCAACAGGAGACATGTCTAGCAGCCAGGCTGAGTGTTTACACGATATTGTGGATTTTACTTGGTGGTCTGATAGTGTACTTGTCGCAGCAAAACGCAATGGAACCATTGCAATGATTGACATCCTTAGTCATGTAAATGTGTCACAGCATGATGTTTCCTATTCAATGCCCCTTTTAGAAAGAGCTCAACAGTCCCCTGGGCTTATTTTTCTCTTAGAGAATACCTTATCCAAGGGCAGTCATAAATTATCTGACCAGGAAGGTCTCTTTGAGCGTGTCATGATAGAGAGGCCTAATAAATTCGACTTTTCCGATCTGAAGTGGACTTTACTATCATTCATAAAAAGATCTGTTCTTCAAATTTATGATAGTCTAATTAGAAGTCAAAGGTATGACGCTGCACTTGATTTTGCTGATCATCACGGGCTTGACAAAGATGAAGTGCTAAAGTCAAAATGGTTATCATCTGCCCAAGGCGTACTTGAAATAAATACTATACTAACTACTATCAAGGACCAAGGTTTCATACTTTCAGAATGTGTCGATAAAGTGGGGCCATCTGAAGATGCTATGAGAACTTTGCTTTCTTTTGGGCTCCAACTTACAGACTCTTACAGATTTTCTGAATCAGAAAATAATGAGAATGAGCAGATCTGGAATTTTCGTCTTGCAAGACTTAAGTTATTACATTTTGGAGACAGACTAGAGACATTTCTTGGGATAAACATGGGCAGGTGATAGTTCAAGGTTATCCTTTACTTTCAAAGGTGGCGTCATGTTTAGTTGTGGAACTTTTCATCTTTGTGGAGTGAAAGAGTTATCTGTTTTAGGTTACATACTGACTATTATCCCCTGAAATTTTATTTTATTTTATTTAAATATTTTCCCTGAGAAAGTCTGGTTCAACATGCATGCAAAATATTGCAAAAATCAACAATTTAATTACTTCATGTCATCATTTGAATATCTGAAGTCTGCGCTGGAAGATATCCTGATGAACTATTAAATCCTGGGAGTTTAGGGACTACTCCTATGTTATCCTCCTTTGAATACTATTGCATATGCACCTTCATTTAATTGTGGAAATGTTCTTGTCTGATTGTACTGCTGGAGTGGCTTCCTTTCTTGGTACAATAACATTAGAATTTTTATGTTTTGTTGGCATGGCCTGTAAATAATCGAAATCATCCTGTATATATCTTTAACATAACACAACCCATGTCCTGACTTCTACACATGTATATATCTATGAGTTCAATGGTTCTGTTGTGTCTGTTTGCATCTTTCGTGCAAATCGTATTGGTTGCCTCAAGAATGAGTTTGAATGAACTTCTGTCTGTCACTGTAACTGTTACATATTCTCATGGTTTTCACTGACTTGCAGCTTAATAACTTAGCTTTGCAGGTTCTCTGTGCAGGAGTATGGCAGATTCCGTGATTTGCCCACCAGCAAATCTGCTTTAGTACTTGCAGAAGGTGGAAAGATTGGGGCATTGAATCTTCTATTTAAGCGTCATCCTTATTCTTTGATCCCCTCCATGTTGGATGTTTTAGCTGCTATACCTGAAACTATACCTGTTCAATCTTATGGACACCTGCTTCCTGCAACTGCTGCCCCATCAAATATTGTCCTCAGGGATGAAGATTGGGTGGAGTCTGAAAAGATGGTGATGTTCATGAACAATTTCCAAGTGAATCATGACAGGTCCATCCAATGTATGACTGAACCCATTTTAATGAGATATGGGGCATTCCAATGGCCATCCGTATCTGAACTCGCATCTTGGTACAAGAAGAGGGCTAGAGATATTGATACCTTTAGTGGCCAGATAGAAAACTCTATGTGCTTGGTTGAGTTGGCAATCCGTAAGGGAATCTCTGAATTGAAGCAGTTCCTTGAGGATATTCATTACTTGTTCCTGCTTATTTACTCTGATGAAAATGAAGATGATACCAACTTCTCTATGAGCCTTGCTACCTGGGAACAATTATTGGATTATGAAAAGTTCAAGTTGATAATGATGGGTGTCAAGGAGGACAATGTAATTCCCAGATTACACAAGAAGGCTGCTCTATTTATGCAAAGTAGGTTTCATGCATTGGCTGGGGATGGTACTACCATTAGTCATCCTAAGACTGCTGAATCTTTTCTAATCAGTTGGCTGAAAGAAATCGCTAAACAAAATAAACTAGAGTTGTGCTTAATAGTGATTGAAGAAGGGTGCAGGGACATGGCTAACCATAATTTATTCAAAGATGAGATGGAGCTCACTGATTGCGCACTCCAATGCATATACTTGTGCAGTGATGTAAATAGGTGGAGCACCATGTCCAATATTCTGTCTAAGCTTCCGCAAATGCGAGGTAAATTTCTTACGCTCTGCTTTGAATACTTTATTCAATTACATCTTTCCAATAATCTTGAATTGCTACTCTCATTATTAGAATGAGCTTTCATAACCTTGAAAATTCATATCATAGTGCTGAATGTAACTGAATTCTATTGAAATTTAACAGAACTTGGAACTGCGGATATCAAGCACAGGCTCAAACTTGCAGAGGGACATGTTGAAGCAGGAAGACTGTTGGCATATTATCAGGCAAATTTTCTGCCTATCTTACTATTTTCTTTCTATATGCAAAACCTGCAAATTAAAAATACATGCTCCTTCTCTACTTCATACATTTATATCTTCTGATTCAACTTGCCCACTTATTTGCGCATGTTCTCCTGTGATATATCATGCAACTGTACATAATCTAGTTGAGTTCTTTGATGTTGAACTAATGTGACATGTTCACTTGTTGTGTAAACTCAAACACCATTGTTCTTTGCCCATATCTCCAAAAGTTGAACAGGTTGACAACAAATGTTTCTTTTCATCTGGATACCTGATTATTTTTCCTCATGAGAATTGTGAGCTGATTGGTAAAGGAGCACTTTAGTGGCATTAGAGGAGGTGTATAAAGGCTTAAGCTTCTGCTTTTTCTTTGCAAATATAACTTGATTGGTTGCTCTGTCCAGTATTTTGTGTTGATTGATGATACCTGTTAATGTATTTTTCATCTCATTACTGCATCAGATTCTCTGCAATTTTCTCCCATTGATTTATTGAATCTGCTTTCAGAAGATACTTATCACAGTGATCATCATTATGGTATGATATTTTGCCTTAATAGATGCATGTTCATGGGAGCGCCCAGTTTGGTTCTTGGCGTCTTGTCATTTAAATGCATCCTTATGTTAAAGGTTCTCATAAAAAATGATTGTCTGTGGTCAGGTCCCAAAGCCCATAAATTTCTTCTTGGATGCACTTTCAGATGATAAGGGTGTAAAGCAAATTCTTCGTCTTTTACTTTCAAAATTTATTCGGTCACAACCAGGTCGAACTGATCATGACTGGGCAAATATGTGGCGAGATATGCAATCTCTTCAGGAAAAGGCATTTCCATTTCTAGATTTGGAGTACATGTTGATTGAGTACTGCAGGGGACTACTGAAAGCTGGAAAATTCTCTCTAGCTAGGAATTATTTGAAGGGTACTAGTTCTGTTTCTCTGGCAACAGATAAGGCTGAAAATCTTGTTATTCAAGCAGCAAGAGAGTATTTCTTTTCAGCTCCAACTCTTACTTGCCCTGAGGTAATTCTCAAGAAATTTAGCTCCATCAGTTTTAATTCTCTTAATTATGCAACTTATCTACTGATATGCTTCTTTGGGTATCTTAACTAAAATGTTGTGGTGTTTGGGATCTTATTGATCAGTTCTGCTATTGAATAACTCCTTGAAGATCATCTATTGATCTTTTAATCATCTGAGGAAAAAATGTCGAGTCACTTATGATATCCAGTTTTGTGTTTCCCACGTACTAAATTAGAGTCAGAACCTAACTCCATGTTATTTCCAACTTCTTTAGCTGGGTTTTTTCATTATTTTGGTCATGGAACTTTTTCACTAACTATATATTTAATGGCATGATAAAAGAGTTGACTTGGTCTTTATTTTGATAATTTAGAGTTGCACATTGTCCTGGTCTGCTACATAATCAAAGAGTTGAGCTCACTTTTGAATATTTGTAGATCTGGAAGGCTAAGGAGTGTCTGAATATTTTTCCTAGCAGCAGAACTGTTAGAGTTGAGGCTGATATTATTGATGCTGTCACTGTTAGACTTCCAAATATGGGAGTTAATCTTCTTCCAATGGCATTCAAGCAAATAAAAGATCCTATGGAAGTAATTAAGTTGGCAATTTCAAGTCAGAGTGGAGCTTATCTAAATGTTGATGAGCTTATTGAAATTGCCAAACTTCTTGGATTAAACTCACAAGAAGAAATATCAACAGTTCAAGAAGCTATTGCAAGAGAAGCAGCATTTACAGGAGACATACAGCTGGCTTTTGATCTCTGTCTTTTGTTGGCTAAAAAGGGTCATGGATCTATTTGGGACTTGTGTGCTGCGATTGCAAGGAGTCAAGCTGTTGAGAGTATGGACTCGAAATCCAAAAAACTGCTTTTAGGTTTTTCGTTGAGTCATTGTGATGAAGAATCAATTAATGAGCTTCTTCAGGTATGGAAAGATGTTGACATGCAGGACCAATGTGAAAATCTAATTATGTTGACTGGAAGAGAGCCTTCAGAATACTCAGAACAGAGTTCCTCAACCCCAGGTGAGTTCTCTGGGAGGATATTTGTCAATTTCGAGAACCAAGAACCACAGACTGAAAAGTTGAAAGGTTTACTATCTCTGGTTGTTGAAAATTTATCCTCAGAAAATGGGTATGACTGGGAATATCTTCTCAAGGAGAATGCAAAAGTGATTTCTTTTGCTGCCTCACATCTCCCATGGTTGCTGAAATTGCGTGAAGACAAAGAACTTAGGAAAAGTCTTACTTCAAATTCATTTTCCATAATCCCTCATGTTAGTATAAGGACAAGAGCGGTGATGACTATTTTATCATGGTTGACTAGGAGTGGTTTTGTCCCAAAAGATGATCTGGTTGTTTCTCTGGCTGAATCAATTCTGGAACCACCTGTTTCAGATGTGGAGGATGTAATAGGCTGCTCGGTTCTGTTAAATCTGATAGATGCTGTTCATGGTGCTGAAATAATTGAGGAACAGCTCAAAATAAGAGAAAATTACAATGAATTTTCTAGTCTTATGAATGTGGGGATGATATATAGTTTATTGCATAGCTATGGCATTGAATGCAAGAATCCTTCTCAAAGAAGGGAGGTGTTGATGAATACACTCCAAAAGAAACATAAGTCACTTAGTTCAGGTGATTTCTCTTAGCATGTAAAATCATTTTCAGTTGAACTTTCTGGTTTCATTTTGATTATAGAGTATTTTTTTAAAATTCCATGTTATTGCTTTTATTTTGAATCTAACTGAATGCTTATTATATGAAAACCCAGATGAATGCTCTAAAGTACATGAAGCACAATCTACATTTTGGAATGAGTGGAAAATTAAATTAGAACAGCAGAAAACTGTGGCAGACAAATCGAGGGTATTGGAGAAAGTAATTCCTGGAGTGGAGGTCTCTCGTTTTCTTTCCGGAGACATGGAATATATACAGAGTGTTGTGTTTTCCCTTATTGAATCTGTTAAGATGGAGAAGAAGCAAATTTTAAAGGATGCTCTCGATCTGGCTTTTACCTATGGCCTGGATCGTAGCAAGGTATGGATATTTGCTGTGTAGTTATGACTTATGTTTCTCCTTTTGATACATTGATGGGAGCTGTAGTTTTTTTATTTTCTTTTAGGTTCTTCTTTCTTACCTGAGAACAATACTTATTTCTGAGATATGGAGCATTGATGATATATTGGAGGAAGTTTCTGATTTTAAAGCAGAATTACTTGCTAATGCTGGGGAAGTCATTAAATCCATATATTTGTACGCTTACCCAGCAATTGATGGTCATGATAAGCAGAGGCTTGCTTTAGTTTATGATCTACTCTCTGACTGCTTTAAGCAGCTTGAAGAATTAAAAGAGTTGCCAATTGAAATTGACCAAAGTACAGTGCAAAGAAGTCCACTTGAGCTAGCAAGGTTATGCGAAATTGTTGGGCAAGAATGCAGCAGGGTCTCATTTATTAAGAGCCTCAATTTTAAAAACATTGCCCTGCTACAGGATCTGAACTTGGATTGTTTCAACAAGGAAGTTACTGCTCAAATTGACAAAAATAACATTGAGGCATTAGCGAAAATGGTTCAGAACCTTCTTCTTATGTATGGTGATACTGCACCTGAGGGCCTTATATCATCAAAATATGTGTACACACATTATGTGATGGGCTGTTTGGTTGCCCTAGAGGGCAAAGCTGAGGAAAACCCTTTCCAAAGTTCTGAAGAAATTCTTTCTTTTATAGATGAGATTGAGCATATGTATGGTACCTGTAAAAATCATATCAGATTTGTGGAATATCCTGGTGTTTTGGACATACTGCGACGCATTTTCAAAATCATTTTACCTATCAGTAAAACTTTGAGCAACTTCCCTTGCAATTCAACTGGGAAAGAGTGCCTCGTGAAACTTATTAACTTCTGGCTCAGGTTGATGGATGATATTGAGGAGCTGGTGTCATCCAATATACTGAGAGAAAGTTTCTTTTCTGAATGTTCAGTTACATGTCTAAAAGTTATCTTGGATTTGATTGTTGAAGGTATAGTATTGCCTAATCAGGGTTGGTGCACAGTTGTTAAGTACATGACCTGTGGTTTTGAAAGTAGTCTTGCTGCTGAAACACTAAATTTCTGCCGAACGATGATTTTTTCTGGCTGTGGATTTGAAGCTGTTTCTCGTATCTTTACCATAATCTTGGAGAAGTTTTCATCTGAATTATTGTTGATCACAACCGGTGTGGAAACATCTGTCAACATTCAAGATCTTTCAAGTCTTTATCTGACTATACTAGAGACGATTTTACAAGAAATAGCTGGTGGTTCCCCTGAACGCCAGAGGTTGCACTACTTGCTAACATCTCTGAGTAAATTGGAGGGAGACTTGGAAGATCTGAAGAAAGTAAGGCTTTCCGTTTGGGATAGAATGTCGATGTTTTGTGATAACTTGCAGCTGCCTGGCCATGTTCGAGTGTACTCATTGGAGCTTATGCAATTTATTTCCAGTAGAAAGAAAAATTCAGAAATTTTTTCTTCTGAAGGGCGCACGTATCTTCTGCCTTGGGAAGGATGGGATGATTTTCAGGATAGAACTGCAAAATGCGAATACATTTCAGATGATCCTATTGCAAAAGATACATCCAGTAGATTTACGAGTACTCTTGTGGCCCTGAAATCATCACACTTGGTTTCAACAATCGCACCTAGCCTGGAAATTTCACCAGAAGATATAGCGACGGTTGATTCTGCTGTTTCTTGCTTTCTAAGAGTGACAGAATCGGTCACGACTGCATCACACATTGATGCTTTACTGGCTCTGTTGTCCGAGTGGGAGGGACTCTTCACAGCTGAAACAATTGAAAGTGATACTGTTGATGCATCTGATGCTACGACCAGTTGGAGCAACGATGATTGGGATGAAGGGTGGGAAAGTTTTCATGAAGAACCAGTTGAGAAAGAGACAATAAAAAGCAACAGCCTTTCTATCCATCCCCTGCATATTTGTTGGATGACAGTGATAACAAAAATGTTTACGCTCTCCAACCAAGCAGACATACTAAGACTACTCGACCAGAGTGTTGCAAAAAATTGTGGAATATTGCTCAGTGAAGATGATGCTCGAATGCTTTCTCAAACTGCAATGGGGAAGGATTGCTGTTTAGCTCTTAAAATAGCGTTATTGCTTCCATACGAAGCAATAAAGGTGCAGTGCTTGGATGCTCTTGAGAACAAGCTGAAGGAAGAAGGTGTTCTTGACTACATGGTCAAGGACTATATGTTCTTCGTTCTCGTTTTATCATCTGGAATTGTGTCAAACATCATAACAAATGCTTCATACGGGAACACATTTTCTTTTCTGTGCTTCATGGTTGGTAACTTGTGCCGTCAATCTCAGGAAGCACAGATATCAGCTGCTGCACACACAAACCCTATTGGAGACGAGAGAAACAGAGAGAATGACGATGCCCTCTTTGTGAAACTTCTCTTTCCCAGCTTCGTGGCCGAGCTCATGAAGGCGGAACAGCACGTCCTAGCTGGATTTTTGGTCACAAGTTTCACCCACACAGACGAGTCACTCAGTCTTATCAATATCGCCGAGGCAATTCTCAGAAAATACCTGGAAAGACGACTCTTGGGGTTGCAGGAAAAGGAGTCATGGGAGAGTACGAGCTACTGTGAACCTCTGGCAAATACGATTACCAGTTTGAGGGGTAAGTTGGTAAATTCTATCCAATCGGCACTGTCGATGCTGCCAAAGGATGTAAGATAGTTGGCGTACTTCTAATCACTGTGCCTTCAATGATCCATGGTGTGGAGTCTTTGGACATGATAGAATCTTTTGTTTTGAAACCAGTTGAAGACAAAGGTGTATTCTATGTTCTTTCTATAGATTTTTGGTATTCATACATACTAGAGTTTATATATATTTATGATCAACTCTTTTTTTCCAATGGATTTTTTCATTCTGTTACTTTTTTTATTCTTCTTTCATTTCGTTTTGCAGGAATTCGCCATTTTCATTACTAGATAACGGGTGGGTGTGTGTTCACGTGTAAAAAGAAAAACCATTACGTTCAGATAACTAACTATGTGAACTCGATTTTGATAGATAATATTTACATTTCAATGTAATGTAGGATGTGTGTATTAGTATGTTACTGCTAATTTTGCCCGAAAATAAAAATAAGTGGGTTTGTTTGAAAATGCACGATTTTTAAAAAATTTCGAATATCTCTATGCTAATTTAATACGGAGTACTAGTTTATTTTTAGAGTACGATTAGGGTGCACCGGTGCACCTGGACGATCTCTCTTTAATATAATCTTTACCATTAATTAAATTAAATAATTAAAAAATAAAAATAAAAAACTATCACTGCCCCATCTTTTAGCCTATAAATTATGGGTGCACCCCAGAATAACACTTATTTCTAATAATACATACTCCAGTACTTAATGAAGTACTATAACAACAGTAATCTCATCACTACAATATTATCTAGTACTAATTTAAGAGAATCACTTGGGTGACCGTGGTCATCCATGACCCTCTCACATGAGGGGGTGGGGCCCACATGTCACAATATTATCTAGTACTAATTTAAGAGGATCACTTGGGTGACCATGACACATGAGGGGTGGGGGCTCACATGTCAGGAGTAATCCCACCTCTCATGTGAGAGGGTTATGGTTGACCACGATCACCCAATAATTACTCCTAATTTAATTTTTTTTGGCCAAAGTGGAGTAATTTAATTTAGGTTCAGTTCAAACGTATGGCGACAATTTTTTTTTTTACTAAATAATTTAAAACTAATTTACATCGAATGTTTTATTTTATCTGTTTTTTAAATATTTATTTATCACAGCTACCGGTAAAACCGTTGAAAGCCCGATTCGTTAGAGCAGTCCTTCCTGCTGATCCAAAATGAGCGACTCCTGAGGTAAAACAAATCCTATTTCCAGATGAACGTACTCTCGTAAGCAATTTACATCCGAGCCGAAAAGATAAAGGATCTGATTATCCAATTAAACAACGGATCAAATACCTGCGAATTCGGTATTTTCAGAGGCCTCTGTGATTAAGATATGGATAAATTACCAACAGATCTTTATCTGAAGATCTTTTGTTGGTTGGATCATCAAAATCTTGCCTCTGCTCATCAAGGTATGTTTCAAAATTCACTAATTGATTTGATGTTTTGATCAATTTTGGTTTAGGGAGATTCATCCTGCTAAGATCTGAATTAGGTCTTCTCGAAATTTTACTTGGAAAAATATTCCATCGTATTGTTATTCTTTTTAAAGATTATGATACGATCTATCTTCACTATTTTTACGCTTATATGAGATGATGACGAATTTGAATTGACATAATCTGAATCTTGATGAGGTGTACATGCATGTAAAGCTGAGATTCAGGCTCTAATTGATATGTATACAATCTTTTGATTTTCAGGAAAGGGAGATCCATTTTTGCCCTCGTTTCTCAGTTCATTTATGATGAAGAATTGCTATGCGTTAAGATACCTAATCCCGCCTGTTTACGGCAATCATTTGATATATTTGGAAATTATGATTGACAACTTATTATCTTCTAATTTCTATACACATTCTAGTTAGAATTTACTCATTTATGTTGGATTTGATGATAAGGAGATTCAAAATTCTCAGTTTTTTACTTTTGAATTGCAGCAAATAATTGATTGCATTGAAGAAATATATAGATTTAACGATATAGAGAGTGAAAACGCATCATTTGATCACACAATATAATGCTGAAATGGCTGCTTTGTGATACAAGTTTGCAGGAAATGGAGAGACTTGGCCTCGGATGATGAGCTATGGTCTAATCTCTTTAAAGAAAGATGGGGGGTTGATCGAGCCACATTTTATGCGCCCTCAGATTCCGAATCATGGAAAAATGCCTACATTGTTCAAGACAGATGTGATCGAGTTGGATTGTAAGTTAATTTATGAATATTCATGAATCATGGGACTCTACTAATCTATGCTTTTCAACTTGCATCAGTCTTCTCGAATGATATCTGTCCTCAGAAGCATTGTTTCCTATATTCTATAATTGTATTGTAGAAGCTGTTCTATATTCTGGTAATAAAAGCAGTATATATATGGGCTTACATGTCTTGATGATTCCTGAAAATAACTGTTCATTATGACTACAAAAAAGAACGAACGATATAAACCCTTTTATGATGTAAGGTGAGTTAAATGGTATGAAATCAAAATGTACATTGCACAAGCTCGAGAAAGCCACAGTCGAGCTTCAGAGCAAGTTTCCTTACGGGGCCCGACGCCCTTTCTAGTGTTATTGTCCATTTTCTACTTTCTTCAAAATGTGGCTTTGATTTGATGCTCATAGAGATTAAACAACAGTGTTACTGCCACTTCATGTCATCCTTCCCAAGTGTCGTTGATGCTTTAAACTCTGCTTTAATGCATGTATATGAATTAGACAGCAATGTTACTTCAAAGTTCATGCATCAATGCCCTCTTTGCTTCTCGTAGATTAGAGTCATAGACCACAATGTTACTGCCACTTCATGCCATCCAGATTCTTACCAAATTAACTTCCTACACGTCGATTGATGCATAACACTCTGCTATATCTTTTCATGCATTTGGATTGTGGGAATGAACAATCTTAAAATTCCTTACTGAATGCTTCTGCATTACTGTCTTAACATTTTCTTGCAGGGGGTTGAAGATAATACGAGAAGGAGACGACTATATCTTAGTTCATCAGGGTCGAATTGAACGACATTTTGGTTCCAGACGACAGGAGCTTAACTCGTTTGCAGCAGAATCTGTAGAAGAAGAGCAACCGTGTTCAAGTATTTTGGACAAGATCCTTTTCTTCATTGGGGATATGGAAGTTGCTTCAATTCATGCTAAACGAAACCGGTTGTTGTAGATTATAACATCATTTGCATTACAAAATTTGTAGTCTTTTGTAATTCACAAAAACTTCTATTAGCACACAAATCTTACTCTTTATAATTAGTGTATATTCAATTTATTTTAATAATCAAAACAAATCTTCATTCTACTACAATTTCGATATCAAGAAATACATTAATATCTCTTTTTTAATTGTTTCTATAGTTAGACATGGAGTTTAATAAAAATTTCTTTTTTTTTTCTAATAATTTTATTGGTATTTGGCACAATATACTAATTCTTCTTTAGATAGTAAATAAAATAAAAAATACAAAATGTGTTGGATTGGCTTAGTAGTAACAACTTTTTTTTCTTTTTTTTTTAATTATTACTCCCTCCGCCAGCCCAAACGTCATCGGTTGTTTTTGTGCGTAGATTAAGGAGTATTATTATTTTATGTGTAGTTGGTAACTGCATTAGTAGTGAGTGGTGGGCCACACATAGTACCTTTAAAAGTGGAAAATGAGGACATTTGGATGAGACGCCCAATATAGTAAAATGATGACCTTTCGGTGGGAGGAGGGAGTATTATTTTACGCATCATTGTAGGACAAATATGAAAATTAAAAGTATGCAAGTCTGGAGTTATATGAACAATAATTTTCATGATTCAAACATAACAGGATAATAACAAATTAAATCAAGAGTTGGTCTCCTATGTCCCGGGAACACACCATACCCATGTGAACACAAGAATAAAATACTCATTTCGTTCGGTTCTAAGGTATCTATTTGCTTTTTGCACATGGATTAAGGAGTATTATTAAAATATGTAAAGTGAGTAGTTGTATTAGAAGAAAGTGGTTTGTCATATTGTGTACTTTTTTACTAAATAGGGGAAATGAATACCTTTGAAGCGGACGCCAAAAATAGTAAAATGAATATTTTAAAAGCGGACAGAGGGAGTATTAAATTCTTGTATCCCCATAGGGGCACGGTGTCTCCCATAGAATTCAAACTAAAATGCCTTTTCTTTTAATTTCAATAGATAGAATAATCGAAAAAAATACGAAAATGAGGGCATCGTGGTACTTAAATCATAATTATGTTGAAAAAATAATAATAAAATAATAATAATAAAGAATCTCCAAATTATACTATCCTTACAGAATGAGACAAGAACGATAGTACGTTCTGAATTTGCACCTCCCCACAAGAGATAGAAGTCTTCTCCGTCCTCCTTCCTACAGTGATCAACTATTTTTTGCTCTAATTTTTCTGGTAATGCAATAAATTTAATCATCTGCTCAACTACTGGTGCATTCATTTTATGACAAAATGTAAATGTTTTACTTGAAACTAACATCCATCAAGCAACATTCAGTGGCTCGTCCTCCTCGTTCCGGTCTTTCATCATAGCCCAGTCTTCGGTTTCTGACAAAACAGAGAAGAGGAATAGGCATCAGATGAATGCAGAAAGTCATTTAACAGCCCAACAAATGATGCATCACTTGGTTTTTCTCCGATTGCTGAGAGCCGTCTCTGGAGAATGGAGGCGACGAAGAGGAAGATGGAGCACATACCAAACATTACTGTGATGGGGAAAGCATTGACCTATAAATGTAGAAACATCCACCAATCAGTTAACAGATACTTCGGTGAAAGCTGGCCATTACAACAACGATCTAATGACAAAAGCATGACTAGTGTACTGCAAAAAACAAGGAGGCATACGTTGTATAGCACAATGCAAACAAAGATGTTGAGTGGGATGCGGAAGAAGTTCATGATGGTGCTTCGAGCCTCCTCAGGGATGTATTGGGATCTCATCTTCATAATGGACGGCCAGAAAAGACCCACACAACCTTCAAAAGTGCAAAAGCCAAGAAGTTGAAGACTACCGGCAAATGAGATGCCACCGCCTTTCACCGTTGGAGCTGGTACAAAGACCTATTGTACAGAAATTAGAAGTTAGATAAGGTCCTCTAAGCCAAGATTAACAATGAAATGTCAAGTGTATAAATACAAGGACTTACATTTGTCAAGATGGGAAGCAAAAGCGAGGCGGAAGAAATAACAAATACAAGCTGCATGTAGCTCTCCACTTTAACCGCATTGCGGGACAACAAACGAGAGGCGATCGAGCTTCCCAACATTGAGGCCAACATGAAAGTTGCAAAGATAAAACCATGCGGAATGTCTTCATCATTTGGGCTAAGAGCAGGCGTCCAGAGAAACACAAATGTATACATTGAACCTTCAAACAGGGACTGTATAGCACCAAGCAATGCAATCTTCTCATCTGATAATGAAAATTAATCTATTAGTTTCACAAAAAAGACATTATATTACAAAGTAACAGATATACAAATGAAATGAAGTTGTGTGTTTTGGAAGAAGCAGCCAAAAGCAGAGCTCAACTTCAATACAATTCGCTATTTAATAGTGATCACACTGTAAATCTCTTTAACTGTAATTCAAGGTGATGAAATAGTAGACGGGACAGAGGTTTAAAGCATCTTAATGCTCCTCACAAGGAAAATGACGTCTGAATAATTTAAATGGGTGAATATAAGTTACTGTTAATAAAACTAGGAATACCTGAAGCAATTGCTACAGCTGCACCCCTGAATTGAGTAAGCAAATCCTTGTTTTCTGATGAGTCTCCGTAGTTCTCAGTCCATGATGATAATATAATAGACATTCCAATAGCTAGAAATATGGCAGCAGCATCAAAAGGAGATACAGGGCCAAGATTAAAGGTATCAACCAGAAGATTCCCAAACAACCCAGATAAAATAGCAACAAGACCATTGCCAAGGAATATTGCCTTGGAGAAAGTTAATGAGAGCCATTGTTGATCGAAGCCCCTCTGCAAATATGCAATGTGAGATTTAAAATAGTATAAATCATAAAGTTAACCATCCAAGGTGCGAACAAATGACTTGGGACTGATGGACTTGTGGACCTTCACCTTGAAGTGTTCTGCCACAAGCCATGACTCAAAGGCAGAAAACAAGAGAGATGTGGCAATTCCACCCAAAATACGCCCAACCATCAAAACTTTGTACTGAGGAGAATGCTTTGTAACGCAGCTCAGTATATATGTGATGCAATAAGTAACGCAGGCTCTCTTTCGGCCCCTACAATTTAATTATGGAACTCATGATCAAGAGAACATTTCATAATACAAAATTCAATTGAATTATTCCAGGAATTTACTCACTGTTTATCTGCTAGAGATCCAACAATGGTCCCAAACAACATGGAAGAGCCAAACCCCGCAATAAAGAGCTGCCCAATTTCACCTTTCCCAAAACCATAAGTACTGTATAGGTAGTAAACATATGGGCCCTGCAACCAATCACCAGCTGTTCCCACATGTAAAGCAAGCCATCAACAAAAGAGAAAACCATTTAGATATTCCACAATTATAACCTCTACTCAAAACTCAAAAGCTAGTGTAAACGAAAGAGAGCAACATCACAATCAAATGGTGATTGGATATATATACCATATTGCGGTAGCTCATACGAACTTTGCTTATGAGTTATGATTAATGAAATAACAAAATACAATGCACTAGCAACAAAAAATTTAAACATTAAATATTGTTGTAGGAATAAGAAAGAGATGACTACCAATATATTATAAATATCACACTAGTTCCTTCGATTCACATTTCTAATGAGCTCAATGAAAATTCATTTTGTCCGCGTCAAAAGATTAAACCCAACAAAATAATGTTAAGTAACCGCTCTAATGCTCATAAAAGTACAATAAAATATTGAATTAGCATTCTTAGAAGCATACATTTCCTTATCGAACAAAAATTAAAGAGCCAACCGAAGTAAGGTCTAGTCAGATCCACATAAAAAAAACCACTCTGAAATCCCTCAACCAGACATTAATTAAATCAAATTCACATTAATTTGATCCTGAACAGAACACTTGATCACATCTCTTCGAGCTTCATATCTTAAAAAGAATACGCACAATGCAGCACCTTACATTTAAATGCTCCATTTTTGAACAAAGACCTACTTTTTTTTTTGAATGAATTATATTCATCAATTATAATCGGAAATAAGGAAATGGGTCGTAGAAACAAAAACTTTCTTTCATGCAATCACGAAGACGCAAACTTTTCCCCCTGTTTGAAATCGAACATGACAACATTTTCATTGGCATTCACTCGAATTGAACTAGATCAAATCAAATTTCACACAATGTAAAACCATAAACAAAAAATAGCCTCAGATCCGAAATCAGATTCCAAATTTTACATACCCATCATGAGAGAGTAAACCAGCAAGTAATTATTCTTGAAGGAATTGAAAGCTGACGAAGTATTAACCCGATCTTTGTTACTTTTACTCAGCTCCAACGCCGCGACCACCGCCGCCAACCCCCCAAACACCATGTAGTAAAAAATCTCCATTTTTCAAACACTCAACTGTTCGTATCCTTCTGCTTCGCCCGAAAGAAAAAACAAATCGCGAGAAGGGTTGGAAATCGAAATCTGTTTCAGAATTTAACGAGTAGCATATCACAGAAGGAATGTGAATCTATGCATACATACATACACACACAGTGGTAGTGTTCTGTGTGTAAAAGAAGCTCCACTGCTTTGCTCGTCGCTGTGAGATTTATACTTTTTTGCGATCGTGCAACGTGGCGGAATATCGTCGGTCGGATTGTGTCGGTAGTTGGACCTCGGAGCGGGTTTGAAAATGGATCCTGTGGGGACATGCTTTTCTGATCTGCCAATATCGGCCGTTCGATTATAATTGTGGGACCCACATTTCCCGGGTTTTTGCATCTTATTCTTATCTATGCCCAGTTTTTATTTTCTTTCTCTTTTTATAACCCTTTTTAATTATTTTAAAATAAAATTTAAGGGAGTGTTTGGTGTTAAATAATTTACTCGTACTTTTTTTTTTCACCACACCATAAAATAAAACCTTCATTTTGTATAATAGTCTTTAGTCATTATTTAGTACTCATTTAGTCATTATTTATTATAAAAATTATTAATTACATAAAATGATTTGGCACAAATCTTTATCTACATTGTAAATGATATGTAATGACGTAAATAAAAAATAAAAAAACTTAAAAATGGAATTCGTATTTATATACAAATGCGATATATATGTTTGATTTATAGACTTGCTTTACATATTTGTGTATTTCAAATTGTAGAACTTGCGATCATTTTTAATTTATTAAGTAAATAAATATTTCAAAATGTCTTTACTCAACATACTTGGTGTATGCACACCATATAAAATGAAATAAACTTTAAATAGAAAAATGAATAAAAGTCAAAATCCCATTGAAAATGGAGTGCTTTTTTAAGTATAAAAACTTGTACAAATTTACTAATAAATACTCTATTGTCAAAATTTTGATAAAATCAATTCATGGCTTAATAAATGTCACATGGGAGGGGCATGAAAATTTGTATCATGACCAAATTGGGAAAATAGAAATAGAATATTTTATTACTCCATTTTGTTATTTTCTACCTCTTCATTTCTGACACGTGCGACGGTCCCAACCTCATACTACATTCCACGTACGGCACTCTATTTAGCATTTAATTGATTAATTAATTAATAAATAAATATAAAGACATGAGTTTTTAATTTAAATTTATTAAAAGACCCTCTTAAATAATCAATTTATCATCTAATAGATATATTAGTCAAATAATTGAGTACGTTGCATGCAACATTTATAGTTGAATATGCCATATCCTATGTACGTATGAAAGTTTCTTACTGTAAATTAATTTGATATTTCTTGATCAAATAAAAGATGAAAGTATGCAATTAGATTCAATGTTTCTATCAAATCAAGAAAGAGATAGAAAAGTAAAATATAGTAGTTCGTAAAATTACAAAGAAAGATGAAAATTTTGCAGCGATGGAGGAAGTAATAGTTAGAAATTGTAGAATTTAAGTTTAGTATATTCTTTAGAAATATAAGATTAAAAAAAAGGCTCAATGTCACACTTAATATAGTCTTATCACTGACTGTAATTTTGATCCACTTATTAGGGACTACATTCCACAACCACTGCAATAACTTGAAGAAGGACCACCACTAAGAAATTTAATTTAATAATTACATAATAACATTTAAATAAATAACGTTAAAAATTAGTCATTAATCAGAGTGGCAATTAGAAAAATTAAACGACACATATAAACAATACAAATATCCAATAAATTAAATTAAAAATGACTTTAAGCTAGCTCAAATTTTCTTAATATTGTTTTTTTTATTAAAATAAACCTAAAAAAACATGTCACGTGCGTGTCACTTGTGTAGAAAGAGGTGTGACACTAATAAAAGCACATTTATTGAGAAATGGAGTGAAAGAAATTAATTTCTAAGTGTTTTAATTAGATAAAGGGTCCATCAATACTCTATCACTAGTAAGATAGATTGTCATATTTAGGTGGCCCATCATCCATCCCAAAAAAATGTTGCCACTAATTAAAAGCCCATTAAATGCAAGTGTTATTCTACCACCAATTAACAAAAAGATTAATTAATGTGTCTATTACTAGTATTATTTCTTACTAAATGCGTAATGTAAATGATTAACACGTAAAGCACTATTCTATTCTATGTCATTAACTATTGGACATAGCATTAAATAGTTGGGAAACCTTCAATTCAAAGAAATGTGACAAGTAATGAGATTGCTTTACATCTAAGAAACGAGCTAGTGTTAATAGTTATAATAGATTATTGAAAATTTCCAATTATTTGTATTAAAATTTAACAAATAATGAATTTCCAATTATTTATATCAACATTAATGAATGAGTACCTTGCGAGTTGCATGATATATGATTAAATGAGAATAAGACTATTGCACTAGTCAATTATTATTTCTTTATGGGAAGGAAATTTTCATTATCTTTATGTTTTATTTTTAGTAATAGAAAGACCCACATTTCTCATTAGGCAACCCTCAATTTTAAAATTTATGGTTTTTTTTCTTTTAAATTTATTTTTTAAAATTTTGGAAGTCCGATTTATCCGACAGGTTCAAATATAATTATCATTTTTACAAGTATTTAAAAAAATAAATTAATTATTTTAATTTTACTCTTATTAAATGTAAGTAATGGTTATCCACATAAGGGGATTAAGGTCATTTTACGTTCATACTAAACGATATTTTCATTTACATACCTAATCAGCTGACATGTTCTGGAAACTCATAACCCATATTTAGAAGATGTCCTGCAAAAAAATAAATAAATAAATAAAATGAAAATAAAAGTCAAAAAGTAATTACAGTGAGTTATTATTATCAAATCCCATGGAGGAAGAAGAAAACAAAATGGGATGTGATGAAGGAATCCTAAGTGGAAACAACATCTGAAATCTTGTCACCACCACCACATGTTTAGATTTTGAGACAGCCAAAAAATCTACAACTTCTCCATTAATTGGCCCACTGATTTCCTCCCTAAAGTTTTCAAAACATGTAATCATCAAACAGAGAAATCCAACATCAAATAATTGAATCAAGAAAGTTTTAATATCTCACACATCATCTGAACTAAGATATCAGACCAACTGGTTTACAGCACCCGTTTCAGTTTCGGGGCTCCGAAATATGGTTGCTGCAGTTACTTCTATAAGACCCTACCCATCCTCCTCCTCACTGCTACATCCTAAGTTTCATCCTTTATCTCCTGTTGCCTGTAGTTTGAACTCTAGCATTGAAACGACGTCGTCTTGTAATGGGATAAGAGATAGTATTAAGTTATCCAGCAGAAGGAAAAACTTGAGCAGATGGAAACCCCTCAGTATTCAAAATACAGCAACTAAGCAGGCCAAAACACCAGGTATTTGTTCATAATATTGCATACAGTGTGTGTGTGTGTGCATATCAGTCCAATTTTTAGGGGTAAAAATGTGTGTACCTGAATGTTGAATTCTTTCTTTGGAGGAATCAATCAGCTGAAGAAGATTGGAAGATTAAACGACAAGTTTTGCTGGAGAAAAAGGTAATATAAATGCATGATTTGTGGGATTAAAACATACAAGGAAACATAGTATGAAGTAATTTTTGTTGGAAATTCACAAAATCCCAACTGTTACTTTTTAAATTTGAGTCTGGTAACTTTTTAAGAAGGACTTAAAGTGACTTGAAAATAATGAGATATCATGCATATCAATATTCTAATATAGTTCCATTACATCAGCCATTTTTTTCCCAACTAGAAATTATTTCACAGTAAACAGAGAAAATAGTAGTATGATTTTGCAATTTGAAGTTAAGAAGATAAATAAGAAATACTTTTTCAGGTAAGAAGTGTTGAGCCAAAGGAAGCATTGCGGCTTCAAAACGAAAATAACTTTGTTATTCTTGACGTACGTCCAGAGGCAGAGTTCAAAGAGGTAATGAAATCGAAATACTTACACATTTAAGAGGTCTTCAAACTGCTAAGCATTGTCATTTTGAATCTTCTGTACCACCCTCCGATGGTTTTCTCGTGTAGGCTCATCCTGCAGGTGCGATTAACGTGCAAATATACAGGCTGATAAAGGAGTGGACGGCATGGGACATTGCTAGGAGAGCTGCATTCGCATTCTTCGGCATCTTTTCTGGAACAGAAGAGAACCCTGAGTTTATACAAGGTAATGTAGATGGGATATTGTGTAATTCCATTGTGCTTGCATGGATTATTGACAACTTGGACAAGCAGGTGTAGAGTCGAAACTAGCTAAGGATGCAAAGATTATAGTAGCCTGTACAGCGGGAGGAACGATGAGGCCAACACAAAATTTACCAGAAGGACAACAATCAAGGTTCTCATTACCTCTCTATGCATTTTCCTAGAATAACCTATATCAGTGTGGGATCATACCAAGTAAATAGCATAAGTTGACATGATATTACCTTCATAATTCGTATTGCAGGTCACTTATAGCAGCTTACTTGCTGGTTCTGAACGGCTACACCAATGTCTATCACTTGGAAGGAGGGATTTACAATTGGTTTAAAGAAGATCTGCCAACAGAATCTGAAGAATGAAGTCCTGTACTAAAATTTGTGATTTAGTGTGTGAATGACAATTTAGAAATCAAATGACAGCATTTTTCCCAAAAATAAGGAACTCCTAATGCTTGTATGAAATAATGCATCAACAGCAACATCAATCATCCAAACGTTGCATCAGTGAGAGAGGCGTGACAGAACAACATTATTCTATAACATCCCAATCAAACAAATGTGATAGTTACCCTAAAACTAGCTCCTGAACATGTATTATATATCAAGTTAGCATCAAGGATGCTTTTGCCATTGCTAGAGCACCGTCATAACTTCGGTTTCCACCAATAAACCCACTTATGTGCACGAAAGTGCAGCCAATTATTCCTGATACTAGGGAAAGTTCTTCATCATTCAAGCCCCTCCAAGAAAGTGGTAGAGGTTTGCGGCTATCAAATCTATCAGGTCCAACTGCTACGGCTTGCAGGCGCCATTTTTCACTCCTATCATCCTGAGAATAGTACAGGGGACTATAATCATTGGTCATAAAATACTTGCAACAGAAAATATTAACAACAGCCTTCTATTTTTACTAAAATCAAAACTCAATGTGATATGCACTCAGGTAAGATATAAGAGGAAGGCAATGGGATGAAGGAGTACTGGGTATATAACATATTTGATGCTGGGAGCAATCTTCATTTCCTTCTCAAGTTCAAAAATGTGAAGCTTCCACTGCAAAAAAAAAAAACAAAAACATAACCGTAGTCAATGAGAATTATATGCTTCATAAAAAAATAATTACCGACTAACAAGAGCAGTTTAGGGAGAAGATTTAACGGGGAATGAAAATCTGGGAAGAAATTTTGGTACTTTAACTTAAACCAAATCCAACTTACAGGGACTGAACAGGTCAGCACAAGGATTTCACCACTTGAATCTACATTTTTCCTTTCCAAGAGACTATTCATGACAACTGACCGAGCTGGTAACCATGATTTAGCATAAAAACTGATGCACTGAAAAAGAGGTGTGTAGAACTCTCAGTTGTAGGTATGTCTGATACTCGGTCTTTAACTATCAGTATTAAAAAGACATTAAGAGCACCCGGCTTCATAATGTAGAGTTTTTCAGGAAAGAACCTCAAGAAATTCATTCCCAGCTAGTTTCATAGCTTGCTGAAAGGCTTCATCCTCTCTTGTAGAGGATTGATCCAGATCTATCCAGTCAGGATTCAATCTTTCCACTCTGGATGACAAGCCCGTATTATTGCCAAACCGTGGAAGCATTTCTGTATCGTATTGACTGATTCCATTGTCTATGGCATCAACAGCCTGTTAAAGGAACCATTGATTAAGTCAAAAATTGTCATATAAGGAAACACAAGCAAAAGAGATATTAGCATTTCTTTAGTAACAAACTTCACATATAATTATAGGTCAACATTCAAGCACTAATATCCTTTACCTCTATAAAATTCTTATAGATAGTCAGGTATAAGCGCTGAACATCACAGTGATCTGGTTCCAGCTTAACCACCCTGGAGATTATTTCTTTTCCATAATGCTGTGGAAGTTGTAAAAAGGAATCATAATCATAGAAATGAAATATCCCAAAAAAACAAAAAAAAAACAAAAAAAAAAAACATATAGTTCAACTGTTAAACCAGTAATAAAGACAAAGAACAATGAAAGATATCAAAACACGCGAGTTCATTTTCTAACCCATTATCACAATTAACATTATATTTATCTATGCATATTAGTTAATCCTTAAATAAGAAAACAACACTAATAAAGTTTTGAGATCAAAATTTCATATGGTTCAATCATCAATGATACCAACTAACAGTCAATATCCAAAACTATAAAATGAATAACTATATTTTCTCTCGGGCATTAGATAGAACACCTTGTAGACAAGGCCTGCACTGCTAAGCTTAGTTTCAAACCCGTAACCAAAAACCTCTTCAAAACCTTTCTGATGGTGATCGTAGCGGTCTTTGCTTGGGTCGTATACTCCTCCAACATCAAGCACTGCGTCAAGTTTATCCAAAACCTTCAAAATAATCAGCAAAACCAGAGAGTTTTCACAAAATTTCGCCGCAACCATAACCAAACAAACGAAGTGATAGGTTTTCCACTTACCATGGAATCACGAGTGCGAATAATGTGAGCGTCGTAGAATTTCTCCGTGCGACTGATTATGAAGCAACCGAGCGCTTCGTCGAAGTGGAATTTTCCACTGTGCGTGCCGATTTTCCTTGAGACGGCGGAAGAAGAGAGGCTACGCCGCCAACCGCCGGAGAGAAAACAGTTGGACACTACGTGACGACGTCGTAACATGCCGCTGGATAGAAGAAACAAGCATTTCGCCATTGGCTTTTCAACGTCGTGAGCTCACACGGTGGCGCGGATATTAATTTGTTTAAACTTTTGGAATTAAAAATATTTATAGTAAACAATCGATTATTTATTTATTTTTAATTCTAAGATTTTTACCTTACAAGAAAAGTATTAATGCATGTGTGGAACTTCAACGCCGGAGATTACCTATGAGCCAAGTTGCTGCAGTGCCGCCTCAATTGCGCCACCTCTTCACGAAGCTCCGCCGCTTCACCGACCAGAAAAGTATATCTAACGGAAAATGCTTACATGCCCATCTCCTCAAAACCGGGGTATACCCTGCCTCTGCAATCCATTCCATCAGCCTCCTCAACTTCTATGCCAAAAGCCACCTCTTCTCAGAAGCCCGTCTTCTGTTCGACGAAATGCCGTACAAAGACGAACCTCTTCCCTGGAATATGCTCATCAATAGCTATTCTCAAAGGGGCCTCCCCCATTACTTGTTCTCGGCTCTCCAACTCTTCAAAGAAATGCTCTATCATGGCAGTCTTCCCAATTCGCATACTTTCGCCGGCGTTTTTTCTGCGGCTGCTGGTTTGGAGGACGCGGTTATGGCCCATCAAGCGCATTGCTTTGTGGTGAAATTGGTTGGATCTTTTGATGTGTTTGTGTATAGTTCTATGTTAAATGTGTACTGCAAGTTGGGTTTTGTAACCGATGGTCGAAAGCTGTTCGACGAAATGTCTGATAGAAATTCGATCACTTGGTCCACAATGATTTCAGGGTATGCTACGCAGAGGCTAGCCAATGAGGCTTTTGAGGTTTTCAGAATGGTTGTTTCTGAAGGAGAGGAAGAAGTGAATGAGTTTGTGTTAACTAGTGTTTTGAGTGCTTTAACATTACCTGAGTTTTTGGACACGGGGAAACAAATTCACTGTTTAGCAATCAAGAACGGATTGTTATACATTGTTTCTGTGGGGAATGCTGTTGTTACTATGTATGCAAAATGTGGTAGCTTAAAGAATGCAGTTCGGGTGTTTGAGCTTTCCACGGATAAGAATTCGATCACGTGGTCTGCAATGATAACAGGTCATGCACAGAGTGGGGAAGGAGATAAAGCGATTATGTTGTTTAAAGATATGCATCATTTCGAAATGAAGCCGAGTGAGTACACTCTTGTTGGGGTGCTTAATGCTTGCAGTGATACTGAAGAAATGAATGTAGGAAAGCAGGTACACGGATACTTGCTAAAATCAGGATTTGAGAACCAGATGTATATTATGACTGCATTGATTGATATGTATGCTAAATGTGGCTGTATAGTAGATGCACAACAGGGATTTAACTCCCTGGATGAGCCTGATCTTGTACTATGGACATCTATGATTGGAGGCTATGTACAAAATGGAGAGAACGAAAGTGCATTTAGTTTGTATGGTAGAATGACGATGAAAGGGATTTCTCCCAATGAGTTAACTATGGCCAGTGTGTTGAAAGCCTGTTCTTGCCTTTCGGCTTTAGAGCAAGGCAAGCAAGTACATGCTCATGTGGTTAAAAACGGGTTCGGTCTTGAAGCTCCAATAGGAAGTGCCCTCTCAACCATGTATGCTAAATGTGGGAACCTAGATGATGGATACACTATCTTTAGGAGGATGCCTGGTAGAGATGTGGTGTCATGGAATGCAATGATTTCGGGCCTATCTCAGAACGGTCGAGGACATGAAGCTCTTGACCTTTTCGAACAGATGCAACTGGAGGGTGCACGACCTGACTATGTCACCTTTGTAAACACTCTCTTTGCATGCAGCCATATGGGGTTAGTGGATCGAGGTTGGGAGTATTTTCACATGATGTCCGAGAAATTCGACATGGCTCCAAGGGTAGAGCATTATGCATGCATGGTTGATACGTTGGGTCGTGCAGGGAAGCTAGAAGAAGCAAAAGAGTTCATCGAGTCAGCAACAATAGATCACGGTCTTTATCTGTGGCGTATACTTCTAAGTGCTTGTCGAAACCATCGTAGCTACGAGCTAGGTGCTTACGCAGGGGAGAAGTTGGTGGAATTGGGATCAGAAGAATCATCTGCATATGTGTTGTTATCGAGCATCTATTCGTCGTTGGGAAGACTAGACAATGTGGAACGAGTGAGGAGAATAATGAGTGAGAGAGGGATAAGCAAAGATCCAGGATGCAGTTGGGTAGAGCTCAAGAATCAGGTTCATGTGTTTGTTGTTGGAGACCTGTTGCATCCAGAGATCAAGATGATTCGATCTGAGCTGTGGAGGCTTAGCAAACAGATGATGGAGGAGGTTTTCCAACTGGAATATGACTCATCTATAGAAGAATAGAAGTTGGTAAAGAAAAATATGACTTCATTTTTCTAGAAAAATATGACTTCATTTTTCTTGATCCAAACTGATGATATAATTCTTAGTTCTTACCAAAGTGATGATATAATTCTTGATCATATCCCTTGGAAATGGAAAAATTACAAGAACTCACATTGAACCTAGAAAGTTCCTGGAATTTCTTGAGGCAATATTCTAGCTTCAAAGAATTTTTTCTTTACTGAGATTTTTCTAAATTTAGTTAGAGACTTAAAGTTTTAATTTCTCAGTTTAATTTTATTGTTAATTCATTCAAATTACGTGATGTAAAGATATACTCTTCGGGTATAATTATTATTTTACTCTCATTAACGGTTTGTCATTTACCATCTAAATGTATAGGAGAATGACTCATTTGTCCAAAGTAGGATAATCTCTGTTGATGGTTTCCTATGAATACAATATACTTTTGTGTTGAAAAATAGATTCATTTAATATCATCATAATTAAACCTTCATGATTCTTACGGACTATTTATATTTCGAGTATCAATTTCCACAAATGCTCAGGATTAAAAGCATGGTCTCAACAGATAATGGGGTTAATTCAAATTCCATCGAAATAATTTTAGGAGTATATATAGGGTAGGTGGTTTATTATGTTAAAATATAATAAACCTGATATATAGTTTTAGTATAATAATTAGGTAAAGGCAGAATTAATCCTCTGTAAAAAACATAAGCAAACAAAAAAAGAAATGGGGGGCGACGCATTTCGATAAATTCTAGTACACCGAGTTTAATTTTAACAGTGTGATTATATTTTCTCCAAGTGGTTACTATTGCATTTATCATAAGATTATGCCAAGCCAAATAAAATAAATCATGTAGCAATGAAACATATAACAACACTCTATACTTGAAGAAACACAAATGTAAAGGTTTATTACACAAAACTTAAAAGATAAACAGCAGAGAAACACAGCACACAAAAGAAATCTAGCATTCCAAGAAAATGTGTAGAGAAACCCAAGAACAGAGAGGGACTTCACATCAGTAATCACCAACAGATAATTGTCCAAATACAGAAGAATCAAAACTGGCAGAGTACAAATTGGCTGTTGAGATGATAATTATTGTGTTAGAAGTCCATCTCCAACTAGAGGTATCCACAAACCTACCGAACATATCAGACAGAGGACATCTTTAGATGGAGATGTACATAGTTCTGCCTCTGTACAGTATTTGTATCAAAGAAGGATCCAATTGGTAAGAACAGTAAGACAAAGTAATTCTTATCCTTTCAGCATCTCAACTGAGAACAAATATATATCCAAGAGGAACTAAACTTGCCGTGCTTTCATGATGATGATTCCCCTAGCCGGTACACCGTAATTTCCTGTTGTTTGAAATACCGGCGATCCTCCTCATCGACAAGTACAAGGTTTAAGTAATACTTCACACTAAATTTGTTGTTGATGTTCCGATATGTTGGAGTCAGCTCATATGGGCTCAGGAACAATCTAATTGGAATTGATTCACCTGTCAAAGTATGTGTATAGTTGTCACAAGTATAGTTATCAAAATAATAAATTAGGTTTAAGATTTTAGTTTAATACTGAGTTGAACCAAACTTCCTTTTAAGAAAAGTTTAAATATCAAAGAACTCAATGTTGCAGAAATTAAAGAGTGTATGGAACTATATCTATAAAAGAAAAGAAGACATGAGAATGTTGAGATTTATGAACGAGTACACAGGATTAGGTAGAAAGTAGGGTAGCCCAGAAGACGAAATCACAGAAACGTGCACAAGATGGTTTGAAACATACAAAGAGACCTTCAGGGCATGTGGCATCTCGAGGATTATTAACTAAAAATGGAAGCGGAAAGGAAAGGACCTTAGACCTTGGACAAACATATTCTTGGTTATTTCAATTTTATGTTTTTGCGTCTATTGTTAGAGAGATGTGAACCCAGGGGAGGAGCCCTGTGTGACTATTACAACTATGATCCAATGTCCGCAAGAGGAGCCGAACAAAGAAAATGTGCATTCAGTTGGTCTGTTTCATTGAAGGTAATTTACAAAAAAATAAAAAAATCAGATTACCTCTGACTGGAGCACCATCCATTAGTTCAAACTTAGCAAGTGTCTCTGTCTCAACATGGGTGTTGGACCCTGACCCTGTTGATTCTCGGCGCCGAATCTCCAAATCCATATTTTTTATTTTGATTCTTACAAGAAGAAAGTATATTTTGCCAATAATTACATCTTTCAGATGATACCTGGATATTTCAAATCAGAAGGGAATTTGTTAACAACCAGAAAACCTTCATCTCTCATGAATTTTACTAGCTCTTGAAAATAAGAACCATTTAATGAAGGTCCCGTTTGTTGATCCTCAAACTCATTTCATGATAATAACATGCCTTCTTCAGCTAAGCAACATCAGCAATTGCCAGCAGTTTTATTTACCAAGGTTATGAACAATCCATTTCATCACAAGTAAAATAAAAAAATTTAATGCTCAATGTGAGTCAAAGTTGACATAACATACTTGCTCTTGTTGTACTCAAATTCAATATGAAGACAGTCCTCGATTCCAACCTCCATCTACAAGTGAAAGAACAAAGATTACAGGTAGATTCTTGAAAGTGAAGATTGGGGAGGATGGGGAGAACATTATTTAATAATTGGATTACCACATATCAGAAATCACATGGAAATTGGAGTTTCGAATACTAAGTCCATTCATGCACAAAGATGCAAAACTTATGCACACCAATAATCAACAACTAATAACATATAGCTATACCTTAATGCTGTTGTTGATTGACGGAGATGGGCTGTAATTCCAAACCTGATTCATCAGATAAATAGATGACAAACTGATCATGAATAGAAAAAAGCAGCAAAAGGCTAATGAGGCATAAGTCCTACAAAAAAAGGTCAAGTGCAAACAGATATCCGTCCCCACCCACTCCTCACAATACTCCATCCCAAACAAGTGATAACAGCCAATATGAAAATGGAGAAATGCTTCACGCTATGCTTACTGCTTCCTTGCAGCAAAATTTCCAAGTTATGAAGCCCAAGTGAAGTATGGATTAAGCACATGATGAGGAAAAAGAAACTTGAATGTTACTTCCGATAACATGACCATGCAAATCTCACTTTTTATGAAAGGATGGTGTATGAAAATTTATAAGTCAAAAGTCACAAACTAGGTTAGTTAATTGCCGCAATACCCCCTGAATCCCAATTAATGATCTATAAAAAGATATACAGAAGGCAATCATCGTCCATAATTTGAGAATAATGTCTTGTAAATGGAAGTAACTATGTACCACAAAGTCTTGAAATTGTGTAATGCTTCCAGCATAACCCCGGCTTATTGTCACTTTAAGGACATACCTGAAACAAGTACACGATAATTATTTAGCTGGCTGAAATGGCTGAATAATTGAAATCTGACAATAGAAAGAACAGGAATCCAATTATAATGCAGGAACCAGATGTAGCCAAGACTTATTATTTATATAATTCTAAACATATTCAGGCTACATATTGCAAATAATTGTCTGTAAAACCCTGTAGCAGCAAAATTATTAAGAATTTGAACTGGAACACTTGAAAAAAATTTAGAGACTTGAGAGGGGAACATAATTACTCCACCCAGCCCCAGCCAACAGATCATGGGCAATTTAAAGGGGAAAAGTAATAAGTTGTTCGAAGAAAACAATCATGAAAAAAATCCTAAACTTGGTGGGTGAAAAATTTCAAGTCACAAACCACAAGTCACGGAACTCTTCAAAGAAGCATTAAGTACAAGTAACGCACCTAAGACGCACATTGACCCCATTGTATGTCTCGTATGGCATTTCCACAGTTGAAAATTCAAATGGAAATGTTTTTCTTTCATATACTTCTCCAGGAACATCCAGTTCACGAACTAAATTAACAAGAAAAAGTAAAGATAAGACAAACCGAAAGAAGATTTATTATAAATTACTATTTTAGAGTGAATAACCTAATCTTCAGTAAATGTTAAAGCATAAAAAGCGATTGGATGCACCTAATCTTCAGTAAATGTTAAAGCATAAAAAGCGATTGGATGCACCTAATCTTCAGTAAATGTTAAAGCATAAAAAGCGATTGGATGCACAGCACAAAATTAAATGTTGCATAAAAAAGTACTTACCCAGAGAAGTGAAGTCGTAAAAGTTGCCCTTGTCAAAGTACATTTCTGCACACAGAAAATAATGATGAGAAATTGCAATCAGATGGTAAATATCAAGTTGTGATATTCACCTATCTTTTTCGTCCATAAGCATAGGTAAAACAGAAGATTCACAATATATAACTGAATCAGCAAAGTTTCAGTTTTAATTGTTAACTCAGTACACCAAGAGGAAACACACCTATCTGACCAAGAAGCTCAACTTTGATTCCATTGTGTTCCACCTTTTTACCCGAAACAGGTTCTATAGAAATCTGAAAAGAAGATAGATTAATTCAGAGAGTACTGGGACCTAAACTGGTAGAGATGATATCACTAATGGAAAAATATGTACCTTGCCGGTGATGTTTTCTTGACTATGGAAGAGTGGAACCATTACTGTTTGACCATTCTCCTTCTTCAATGGGACCTACGGCAAGGATAAGAAGGATTGCGGTCAATTGCAATTCACTACACTGTATTCAAGTTAACAATCAAGCCTCAGTAACTATCGTTAAGATTGTTGTAAAACAACAATTGATCACAACACAATTAGACAAATTTCACCAGATGAAAGACAACTTTTAACATATGATTGTACATGCAAAACGATCACGAATCAATAAATTTCGATCATGTGAATATTTTCCCAACTATCTAAACCATCGAGTTCATAACAAAATCACATGATACTATCTCACAACGCAAGACTTTGATAAATATATACATCAGTAGAAATGTATTCCTAGTTTGGCATTTGCCAAGTTATCACAGTACATAGCACCCCATCAACATTCAGCAGAATCAAGGCACTGAGTTTAAACAATAAAAGGATACCTGCTTTCGAGTTTTTCCATCTGTAAATGTTACCGAGATGTTGCATGCTGGTTTGAATGCGCCAACAATGAAATTCTGAAAACACAAATTAATATTCCATACTAAGTCCCGAGGATGAGAGCACATTTACCAGGAACTGAAAAATAAAGAAAAATAAAGAAAAATAATAATCAATGATAAAGCAGTCACTGAGACTTTACCATGTCTAATAAGATTAAACCTTTATTCAGTCCAAATACCTAATTGGAGTAACCTGCAAATTATTCAACTCACAGTTCAAGCTCCAATAACAGCATCATGCCAAAATTTAGGAAAGATCTAACCAAAGAAGACCAAAACAGTAGTTCAAAATCTGAATGCAATACATAGGGTTAAGAATTCTTTCTAAAATGCCCAAGAAACAAAAACCTAAAGATAAATTTCTTTTACTCAATGTGAAGAGATACCCTTGTATACGGAAAAAATAACACTTACAGAAGAGGATTTTACAGAAGATCGACGAGAAGGAGATGACGACGAAAATCGCGATCACATCGAAGGTTTAGAGAGAGAGGAGAGGGGCAAGAAATATATTCCCAGTCCCAACGCCAACTAAGCGAGTTTTTACTTAACGCTCTGTTTGGATGGCGGAATATTGTAATTGGGAGTGGACGCAAGTTCTCAATACTCAATTTAATGGACCCAAACAAAGTCAAAATAAAAAGTTGACAAAGACTCGAGGAGAAAAATTGCACTCCCAATAAATATAATAATAATAATAATAATAATAATAATAATAATAATAATGCTCATTAATTCTTTTTTATTACTGGATAAATAAATACTTTAGCCTGTAAATTTGTAATTATTATTAAGAGGATTGATGGATGTTATATTTCGTGTTTGATGAAATTTATTAAGCCCATTTTGTTATATAATATTGGATCACATGTGTTTTGTTTCTATAATTATTGAACTGAACATTTTATAAAATAAAACAATCAATTGTGTTGTACAATATGACAATTGCCCAGCTTAAAAAATCTCAAGTAATTTTCGGACTGGTAGTTCAATTTGATGTTAATAAGATCGGATGGTTTGTGAATGTTTAAATAAATAGTCTCTCAACTCTGAACCAAAATCAGTAAACAATGCTGCATCACTGCCAGAGGAACAATCAAGTTTCAGTACAAGGAAAAAAAAAAGAAGAATTTTGCAGTAGTCTTAATAGGATGAATGAGTTTAACACCGTGTAGGTAGGATTACAAATGGAAAAGGCAGTAATGGTGGCATAGTAAGACGCCGTCTGAGCCGCAACGAGGAAGGTCAATTCCGACATTCAACATAATAGCATAAACCCTGAGTAACGGGGAAAATTCCTGAATCACAAGACTGAATGGCCGGAAGGTATGTAGAATTTCAACTCAACCAACCTCGGGGCTTTACGGTCACAAAACCTGCCCAATCGCGAGTTCCAGTAGTTTAACTAAGCATTCTCTGGTGCTCAATTAATCCTGGAGATAACAGAGAAAAAAAAAGGAAAATGTTAAACTATGGTTGAAGGAACATAAGATCATGCAATATTAACCAAGATGATCATCACTGATGCTGAGTTGGCTTAGAGTGTCAAAAATATTAATATAATGAGAAGAATTTACAACTGATCATTCAAGAAATCAATGGTTAAGGTTTTGCGCGAGTGGTTGAATGTTTGAAAGATGGGAAACTACAAGCTTAGATAGCTCATTAACAGCATTTTGGACCTGATCATCATCTGATTCTCTACGCCGTGATAATCCTGATAACTGTGAGCTTCTTAGTATGCTGTATTCATTTGCTGCAACATCTGTTCTTGTTGTTGTAGCAATGACTTTCTCCAAATCCAACTGTGACAACGGCCTTGGTTCCTGAAATTATAACAATGATAACTGAGTCAAATGACTGAATGAACATATGATCAATAATGTTTAATTGGATAAAAATTCAACTGTTTTTGCTCCCTATATATATAGCTGGAAATTGCATGCACAAAAAGTGCTCGATAACAAAAGATGTCGATACTGATATCAATAAAATAGATCTCTTTTGGTTAGTTAGACTATCAGAGCCTATATCAAAGACATCTTACGCTTGATTTACCAAAAACTGGGATGTTTACATGCAAGTGACAAAGTATTTACATCATGGTATAGGGTCTAAGGTTTTGTTTGATTGGCAGGACAAGCTATCAGAATCATTTAAAACTTCATTTCACTATACTTGACAATACTATAGTTATATTACAAAGAAAGAATGTTGACCTGAGACGGATTTCCAGTTTTCTCATCATTTAGTAGCTCCCTAATTGGGAAATACGCGGCATTTTTGCAGAGATCAAGAAGATCTGAACCTGTGTATCCATCACAAAGACCAGCAATGCGGTCATAATCAATACCACCTTCAACCTTCTCATCCTTTAATATTACCCTCAATATCGCTGCTCTTTCCTTACAGTCAGGAAGTCCAATTTCAAATGCCTGTGGAAGACGTCTCAGAATTGCTTCATCAAGTTCAGATGGGCGATTAGTAGCAGCCAGTACCATCACCCGAGCATTCTCTGCATGAAGAAAATCATGCCACTTCAATCATAAGGCATTCTTAAGTACGACATCAAAAGAAATTTGACCTCATTTGCCTCCCTAAAAGTGATTTATAATCACTGACTACAAACTACCAGTGAAGAAAGGCGAAAAAGTACACATCAACAATACAGAAAAATCTATTCAAATTAACGTGGAGCAAAAAGAAATGTAATAGAACACGCACGGTCAGTTGTGAAACCATCCCATAGAGCCATAAATTCGGTCTTCATATTACTTAATGCTTCATGATCTGTAGACTTGCGTTGACCCAAAAAACTGTCCACTTCATCAATGAAAATAATGGCTGGTTGAAGTTTGTAGGCCAAGGTGAATACAGCAGTCACTGCAGAAGAACAAGGAACTAATAAAGATCATGCAAAAAAAATGTCATAGAGACATGAATAATCAATAACATATTAGCACAACTTGGAAAAAATTCAACTAAACACATAAGGTAGATTTGGAATATTTAAAACATAGTATAGCCAATACGTATAAGACAAAAATATAAAAACACTTGAAAGAAAATATCTTCTCAAGAAGCAGACTGTTGCTTCAACAGTAATGGCGCCGCAAAGCTCCATTTGAACATCAATTATCTAATTATTGAAAAGTACACCTTTGTCATTACCAATTACTAAGATGCTGGTATAGGAAACATTCATTAATTGGAAAACAAGAAGCCCCTGTTACAATTTTCCTAGAATCAGCATAACTCTGGTATTACCTTCTAAATTCAAAAAAACATTTGTTCTCATCAGATAATTAAATAATTCTACTACTTTATAGCCCAAGAGAGAAAGCAAAGCAAACATTTCATCTCAGATTTAAAAGGAACCAGAAACACACCTAGTTTCTGAGCATCCCCAAACCATTTGCTCATCAGGTTGGATACTCTCAAGTTAATAAAAACAGCCCCTGATTGTTTAGCAATTGCTTTGGCAAGCATTGTCTTCCCTGTGCCAGGTGGACCATACAGTAAAACACCTTTTTGGGGGCTAAGAAGCTTCCCTCGAGAAAAAAGGTCCGGTCTTCGTAAAGGTAGAATAACTAATTCATATAGTGCTTGCTTAATGGGATCTAGTCCTCCAATGGATTCAAATGTGACATCGATATCATCAGGGTTGACGACATCACAGGCAATAACATCCTACAATATTGAAACTAATGATATTAAGCACCACTTATATGACATATATATGGTAAGCACGAGACTAAAAATGAATTGAACTGACATATTATAAAAAAATGATTAAATTAAACAACCAACTAAAAACAAGCCACATAACATTTATCAATGCTCACTGAAATCAGACATTTCAAGTGAGCTCATAAAGTCTAAAGATACCAAATGTAAATCTCCTCTACTTTATGACCATAGTCATTCCAATAATAAAAACCATAGCTTTTACAAATCAACTTATCAAGATTCTAGCACAACAAGCGGAAGATGCAAACCTATACTCACGCAACTCAATCATCAAGGTAGACCAGCTTATTTATTAAATATGTCTATGTTTTATATCAAACTTTATACGCAATAAATATTCACAGTAGCTAAAATATCTAGAAGGTAATATTTTTTTTCCAATAATACAATCAAAAGCTTTACACGCATACAGTCGTTATCACCAAATCCACATAACTTGCTATCGCACCGAAATCAGTACCACATTCAAGCGAATTAAACTCCCACGTTCATTTCATTTAACCAACCTATCCAGGAAATTCACGAGTTAGTTCGAAAATCAAAACTAAAACCAAGAAAACAACTGAGCGAGATAAAATATATAAATAAATGAATAAATCGTAACCTCATACGGATTAGTTTGAACAAAAGGTCGTCCCAAGCGCTTCGCGATTTCCTTTTTATGCTCTAGGGCTTTCTTCGACGACTCACGATTGGGGTCCAAATGTTTAAGCCCCATGAACAACACCAGGCAGCTCAGAGCTGCGCTCGCCGCATATAGAATCAGATCCTGCACGAATTTCGTTTCCGATGAACCGTTACTCATTTCTTCCGATACCTTTTCGTTTTGATTCAAGGAAAATCCTATGGTTTTTTCTTTCCTTCAAAGCTATTGGAATTTGAGGAGGGAAATTGCAGCAGAAAGTTCCCAAAAGAGGAGAGGGAAGTTCGCGAGTCGTCGTTGTTGATAATCGGGAAATTACCAACGCATCCTTTCAAGATTTAACGGTGTTAACCATAAGATTAACGGTCATCCATAATTTCGTTAGCTGTTGATGGGCCGATTTTATAATGGGCTTCTTTAAATGTTGAGAATATTGGGCTGGGGCGTTTATAATGTAATCAAATAAAATTCTTATAGAAGGGGTTGAATTTGATTTTTCCTTTAGAAGGGGCTCGCACGTGTTCTGCACCCCATGAATACTCTACCCGTATGAAAAGTTCTTAATATTAATTGAGTGTCCGGTTCTCCAATTGATTGGCCTGTAATAATACATATAGCTTCTCCCAATTCAACCAAGTCGCCTTGAGTAGGACTACGGCCATAACATAATCAACAGATCCAAGACGCACTCCTACAAGTAAAAGGAGTTCGAATAGCTATTGGTTGTGCTCGAAAGGTTATGAATCGATTTACAAGTCCAATCCCAATGTCTTGATTTCGAGTGGCAATACAGCGTGTGCCCATATATATATCATCGGCTAATACACGACCAATTAATGTTTGGATAAAAATCCTTTTTAGGGTAGATTAAAACCAATTAATGTTTGGATAAAAATCCTTTTTGGGGTAGATTAAAAAGTATTATTATAGTTTTATGTTGAGTTATAATTATATTAGTAACGAGTGATATATATATATATATACTAATTACGAATACTCGGCTATAAATAACTTTTTAAAAGTATGAAGTGCGATCCATGCACCACTTATGATCAACTAACATGCATGTTAACTTGTAGCTGTTGTAACCAACGTTTGATCTGTATCTCATACAACACGTTTATCTCATCTGAAACTCCCTCAACTACATAGCAACATCCGTTGTACACAAAATAGATCAAGATTTACACTCCAACTTCCAATAACTTGCATTATAAAAATTGATCAATATCATACCAAAACCAGGTGTAGTATAAAATAAACTAATTAATTATAGTACAATTTTTTACTAATTACGGGTCATCCTAAGCTAGAATTAAACATAATTTTTAATGTATAATCTTATTTCTTAATGAAAATTTTAAATTAGTTAAGAAATTATTGGTTAAATGGATGAAACACTATTTTCTAAAGTAGTTGAAATAAATACACCCCTCCTACACCCTATGTGATGTTTGGTTTAGGGTTATGTGGGGTTTGAAAACCATGAATAGTGTGTTCTATATTTGTTTTTTGGTTTTGAGTAGAGTATATTTTAACTTTTATGTCAAATAATGTATTAATTTATTTAAAAAGTTAAATAAGAGCGAATAGATAAAGAGAGAAAGTATATTAATTGAGGAGAGAGAATGTAGTAGGTATATATAGGAGCAGTTTTTAAAATTTGGATGTACATTTTGAAAACTAAAACCTGAGTTTGTATGGGTCCCATAAATTTATTATATTAGTGATATGTGTGGGTCCCATGTGTTTAAAAAGGAAAATGTAGTTACTTATGTGCATGTGATTGTCCAGCTGTGTTGTGCATATGAGGTGTGATCATCTCATTAGAGGTCTTAGTAGTAAGTTATTTGGAATGAATCAGCTTAAATACTCACACATTAGCTATAGTGATTCACTTTTGAGCTTTGTATCTTTCTGAGTTCGTTTACTTTGATCAATTAAGCATTATCAAACGTAATTGATTTGTTCTTCGTCTGGTGTAATCCATCAATCAATAGGAGAGCTTTTTAACCCCAATGAATATAGATCTTCAAAGATCAAATCACTTAAATCCTTTGTGCATTGATCCTTATATTTTGCTATTTAATTGCTTGTTTCAATCATCAAATTTAATTGAGTGTGTTCCTCATTCTATTGAGTGATTGAGAGCTACAACCGCTTGTGTGTTGAGAGCTGCTAGATTCATTACACAAGTAAATATATAAATGATTTTTTTTTTAAAAATAAATTTTGTCCAACCTCCTCGAGTAGTAGATGTGCACTAAGCCTAAGGTTCCGAAAATGAGGAATCAGGATTGAACATGTTGTAGGGTAGTTTTGGTTTCGGGCCCTAGATTTTATTTATTTTTTTTATTTTTTTTTTCCTTGCTTGTCTATTAAAGTAGAACCAAATTTGAAATCAAGGAATGAAGTATAATCAAAATTGAAATTTGGTTGCAGGTTTTTCGCAATAGCAACCCCACCGTAGGTCCATAGCATATCTACTCTGCCCAGCTCCCAATCCCATTCAACCCAATTGTCACACGATCCTTATCCGTCGTTCCAACACACACTATCGAACCCTCCTCCCTCCTTCCATTACTCCTTCACCTTTTCTCAATGGCTGCCGCCGATCACAAAACCAAATGTTCAATCGACGGCAACACGCTCGTCGCCATGAGCCTCGCACGCGCCGGCATCGACAAGATGTTCGGAGTTGTCGGAATTCCCGTCACTTCACTCGCCACTCGCGCCGTTGCCCTCGGCGTCCGATTCATCGCCTTCCACAATGAGCAATCCGCCGGATACGCCGCCTCCGCCTACGGCTACCTCACCGGTCGCCCTGGTGTTCTTCTAACCGTCTCCGGCCCCGGCTGTGTTCACGGACTCGCCGGATTATCCAACGCCGGTGCCAACGCCTGGCCTATGGTGTTGATCTCCGGAGCCTCCGATCAGAGCCTCACCGGCCGTGGTGACTTCCAGGAGCTTGATCAAGTCGCCGCTGTAAAACCTTTCTCCAAATTCTCTGCCAAAGCTACTGATATAACAAAAATTCCCGATTCTGTTTTCAGTGTGATCGATTGGGCCATCGCTGGTCGCCCCGGTGGGACTTACTTGGACCTCCCCACCGATGTTCTTCATCAAACTGTCGATGAATCCGAGGCCGAAAGGTTGATAACTGAAGCCCTAAATGGTAGAAACAAAGAATTGATCGAGAAACCGAGGGTCAATTCGTCTGAAATTCACAAGGCTGTGGAGTTGTTGAGAACGGCGGAGAGGCCTTTGATTGTGTTTGGGAAAGGGGCAGCTTACGCCAAAGCAGAAAATGAGTTAACAAAGTTAGTAGAAAGCACCGGAATTCCATTTTTACCTACTCCGATGGGTAAAGGGCTGATTTCTGATACGCACGAACTCGCAGCTACAGCTGCTAGATCACTTGCAATTGGGAAATGCGATGTAGCATTGGTTGTTGGTGCAAGGCTTAACTGGTTATTGCATTTTGGGGAGCCGCCAAAGTGGTCGGAAAACGTCAAATTTATACTTGTCGATGTATCTGAAGAAGAGATTAAGTTGAGAAACCCATGTTTAGGGATAGTGGGGGATGCAAAACAAGTAATTGAGATGTTGCATAAGGAGATTAAGGATGATCCCTTTTGTTTGGGTAAGTCTCATCCTTGGGTTGAGGCGATCAAGAATAAGGCGAAGGATAATGTGGCGAAGATGGAGCTGCAGTTATCCAAAGACGTGGTGCCATTTAATTTCTTGACACCAATGAGGATTATCAGGGATGCGATTCTGAAGGTGGGAAGTCCGGCACCTGTAGTGGTTTCGGAGGGGGCTAATACGATGGATGTGGGGCGAGCAGTGCTGGTTCAAACAGAGCCGAGGACTCGGTTGGATGCAGGGACATGGGGGACAATGGGCGTTGGGCTTGGATATTGCATTGCAGCTGCAGTGGCTTCACCTGATCGGCTAGTGGTGGCAGTTGAAGGGGACTCTGGATTTGGATTCAGTGCTATTGAAGTTGAGGTATAACTTTCTTGCTCTAGTTTCATATTGCAAATGTGTGTCGTTTTAGCTGATGCATAGCTGGATTATTATCTTGATGATCTGAGATTATATATGTAATTGAGACCACGACCTAATAACTGGATTTATGTTTGGATTTATCTTTGGATGCATAACTAGATTTATCTTTGGATGTATAAATTGTGTGAAGACTGAAGAGTTCTTCTTGTTGTCTTGTTTAACATGTTATGATTACATCATGTTTCTCTGATTCCAATTGGAGTGTTAAAGAATATTTTGCAGATTAATAGTAGTTTTGATAAGATTATATGTTACATAGGTATCAATTGTGCTCTAGGAAGAATGTATGTGCTGGTCTATTCAATCTCTGTTATTGCCATGAATTTGTATTTGTTTGGGGGTACTGTATCCATTGGTTACTCCGGAATCATAGCACACTTGTAGCTGATACCGTCTCTATTTTGAATATCTCGTAATAAAGTTTGACAGGAATTGCCTTGTGATGCCACTAAATTATGATATTGAATTATCCTTCAATTTGACACTTTAAAATAGTTCTGAGATGCTTTGATTGTTCTCCAGTGTTCATGTAGTCCCTCAATCTTGATGACGATTTTTTTGTAATTCCATTCAGCATAAACACCTGTAAAGTACCATTAAATTGTTAAATGTTCTGAACTAATGCACTCTGGTCCAAAAACTTTTCCGCGTCTTTTGGATGGCTAAAAACTGCGTTAACCCTGTGGAGCATACACTCATTTGCAAGAATTGTACTGCTAAGTCTGCTAAGAAGTGCTTACAAGAACATTAGTGCAGTTAATACAGCTTTTCAACAGCTTAGCTTATTCAGTTTATTGTAAATTAGCCCCTGTAACATACTTTAATGTGGTCGATCACAATCAGTATACTTAGTCGTGCAATACTTGCTTTTATCTGCTTTTGTAGACACTGGTTCGATATCAACTGCCCGTGGTGGTCATAGTCTTCAACAATGGCGGAGTTTATGGTGGTGATAGGAGAAGCCCAGAAGAGATCGCAGGACCATACAAGGACGATCCTGCACCCACCTCTTTCGTCCCTGGTGCAGCATATCACGTTCTCCATCAAGCTTTCGGTGGAAAGGGATATCTTGCTGCTACTCCAGATGAGCTAAAATCTGCACTCACCGAATCTTTCTCAGCCCGGAAACCAGCTGTGATAAACGTCACGATAGATCCTTACGCTGGATCAGAGAGCGGGAGACTGCAGCACAAAAATTGAGGTACACAACCAAGATAGTCGATCAAATTCACGAATAATAAATTCTCTTTCTTGGTTTATCAAGTTACACTCGTTACATTTAGTTATATATTCAACCGTATATTTGAGCATGTATGGTTTTGAATTCATTGTAGTACTCAGAGAGCAATTTAGATCATGTATTTACATTCGAACATGTCGATGTACTGTATCTTGCATCTAAAAAGACTTTTACGGCAATTGAAGTTTGTTACTAGGATTTGTAGGAGTATGTATTTGTTACAAGCTCTTTTGAGTTTGGATGTCATTTGTAATTGAGCTTTGATTGATACTGAATAAGTGGGTGAATTAAGACTTGGAGAAATTTTGAGTGAATCAATTTTTCTTTTCTTTTCTTTTAATACTCCCTATCCTATTTCAATCTTTTGAAATTTTGAGTGTCTCACTTTAATGTATCCGTTTCTGTTCTGGTAGATAGAACTCAAACAGAACAATTAACTTATCACATTGGGTCCACATCCCCAGGTTAATACAATCATTCACTATATATTAAAATATACTCCCTCAATCCAATTTATTTGCTTTTTGCAGCTGGATTGAGGAGTATTATTATTTTGTGGGTAGTGTTTAGTGCGTCCAAAATAATAAAATTGATAGATTAAGAGGAAATGATAAATTAAGAGCAGACGAACAAAAATAATAAAATAGATAGATTAAAATATTATATTACTTATTTTGTCTCATCCTGATTTTCTAAATTAAAAATTATTTTATTTAAAAGAATTGAGAGTGCATTAACTTTCCTTATTCATATTATCTCTTATAAATATATGTTCCTCTTCATATGGTCATAAGACTCCTTCCTCTAGAACCCCGATCATAAGACCTCCTTCCTTCTTTATAAAGGTGCAGAAGACCTAGATACATAAGACCCTCCTCCTCCATTCCTCGAAGTTCCTGTGGGCTTTTGAGGAGCGGGAGAAATTGTTGGAATTCTATGAAAGAGTTTGGGCGAGAAATTGTTGGGCTCCTCTCCCTGTTCCTGTGGGTGGGCTTTTGAGGAGCGGGAGAAATTGTTGGGCTCCTCTCCCCTGTTCCTGTGGGCTATTCCTGTGGCCTTTCCTGTTCCTGTGGGTGGGCTTTTGAGGAGCGGGAGAAATTGTTGGGCTCCTCTCCCTTGTTCCTGTGGGCTATTCCTGTGGGCTTTCCTGTTCCTGTGGGCGAAATTGTTGGGCTCCTCTCCCCTGTTCCTGTGGGCTTTCCTGTTCCTGTGGGCTGTTCATGTGGGCTTTTGACTGTTCCTGTGGGCTTTCCTGTTCCTGTGGGCTTTTGAGGAGCGAGAGAAATTGTTGGAATTCTATGAAAGAGTTTGGGCTTTTGAGGAGCAGCCCTGTTCCTCCTCTCCCCTGTTCCTATGGGCTTTTGAGGAGCGGTGTGGGCTTTTGAGGAGCAGGAGAAATTGTTGGAATTCTATGAAAGAGTTTGGGCTCCTCTCCCCCTGTTCCTGTGGGCTTTTGAGGAGCGGTGTGGGCTTTTGAGGAGCAGGAGAAATTGTTGGAATTCTATGAAAGAGTTTGGGTGGGTGGGCTTTTGAGGAGCGGGAGAAATTGTTGGGCTCCTCTCCCCTGTTCCTGTGGGCTGTTCCTGTGGGCTTTCCTGTTCCTGTGGCGAAATTGTTGGGCTCCTCTCCCCTGTTCCTGTGGGCTGTTCTTGTGGGCTTTCCTGTTCCTGTGGGCTGTTCCTGTGGGCTTTTGACTGTTCCTGTGGGCTAGAAAGAGTTTGGGCTTTTGAGGAGCGATGTGCCGCTCCTCTCCCCCTGTTCCTCCTCTCCCCCTGTTCCTGTGGGCTTTTGAGGAGCGGTGTGGGCTTTTGAGGAACAGGAGAAATTGTTGGAATTCTATGAAAGAGTTTGGGCTCCTCTCCCCCTGTTCCTGTGGGCTTTTGAGGAGCGGTGTGGGCTTTTGAGGAGCGGTGTGGGCTTTTGAGGAGCAGGAGAAATTGTTGGAATTCTATGAAAGAGTTTGGGCTCATCTCCTCTCCCTGTGTTCCTGTGGGTGGGCTTTTGAGGAGCGGGAGAAATTGTTGGGCTCCTCTTCCCGTTCCTGTGGGCTTTTGAGGAGCGGGAGAAATTGTTGGAATTCTATGAAAGAGTTTGGGCTTTTGAGGAGCGATGTGGGAGATCCTGTTCGTGTGGGCTGAGGAGCGGGAGAAATTGTTGGAATTCTATGAAAGAGTTTGGGCTTTTGAGGAGCGGGAGATCCTGTTCCTGTGGGCTGAGGAGCGGGAGAAATTGTTGGAATTCTATGAAAGAGTTTGGGCTTTTGAGGAGCGGGAGATCCTGTTCCTGTGGGCTGAGGAGCGGGAGAAATTGTTGGAATTCTATGAAAGAGATTGGGCTTTTGAGAGCGATGTGGGAGATCCTGTTCCTGTGGGCTTTTGAGGAGTTGGAATTCTATGAAAGAGGGAGATCCTGTTCCTGTGGGCTTTTGAGGAGCGGGAGAAATTGTTGGAATTCTATGAAAGAGTTTCGGGAGCCAGGATGCATGCCAGTTTCATACGACCAGGTGGAATGGCACAAGATCAGCCTCTTGGCTTATGTCGAGATATTGATTCCTTCACACAACAATTCTCTTCTCATATCGAGAAAGATGTCAACCGGCAACTGTATCTGGAAACAACTGGAAACAACAACAATTAAAGATGCAGAAGACATAAGACCCTCCTCCTCCTCCTTTAATAAGGTCCAGAAGACCTCCCTCCTCTTCTCATATCGACAAATTAGAAGACAATTAAAGATGCAGAAGACCTAGATACATAAGACCCTCCTCCTCCTTTAATAAGGTCCAGAAGACCTCCCTCCTCTTCTCATATCGACAAATTGACAAATTAGAAGAGATGTCAACCGGCAACCGTATCTGGAAACAACAACAATTAAAGATGCAGAAGACTTAGATACATAAGACCCTCCTCCTCCTTTAATAAGGTCCAGAAGACCTATTTTCCTTTCATGTCTCGTAATTTTGTATATAGAATTTACTGAATCCCTATTTAAATAGGGTGAGATAATGGATAAACTAGAATACTGATAATAAACTTGAGATAAAAATATAATTACGTAATATTTTATTATAATAATATCAATGATCATATCATTAATAATGATAATAATATCTACACCAAAAATATCATAGAAAGAATATGTCTATCATAAAATATAAATATAATTCTAATACAAATACAATACAAAAACACACGATAAGAGACTATATTTCTTTCAAAATATTTTAAGATTTTATAATAAATAAATTAAATGACACAAATTGCAAATAATGTTATATATATAAGTCATTTATTTCGTTAATAATGAAAGTATTATTATAAAATATGTTAAGATATAAATATTTTGTAAATAATGAAAAAATATATGTATATATTTTTTTTTAAATTACAGTTATTACACTCTCCAAGAAAAAAGAAAAAGAAAAAAGAGATGTGGATATAGTAGCACATTAAAATATTATATTACTTACCCTCGAACAAAGAAGAAAAAAGAGATTTGAACATTTGGGATGAAGGAAAAAAGAGATGTGAACATATGGTAAAAAAAAGAGATGCGGACATAGAAGTACATTAAAATATTATTATATTACTCACTGTCCAAGAAAAAAGAGATGGAAAAAAGAGATGTGAACATGAGATGTGGACATAGGAGTGCATTAAAATATTATATTACTTACTCTCCAAGAAGAAAAAGATGTGAACATATATGGTAAAAAAATGAGATGTGGACATAGGAATATATTAAAATATTATATTACTTACCCAGAGATGTGAACATATAGTATGGAAAGAGTACAAGTATATATTAAAATATTATATTACTTACTATACTATAAAAAAGTGATATGACTTCACATATGGTTTGGAGAGAGTACAAGTATATATTAAAATATTATATTGCTTACTCTATGAGAAAAAAGTAAAAAGTGATATGAACTACTCCAGGAGAAAAAAGTGATATGAACGTATGGTATGGAGAAAATATAAGTAGTCTCCAAGAAAAAAGAGACGTGAACATATGGTATAGAGGGTGTACAAGCACGGAGTACCAATTTGTAATAATGATTTCTCTTTAAATAATTTAAATTTTCAATTAATAAGAAAGACAAGTGAGAACACAAAAGCAATTTTCAAGATCCAATATTTTCATTTTAATTTAAGGTACATATGAATTTCAAGCAATCATGCTCTCCAGATTCGACAGTAGGTTTCTAGGCTACTTTATTTATATATTTTCTTCCAAAGAAGGTTAATTGTAGTAAAATAAACAACATTTTTCACTTTTTTTAATTTAATAAAGAACTATTTTTTTATCAAAAATAAACATAATTTTTTATTCTTCCCTCAATTTAATTATGACCTTTTTTTTATCCATTAAATACACAACCTTTTTTACAATTTTATCACAAACTTTCCTTTATTTATTAAACATGTGATTTTTTATGTTTTATAATTTAATTTAATTAAAACTATTCTATTAATAAAAATCAATACACAATAAATACTTGAAATATAATACAAAAATTAAATATTAAATATAAGAAAAATTATAAAAAAATCGTAAAAATTCATATAATATTATATCTCAAATTTAAAATTAATTACTCCCTCCGTCCCGGAGAAGATGATTTTTTTTTTTTTGGCACGGAGATTAAGGAGTATAATAATTTAATGTAAAGTGAAGTAAAGTGAAGTGAGAGAAATAATATTTAATGTGTAGTGGGTAGTTGTATTGGAGGTGATATGTGGAGCCCATGAGAATAGATTAATTGTTTTTGTGTGGGTCCATGTATTAAAAAGGAAATGTGTCAACTTTAGTGGGACAAACAAAAAAGGAAAGTGTGTCAACTTCTATGGGACGGAGGGAGTATCTTTTAATAGATCATGTATTTTTTTTTTTTGACAAAAAAAATAGTTCGTGATTAAATTGAAAAATGAGATAAAGGTAATGTATTTTTACTACAATTAACCCACCAAAGAATTATACCCTACTTCAATTTTCCTTCCCTTACGAATTTCGTGTTGATCCTCCTATTTTACTTAAAAAAAAAAAAGACTAACAAGTTAGACTTTGGAGTTTACTGATAAATGATCTCTCTCACTTTTAATCATATATTAAAGGGAGGATTAAGAAAAAGGGCTTCATTATATCCAAGGGAAAGAGTCATAATTAGATATTATTGGAGAATTTATCACAACATCCTACTAATTAGCAATGTTGCTGCTGGTTTTACTTTTAGTTGTTAGATAAAATAGATATTAATTAAAAATTATAATTTATTAATAAAAGAACATACATATTACACATATCATCTGCCAATTTTTAAAAAAATTTTAAAACCATCTATTAAAGTCGAATTTTCAACCTAATTGTTCTTTGTGTATCGTATAAAATATTTTAAAATACGAATGACTTCTTTTTAATATTATCATTTTAGGGTAATTTTTATGTGATCACGGGTTACGAATCACCCATATTAATACGTTGATTATCACTCTTCGAAAATGGTAGGTTAGCATCACTGGAAAAAATATTAATTAGTATATATATTAAAAAAAAAGAGTAAATGAGTTACATGCCACCTTATAGAATATTAAAAAATTGAATATTTAGGGGCTGTTTGGTTAATGGAAAGGAATTGGAATGGTAGTGGTAGTGATAGTAGTAAGGAATGATAAATGGTATGATTTCTAAAATTATGATGTTTGGTTGATAATAGAAATAACTATTATTACCATTAATTTTGTTTAGTTTGTTTATAATATCTTTTGGAATGGAATAAAAACAATTTTTTAATAATTTTAATTTGAAGAATAACAACTTTTTATTATTTTTATTATCTTTTTATTATTAAAAAATATTTATTAGAGAGAAAATTAATAAAATTACATAATTTGGTAGGGAATGATAGTAAAAGTAGTCAAATTGGTGAGGAATGGGGGATTCCCACTTTATGGATATAAAAACACTATTTATGAGAAATAAAGTGTTCAACCAAACACTAATTTTTAAACTCATTCCCATTCCATCCCTTTAAACCCACCAAACAAACACCCCCTTAAAGGCCAAGTTTCCTCCTCTCTCTCAACATTCAATGGTGTGAGTGAAAGTGCAAGCAAACGTGTGCAAATTTGATTTGATTTTCTAAAGTCGAAAGTGGATTTAAAAGTGGTCAACCAGAAAGGGAAATAGGCACAATTTTAGCCTACCATTGTTTCAAGAATCAAATAATGTGATTTGCTTAATTTTCAATTTTGGTAGTACAAAAAAGCTTTCATGATTTTTGTCAATCTGTACTACCAGGTTTATAGAGCAGTACATGGCGACATAATTCCAATTATGGCATCATTATTACGTTCTATAAGAATTATGGCATCATTATTACGTTCTATAAATACGGAGAGTGGGGAGAGTGTAATCCTGTTATGCCATTCACAGATCGTTGAGAGATTGGAGGAAAACCGAAATTTCGATTGGGGTTTTACAGATGATGAAATAAATGGGGTTTTTTCCCTCTGGGATAAAGAATTAAGGTTTTTTTTCTTCTTTTTTTTGTGGGTTTTGCATTGTTTCAATTTCTCTGATTATTTTGTTCAGTCGAAGAAAACTGCACTTCTGGTAAGAATCTCAATTTCTGCTTGAAATGATGCATCCATTTTGTTAATAGTGTTATGATCATTTTTACGTCCACAATGTGATTGCGAAAATGCCAATGTGGGTGTACAGGATTGGAGAGTGATTGAATTTCTTGGAAAATGGATACCAATGGAAGGGGAGAAATGGTTGAAATTGATAATGAGAATTCGGAAGAAATGGGAGAGCTTACAGAGGAATTGAAGAGAATTCCTCCATGGAATAAACAGATTACAATCCGAGGAATTATGGCGGGTTTATTTATTGGAATTGTATACAGTGTTGTACTAATGAAGCTGAATCTTTCAACTGGGCTTGTCCCAAATCTCAATGTATCAGCTGCTCTTCTTGCATTCGTCTTAATAAGATCATGGACAAAGGTTCTTGAGAAGGCGAATATTACAGCGACGCCATTTACAAAACAGGAGAACACAGTTATTCAAACATGTGCTGTTGCTTGTTATGCCATTTCTTATGGAGGTCAGAATTTCTCTACAAAGATGTCTTTATGCTCTCTTTATTGCTTTCTGTCTATTTTACTTGCCTTTTCTTGATTGAATATTGTGATATCAGGTGGGTTTGGATCTTTTCTTTTGGGATTGAATAAGAAGACTTATGTTCAGGCAGGGATCGATACGGAGGGGAATTCGCCTCGGAGTCATAGAGAACCTGGGCTTGATTGGATGATTGGGTTTCTATTTGTTATTAGCTTTGTTGGTTTGTTGGCTTTGGTTCCTCTTAGAAAGGTGCTCTTGTAATTTAGTTGTTCTGAGTTTGATTACAAGAAGTTCTATGGCTTTTAGTTCTTGTTTTCATGCGTTTTTCGATCTTTCTGCAGATTATGATCATTGATTACAAATTACCTTATCCAAGTGGAACTGCTACTGCTGTTCTCATCAATGGATTTCACACTGCTAAAGGAAACAAGTCTGCCAAGTAGGCATTCTAACTTCTTTATGTTGAGTTTTTGATTAAAGAGATTTATGACTGATTGTGATTGGATTCTAACCCGACAACTCATAAGTTCAAAACCACTACAATTTAATGTTGTACAAACAAATGGAACCTAGTGAGCTAGGCAATGACTCTGTTTTTTAAACTTCAGGAAACAGGTCCGTGGATTCATGAAGTTCTTTTCGCTTAGTTTCGTATGGAGTTTCTTCCAGTGGTTCTACTCTGGTGGAGATCAATGTGGATTCATGAATTTCCCCACATTCGGGTTGAAAGCTTGGAAACAAACGTATGCAGATGACTCCATATACTTTGCAAGTGTTAGCATCTTGTTTCTATAATAAAATTCTAATGTTAACTAATAAAAAGTATTGAATTTTGCAGGTTTTTCTTCGATTTCAGTATGACTTATGTGGGAGCAGGAATGATCTGCTCCCATCTTGTGAACTTATCTTTGCTTCTCGGAGCAGTGCTTTCTTGGGGCATAATGTGGCCGCTTATAGGTCATAAGAAGGGCATTTGGTTTCCCGAAAACATCAAAAAAGACAGCATGCGGAGTCTTAACGGTTACAAAGTACGTATGTTAATATTAGGAAACAAAACCTGTTTACTGTTTTTTGCTCAATCTGATTCCAACTCGAATGTGCTTCATGTTTTTATTTCAGGTTTTCATTTCAATCGCGCTTCTTCTAGGCGACGGTCTCTACAATTTTATCAAGACATTGCTGTTTACTTTCAAAAATATGCATTCTATCTACAATCAGAGGAATAATAGAACAGGTGATAATTTTTGAACTTGCACAGAATTTTCTGTTGGACTCTTCACTAACTTTCTGTCTCTTCTTGCTTCATTATCATGAACAATGAGTTATATTTAATGTTGTGGTCCGAAAACTATGTTTATGATTTTGGAAATCAAGAATCTGTCAGCTGATCATCAAATCATTCAAGTTGCCCATTTTAAGTTTACTAACTGTAGTCTGTTTCTTACAACAGCTCCAGAAAATGATAATCAACTCGTAGGAGATTTTCGAAGGAACGAAGTGTTTATAAGAGAGACCATTCCTATATGGGTAGCTGTTCTAGGCTACGTTCTATTCTCCATCGTCTCGATAATTGTCATCCCACTCATGTTTCCTCAGCTGAAGTGGTATTACGTTTTGGTTGTCTACATATTCGCCCCATCTTTCAGCTTTTGCAACGCGTACGGAGCTGGTCTAACTGATATGAACATGTCATACAACTATGGGAAAGTAGCTCTCTTCGTTCTAGCAGCAATATCCGGGAAAGACAATGGTGTTGTTGCTGGACTCATTGGCTGCGGTCTCATAAAGTCGATGACCTCCATATCCTCCGACTTGATGCACGACATGAAAACCGGCCATCTAACCCTAACGTCCCCTCGGTCCATGCTCGTTAGCCAGGCAATCGGGACTGCCATTGGATGTGTGGTGGCACCCCTCACATTCTTCCTCTTTTACAAGGCATTCGATGTGGGCAACCCCCACGGAAGTTACAAGGCCCCATACGCCATCATATACCGGAACATGGCAATTCTTGCAGTTGAAGGCTTCTCAGCTCTACCTCACCATTGCTTGCAGCTGTGTTACGGGTTCTTCGTGTTCGCCATACTGGCGAACGTGGTGAGAGACCATGCGCCCAAGAGGGTGGGGAAGCTCGTCCCCCTCTCAACGGCGATGGCGGTGCCGTTCCTGGTGGGAGCGTCGTTTGCCATTGATATGTGCATTGGGAGTTTGGCTGTGTATGTTTGGCAGAGAATGAAGAAGAAGAAGGCTGATTTGATGATTCCAGCAGTTGCATCTGGATTGATATGTGGTGATGGACTGTGGGTTCTGCCTTCTTGCATTCTTGCTTTAGCCAAGATTCAACCTCCAATATGTATGAATTTCTTGCCAGGACAAAGAAGTTCATGAGAGAGGGATTAATGTTTAGATTTTTTTTTTTTTAAAAAAAAGAAGATGATGTAGCTTTGACCACATGATCTCACTTGTTAGTCGTTACAAGTCGAAATAGGAGTGGATCATCACACAATTTTTGCATTCAGAGAAATGACATATGGAACTGAGGGAGTATTTAACTAGATTATATAATAAAAAAAATTGTCAAGCATCGGATTAGATCAATGTTTACATTATGAATATTTGAATTTATTTTTCATTAAGTCATAAAATGAGTGAGGTATAATTACACAACTCATAAATGACATTGAAGAACAATAGAGACATATAACATTGCTGTTCAAACGTTTAACTTTTGACATAACTTGTAAAAAATATCATTATTAACACAAGTGGAGTAATAAAAGAAGGGAAAGTTCTTTTCTAATTGTCAAGTTACAAGGTAATTTTAAGAGATGTTTTTTTTTTTCTCAAAAAAAAGTTTTGGTTAAAGAACTTAAAAATTAAAAATACAGAAAATTCTCATCCATCCATTCTGATTTAGTGCGTTATGTATTGCAGAAATCTAATTTTGACACGTACTTGCAATAAAATCATAGGCTGGATGATATGCATTAAGTTCATGAGATGTCACAAATTTCCACCCATATTTATTTTCTGAAAGCCACCCATATTTATTATAATACTCATTTATTTGTATCATTATATTCTTCATCCTTAAAAAATAATTAAAGTTTAAAACAAAGAATCTCTCACTACATTCTATTCTCACCTAATTCACATAGTTAATTTTCTCATTTATTTAATACTTAAAAATACCACAGTACCTTTAAAAGTTAATAAAATTTATAAAAAATAATTTTTCATAAATTTCATATCTATAATAATGGTGAAGAGCTAATCAATACTATCATAATATTTAGTTGGTGAATAGCTAACAGGACTATGAGCATTTAGTTGGTTGAAATTTAAGTTCTACTATTTTAATTGTATTACACACTTTCTATTTCGTGAAGTTCTCGTTATTTTAGCCTTTTAGTTTGCTCACGATTCGTGTACGAGTGATTTTTCTTTTTATTATTATTATTTTTTTCTAATCTGGTTCACATGGGATTCATGGGAATAGAAATTAGAACATACGAAAAGAAAAATAACAATAAACTGAATAAAAAAAATGATGTAGTGGTGCTAATAGTAATAAATTAACACTTGTTAATTAAACATGGGTTAATGGCAAATAAAGTCTCAACTTTTACTTTAGTTACGAATAAGTCTAAACATTTGAATATTTGCAAATAAGTACCTCACTTTATAACGCTTTTGCAACTTAAACCACCGAGCAGCGGAAGGCCTGCCCGGTCACTGACCTGTCCGTAACTTATCCATATCACCCTCCACGTCACCCTTCAGCAATAAAAAGAAAAAGAAAAAGAAAAAGAACTAAACGAGAATTCAATCTCCTCCTCACTCGTACGACGATCAAAATCCTTCCCTCCTCAATGCTGATAAGAAACTTTCTTATTCCCCTCCTACACTAGAGACGAAATCGAAATTGCAAGCAAGCAAGATTGGGCAAATATAGGTATGAAATTGCATTCGTCTTTGTGTTTATAGAATTTCAAAATTGCATTTGAAACCTAGGTATGAAATTGCATCCCAAATATTATTTTTATACATATGTTTACTTCTCCTCTTTTAGTGAGGGCAAGGGAGGCCTGATTAGAGCATGATTCGATTGAAGAAAATTGTTCGAGATCGGACTTGAAGCTATCTAGGTATGTCAAGTACTCTGGTGAGATCATTGAGGAGCACTGCCACCTTTAAGGAGGTGGTTGGAGTGGTGGCCGTCGGACATTTGCTGCTAGTGGAGGCAAGAAGAAAGGCTCTAAAGGCGGGGCAGATGCTGCACCAGTATCATTACTGACCAAAGAAGTAAAATCCACCACAGTATTTGGTGCCAATATTCTAAAAGACGGCCAAGACCCTAAGATCTTACATGATTCTAAGTATTCGGATTGGTTGTGGCACTTACTGGATAAACACCCTTCGCTTAGTGAACTAAGGAGGAAAGACATTCAAAATCTTCCATATGAGGATCTGAAGCGGTTCGTGAAACTAGACAACCGAGCAAGAATCAAGGAGAATAATTCTCTAAAGGCCAAAACTTAATAAAAATGATGAGCTTAGGGACTAGTGTTCGAGTTGAACACTGCTTTTTTTTTTGTTTGTGCTGTTGATTACTTGTTACAGAGCCGACAAGTGATAATAGCTCTGCAATTTAGCTGACATTGTTGTTAAACTATGAGAACAACATTTTGTATGGTAGATTTTGCCTAAATTATTGGGTAGTCTCTCTGTTTGCTTCTCCTCTTAAATGGAGTTTTGAAAATTTGAAATTAACAGCAGTGTATGTTAGTTTTGGTTAAAATTATAGCAAATTGAACTTCTCCTCTTTTAGTTGATAAGTCCTTCAAATGATACAAATTTCCCAACTTTAATTCTTATGTTCATTCTGGGTTTATGTAGAAAAAATTTTCCTGAATTTTGACAATAAACTTGAATGAAACAGAGGGCTCTTTTCTGTGATAACAATAAATCTCGTGTGTATCAGCGTATTAGTGTGTATCAGCGTGTGTATCATTGCAGCAGTGGCAGCATTTGGAGTGTGTATCAGCGTGAGAGAAGGAATATTGAACTTTAATTTGGGAATCCCAAAACGACATCCTTTAATTATTAATCTTTTTTCTTTTTTTTTAATTACTGAAGGGTGACATGGATAAGTTATGGACAAGTAAGAGATCGGGCAGGCCGATGGTTTAAATTGCAAAAGTGTTATAAAGTGAGATACTTATTTACAAATATTCAAAGATTTAAACTAATTCGCAACTAAAGTAAAGGTTGAGATCCCTCTTCAGTTGTTCAGCTTAGTAGGAAGGAGAATCCCAGTGAGCATAGTCTTCTACGGATTTGTGAATAATAGGTATGAAGTGCTCGACTATTAAGGAGATGTATGAGTCATATTCCTTATAGGCATTCATGCTAACAATTCGTCATATAGGGTTCCAAACCTCTGCTATACCGTCAGGTTAATAAAGAATGGATGTTGTAGCTAAGTGGATTCCCTTATTTGCTAACCCATTAAACATTGACCAACTTTGGAGAAAGCCACAAATGAAAATCTAACACTGACTAAATGAAAACCATGATCCCAATAATGCCACCAAAAGTACTCGTACACGTGTCAATCATATATACATATATTTTTGTCTCTGCAATCTGCATCATAAAGTTTACTGTTCACAAATTTATGGCAGAATTCGTTTTACAAAAAAGTCATGAAATGAATGGGAAAGTATCAGCCAAACAGGTCGTAAAATTTATCCATGGCTAAATGTATAGTATTTTTTACTTAAATTTATTTTATTAAAATCTTTTGAACTGCTGATTATTGCAATATTTTGTTGATAAAAGGCACCCACAGATTCATCAGTCGACTCGACCCCTGTAAATTAGTGATGTCACATAATAAAGGTTGTATGAAGTGATTGACTGATGAAATAAAGCATAAATGGATGCATGGTATATCTGTCTCCATTTCGACCATTCAGGTTTTGACTATTTTACCCTTTGGATTCTGAACCTTGAAAGGTGCTTGTGTAATCATATGGTGATCCAAAAGAGCACTCATTGATACAGGTGCTTTTCAGTCACCACTACCAAATCTTAGATTCAACCATATCCATTAATGTCACTTTCATACTAAAATTCTTACATGAAGATCATGAAAGAAACATGAAAGCAAGGAAGCAGAACTAGAAGAAAAGATTAGGAACTTTGAAGAAGATGTGAAAAGATAGAGTAAGCACTTACTTAAACCAATTCTAAGATCCTCCATGTTCATGATTCGTTAGCACCCCATCGTCGGCTCATCTGGATAAGACTACCTGTTCTAACAGACACTTTCAGACCTGCACTGGCTTAACATTATGCATAACTAGAGCTTTTACTGAAAGCAAATGTTTGCTGTGGCACTTTTTCCACCATTTCCAAGTTTAGGCATGTGTACTAGTCGCAACTCGCAAAGATGTAAAATAAGCACAACGAACGATCCCAGTTCACAAGTCCAATCGTCTCAAGAATCCATATTTAAAAAACAAGCTCAACAATATAGCCATATTGGAGATCATAGATGTCAAATGATCTACACCTCTCTCATCAGTTATGTTAGTGAAACAGTAGACTTGAGAATGCATGATTAGAGAGAAGTATATGCTTCATCAAGAGTAGTTGCACTTTCGTTTTAACGGCCGTTAGCGAATGCCAATGCAGAATAGAACTTAAACCCATTCTTATCTATTTTCGAAGACATCTTTCCATTTTCACAGTGGATGAAAACATCATATGAACAGTGTTTTGATCAGGAATTGTGAATATCATATCAAATACTTCTAAAATAAATGGAGGTGGACATGGAGGATTATATACTGCTATAATTTGACTATCAATACCTTCATCCTCAACCAAACTCAACCCTGCTGTCCAACAATTCTGTCGAGCAATCCGGAGCTCCAAATATGGCTACCGAACGCCTTAAAAGAATTCCCTAAATGGGCCATCAAAGTTAAAGGCGCTTGGTTAATTATGTATAAACAGGGATAGAAGTTGGTCTGAATTCATCAAAGTTCTCTAATCCAAGAAAGATAAAACATCACTACTAGAGTATAATGAATTCTCTCAATCCCATCAGTTCAACCATAATTCACTCCAACAGAAAGAAATACACCCTCACAACATAAACAGAAAAAAAAGAAGTGAAATTTTCCAACCTAGGGAGTAATAAATAAGATATATTATTAATTCAAAATTGTTACTAAATTAACAATCGCATAAACTGCAAATAAAAAACAAAAATTGCCATTATTCCATGGAAAATTAACGTTCACAACACAGAAAAAACAGGCTAAATAACAAGAAGAAAAAATTACAGCAGATAATTCATCATCTAATTGGTAGCTCCATTTTCTTTTTTCAATTCTAAATTAATCAATAAAACCTGTTTTCTGGAACACAGCGTTGCGTACGCGGCGCAAATCCCGGCCCTTGAGCGTTCTCCCGGCGCCTTCAAACACCGAGAAGGTCACGTGCGACCTGGCCACGATCACGTGAGGCGGAACCATCTCCTCCTCCCCTTCAACCTCATCGTCCTCCACTTCTTCAATTCCAATCAAATCCCCGTTCTTACATTTCTCCTTCGGCCACAGCGGGATTTTCACCGGCGCAGATTGGGGGAATCTCACAGTGATGTCGTCCTGCCTCTTCGCCAGAGAGATTACGTTCTGATTGATGGTGGATTTTCGCCGGATGAGGTGGAGGGATTCATCGGAGAGGGCGGCGCAGAGTCCGGATTTGGCGGGATTGAAGGCGTGGCGATGATGGCGGGAGGGCGGAGAAGGGGTTGGGTGGGGGAAGGATTGTTGAGGGGCGAGAGGTGAGAATGACCAGACGACGTCGCTCTCATGGAGCTCAAGCGGGTCGTCAATCTGGATGGAGTCGGATTCAGGTTGCTTGATGAGTCCGAGGAAGCGGAGAGTGGAGGAAGAAGAAGGGTTGTTGGACATGGCGGTTGACCGATTATTTGCCAACACTTCCACGATGGTCAACAATTATTCCTCTTCTTTTTTATAACCCCTTTTTATTTATTTTTTTCCAAATAAAAATATTAATTATTCTCTTAATTGCAATATACTCCCTTGCTCAGGTGACTCATTTTACACTTACCTCAGACACCGATTTTTATAATTATTTTTAATTATCAACTTTTAAAGGTAATACTTATTTTATTTGTAAAATGAGTGATCAAATCCAAATTCATCTCTATATTTAAAAGTGAACTTACATCCTTAAGGATCATATTCAAGTTTTTGAATATATATTGAATAGTAAGGTGGATGGTTATATTAAAGTTGTGTATGAATTTCATTAAAATATATTAATTATTTTGTATTGATTATATATATATATATATATATATATATATATATATATATATATATATATTAAAAAATGTGATTATTAGTGAAATATGAGAATTAAAAATATGTAATTATAGTTGCAACATTAGGGGAGTATCTTAAATAAAATTTTAATGGAATATTTAATGAGAAATTAGAAAACATATAAAAAGTAATAGCAATAATTTTAATAATAATGGGGTTGATTATGAAAAGAAAAGAAAAATCTTATCATGATATCTTACATAATTCTTTGGCAAACGTATAAGGTTGTTGTAACAATGAATTTTTGTATTTATAATAAAATAAACACAAGAGAATTACAATAATAATCCAATTGGATTAAACTTGATGATTAAGGAAACAATCTCTATCAATCCTCTGATTCTTCTCTCGAACCAATTTGGCTTGACTTTGACTTTGACTTTGACTGCGTTGACCGCGTTGACTGTGTGTGTTGAGTCGGATCTTCAGTTGAAGCTTGTCCGAACTCGGATTTGGATCTTATAACGTTAATCCAGAGGCGTCGAGCCTTTATTTGGATTAAACGTACTTGATCCGAAGAACACTCGATCTGGGGGGCTTAGCACCTTAATCCCGGGTCGTATGTTGTTCTTGGCGCGAAGAACACCGAAGAACTCAGTATATGAAGAACGCTTGATTTGGGGGGCTCCGCACCTTAATCCCGAATCGTTTGTCGTTCTTGACTTGAAGATGCTTGAAGATCTCAAGGGAGCGCTGCTCGTGTTCTTGATCTCTTCAGAGCGTTTATGTCTTCAAGTATTTGAGTGTGTCTGGAGTGAATGAAGGAGGGCTCCTTATATAGATGAGGAATGAGCATGCCCCATAAATATCTCGCAATCTGATTGGTCTATGACAGATTTGGCCTGGTTCTGCGGGCTTGGGCCGTTCCAAATATATCACAGCTTGATTGGTCATTGCTTAATTTGACCTGATTCTGGAACCTTCCATGCTTTACTTAACTTAGGGGTCAAGTTTTACTTAATTTAAACCCTACTTAATTTATTGGGTATTAAATTAATTATCAATTATTTATTAATCTATTTTAGGAATTAATTTATTAAATCCCCAAAATAAAATATAATAAATTAAAATTGATATTTAATCAATAAAATCCACGTGTCGCCATTTGATTGGACCGTGAATTTTAATTGCTTACAAATGCCCCCTTGCGATTTGTTCACGGACAGAATGTCTTGTTGTGAAGGAATCGCAAAAATTTATTTCTTGTTCACCAAGATTTCATGAACCTTACCCAAAATTGTCAAAGTTATTTGTAGTAAAAAATCTCCTTCAATTTTGTAAAGCTTGCGCACCTCACAATAATCTCCATAATTATCCATGAGTCCATTAGTAGCTTCTATAATTATCCACAAATAATTTCCATAATTATCCATGAATCCATAATTATCCATGAATCCACTACTATATAATGGTACTTCATGAATTCAATTTTTTTTCATCAAAGCTATCCAACAAACAAGATATTCACTTCAGTTCTTGTTCTTCCTTCTCTTATTTGAATTTTTCTCTTTCTTTCCAAAGTATAGCATGAAGTGTTTCTAAAATTTTTTTTTCTTCTTCAGCATTGCTCCAAGAGGCTGTCAATTCACAAGTATAAGGTCTCAATCTATTCTTCTTTAATTCGCTCTTCTTTTATTTGTCTTTCTTGTTTATTTTCTCTATTTATAAACTGATTATTTGTCTTCACGTAATCACCAAGGTAAGCCCCATCACTTGTGTTCTCATATTTACTTCTATATCCCTTCAATTCTTTTCCTTGTTGTTCTTTCTTCTTTTTTTTTTTTTACAACACAACGAAGCGAAGAAAAAAAATAGAAGATTTTAACACGCTTAAAGCAATCAAACCAACGATGTCGAGGTAGAGAGCGATCGACGGCGGATCACCCATGGTGGTTGCTTGTCGGGCTCATACCGCGAGGTGAAAAGCAGTCAACGGCGGATCACCCATGGTGGTTGCTTGTTGGGCTCACACCTCCGACGGAAGTGGGTGGAGAGGTGTTACAGACCTTTGAAGGCTGAAGTTGTAGTGTTGAGATGAAGAGCAATCGACTGCGGACCACCCATGGTGGTTGCTCGATTTGAAGGTGTTGGTGTGTGTTTCCGGCGATGACAATTCGGTGGCTGCAATAGGCCTCTCCAATCGTGCGGTCTATGCAACGGAGTTTTCGGGGAAGTCGCCGGCTATCAACCGCTAGCAATACGCGACCGCTGCAGCCGCAACATACTTAATGGCGCGGCATCCTCGGTGGCGGCGTGGTGAGGAGGCGCGACGAGCACGGAACGGGGCTGTGATGGCGTGGCGTGGCAGCAACATCGACGACTGGAGCGATCCGGACAGCAGCAGCGACGACCGGAGCGAAGTGCTGGTTGCGGCGGCGGCTGTGATGGTGTGGCGTGGCAGCAACATCGACGACTGGAGCGATCCGGACAGCAGCAGCGACGACCGGAGCGAAGTGCTGGTTGCGGCGGCGGCTGTGATGGTGTGGCGTGGCGGCAAGCTTTGGGAAGGGAGCAGCAGCGACGGCAGCAAGCTTTGGGAAAAGGGGTGCTCGTCGGCGGCACGATGGGCGGCGTGCAGCGGCTGCGGCTGCGGCTGCTTGGTGAGGAGGCGTCGCACGTTCCCGTCAGCAGCTCAAGGGCAGCGTGCGGCGAGGCGATGGGGTGGCGACACGATGGGCGGCGTGCGGCGGCTGCGGTTGCTGCGGCGACGCGTGACGAGCGGAGGTGCCTGCGAAGCTCAAAAAACTCTCGGCTTTGAATAAGAAAAGAACTCCCCCCTTTCTCCTCTATTTTGACTTTATTCCTCCAATTTTGACCCTCCTTTCCTACTTAGCCCAATAAGCCTTATCAAAATATTGGTCCATTACTTCAAACATCCCCTTGGGCCTACTACTTGAATCCAAAATTTTAAACCATGGATTTAGATTTATATTTTATTTGTTGAACCCACAACTTCCTTGGGCTTAACCTAGCCTAAACTTTGGGCCATTACCTTTAACTTCTAAGGCCTAAATTAAATTTAATCCATGTTATATGCTAAGTTAAACTTACACATGAATTATTTTAATCACCCCATCACCATCTTTGCCTCCTTTATCATATGTACTTAATTTATAATTTCAAATCTAATAATTAATTGACCCCATGAATTTATTTTGGGTCTTTTAATTAATTAAATTCATAAATTTAAATTATACACATTTTTCTATCTTCTCGTCTCTAATATTCCTTTGTTTATTTAGCAGCTAACTCAACTTTCAACATGATTTTCTTCAAAACTGTAACGGGAAAGTCCGGCGCAAGCTACTTGGTTATTCTTGAAGACGCACATCAACCTTTGCCCCAAGGAACTCGTCTTTTACCCGGGCAATCTTTGCTAGGGAACTGTGCTTATATTCCCCCAAGAAGTAAAAATGAATTTTTCTTGGCATGTTGGTCTCATGAATCTTCTTCAAGTAAAAATAATATAAGTTGGACCTTGAAGGGAGCTGACATCGAGCCAGAAATCAATTCAGCACCTTTACCCTCTTTGGGACGCCGCATTGCAAAAGGAAAAGCATCCTGGGGGAAAATCAAATTCCTTGGAGACTTCCACTACATCAAGGGTTACTGGGAATGGACTGAAGATATTTTAAGCCGCTGCGGATCCATTCTCCGAAACACAAAGCTTTATGATGCTGTCTTTGCATCCCTCTTTACCTATGATTGCAGCTGTGAAATCATGAAGGCCTTCTGTGAAGCTTGGTGTTCTTCCACCAACACTTTACTCACCAAATTCGGAGAGATGTCACTTTCTTTATGGGACTTATACAACTTGATGGGACTACCCATAGCGGGTTATGTGTATGATGAAATTGTGCCCTATGCAGAGGAATTACTTTCCACGAAGGATGGTTTACGTATCCCGCGCAGCTGTAGATCTTTACTTGGCGCCTATCACGTACTTTGCAAGGGTGCTAACAGAAGAAATGTAACCATTGACCAGTGGGTAGATTTTTGGTCTAAGAAGGCTATAACATACCTTGAACCTCCTACACGCATTGAAAGAAAGACGGCTTCTCGGCCAAAAAAAACTTATAACCCGACTGGCGTTATTTCAAGTCACCAACCATGGACATCTGCTGAGATAGATCAATTTAAAAAGTTGGGCATTTCTCAAGCTGATCAAGAAGAGACCTATCTAGCCGCTTACTTAGCTTGCTGGCTTTGTGCGTTTGCACTTCCGGGTGGCGAAGTAGGCTTGATACGACCGAGTACCTTTAAAGTGGCAAGCTTAATAGCTGCAGGAAAAAAAGTGAGTCTTGCTATTCCAGTTTTGGCAAACATTTACCATGGCTTGAATGCAATTTCAAACTCATCGAGTTTATCTGAAATTAAATCAACCTTTCCGGTTCATTTCGTCCATGCTTGGCTGGCTCACTACTTCAAAACTCATTTTCCAGTTGGAAGTAAGATAGCATATCCTCGAATGGTGACATACTCTGGAGAGCAAGGAGCAAGATACTTTGATGCTGAAGATGCTCGCAAACGAATTCACACAGCTGATAATGCCTTATGGACTTGCAATATTTTTTCAAAAGACAAAGCAATCCACTACATGGATGATGGAAATAAGAAATGGGATAATTGGGCCCATCTGGTGGCTATCCGTACTAGCTATCTCACTTTGCGGCAGGGTAATCATTTTGTGATGGAGCCTTACTCCCCTCACAGGTTTGCTCGTCAATTTGGCTTCTTACAAGATGTTCCTAAGATGCTTAGAACCAACCTTCGGAGAGCATCCTTAGAAGAAGGATTCAACCATTGGAGACATTGCACCTCGTATAACTCTACCTCCGAAGCTTACTTTCCATGTGCAACCCCAGCTCCTAAAAACTACTCCACTACTGAATATAAGGAGTGGTGGAAGCAAGTCCACGGAACTTACTTATCTGATCATATCAAGGCTTTGACCACCCTAGTTTCAGAACCTCCGGAGGAAGAAGTGGACATCATTAATGACCTTGATGATGATAATCAAGAAGTTCAGGATATTTCTCCGGTGTATGATGAAGTTTTACAACCTACAGTGCATAAAAGGAAGAAAAGTTCCCCTCATTCTACAGAAAGTCGTAGCGCCTCTACTGAACACCATTGGAAGAGAAAGAAATCTGCTGTTCACACTGAAAAACAAGATAAAGAGGTTTCTTCCATTCTCTCTCCTCTTTTTCATTTTTCTTTATTCCATTTTCTTACAAAGCCTTCTTTTATTATTGAAGGTTGCGCTGAAAATTTCTGGCTCTAAGGCTGCTGAAGAAAACGAATTAATTACTGATGTTACTTCAAAAAAATTGGCAGCTGAGGTTTCCCTCTTTTCCTTATCTTATTTTTTCATTGTATATCCTCATTTTTATACTAGCACATTTCTTCTCTTATCAGATCTTGGGCATCTCTACAAATTCTGGTAGTGGTGACAATTCTAATGAGAGTGATGATTCTACTGAAAGTGATGCATCGACCACAGGGGCGAATTCTTCAAAGGCACGTCCCATGATCTCAGAATTTATATTTAAGAAGATTACTCGTGATCTCAAAGGGAAATTTGCTCGGAGTGCATGGAGTAAAATAAGAAGAAAACTCAAACGGACTCCTCTTGAGTTTTTATCAACTCTGAGACAAGAAATATTTTCCTTGATAAATGAGGTGAAGGCTCTTAGAATCGACTGTTCCCCTTTAGAGATAGCCTTGGCACCTCTATTTGATAAGGCCGACACTTATACTGCGGCAAAATTGAAGTCTGATGAAGCGGCGTCCACGGGAAATCATGCAAAATGCTTGACTAACGTCAAGGGTCGCCTTCAGAATTGTCGAGACACTCACATGACAGAGACAAAAAAACTAAAGACTACTTGGGAAGAGTTAGAATCGATAAGTAAAGAGATGACTAATCTGGAGAAGGGAGAGAAAACTTTATCTGAAGCAGCTGATCGTCTCCAACAAACTCTCTGTCGTGCTAAGAAGGAAGTTGAGCTCATAGAAGAGGAGATCCTTATGCTTGATAATGCAACCGTCTTGAAAGAATCATCATCTGAAGATGAGAAAGCAGCTCTGAAGTCTGTCTTAGAAAGCATACTCTCTGACAACTTTCTTGTTTAGCATAGGACTGATTTTCTTTTAGTTTGCTCCCTTAGTTATTTATTTGATTTCCCCTTTTATGTTTTTGAACATCTAATGATATTATCAATAAAGTCCATTCTCTTCATTACTTCTCCCTTATGTTACATCATTAACTTGTTTTCTTGTCTTTCATATTTATTTGCTGCCTTCACACTCCAATTTACCCCACAAACTTGATGTGAATAGACCAAAGGCATGACTGAACTTAGCAAAGTGCTAAGCTGCCTACGTACCTCTTCGCAGAGGATCAAGTCATTACGTAGTTCAAAGGGACATGATTTGATTTGGATGGGGGGGTGCCGTGCACAGTTTATACTCATGCGGGCCAGGAGTGACTATTCTTTAACCACTTTAGACAAAGTAGGATATTTAATGCTTTAACCACTTAAAATATCTGAGTGGGATGAATTAATAGTTTAACCACATATAATTACCTTTGGTGGGTGTCGTGCACAGTTTATACTCATGCGGACCAGGAGTTCGTCGTACACAGTTTATACTCATGCGGACCAGGAGTAACATGTAGTTTAGGCTCGTGCGTCAAGGAGCGTTGTACATGTATTTATTTTACGCGTAGTAGCGTTTCAAGAACTTCCCATTTATAGGGCCAATGTTCACGCCATCTTCTGAGATCAACTTGTATGCGCCATTTGTATAGGCTTCCTTCACAACATGAGGGCCATCCCACTTGGGTAGAAACTTATTTCCAACGCGATGGGTGACTACTATAGGTCTTCTCACAGCAAGCACCAAATCACCAACTTGAAAAGAACGTACCCTCACCTTCTTGTTGTATGTTCTAGAAAGGCGAGATTGGTAACACTCAAGTCTTTGTTGTGCTTCCAACCTCTTTTCATCTAACGCTTCTAACTCTTGAAGACGTAACTTTGCATTTTCTTCCTCGGTGAGGCCTTCTTGTATGGCTATCCTCAAAGAAGGAATTTGCTTTTCAAGAGGCACAACAGCCTCAACACCATACACCAAGGAATACGGAGTGGCTTGCGTAGGTGTTCTATAGGTGGTACGGTACGCCCATAAAGCTTCATTGATCCTTTCATGCCAATCTCTTTTTGACTTGGAGACCACTTTCTTCAATAAACTGCATAAAGTTTTATTGAAAGCTTCGGCAAGACCATTAGCAGCTGCGTTATACATTGAAGATTTCTTTTGTTTGAAATCAAACTTCTCACATAGCTTATCAATCCAACTGTTGCTGAACTGCTTTCCATTATCAGTGATAATGTAGCGCGGGACACCATATCTATAAATGATATTGATCCGAATGAAATCAGCAACATTTTCTTTCTTTACTTCCCTTAGAGACACAGCTTCGACCCACTTTGAAAAGTAATCGGTTGCCGCAAGAATGTAGAGATGACCACCAGAAGACTTTGTAAGTGGCCCTACCACATCTAAACCCCATGCATCAAAAGGCCATGAAGCGACTGTCGGATGTAAAGGCTCCGGAGGTTGATGAATCAAATTTCCATGGAACTGACAAGCTTGACATCTTTGTGCGTAATCCATGCAATCCTTCACCATGGTTGGCCAATAGTAACCCATCCTTTTAATTCTAAAATGTAGCTTCGGTCCGGATTGATGAGCACCGCAAATTCCGGAGTGAGCCTCCTCCATTGCTTGAATAGTTTCTTCCTTACCCAAGCATCTCAAGAAAATTTCATCGAATGATCTTCTATAAAGTGTACCCTTGAAGTAGATGAACCGAGGTGCCCGACGCCGAATATCAACCCTTTGTCGTGGATCGTTAGGCAACTTATCATATTTCAAATAATCCACAAGCGGTTGGCGCCAATCTTCTTCTTCAATTTCGAAAACATCCACCACATGATTTTCAACTTCTTCATAATCATCATCCTCAAAGATTGGTGGTACAACCCAACTTCTACACACCGGTATTTGAATTTGTATTTCTGGCATAGCTATAGTTGATGCTAACTTAGCGAGGGCGTCAGCTTGCTTATTCTCTCTTCTAGACAGATGCTTAATATCAACATCACCGAGATAACCCATAAGCTTTTGAGCATACTTGTAATAGGGGAACAACTCAGGCTTCTTCACTTCATACACTCCAAGGAGTTGATTTACTACCAATAGCGAATCACCATACACTCTAAGGTGTAGCTGCTTTATATCGACGGCCATCTCTAAACCAAGTATGAGTGCTTGATACTCAGCCACATTGTTAGAGCAATTTTCTGTTAAGGAAAATGAGAAAGGTAGAACCTCACCACTGGGTGTTACAAACACGACTCCCGCACCAGCTCCCTCTCTATGAGATGCTCCCTCGAAATACATCTTCCAAGGAGAAACTATGTCCACAGTGAAAGCATCTTCATCAGGGAGTTCATCAGATAGTTCCCATTCAGCAGGCATTGGATGATCAGCTAGAAAATCTGCCAACACTTGTCCTTTTACGGCCTTTTGAGGGACGTACACGATCTCAAACTGTTGAAGTTGGAGATACCATCTTGCAAGCCGATCAGAGAGTACTGGTTTTGACATGACAAATTTTAATGGGTTGGCTTTCGAAACTAGCCGAACTGTGTGAGCTTGAAAATAATGTTTCAACTTCTGAATTACGAAGATAAGGGATAAGCAGATCTTCTCAATGGGTGAATACTTCAACTCGTTTGGAGTCATGGTTCTACTTAGATAGTATAGAGCTCTTTCTTTACCATCATCATTTTCTTGTGCAAGTAAAGCTCCCACAGAACGCTCTTGAGCAGCTAGATAAAGGACTAATGGACGTCCCGGTATTGGAGCACTCAATACTGGTGCCTTCATCAAGTATTCTTTAATACTATTGAAAGCATTATTGCAAGCTTCATCCCATTCGAATATGCTGTCTTTCTTCATGAGATGACTAAATGGTTGGCATCGGCCAGCTAAGTTTGATATGAATCTCCTTAAGTATGACAACTTTCCTTGTAGACTTTTGAGTTCATGTATGTTCCGAGGCACATGCATTTTCATGATTGCGTCAATCTTTGCTTTCTCAATTTCAATCCCTCGACGGCGAACAATAAACCCAAGAAATTTCCCAGATGAAACTCCAAATGCACACTTGAGCGGATTCATCTTGAGTTGATGCTCTCTTAATCGTTCAAACACTCGCCTTAGATTATGAAAATGATTTTTCTTTTCCTTTGATTTCACCACAATATCATCAACATAGCATTCGACAATCTTATGAAGCATGTCATCAAATATCTTTTGCATGGCTCGCTGATAAGTGGCACCAGCATTCTTTAAGCCAAATGGCATAACATTATAGCAATATATTCCTTTCGGAGTACGAAAGGCTGTCTTCTCTTGATCCTCAGGAGCCAAACCAATTTGATTGTAGCCAGATGATCCATCCATAAATGAAAGGACCTCATGCCCCGTTGTTGCATCAATCATGAGTTCAGTAATTGGTAATGGAAAGTCATCTTTCGGACATGCCATATTCAAATCTCGGAAATCAACACATACTCTGAGTTGCCCATTTTTCTTTCTTACCGGCACGATATTGGAAATCCATGTAGGATATTTAACTTCTCGGATCTTGCCAGTTTCAAGAAGCTTATTAATCTCGTCCTCAATCAAAGGAATCAACTCTGGTCGAAATCGACGCTGCATTTGTTTAACCGGCCGAGTTCCCTTTTTAATGGACAAGTGGTGCACTGCAATTTTCGGATCTAAGCCTGGCATTTCCTTATGCGACCATGCAAAGACATCTTTGAATTCTCGCAAAAGGCTGACATACTTTGTTTCTTCTTCAACATTTAGCAGAGCACTTATGTAGGTAGGACGTGGGTCATTTTCATCACTTAAGTTAATTTCTTTCAATTCATCAACAGTGGCTTTCACTCCTTCTTCAAATTGTGGAGGGGCATCTTCAGCATCTACTTCCTCCATTTGAGAATCTTCCACAGCAGTAATATGATTGGTGGAAGCTACACTTTCTTTATCATTATTACTATCATCTTTGGTAAAGACGATTCTTCGCACCTTAGCTTTCAATACTCTTCCACTCGAGATAGTCAAGATATTTTGCCGCTTGATACGAGATGGATTTTGACTCCGGAGTTTTCGGAGGTTAAGGGACTTGACATGATTTTGCCTCCTACACTTCTCTTTACAGGGTCCAAGCCTTTCGAAGACACTCCCAAGCCTTTCAAAAACAGATATTCTCTTGACTTCCCTACTACTTGCGTCAAACATATCCTCCGTGGATAAAGCTTCTCCCTCGGTGATATAATTTGTACTTGCTCTTCTAATTGCAATGCGGACTGGCTTTTGAGGGACATATCCCAAACCTGGCTTAGCCTTCTTGATAGTGTGACCACTATTTTTCAACATTTCCTGAGTAACATTGAGCCCATGTACTGGTGGGTTGATAGTTTCTTGACACACCTTGCTCGCCATCGCTTTTTCCTTTGGTTCATAACCAGCCTTCATAAGGAGTTTATAAGCTTGTGGACTATACGACTTGGTTATTTCGGCTTCAAACACTTCACCGTGTTCGGTCTTTGGTCCTTCAATAGGACGCGTGAATCCTTTGAGTGGTGGAGAAGAAAGTTTACTAGCATCAATTTTTGTTAGAGGCAATGTCAACTCTTCCGAGGTCTCAAGCCCTTTGCCTTTGTTCTCCTTGAGAGTGGCAGATGATGTACTACCTTCCTCATTCTTTATTTGTTTATTGCCCCCATTATCTTGTACTGGGGCTTCTTCACGCTTTACTTCCTTTGTACTCTTGAAGAAATATTTAGCATCGGCAAAGTAAGCTTCAGCTTCAGTAAACGGCTTGTCGTCACCGAATACTCTTTTCACATTGTCACCTTCACTATATTTGAAGCACTGGTGTAATGTAGAAGGAATCACGCCATTCTCATGTAGCCATGGACGCCCCAAAAGCATGTTGTAGGAAGTTTTTGCATCAATAACATGGAAAAGGACTGTGGATTTCATCTCATCAATTAGCAAATCAAGAACTATTGTGCCGAGAGTCCTTTGCCCCTCATGGTTGAACCCTTGGATCATCAATCGGCTATGGATTAGTTCATCCATTGGTATTTCTATCTTCTTCAACATTCTCAAGGACAAGATGTTCACTGCCGAACCTCCATCAATAAGTATGCGATTCACTCGCATCCCTTTAGTGTAACCAGTCACAAATAGAGGTCGATTATGAGATTGCGAACCCAACAACATATCTTCATCCGTGAAGGTCACCTTCATGGAGTAAGCTTTACCCTTAGTTTCAAGCTGTTCGCTTTCATTGTCCTCATTCACGACATGACATGAGCCTTCATCATGACTTTCTTTTACAGAAGTGAAGTTTGTGCCCACCTCATCTTCTAACACGATTTTCCCTTCCTTAACCAGTTGCATGATCTTTTCCTTAAGAACGAAACAATCATGAATTGGATGACTCACCAACCTATGATACTTGCAGTATTTTGGGTCATTAGTTCGGCCGGCTTCTTCTGGACGTTTCATCTCAGGAAGGTCAAGGAGCTTATTTTTCATCAGATCATCAAATATGCCAGAAAGGTCTGAGTTCAGAAATGGATACTCTTTTTCTTGCATCTCCTTCAGAGTTAACCTTCTTTGCCCCCACTCTTGGGCAACTTGCTTCCCTTTGTCTTTCTTATCATTTTCATTCTTTCGAACCTTGACCGTCATAATATTTGTAACCATTGACTCCTTGTTGGAACTTTTAGCATAGGACTTGCTCCCCCTTTTGAAATCTTATTTATCTTTAGACTTGTAGGAGTCCGACATCGGTGAATGTTTGATTCCACTAGCAGCCATACTTAATTCCATGTCATGGGCCCTAGTAGCCAACTCTTCGAAAGTCTTAGGTTGAATTCCTTTGAGTATATAAAGGAGATTCCATTCCATCCCTTGGATACACATCTCAATGGCAGACTCTCCGGATAATCGGTCCTTGCAATTTAAACTCAAATTTCTCCATCGATTGATATAATCAATCACAGGCTCTTCCTTCAATTGACGAGTATTAGTTAACTCAGTCATGCTAACAGTTCTCCTCGTGCTGTAGAAACGATTAAGGAACTCATGTTCCATTTGTGCCCAACTATCAATGGATTCAGCTTGCAAATCGATATACCAATCAAATGCATTTCCTTTGAGAGAGCGAACGAACTGCCTTATCATATGATCTCCATAAGTACCAGCATCATGGCAGGTCTCAATAAAGTGTGCTATATGCTGCCTCGGGTTTCCCTTGCCATCAAACTGTTGGAACTTGGGAGGCTGGTAGCCAGCTGGCAACTTCAAGTTGTCCACTCTTTTCGTGTATGGCTTGACATAAGTAACAGTAGGCTTGGAATTCTCCTCAAACCTTTCTTTTATTGTTCCAAGTATAATATCCTTGAGTTGATCCACTTGGAGTATTCCATCAGCTGAAAGTGGCAACGTCCCTTGAGTTTGCTCCTTTTCAATAGCCTGGCGCCTTGTGACCTCTTCAACTTCACTATCGTCCATGACTCCTTTTCCGTTTGCATGGCTAGTCTCCGCGATGTCTCTTTTCATCAATTGGGAGATCTTTGTGTCTTGAGCTTCTATGTGTTTCGTGAGCCCCTCGATAGCTTTCATCATGTTTGCTAATTGTTCCTCAACAGTCGTGGCGCCTGCCATCATTACTGGAGCTGCAACAGAGTCAGATAAAGAGTTTGAAGATGCAGAATCTTCATCACTATCATCTTTCATAAGTAGTTGTTTTCTCGAAACCTCCTCAACCGAAGGGTTGGATCCAGATGAGGCTTCCGAACGAGCTTTTTCTGACATGCTCCTTGTAACAACAGCAACATATTCAGTCAATGCCTCTGAGAGCTTAGAAGCAGCAGTCCTACCTACAGTAATCCTGACAGGAGTCATATCGTACTTCGAGCTTGTAGAGAGAAGAGATGAGAGGTAGAGACGGTCCCACCGGGCGTGCCAAAATTTGTAACAATGAATTTTTGTATTTATAATAAAATAAACACAAGAGAATTACAATAATAATCCAATTGGATTAAACTTGATGATTAAGGAAACAATCTCTATCAATCCTCTGATTCTTCTCTCGAACCAATTTGGCTTGACTTTGACTTTGACTTTGACTGCGTTGACCGCGTTGACTGTGTGTGTTGAGTCGGATCTTCAGTTGAAGCTTGTCCGAACTCGGATTTGGATCTTATAACGTTAATCCAGAGGCGTCGAGCCTTTATTTGGATTAAACGTACTTGATCCGAAGAACACTCGATCTGGGGGGCTTAGCACCTTAATCCCGGGTCGTATGTTGTTCTTGGCGCGAAGAACACCGAAGAACTCAGTATATGAAGAACGCTTGATTTGGGGGGCTCCGCACCTTAATCCCGAATCGTTTGTCGTTCTTGACTTGAAGATGTTTGAAGATCTCAAGGGAGCGCTGCTCGTGTTCTTGATCTCTTCAGAGCGTTTATGTCTTCAAGTATTTGAGTGTGTCTGGAGTGAATGAAGGAGGGCTCCTTATATAGGTGAGGAATGAGCATGCCCCATAAATATCTCGCAATCTGATTGGTCTATGACAGATTTGGCCTGGTTCTGCGGGCTTGGGCCGTTCCAAATATATCACAGCTTGATTGGTCATTGCTTAATTTGACCTGATTCTGGAACCTTCCATGCTTTACTTAACTTAGGGGTCAAGTTTTACTTAATTTAAACCCTACTTAATTTATTGGGTATTAAATTAATTATCAATTATTTATTAATCTATTTTAGGAATTAATTTATTAAATCCCCAAAATAAAATATAATAAATTAAAATTGATATTTAATCAATAAAATCCACGTTTCGCCATTTGATTGGACCGTGAATTTTAATTGCTTACAGTTGTAACCCATTTATTTATATTTTAAATCTCCATGATTGTTACTAGTAAGTTGTCAAAAATGTGACACATAAAAAAAATGAAAAATTGAGTAATTAAATGGTGTAAATAATAGTGGTGAGAGTGAGACTTCATTGGGGAGAGAGAGAGAGAGAATGAGAGGGTAGCATTGAAATGTGGGATTAGAGAAAGGGATTGATGGGCTCTTTGTTTGGGTTTTTCTTGCCACCTCATATATAGGATTGGATTTTTAATTAAGATCAATATGGTTTCTTAGTCTCTTTGACTATGATTGGAATTATTTGAGCTTTTATAATATATAATGATGTATGATTAGATTATTATGTTTACTTAATTGTGGTTAAAATTCCATCCACATATTTTACAGGTTTACACGTACTCACTCAACTTCCTTTCGTGGAGAATTCCAACTCTGAATAATTTAATAAAATTTCCTTTCTTCTTTTTAATGCTAATGGTAGGTGATGAGAGAGAGTTGATAACAGAATGGAAAAAAACAAATTTAGATTCCTTTTAATTACATGAAAATTTGAGTAATTTAATTTGAAGTCTTATGATTAATTTAATTTGAATACTTATGTTAATTACTAATTAAACTATATTTTTTTGAAAATATAATAAATAATGCATTAATATATAATATTAGGATAATACAATATATTTATTATAAATATATTTTAATCATCAATAAATATACTTTACTTACATCATAAACATATTTTAATAATAAATCGATACATCATGTGAAAATATTCCTATTATTAAATGGAGTGTATAGTAAACATGAGTTTAACTAGTTTAAAATAATCTAGCTATAGAATGAAAAATATACTCCCTCCGTCTCATAGAAGTTGACACACTTTCTTTTTTGGTTTGTCCCATTAAAGTTGACACATTTCCTTTTTAATACATGGACCCACATAAAAACAATTAATCTATTCTCATGGGCCCTACATATCACCTCTAATACAATTACCCACTTCACATTAAATATTATTTCTCTCACTTCACTTTACTTCACTTCACTTTACATTAAATTATTATATTCTTTAATCTCCGTGCCCAAACAAATTATACAAACTTTAATGGGACGGAGGGAGTACTACTTTATTTCAATAAAAAAAAAAGACAAAGTCTCTTATGAGACATTAGTTTTGTGATACAATTTGTGAGACGTGTTAAAATATGTCTATTATATAGATAAAGTATGTTTAATAGTTGTTAAAGTATGTTTTCTCAATTATGATGGACGATAATTTTAAGTATGATTTTAGAGTGTTATTACAATATCATTTATTATTGACATATTTTAACTAAAAAAACATACTTTACATATATAATAAACATACTTTAGTAATGAATCAACCCGTGTCACAAGAGAGTTTCTCAAAAAAAAATTCCCATCATACCTTTCATATCAATTACTCATTTGTTTATTTTATTACAATACATGTTTTCAGCCCTAAAAATAGTAAATCATTAAAATAAATAATCTTTTAATATATTTTAAAAAATATATATTATATCTTTTTAATAAAAAAATTCTAAACTTAATAATCTTTAAAACTATAAACCCCAAAACCTCCATACCTAAACTCTTACAAAATATTTTATTGTTCGAATCCTGTCTTTGTCATGGATTTGGCCCCTTGCAACCACAAGTTAAACAGTGAGCCCTCTCTATAAGTCACTTGAGGCACATCCTGCGATTTACCTCCTCCACCAATCCCCAAGACAGAGGCGGTGGGAGCTCCTGGGGTAATTTAAAAAAAATCATAATATAAATGAATTGATAAGTAGTTTGTTTAAAATTTTGAATGTCCGGACAAAAATCTTTAGCATTTATTATTTTATATACGCATTACCCTCCTAACTAATTAAAATTATGGGACATAAATTTGAGATTGTTCAAGAAATTAGATTCGCACGTGCCCTTAATGTGGGCCAAAGAACTGCATATTCAAATATTATTAAAATAAAGATGACTAATTAAAAGGAGAGAGAGAGAAGAAATAGGAGGAAAAGGCACACATGTATTTAAATCATTAAATCAGAAATGCAATGGCCCAAGTAAAACTAATGGGTATTTTAGTAGCCCAATTTCAACAGAGAAAACCTAGCTCCAAGCCCAACATTTAGAATGCCCAAATTTCAACGAAGATACTGGGCCTAAGAAAATCTCTCTTTCTTTTTTTAAGGGCTTTTTTTTTTTAATAAAAATCTGAATACCTTCTCTATGAAAGTACTACTATCATTTATAGTATTAATGAAAGCTGATACATACTCTCAGTTATCATATTAAATTATAAAACGAATAAAGTAATATATTAGGTTTTTTTTATTTTCTTTTATTTAGGGACAAAATCTCAAATATTTGTCATTTAGAGGAAAAGAGAAAGCAAAATGAAATGAAATAAATGTATTAAACCATATCATTGGGTAATTTCTTGTCAAGCTATAATGGGCAAGAACATCCCCACCCCCCGCCCCAAATAAATTAAGTTCATCAAGTTTTAAATCTCATTTAATAATTAATTATATGGTTGAAATTATCGATTATTTACTTACTAATCAATAGTCAAAACACTTGGTGCTATTTTTTAAACTTAATGTTAATTTTAAAGATATAATTATATTTTACCTATGTAGTTCATGTAATATTACGCTTTTTATATTTTATAATCTATTCTATTTTTATAATTTAATCTTTATTCATAAAAAATAATTTTTTTAATTCTAAAAATATAATTATAATTAATAATAACAAATAAATAAGTCTATGGAGGAATAGGATGGTTCCATGAGTGGAAATATTTGATTAAATGAAATTTCCGGTGGATCTATCAATCCTGTGGGCCGTATAACCGAGCAGTTTTATTTAATTTCGTTGATTTATTTAAGAAATAATTACTGATAGGTACACACTTTGTACCCCTCATTACTACTAGATACATTGATTTAAAATAATTATTATTTAATACAAAATATTAAAGTAAAATACCAAATATACCCCTAAACCCATATACCTTTAAAACACTAACCCCAACCTCCACCCACCACCGGACCACCGCTGCCGCTGCCGGACCGCCGCCGCCGGCCCGTCGCCGGAAAATCTGTTCGTCAGTAAAAAAAAAAAAAAAAAAAAAAAAAAAAAAAACTGGTAGCCGGAAAGCTGCCGCGCCGCCGCCGCCGGAGCTCCGGCAGCCGGTCGCCGGAAAAACTGTTCGTCCAAAAAAAAAAAAGATAAAAAAAAAAAACTGGTCGCCGGAAAAGCTGCCGGACCACCACATTTTTTTGCTGCACACACTTTTTTTTTTCCTGCACACACTTTTTTTGCTGCACACACTTTGCTGCACACAATATTTATGTGCAGCACATTAATAGGGATAATATTGGAATATCATTATATATTTTTGTACCTAGTAGTAATACTTTTGTATGTTTGTATCTCATAGTAATTTAGGGTTTTTTTGTGTACCTAGTAGTAATCCTCCCTTTATTTAATTTTATTTTTAATACTCTCTCCATCCCAGGTAATAAGGATCAGATACCCTATATTTAACATAAGATCTTTGGCCCTCTTAGCATGGAACGGAGGGAGTACTACTTTTTTCACAAATCTAACTTGTGCATAACATGCAAAAATAATTAAATTCTACCTTTTTTTTATAATTTTGTTAAAGATGATATAATTCATTATGCATTCTTTGTATTAACTTTTTTTTTAATCTTAATCTCATAAGTTTGATTAAAAGAAAAAGTTAGTTATCATATTATATGATCCTGCGGACATAAAATAGATTTAAAAAATGAAAAACTCTCATGGTTGTGAGGCAGGTTGACTCATTACTAAAGTATGCTTATTATATAGGTAAAATATGTTTATTTATAGTTAGAGTATGTCAATAATGAATCATATTATAATACTCTAAAATCATACTTTAATTCATTATTTATCATATTTTAGAAAACATAATTTAACAACGTTAAGAATATTATATGTAATATAATAGACATACTTTAACACATCTCACAAACCATCTCACATATATAATGTCTCACAAGAGAATTTGTCTTAAAAAATTTATGAATTATGAATGAATATAATAATAATATAATTAATTGACCATATACAAATAAAATAAAAAAAATCTTTCTACGGATGATTTCAGTCAATAACGTTAGCTGCTAAATAAAATTAAAAGAGTTGAATTAAATTCCATGAAATCTTATTTTAAATTCCGCATTCTAGTCTCAAATGATTTCATTCATTGTTGTTATCTTTTGATAAAATTGTAAAATGAATCATCCCTAGTTAAATATATTATTCTTTAAAATTTATATTAGATATATTTTTTGATATTACATTTAAATTTATCTATTTATAATAGAGGTTGGACCTTTGTTTTTTTCCAGTCAAGAAAACTGTAAATATTAGGTGACATAAAAGAGTTGAGTTATAAATAAAGTGTGACATTTTATCCATTTGTACACTAGTATTAAATTAAGTATGGAAAATATTTCTTGCAACATGTTTATCATAATTTATATTCTATTAGGTGGTTTATTTTTATAGTTTAGAATATATAATTAAAAAATATTTATTTTTATTATAATATATAAAGAGAATTTATCATACACTTGGGTTTACTAACTCTTAAATTATTACTCTCTCAATCTACTTATAAAGTATCAAATTTACAATTTTAGTAGTTTGTTCTAAAATTATCAATTTTTTCTTTCTAATAAATATCTCACGTATGGTTAATTAATCACTCATAATTAATATAATTAGTCACTTTATACTCCCTCCGTCCCAAGTAATTTAACGTAAGGTCTCTGATCCTCTTAGCCAGGGACGGAGAAAGTGTAAAATAATACTAATATTTATTCATTCATATAAAAAAAAATTATCGTCAAATGGAGTAAGTATTACTACATTTTAATTTTATAGTTTTTGACGTGCTTTTCATTAATATTAGCACCCCAATTTGATTTTGAACCAGCATGTAATACTTGACCACAAAAAAAAAAAAAGTAGTACCACTAGCTGACTTGGACTTTATTGAGTTACTGATTATTAGTAATTTACTTCAATTAAGGTAATTAATTATTTTATTTAAATAAAATTGTATAACAAAATACTTAAATCAATAATGTTATTATTTATATATAAATAAATGATTTGCTTCTCATTTTGGTACAAGATTGAATTTTGAACTGGAATTTTGACGTGATGACTGCGATCTCGTTAAGTCTACCTTGATCACTCGACACAATTTAAATAATTATGCTATTATATTTATTTAATTAATTGTAATTCAATTTATTAAATAATACATGATATTTATTCACTACACACACAAATATGTGCCAATTTAATGCCGTTCTTGGTCGGAGCTCCATTCCATGCTTGCAATATATTTTCATGGTTCTTTTCACACCAAATATATAGTCTTACTATAATATTTTACTTGCACTGTAATTTAAAAAATAATGAATATATTTTTGTTATCGTAAAAGGTAATTTATTTATATCAAAAGTATAAAAAATACGGGATTACAATGTAAAGAAGAAAATTCAATAGTTTACCTTTTAGTTATAATATTTTTCAATTTTTACTTTATTCTTAGAAAGAATATTCCATTTGTTAATCTTCTTTTCATCACAAGTTAATTCTAAATTCCCAATTTCAACTCACCAACCACTTCAATACATTTAAAAACAATAAATGTATGAAGAGGGCTTTAAGCTTTATGTATTTGATTATTTTATATTATCATATTTCAAAGAGATTATTATTATTACATTAGTAGTGTTATACCTTAATTATTTTATACACTTATGCATGATAATTAATTCTCAAATTATATAATAAAAAATTTAATTTACCTTTTGAAGTAAAATTTGTTTTAATTATTTTATACTATTATGCATGATAATTAATACTCAAATTATATAATAAAAATTTTAATTTACCTTTAGAAGTAAAATTTGTTTTTACACGAGTAAGTGATAGAATAATATTTTGTATTTCCAAAAGTAGCACCACACGTGCTTCACATTGTACAAAAAAATTTATGTTGCTCACAAAATACTTAGGCTCTTAGCCTCTAAAATAAACGAAGCATCAATTAATTAGGTGGAGGCGTGCAGCCAACCATTCAGATTCTTACAAGTACATTATAGTATTATACTCCCTCCGTCCCATAAAGAAGTTCACACTTTTTTGAAAAAGCTCTCACAAAAGCTACAGTAAACGAGAACTTGATTATGGGACGGAGGTAGTATATACTATCTCCCCATGCCCTTAAAGTATTATTTCTTTTATTTATTTATATATATATATATATAATTCACGCACAATCATTAATACAATTATTCACCACAGAATAAATAATATTATTTCTTAATTTTATACTCCCTCCGTCCCATAGAAGTTGACACACTTTCCTTTTTGGTTTGTCCCATTAAAGTTGACACATTTCCTTTTTAATACATGGGACCCACACAAAAACAATTAATTTATTCTCATGGGCTCCACATATCACCTCTAATACAACTACCCACTACACATTAAATATTATTTCTCTCACTTCACTTTACTCCACTTTACATTAAATTATTATACTCCTTAATCTCCATGCCCAAAAAAAATTATACCAACTTCTCCGGGACGGAGGGAGTATGTAAAAAGTAAAATAAAACTTTTTAAAACAAAAGAATGGAGTATAATTTTATATTTAGCTAAATAGTTTAGAAAAAATAAATTAATGGGATGAATCTAGCGCTAGATACAAGAATTGCAATTTCAAACACTATTTATTATATTTGATTCCCATTCATTTTCCAAATTATCCTACCAAACACAGTGCAAGTACATATAATTAAGTCAATTCGCAGCTACAAAAAAGAATAGGAGAAAATCAACACTTTACAATATCCTTTTCTACACATTCTTTAAAATATAGTTTAATCATTAATGTTCGAATTGATAAAAAAAATATTTTCTCAATTCTAATATGATAGTTATAATTATAAGTATCTAGTCATAAAAATATGGAGATAATTATAACACTACATCAAATAAATATTGAGTTAACAAAAAGTATCAAAACAACATTTTTTTAAAAAAAAGTATTGAACTAATATATTTTTTAAGTATTAAATAATTATCGAGTCAAATAAAAAAGTTGCAATGACAATTTTTTTTTGTGTTTAGAAAGATAGTTAGATATACTTTGACTAGATAAATTTTATTAATAAAATTTTAAAATCGAATCAAAGATTTTTTTCGTCAATTTTACACCTCCCAAAAATGAATAAAATAAATAAATTCTGCCCCAAACGGCCAACCCCAAACTAAAAAATCAGTTAACTTCCTTAAATAAATAAAAAATCGAACTTTCGCGAAAAGCAAGGCCCTCCTCACTCCTCAGCCGCTCAGCGCACGTGGTACCGATTGAGTGTAATTTCCAATTAAATTAAGGACCTAATTGTCAAATACGTTTACGTGGGACCAGCATAAGTGTAATTTCATAGAAATTAAGGACCTAATTGTTAACATTTGCTCAGCTACTATATATTATCGATGATTTCGGTGCTTGAGTCGCACCTGGTAGGCAATTGGAGAGAGAAAGAGGGGGAGAGATTCCAGATTTCGGTCAACTTTCTCCCTGTTGTAAGTAATTTTCTTCGATTCTAACTTATCTTGAGCTTAATTTCTTAGAATTCACCTGTTTTTTTAGTTTTTGTACGAGTAAATCGTGAGGACCTGTTTTAATTTGGAGATTTTGATGCAGTTGATTGGAAATAATGACGACAGATCCGAAAGTTTACTTGTTCGAGGAGGTTGCGAAGCATAACAAGACTAACGATTGCTGGCTGATCATTGATGGAAAGGTTAGATCCTTTATTAAAAAATTAAAAAAAAAATCTTCTGCTTTTTGGTGCAAAGATTTAATTTATGCAGCAGCACTCTAACTTTATGCTACTTCAATTTTTATTCTAAATTTGTGTGCTGCTTGATCGATTTATTTCTTCAAGTTTTTGAGTTATGAACCCTACTTAGAGCGTCGGTGTTTTATTTATTTATTTATTTATTTATTATTATTATTATTATTTTACTTCAATTTCAATCTGAATTAGGTTACTTAACTACCATATAGCACTGGATAGTCTATCAGTTTGATTCTGAAATTTAGCTTCCAATTTTATGGGCTGTTTTGGTGATTTTTCAAAGCAATTTTTACTGGAGGAAAAGAGGAGACCCTTCATTCGATTTCATGTCCATTTTCACTTGGATTATTTGATCATTGCTGTAACGGTTTATTTATTTTAAAGCTTTGGTTCTGGAATATACATTAAGAACTGTTTGCCTTTGACTTTTAAGCTACTGAGGGATGAGATTTTCTTCTCTTTACTCTCTGTGTGACGGATGGGGATTTGACTGGTGAGGGTAGAACATTGACCTAACCACCACCAAAAAAAAAAAAAATCTATATAGAGAATAAAAGCTCCAATAAAGTCTCTCTGTAGTCCCATATTCTCTCATTAATAATGATTTCTTGGTTTAAATTTTAAATAGGCAATAGTTGTAGCAGTGTCTTCAAATTATCTTCTTTTTTATTGCATTTTCTTTCTTCCTTTCGTTTTTTCCAGTGGTTTTCATTCCATTCAAGATAGCAATTTTAACATTTTATCACCTAAATGGTAGCCTAAACGATGGTTGTTTACTTGTTTGATTGTTCTTGCATGATTGGTTTAGATAAATCCTGCCTCTGATCCATTTCTTTTGTGGTAGCATTTAAATTTTAGACATCCTCGTGAGACCAGTGTTGGATGATCAAAACTCATCAAGTTGTCATAATGAGTAATGCAAACCAAGAATGTCTAATTTCACACTTTCCTTATTTTGTTTGTCCCAAAATTATCTTTCACAAAAATGATATTCAATCCAATTATGATCATATACAATTTAATTTCTGAATTGACACCCACATATAACACAAATATCATACTTTACATTATACTCCATTTATTACCAATAACACTAAATTACCCGAGTTAAAAAAAAAAGTCGATCAAATAAGTAAAAAATTAACTTTTTTTACTACAGGAAGTGTGAACTTGTTGTTCGGACGAAGGTAGCATCTAATTTTGACATGTTTGTGTCGCATAAAATTTTGTTTTTTAGATTTTCTTAAATAGTTTTGAAACTGATTAAGTTTAAGTTTGGGGGGTGGAATTTCAGTCTTTGGTTCTTTACTTAATAGTACTTTTTAATTGTGTAATTCATTTACTTTGTTCAGGTTTTCATGTTGTTTCTTAAAAATAATATACTTATGATAAACACTGTTCATAAACAGAAAGATGTATACTGATTGTATTCTCAGGTTTATGATGTAACTCCTTTCATGGATGATCATCCAGGAGGTGATGAAGTGTTGCTAGCTGGAACAGGTAATTTAGCAATAACTACTATAGCAAAAACTCACACAAATTTGCTCAGAATTCTGTCACTTGCCCCATTTTTCATTTGAAGCATACAAACACAATTATTATTATTTTTCTCACATGCTCACCAATTCCACTTTTACAATATATTTTGCCCACGCTATTCTCCCAACAAGAAATAGAGTGAATTGTAGCAATAGATTCTTGAATCACACTGCATTTTGCAGGAAAGGATGCAACCAACGACTTTGAAGACACTGGCCATAGTGATGATGCTAGAGAAATGATGCACAAATACTGCATTGGTGTGATCGACAAGGCAACAGTTCCCTTGAAGCGCACTTACGTCCCCCCAGAAGAGTCTCGGTACAATCCAGACAAAACTTCTGAGTTTGTCATTAAGATACTGCAGTTTCTAGTGCCTCTCTTGATCTTAGGATTGGCATTCGCTGTTCGACAATACACCAAAGAGAAATGATATGTGTAGACCTACTACTTTCGTAGTAACAGTTACGTTTTGTAATGTCATTTAGGTGTGTGCTGAAGCACACACACTGCCCTGTCTCTGTTTCTAAACATCCAACATTGGGTGGGTCGTCCGCTTGGTCGATTCATGAGACTCATGAGCTTGTCCAAATCGTATTAGCACCCTTATGGTTGATTTATGCATTTTACATAAACTGTTGTGGAGTTTCAGAAATTTATTGGCTCTCAAATCTTCTCAATTTTCAGCTTTGATCTTTATACCTGCCATCATTTTCTTATTGCAATCTGAAATAAATTGTGCAAATACATATATGTGCATTAATAATCACTGAAAACCAAATACTAGAAATTACCCTCAACTGTAACCAATTATCTCGATCTGTGATCAGATGTAATATGAAGGCAATTACAAGATACATTGAACTATTATCCAAAACTGGATTGACTGCCAAACAAAACAAATTAGTCTTTGCGAGACAGAGACGTGAACGAATGAGATTTGCCGCCTCAGGGAATAATCTATTGAATCGGATATTGGAAACTAATTAGCTAATAAGATTCATTCAATGTCTTTTTCATGGGCCTGAAAGAGCTCATCAATTTGGGTGTGCTCCTTTGAAACTCTCTTTCAATGAAAATTCATAATTGAATCTAGACGGGTTAATCTATCATTAAAATATGTTCATTAAATAGGAAAATTATGCTTATTAATAGTTAAAAAATGTTTCCAATTAAACATATTATAACACTTTAAAATCATAATTTATATATCATTCACGTACATTAGAAAAATATACAAAACTACAAATAAGCATATACCACAGTCTCACAAGAGACCTTTTCATTTCTCATTTTCCATTTCAAAGCTAGCACATGGGTAAATTAAATCCCCATTGGCGCATATCATGATATATTATTGTCATGCATTGAATTAAGTTGATTAATTTTGACCATCTCACAGTAGAGAATAACTGGAGTGGCACCCGTAAACCAAACCACTGGACCAGTCACAACTTAAGTTCCATGACAGTGGAGTTCACCAACTAAAAGCAAAATCAACGAAATAAATGCAGTTGAAATTTAGTCCAATACTTTGATATGAAGCAACACATCAAACGTTACACAACACATTTTCTCAAATCCGCCTCTATGCAGCACCAAATCATCACTTTGCTACATACCAAAGTATGTCCGAATTTTGAAATAAAAGAAAATTAGAGCAAATAAATTAGAAGCAGTTACCACGCATCATCAAGGCGTCTCGATTTTGTCATGAAGGGTTACGACTAACTGGTGAGCGTCGTCCAGGAGCTTCCACACATCGAGATGGCCTGCCATCGCATTGCACTCCCTCAATATCTCATCCATGCTATTGTACTTCTCTATGATTTGTTTCCTTCTTTGTAGTACGGAAGCTGCAATGGCGTAAAGCAACAGATCGTCCGTTGGAGGGGCTCGCTGTCTGATCCTACTCCAAGCAGACTTCCCAATACCCGCCCGAATGGCAGCCTGATCAGCCCACATGACTTCCCAGATGCACAGTGTTTGCTCGAAAGATAGTTCCCTTCTGAAAAGTACCACCACCATTCTGTAAACAAAGAAACAATCCTCGGCTTGGAGTTTCTCCAGATGCCGGTAAAGATGTGAGTCCTTGTACTTGATGATTTTAGAGACGATGTTGAGCTGCCTTCTGATCCCCACTTCATCAAGCCTGAAATTGTGGCGAGCCTTCTTCATGAAACCCACAAAACACCAGAAAGCTTCGTGGTCTTCAGTCATCACAGCAATAATTGGTGAAAGTAGATCGCTCATTCCCTGGCAATAGCCGATCTCAGGGTCATAGAGTGCGTAAGCTTCGAGAATGGCAACTAAACGGGCAGCATGGAAGACCCGGCTGGGAAGAAGGTGATCATAATCCTTCAATCCAACAGCCTCAGCAACACGACGTGCTTTGGTATCAGATACTGCAGCCTGTGTTGGGGAGTATGTGATCCATTCCTCATTAGCTCGAACGGCATCTAGACGAATGATGCGTTGCCAGGTGGTGAAATCTTCCCTACTGCAGGGATGAGACTGGATCTCCGTTTTGGAGGGAGATGAATCCTCCTTTGAGGAGTCATCATTGCCATTATTAAGTGTGCTTTCTGTGAAGTCGAAAGTTTGACTGATCTCAGGATCTTCTGAAGAGTCGGAGTCCGAGGACTCGGAGTCAGATGCAACAGTTGAATCTGTAATTCTCTTCGAGTTCGAGCCCACATATCCATCCATAATTGAACTGGTAGAATGACAATCATCCTCGTTATTATTATGGAATGATTCCTCACTAGAAAGGGATTCCCGGGCGCTCACAACATCTTCAGAGCCAGCAGAATCGATGCCTTCGGTGAGACTTCCTCCACCTCCATTACTTGATTCACCGCTTTGATTTAACTTAAAAGGTTCGCTGTCATGTTTAAGAAGCCGGCGACATTGTCTACGTAACTTTTCATATTCCTTTCTGCATAAATTAACACAAATCCACAAGGATGTTACTTCTAAATAAATCTGATACAAAAACTTGACGGCACATAAATAGGGTTTCAGTGAATAAAACCATAATTTAAGGGAAAACAACATTAATGTAAAATAAGGACGAGACGATTGTTTGTCTTTCTTCATTCACAATAAGTGCATTTGTGTGTGTTTTTAGAGGTAGTGTGCAAATTGGAGCATAAAGACTGAGGTTTCACGTTCCGTACTGCACCTGTTTTGAGTTTTAGTAGCATCTCTTTCTTCTTTGGAACTCGTTAGGTCATAGCTGCACAAAAAAAAAAAAGCTTAAGTACAGGGATACGAATACAACAAAAACAAAAATGACAATTACCAACAAATTAAGAATGCCAAGTTCTAATCAAGATGAAGATAGCATTAAACATTCAAGTACAGAATATTCTGAAGGCATTTTAAACATCAACACAACCAATGTATAAATAATTTTTATATCTCCTGTTGCCTCAGTTTCAAAAGAAAAAATAGAAACTGGAGGTGCAAAAGGCACATAAGAATAATTTATTAAGGATAAAAAGCCGGTAAAGAAATTCATTCATTACAAGCAAACATGAAATCAATATGGGATTAGTCCCAAGTCAATGCACAAAGGCGATGACCATAAGGAAATGGGTTTCTTTTATACAATGGTCACAATTCGACGCCTTCCCCTCCACCTATGAGATGTAGACCTTTAACAATTGATGAAAAGCTATATAAATTAACTATAGATTTCTTTTAAAGACAGAGTAAGGAAATCCAGATTCACATTTCAGAAGGTTAAACAACTTACACTCCAAGAAGAAATGGCCAAACCTCTGCTCTAATACTAGGATCAACACCCTACATATAACAAGACGCAAGAATCAGATAATAATTTTCCAAAGTAGAACCATTAAATTATAAATAAGGTAACATTATAGTAAACATGAAGAGATAGATATGACAACTCACTCCACTTCGGACTTTCTTAAGAAATTTAACTCCATTGTCACGGAGTTTTCCATCCGAAGTGAACAAACTTCTCCACTGCTGAGGAGAGAGTATATGTTTCCTTTTTCTTCGAGACCATGGGGATTTGAGGCGACCCCTGAAATAAAAAAAAACAGAACTATTTATTTTTGGGAACATGAGTCTCAATGTAAGAGCCCACAGGATGATTCATTAGGTCCAATTACATTTAACAGCAAGTATATAAGAGATGCTAAGAATTGCCTTACATACTTTCACCACGAAAGTCAGTTCAAAGATCAAAAAGTGAAAATGAACAATCCTTAAGAACCAACTGCTGACTTTCCAGGAAATTAGACTTGGAACCTAAATTATTCTGTAAGTTGCTAGGGGGAACAGAGGTAGAAATTTTAAGCTCAATCAAGCTTCCAAATTAATGAGTTCAAGATCTTAAAGCTTGTAAATTCTGGTTGAGATCAAGCTCAAGTTTAACATGAAATTGAATAATTGGAAGTTGTTATTTATTTATATTTTTTAATATATTGAATTTTCATTATGTTTTTACGATCATTAATGTTAAATCATCAACTGTATTGACACATAATATTAAACACACATTTTTGTATTATCATGGCATTGAAATAAAAGTCTGTATCATTAGTTGTGATATAATTGTTGTTATGCATTAAATATGTCATTGATTTGATATTCTTCTTTACTCAGTCAAATAACATAAAATTCTCAATTTCATCAAAAGCATATATAGCATGCATAAGATAGAAGCACCATTTACCCAGCAGGCTAACTTGCAATCCCGAGTGACACATATTGCACCCAGAGATTCAGCAACTAAGTAACTACCATTCTACTCCGGCATTCAATAAACTCTCAGAATATCAGGAGTCTACTCACTCCAAGGAAGAGCATCTGTTTGTTCTAACATTTTCGTATCAACACTTTCTTAGTTGGTAAGAACACTAAATTTGATGATCTAGTCAAAAAATCATATATGTCCATAACATAACTAAAAAGATGCATTAATTGCCATAAAAATTCTAATAAAATTGCACAAAAATGTAGCTTGAGATGAGAACATAAGTTTTTCAATGAAACTTCAGGCCACATGATTTCATCTGCTGCAAAGTCATAAAGCCACGGTAGAAGACTGAAATTGTTAAATATCATTACAACACACCTCACACAGAATTAACAACTGTGATATGACACAATCTTTGAAAATGTTACAACAGTTATTAGGGTATTTAACTTTAAAAACATAAAAAGGCCTCAAGTTCTTGACCAAAGCACGGTATGGTTGTGGAAATGCTGCTTAAGGTAGGGCACGAAAAGTTGCAACCAAAACAAGCAGCGCCTTGAAACATGAAAGACGCTGGGTTTAAATAGTATACATGGTTTCATACTCAGTCTTCCACAATGTATTCTAATTCTCTAGGTCACTCGCATGTTTACATACAGCAAAGCACAACTTGGTACAGAGCTTATGACCCTGAGGAAACTTCAATGAAAATGGTAATATCATCTCTAATAGAGTAGGTCAACCATCAATTTCCACTTCAAACAAGGAGTTTTTTCTCATCTCTTCCATTTTTCCTAATTTGATAACATTTCAAAACTTAAGGACTTATTCTTGGATGTTTTACAACACTAATTCTAGAAGTCTATAATTTTTTCGGAAAAAGTAAATTCTCAAATTATATAACAAAATCCAAATCCAAAATGATGAAAAGATTAGGTCTTCTCATTTATTAACATTAAAAACTTCTACAGCAGACGATCTTTCAAAAGTCTACAACCATCTTTGACTAACAAAAAAAACTTGAAATAACCCGGTCAGATTAACATTCCTCTTCGCCATCCACTCCCTAATCAACTAACTGGAGATTAACATCTACAAGCAACACCAAGAAATGAAGCTTGTTTTCTAGCTGTACAGAAACGGCAGATTGAACAGAAGAGTGAGGGAAAGGATTTAGAGATTGAAGAAAAAATATGTGTTGGAAGTATAAAGTTAAGATCTGAACTTAAATCACAAACTGTTGCACCACTGAGTTAGAATTTAAAAAAGGAAGTAATTTCAAGGAGATTAATTTAAAAAGAGGAAGTGGAGACTCACCGATCGGAAGAAGAAGAAGAACAAGAAGCTGGTGAGGATTTGGAGGAAGCTACTATGAACAGAACCGATCTCAAATGAATCCACGACGAAGATGGTGGGGACGACGAGGATGACGACGGTGGCGAAGATTTTGACGAGGTATGACTTCGTTTTAGAGCTCTCATCTATCAACAATTTATCTCTTCTATTCCAATTCTCCTTTTTTTTTAATAAAAAAAAAACTAAATAAATTACTCTCCTAGGGTTACAACTCCTGATTCCGATAATTATCGGTCAAATTTTTCCAGAAATTCTTTCCCTGTATCCTTTACCTAGTAGTGTAGACCACAGCGGCGGCTAATGCGAGGCCAGCGAACGCCGTGAAGGCGAGGGTTACGCCACCATTCGCCGCCGCATCACTCCAGAATCCTCCGCCGCCGCCACCTCCGATGAAGACCGCTCTGCTCAGCTGAGTGATACTGGTTCCGATTGCTTCGACCGCAGCGGCGCCGCCGGCAAGCATGGGGTGGATATCCGGAATAGCGAATTTGCCCTTGGTAAGACGCAACACGCCTAATGGATTTTCCACCATCAACCAACTGAAAGCAGCAAATGCTTTAATGGTTTCTTTGTTCCCCTTTTTTTTTTTTTCAATTTATTTTTTTTCTTCTCTCCCCCACTTTGCTTTCCTCTTTTCACTTTTTTGTTGTGCTATTTATTGGTATTTTCTTTGTCTTTTCTCTCTCTCTCACACACACTGATTTATCAACTGATTTTCTCTCTCTTCAGTTTTAGAGAGTGGGACTGGAAAACTCTCTTTCTCCACATTTATACTGAAATACTTACCCTTGATAATTGCGACCAAATTATTAAAAGGGTTTATAATATTGAGGGTTACTAGGTGGAACGACGCCGTTTTAATGCTTGGTTTGCGTAATCACTATAACAATTTGACATTGAATCGTTGTTTTTTACTACAACTTTGCAGTTTATCTATTTTATTTTAGGTTTATTTTTTATTTTTAAGATTTAATGCTAGTAATTCTTAAATACTCCATATTTGTAATTTATCTTTTTTTAATATCTTCATCTTCAATTAAAATATTTCTTTTAAAAGTATTTTTCAATATAAAATTTTAATTTAATACTATATGTATTATATTCCCTCCGTCTCATTTCAATATTTACATATTTCTATTTTGGACGTCTCATTTCAATGTTTACGTTTCCTTTTTTGAAATATGGGACCCACTTAAAACAATTATTATATCACCATGGTAGCCACATCCAACACTAATACACTTACCCACTTTACATTAAATATTATATTTTTTCACCCACTATCTATTAAAATACTAAACTCCTTAATCAACGTGCAAAAAGCAAATGTAAACATTAAAACGGAACGGAGTGAGTACTTATTATTAAGGATAATATTTATGATTTAATTAATTAAAATAATGAAAAAAATTAATATTTATTTATTATGAAATTTATATCAAATTAATTCTTATATTGAGACATATGTATATACTTCTGTAAGGTGATGTTTGGTTTGGGGTTATATGAGATTTAAAAACCATGAATAGCCATTTTATGTTTGTTTTGGGTTTTGAGTATGATAGATTTTAATTTTATATCAAATCAATGTATTATAATATAATCAATAATTTTTGACAGTTTGCTATGAACATTCAAATCAATGTATTAATTTATTTAAAAAGTTAGGAGTTAGACTCTTGTGCACCCGGGCGCACGGAGCACATTCCGTGCGCCTTTGCAATTTCTGTGCCCCTTTGCAATTTAAATCTCTAGCAATACATAGGTTTAAATAAAATACAGAGTGTTCACACCTCCGTGTTCCCGGGGGCGCAGGAGCTTTTGCCAAAAGTTAGATGAGAGAAGAGAGAAAAATAGAGAAAATGTATTAATTGCAATTTACGTTTGTTTGGGTTTTGAGTATGGTAGGTTTTAATTTTATATATCAAATCAAATATTACAGTCTAATCAATAATTTTTGACAATTTGCTATGAACACTCAAATCAATGTATTAATTTATTTAAAATGTTAGATGAGAGAAGAGAGATAAAAAAAAGAAAATGTATTAATTGAGTAGATAGAATGTAGTAGGTATGAACATTTAAATCAATGTATTAATTTATTTAAAAAGTTAAATTAGAGAAGAGAGATAAAGAGATAAAATGTATTAATTGCATTTTATGTTTGTTTGTGTTTTGAGTATGGTATGTTTTAACTTTATATATAAAATCAATATATTACAATCTAATCAATAATTTTTGACAATTTGCTATGAACACTCAAATCAATGTATTAATTTATTTAAAAAGTTAGATGCGAGAAGAGAGATAAAAAGATAAAATGTATTAATTGAGAAGAGAGATGTAGTAGGTATATATATGTTTGATTTTTAAAATCTAGATGTGGTTTTAAAAACCAAAACCTAGATTTAAAACGAACACCAATCATTTATTATATTTTTAATAAATGATTATATTTTTATTTTTAATAGATAAGATTCATGTAAAATAATTAATACTCCATATTTTTATGAATCAAACAAAAATTAATGTATTCATTTATTACTATATTAATCTTTTACTCATTACATATTAAAATATTATACTTTTTAATATTGGTATAAAACGTAATTATTATTATCATGAGAAGGAGGAATATTTCATGATAATACTTTTTGTTTTCTTACAATTCTCTAAATACACAAAAATCATTCTCTTTTTTAGGATAACACTAATTTTAGAAAATTAATGGTATGCTCTCCAATATATTTTCAAGTATTCATAAAAAAAATATCTACCCCTATTCATTTGCATTTTGTTCGTATATTAAAAAATATTATTATTTTATATATAAAATGGTAATTATTTTAATAGTGAGTGATTGATATGTATGAGACCTTTTTATTAAAAAAAACCCTTTATTTAAAATAAACGACCAAAATGGTTAAATGAATGTCTTATCAGTATAGGATGAATATTATATTTTTAAAAGTTATAATTATAAAGTTTTCAAGGATTTGTAGAAGTATTAAAAAAAATGATGTTAAAGAATGAAAGTATAACTTGTAATAAAAATGAGAAATATCAAGATTCAACTTCGATGTGAATTAATTCAGGGATTGATGTTAGTAAGAAATTTTGAAGATTCAATTTTTGTGAAAAAATTGGATTATTCATTGTTTTGTTACATTCGCATTTAAGAATTTATTGGCCGAATAAATATTGTCAGATCAAATATTTATAAGACTGTACAAATGCAATAAATGTGGTTCCTTGTATTTTGAAATTAAAATTAAATAAACACATACTATTGTTCACGTGAAATTTATATGACGTGACATTATTATATAACAGAATTGAGATTTCATAATTCCCTTAAAATAATATTACAGCAATAAATAATATCTAGTATATTGTTTATTATTATTATTATTATATTTTTTTATCGGGTAAAAGGATTTTATTAAAATGAATATAAATGTAAGAGATTTACCTTGTACAGACTGGAAATAAAAAATCTTGACAACTCACAATTCAAACATGTAATAGAAATATCATCTCTCATCCACCTTGAGAAGCTTACATATTTGATACTATTATTTCTCCAGCATAACCAATTCCAAAATCGAATTTTTACTTCCTCGATTGTGTCTTGAGTATTCGGCTCAACATTCTGAAATATCTGTCTGTTTCTGTTTTTCCAAATTGTTCAAATTGTGCATGACCAAATCATCATCAATATCTTTTTTATCTTTCTGTTGTTCTGATGGAAATTAGTGAATACTATCATGTTCCTATTCAGCTCACAAGGCAGAGGTCTATAAAAAGCCAATTCACGCTAGAATACCTGTCCAGATTTCTTGTGCTTTAGGGCATTCAATGAATAGATGTTGCACATTCTCCCTTCCAATATTGCAGTTATTACTAGTCATTTCTGGTCCTTCCTGCCAACATCCTCTTCGTAGCAAATTAGTCTTTGTCGGGATTCTATTCATGAGCAATCTCCAAACGTGGATTTGCACCTTACTTGGAATAGCCTTGTACCTAGGGATGTAAACGAACCAAGCCGCTCGTAAACTATTCGAGACTCGATTCGAAAAAAAATTCGGTCGAGTTCGTTCGTGGAAAAAAACGAGCCGAGCCGAGCTCGATTATTTTTTCGAGCCGAACTCGAGCCCGAGGGTGTTTGGCTCGAAAGCTCGCGAACGTGTTCGTTTACAGGCTCGCGAACGTGTTCACGAACATGTTCGTTTAAAAGCTCGCAAACATGTTCGTTTATAGGCTCACGAACATGTTCGTTTATTAAGCTCGCGAACGTGTTCGTTTATTAAGCTCGCGAACGTGTTCGTTTATAGGCTCGTGAACGTGTTCGATAATAGGCTCGAATAGTGGTCAATATGCTCATTCTTCATATTATTACTCCATTATTATTATTATTATTATTATTATTATTGTTATTATTTATTATAACATATTAATATGGTAATTTTAGAGTTTAAAATTTTTTACATAAATAAATAAACTTATATATATATATATATATATATATATATATATATATATATACTTTTATCAATATAATTTATAAGGAATATAAATTTATAATTTTAAAAATATAGTATACTTTAAATTAAAGAAAAATTTTAAAGTATGACAATGAAAAAACGTAATTAATAAAAATAAAATTAAAAAGAGAGTGCATGTTATTAATTCTAAATAATGAATTGAAAGTCATATTTATAATGGGTTTAAAGATCTAAATTTTTTATTTTTTATTTCTATATAAGATTTTTTGATTTATTTATACTTAAATTTGAATAAATATATATATATTTATATACATTAAATTTTAACTAATACTCCCTCCGTTTCGGAAAATTTTCCACCTTTACTGTTCCACGTTGTTTAAGAAAAGTTACACTTTATGACCAACTTTATTGACTTTGGAGGGTATTGTAGTATTTTTAGGTAATAAAAAGTATAAAGTAATGATATGTGTGTGAAAAAAGAGTGGCAAATTTGAAATTAAAGTAACTTTTGAGGTTGTTGGATAAAGTGATGTTTTCTTTGTTACGGGGTGAAAGGTTTTGTGGGGCAAACAAATGAGAAAAGTGAGAAAAGTATTATGAGACGGAATGAGTAGTAATTAATAAAATTGTAAGTATTTTAAAGTCGACACCTCATTAATACATATATATATGTATATATATATATATATGTATATATATATATGTATATATATGTAAAAATAAATTAATTTAATATAATTATTTATTTATATTTTAATAATATAATTTTATTTGAAGGAGAAATTTCAAATTTATATACACTCGTATTTGCCTTTTAATATTATTATTATTATTATTATTATTATTATAATAGTTAATGGGATAACATAAGGATACATTCAAATTTTAGGCAAATACTTGTGTGACACCGTCTTACATAAGATCTTACGTGAGACGAATAAAAAGTTTATAAAATGTTAGTACTTTTGCTATATTCCATATAAAATGTTAGTTTTGTTTATATTATAAATTGTTCATAAAATAGTTCACTACACTATTATTACTTTTTATCGATTGAATATCACTTTTAATTAATAATATTATCACTTTTTATTCGTCTCATGTAAATATTTACGTGAGACAGTTTCACACAAGACCTACTCCAAAATTTAAATTAAATACATACTCCATATACTTATAAATGTTAATTAATTTTTTTTTTGTTATATTATTAATATATATTTTAATTAATAATTAATACTTCTAATAATTAATAAAAATTTATAATAGCTCTAGATTCCACTTTTTATAAAAAAAAATTATTAATAAAATTTTATTATTCATGAGACCTCACTCAAACCTTTATACATTAAAAAACTAAAAAATAAATTATTTTCAGCTTAACGAGCCGAACGAGCCCGAGCTCGAACAAAGGACTAGTTTTCATCGAGCCGAATTCGAGCTCGAGTTTATTTTTTTATTCAGTAAAAATATTTCGAGCCGAGCTCGCGAACTGTTCGCGAGCTCTATATTTTACACACGAGCTGAACTCGAGCTTAAAAAATAAAATTCGAATCGAGCTCGAGCCGAGCTCGAGCCCTTTAAAAAAAAATCGAGCCGAGCTTCGAGCCCGGAGATGTTCGGCTCGGCTCGGCTCGATTACATCCCTGCTTGTACCATGTGAGTCTAAGTGCCTCTTGCTCCATGTCGTCTATCCTCGGTGTAGCTTTTCTGTTCATCAACATGAAATATATATCTCTCACTTTGTATCCATTTTTTGTGTTTAGTTTTCATTCACAATGATTGTGAACTGGTGTGAACCTGTTAACAGACTGCATAAAATCAGAAAACTCAAGACCTCTCAAACGTCTCATAAAATCAGTATATTGTTTATTATTACAATGTTGATTTCATTACATGATATTTCATACTTCCCTTGAAATATTATGGCAGTAAATAATATGACAATATTATTTTATGGTAGGTATTAGTTAATGAGAATTGTAGGCACCTGAATTTTATTGCCTATTAAATAAAATATGTGGCAAATTAATGCAATAATTATCAATTAATTATTTATTTATTAAGGAATTTAAATAAATTAATTCCTAAAATAAATGAGTAAATAATTGATAATTAAGCCTTATCCAGTCCAGCAGGCTTAACTAAAGGAAAAAAGCCCAACATATCTTTTAAAGGAGAAAATATCTCTCAAGTGGTTATTTTCTCTACATATAAATAAGGGCCTTCAGTCCTCATTCCAGACACACCAAAAACATCTGAAGACGCGCTTCTGAAGAGATCAAGAATACGAGCAGTGCTCCCTTGAGATCTTCAAGCATCTTCAAGTCAAGACTTAAGATCTTCAAGCATCTTTAAGTCAAGAACGGTCTGCGATCAGATATCAAGGTTCTAAGCCCCTCCGATCCGGCGTTCTTCCATCCAACCGCCTCCGATCAGAGATCAAGATTCTAAGCCCCTCCGATCCGGCGTTCTTCCATCCAACCGCCTCCGATCAGAGATCAAGATTCTAAGCCCCTCCGATCCGGCGTTCTTCCATCCAACAGCCTCCGATCAGAGATCAAGGTTCTAAACCCTCCGATCCGGCGTTCTTCCATCCAACCGCCTCCGATCAGAGATCAAGGTTCTAAGTTCCTCCGATCCGGCATTTTTCCATCCAACCGTCTCCGATCAGAGATCAAGATTCTAAGCCCCTCCGATCCGGCGTTCTTCATATCAAATTCATCCAGCAGTCTCCGTGAAGTCAACGTTCTACCAAATTGAACAGCATTCTTCACAACAAATCTTCAAGTCAACGTTTTATCCGAACAAAGGCTCGACGCCTCCGGATAAATATTTTAAAGCTTCAAGTCAACCCCGAGCACGGACAAGCTTCATCCGAAGATCCGGCTCAGAAAGTTGATAAAATCAAAGAAGTCAACTCAAGAGAGGAATCAGAGGATAGCTAGAAACTGTTTACTTAAATTCTCAAGTTTAATCCATCTCGGATTATCATTGTAATATCTTTTGTGTTTATTATTTTAATAAATACAAATTTTGTTGTTACAAATTTTGGCACGCCCAATGGGACAGTTTCGACCTCTCATCTCTTCTCTTTAAAAGTTCAAAGATACAAAGTATGGCTCATCTCAGAATTGCAATAAGAAGGTCTCCTGTCTTAAAGCCTTCAGAGCTGCAGACTGTGAAGATTCAAAGGACAACTCCAATCAAGATTGCAATAAGAAGATCTACTGCCTCAAAGCTTTCAGAGTTACAGGCTAAAGATGTCGAAGTCATTACAAGAAGTATATCTGAAGGCTCCTCTATGACAAACCTTGTGGAGGAGATCTTTCTCGATAAGCCAATGCACAATGACAAAGATAGTGAAGGTGACTCTAACATCCAAACTCTTCAATCCATAGAAAATTCAGCGTATGACTCACCCATAGCCTCTGCCATGGCAACAAATGCTTCGTCTGTCGAAGAACAACTGGCAAGTTTGACTCAGTCCGTTGCTGCACTCACTAAACAAAGCCAAGAACAAGGTCTGTTGATATCCAAACTGATGGAAAAGATGGAGATAGCACAGACAAGCCATGCAGATGATAAGCAAGTTGAAGGTAAAGAGGAGGAGGAAGACTCTTCGAAACATCATCTTTCTGAAAAGAAGCCAGTTGAAGAACATATACAAATTTCTGCTGACGGAATGCTCCCTATGAACCAATTGAAGAGCATCGTACTAGAGACAATAAAAGACAAATTTAAAGAGAGCTCAAATTCTTCTGTTGCCTATAAAAAGCCATATACAAAGAGAGTTGACAGTTTGAAGATGCCAATTGACTACCAACCTCCTAACTTTCAACAATTCGATGGCAGAGGCAATCCAAGGCAACATATAGCGCATTTCATCGAGACATGCAACGATGCTGGAACCTTTGATGATCATATGCTCAAACAATTTGTCCGCTCGCTGAAAGGAAATGCCTTTGATTGGTATATCGAATTGGAAGCTAACTCCATCGACAGTTGGGGGCAAATGGAAAAAGAGTTTCTCAATAGCTTCTACAGTACTCGAAGGACTGTTAGTATGATCGAATTGACTAACACTTGCCAGTGGAAAGAAGAGCCAGCACTCGATTATATTAATCGATGGAGAAATCTAAGCTTGAATTGTAAAGATCAATTGTCCGAAGTCTCTGCCATCAACATGTGCATTCAAGGAATGTAATGGAGTCTGCGATACATCCTCCAAGGGATTCAACCAAAGACTTTTGAAGAACTAGCTACAAGAGCTCATGATATGGAGTTAAGTATGCCATCAAGTGACTTCGAATTTCCAAGCAACAACTCTTATGAATTTGAAGACATTTCACTTGATGAACCTCTCGAGGAGGAATCACAGTCAAAGAAGCCAGTGTCAATATAGATTCAAAGAAATAAAGTTAAAGCAAGAGAAAGTAATGCACCTAATGATTGGGGGCAATGAACTATTAACAAAGTCAATGCTCCTTGACACGAGCTAAAACTGTCTGCATTACGCTCCTTGATCGAGCTTAAACTATCTAAAAACTCTCCAAATGTTATGCTCCTTTGATACGAGCCTAAACTATCAAACTCAAATCAAATCTCCTTGAGAAGAGACAAAACTCTCTACATGTTATGCTCCTAGATACGAGCTTAAACTATCTAACTCAAATCAAATCTCCTTGAGAAGAGACGAAACTCTCTATATTTTACACTCCTTGATATGAGTATAAACTGTTTAACTCAAATCAAATCTCCTTGAGAAGAGACGAAACTCTCTATATTTTACACTCCTTGATATGAGTATAAACTGTTTAACTCAAATCAAATCTCCTTGAGAAGAGACGAAACTCTCTATACTCCTTGATATGAGTATAAATTGTCAGCAAAATTCAAGCTCAAGACTCCTCGGGAAGAGTATAAACTGTCTACAAATTCAAATTGAAGACTCCTTGACATGAGTATAAATTGTCAGCAAGTTCAAGTTCAAAGCACTTTAACGCACGAGCATAAACTGCATGTTACTCCTGGCCCGTATGAGTATAAACTGTGTACGGTACCCCATTCAAACCAAATCATGTCCCTTTGAACTACGTTATGACTTGATTCTCTGTGAAGAGGTACGTAGGCAACTTAGCACTCTGCTAAGTTCAGTCATAATTCAGGCTATTCGTATCAAGGTGCTGAGGCAAGCAATAAAATTCAGTCATGTTGATCAATAATGGAGTGTCGCAATTTGTTCACTTCAACACAAAGGCGTTCGTGAACAAAATGCGAGGGGGCATTTGTAGGCACCTGAATTTTATTGCCTATTAAATAAAATATGTGGCAAATTAATGCAATAATTATCAATTAATTATTTATTTATTAAGGAATTTAAATAAATTAATTCCTAAAATAAATGAGTAAATAATTGATAATTAAGCCTTATCCAGTCCAGCAGGCTTAACTAAAGGAAAAAAGCCCAACATATTTTTTAAAGGAGAAAATATCTCTCAAGTGGTTATTTTCTCTACATATAAATAAGGGCATTCAGTCCTCATTCCAGACACACCAAAAACATCTGAAGACGCGCTTCTGAAGAGATCAAGAATACGAGCAGTGCTCCCTTGAGATATTCAAGCATCTTCAAGTCAAGACTTAAGATCTTCAAGCATCTTCAAGTCAAGAACGGTCTGCGATTAGAGATCAAGGTTCTAAGCCCCTCCGATCCGGCGTTCTTCCATCCAACCGCCTCCGATCAGAGATCAAGATTCTAAGCCCCTCCGATCCGGCATTCTTCCATCCAACCGCCTCCGATCAGAGATCAAGATTCTAAGCCCCTCCGATCCGGCGTTCTTCCATCCAATCGCCTCCGATCAGAGATCAATGTTTTAAACCCCTCCGATCCGGCGTTCTTCCATCCAACCGCCTCCGATCAGAGATCAAGGTTCTAAGTCCCTCCGATCCGGCATTTTTCCATCCAACCGCCTCCGATCAGAGATCAAGATTCTAAGCCCCTCCGATCCGGCGTTCTTCATATCAAATTCATCCAGCAGTCTCCGTGAAGTCAATGCTCTACCAAATTGAACAACATTCTTCACAACAAATCTTCAAGTCAACGTTTTATCCGAACAAAGGCTCGACGCCTCTGGATAAATATTTTAAAGCTTCAAGTCAACCCCGAGCACGGACAAGCTTCATCCGAAGATCCGGCTCAGAAAGTTGATAAAGTCAAATAAGTCAACTCAAGAGAGGAATCAGAGGATAGCTAGAAACTGTTTACTTAAATTCTCAAGTTTAATCCATCTCGGATTATCATTGTAATATCTTTTGTGTTTATTATTTTAATAAATACAAATTTTGTTGTTACAAGAATATCTTAATTTAGTCAGAGTTTCACTTTATAATAAATAGTTAAAGTTAATTAATTTATACTCCTGTTATTATTATTCAAATATTATATAGTAATAATATACTTATCATGAGGTAGTACTGGCTAGTAGTCTAAATAATACTTATATAATATATATATTACTACATTCTTAATAAGTTTTTGTTTTGTTTAGTTCAAATTAAGAACACGAAACAAATCATGTGACAAATCTCAACTCTATTTCTTAATTAATCCTTTTGTTTTCTTACCATGTAAGTGACTAATAATTCATTTGAATTTTAAGATAAGGAAAATAATTCTGACAAATAGAACCAAACTTTTAGGCAACGTTTTGACATGCTCTACAAGTTATTCCATTACTTCAAATACAAACAAGTTAGGTTTCTATTTAAAATAATAATAATAATAATAATATATATATATATATATATATATATATATATATTTTAATGTTATATAAATTTATTAGTAATACTTAACGTATGAGTCCAATTATTAATTTATTAGGGACAAATCCTAGCTCAAAATTCTCTATATATACGGTTTAAATATTAAATACACCCACATTAATTTTTTAATTTTTTTATTAAATACATTCTAAAATATAAAATTATACCTTCTAAATTTCTTAGTTATGGTGTTTGTTTGACTAACAAAAATAATTTTATACGACAATCAAATATAAAATGAAACCATAAAATTTCAAAGTAAGGTATTCAAATGTACGTGTAAGTTTTTTCTTTTCTTTTAAGAACTAAGTCCAAATGTGTAATCCATTATTTTTGGAATGTTAATAGGCCCGACATTAATATATACTAATAATAATAATATATGTATATACATAAATAAAATAATATTTGAGACAGTCAAATTTCAGTTTGTAAATAAAATTAAGCATTTTTTATTGATTTCATTTCATAATTAAATAAATTACTTTTTGCTAGTAACTAATACAATTATATTTGAAGAAAATTAAGTCAAGTGTTGGACTAATTTGTATATTACTTTATGAGACAAAATCATTTAGAAGAATTTTGGATTTGTTTCGATCAAACGCACTTAATTACTTGAATTTCAAGCAAGTAGTGATGAATCATTAGAATGTGTTGATGATGATTTTTGTTAGAACACTACTAAATCTTCATTATAAAAGTTTTAAAAGTTGTTAAAGTACTTTTAATTAAAGATGATTTTAGAGATTATAAAAAAAAGTTATGTAACTTAATTTAATAATAATATTAGCGTGAATTAGCGAAACTTATTTTGAAGTAGGACATTTCAAATATGTAATATTATTGCATATATGGAGTAATATTTTTCATAACTTTATAATATATCCATAATAATTTCAATAATTTTATTATTTCCATAATATTATGCTATCCAATAACTTATATAGGTCAACTATAGTAGCCATAATGCTACCAATCTTATCTTTATAATTTTGATTCCTTGGAAAACATTATTTGGATAAGATTTTGGTGTACTTAACTTGGACATATATATATTACACTTGCTCTCAACAATGAAACTAAATTAATTATACAAAAATAATGCAACATTATAAGTTAATTTGATTGAGCAAATTATCGAAAAGAAATTAAGTCAATATATTTGTTATTAAATATGCCAGCCCCTTTTCTAATATATTACCATACTTTTAGATTGTGTTTGAATTGAGTCATTTCAAATCCAATATATATATATAAATGAGTGGAGTTTAAATTTCTTGAATTTTAAATCAATTAATTTGAATTCCACTATTTGAATAAATTATGGATTTTTGAAAGGATTTCAAATTCATAATTCAAAAATTATTTTTAAAATAGAATTTTATATATGATAAATAAAAATAATAAAATTTTATTATATTAAATATTTAAATCTAAAATTTTATTAAAAATAATTTTTTTGGAGGAAACTATACCACCCAACCTACCCCTATACACCCCCTCTCCAAAATTTTTTTTTTTAATAAATTTTAAATTTTAATATTTAAATAATAAAAGTATTACAACCCAACCCTACCCCTTAACCACTCCCAAACCCCCCACCATCCCATTATACCCACGCCATACTAAAAGAAGAATGATACCTCAAATAGAATGATTGAACCTAAAAATAATATCAAATAAAAGTACGTATAAAAGAAGATAAAATAAATTAAATTATAAAAATAGGGTTTATAGAATTATTAAAAAAACACAAAAATCGAAGAAAAAAAAAAGATAACAAAAAATTAAAAAATATAATAATATCTTTAGGAGAATGATTGAACCTGCATATAAGATCAAATAAAAATATAAAAGACAAAACAAATTAGAATTGATTATAAATAATATGAGCGTAGAATCTATAAAAGAGAAGAAAAATAAAAAGTATTAGAGAGAGAAAAAAAGGGAGAAAGTAAGAATTTGATTAGGTTTAAAAGATTTATATAGAATGATTTTAATGAATGAACGACCGTGTTTGAAAGCAAAATAATTATAGAGACGATTCTAATAAAAATAAAATTGATACTATATTAATTGAAATTAAACATATATTGGTTAAAAATTAATCAAATTTATATTGTCAATAAAAAAGTAAAATTTAAATAATAAAAAAATTCATTATTAGTATAATTAAAATTTATGATTGATTGAAATCAAAGGAAAATCATATGTCCTATATATATTAAATTAAATTATAATATATAAATATTGATTTATATATTAATTTAAATTAAGCATATATTGATTAAAAATTAATCAAATATGCCAAAAATATCTCTTATATTTACCAAATTTATATTATTAAATAAAAAAAATAAAATTTAAATAACGAAATCCATTATTATTAGTATAATTATATTAGATTTTATTATTGAAATCAAAAATATTAATTGAATGGTCAAAATTAAAATTGAATTATTTTTAAATAGAATAAAATTAAAAAAATTAAAAATAAAAATAGAACTTTAGATTTACTTTTATATATTTATATTAATAAAATTATTCGAACAAAGAATTTCACTATTTATTTTTCGTCTAGGAGAGGGACCTATATTGTTTATAGGAATTCTTTTAATTACTTTTTATTATTATTTTTTTAATTTTTATAATATTTAAGTACTGCGCCGGATTTAGTTGACCACTATCATTCAATTCTGGGATTTAATGATTGCAATTACCCCTTTTCAATAAAAAAAAAATTTTAATATTTATTTTATTTTAATAATCACATAGATTTGTGTGAATTTTCATAAATAAAAAAAAAATTAAAGGAAAATTAGAGTAATAAAGTAAAAAATAATACTCCCTCCGTCCCACGTATTTTTACCCACTTTCCATTTTGGGGTGTCCCACGTATTTTTATCCATTCCATTTTTGGCAAAAATACATAATATTTTATTACCTACTTTTTACAATCCCAACAACTTTAACTACTTTTTAACACTTTATTCATCATTCCCAATAACTTTATTCACTTTTTCTTTTTAAATTACTAATTTATCCCTACTTTCTCTTACATTATATATTAAAAAAATAAAACGTCTTAATCTCCGTGCCCGTACAAACGGGTAAAAATACCCGGGACGGAGGGAGTAGTACAATATATTTTTATTAATTCGAAAATGTTATATATATATATATATATATATATATATATATATATATATATATATATATATATATATATATATATTGTTATTTTGTATGTATTTTTGCGCAAACATACAATCTTTTTATTTTACTATTTTTCTTCTTAAGAATAAAACTCAATTATCATGCTTCAATGAACAAATCCTATGTAAACTAACAACTTGAGAAGAGTAGGTGATTGAATTATACTAGAATAATAATAAAGAAAAGCTTCTTATGACCTTTTTTTTACATGTTTAAAGAATGATTTTTTGAAAGCACATATTTAAGAATGATTAAAGATAAAGATTTTTAAGTAAATTTGAAATCTATCAATTTTGATTTGCATTTCAAATTATTCAATCCAAATGTACTGTTACAGAAGTAAATCATATTTTAGTATTAAAATATTATAAATTGCACTAAAGCTTTTCTTATGATCAGTTAACCACACTTTAAAAAAAAATCAGATCCCAATATTACATATAAATAATAATTAAAAAGTATATGGCAAAAGCTCCTGCGCCTCGGGACATGGAGGGATATTCCGTGTCTCCATGTGAACACAACCCTCCCCCTCTAATCCTATTTAAATCTATGTATTACTAGAGATCTAAATTATAAAGGAGCATGAAATCTATGTATTACTAGAGATCTAAATTATAAAGGAGCATGAAAATTACAAAGACGCACAGAACGTGCTCCGTGCGCCCGCCTCACTCAAAATATATATTGAATCATGAAACATGCGTTTGTGGCATAAATATTTATTCATGAGGTGGCTGACCAGCTAAAAAGGCCAAAAACAGTTGCGGGAATATCTTATTGTGTTTATTCTATTATGGATTGTTAGTATAATTATTCATTAACCATCTTATCATTAAAAAAAAATTAAAATTATTATTATTAAAAATAAATCTGGTTTTTAATTAAATAGTTGAGCACTTCACTAACTGAGCTTGATATAATACAAAAAATTGGAGTATAACTATACTCACATGGGACAACTGAGATCATTGAAAAATGCAAAAAAGAAAATAATGAGTTTTTTATTGCTAACTACAAATAAAGAATACTTAATATAGAAATTCAGAATTTTAGGTACCCTCCTTTCTATAAAGAAAAAGAAAGGCTGTTTAAAGAAAAAAAAAAGAATCAGTCATTGCTTAAAAAAAGATAATCAGATATCCAATTCAGATCAATGCTAGAAATCTACTTTAGCATAATCTATCATCTTAACAAAATATCTATAATACTAATATATTTTGAGTTGCTCAAGCTCAATGATTAGAAAAACATGCATAAATATCAAACTATTCTAGCTGATCATCAAGTTGATCCAACACAAATTTATTCAAGATTATTTTTCCTTTTTGTTGGTATGACAAGCAAGACTATTAACCCCAAAAAAAAAAAAAAGCCCACAAAACAAATATAGTCAAGTTTGGATTATTATTGAAATAATGAAGCATAGCATGTCTAACATACATACATATACATGCAAACAATTGTTTACTTATCAATATGCAGAGTTTTTAGAGTTTTGCAGCAGCATCTTTGTCCAAAAACCATGTGAGCTCTTCTTCAGCTGAAACTTCTTGACATGGCAGAGGAGGCGAGGTCGGGGAGTTCCCGGAGCCTAATGCTATCTTAGTCGTATCAGCCAACTCAGCTCCGGTGATCACCATTGCAATCTCTGAAGCTGAGTTGATCACTGGAAATGTGAACGTGATCCTCGGCGGGGGTGGCTTGGGAGAGTCGGTAATGAAGGTGACCCAACGCTTCTCTTCATATCGCTGTTGGCGTGTAGGGAAAAGAGACGCCACATGCCCATCCGGCCCCATCCCTAGCAGCATTAGGTCAAATTTTGGGAACCCGCTGATACTTGAGGTAGGTATGATATTGGTCTCGACCAGACGTCTCAGACGCTCCTCGTAATCATCAGCAGCGCCTTCCGGAGATTTTTTGTCATTGATGGCATAAATGTTGGAGGGAGGTATTGGTACCTGCCATGATAGGAAAGTTGATTGCTTTAACATGACTGTTGGATTGAAAGAAGTATAATGTCATTAAGAAAAAATAGGCAATCAGATTATACAATGATTCATTTTTGTTTCATCCATCAAACTCATGTCTCATGTCTCAACTCTCAACAATGTTATAGTAATGAAACCTAGCAAAGTAGCCATGTTGAAAGATCACAACCAGAAGATATAGCCAATTCTTTAAAGCAAACTAGATCCTCTGTTTTGTACTCCATAGGCTAAAATAACACTGTTATGTGCTGCATATACAAAAAGACATCACAAATACAAAATTATCGCAAAATCGAATTTGAAACACAATAAACGACGCCGATCAAGCCAGAAATACAGCTCGTGCATCCTTGGATAGTTGGATACCAAATTTACAGAAAAGATACACTAGCTGTTGTTCTATAAGAAGAAAACATATATTCTTGATGTTCTAACTCAGCTATCTAAAGTTAAGTATCTAAGCAATTTCTAATTCAGCTGAAAAAAATGAATCTTTAAATCTGATGTTACCTTCGAAAGAAACCCCTTGAAGGCAAGAAGATAATTACTATCTTCATGATCCAGAGGAACCACCCTCTCATCAACCCAAAATATCAGCCATTTCGACCAATCCACACGTTCCTTATAAGGAGATTCTACCAGTTTCCTAGGGTTCACAAGAAAATTAAGATTACAACATAAAAAATATCCAAGAATGTGTAAGAGCATCGAATTCAAACGCGCCCACATACTAAAATACTGATTTCAAGCACTAAATTACATAACATTGAGAATAAAAAAGAAGGAAATGTCCACAGCTTCATTTTCACATACAGTTAATGCGCATAAGTTTAAAGCGATAGAGACGTCAATTTACCTGAGGGTATCTATCAGTGTGCCGCCGGAGAGTACAACGGAGAAAGTGCCCTTTTCTTTGATGTGCTTGTCGGAGAGATCGGCGGTGTATTTAGCCACGGCGGTGGAGACATCCTCCTCGGAATCGAATTTTAGCACTTTGGTCTTTGGTTTAGTCGTAGAAGAAAAAGCCATTGACGCAATTAGAGCTAATACTTTGGCAATAATGATTGAAATAATTGCAGAAGCAAAAACCATGAGAAATGCTTTGTACTCCATTCTTGAGAAAATATTTCGAAATATTTTCTGGCCCAATATTTATAGGGCCAAAAGGGGGCTTAATGGACTGGACTCTCCAAATATTTATTAATAAGAAAATAAAAAGAAAATTTTAAGTAATTAAAAGTATAAAAATCACACTTATATTTATTTATTTTATTTAATTTTGTAAAAGCAACATATCGAAAATAGCCTTATTTAAATGTAATGTTATTGTATAAATTTTCCATATTTTTCTTGCCCAATAGATAGAAATTGATAAAATTTAAAATCTATTAAATCGAACTTTCATAATAATAATTAAATTAAAGTAAAAAGAAGAGGTTTTGAAATGAATTATTCGGAATGGAGGAATCAAGTAATGTGGTTGCCAAATGAATAAGCAAATTGATATCTCTTTCGTATGTAATTTTTCTTTGTGCCATCAAAATAAGAAAACAAAATATACCATCCTTGCAAAAGATAGTTTCATGGCTAACTAGTGATCAATGATTTTATATGAAGGGAGTACATATTACTAAAATTAACACATGAAAAGAATTGTATTGAGGTGATAGTTACATAGGATGGGGTTGAAAAGAATTCATGTAATGCTATATAAAAAGAGCCATATTTAAGGCAGATGATACATCATTACACACATTTGGGGCTTAAACATACATAACATACTATCTATGTGAACTGAACTTATCAAACAAAACTTGAAGCTCATCATTCCCATTCTCCTCTTGCTCCTCTTTTATTCTCCTTGCAGATTCCGCGGCCGATTTGCTACAACCCACCAGTTCAAAGGACTCGAGCGTCCGAATGTCTCCTATGCTCGAAGGGATCTCCTCCAGTTTTTGTAAACGATCAAGAACAAGGTGCTCGAACCTTATCAACCCCCAAACTAGCCTCTTTTCTATCCTTAATGACCATGTATTCACTCTTTGTTCCAGAGGTAGAAGGCTTGTTGTTCTCTTCTTGAAGTCTTTCCACGGTGGACACGATTTGACTTACTTGGTGCTCCAATGAATTCAACTTAGCATTGAATGTTATCATCGTATTCGTCATCATTTCACACAAGTTTCCAATTCTATCAGTCCACGCTTGATTAGACTTCCTCCCCTCTTCTAAGCGATCCATAACCATTTCAAACAACTTATCTCCAAGCATCACTATGTGGTCATTTTGGGTGGAATAGGAGGTGTTGGAGTCTTGAAAATCTCCCCATAGTTGTGGTTGATTTCCTTCTTGATGTCTAGAAGAATTTTCTTGAAAAACATCTTCCATACCTAGAGGGTATAATTGTTGACACATTTGATGAGGAACTCCAAAATTCTCATAACTTTGTTGTTGGAATTGCATATTCGGAACTTGTGCTCCATAATCTGGTTGTAAATTAGCATTACAATATGGCATTTGAAATCCTTGAAAATTTCTTTGTGTGTTCATAGTGGGATGAGCACTTCTATTCACCATATCTCGAAGAATATCCATGTAGCTTATATTTTTGGGCTTGTTCTCTTTTTTCTTCCTTCTCAAGGTATGTACCTATAAGAGAAAGAAAAATTAGAACAAAATTTTCTAAAGCAAATATAAGATGCAAAAATAAAAATAAATGTCCTTATTAAGACCACTCTAAACAATCCTTCATTAAACTACTAGCAACCATTACCTCCCCGGCAACGGCGCCATTTGATTGGTCGTTATAGTCGGGATGACCAATTAAAGAATTTATCGAACCACAGGGAGGAAGGTACTAGAGTTTAAGCGATCTCAAGTTTATCGTGATTTTATAAGGACGATGGAAAGGGACGGAGGATAAGCGTGCAAATGAATGCACTTAAACTAATGCAAGAAATAAGATAAAAGCAAAGATAAAAGGGGTTCCAAATGATGCAAGGATGAGATTAGCAACAATCATGACATGGATAACAAAGTAATCATGCAATTGATTATAATTTATCATGGACATAGCATAGGAGCGATCACTAATTCCACCTAAACTCTCTACCAAGATGGATAGGATGTAGGCCCTCAATAAGGCTCCCAAAAGCACTTAAGATCGATACCATAGCGAACACCTCCTACTAGGTACTAATTACTCTACGAGTTCCCTAATTAGGTACTAAATCATAGGCAATATTCCCTTTTAAGGTACTATGAATTCACTAATAGCTTGGGTCTCCTCATCTAATCAACTAATCTCTCGATTAAGCTAATCAAATGTTCTATCAAAGGGGTCCCAAATTTAGAAGGATATACCTATCTCATTCTAAATTAATGCACATGAAGTGTATGATGAAATGATTCAATGAACTATCCTAAACATGTAATTGATTTACCAACCTAATCACATGCCCATGACAATTAATCACACAAATCAATCATATACATCAAGCAATTGACAATCAATGATAGAAATAACACAAAGTCCATTCAAGATTAAAATCAATTTGCATAAAAACTAAATTATCCAACACCAATCATGGAGCTAATCTCACAAAGGAGATTAGCCTATCATAGTCATAGAGAAAACAACATAGACCATTGTATCTACAAATCCCATGACAAAACTATAAAGAAGTTCACAAAAATTAGAATTAGATTCCCCCTTTGAAGTCCTTCAATGGAGTTTCTTCTTCTTCTTCTTCTTGTAATCTTCACTCCCCCTTGCTTCCTTGATCACTTGGATGGTGGATTTGATGGAGGGGATTAAGTGTAGATGGATGGATGAAGAATGGATGGAGAAGATGGTGAAAAATGAAGAAAAATGTGTGTGATGTGTGTGTGGCAGCTCAAACCCTCGAAAATCTCGTGAAATGGTGTAATTGGGGGGTATTTATACCCCCTGGGGGAAGTCTGGAAGTCGCACTTGAGTTTTGACACTTTTGCATAAAAACACGCCCGTGTTTTTATGCATCTGCCCGTGTTTTTATGCAAAATTTCAGCTCTCTGTACATCTCTTGTACTTCTGAATAGACAACACTTTTCTGAATAGTGTTGTCTTTTCTGTGTTGTCTTTGGTTCGTTCTCCCTCGTTTTAACTCCGAATTGAGATCCGCTTTTTCCTACATCTTCCTCTTCGTGTTTAGAATCTCATTTTACCTGGAAATTATACATTTAAGCTCATTCTCACACATTTCCTTAAAAATACAAAATACAACCAAAATACACATAAAATACGGATAAAATAATACAAAAACACACGTAAAATGACACTAAAATCTAGGTAAAAATATCACTCATCAAATAACGTTCAAGAAAATCTTGCAAGAAAGTGAGGTTTTGGGCGAGAGAGTGAAGCTGTTCTTCGTCAAAAGAAATTGGAGGGTGAGGATGATTCTGAATGTGATTAATGGTTTGCATTACAGAAAGCAGAGCTGCATAAGCTGCCATCTCAAGATCTCTCTTTCTCTCTGTCAAGTTGCAGAAATAAATATAATTGTCGATTGAAGTCTGCGGAGATGATAACTCAAGAAAATACTACTCGTCCCAAATCCACATTATGTAGAATACTTCTTCTCTGTGGAGTACATTTTTTTTAAAATCAGGATTATCCTTATCAAATGTTAAATGGAATAGTATTAAGAGTTGAATTATCATAAATATTTTTAATTTAATACGAACAAATTGTCATTATCTTTTTTGTTTCCATTATACATGAAAACTGGATAAATGAAATGGAGAATAATATATCATGCGGAAAAATGCTTTGGCCCTTTGGGATCTCATTGGTTCAAACATTCCAACGGTCTCTTGACTTGCTATATTTTCCCATTTTGCCAAGATGTTGTTCTACATAAAACCAGCACAATTAACTGAATCACCAAAAAAAAAAAAAAAGATATATACTGTAATACCAATTGAAGGAAATTCTTACCACATCGAATTTGAAGGTCTTCGTTCCCATACTCAGTTTGTTCCTCTTTTATTCTGTGTGCTGAATCTTGTGCAGATTGGCTGCAACTTTCCAGCATAATAGACTGCAGTGTGGGTATGTCTCCTATACTCGAAGGGACCTCCTCCAAGTGGTCACAACACATAAGATGAAGCTGCTCCAGGCAAGGAAAATGGGTACCATCTGACAACCAGTGTCTCAGATCACCATACAAGTTATTAACTAGCAAGAACCTTAGGCTACAGAACTGCCCTTCCGCGGTTTCCCATTCGGATCCTACACACGAGAGCTTGTGAAGTTTGAGTACTTGAAGACGGGGCAACGAACCTATCTTCGTTGTCAGCTCGTCCCAAGCAAGCATTGTGCCGTGTAAACTCAGCTTCTTGAGAGAATGCGGAAAAGCAATGGTGTGGCTCATAACACTGCCTTCATAAGCAGAAGGAGAGCGCATCATCGAAAGGCTAAACGATTCGAGTTTGTGTAGATGATACACATTATCAAGACACAAATCAGGGAACTCATCTAACTCATAATCAAGTGTAACCCTCACACATTCTAATTTCAATGTCTTGATGTTGGAGAGTCTCTTCACCACCTCTTCACTGCACTTCAAATTCCTGACACCTGAAAGTGTCTGAAGGTTCTCCAAGGCAGAGCTGTCTGAAGGATTTGGGAGTTGAAGGCCTTGAGTATGGCGTGCCTGAGATGAGGGAGCTCCCATATTCCAGACGGCGCTTTGTGATGCATTAAATAGAAAAGGCCGTTGCATACAAGCTCAAGTGTCTGTAGACTCCAAGATAGAGAGCACAGAAAATGAGTCCAGCTCGACGAATATGGTTTGTAGCCAATATTCACAGAGAGATACCTCAATTTAGCTTGCTGGAAAACAACATTATCCGAGTATGGAAGATAGCTGCTTCTTTTACCAAAGCTAGAATACACCCTTAACAATCCAAAACAACGCGGTTGAAACATTTGATCAGACTCAAAAAAATCATACCAGTAAGTGTGAGATTTTACACTGCTTTGCTTTGCCATTCTTACTCAGCACACTAACTAGTATGAGATTTCTGTTGATAAGTTCCTTCAAGTATACTTCAGCAACTTCTTCTAATTCTTGACCATCAATTGGTTTTAAAATGCCTTCTGCAACCCACAATCTTACAACTTGAGACACATAGATGTCATGATCTTCGGGGAAAACTCCCATGTACAAAAAGCATGGCTTTAGATGTACTGGCAACTCTTTATAACTCGTACGCAGTATTTGAAAGCAATATTCACCATCCTCTGAATTTATAATAGAATTGAGATTTCTTAAAGTATAACCCCAAGCTGCTACTGTCATGTCAGAGTTTTTTAGAACTCCTCCCATAACCACTGCTAACAGAGGAAGGCCTCTGCAGTTTCTCGCAATCTTCTTTCCAATAAACTCGTATTGATCAGGGCAACTGAATTTTTCACCAAACACAATACGACGAAGCAAATTCCAGCTCTTTTCGTCGTCTAAGAAATTCATTCTAACATAGCTGGAACCACCTGTCATTTGTAAAGCTAGATTTGAGAGTCTAGTGGTTATCATAATTCTACTGCCATTGTTGTTATCAGGGAAAAAAGATTTAACTTCATCCCATGCCTCTATACACCATATATCATCCATCACAATCAGATACCTCCTGCCCCATAAGTGCTGGTATAATTTTTCTCCTAATTCATATGTACTCAACTCATTTTTGCCGCCTCTTATATCCCCATAAAGAACTTGTAGAATGTTGTTCCCACTGTACTCTTGGGAAATAGTAATCCTAGCACGAACGTCAAAGTATGAGACTATAAGTGGATTGATGTAGATGTTAGTAGCAAGTGTAGTCTTACCGAGCCCACCCATACCAACAATAGGGATGATTTGGAGACTTGAATGCTGCCCTGTGAGTTTATCCAACACTTCATTAATCAGACTATCATCAAAATCCACAATGGTGCTGTTCTGCTCTTTGGAAGGAGGTCTTGCTGAAGCTGTAATATTGGAAGGATCTCTAGGCAGATGATGATGTTGGGCTCCCATGCTCTCCACCTCTTTCTTGATCAGCTTCATGTTTGCTATAACTCTCTCTAAATCTTGATGTAAGTCCACACCATGATTGGTGGATCTTGCATGCACTATAGCAGATTCGATTACATCTTCTGCCTCATACGCTGCACCCTCGATGCGGCTCTCCAAGTCACTGTCTTTTTCGCTGGAGTAACGTTCGAAAAAATTTTGCAGGAAAGTGACATTTTCCATGAGAGAATCCATCTGTTTTTGGTTGAGAAAAATGGGAGGGTGAGGGTGATTCTTGATCTGGTGCAGGGTGTACATTAGAGAAAGCAGAGCTGCATAAGATGCCATTGCAAATAATTTCTGTGTTGAAGTTGCAGAAATAATAGTGGTAGTTAAAGTGGAAGTGGAGATGTTGTCAAGTTATTCTTGAAAGTAAGAAAGTAGAAGTAACAAGTTCAAATTGTTAATTGGGAAAGTAGATTCTTCAAGTGTGGTGTATAGTTAGCCACCTTAAACACTTTACTATACTTTTTTTATTTGTAGTCCCACAATACTTTTCACTTTTAAGAAGAGGCAATACACACAACAAAACGTTGGACAATAAGTGGATTTGAGTAAATATTTCTAGCAAGAGTAGTCTTACCAATTCCGCCCATTCCTACAATTGAGATGATTTGGAGGCTGCATTGTAGTCCCATGAGCTTATCCAAAACGTTAATCATCAAGAATCATCAAATTCCGGCATCGTGTTGCTCTGCATTCTTCTTGAAGAATGATTTGGGGCTTCAATCTTCTGTCGATCGATCTTCATCACCTCTTTCTTGATCAAATCCATGTCTTTAATCACTCGATCCAGAATGGATTTGATCGACAATATGTGTTTCGATTTCATCTTCTGCTGCATAAGCTGCATCTGCAATAAAGCCCTCCAATTCTTCGTGTTCTTGGGTGGAATAACTTTCAAGAAAATCTTGCAAGAAAGTGAGGTTTTGGGTGAGAGAGTGAAGCTGTTCTTGGTCGAAAGAAAATGGAGGGCGAGGATGATTATGAATGTGATTAATGGTTTGCATTAAAGAAAGCAGAGCTGCATAAGCTGCCATCTCAAAATCACTCACCCTCTCCCTCTCCCTCAAGTTGCAATGCAGATATAATTCAAATGATAAGAAATATGATTTAATCTCACATATAATAGTGTGTGCATATAATTGAATATTTAATTTTAAATTTTTATAAGTAACTGAATAAGGTATGTAAAATTATTAATCCTTCCGAATTAAAACTTGAAGGTGTTCATTCCCATTATCCTCTTGCTCCCGTTTCATTCTCTCAGCAGATTTGCTACATTTTACCACTTCAATAGACTTGAGCGTTGGAATGTCCCCTATGCTGGAAGGGATCTCCTTCAATTCTTGTAAACCATAAAGGATAGTGCGTTCAAGGCGTGGAAAGTGGGTGCTGTCCGTCTCCCAGCATTGCAAGCTTGTACATAATTCTATTTCCAAGATTTTGAGGTTGCAGAATTGGTCTTCAACTGTTTCCCAGCAGCGTCCTTTGCAGGATCTGAATTTCAGTTTGAGAACTTCAAGACGGGGCAACGAACCCACCTTTGTCGTCAGCTCATCCCAATCAAGCGTTGTGCCTCTTAGACTCAACTTCTTGAGGGAATGTCAGTTCTTGCAAAGCATGGCTTATTTCTTGATAAAAAATGTCTATTGTTTTTTGATCATATAAGCCATATAAGTCAACTTCTAGAGTGATGGACTCGAGTTTTTGTAGGTGAGCAAGATTGTTGAGACACAAATCAGGAAATCCTTCAAACTCAACTCCATCATCTCTAATAAATTTAAACTTCAGCCTCCTTATATTCGGGATTCTCTTAACCACCTCTTCACTGCACTTGAAATTACTTAGACGCGAAAATGTCTGTAGATTTTTAAGAGCATAGATATCCTCCCCTTGGGGGGAGGATCCGCAAGGTGAAGCCCGTCTAGTTTGGCATGCCGAAGTAGAGGCATCTTCCAAATTTCAAAGGGTGGAGGTAGCCTTCTTGAAAGGGATGAGTCAACCTCAAGAGTCTGTACATTCCAGAGGAGAGAACATGAAAATGTTTCAATAAGAGGTCTAACTAAAATGTACCTTAAGTTAACTAATATCAATGGCTAAGCCAATACTACAAAAATCAGCCAAGCCAATTGAAAATCTACACACCCTCATCAATCTAGCACTAAATTGTGCAGAATAAGCAAATCTGCCCTTTATTGAAATCAAAGAACGGGCAAGTGAGGCTGATTCAATAGCATCAAGGAGGTGTGAATATTTACTATTCCATCTCGTAATTTTATTAACACTAATACGGCGTCCCGTACTTGTGCCTGGTGGAATGCTGACATGATCATCGTGCTCATAGAGTATGCAAAGAAACCTATACTTTTGAGCTTCTCGTAAGCCCAAGAGATCATGAATTTCACAAAATTTTGCTTTCCCATTCCACCTTCTTCTATGAGCTGAAATGAGATTTCTGTCGACAAGTTCCTTCACATACTCTTTCCCAACTTGTTCTAAACTCTTGCCATCAATTGGTCTAAGAAAACCTTCGGCAACCCACATTTTGATGAGGTCCCACACCCTGATTCTATAATCTTCAGGAAAAGCTCCCATGTATAGAAAACATGGCTTTAGATGTACATGCAACGCCTTATAACTTGCCCGTAATACTTGTGATTTTATTACTCTCTTCAGCTCTCGATAAAAGTCAACGGAAGTTTGTTTTTTGGCATGAGTGGTGGATCCAGCATGGATTTGATCGACAATATGGGTTTCAATTACATCTTCTGCTGCATAAGCTGCATCTGCTATGCGGCCCTCCAATTCTTCAATTTCTTGGGTGGAATAACGTTCAAGAAAATCTTGCAAGAAAGTGAGGTTTTGGATGATTCTGGATGTGATCAATTACTGTTGTTTCTTCATAACCTGGAAACACTGAGGAATGAAAGTTGCTGCTATTATGTTTCTCCTGGTGAACTAATATTCATCTGCATCAATAAATTGGTAGAAAATATCAAATGTTAATTTGATAGAAAAATGAATTGTTGTTAGAATAGAATATAAATCTTTAAAGATAAATGAATGTTGAGATTCAAATCATACCGATTAAAACTTGAAGGACTTCATTGCCATAATCCTCTTGCTCCTCTTTTTTTCGTCTTGCGGAATCCTCTGCAGATTCACAACATCCTACTAATCGAATCAACTTGAGAGTTGGGATGTCTCCTATACTCGAAGGGATCTCCTCCAGTTCTTGTAAATGATCAAGAAAAAGGTGCTCAAGACGTGGAAAGTGCGTGTTGTCCGTCTCCCAGTACTTGAGATCAAGGCTTAGAAAGCCACTTCCCATTTTCAAGAACTTTAGGCTGCAGAACTGCCCTTCGAGGGTAGTCCAGTTTAGACCCCTGCAGGCATCCGAACCTAGTCTAAGAAACTCAAGACGAGGCAACGAACCTATCTTTGTTGTCAACTCATCCCAACTGAGCTCAGTGCCACTTAAACTCAACTTCTTTAGAGAGTTTGGAAATGTTATGTTTTTCATGAATTCTCTACTGAGACAAATCATGTTAAGATTTAAGGATTCGAGGTTTTGTAGACGACCAAGATTGTTGAGACACATATCAGGCCACCCTTCTTCCTCCACAAATCCTACTCTTGAGTACTCAAGTTTAAGGGTCCTGATATTTGGGATTCTCTCAACCACCTCTTCACTACACTTGAAAAACCTTACATGGGAGAGTGTTTGTAAGTTTTTCAAGACAAACTTGTCTTCTTTATACAGAGGATCAACGAGTTGAAACCCGACTAGTATAGCAGTCCTAAGCAGATGCATCTCCCAAATTTTCGATGGTGCTGTTATAGGCTCCCAGGAAAAGAGGGGAACGGAAACCTTGAGAGTTTGCAGGTTCCAGACTAGAGAGCACAAAGAAGTGAAACTCGACATATTTGGAGCTGATCATAATGTGGGGATCCCTTGATCTCATTCTTGATCAAATGTTCCATGTCTTGTATCACCCTCTCTAGACCTTGGCACAAGTCAACGGTGCTGATGTTCGATCCAGCATGAATTTGATCGACTATATGGGGTTCGATTAAGTCTTCTGCTGCATAAGCTGCATCCGCAATGCGACTCTCCAACTCATTGTTTTCTTTGCTGGAACTATGTTCAAGGAAAGTTTGCAAGAGAGTAATGTTTTCCATGAGAGAGTTTGTCAGATCTTCGTCGAGCAAAAGTGGAGGGTGAGGATGATTCTTAATCTGCGTAATGATTTGCATTAGAGAAACCAGAGCTGCATATGCGACCATTGGAAAATACTGAGTTTTTTCTTTCTAGTGATGTCCGAAAATAGCAGATTGCATATGAAGATTTGCCAACCACACGACATGCACTAGATATGCCGACCTTAATTTTTCATAATAAATTATAAACTATTTTGTTGTATTGAGTTGGACATTTTTATAAATCAGTGCTAGTTCCATACTTACAAATTCAATTTCTTACATTTTATTCCCATCCTCGTAGCGGACACTCTGGTGGATCTACAAGAAAATGAAAATTTGGTTAGAGAATTGCTAGAGTAGAGAAAACCATCTGCATGTTTTGTTATACATTGATATTACATCTTTTGTACCACACTTTTGGTTGAGCAATACGAGCTAGAAAAAGCATAAATCTAAGGCAAGGTTTAGATTCTTTCTCTCGTGACACTCGTCTAACGAGTGGCACAGTAGATGTAAATCATGTAACAGGACATCCGGTGGGCGAAAAAAGAAGTACTATGACACACCAAATTCCGTTCTTACAACTTAGAACTTGAAGGTGTTCATTGCCAATCTGCTCTTGTTCCTCTCTAAGCTTATGCGCAGAATCTTGCACTGATTAACCTTCCAATCGAATCAACTGCAGTGTAGGTATGTCTCCTATACTCCAAGGAATCTCCTCCAAGTGTCAAAAATATTGAAGATGAAGCATCTCAAGGTGCCACACATGTCATCAATTAGCAAGAAATTTAAGCTGCAGAATTGGCCTTCAGCTGTTTCCCAGTAGGGTCCCCTGCATGCATCCCAACCAAGCTTGAGAACTTGAAGGAGAGGCAATGAACCTACCTTCGTCATCAACTCGTCCCAACTGAGCATGGTGCCACATAAACTCAGCTTCTTGAGGGAATGTGGGAAGGTGATATCACACACTAGGCTATCCACCCGACCAGGAATGCCATGAAAGCCAAGGTGAAGATTAAACGTGTCGAGTTTTGTTAGAAGAGCAAGATTGTTGAGATGCATATTTGGTAACTCTTCTTCCTCACCTCTTCTATATACCAACTTCAGTTTCTTGATATTGGGGATTCTCTTTACCACATCTTCAGTACACTTGAAATTCCTTATATGTGATAGTGTCTGTAGATTTTCCATCACAAATTTGTATCCTGTGGGGTCTGGAATTTGAAGCCCGCCAAGCAAAGCATGCCTAAGTAATGGCATCTCCCAAAGTTGGGATGGTGCTAATATAGGCTCCCTTGATTTAAATAGGGGAACAGCAATCTTAAATATCTTTACATTCTATAGAATAAGAGAGCTGGAAGAGAATCTTGATATTTCATTCAAATTGTCCAATTCTAAAGAAAGGTAGCTCAGGTTAGCTTGCTGGAAAATGGCATTTTCGGAGAACGTAGGTCTGGCGCGGCGATTGTATAATTCATATCCACCCCGCTTGGAGCATACCCTCAGCAACGAGTTGTTATGGAGCAAAGTGCGGAGAGGGAGGAATTCTCGCCTGGGCCGCCGGGGCCGCTGCTAGTTTATCGGTGCCGGCATCGGCACGGCGGGGATTAGTTCTTTAGTGCTTAATTATTTTAATTAACTAGTTGGGCCCGTGTCTTTGGGCTTAGGGTTTTGCTATTTAAACCTTGTGATGAACTATCTTACATTATCATCAATCATATATTGAATCTGGGAGCCACTTTTGGCTATTTGGCAAACGAATCCTTCGTTTGAATTCTGAGTGTTAACAATTGGTCCGACCTGCCGGATCTCTCACCCGCGATGACGATTACGCGAAGTGAACAAAAGATTGACGACTTGGAGAAGGGGGCAAGAGGAGATCGTCGAGAAGTTGGGAAGGATGTCGGAGGAACAGGAGAGGATGAAAATTGAGCAAGCGGAGATGGCGAGACAGTTGAAGGAGATCGCTACCACCATGTCGGGGCTCGCCACGTCGATGTCGGTGCTGTCGGATTCGGCCCTGCGTGCGGCGTCGGGTGCAGGCACCGGGGGGTCTACCTCGAGGACCGTTCCGCCTGCGACGGAGACGTCACGATCAGCCACCGAGGAGTCGGGGATCACTTCCGGGACGGTGAAGGCGAAGTCACCGGCCCCGCCGACCCTTCCGCCATTCGAGGGCACGGATCCGATCGGTTGGCTTGCGAGAGCCAACCAGCAGTTTAAATCGCATCAGACACCGGAAGAAGTGAAATTATCTGCCGCCATGGTGGCCATGGAGGACACGGCTCTGTATTGGTTTTCGTGGATCCAAACCAGGAAACCTAATATGACCTGGAGCGAATTCGCGGAGGCCCTTATTAGCCGTTTTGACTCTCGGTTTAGGGAAAGTCCGTTTGAACGTCTGTCTTCAGTCCGACAAACGGAGTCGGTGGAAGAGTATGTGTCAGTGTTTGTGCAACTAGCGAGCCAAGTGCCGGGGCTCAGTGATGAGCACTACCTCGGTTACTTTATGACCGGACTCAATGAGGAAATTCGCAACTGGTTGCGACTTCTGCATCCCTCCGATCTAGAAAAGGCGATGGTTTTGGCGCGCGACGTGGAGTTCAGCCTTGGTGCATTCGGGGGCAGCCGGGCCCCGAAGCTTGGAGGAGTTTTGGCTGGCCGATCGCCATCTTACAGCCATTTCTCCAACGCGCCGGTGTCATCGGGATTCGGCTCGACGTCTCGACCCTTTAACTCACCAGCAGGGTCGTCGGCATCGTTGGCATCGTCGGCTTCGAGACCACCATTTCGGGGCCAGCCGAGCAGGTCAGCCGCGGTAGGGCAATCGACGGGGGGCCCTCGGTTTGGCCGGATGACTCCTCAGGAGATGTCCGAGCTACGCGCCAAGGGAATGTGTTTTCGCTGCAGGAAGACTTGGTCGCCAGGGCATCAATATCCAATGCGACAGCTGAATGTGTTACTGGCTGAGGAAGAGGAAGTGCTTGATCTAAGCCGTTTCGAGTTCTCCGAGGAACCCGATGTGGGAAGAGAAGGAGAAACGGCTGCAATTTCGGAGGAAAAAGAGGAGGAAGAGGGGGCTCTGCCGATCTATTCCTTGGCGGGGTTGACTGGGCCGCGCACCATGCGTTTTGGAGGGAGGCTACGAGGGGAAAATATAACTATCCTTGTGGATAGCGGAGCTAGTCACAATTTCATTTCCAGCTCTTTGATTTCTAAACTGAAGTTATTGCCTGACAGGTCAAGAAGTTTTGGAGTTCAATTGGGTGATGGACGATGGCAGGAGTCTGAGGGATATTGTCGTGATCTAGCGATTATTGTAGGCAAAATGTCTATAGAAGCGGATTTCCACGTGTTTGCACTTGGGGGAGTGGATGTTATTCTAGGTGTGGCGTGGCTTTCTACTCTAGGAGACGTCACCACAAATTGGGCCCGCATGACTATGTCCTTTCATCATAAGGGGAAGCGGGTGGTCTTGAAGGACGATTCGACGTTGTGTCAAAGTCCAATCGGGATCAGGGAGCTGATACACATCCAGGATGCCGAACTCTGGGTTATGGTAATGGAAGGAGGGTCGCCGACGCTACGGGAGCCAGCACCTGACGAAGGTGAGAAAAGCGAATTAGCTGCCATATTGAGGCAGTTCAGCGGGGTTTTTGGCGAGCCTGAGGGGCTGCCATCGCCGAGGGGGATGAAGTATCGGATTGAGTTACTTCCGGGAGTCGGGCCAGTGTCTGTACGGCCCTACCGTTACAGCCATATACAGAAAGATGAGATTGAGCGGCTGGTGGCCGACATGCTATTGGCACAAGTAATTAAACCGAGCTCCAGTCCTTTCTCCAGCCCGGTGCTACTGGTTAAGAAGAAATATGGTAGTTGGAGATTCTGCATTGACTATCGCGAGCTGAATAAGGCAACAGTGTTGAATAAATACCCAATTCCGGTAATCCAGGAATTGTTGGATGAGCTGGCAGGGGCAGTGCTGTTCTCAAAGATCGACTTGCGCTCCGGCTACCATCAGATTCGGGTGGCTGAGAGGGATATTTATAAGACAGCTTTCTGAACTCATAGCGGGCACTATGAGTTTTTGGTTATGCCGTTTGGCCTAACTAATGCACCGGCGACATTTCAATCTGCTATGAATGATTTGTTCCGGCCTTATTTGAGAAAATTTGTATTGGTTTTCTTTGATGATATACTAATCTACAGTCGTTCTTGGCAGCAGCATGCAACGCACTTGAGGGAGGTTCTTCAAATCTTGCAGGATAACCAATATAAAGCCAATCAGAAGAAGTGTTCGTTTGGGAGTCGGAGGGTGGAGTATCTGGGTCACATCATCTCGGCGAGTGGCGTGGAGATGGATCCTGTGAAAATTAAGGCGGTAGTGGATTGGCCCCATCCCCGCAGCGTTCGGGAAGTTAGGGGGTTCCTTGGGTTGATCAGATATTACCGCCGGTTTGTGAGGAACTATGGGGTGTTGGCAAGGCCGCTAACGGCCCTGCTCAAAAAGGAGGCGCCCAAGGAGTTCGAGTGGCCGACCGCCGCGGAGGAGGCTTTTCGGGCGCTAAAGGGGGCACTGACGACGGCCCCGGTCCTTGCAATGCCTGATTTTGAGAAACGGTTTGTCATTGAGTGTGATGCGTCCGGGTCAGGTTTGGGAGCTGTGCTGATGCAAGAGGGGAGACCGATTGCCTATTTTAGTAAATCATTGGCGGATAGAACAATTACGAAATCGGCATATGAAAGGGAGATGATGGGGTTGGTTTTGGCGGTCCAGCACTGGCACCCGTACCTGGTGGGACGCCAGTTTACCGTTCGAACGGATCATCGCAGTTTGAAATACTTGTTATCTCAGAAAATTGCGACACCTTCACAACAGATCTGGGTGGCGAAATTGTTGGGTTATGATTTTGAAATTGAATACAAACCTGTTGGCAATTGGATCGTGCGGATCAACGTGATCGTTAGTAAAACAAGTAAACATAATCAGCGGAAGCAATTATGTGTTTACCGTACTTCTGGGTTGGTGTAGAGGTTGATCGTTGCAGAGAACCACCTCTCGATCTTCTGCTGTATGTCCCAAGTGTGATCCTGCTGTTGTGTGGGCAACAGTCTGCAGGATCTCTCAATCTGCTTCTTTTCCCTTCTCTCACCAAAAGAGGCGCAGGAATAATCTTTGGGTTCCAGGAAGCTGAGTTCACTTATATATTGGGCTACAGCAGGGACCAGGAGGAGAAATTGGGCTGGGCCTCAATTGAATTTAATTAACCAAGCTTAGCCCAAAGCTTTTAGTTAAATCCAATAATAATAATATAGTCCACTAAAATATTATTACTGTACTACCCGTCCAATCCCAAAATTATGTTCTGGGCTCCTTCTTATTATAAGCTCGATAGTCTCCCCATGTTTAAGATATTCAATGTCCATTAATTAATTAAGTTACTGACAACTCAAATTAATTAATATCTCATCCGAGAGTAGTACCACTCAACCTTATTATCATGCCGGAAATTAATCCACTTGCAAGATTTACATGATAAACCTTATGAGCTCCTCAAGGGGACATCATCAACCTATGACGGACATGGATTCCTTCTACAATCAACAGCACACCATAGATACAGCACTACTTCCCAACTCACCGAGTTTGTTGATTTAATACTTATAAATCTCACCCATTGATGAATCAAAGAAATACATACTGCCCTACGTGTCGAGGTTACTGTATAGGGATTAAGAGCACGAACTTCCATAATAACAGAGATCAAGTTCTTCTATATAGTCAGTATAAGAAGAACGACCTCAGGCGGTCCTGCTCAATACACACAAGTGCACTAATGTGATTCTATAGCCAAGACAAGCTAATACCAAACCACACTACAACCATACCGATAGAGAGTCCCCGTCTATCTCAGTTGTGAGCATCTGTTTATACTTTATAAGGAAACCGATAATATGATCTTCTGCGTGTTGTCGCACAACATATTGTCTACAGTATAAAGTAAATGGACTATTGCATCATGCATATAAAATAAATTATAAGATGCAATCATTTGATCAATTATTCTCATTTCAAATATTGTTATGACATTGTTCATACTAAAGCTAGACTTTTAGTATACAATCCAACAATCTCCCACTTATACTAAAAGACTATGCTGTCATGTCTTCTGCCATACATCTGATTCCTACTCCCACTACACGACCATTAAAAGCTCTCGCCTTAAGGTCCTTGTAAATAGTTTACTAGGTCATCATCCGATGCAATCTAGGCGACAACAACCTTCGCCTCATCATACGATTTCTCGTAACAGGTGGTACTCGCGCTCCATGTGTTTAATTGCCTTATGGACTTGTGATTTCTTCAAGTTTGCAACTGCACCAATATCATCAATGTAAATTGTGATTACCTTGGGCAAACTTAGAAACACTTCAAAGTCCATCATGAAGTCTCTAGAGTCATATAGATACTTTGGCTGCCTCATAGGCTCCAATTTATCATCTTTCCATGATGGAGTCCGGAGTTTGAAATATATTTCTATATAACACTCCTCCACATTATGACTCTACTTCCTAAAATTAAACACATAACCTTTGAGGTGAATTTACTCCCGTCCAATCTGACTAAAAAATCTGAATCTACGTAATCCACAAGAAGCAGTGAATCTGTCCAGTAAGTCCACATATAATTTCCAGTCCTTCTCAGGCACTTTATAAATGTCTTACCACAGTTCATCATTCTTGTTCCGGGTTACGTTGATACCCACTGTTCTTGCATTTAGCAAAACAGATGTCCAACATCGTTCATAGCATTTCTTAGATTAAGCTTCCTTATTCGCCGAAGCATAAGGAACCGCTTTCATCCTCTTTATCTTCTTTTTGTGTCTTAAGACACAATCACTAAGATAAATTTACATGCTAAATAGGTATGGACTGTATCATTTTATGAAACTTGAGATAAGCATAATATCCTTTCTTGTGATCCGTATTACCGTGATCAAAAGGATATATTTTGCCTTTCTTAAGTCCTTCATATCTACCGCTTTATTAACCGTACCCATACGCCCGGTAATACTCTTTCATTGTCTCCAATGAGCAAGATACTATCTACGTATAGTACAAAAAACACCACCACGTTTCCGTCACTCTTTTCAATACACAAGATACATCCGCTGATTGATTTAAATCCGTGCCACTGGATTACCTAATCAAAACAGATGCTTCACGATCTCAAAGCTTGCTTTAGTCCATCGCTGGACACTTTTAAGCTTACTATCAAAATGCTATTAGTACTTTGCAATGAATCACTCTGGTTGCTTCACATAGATGTTTTCCTCAAGACTTCCAATCAGGAAAGCCGTCTTGACATCTATTTACTGTCCCTCATAATTCAATATGAGCAGCAATAAATAAAAGAATCCGGATCAATTTAAGCATAGCTACCAGCGAACATGTTTCCTCATAATCGAACCATTTCTTTCTGAGTACACTTATCCGCAACCAGCTTTGCTTCCAAGGTTTTCACCTTTCCATATGATCCTCTTTTATTTCCTTTGACCACTTGCAATGGCTTTTACACCATTTTAGTGATCCTTCAAGCTCCAAACTTAATTTAGAATCCGTAGATTCTATTTCAACATTCATTGCATCTTGCTAAGATTCCGCATTTTTATCTTGTAGTGCTATGTCGTATCCGTGGGACAATACCATGTTCACTAGGGATCAAGTCTCACGACTCTCCCAAAACATATATTTATGCGTTGTCATACAACCCTCCCACTACGACTAGGCACTACATGTAATTGTGTATCAGACGTGACACGCGTTGTAGTTTACCTTGTGGTATATCCTCTTGTACACTTGGTACTTATACTTAGTGTTTTCCTCTCACTACCTTTAGAACAACTTATACATAGGTTTGTGATTTATTACATAGTCCTTTTCCAAAAAATCTAGTGTTTGTGTTGACAATCACCCTTCGATCTTTTGGACTAAATAAATCACTTTCCATTTTTCTAGGATATCCCATATACAGACAAATGTTTCACGAATTACTGTATCTAGGGTATATCCATAAAATGAATTTAATTATTCCAAATAATTCATCATCTATCTAATCATAATCATAAGAGCCTTATCCCTTCTACTCACCACACCATTCAGCTGGGGCATGCCCGGTGTAGTCAACTTGAGATTTAATCTCAACTTCTGATTATTAGTTCCTAACTATCCTAAGAGGTCTACATCATCACGATTGAATCGTAATGATGTGATATATTTTCCATGACGCTCACTGTACCAACCTTACAATTCTTGAATTAATCCAAGAACTTAGACATGCAGTGCATCAAATAAATATATCGGTTCCCAGAATAATCTTTGAATATTCATAACCACCTCTCGCCTGGATATTGTTAGGTTTGCTTGAATTAGAATGAACTAATTCCAACATATATATCTTTGGCTCTACTCCCCACAGCCTTGAAAAGGCAGTTAATCAATTTTACTTCCAAGCAAGATTCGCAAGTCCGATAGTTTCCACTTCAGATAAACCTTACGGTCTATCGGCTATCAACTTTTGAATCCTACTCAAGTAAAATGAATTAGTCATAGACGCCAAATGTATGTTTAGTTCATTTCCGAAGGTTCCTTTCTCTTACTAATATTAGAAGATGCATTATTTAATTACTATTTATTGCATCTGTGGGATGTGCATGATTCAAGAGTATCCAAATTATCCACCAACGTACTTTAACGGATTATAGCCTCATTCCTCATTACTATGACCATGTCGTTTAAATGAAATGAAGTATCCATCCGTTAATGCATAGAAACCGAAATTAAATTATTTCTATGAAACGTACGTAAAGACAATTTCTCATAATCCATCGTTTATTCTTATCATGAGATAAATAAATAACTCCCACTGCAATAGCCACTACCTTTGTAGTTTTACCCATGTTATTAACAATCTTATCCTTACTCAGTGATAAACATTTAGTGATTCCAGTATCTACATACTTCGTGTCAGTAGATGCCATCACTAATCATGTTTAAACCATTAGTAAATAAGATATTAACCTTGTTCAGATCATGATGAAAAATTGGCTTTCTTTTGCCATATGTTTTGTTAGAAGTTTCCCACCATATACAATCTCTCGTATTTCAGGTAGAACTTGCTCAAAACATCCAGGCAAATTGTGAAGAATAAATTGATTTAGGTTTCCCTTTCAATTTCTATTCCAAGCTTTTCCAATTCATTCATCAATTGAACCATGATCTTCTGCCTTTTTAATTTACTCAAGTATCCGAAGAGTTACATGAGACCATCATATTTCTATGAACCTCTCATCTCTTCACTAGAGACTTTAATAGGTATCATGAGACGTCCTTGGTGAGAATACACATGTATTTTCTTAAGCAGTAATTTTCAAACCAAGATTCTTCTCTAATCAGTTAATATGGACAAGTAAATATAATGTCTTTTAGTTAACAATTAGTGAAATAAAACCATTCGAAATCCAGAGAATCACAAATAAATTTACCGATCAAATCTTCGAATTTTATTCTTTTATATCGATTCCCTCAAAACAATATAAAATAAAATTCACCGACATCTCAAGCACCGTGAGTCTGCAAGCCACGATAGTGTGGACGTTTACAAACCCGAACATTTACAAGAGAAGGTTTTACCCATTAATTTCATTTGTCAATCTAACTTTATGACAAAATAATTAATAGTCGGTTCCTCTTTAGCCATGCAAATAAAAGCAGTGACTCTGATGGGGAGGATACTTATTATTTACATCTAAGTGTACACCATTATTTAATCCCAAGTCCGCGGCCCAAGTTTGTGTGCCTTACAGATAGAGAAGTACACACGCACTCGGATAACTTCCTACGATTATCAATTACAAGTCTGTACCAGTGAACCGCATATAAACTCATCCGATAGGGAGGAAGGTCTAAGCCAACGCGCAAGTCCATATGCATCACATTACAAACGTAATTATTTAATGAAGTCTGTTCCAGCAATCCATGAATAAACTCATCCGATGGGGAGGAAGGCTCTAATGCCGACGCGCAAGTCTATTCACATTGCTAACAAACCAATAATGGAGGCCGCGAGAATTTATTACCAATCCCCTCTCCCACTTAGTTATTTAATTACCGAGGGTTTTTAACATGTATATAATATTCCAGAATAAAATATACAACTTAGACATGCTTCTATTAACAGCAATTTAAATAAATAAATCACATAGAACATGCCTTTCATATATAACAATTAATTGTCAAGTTAAAACAATTAAATCAGTTATATATCATAATTAATTGCATAAATGGTGGATCAATTAATTGGGCCCTAGAGCAACAAATAAGCACAAAATGAGCAGCAGATCAAATAATTAATCAAGCCCATTATCCATGACCCATATACTCAACCCAAAAATAATTAATCAAGCCCATTAATAAATAACTAATTTATCATGCTTGGCCCATTACCCACAATTAATTAAAACCAGCAATTAATATTGGTCCAGCAGCCCATTACCATTTAATTAAAATTTGAGCCCAAAAGCCCAAAATCAAATTAAATAAATAAGCAGCCCCTAATATATTACTGAATTTGGGCCCCTTAAATAAACCTGCCAGCCCAATAGCACCCTCAATTAAATATGGGCCCATAAACTCCTTAATAAAATTGGGCCCAGCAGCCCAAAACCAATTAAAAGAAAATAGGCCCAATTTTAAGACCATCAACGCTGCCCTTATTAACACACCAGCCGCAACAACCACACGGAGCAACACCGGCGCAACTTGGCGCAGCAGCAGCCGGCGGCCGCGCCCAAAGACCATCGGCGTCGCGCCATCAGCGCACTGTCGTGCTGTCAGCCCGCCGGAGACACGCTTGCACTGCACCCCAGGCAAACCAGCAGCGCCCGTGTGCAAGACATGGCCTAGCCTGTCTCGCCGGCCGCCATCTGGTTCCACACGCCGACTAACAGTCGCGCCTCCTACCAAGTACTCTTTCGCCCGCAGAAGATGCAGGCGAGGCTGGCGATCACTGCGACTCACCCCGGAAACGCCGAGAACCGATCGAAAGCTTCCAGTGTCTCGCCGGGGAATTCCCATGGATGCAGCCTGTTGCTGCAGTCGAATCTCCCCGGGAGCACCAGTCTGCAGCGACAACCATCGTCGCGATCCCGCCGCCGACGACTCATCCGAAACTGCCAGGATCAGACACGCCCTGAACCTGCGAAGACTCGATCGAAAAGAGGGAAGACACGCTCCAGAATTAGTGGAGGCTTCATCTAGACCCGATGGAAACACGTTCAGACCCGCCGTGAAGCTCCTGCAGACCACCTAGTGACATCGTCCACTATAGCACCATCAAATCGTAGCGGTCGTCTGAACCCACCAGTCTGATTCGACCGTCGTCTGGTTCGGCGTTTCAGCCACCGTCGCGTTCATCAGGTTCCATGTCTTGCCGCCCAGCAATCGTGTTCATCCAGATGTGATCGACGCTCAAGGGCAATTGCAGTCATCAGTCGATTGCCCCATGGGATGACGAACACGCAACGTGTATGCCATTCACGATATGGTTGTTTTTTTCTTTCGTACATGTTTGACCGCAGCGATAAAGGATAGCAGATTGGGTTTCAAACATAAAAACTATACCCTAGTTTTTTTTTTCTTGCGATAATTAACAGATTAAGTCACATAATCACAAAAAAAAACTATTATTCATGCTATCAATAAGACAATCAACACACGAAAGGCTCAAACTATACCAAACGTCTCACGTCTCACCACGAAACCAACGCTCTGATACCAATTGTTGGCAATTGGATCGTGCGGATCAACGTGATCGTTAGTAAAACAAGTAAACAAAATCAGCGGAAGCAATTATGTGTTTACCGTACTTCTGGGTTGGTGTAGAGGTTGATCGTTGCAGAGAACCACCTCTCGATCCTCTGCTGTATGTCCCAAGTGTGATCCTGCTGTTGTGTGGGCAACAGTCTGCAGGATCTCTCAATCTGCTTCTCTTCCCTTCTCTCACCAAAAGAGGCGCAGGAATAATCTTTGGGTTCAGGAAGCTGAGTTCACTTATATATTGGGCTACAGCAGGGACCAGGAGGAGAAATTGGGCTGGGCCTCAATTGAATTTAATTAACCAAGCTTAGCCCAAAGCTTTTAATTAAATCCAATAATAATAATATAGTCCACTAAAATATTATTACTGCACTACCCGTCCAATCCCAAAATTATGTTCTGGGCTCCTTCTTATTATAAGCCCGATAGTCTCCCCATGTTTAAGATATTCAATGTCCATTAATTAATTAAGTTACTGACAACTCAAATTAATTAATATCTCATCCGAGAGTAGTACCACTCAACCTTATTATCATGCCGGAAATTAATCCACTTGCAAGATTTACATGATAAACCTTATGAGCTCCTCAAGGGGACATCATCAACCTATGACGGACATGGATTCCTTCTACAATCAACAGCACACCATAGATACAGCACTACTTCCCAACTCACCGAGTTTGTTGATTTAATACTTATAAATCTCACCCATTGATGAATCAAAGAAATATATACTGCCCTACGTGTCGAGGTTACTGTATAGGGATTAAGAGCACGAACTTCCATAATAACAGAGATCAAGTTCTTCTATATAGTCAGTATAAGAAGAACGACCTCAGGCGGTCCTGCTCAATACACACAAGTGCACTAATGTGATTCTATAGCCAAGACAAGCTAATACCAAACCACACTACAACCATACCGATAGAGAGTCCCAGTCTATCTCAGTTGTGAGCATCTGTTTATACTTTATAAGGAAACCGATAATATGATCTTCTGCGTGTTGTCGCACAACATATTATCTACAGTATAAAGTAAATGGACTATTGCATCATGCATATAAAATAAATTATAAGATGCAATCATTTGATCAATGATTCTCATTTCAAATATTGTTATGACATTGTTCATACTAAAGCTAGACTTTTAGTATACAATCCAACAAAATCGGGCGCGGCCAATTCAGCGGCCGATGCGCTATCGCGCTGCGAGGGGGAAGGAAGTTTGTTAGCACTCAGCGGTCCTGATTGGGGTGAGATGGCGGATATATTATCCGAGCAGTCGTCAGATGAATTTATCCGGGGTGTGGTAAAGGATTTGCAAAGGGACCCGTCAAGTCGAGTGGGGTTCACGGTGGCTGGGGGGAAGCTGTTTTTTAAGGGGATGATAGTGTTAGCGGCCGAATCTGAGTGGATACCGAGGCTGCTGCGAGAATTCCATGACACGCCTACTGGGGGTCATGCCGGGGCCCTGCGGACGTATCGACGCCTCGCCACCAGTGTGTATTGGCGCGGCATGTTCCGGAGTTGATATGGGAAGATCTGTCCATGGATTTTATTACCGCGTTGCCAAAATCTCAGGGGTACTCGACGATTATGGTAGTGGTTGATCGGCTGTCGAAATATGGGCATTTCATAGCTATGAAAGGGAAGATGACGGCCCGGAGTGTGGCCGAGACCTTCATGAAGGAGATTGTGCGGCTGCATGGTATTCCAGGGACCATCGTGAGCGATCGTGACCCCCTGTTTGTTAGCTCCTTCTGGAAAGAGTTGTTTCACTTGTCTGGAACTCAGCTCAAATTCAGCTCTGCATATCATCCGGAAACTGACGGGCAAACAGAGGTTTTAAATTGGGTATTGGAAACATATTTGCGTTGTTTCGCATGTGAGCAGCCGCACAAGTGGGTTAATTGGTTACCTTGGGCGGAATATTGGTACAACACAGCCTTTCAGACGGCAGCGCAGGTTAGCCCATTCGAGGTTGTGTATGGTCGGCTGCCCCCGTCCTTGCGACGTTATTTACCTGGCGAGTGTAAGGTAGCGGCGGTGGCGGAGGTGCTCGAGAGTAGAACGGTGATGTTGGCGAGGCTGCGGGCGAATTTGGAGGTTGCAAGGGGGCGAATGGTTCGGTTTGCCAATCGGCATCGTAGGGATGTCAATTTTGAGGTTGGAGATCAAGTGTTCTTAAAGGTGAGGGCACATCGGCAACTATCCTTGGCGGGTACCAAACATCACAAACTAACTTCCAAGTTCTATGGGCCGTTCGTGATTGAGGCGAGGGTGGGGCCAGCTGCCTACTGACTGGAGCTCCCACCTGGTAGTCGCATACATCCCATTTTTCATGTGTCCCAGCTTAAACGAGTGGTGGGCGACCACCCAGTGGACGCGGAATTGCCGGTGACTCTGGAATTGCCAAAGGTGCCAATCTTTGAGCCGGAGAAGGTGATGGCACGGCGCCGGGTGACAGAACGAGGCAAGGAGGTTGATCAGCTGTTGGTGAAATGGGAGACGCTACCGGTGGACTAGGCCAAATGGGTGGATTTGGAGGATTTCCAGCGTCAGTTTCCCTGGTTCAACCTTGAGGACAAGGTTGATTTTAAGGGGGAGGGAATTGTTATGGAGCAAAGTGCGGAGAGGGAGGAATTCTCGCCTGGGCCGCCGGGGCCGCTGCTGGTTTATCGGCGCCGGCGTCGGCACGGCGGGGATTAGTTCTTTAGTGCTTAATTATTTTAATTAACTAGTTGGGCCCGTGTCTTTGGGCTTAGGGTTTTGCTATTTAAACCTTGTGATAAACTATCTTACATTATCATCAATCATATATTGAATCTGGGAGCCGCTTTTGGCTATTTGGCAAACGAATCCTTCGTTTGAATTCTGAGTGTTAACACGAGTAGGCCAGAAGTTCGTGCGTTCGGAATCTCAAGAGCAATGAGTGGAAGAATGATGCAGATTGCATAACATGAAAGAGATATGCTTCTGTTCTGTTTATGAGAAGGTGATCAATATTTATGCCTGGTAGCATATTGAATTTCTGCTGCTTTACCACGCAAAAGAGCTTTTTTTTTCGTGCTTCTCTTAAGCATTAATCTCTCAAGAGATCATGAATCTTGCACACTTTTGCTTTCCCACTCCTGCTCATTTTACTTACGAAGATGAGATTCCTGTCAACAAGTTCTTTAAAGTAATCTTCTGCTACTTCTTCTAAGCTTCTGTCATCAATGGGCTTCACAATTCCTTCAGCAACCCACAATTTGATGACTTGGGACACATGGATATTGGCATCCTCAGGAAAAACTCCCATGTACAGAAAACATGGCTTTAGATATATTGGTAGCTCCTTATAACTGGTGTGCAGTATTTGCAAACAATGTTGGTTGTTCTGCAAATTTATGAGTGAGTTTAAATTTTGTAAAGCGTACAGCCAGTATACTTGTCTCATTTTGGATTTTCTTAGAACTCCTCCAATCACCAATATTGACAAAGGAAGTCCTTTGCAATTTTTAGCAATATCCCTTCCAATGTTCTCCAATTGAGGTGGGCAACCCTTTTTGCCAAATACCACCTCACTGAGGAGATTCCAACTCTTATCCACATCCAGAAACTTCATTTGAAAAATGTGAGAACGACGACTTAACTGGAAAGCTAAATGTGATAGTCTAGTGTTGTCATGATTCTACTTCCGTTGTTATTTGGAAAGAATGATTTAATACCATCCCAAGCATCAGTACTCCATATATCATCCATTACAATCAGATACCTCCTACGCCACAAGTGTTTGTATAGTATTACTCCTACTTCGTCTTCTGTCTTCTCTCTTAAATCATCTTTGCTTGCTTTGGTTTCCAGACAAAGAACTTGTAAAATTTCTTTCAGACTATACTCTTGACAGACTGTAACCCAAGCAAGAATATCAAAGTGTTGGACAGTAAGAGGATTTCCATAAATAACTCTAGCAACTGTAGTCTTACCGATTCCACCCATTCCAACAATGGTTATTATTTCGAGATTACATGGTAGTCCCTTGAGCTTACCAAAACTCCATCAGTAAAGACATCATCAAAAACCACCCTATCACCATTTCGCCCTGTTGAAGCTGTATAAGCTGAAGAAAATCTTGGCAGATGATATTTGGCATGCTCCATCACCTCTCTGGTTTCCTTTAAATCTTCTATCACCCTCTCTACACCTTGCACCGAAACTTCATCAGTTAAGACATCATCAAGAACCACCTCATCACTATTTTTCCCCATTGAAGTTGCACAAACTGAAGAAATCCTTGGCAGATGATGATTTTTGTCATCCTTGAATGATCTCTGTCACCTCTCTCCTGATCTCATCCATGTCTGCTATCACTCTCTCTAGACCTTGATGCAAGTCAACGGGACGGATGTTGACGCCATGACTTGAGGATCCACCATGAATTTGATGCAGCACATGGGATTCCATAACATTTTCCGCTGTATAAGCAGCACGGGCGATGCAGTTCTCCAAGTAGTCGACTACTTTGCTGTCACTGCTGCTATGATAACGTTCAAGAAAATCTTGCAAGAGAGTGACATTTTCCATGAGAGAGTTAACCTGTTTTTGGCTGAGGGAAAAGGGAGGGCAAGGATGATTCTTGAACTGGTGAATGGTGTTCATTAGAGAGAGCAGAGCTGCATAAGATGCCATCTCAAACAGCGTCTCTCCTCTCTAACAAATTGCAAACATAAATAAAATGGTGCAGTGATTTCATAAAGCCTGCTAACAACATATTGGGAATATGTTATGCTTACTTTCTATATAATTATTTAGTTGAATGTAAGTTATTCTTTTTAGCTCGTTGACTTAATAATTTTTTTTATTTTTCTCTTTAATCTTGGTGCAATGATCATCCCAAACTACCCTGTCATTCAAACGAGCAAAGGAGACAAGGATTAACTTAATAACTCCACTGTCAACAAGGATTGCTCCATTGTCATAAGTCATAACTCCAAAAAGCATCCCGAGTCTATTATTATAATGAAATCTATACAAACCATTCAATTAAATGGCACATAGAGAAAAGAGATAAAATCTATACCTTAAAAGAAAATATTAATCATAAGAGAAAATGTCGAGAATTTTTCTTTTGCATGCACATGTATCACTCATCTAATTCTGCAACAAGAGATGTATTAATAAAATTTAATAGGAGTGGGAAAAATGGTGATAACTTAATATATATAGAGTAGCCAATTGCATGCTTAGGACTAGGAGGCTGTAGTTGTTGCATCGCAAGTCTTAAGCTTCGTGTCTTTCTGTATTGCCTTCGACTTTTACTGTAAAAAAAACAAAAATATTTGGGAATACTATGCACATAAGATTTTTTTTTGGGAGTAACATGAAAGGTTTATTTCTTACCAATGTGAACTTTGAGGTCTACATTCCCAAGCTCCTCTTGCTCCTCTTTGATCCTTAGTGCAGAATCTGAGGCAGCTTCGCTACAACGTTCCAACAAAACCGACTGCAACGTCATTATATCTCCTATACTTGAAGGAATCTCCTCCAAGACTCTTTTGTCTCGAAGAACAAGGTGCTCGAGGCATGGAAAGTGGGTGTCCTGCGTCTTCCAGTTCTTGATACTAGAACACATTTCAATCAGCAAGAATTTGAGATTGCAGAATCCCCCTTCAGATGTCTCCCACTCGGGCCCTGTGCAGGAATTTGCAGACAGTTTGAGGAATTCGAGATGAGGCAATGAGCCTATCACTGAGGTCACGTCCTCCCAAAGGAACAGGGTGCCATGCAGAGTTAGCTTCTTGAGTGAATCAGGGAAGGTGAAGTTGCTAAACGTTTCAGGATGAGAAATGACGTCGTATTTGTTGTACATAAGGTTAAGGCATTGGAGCTGTCCAAGTTCACCAAGATTGCTTAGATAGAAATTAGGCAACTCTTCTTCCTCCCCAACTTCATCTGTTATGTAGTAAAGTAATTTAAGTGTCCTGATATTCGGCATTCTTTTAATGGCCTCTTTGCTGCACTTGAAGTTTCTTACGCGCGACAGCATCTGCATGTAGTTCAACACGAAGTTGGATTCCGCACAATGAGGAGGATCTGTGAGACGGAGTGCGTTGAACATGACATGCCTCAGTAGAGGTAACCCCCATATTGCAAAAATATACGTATTCAAGTTATAGGGAAGTTGAATTTTAAGAGTTTGTAGATTCCAACAGATAGAACATGAAGCAGGAAAGCTGCTAGACAGTTGACCACCGCAGTAGTACCGCAAGTTAGCTTGTGTTTTCGCAGGAGTCGAGGATGTAACAAAGTGATTTGAATACACCCTCGACAACCTAAAACTGAGTGATGATGAAGGTTCATGATCTGTACGACTTAAGACACAACTGAACTTCTGTTTTTTAGCTTTTCTTAAGCATAGATCTCTCAAGAGATCATGAATTTTGCATAATTTTACTTCCCCATTCCAACGCAATTTATGTACCAAAATGAGATTTCTGTCGACAAGTTCCTTTAAGTACACTTGTGCAGCTTCTTCTAAACTTCTATCATCAATCGGTCTCAGAATTCCTTCTGCGACCCACAATTTGATGAGCTCCGACACACTAATTATGCAATCTTCTCGAAAAATTCCCATGTACAAAAAACATGCCTTCAAATGAATTGACAACTCTTTAAAACTAGTGCCAAGTACTTGTAAGCAATGTTCATTGTTATCCAAATTTACAATTGAGCTTAGATTTTTTAAAGTATGTTCCCAATAATCATGTGTCATGTTAGATTTTGCTAAAAGTCCTCCTATCACAACTATTGACAAAGGAAGACCTCTACAACATCTCATTATCTTCTTCCCAATTTCTTCCAATTCAATCGAGCAATCTACATTACCAAACAAAATTTTGCAAAACAAGTCCCAACTCCTATCCTCATCTAAAAATTACATTTGGAAGACATAAGAACCACTCAACTCGTAAGCCAAATTTGACATCCTAGTAGTCATCACTATTCTACTGCTATTGTTGTTGTCTGGAAGGAAAAACTTGACTTTATGCCAAGCCTCGATACTCCATATATCATCCATTACAATCAGATACCTCCTGCCGTATAATTTTTTGTGTACTCTTTCTCCCAATTCATCTTCACTCTCACTCTCTATGATCTCATTTACAAGAAGCTGTAATAGAATATCCCTCCCACTATAGTTTTGAGAAACTGTAACCCACACAAGAATGTCAAAGCGTTGGACAATAAGTGGACTAGAATAAATGTTTCTAGCAAGTGTAGTCTTATCGATTCCACCCATTCCAATAACCGGAATGATCAGAAGATTCGACGGTTGTCCTGTGAGCTTATCAAGAACTGCATCCATTCCATCAATGGGAATGATCTGGAGATCAGATTGTTCTCCAGGAAGCCTATCAGCAACTTCAGTCACTAAGACATCATTAAGATCAACCATGGTGCTGCTCTGCCACGTGGAGGAAGAACATCCTATGATTTTCCCTGTCATGATCTCCATCACCTCTTTCTTGATCAAATCCATGTCTTGTATCACTCTTTCAAGACGTTGACCAAAGTAAACAGTACTCATGTTTGATCCACCATGAATTTGATCGACTATATGGGATTCGATTACATCTTCAGCTGCATGAGCTGCAGAGGCCACCCTGCTCTCCAAGCTGTCGTCGTCTTCTTCACCGCCGTTGGTCGAATAACTTTCAAGAAATCTTTGTAAGAAGTTAATGTGTTCCATGAGGGAGTGAAGCTGTTTTTCGTGGATAGAAATGGGTGATTCTGGATGTGATTAATAGTGTGCATCAGAGAAAGCAGAGCTGCATAGCTTGCCATCTAAAATTCACTATTAATGGCCTCCAAAGTGGTTTCTAAAAAGCTTGGATTCATGTGGAGATTATGGATGTGATTGTTTTCTCTAAAGATGAGATGTACTTAATATGAATAGACAAGAAATAATTTTATTTAATTCTATTTGATATTGGTAAAGAATAAATTATTTAATTCGATCAAAATATTGATTATTTTTTTTATCTTATTTTGTTTTCTTTTCTATAAATAAATTGACTTTTTCATTACTAAATTGGAACGACGTCGTATAGTCTCCAAAACCCTAATAGAGAAGCATATAAAGAAGGCTTGCCTCCCCTTCATTTGGCTACTGTCAAAGCGCCGTCAGAAAAAATGCAGATCTTTGTCAAAACCCTCACCGGGAAAACCATCACGCTCGAGGTCGAATCGAGCGACACCATCGACAATGTCAAAACCAAGATTCAGGACAAGGAAGGTATGCGAATTTATGTTTGTTTGTGTTAACCCTATCGTGTTTTAAGGGTTTCACCTTTCTAATTGGAAGAGATGATTTAGTCTTTGGAATAACGTGGGATTCGTCTATAATTTTATATAGGAATCCCGCCGGATCAGCAGCGTTTGATTTTCGCCGGAAAGCAGCTTGAAGATGGCCGAACACTTGCTGATTACAACATCCAGAAAGGTATTTGTTTATTTAATTTAGACTGGTTTGTTTTCAATTATCAAGTTGCTGTCAGCTAATGGGAAATGAATATTGTAGAATCGACCCTGCATTTGGTTCTGAGGCTCAGGGGTGGTATCATTGAGCCGTCGCTCATGGCACTGGCTAGGAAGTACAACCAGGATAAGACGATTTGCCGCAAGTAAGTTTATTTATTGTACTTTATTGCTCGATTATCCCATATTTCGATGTTTTCTGGTATGATTGTCTTACAGTGTTCCATACTAAGCTTTAAATATTTTTCGGATTGTTGATGAGCAAACTGATTTGGGGAATGCATATGATGTTTCTTATTTTGGAAATTAATTAATGTGTATGAAAGAGCATGTGTATTTACTTAATTTTTATGTAGAAGACATTTGATCTGACTATATTTAGAAATTGAAAATCTTATGAATGGTATTGTATTTGGGATTTTCTACAGTTTTCTACTTGCAACACTGAATTCCCTTTTGATTGCAAGTGACTTGCTAAGTTTGCTACTGAGTAACTTATTTTGGTGTAATCATCATGTTTTATATTCATTTTTGGTTAGTGATGTTAATACTTGTAATTCTGATCTGATGTAGATGCTATGCTCGCTTGCACCCTCGTGCCGTCAACTGCCGCAAAAAGAAGTGTGGACACAGCAACCAGGTTTTTACTCTAACCTATCTCTAGCAGATGTCTGCTCTTTACTATCCCAAACTGTGCACTTATATACATAAATCTTTTTTCTCTTTTGCAGTTGAGGCCAAAGAAGAAAATCAAGTAGACTGGTGGTTGGATTGCTTGTCCTTTGCTCATATTGCCCCTTTACATTATATCTCAAACCCATTTTTGTTGCTGTTTTCTAGTAGACATTGAAACAAATGAAGCTCTTTCCAGTTGTTGATTTGCATTGAATTTTGCTTATGGCGTTTCTTCTAATGATGATATTTCATATGAATTATGATACTGTGTTGTGTTCTTGCTAATTGGCAGGCTTTTTTTAGTATAATATCTATTAATTCTAATTGTGATGGTTTGAGCTACCGCTTTTTAGCTACACTTCTCACCATTTAGGTTTGCCATTTACCTTAATTTATTAACCTCGGAATTAAAGGAAGTCAAACGCCATCTATGTTGTGATGTTGCTTCTAATGGTGCTCATGTTTATTGGATGTATAATTTTATCAAAAATACTTGATTAGCATAAGTTAGATGGTCATAAGTTTGAACACACTTGTGTTTGTTAAAGGGTTTTTTTTTTGGGTCCGTCTAAATCAGCCTGTTTACTAGGGTAACAGGATAGGTGTGGTAAACTAGCCAAATCAATTCGATACAACACTGCATTAGAGCTCGATTGAGCAATTCTTGGGACAGCATATGAACTGATTTGAGCAATGAAAGTTGACCTTTTCCAGCTCTGTTGAACAATAGTCATTAATGAGTCATGTATGCAACATATCCAGCGTCTATACACTACATGAAACGTTTAACTGCTGGCACAACGATGAACTAGTTAGGAACGAATTGAATCCTGCTCGGTCCTAGTTTGACTGTTGCTTCAGTTACCTACAATTTATTTGTTGCATAGATAGAGTGAAAATTATCTTCAGATTCTTCATATGGAAGAACTATGTATGGTCTTAGCTACTGCCTACTAAGAGACTCCAAAGTAAAGAAAATAAGTTAATGTCAAAAGAATAGGTGGCATTATCTACCTCGTTTGAAAGATGTTCTGTATCATTTTGCGGGGCGACTCACTGGCTGCAGATTCTAACTGCAGCAACTCATCTGAACTGAGTTGCCAACCTATGGCACCCAAGTTATCCTCAGCCTGTTTTATTGTCTTAACTCCCGGAATCGGAATGGTTCCTTTACTGATGCACCAGTTTATTGCAACCTGGTACCAGAGGCCTTCATCATACGAACAAACTTAAATGGTTACAACCTACTCACATCACTCACACGTAAAAGAAAGGAGTATAACCTGAGATACTGTTTTGCGCCTTTTTTGCGCAATTTCTTTAAGAGAATCCAGTAGAGGCTCAAGTCCTGGTAAAATTTGTCGGAATAGAAACCCCCTATATAAGCATTTACACTGATTAGCTAAAGACAATCAAATTCGTCCTACGATTGTAGTGTGTGTAAAGTACATATAACTCGGATGTACCGCGGTCCAGATGGAAGATTTGAAGGCGTATACTTCCCCGTAAGCATGCCAAGCCCTAAAGGACTGTAAGCGATTACTCGAATCCCCAGAGAGTCGCATATATCTTTGATCTCTTTCTGATCTTTTCCAATGCTCAGCAGTGAAAATTGAACCTATTCATAAACTCTAAAATAAGAGATTTACCCACGAAACTCACACACCGATCAAAAGGATAGACATGTTCTCTTTCAAGAATAGTATAATTTGAAATTCAAACTCGTTAACTTGCCTTAAATATTAGAAACTTGCTCGAATCAAGAGCTTGATTACTTTACACATATTCTAAGATGAGAAAAATTATCACCTGAGCAGAGCAGAGGGGCACACCTCGGGCCTTAAGATAATCGTAAATTTTCAGTAGCTGCCTTGGTCCGTAATTGCTCACACCAACTGCTCGAACTAAACCCTGTACCACATTATATTCCATGGGGAAGAGCAGCTAGATAACTTTGGAGATGAAAAAACAAGAAACCTTACAGAGTGCAACTAAATCATTGCACGAGTTTTTACTGGCCAATATAAAATAAGTTCACGGTAACCTTGTCATACATTGCCACTAAACCGTCCCAAAGAGCTCGCTCTTGCAGAGGAGCATAATTTGCTGTCGACCAGTGTAGTTGTCCAATCCCGATTTGCTCAAGTTGAGTTCTATCTAGAGAGGAACTGAAACCCGAAATCTAATAAACATCTATGTAACTGAGAAATCGAGATTATAGGAAGTTTAGTTGTTCCTAATTTTCACAGAAGATGAGAATATGAGCTCATACATGCTCTAAAACATAAAGAGAAATGCTATATTGGAAATCAAGAAGATCCATACTTGCAAGCATCCACAAATTGATTAGGCGTTAAGCGCCACGGGTATGCAGCAAATTTCGTAGCAATCACAATACTATTCTGCACCTGCTTATTTCCTTGCATACAGGCAATAAAAATATTGAATCAACAATATGACAAGAACACATTTCCTACTAAAATGCTGAGGTACGTCTATCAAATGCTGAAAATTCACAAAATATCTGTCTTCAATTCAGACTCATTCCTCCATATGGTCCAAGACATTCAACTTAAGCTAGTAGGCCAGATATTTCAGTGAATTTGGAAATCTTTAAAGATACAATCAAGCATTCATTCACAAGAGTAGATGAAGATTTATTGATCTGAAGTATGTATTCCAAAGCCTAAGCTAAATAATCTCTACAGGCAATATACCTCAATCACACCACTCAAACAGAGAATGTAGTGTCAACATTCAAGAATCTAGTGTAATGCTTAGCATTCACAAAAGAGAACAAGATGTTCTGATCTAGTGCATGCATTTGAAAGCCAACCTGAAAAATCACCATGATCAATCAATCTACACCAACCTCAGGTACCAAAATTTCAAATTATTTCAAATATAACCTCACAAGAACAAGAAAAGAAACCTTCTAACAATCCATGAACAATAAAAAATCATGTCCTAGTAACATTATATTAAATCAACAGCGGAAAAGAAATCAACCTGGAAGTTCGCGGATAAACTTCCCGAGAAGCTTCTCACTTTGTCCATTCAACTTCCCAGTGCCATAAGAATCAGCTGTATCAAACAAATTAATCCCATTCTCAACAGCAAGATTAAAAATCTGCTGAAGCTCACTGTCCATGGATTCTTGATAACCCCATAACAGCTGATTACCCCAAGCCCATGTTCCAAACCCCATTGGAGATACACTCAGAGGCCCAATCTTAATCTGCCAACCACATTTACCCTATATAAGTATGATCAAACGATACAACTCAAGTGAATTCATAATTAAGAAATTCTAATCAAAACCCACGAAATTTGAAATCCGACTCGGGAAAAATGAAAGTACTAAACAATAACACGAAAAAAATCCAGCTATGGAGGAGAATTGATTACCTTTTGCCATGGCCAGAAGCGAGGGAATTTAATATTTTTGAGAAGGGAAGGGGAGGAAAATGTGGAGTTAGGAGAAGAGGTGGAGCAGCTAACATACGCAGTAGGCGCAAAATATGAAATTGAGAGCGCCATAGTTTTCTGCGATTTTCTCCTCAGACTGGTGCCTTTGAAGATGGATAAGAGAAGGAAGGAGTGATGAGAAAGTAGAAATTAATTACTCCTTTAAAATCGAGTTAAATTATATTTTTACCTTTTTTTTAAACAATTTGGTTTCATTGTAAATAAACATGAATTCATCAAATTAAAAGATTAATTTTCATTTTTTCAAATAGATTTTTGGGTATCAGCAAAAATATCCCTTTTAATAGTTTACTATTTTGGAAAAATGTCACTCATTATAATTTTTTTAATAAAAATGTCACATTTTTTTAATTTTGAACATAATTAACTATAGTTTATCACTTCTTCCACAACTACACTGCAACTCTACACGCAATTATATATGTGATCATACACATTTTATTTTATTTACTAATATATGTATAACTATACATGTCACCAATATCACATTTTATTAATTATTCCCTGCTATCACTCTTTGTATGAATTTTTAAATCTATTGAAAAATTAAATTTCTTATATAAGTTTTCTTAATTTTAAAATGACAAATATCCTAGGACAAAAAATTGTCACTCCTAACTACTATTAAATGAATACAATAGTTTAAAACTTAGATTAACATCACTGCAACATCAGCATTTAATTAAACTTATCTTATCCTGGAAATAATAAGATAAGTCTGGATTAATTATTTTACTAATTAATTGACCCCATGTCCATCAATTAAAAAAAAAGTCAAAAGTAGCAAAGCTTTTGAACTCCAATAAAAAGCTAGAGCCTAAAAGCTTTTCAATCATACGAAGCCATAGAAGATGAATTCAAAAACAGTGATCATTAAAAGCTGAAATTTAACTTAATAATATATACTAATATTGCAATCACTACAAACACATAATTAATCAATCAATATTAATATATTATCCTATACTATAATGTAATCAAATCAATCTAAATAGCAATTATAGCATATCTGATCATAATTTCTAAATATTCTGCTTCAATCTTGAATCACTCTGCAACTCAGTTAATTATCATCCAACCAAACAGCACCCACAGATTCCTAACTTATGTTAATGACATACAGATTCATGTATCTAACTTTCCCACCAGTTTGATGACTGATCTAACAGCCCAACTGATGAGAGATTGCGCCATGTTTGGCTGATCACTTCTCTCTCTTCTTCTTCATCACCCCACTTCATAACTTCTTCCCTCTCCTCCATGTAATCTGCAATCACCATCTTCTGATCCATTTCTTCAGCTGAACTATTCGGGTTTTCGCCCGAATCCGCGTTGTCGAGATTCTTAACTAGATCACTCAGCTCCTGCAACTGCAACAACATATGATCAGTCATCATAGGATTAATCAAAATTTGCAAGAGTTAATACCAATTCTAGTACAGTAATTTTTATTAACTTAAATTTTATTTTTAGTCCAATAAAATTTACTAAAAAATACCGAAGTTTAGTGGAACTAAAAGAAAAATGGATTAATTGGAAAAAAAAACATCAATTTTACTCCTATTGCAAATTAATTCTAATCATTACAGAGAAAAAAAAATTTACCTCTGATTATTGTTGTAAAATACACTCAATTTGTGACCAAAAGTGCGTTCTGTTTTGAGAAATTTGGTGTGTTTTGCAACAATATTTAAATGTGTTGATTTTCTTGTAATTTCTCAAAGATGAGGATTAATTTACAATATGAGTAAAATTTATAATTTCTTTTGAAATTAACCAAAAAAAAACAGTATAAGTTATAGGACTAAAATTGAACCTGCATTTGCAGAGACAGTTTTTCACACTTCAAGTGTTCGAATCGGGTCGAAAGAGTGTCGTAGTTTGATCTCAGCACGTTGTACTCATGCTCGATTTGCTTCGATTTCCATCGAGCTCTCTTATTTTGAAACCAGATGGCTACTTGACGAGGCTGCAGGCCAAGATCTCTTGCAACCTGCAGTTTCTTTCTGGGATCAAGCTTTGTTTCTTGCTTGAAAATGGATTCAAGTGATTTGATTTGGTCGTCTGTAAACCTGCGAGGATGATTCTTGGATTTGTCTTTTGCTGTCGTGATCTCTTCATGGGATGACTCTGTTTGTTGAGGGCTTGATGAGTTGTCTGCCGATTCCATGTTACTGTGACTCGGACACCATTTGAGTGGTTCCTTGAGTTAAGGAAAGACGAGTTGATAATATATAGGAGTGTTTGCTTTTGATCTACTGTTATATTTTACTCCTATTGAGTATAATGATTAAATGTTTAAATAATTAAATTGATGAGCCCATTAAGTCTATAAACATGGTGATTATGTTTGTGACATATAATAATTTCTATAAATTTATATACTAGTATTTTTAAAAGGGTAGTTATTGCGTGAGATCGTCTCAAATGAGACAATTTTACACTTTTTTTTAATTATTATCACTTTTGCTATAAAATATTATCACTTTTCATTTATATTATAAATTGTTAATGAAATAACATTATCAGTATTCATTAATTTAGTATCACTTTTCATTACAAAAGTTATCACTTTCTGATCGTCACACGTAAACTCTTACGTGAGACAGCCTCACCCAACTCTTTACCCTTTTAAAATAGTAATAATGCTAAATAAATAATAAATAATGTTATATATGGAGTATTTAATAGATTAAATTAAGAAAATAAATAAATATGGTGTTATTCACAAGGTGCGTTTTAGTCAAGAAGATAAAGTTGTGGGCCTTTCGACATGAACTCTTGCCTAGATGCTTTCCATTTGTTTCCCATGTGGCAATTTTTGTGAAAATTGTAAAATTAGACTTGTATTGTTTTAAAATGTTCTTTTATTTTTGTTTTTTTCCTTTATTTATTTTGTTACAAAATTAATCTTATGAATGTAAGCAAGTTCGAACTCCTCTTTGATCACACTTGCACACTATATCTTTCTCTCAATCCCTCACGCATTGAATCAAACTGAAAATGAAACAAAACGAAGAAGAACTCAAAGATGTATAGTGGTTCGATCTTAAAGATCTACGTCCACTATTAAGGAGAAGAAAATCACTATGATGATGAACCAGTTACAAAACTTAAAGAATATGATGAACTAAACTTCTAAGAACCCTAATTTCTTGAGGAAGATGAACTGATTGATTGATGATGCACCAGAACGTTGTTAATGTCTCCTTATACTGATTCTCAGCTGCTCCATGTGATCAAGCCAGCTGGATTGGTTGTTATGTAACAAACCAACTGCTCAACCAACTAGATTATTCATCTCATGTTCAGTAGTCTGCATTCCTCAAGAATTGATCCAATGATTCTAATCTTATGTCAATAGATGATCACAACCGTTGATCATACTTATTGCTCACCCAATCACCATCCTCCACGTGTATGTCTGCTGAACTACACCATACAAGCTTATGCATGCATGGTCTATACACAATAAATCTCCACCTTAGACCATGTATCATCGTAAGTCATAAATCTTCTCCACCTTGCTGCAATTACAGGCTGCAGCTCACCTCATTTCCTTCTCCTAGTGAAGACCAATAAGACTCTTACACAATTCATACTTCTGAACTGGTAGAGCATTAGTGAATGCATCAGCAGGATTCTCTGATGTCTTAACCTTCTTGACAGCTACTAACTTCTCTTCTATCATATCTCTTATGAAGAAAAGCCTCACATCAATGTGTTTAGTCCTTTCATGATACCCCTGATGTTTTGAGAAATGTACAATACTTTGGTTGTCACAATATACTTCAATAGCATCTTACTGAACACAAAACTCTCCCAAAATTCCAATCAACCAAATACCTCCTTGATTGCTTCTGTAAGAGCAACAAACTCAGCTTCAGTGGTTGAAAGTGCTATTATATATTGGTGTGTAGCCTTCCAACTCATTGCTGTACCAAATAGATTGAACACATAGCATGTTATTGACTTCCTTGTATCAAGGTTAGCTGCATAATCAGCATCCACATAGCCAACAACAGCTCTGTCCCAAGTGACTTGTTTCTGAAATTTCAATCCAACTGACATAGTTCCTTTGATGTATCTAAGTGTCCACTTTACTGCATCCCAATGTATAAGTCCATGATTGTTCATAAACATACTGATCATACTCATAACATAAGCCAAGTCCGGCCTGCAACATACCATTGCATACATCAGACTGCCAGCAGCACTTGCATATGGTATGTTGCTCATTTCTGCCTTCTTCTTATCTGTTTGAGGACCTTGAACTGATGACAGATTCAACCCTTGCTTAACTGGTATTGAAACATTCTTACAGAGATTCATGTTATATCTCTTAAGAACCTTATCCAAGTAAGACTCTTGAAACAATCTTAATTGACCAGCTAATTTGTCCCTTTCAATTTGCATGCCAAGTATCATGCTTGCTTCTCCTAGATTTTTCATGTCAAATTCCTTCCTCAAAGTATCCTTTACTGTATTAATTCCTTCCATATCATTGCATGCTATCAAGATATCATCTACATAAAGTAGTAGATAAGTATAGCATCCATCCTTGCATCTTATATACACACAACTATCATACATGCTTCTGACAAAACCACTTGCTGTAATGTAATCATCAAACCTGAGGTACCACTGTCTTGGGCTTTATTTCAGTCCATACAAAGATTTAAGCAGGAGACAAGCCTTTGAATCTGCACCCTTCAAACTAACACCTTTAGGAATATTCATGTATATCTTTTCTTTTAAATTTCCATGTAAGAAAGCTGTTGTTACATCCATCTGATATAATTCCAGATCAAACTGAGTAACCAATGACAACAAGATCCTAATAGAGCAATGTTTTACTACTGGTGAGAAGATCTCATTATAATCAACACATTCTTGCTATGAAAAACCTCTTGCTACAAGCCTTGCCTTATACCTGATTCCTCCTTCTTTACTTGTCACTGGTTTTTTCTTATATATCCACTTACAACCTACAAGCTTCTGACTTGCAGGCTTGTCAACAATCTTCTAAGTGTTATTCATTTTTAATGATTGCAACTCTTCTTCCATAGCATCTAGCCACTTCATACTCTCCTTTCCTGATATTTCCTCTGAGTATGTTCTTGGATCATAAATTTCAATATCTGATGCCACATAGAGAGCATATGATACAGTATCAGCTTCTATGAATCTTATAGTTGTTCTGATTTGCCTTCTCAACCTATCTCTAACTAGCTGATAGCTACTTAGAGTCCTTCTTTCACTGGAATTAGATGATTCAGCTCCTTCTTCTGTAGCAGCTTCCTCATGCACATCATTATTAATCTGATCTTGATTCTGCTGTACTATTGCTTTATCACTATGCTCCACCTCAAACTCACACTTATCTGTAGTAATGAGCTTATCAACACCTCTTTCAACTAGAGGCATCTTATCTTCATTAAATGTTACATCCCTACTAATAATGAACTTGTTAGTTTCATAACACCATAACTTGTAACCTTTTACTTCTCTTGGATATCTAACAAGCACACACTTCACAGCTCTAGGATCAAGCTTGTCCTGCTTCTGATGTGAATACACATGGCAACCTACAACCCTTAGATGACTGTAATCTGGTATCCTTCCAGTCCATACTTGCTCAAGTGGTTTAAACTTAAGTGCTGTGCATGGAGATAAGTTGATCAAATAAGCTGCAGTTGATATTAACTCTCCCCAAAAACCTTTTGAAAAACCTCCACTACTCATCATGCATCTAACTCTTGCAAGAAGAGTCTGATTCATCCTCTCAGCCACTCCATTTTGTTGTGGAGTTCCTGGCACAGTTTTGTGCCTCTTAATTCCCTTTTCTTGACAAAACTTGTTGAATTCATGTGAAACAAACTCAAGCTCATTATTTGTCCTTAAGAATTTAACCTTGTTTCCAGTCTAAAGTTCTGTTTCTGTCAACCAAATTTTAAAAGCTGACAGTGCTTCATCCTTTGTCTTTAAAATTCTTATTCATACCTTTCTTGAGTAATCATCAACAAAGGATATGAAATGCCTACCACCACCCATTGTTGAGGTCTTGGAAGGCCCCCAAAGATCAGAATGAACATATTCTAATATTGCTTTGGTTTTATATTCTGCAGCACCAAATTTCAACCACTTAGACTTGCCTAATATGCAAGCTTCGCACTGCTCTAACTTGCAGGTTGAACTGATTTCAAGCAACTTCTGTCTTGCAAGTTCTTGCAAGCCTCTTTCACTTATATGACCAAGCCTCCCATGCCATGTTTTAACACTACTATCATCCTTGATTGCATTAATCTATCCAGTCACTACAAAACCATCTAAGAAATACAAATCAGACCTCTTAATACCTTTAACAACTGTTGTACTTTCTTTTATGATAGTGAGTGTTCCTCCCTTTAAATGGCATTCATAACCTTGTGAATCTAACATTCCAAGAGAGATTAGATTTCTTCTTAAACTTGGTACATATCTGACATTAGTTAACAATCTGATTTTCCCATCAAACATTTTAAGTTTGACAGAAACTATTCCTTCAATCTTACAGGTGTGATAATCACCTAGCATGACTGATCTCTCATCTTGTGATCTTAATTCAGTAAACCAATCTTTTCTAGAAGTCATATGAAATGTGCATCCTGAATCTATAACCCATTCATTTGACACTGAACTAGAACAAACTGACATTGCTTCAATAAAATCAGAATCTGAACCAACTTGATTAGTTGTTACCTGATTTTCATGTGGCCTCTTATTTCCTCTCTTTTCAGCTATTTTCTTTGCCACCATTGCCTTCCATTTGAAGCATTGTTTCTTAAAATGCCCAGGCTTATTATAGTGATAGCAATTCTTGTTTTCTTCCTCATCTGATGGAGCACTTTGATTCCTTTTTGGCTTCCTTTTGTCAGCATTGTTGTTCTTGTTATTCTTGCTCCACTGATTCTGTTTTTTTGCTACCAAACCTTCTCCAATAACTTGTGGATCTGTATTCTTGTGAAGTACCTTTGCCTTAACTGCCAACAACACTTGCTCAAGGGTGATTGATTCAGCATTACCAAACAAGAGAGTATCTCTTAATCCTTCAAAGGACTTTGGAAGAGCTGACATGAGAATGACAGCTTTATCTTCAGTTGACAGAGCCACATCTATATTTTCTAGATCATCAATGATCTTGTTGAACTCATCTAATTGGCTGATAACTGACGTATCTTCTGATACTCTAAAAGAGTATAACTTCTGTTTCATGTACAATCGATTTGCCAAGCTTTTAACCATGTACAACTCCTCCAGTTTCTTCCATACTCCTCTGGCTTAATTTTCCTTTGAAATTTCACTTAGTGATTTGTCTCCAAGGCATAGTATAATTGCACTTCTAGCCTTTGATTGCTGTTATTGATCTCCCGCAATTGCAACAGCATCAACATCAACTTCTGCCGCTTGATTCACAGGAAGTAGCTTAATAGCATCTGATAATCCTTGCTGAATCAAGATGGCCTACATCTTCATCCTCCACAGACTGAAGTCTGTCTTCTCAGAGAACCTTTCAATATCAAACTTGGTAGTAACCATGTTGATCTTCTGCTCCACTTAATTTTCTTCTTCTTGGCTTCCCACAGACGGTGCTAATTCTTATGAATGTAAGAAAGTTCAAACTCCTCTTTGATCACACTTGCACACTCTATCATTCTCTCAATCCCTCACGTATTGAATCAAACTGAAAATGAAACAAAACAAAGAAGAACTCAAAGATGTATAGTGGTTCGATCTTAAAGATCTACATCCACTCTTAAGGAGAAGGGAATCACTATGATGATGAACCGGTTACAAAACTTAAAGAAGATGATGAACTAAACTTCTAAGAACCCTAATTTCTTGAGGAAGATGAACTGATTGATTGATGATGCACCAGAACGTTGCTAATGCCTCCTTATACTGATTCTTAGCTGCTCCATGTGATCAAGCCACCTGGATTGGTTGTTATGTAATAAACCAACTGCTCAACCAACTAGATTCTTCATCTCACGTGCAGTAGCCTGCATTCCTCAAGAACTGATCCAATGGTTCTAATCTTATGTCAATAGATGATCACAGCCGTTGATCATACTTATTGCTCACCCAATCACCATCCTCCACTTGTATGTCTGCTGAACTACACTATACAAGCTTATGTATGCATGGTCTATACACAACAATTAATTATATTTCTTTTAAATCTGTGCAGTTTTAATTTTGACTAAACTATCAATTAATATTGAAGATTAATTAAATAATTAAGAATCAAAACTGCTATAATTTAAAAGTAATTAGTCGAACTAATTTTACAATAACAATATTTAAATGATCAAAATTGATAAGATAAAAGATGAAGAGCTACTTATATAACAACATTTAAATTATGAGTTATTCTTTGTGCACCTGAAAATTTATAGGGGAAAATGGAGTAGGACGTGGGTGATTATTATTTTTATTTTTAATTATTTTATTTTATTTAGTGATTAAGATTAAATATAAATATAATCTAATAGTTGTGATTATTTATGTGCACTGATACACCTCGTACACTATAGTTTTACTCTAAAATTATAGGATTATTTTTACAATTTTCTCTGACGTTTTTTGAAATTAAGTTGCATGCAGTACCCTAACTATAATTTTGTATTATTAAATTTAAAAATCCTATTTCTATGCACCTAATGAATCGATGCACATGTATGATCTTAACCGTTAGATTAAATTTTAATTAAATCTTTACTGTTAAATAAAATAAAATAATTAAAATTTTTAATAAGTGACCAGTAACCACCCTAAAATCATCCTAAATTTAAATTTAATTTTTGCAGTGTGAAATTTAATTACCCTTTAAAACTTATTGACACGAGATCAGCTTGTTACCTTTCGATAATTCATGGCAATTGAAATCTCGTACCTTCGCGTTTTAGTACTTATCTCCAAATAATGGAATTTTTAAAAAATATTATTTAATTTGGTGGCTAGTGATATAGTCAAATTATGTAATTATCCTAACATAGTATGCACAAATAATAGTTGTTTGTCTCTATCTCCATATATTCTAATATAGAACATGATATCTTGTTAATAGAAACAGCTTTAGAATGTCCAATTTTAATGTTATATACTAAACGACAAACAATTATGTACGTGTTTATTGCATCAAACTATTCTGCATGGAATTTTTGAGAAGAGTGAATAACTTTAGTTTTGATGATCATATTATGTTTGATTATTTTTATTCTATAATAATAATTCCGATGTTTTAATGGGCGTAATTAGTACAATTTTGTAATTAAATGTTTTAAATTGCAAAAAAGTAATCATTTTTGGAGAATACTAGAAGCACAGACGTTGCCTGATAACGACAAAGAGAAACACATTTATGGAATTATTGTGTCTTTATTAATGAGTAAAATTATTACAGATCAAAATCAACACGTATTTAAAAACTCGATAATTATTAATTAATTGAAATGTTGTATTTGACGATCTTTGAGATTATTTTATTTTTTAAATCTTATTTATAATTTATAAGTTAAATTTCTAATGAAATAAGAATAATTTGTATCCACTTTTTTATGAAGGATTAAGAAAACAACAATATTAAACAATCATAACTATTATTTTTAGATTAATTAACTTATCATTAGCTTATAACTCTGAGGTCGGAATTCTTTTATTTATAAAAAAGAGAATTCCAACTTAAAATCGATCAAGGCTCACTAATGATGATAAAGAATTATTAACAATTTAAACATCAAATCACTAGCTAATTGTTTTATTAATTCCTTTTGTATCCACCTAACTTAATGAATACAGGTTTTGATAGAAAATTATTTTGATGAGATGGATAGAAAACACTACATAAATTTTGAGCTTCAATTAATATCTTACAGAATGTTAATTAAGAATATTTTTGTATTATTAGGTATTTTATTTATTTGTTATTTTTCTCCAATTAATGTTCGCACATAATGGATATTTTTTCAACCAGAATATGATCAATTTAATTATGAGATTAATGGAATAGAGATAATCTAGAACTTGAGAACTCATGGCACATCTTAGTCTGATAACATGAGTGTCTGATTTGACCTTTATCATTTTAATTTATAGCACATCTGAAAAATATTAATAATAATATTTTACCTAATATTTAAAATTTAAATTAAAATTAAATCAAGTAATGCACTTACCATATGGCATTAGTAGCTAGATTTGACTATTGACCAGGGGCAGTTTGAATATAACTCCCACTAACTCTCCTCTACATTATTTTTTTTATAAAAAAAAAGGAGTACTATATTATTATAATAATCAATTTTATTATTTTTTAGGTATTTTAATATTATTTAATAATAAATAAAAGATCTGATAAAATATTTTAAATAAAATATGTTAATGTTAGAGCCTAGATGGCTAAGAGGGGCGATAGTTTTAAGAAGTCTATTGGGAGACAGGTTATTTGTGAGACGAACACATCGTTAAAGTATGTTTATTATATAAATAAAGTATGTTTTATGATTGTTAAAGTATGTTTTCTGAAGTTTACTGGATTATGCATTAAAGTATGATTTTAGTGTATTATAATATAATTTATTATTAAAATACTTTAACTACAAATAAGCATACTTTATCTATACAATAAACATATTTTAATCATGGATTGACCCGTCTTACATCCGTTTTACAAATAACCCGTCTCACAAGATAATCTCTCTAGTTTTAATATAATTTTTTTTTTTGAGATTATTGAATAAAAATATTACACCATTCTTGAAGAGGATTTGAAGTTTAAAAAATAATAATACTCCCTCCGTCCCACATATTTTTACCCACTTTTCATTTTGGGATGTCCCACGTATTTTTACCCATTTCATTTTTGGCAAAAATACATAATATTTTATTACCTACTTTTTACAATCCCAACAACTTTAATTACTTTTTTACATTTTATTCATCATTCCCAATAACTTTATTCACTTTTTCTTTTTAAATTACTAATTTATCCATACTTTTTCTTATATTATATATTAAAAAAATAAAACATCTTAATCTCCGTGCCCGTACAAACGGGTAAAAATACTCGGGACCGGAGGGAGTAATAATAATAATAAAAAAAGATGATTTCCATGAGGCATGATACGAAATGACTTTTGTGACCCTGAGGTGATGGGAGAAGAGTCGTTGTCTAGGGAACAAGGGCGCCGGAATGTATGAAGAAATAAGGCGTGTTTGGTTGTAGGTGTGAAGTCACTCCAATAAAAGCGGTAAATTAATTCAATTTGATAATGACATCCTTAATTTTTGTTTTACACGGCTATGATTAACATTTCTCCATCACACAAACACCTCCACTGTACTAGTCATCATTACCAATATTATGTTTATGTAGAAGTACACGTTATTATATTTTTGTTATGGCATATATGGTGGTTATTATTTGAAATAAATATAAAATTAAGGTAATTTTAGGGTGATATAAGTTAGGGTTTAAAGGTTTAATTTAAGATATAATAGTAATTATATAATTTAAAAAATTAGTTACTTATTAAAATTTGATGGTTGAGATTAATTAGTATAAAATTGAAGGATTTAGATTTTACAAGTATGGTATCCTAGTAAGACTTTAAAATCAAAAGTGATTTTTTAATTCATTTTTTAAATCAAAATGAATTTAACTATATGTATTTTGAATAACACTGAAACATAGCTATATTAGTATGAAATTTACAGTAATTTAATAAGTTCAAAAAAAATTAATTAAAGAATATCCAAGGTAAAATGAAATTATAATTTTAAGATATTGCTAATTAATGGTTAGTGTTCATGGTTGAACTCTATATATCCATATTAATTATCATGAGATATTCTCACAAGACTTGTAATTTGAGACGGATTCTGAAACGACTCAACTCATTATTACGATATAATTGTTAGTATTATATAGGTAAAATATGTTTATTAGTACTTGGAGTATATTTATAGTAATTATACTATAACACTTTAAAAATATATTTTAATTTATTATTTATTGTACTTTAAAAAATATACTTCCACTAGCATATTTTACCTATATAAAAATCATATTTTAATAATAGATTGTCCCATCTCATAAACTGTCTCACAAAATTACCGTCTCCCTAGAAATTTTTTCAATTACCATATTAATTTCTCAAATGTTTAAAACTTAAAGCGGACATTTGGTTATTTTCTACTCTAATAAACTTTTTTTCAGCTATCAAATTAATTTTAATACTCATTGATACCTTTCATGCAGCTTATAAAATTTTAGTTATTGCACTTGGCCCCCTAAACTAACACATTAAACATTTTATAATCCCTTAAACTTGAAGTGGACACATTGCAAATTATAGACATGTGTCAGCTTGTGGGTTGTTTTTAAAATTAATAATCAACTTAATTTAAACTTAATGGAATGTATTTTGGCGTTGATGCGTGTTCTTAGCTCATTAAATTATGTTTAGGAGATAAAGATATTTAGTAACGAAACCAAGAATGAACACAATCAAACATAATAAAACTACAAATAAAGGGATCAAAATCAATAAAAAACTCAATTCCCACCAAAGAACTCACCTAATTTTATTACTTTCCTTTAGAACAACATTCATAAAGCTCCCTTCTCTTACAAGTGTAATGTCTAAAGTGAGTATGAGTTACCTGCCTCTCTCATGTGAGAGAGACTATTTATACTATCTATAAGCCCTAAACTTGAGCCAAACGCCTTGCGCCACCTGGATGAAGACAAACCACCTTTAATGAAGCTATCTGGTACGCCGACCAACCTGGGGAGGAGTCTGAGTGCTGCGGGTTATTTTTGCAGGATTTCACCGGCCGCCCCTGTCCTTTGTTGGTCTCCCATTAGTAGTTGGGGGAAGATGCGTCAGTCGCTTGCTGTCCTCTAGTTAGGATTGTTGTCCAAGACATCCCATCTTCCCGTTAGCCTTGTCCTCTAGCCTGTTGCACTTGTCAGTCTCTATGATGATGCTTGTTCTTTACTGCACCGCTTCTGTTATCCATTTGGTCCTCGGACAGGTTGACTTCCAGTGTTGTGATCCTCGTCCGAGCTCTCGAACAAGGGGGAAGGCCGCCGAGGTTCCCTGCCGAGGGTGCTTCAGGTTTCCGTCCCTTTAATGGGTTCCTTCTTTGCCCTTTCCTTGATTGGGCCTTTAGACTGGTAGTGATCTTTTTGGACTGTCTTGGCTGTTCGTTCAGCATTATCCTCGAATTGGGCCGACTGAAGATTGGGCCTCCTCCTTCAAGTATTTTAGAAGTTATTGGGTTTTGGGCCTACTAAGCATGGGAGATATAATACCCATAATATTTGGTCTTCGGTAACATTAATAAAGAAAGTACGTTGCTATTGAAAAAAAATGAAGTGATATAAATTTCTTGATAGGTATTTTTCATCAATATACTTTGTTGTGATCAGTGAAAGGTATATTTTTATTTATTTATAATTATAAACATTTTCTTAGTGAGTAGGATCAAGATAAATTAGATCATTAGTACTTTAAGATATAATGAAAGCGATGCTTGTGAAGAACATTGAGAAGAAAGAGAAGAAAGAGAAAAAAAAGAAATCCCATAATCCGTAGAGAATGAAAATAAAGACTCCAAACGAAATTATACAATAACTTATTAAAAAATTTCGAACCTCACCGCCACCCATTTATGAAAAAATTCACATGCAAGGCTTGAGGCAAAATTTAACGCATGTTTAAGAAAATTTAATTTTTAATTAATTTTATTGTTTTTGAGGGGTAATAATATTTTAACTAACAAATAAAATAATATTCTGTGAGCGATATTTTTGGAATTATGAAATATTTTAAAGTTTCGAAATGATATGATTTTTTTTAGCTGTAAAATTAATTACATGTTAGACAAAAAAGAAAAATATGAAAATAATAACGATTAGGAGTGAGCAACATACATATACAAAATTTACTCTATTTGGTAAATAAGTGATGAAAAACAACAAATGAGTAAATCCAAAAATTAGTCATCAAAAGCTAAATAATATATCCACAATTTTAAGTATTTGGTAAATGAAAATACTAAAAAGCAATATCTACATGTCAACGAATGAGAAGCTGAAGTTCCGTGTAAAAGCACGACTTTATTTATGTTTGTGGGTTATAAATTATAAAGAGAATTGCATCAAAGATTAAACGGCTGAAATTGTTTCACGACTTTATGCATAAAGTTTGATGTGAAAAACACGTTTTCTTATATATGACGCTTTCACTGGAGTTGATGGATAAGGAGGTAAAATTAATGGCAAAACTCCTGCGTCCTCGCGGACATAGTCCGTGTCCCCATGCAAACACAACATTTTCTTTCCTATTCTATTTAAACTTATGTATTGTTAGAGGTTTAAATTGTAAAAGGATACGAAAATTACAAAAGGGCACGAATCTAAATTCGTGTGTCCGGGACACAAGAGCCCCACTCAAAATTAATTAGCTGGATTAATTTTACTGATCAATGATAAAGTCGTGTAGATAAGTGTGTCTGAAATGGCAAAGTTATTGCTTAGTGTTGTCTAATTATATAACTTATTGGGTACGAAAGAATAATTAAGTGATTAAACATTCATGAACTCTTGTTCGAAAATTATGAAAATGGTTTTTTCCCCCTAATATTATGTAATTAGCAAAGAGTGGATCTCTTATGAGTATAGGTGCACAAAAAGTTTAAGGAACATTTTTTTTTATTTTTAAGATGTACATTTTAATTCATAAAAGTATTATTTCTCTAATGAAAGAGTTAGTTGAAATATGAATAATATTAACATGGCATTTAAAAGCATTATTTCTTCATAAATTTTTTTTTTCAAAAGATTAAAAATAAAGTATAAGTTTTGATATTTAAAATTAGGGTTAATGGCTTTAAAAACCCTTACCTTTACTTTTATTGTAATTTTATCCCACCGTTTAGAATTTGGCAGAGAAAACATCAACCTTTTCATTGTTTGGCAATCGTACCCCAGGGCAGTAAGAAGCTGCCCGTATGATGACGTGGCAAATTTTAATGGCAGCTATTCATCGATTCCCAGACTTTTCCTCTCCTCTCTCTGCAATTTTCTGCACCATAACGCATCATCCAAAATTTCCGAAGAGGCATAGTTCACCACCCCACCCCCGTCCGACAATCATCTCACTTCCGGTTAGAATTTCAGTTCTCGCGAACCAAAATTGGCATGGGCGAGCCGATCACTCGAGGCTGGCAACAGCGTTGCCATCAACCACTGAAGAAGGCGGTGCTCTGATATGAAAAAATCTTGCGCGACCTACCTGCGACCGCCAACGATACTAGTTAACAGTAAAGGATTGTGGTGAGCAGTAAGAGCTTGGATGATAAGATTTTAGTCTTGGGGGGTCTGCGCAAGGGGCATAATCTGCACAATTTAGAACATCTTCCTATAAATTGCACTGCCATTATAATAGTTGTGGTTATTTTCAATCGCCATGTTTTTAAGGTAAAAAGCAACAGAAGAAGAAATCGTCGACGCCGCTGTCGCCCTTGTTGGTAGCGAGGCTCATGGGATTAGACGACATCGGAGCCGCCGTTAAACTCCGATGGATGGATGGAATCCGACCCACGCACCGCCCCGTCCTCCGCCGCCGTCACTCTCGTTGGTTGCGAGGCTGGGATTAGAGGACATCGGAGCCGCTGTTAGACTCCGGATGGATGGAATCCGACCCACGCACCGCCCCTCCTCCATCTCCGGTGCCTGCTTCTACGGCCGCCGAGTTATTTTAGAGATCTCTCAGAAACTGAAAAGAAGAAAGAGGTGTTTTAATAATATCCAAAATTAAATTTTACCAAAAAAATTGCCACGTCATCTATTTGGGCAGCAAGAAGCTGCCCACGGGTGCGATTTGCCAAACAATGGAAAGGTGGTTGTTTTTTTCGTCAAATTCAAAACGTTGGGATAAAATTGCAATCAAAGTAAAGGTAAGAATTTATTATGCAATTAACCCTTAAAATTACGACATTTAACATTAATTAAGGAATCGGATTTGAAGGCACCATGCACAGTGGCGGACGTACCAAGAGGGTAGGGGCACTGAGCCTCCCTGAACTTCTAAAAATTACTAGTATAGATATAGAGATTTTTCGAAGTATCTTTGTGTCCAAGTGTTGAAGTGAGAATATTTTAATTTTAAAGGTCTCGTGTTCGATTCATGCAGCACTGTTATTTTTTTCCCTCTTCTATTTCTTTTATTTATTTATTTTCCCTCTAAATAACATATTTATTTAATAATTTTAATGACTTTAGTTTCAAAATTGTTACTCTTACATAATACAATTAAAAATACTAAAATATTTTTAGAAAAATGTTAATAAAAGTTGGTAAATAAAATAATTCTTCTTAATTTTTTCCCCTCTTCTATTTCTTTTATTTATTTATTTCCCCTCTAAATAACATATTTATTTAATAATTTTAATGACTTTAGTTTCAAAATTGTTACTCTTACATAATACAATTAAAAATACTAAAACATCTTTAGAAAAATGTTAATAAAAGTTGGTAAATAAAATAATTCTTCTTAAAATTTGTAGAACAAAAAACACGAACTATTGTATGAGAAAAGTTGAGCCCCCCTCGACGGAAATCCTGCATCCGCCACTGACCATGCACTTAGAGAGAGACAGATCAAATACTTGTATTCTTGGCGCACAATTTTTTTTAAATGATAAAGTGTTATTCTTTAATATAAAAAATTTGTTATTCTTTAGAACAAAAATTAATACTCCATTACTAACATGCATAATAAATTATAGCTATTTAAAAAGAGTAATAATCCACATTTTAATGAATAATACCTTTTAAAATAAAAAGTAATTATATACTTATAATATTTTTATCTCTTTGGAGAGGAGTGCCACTCAAATACTTTGTAATACCTTAAAAAAAAGGTATTTTAGAATACCTTAATTATTCTTTTTCTTTCCATGGCCACCATTGTTAGAACCCTTGACCTCCTAGATTAGAAACCCAACCTTTAACCACCAAGGACAAGGAACACTGGTGTCACGTTAGTCAAAAATGACATAGGTTTAAACTCAATACATTAAATTATGTCTTATTTTTAATTTTTTTTTTAAAATAAACATAAGATAATATCATTTCAAAATATTAGAGTGAGTAGGATTTCAAGACTTATCATTTTAATGGTTAAAAAAATGTCACACCCATTATATACTCATCTAAGATAAATAAGTGATGTGGAACTTAAAATTAGATTATGCAATTCCTAAAATTTGATGTTAAATTAAATTCTTATTATTGATCTAACAGTAAATATAAATATTAACGAAATATGTATAAAGATTTATTACTATTATAAAAAGGCTTGAGCGGATGTTAGCCAGTTTCCAGCCAGTTGCCGTTTGCCTAATTATTTTATTTTGAGTTGGGATCTTGATTCCATGAATAGAGATTTTTATACTATTTTAAAAATGCTTGAGCAGGATGTTAACCAGTTTATAGCCGGGTGTCCGTTGCCTAATTATTTTATTCTGAGTTCGGATCTTGATTCCAAGAATATAGGGAGGACCAGTAAAAACTAAAAGATCTCATCCTCTTATGACACTATTTCATGTGATATATATTGTAATTTGTTATTTAATTATTCAAAAATATTATATAAAATTAAATTATGGGAAGATTACTTTTTAGGGAAGGTTTTGTGCGAGACCGTCTCACGGATCTCTTTCCGTGAGACGGATTATCCATCAATCAATAAGCATAATATATAAAAAAAAATAAGAAAAAAAACGGTGCGACCGGTCACCATGCATAACTTCTCAGAATTAGCACATTTATGGAAATGACGATTGTGCAGTGCAATTAATTAAGCATGAATTTTTTTTTCTTTTTTTATACATTTTAAAATTATATTAATTATTAAAATTAAAATTAATATTATTATACTTAATGTAATCAATAAAAAAATTAAAAGTGATAGTTGAAAATACAAAAGTGATACTTATAAATAAAGAAAAAAATGATAAATTTATTATTGAATATTTCATGAAAATTTTATAAATTATAAAGTGATAATATTTTTAATAAAAAGTAATATATGGACGTAGAAAAGTGATACTCGACTAATCAAATTATTTCATAAATAATTTGTAAGAAAGACAAAAAGTGATAACATTTTCAATCAAGAGTGATACTTGATTAAGAAAAGAGTGATAAACATTCAATTAAACGATTTAATAAATATTTTATAAAACTAATAAAAAGTGATAATATTTTTAATAAAAAGTGATTAATTAATGATAACTGATAAAGAAAAAGTTATAATCATTTAAATAAATTTTTTCATAAACCATCATTATTTTTATAAATAAAAAGGGGTAACTAATTAATTAAAAGTGAAGTTATTATCCAATTTTTTTCTTTGAATTATGTATATTATTTTGACACAATTAATATTAATTGTGTTAATAAGGAAAATATTTTCTTATTTTATTTACGAATAATAATATAAATGTAATAATCAATAATAATATATATATATTTTTAAAAAAGCATAACTCAATTGTAAAAAAATAAAATAAAAATAAATAAAAAAAGAGAAGAGAGAAAGAGTCAAACGAAAAAAGTGAATTACTAGTTAAATTGAGTGGGTATTTAGCAGGTTATAAGTTATCCGCAGATCCACGTTCTTAATCTGGATTTTATTTGACCCGTCTCACAGAATGAGATTCGTGAGACGATCTCGTGCAACTTTTTGCTTATTTTTTATTACTTTCTAGTTACCGTCAGGTCTATTTTTTAACTTTTTATCATGTTATTCTTTAATATAAAAAAATTACTATTATTCAACACAAAAAGTAATACTCTATTTACTTACGAGAGATTCTCTTGTGAGACGGGTTTTTTGTGAGACGGGTTGACCCATTATTAAAATATACTTATTTTTTAACTTTTTATCATGTTATTCTTTAATATAAAAAAATTACTATTATTCAACACAAAAAGTAATACTCTATTTACTTACGAGAGATTCTCTTGTGAGACGGGTTGACCCATTATTAAAATATACTTATCATATAGGGCAAAATTTACATAATTAAATTAAGTATATAATTATTATTTTGAAAAAGAAGGTATTTTAGAATACCTTAAATTTTCTCTATATCTCCTTCTCTCCACACCAATGTTAGAACCCTTGACCTCAAGGTTGGAAACCCAATCTTTAACCACCAAGGACAAGGAACATTAGTATCAAGCAAGGTTACTTTATGAATATCTTTAAATAATTTGAACTCAATGCATTAGATTATGTCTTATTTTTATTTTTTAAACATAGGTAAGATAATATATTTTCAAAATATCAGAGTGAGTAGGATTTCAAGACTTATCATTAAAAATGTGACATAGATTATAATTTATATTTAATTATTCAAAAAATTATATAAAATTAAATTAAGGCAAAGACTTGTATGAGACTGTCTCACTTAAGCCCTTACGTGAGACGGTCAGAAAGTGGTAACTTTTATCAAAGAAAGTGGTAATAAATTAATGAAAAGTGATAATGTTCTTCCATTAACAATTTATAGTATAAATAAAAAGTTATAACATTTTATAGCGAAAGTGATAATAATTTATAGTGAAAATGATAATTATTTTAAAAAGTAAAAAATGGTCTTACGTGAGATGATCTCACGCAAATCTACCCATTAGTTAATGGCAAGATTACTTTTTTACTTTCTAGTTATCGTGTCTCTTTTTTTTTTTTAAAACTTTTTATCATGTTATTCTTTAATATAGAAAAACTATTATTATTCAATTCAAAAATTAATACTCTATTACTATTATGCATGATAAGTTATAGTAAATTTTTTGACGCAAAGATAATAACCAATATTTTAAAGAATAATATTTTTTAAATGAAAAGTAATATTACTTTTATACTCTCTCCATCATAGCAAATGTAGTTGTTTGGTTTTTTCTTTTTTTCATGTACATAATTTAAAGGCATAATTATTATATACTATAAAATTGATAATTGTATTAGTGTCATGGCTATTTTTTTTGTTGGTAAATTACGAACACCCCCTCGAGGTTTATCCAAACTACAAAAGAAATTCTATAGTTTGAAAAACTACCAATTGCCCTATATTACTTATACTCTACCAACAATCTATTTTTCCAGCATCATACTCCCTTCCACTCTGCTGGATTAATGTTACACCTTCAGCCAGAAACTATTACTACACAAGAAAGACATTGTTTGATCAACATCAATCTCAAATTGTATTCCTATCATATCTTCAAATACCATATACATGCTGTGTTGTTATTACACAAAATGCAGAAGCAGAAAGACTTCAAGAAGATGAGCAGTATTCTCAACAAATCTACTGCTTAGTGGCCCCTCCAAATATTTTCCCAAAATATCAATCTCCAAATTCACCTTCTGCCCAACTTCCTTCAAATGAGTCACAGATTTCTGCTATGTGTTTGCTGCCAACATGAAAGTGACTTGATTTCCATCAACGTACGCCACTGTTAAGCTTGTCCCATATACTGGTACAATGTACTTCAATATCTCTTCCCCAACCCTCACTGTCACCCACGGAGAATCTGCATATATATCATAATAGCAACGATTTCCCCCGATTATGGTGCTAGGGCTCAGTGACCTCTCCAGATTACCAAAAGACCCAATTTCCAATTCGCCCAACCAAGTCTTTCGCACTTTCTCTGGCGCCAATCCGACAGAGAATTCGGACAACCCGGAGTCGAAATCCATCACCGTTAAGCAGGTGCCGTTGACGAGGATGTTGTCGCCCAAAGGTACGGCTTCGAGGAAGATTTTTGCAAATGCACAAATGTGAACATTTTAACCTTAATAATTGAGACGGTGGGATTGTGAACATTTATAATAGAGATGAATCCCTTGGAGACGAAAAGGAAACCACTAAAAGTTGTGGAAAATCTAATCACAAAGGTGGATTCATGAAATTCAACATGATGCTCAAATTCTACCAATCGGTTCTCGGGCGAAGAAGAATAGCATGAAGTTGGTTCACGTTCCGTCTCTAAGTATTTACTCGAATTGGCCTAAAGGGGGTAATTGGTAGTTTTTCAAACCACAAGATTTCTTTGGTAATTTGGACAAATCTCGAAGGGAGTGTTCGTAATTTACTTTTTTTTAAATGGATATGTTAAGAATATACTATTTAAAATAATAAAATGAATATGAATAGTGAGAGTATATAATAATTTTACCTATTTTGAGAGTCACCCAAATATTTATATTTTTAGAAGTAATATCTCGATTTTCTAAAGGTTAACACTAAAAAAAGCAAAAGAGGTATCGAGACACCCGTCTGCACAGAAATATGTCTATAATATAATTTATATTTATTATTGGCAAATTCTTATGTAACTTGGGTAATAGATGACCCAATGTTTAATCACGTTGGATTTAAGGATTATTATTAGATAAAAAAATATTCTTAAAAAATTAATTGTCTATTTAGATAGCAAGCTAATATCCGCTCTCTTTATTCCATGCTCTCTTTATTCCATGGATTTAAGGATTATTATTAGATAAAAAAATATTCTTAAAAAATTAATTGTCTATTTAGATAGCAAGTTAATATCCGCTCTCTTTATTCCATGCTCTCTTTATTCCATGTGCATGCTCCATGCTCTCTTTATTCCATGTGCATGCATTACAGGATATATATGATCGAATAATTAAAATAATGTATTAATTAATCTAATAAATATTTTTTATTTATAAATAAGTTTATTATAATTATGTTAAAAATTCTATAGGCCTTTGAATTATTCATATCCCTATATCTTTTTAATAATATATGTTTTATATTTAGAAAGAGTACAAATTTCTTTATTTAAAATTACTTTTTAAATGTAAAACAAAACTATAAATAAAAAAACTTAAATAAAAAGATTAATTATAAGCCTCAAATTGAAAATTTTATAAAATCAAGTCTTAAATTAAAATTTAAACTAAAAATTAAGCCTTACATAATAATCTTCCAACAGAATGTTATCTTTTTTAAATCAATCATATTTGTATAAAATTTTAATTTAAAATAATGAAAAAAACTAAACAGATGAATCAAAGCTATAAATTAGAAATTGTACACGTGGAAATAGAAATGGTGCAATAATTAATAAAAAAATGATTTGCCAAGAAAAAAATCTTTAAAAGAAAATTTACATAATTAAATGCCTTAAATTTTCTCTTTCTTCCTCCTCTCTCCACACCACCAATGTTAGAATCCTTGACCTCAAGATTGGAAATCCAACCTTAAACCACCAAGGACAAGGAACATTAGTGTCAAATTGGGTTACTTTATGAATATCTACAATAATTTGAACTCAATGCATTAGATTATGTCTTATTTTTATTTTTTAAACATATAGGTAAGATAATATATTTTCAAAATATCAGAGTGAGTAGGATTTCAAGACTTATCATTAAAATCTTTTTAAAAGAATGTCACACCAATTATAGGAGTACTTATCTAAGATAAGCAAGCATTTTGATGTGGAACTTAAAATTAGATTTTACAGTTCCTAAAAAAATCAATTTTAGATTAATTTCTTATTAGTGATCTAACAAGTAAATACAAATATTAACGAAATATGTAACATATTCTCATGTATAAAAATAAAACTGAAAGATCACATCCTCTTATGACACTTCTCATGTGACATGAATCATAATTTATTAGTTAATTAATCTAAAAGATTATATAAAATAAACTAATGGAAAGATTACATTTTTAATAGGTCCATATACACACAATATATGCAATGTACTAATGTTTTAACTATAATGTCACATAATTAAAATTGTCATGCTAACTAAATGGAGTAAAAGCTATGAATATGGAGTATATTTTTTCTTATTATTATTATTCTTTTTTTTTTTTTTTGGTTAGAAAGCCCACCTCTTTTTGTAAATTTATCCGAACGATAGATTTGACAATATCACATAAAGCCCAAATACATGGATAATACTGGCCCATCTTAAATTTGTCCTGGTCCAAGTTATTTTTGTATCATAATTAAATTTGATATTACTTAGTTTTATTGTTTGTTGGCTCTTTTCCTTGTGCATTCTTATATGTTTTTTTTTCCCAGCTTTTCCTTTCTTGTATATTATTATATTCATTCATAGTTTCATTTCTTAAAAGAATGTAATTAAAAATTAATGTTATTGGAGATAACATATGGGGAAAAGTGGGTATTCTTTTGGATAGAATAAATTCCCTTACAATCACTTTTGTATGATTTAAGCGAAAGACTAAGCATAAATAAATAAATAAGTATTGAATAGGTTGAAGTTCAACCCATGATTTAAATAATAAAAGTCAATAAATGAAAAGGTTGAACCAATGATATACTCCCTCCGTCCCATTACTATTGCTACTTTTACTGTAGATTATGTGAGAGCTTTTTGCAGTCAAAAGTAGCAATAGTGATGGGACGGAGGGAGTAGTAATTAAATTGTATAGTCAGCTTATGTGGTGGGCCCATCTTTTTCCTTTTTGCAATATAAATAAGTGTCCTCCCTCTGTGTGCAAGTAATTCACGTAGATTGTTTTCATCACTCCTAATGATTGCACAATCAAGAAAGAAGAGAGAGTGTAGAGAGAGAAAATGAGAGGTATGAATTCATGAATGATATTTAAGGGAAATGTTGTCTGGCTCGACAAAACCATGTATCTCCATTGTCGAGAGAGATGATTTCGTCGGACCAGGCTTCATTCCCCCTAAATTCTAAGCTCTAACAATGGAGCTAAGGTAAGTATGTTAGTAGAAAAGTGTCTCTGTGAGTATATATGTAGAGAGAGAAAGAGAGTGAGAGAGAAAGTCATGTATGTGTGTAGTGTTAGTGTAAGAAAAAGTATAGCGATGACGCGACGTCGTCGATCGTTGAGTACAACACAGAGAGGCTGCACTTACAAGTCTTCTATGCATAAAGAAATTAATCACGCATATATAACATCATTAATTAAATCTTAGTATTATCAGAGATTTTTATTATAATATATACAAATTTCATGCATTTATTTAGTCTCTAATTTTGTATCGCATCTTTATTTAATTTGTAGTATTACTTTCTAAGTGTAATTCAATTTTAAAATAAATCAAACATCTTTACTTCTATATATATTAATATGTGATTTACATTTATATTTACACAATTTACTTCATCTCATAAAAATTTACATTTTTTTTCTTTTTTTCTTTATTCCATAAAAAAGTGTAAATTTCCAAATTTGGAAATATACTTAATGTAACCTATATTTAAATACACTTCATTTTTTAAAAAAAATTATATCACATTCAACTAATACACATTATAACATGTATTACATTTAATTTTTTAATATATATACGCGTGAGAGTATATTTTCCAGTATAAGGGTACTAGAATACAAGTTAAAATTATAAATAACAGTATTAATTATAATATAAAGTTAACTAACAAAGTAATATATAGAGATGACCTTATATCAATATAGCATAATCTATATTCATATTATAATCATATAATGTAAGTAGAAATGAACATTAAGTTAATTTAGACACTTTTTACTGGATAAGTTAATTATACCTTTAATTTCCTCTGTATTCTTTGAAGAATCTTCTTTATTTCTTTATTTAAACAGACAATCCACCATGGATTTTATTCCCCACCCAAAATATTACCCATCAATTTATATCTTTTTTTTCATCCACATTAATCCCATAACTTATTTTACTATATAGTATTATTTGACTACTGTAAAAAGATTATATTTATATCACGTGACTGAAAATATTTATAAATTATTTGATGCTTTTAATTTGATCATATCCAGATTAAAATTGCACATATTTGAGGATACACATTATTGTCACTCTAATTCTATTGTGGCTGATGAATATTTGTAACACAAATTATAATTTCGTTCACAGCATTTTTAATTTTATTTAACCAGTTACATGAAATTATGGGGTATTTCGTATAGTTGGTGCATACAAGCTTTTGGTCATTACACATTTCTTATTATCAAATATTTTAAATATTAATAAAAATAAGAAACATATCTGAAACATGAGCTTTACTCAGAGTTCTAATTTCAGTTTGGTGCTATTTTTAGCATAGAATGGAATTATAAAATTCTGCACAATTCTAACTTCATTTACTCATATTGATGACATTTAATTTTGGACTGATTTAAACACATTCACAAAAGTGGGACCCACATTTTCATCTTCGTACCAATACACGGTATCCTACACCACCAATTACATCACTCAATTCAACTTTAATTTTCAAGTATATAATATAGTTTTTTTTTCCCTCTTTTTCTCCATGTTTAATTTAAATGTGGGTAATTGTTGTGCATGAACAATCATTTATTTTTATATAAAGAAATAAAATGACAATACACACCCCAATAAATGGACCTAGCTAGCTAGGTTAAATCCAACAACACAAGACATGATTTATATCATTTAATGGGACATAATATTTTCATCATCCCAAATTTCCTATTTGATACCTTAAAAAAAATAAAAAATAAAACAATAAGTTCTATAAAGAAGAATTTTGAAGGTCCTATGGATGAATTATATACCAATTTTTGGGTATTTATTTAAAAAATACTACACAATTGAAAATTATTACTAATTTATGCCTTCAAAGATGCAACTTTTAATATATGTAAACTGCACAATGAACTCATTTTGCACAGTGTAGATTTAATAATTCATTTTATCAAGTCAATACTATTCAATATGATACGATGTGTATGATCATTATTTTTATTATTAACATTATTTTCTTTATTATTATTATTATCGTTATTTTTGTTGGGGTGGGGGTGGGGTGGGGGTGGGGTGTGGAGGAGGGTTTTAAAATGTACTTCCTTCGTCCTGCACCAATGGTGCATTTTGCTTTTATGCACGTAGATTAAGGAGTATTATTATTTAATGTGTAGTGGGTAGTTGTATTAGTGGGAGCGTGGACCCCATATTTTAATTGTATTAGTGGGTGAGTGTAGGACCCATGTGTATAAAAAAGAAAAAAGAACCCTTTGAGTGAGACGACCAAAATGAAAAAAAGAGACCCTTGGTGTGGAACGAAGGGAGTATACAAAAGAAAGTTTGAATAGGAAGACAAATAGGATAACTTGTGCAACTATCTTTTTTATGTAAATGGCAAAATATAATTCACAAGTATGAGTGTATTGAAATTGGAGTTGTATCATTTGTAATGAAATAGCATTTCAAATTACTATAAATGGAGTGGATGAGCATTATGGTGTCAACTCATGATCATCCTATTTTTGTTCTCTTGTTATGTCACTCATTTTAGACTTGTTACAAGAATCACGTTTTGTGTTATTCCTCTCTACGTTACTGCATCTTCTTTTCGTATTTTATTTTTTTCTAATTATTTTATAATAATGCCCATTACAAAAAAAAAAAAAGTATTTAATGAAAACATGCTTGGTAGAATATTTTAAATCAAGATCAAACTTCTCAATTCATGTTTTCTAGTATTATATTCATGAATTCTTACTGTTTGCACATAGAGTAAAATGAATATGTAAGATTTAAAACTTTATATTTTAAATTAATTGAATCTTACCTTTATATTTAAATTTAAAATATTAAAAATAAAATGTATAATTTGCAACTATACTTTTTTAAGTTTAACCTATAAATCATATAGGGATATATGAAGTGCACCCCAAAATTATGAAGTGGAGTAGTACCATTGATTAACTATGAGCGAATTCAGGGGGATTAAACCTATATAAAAATAGGATGAGAACATTAAAAGTAAAAGACAGAAGGTAAAACAGTGTGTTTAAATTTTAAAAAATAGTGGAATAAGAATTATAGGCTAGATATTTAGTTTTAAAAATCGAAATTTAGAATTCAATTAACATAAACAGAATTTTAGTTTACAAATTAAAACCAGTTTATTAAATTCAATAGAGATCAAGTTTTAGAATGTGGTGTACTGACTTTTAATTTTTGTATTTGGACCTAAATCACAATATTCTGGGCTATTTTAATTGGGCCATAATAATAAAAAAATTAACACTAGAATCAATGCTTTCTAACTCAGCTGGGCCCAATTATTGGCCAATTAATCACTTGAATATGTGAATTCCATATGTGGTTGGAGTGATTTGATTAAATATTAAACGATTCTCCACCTTATCAGCTTAAACTTTTAGATGAGGTGGTGATATTAGAACCAAGACCAAATGAAGGTCCAAGGTTTAAACCTCACCGCCACCCATTTATGAAAAAAAATCCACATGCAAGGCTTGAGGCAAAAATAAGTGTGCGGTAAAAAAATCTTAACCTTTTTCCTTTTAAGGAGGGTTTAAAGCGGCTCAGACTCTCTATACCACTTTCGTATGTCATCTTCTGTGCCACCACTCGAATCCTCGTCACGTAAGAGGTGAGAGAAAAAAATTATCTTTTTCTGTGCCATTTTGCCACACCGTTGGACGATACGTATGAGAGATAAATTATACGCTAAACCTTAAACCATATAGACAATATTGGATTTGTTTCCCCCTCTTACACATCAATCACTTAACGTGTGGTACAAAGAAGATGATGCACGAAAAATGGCACAAAAAATCCGGTGTATTAACAGTGTATGTGGGGAGTTGATATTTTTTCTCTCACCTCCTTAGTAGCAATAATTCGAGCGGTGGTACAGAAAATGACGTAAGAAAGTGTCACAGGAAATACGAACCCCTAATCAGATCCTATATTATAATAAATAAATGTTGGGTCCACATATATTATAATAATTTGCTTTAATTAAATTAAATAGTATTTTATTTATTAGTTAATTTTTTAAAATGAAAAGGTGATTGCTTGAGTAATTTTTATCTCACCATTTAAAATTGTCATAATTAATTTAAAAACGGTAATTTGCCACAATTAATTATCCTATCTTGCTTTGAATATCTTTCCATATAAAAACTTATATAAGTTGTAATAAATAAAACATATCAGAAGCGATCCACGCAATTTATTTAAATAAATTTATTTATACGGAGTATAACTCTAATTAAAATAAAAAATATTAATTAATTGTTCAGTCGTAATCCTCATTTTCAGTAGTCAGAAATGAATTTATTACGAAATTTCGCTCAGCAGGATTTTGTCCTCGATTCATGTATAATAAAAATTCTTGATTCATTTGGTTGCAGCTTCTTATTAATCAGTTAGAGCCATTGACTGAGCAGCAGGTACTGGCTATTAACAACTTGCAACAGTCATCTCAACAAGCTGAAGATGCATTATCACAAGGGATGGATGCTTTGCAGCAGTCCTTGGCTGAGACGTTAGCTGGTTCTCTCGGTCCATCTGGTTCGTCCGGAAATGTTGCCAACTACAATGGCAATGGCCATGGGAAAGTTGGGAACTCTTGAAGGCTTCATTCGTCAGGTTATCTACTGCTTATCTCAATACATATATGTTTGTTATCTTGAGAAAGATGATCATCATTATGTAACATAATTCGCATGCAGCCACCCGCATCGTTAAAACTACGACACTCCACCTTAGCCTGATCCTAAATAGAAAACCTTTCTTTCCACCTACAGTACCCCTCACCTTAAATGATAAGTCTTGAACCACCACGATACTTGTTCGGAGATGGAAACGAGAATCGCTGGTTTATGAGGCTAATTATTGTTTATTGGGGTCTCTGATTATTACGAGTTGAAAAATGATCCAATATTATCACTTGCTGAAAAGTTGCAAGAATTTTGTGAACTCTGTGATCAACTGCTACTCGTGTTTAATGTGCTCGTTGCAATATCCACCTTTTGATAAACGGAAACTGTTGACTACAGGATAATTTGAGGCAGCAGACCCTCCAACAAATGCACCGGATACTAACGACTCGCCAGTCAGCCCGTGCTCTCCTTGCCATCAGTGACTACTTCTCTCGACTACGAGCCCTGAGCTCTCTTTGGCTCGCTCGTCCTCGAGAGTAACATCTTTTTGTACTTAAGAGGGAGGAAATGGATGTGGTTCTTGCCTCATTGATGACATATTTTAACACAGGTGTTCACCATTAAAGTTTGGAGGCAAGCTAAGCTGTTGGTGGTGAGAGTCAATGGGATAAAAACACTTCGTATAATTCATCTCCTCGTTGTATAATTTGTAGCATTTAGTTCTACTTTGTAAGTTATTGTTGACAATTTAGTTTATGTAAATTCGAATATTGGTTGATTGTTGTTGTAGCCTTGTTCAAATCGAAATTTTGGACAGCTTGTATTTGCATTTTGGTACTAATAAACTTATTAATGCTTCTTTGGAACAGTTGAAAATGAAGAAAGTAAAGGCTTTTTTTAGATCATGGAAGTATATATATAATAATATATTCAACAAAATGTAATTTCTTTTTATAAAAAATATTAATTATATTTAAATAATTTATTTCATTATCAATTTGTAATATATATAAATAAAAAGTCTAATATCTTAAATAAGAAAAAGAAGAGTTTTTTCAATTCAGAATTAAGAGAGAGCTAAAGTGCTAAACTATCAATAAGGATTTCTAAATTTTTTTCTATCCATTCTAAATCCGAAAAATATGAAATTATTAACTCATAATCTGAAATCATAAAATTATTAAAAATTATATAATTTAGCTGTATAAATTTTTTATCAATTAATATTATATTATTTTAAAAATAATAATTTATAAAATTTCATCTTAAAACATGTTTAATATATGAGATATTAATGTAGCCATTATTAAAGTATTTCAAATGATTTTAGTTTTTATATTATTAGGGTCTTGAATTGAAAAAAAAATAAAAAATCTTAAAAGGTAATAGTAATTAATTAAAAATAAATAAAAACGTTGGAGGTCGTTGCTCCTCTTTAAATATCTGTTAACCTATTGGATATTATTCATCCTTACATAAAAAATAAGAGTTATTATGGGTGCACCAGTGCACCCATGTTAATAGATAAATTTATGGGTTAGTGGTAGTTTTAAAAATAAATTAATTATTTTATTTAATTTAATAGTTAAAATTAATCTAAAAAGTAATCTAACGATTAAGATCGTTCAGGTGCACCGCAGACTAAAAAAAATAATGGTTAGTTCTAGACTTAATTTCTTCTAATTAAAAGAAATTGTGAATTCTAAATATTTTATTCACACAAGGGCATATGGGCCGTACTAACTTGGCAGGAACATCTAACTAAAAAAGAAGATGCAGATCCTCTCCGATAACGAGAGGATTCACTCTCCTAAAAAAATTGGTTTTATATGTAATCAAATAATTTTTCTATTAAATATATCAATCAATTAAATCAATTAAGTTGCAGGAAACAATCACACATCTAACTAAAAAATAGTTGATTTTATATGTAATCAAATATATCAATCAATTAAGTTGCAGAGTTTAGGGAACACGTTCATCATGCAGTTATATATTTAAATAAAATAATAATAATATATTAATGTGTATAGTATGCCCTAAATATTGTATATGGTAGGTGATTAAAATTATGAACATAATATGAAATTCTGATAGACCCTGGTCATATATAACAAAAATCATAACTACCGTTAGATATTCACTAAAATATAGGAATGGTTGAATGAAAAACATATAATAACTGCAGAATACTTGAATAGACGATTACCTATATCATCTTTATCGTTTAATTAATTATCTATTTAAAGTTTTAATTAATATTTCAATGAAAAAACTTTAATATTTTAATTAATTATCTATTTAATTTTTTTATATTTTTAATGAAAAAGTTCAATTTTATATAAATCTTGCATCAGATTATTATTTAATAAAATAAATTTGTGATACAAATAAAAAAATATTAATAATCTTAATAATAAAAAGTGATATTTAATTTAAAAGAAATTATATTTATTTAATTAAACTATATTGTATATAAATTATTAAAAATAACAAAATAAATTTTTAGTAAGAAGTTGTATTAAATAAAAAAATTAAAAATATTTCACTTCTTTTTGTTTTTTATTTTATAAGCATAAATATTTTTAGAATAATGAAATATTAAATAAATTAAAAATATAAAAATAAAAATCTTAACAAAATCCATAATTTCAACCGCATCATTTTCAAAATTTAAAGAGAAATGATGATGTGGTAAATAAAATATTTATTTAAAAAATAATATAAGATTAATTACCTGTAATAACCGGTAAAGTTTTGGGTCATACGTGACCCAGGTCACCCAAGTAATCCCGAAATTCTATGTGATGAGTAATAAGGATAGTGAGAAGCTTTTAATTTTAAGTGTGCACTCAGTTATTTAAAAAAGAAATCATATAACCCACATTAAAATTTCTATACTAAATCTCTAAAAAATAAAAATAAAATATATAATGATCTGATTCGATATAATCTTACAAAGATTATTATCAACAAATCACACAAAGCATTCTGGTATTAAATTTAAATAAAGTATATGAAATAAAACCCTAAATACTCATCAAAACAATACTCATCAATTTTGGCGGATTCCTTGTTCACAATAATGATGATATATAAGAACTCGATGACAAGAACTCGATGACTTTTATCTCAGTAATTAATTCAATAAAATAAGGCTAGTACATGAAAAAATAATCGTAGTTTTATGATTTTGAACCATTCCATTAAAAAATAATTTGGTCAAATATCATCGAATTACCTCGCAAAAAATACGATTATTTTCTATGATCTCCCTTTAATTTATCTCAATTATTGGTTAGAGCATGTTAATAATATGTTGTATAGTTTAGGATAAGAACGATAAGAGAAACTGATAAAAACTATAAGAGAAACATAAATATCGTGTTGTATAGTAAATGATAAGAACAATAAGAAAAACATAAATAAGAGAAGAAGAATAAAAAAATTAGGAAAAATGAAGATTTTCTCGATCTTTATATAGAAAAAAGAAATGATACTATAGTAAATAAATTCTAATAATATAGTAAGAAGTAATGTACATGTAATAAGCCTATCTCACTTTGAATATCTTTCCATATAAAAACTCATAAGTTGTAATAAATAAAACATATCAGAAGCGATCCACGCAATTTATTTTACTTAATTTATTTATACGGAGTATAATTCTAATTAAAATAAAAAATATTAATAAATTACTTAAGGCGCAAGTAGCATTAAATTTCAAAAACAGAAAATTAGAACGTTGGAAGAAAATGGAAAGTTTAATTAAGGAAATAAAAATAAGAAATAAAAAAGGTAAATACTTGCAAGTTACAACCGTAACAGCTGCCTATCCGTTGTACAACTAAAAAGCTATAAATATCGGAAAAATTCAATTGCGATAGAAATTGTTGTTTTTTGTTGAATGTCTGCAAGAATAGGTTTGAGTTTAGGGAGATTAGGGTTTTACCGATTTTGTTTCTCCTTTCTTCACCAGATAACATCAACTGTAGTTTCTTGGCCAAGAATTGGTGTAAATTAAGGCAATGGAGGGAATATGATGACGGTGCGGCAAGGCGGCTGCCACCTGCTGCCGTCACCTCCCGCTCCCGACCAGGTATAATCGCCACCGTCGACGAGGTTATATTTGCTTCTTTCTGATTTTTCAAGAAATCACTTTCTTGTTTTTGAATTTGATTTTTCAAATTTTCAAGAAACCACTTTCTTTTTTTATGTGGTTTCATGTTTTATTTATTTCAAGAAAGCGTTCTTTAAATTTTGAATTTGCTTCTTGCTTTGGTTGCAGTGCATTTTTTTTTTAATCAAGAAAAAATTGTCTGTTCTTGAATTTAGTTTCTCGGTTGTTTCTTGAATTAATTTATATCCTAAACAGAACGGGCTTTGCAGACATGCACACAAATACAAAATAATGAATTATTCTTATTTCAGGTAGTATTTCTTTGTCCTGCTTATGTGCTTTGTTCCTGAATTATTCAATTTTCCTTAACACCACTCTGAATTCTGCACTCACCTGACAATCTGTGGCAACTTGAAGATTCTTTCACAATTCTCTTCTGTCTCTTATTTGTGCTTATTTGTCTTAGTTGCTTCTACTTTCTAGACAAAATCTGTCACTGCATATTCAGTGGTCCATTTTTAATATTTGTAGTATAGTCACATTGCAATGAATGATGGTGTTCTTGATTTATCACTTAGTCGATTTTGATAAACAGGCATATCGACATGAACTTATGGAGGCATATGAATGCAGGCTTTGTTCGGTTTGCTCTTACTTTTTATATCCCTGATTTGGATCCTTATCCTGAATAAACTCCGCTGCAAATGGAATCAGTGGCTATTGCCTATGAAGTACTCCCTGGAGGGGAGCAAGTATGCCCTGAGAGGCATGTCGACTTAGTTTCTAGTACGTTATCTCATAATGTACCCTTTAAATTAAATGATGCTCATACTTCTGTTACGAATGTTTAATAATTTTTCAGACAAAGTCATGTCATTTCATATATTGTTCTTTGTGCTTACCTTGAGTACTTTTAAAGAATCTCTATGCTTCTTCCTCCTATAACCCTTTTCCTGACACCCAATTTTTTTTCTTCCTTATCATTGTTCTCAAATGCGTAGGGGCTGTCAAATTTATTTCCCCTCATACATGTATGAATGTCTCCTATTTGTTTTAGTAGGGGGAGGAAAAAAATGAGTTGTGTCTGGATATGAGATGGTTTTACACATTATTTTCATTTCATGTGCTCAATCAGATTAGTTTTCAAAAGATAACTTGGTACTCTGCGTTGCTTTTGTGGTTCCAGTTTGGTTTCTTGGCTTTTGCATTTGAATTTCATCATATTTTAGTGGTTCAGAGTTATCTTGTGATGTCATTCTTTATGATATGTCTTAGGTAGTGAAGATATCGTATATAATTCTGTGGAATATGAAGTTGAATACTTTGATTTGCGTGAGGTATGCAGCTTTTTTTTATTTTATTATACGTGTATATGTCATATATGTTTTTGTGGAATCTGAAGTTGAATGCTTTAGGTCTTTGCTATTGCCATGGCAGCAAAGATGCTCAGCCCTACATGAATACCCTCATTTGATCCTAGGAATTTTTCTGATGAGGAAGCAATTTTTCTCCTTGCGAAAGTGTGCTGATGAAAGACAAGACAAGGCTGAATTAGGGGACAAAAGGTTATTCCTTAGTTCTTATTCTATTTTCTTGATTTTATTATTATAATTTTTTAATTTAATGAGGAGTTCAAGAATTTTGTCTTCGTCATGTTATATTTGAGCATCTTAATTGTCTACCAAGTGTTGCTTCAATAGTTCATAAGTATCGAAGTCAAGATTAGTTGTTGGGGATTTTAATTTTTTCTGGTAAGAAGTATTGCACTCTAGATATGATTATGCGCATTCCTAGACTAGATTTGGCCAAATCATCATGTCATTTGTTATTTGAAGTGTGGTGCAGCATGTGTTTTTTTATGAAATAGGAGAAGTATTTTTTGTATTCTCATTCTTTCATTTGAACGACTTAGGCAGGCAATATATGATGACCGTAACTGCATTTTTATATGTTGTAAGCCCTTTATTTTCTTCTTTAGGTCTTCGCTATTGCCATGGCAGCAAAGATGCTCAGCTCTACATGAACACCCTCATTTGATCATAGAAGTTTTGCTGATGACGAAGCAACTGCGCAGTCTCTCTCTCTCTCTTGCTCTCAGCACTCTTGTTGGATGGAATAAAGATGAAATAAACCAGGTACGAGTTATGACATCTTGAGGATTTTCTGATCTGTGAATTATTTATCTTCTTATGAATTGTTTTATGTTTTATATATTTACCTGATTGATTGGGTAATACATTTGTCTGAATTCCTTAGTCTGAATTCACGGTTGTGTTGCAGTTTATTTGTGAAGAAAGAAATCTAAGTCGAATTTTTCGGATGGGGAATTTATCAAGAAGATTCTAGAACTTGAAGCCTCGTTAAAGGGTCCCTTGCTAAAGTGCGTTGATGAAAGACAACACAAGGTTGAATCAGGGCCCAAAAGGTTATTCCTAAGCTCTTATTCTATTTTCTTGAATTTATTATTATTATTTTTTAATTTCATGAGGAGTTCAAGAATTTTGTCTTCATCATGTTATGTTTGAGTATCTTAAGTGTCTACCAAATGTTGCTTCAATAGTTCATAAGTATCTAAGTCAAGATTAGTTGTTGGGGATTTTAAAATTTGCTGTTCTGAAGAGCACTCTAGATATGATTATGCATTACAAGAACACTAGATTTGGCCAAAGCATCATGTCATTTGTTATTTGAAGTGCGGTGCAGCATATGTTTTCTTATGATTTAGGAGAAGAATTTTTTGTATTATCATTCTTTTATTGAATAACTTAGGCAGGCAATATATGATGACCATAACTGCATTGTTATACGTTGTAAGCACTTTATTTTCTGCTTTAGGTCTTCGCTATTGCCATGGCATCGAAGATGCTCAGCCCTACATGAACACCCTCATTTGATCCTAGAAATTTTGCTGATGAGAAAACAACTGCAGTCTCTCTCTCTCTCTCTCTCTCTCTCTCTCTCTCTCTCTCTCTCTCTCTCTTTTCTCTCTCTCGCTCTTAGCATTCTTGGTTGATGGAATAAAGATGAAATAAACCAGGTACGAGTAACGACATTTGTAACCATTGAACATTTCGTTTAGAAAATCTTTCTTTCGTTTGTAGGTCATGGTTGCCACGATGAGTAAAGGAAGCAAAGGCAAAGGAAGAAGCTAGAAGGGAGGTATTTTATTTATTAACTTACTTCGTATTTTTTTTCATTCGTTCGTACATGCATTCATACTTCCATTCTCTCATTTATTCATGCATAAATTCTTTTAGAATTCTTAACTAACTTGACAATCGGAGTTTTTCCGCCGGAATTCACTCCTCCGGCATAGTTTTTTATTTTGTAGGTATACGATTGGATTTTAATAGGATTGCTGATTTTCGAAGGTTATTTCCGAATCTAATATGTACTTTTTATAACATTTTCATTTAGAAATTCTTTTTATCGTTTATAGGTCATGGTTGCCACATGAAGTAAAGGAAACAAGGGCAGAGGTAGAAGCTATAATGGAGGTATTGTTTTACTAACTTACTTCGTATTTTTCATGCATTTTTCATGCATGCATGTATTCATCTTACATTCTCTCATTCACTCATACATAAATTCTTTATGAATTCTTAACTATCTACACTTCACTTCTGACTTTTGATTTCAATCCATTTTGTAGGATTCGGTTACGATCTCGAAGAACGTTGGAGGCGATACATCGCCTCCACCTCCTCCCTTATTCAGGTTCGCTACGTTTATTATTTCAACACTTCACTACTGACTTTTGATTTCATTCTATTTTGTAGGTTTCGGTTCCGATCTCGAAGAAAGTTCGAGGCGATGCATCGCCTCCCCCTCCTCTCTCGTTCAGGTTCGCTATGTTTATAGTTTCTTCACTTCACTTCTGACTTTTGATTTCAATCTATTTTGTAGGTTTCGCTTCCGATCTCGAAGAACGTTCGAGGTGATCCATCGCCTACCCCTCCTCTCTCGTTAAGGTTCGCTACGTTTATTGTTTCTATACTTCACTTCTGACTTTTGATTTCAATCTATTTTGTAGGTTTCGGTTCCGATCTCGAAGAACGTTCGAGGCGATGCATTGCCTCCCCCTTCTTCCCCGTTCAGGTTCGCTACGTTTATTGTTTTTACACTTCACTTCTGACTTTTGATTTCAATCTATTTTGTAGGTTTCGGTTCCGATCTCGATGAACGTTCGAGGCGATGCATATTGCCTCCCTCTCCTCACTCGTTTAGGTTCGCTACGTTTATTGTTTCTACACTTCACTTCTGACTTTTAATTTCAATCTATTTTGTAGGTTTTGGTTCCGATATCGAAGAACGTTCGAGGCAATGCATCGCCTCCCCCTCATCGCTCGTTGAGGTTCGCTAAGTTTATTGTTTCTACACTTCACTTCTGACTTTTGATTTCAATCTATTTTGTAGGTTTCGGTTTTGATCTCGAAGAACGTTTGAGGCGATGCATCGCCTCCCCCTCCTCCCCCGTTCAGGTTCTCTACGTTTATTGTTTTTACACTTCACTTCTGACTTTTGATTTCAATCTATTTTGTAGGTTTTGGTTCTGATCTCGAAGATCGTTCGAGGCGATGCATCGCCTCCCCCTCCTCTCTCGTTCAGGTTCGCTACATTTATTGTTTCTACACTTCATTTCTGACTTTTGATTTCAATCTATTTTTTAGGTTTCGGTTTTGATCTCGAAGAACGTTTGAGGCGATGCATCGCCTCTCCCTCCTCCACCGTTCAGGTTCTCTACGTTTATTATTTTTATACTTCACTTCTGACTTTTGATTTCAATCTATTTTGTAGGTTTCGGTTCCGATCTCGAAGATTGTTCGAGGTGATGTATCGCCTCCCCCTCCTCTCTCGTTCAGGTTCGCTACGTTTATTGTTTCTACACTTCATTTCTGACTTTTGATTTCAATTTATTTTGTAGGTTTTGGTTCTGATCTTGAAGAACGTTTGAGGGGATGCATCGCCTCCCCCTCCTCCCCCGTTCAGGTTCGCTACGTTTATTGTTTTTACACTTCACTTCTGACTTTTGATTTCAATCTACGGTTCCGATCTCGAAGAACGTTCGAGGCGATCTTCCCTTTCTCGCTCGTTCAGGTTCGCTACGTTTATTGTTTCTACACTTCACTTCTGACTTTTGATTTCAATCTATTTTGTAGGTTTTCGGTTCCGATCTCGAAGAACGTTCGAGGCGATGCATTGTCTTCCCTTTCTCGCTCGTTCAGGTTCGCTACGTTTATTGTTTCTACACTTCACTTCTGACTTTTGATTTCAATCTATTTTGTAGGTTTTCGGTTCCGATCTCGAAGAACGTTCGAGGCGATGCATCGTCTTCCCCTTCTCGCTCTTTCAGGTTCGCTACGTTTATTGTTTCTACACTTCACTTCTGACTTTTGATTTTAATTCATTTTGTAGGTTTCGGTTCTGATCTCGAAGAACGTTTGAGGCGATGCATCGCCTCCCCTCCTCTCTCATTCAGGCTCGCTACGTTTATTGTTTCTACACTTCATTTCTGACTTTTGATTTCAATCCATTTTGTAGGTTTCGGTTACGATCTCGAAGAACGTTGGAGGCGATGCATCGCCTCCACCTCCTCCATCGTTCAGGTTCGCTACGTTTATTATTTCTACACTTCACTACTGACTTTTGATTTCAATCGATTTTGTAGGTTTCGGTTCCGATCTAGAAGAACGTTCAAGGCGATGCATCGCCTCCCCCTCCTCTCTCGTTCAGGTTCGCTATGTTTATAGTTTCTTCACTTCACTTCTGACTTTTGATTTCAATCTATTTTGTAGGTTTCGCTTCCGATCTCGAAGAACGTTCGAGGCGATCCATCGTCTCCCCCTCCTCTCTCGTTCAGGTTCGCTACGTTTATTGTTTCTACACTTCACTTCTGACTTTTGATTTCAATCTATTTTGTAGGTTTCGGTTCCGATCTCGAAGAACGTTCAAGGCGATGCATCGCCTCCCCCTTCTCCCCCGTTCAGGTTTGCTACGTTTATTGTTTTTACACTTCACTTCTGACTTTTGATTTCAATCTATTTTGTAGGTTTCGGTTCCGATCTCGAAGAACGTTTGAGGCGATACATATCGCCTCCCTCTTCTCCCTCGTTCAGGTTCGCTACGTTTATTGTTTCTATACTTCACTTCTGACTTTTGATTTCAATCTATTTTGTAGATTTCGGTTCCGATCTCAAAGAACGTTCGAGGCGATGCATCGCCTCCCCCTCATCGCTCGTTGAGGTTCGCTACGTTTATTGTTTCTACACTTCACTTCTGACTTTTGATTTCAATCTATTTTGTAGGTTTCAGTTTTGATCTCGAAGAACGTTTGAGGCGATGCATCGCCTCCCCCTCCTCCTCCGTTCAGGTTCTCTACGTTTATTATTTTTACACTTCATTTCTGACTTTTGATTTCAATCTATTTTGTAGGTTTTGGTTCCGATCTTGAAGATCGTTCGAGGCGATGCATCGCCACCCCCTCCTCTCTCGTTCAGGTTCGCAACGTTTATTGTTTCTACACTTCATTTCTGACTTTTGATTTCAATCTATTTTGTAGGTTTCGGTTTTGATCTCGAAGAACGTTTGAGGCGATGCATCGCCTCCCCCTCCTCCACCGTTCAGGTTCTCTACGTTTATTGTTTTTACATTTCACTTCTGACTTTTGATTTCAATCTATTTTGTAGGTTTCGGTTCCGATCTCAAAGATCGTTCGAGGCGATGCATCGCCTCCCCCTCCTCTCTCATTCAGGTTCGCTACGTTTATTGTTTCTACACTTCATTTCTAACTTTTGATTTCAATTTATTTTTAGGTTTCGGTTCTGATCTTGAAGAACGTTTGAGGGGATGCATCGCCTCCCCCTCCTCCCCCGTTCATGTTCGCTACATTTATTATTTTTACACTTCACTTCTGACTTTTGATTTCAATCTATTTTGTAGGTTTCGGTTCCGATCTCGAAGAACGTTCGAGGCGATGCATATCGCCTCCCTCTCCTCCCTCGTTCAGGTTCGCTACGTTTATTATTTCTACACTTCACTTCTGACTTTTGTTTTCAAACTATTTTGTAGGTTTCGGTTATGATCTCGAAGAACGTTCGAGGCGATGCATCGCCTCCCCCTCATTGCTCGTTGAGGTTCGCTACGTTTATTGTTTCTACACTTCACTTCTGACTTTTGATTTCAATCTATTTTGTAGGTTTCGGTTTTGATCTCGAAGAACATTTGAGGCGATGCATCGCCTCCCCCTCCTCCTCCGTTTAGGTTCTCTACGTTTATTGTTTTTACACTTCACTTCTGACTTTTGATTTCAATCTATTTTGTAGGTTTTGGTTCCGATCTCGAAGATCGTTCGAGGCGATGCATCGCCTCCCCCTCCTCTCTCGTTCAGGTTCGCTACGTTTATTGTTTCTACACTTCATTTCTGACTTTTGATTTCAATCTATTTTGTAGGTTTCGGTTTTGATCTCGAAGAACGTTTGAGGCGATACATCGCCTCCCCCTCCTCCACCGTTCAGGTTCTCTACGTTTATTGTTTTACACTTCACTTCTGACTTTTGATTTTAATCTATTTTGTAGGTTTCGGTTCTGATCTCGAAGATTGTTCGAGGCGATGCATCGCCTCCCCCTCCTCTCTCGTTCAGGTTCGCTACGTTTATTGTTTCTACACTTCATTTCTGACTTTTGATTTCAATTTATTTGTAGGTTTCGGTTCTGATCTTGAAGAACGTTTGAGGGGATGCATCGCTTCCCCCTCCTCCCCCGTTCATGTTCGCTACGTTTATTGTTTTTACACTTCACTTCTGACTTTTGATTTCAATCTATTTTGTAGGTTTCGGTTCCGATCTCGAAGAACGTTCGAGGCGATGCATTGCCTCCCCCTTCTCCCCTGTTCAGGTTCGCTACGTTTATTGTTTTTACACTTCACTTCTGAATTTTGATTTCAATCTATTTTGTAGGTTTCGGTTCCGATCTCGAAGAACGTTCGAGGCAATGCATATCGCCTCCCTCTCCTCACTCGTTCAGGTTCGCTACGTTTATTGTTTCTACACTTCACTTCTGACTTTTAATTTCAATCTATTTTGTAGGTTTCAGTTCCAATATCGAAGAACATTCGAGGCAATGCATCACCTCCCCCTCATCGCTCGTTGAGGTTCGCTACGTTTATTGTTTCTACACTTCACTTCTGACTTTTGATTTCAATCTATTTTGTAGGTTTCGGTTTTGATCTCGAAGAACGTTTGAGGCGATGCATCGCCTCTCCCTCCTCCCCCGTTCAGGTTCTCTACATTTATTGTTTTTACACTTTACTTCTGACTTTTGATTTCAATCTATTTTGTAGGTTTCGGTACCGATCTCGATGATCGTTCGAGGCGATGCATCGCCTCTCCATCCTCTCTCGTTCAGGTTCGCTACGTTTATTGTTTCTACACTTCATTTCTGACTTTTGATTTCAATCTATTTTTTAGGTTTCGGTTTTGATCTCGAAGAACGTTTGAGGCGATGCATCGCCTCTACCTCCTCCACCGTTCAGGTTCTCTACGTTTATTATTTTTACACTTCACTTTTGACTTTTCATTTCAATCTATTTTGTAGGTTTCGGTTCCGATCTCGAAGATCGTTCGAGGCGATGTATCGCCTTTCCCTCCTCTCTCGTTCAGGTTCGCTACGTTTATTGTTTCTACACTTCATTTCTGACTTTTGATTTCAATTTATTTTATAGGTTTCGGTTCTGATCTTGAAGAACGTTTGAGGGGATGCATCGCCTCCCCCTCCTCCCCCGTTCAGGTTCGCTACGTTTATTGTTTTTACACTTCACTTCTGACTTTTTATTTCAATCTATCTTGTAGGTTTCGGTTCCGATCTCGAAGAACGTTCGAGGCGATCTTCCCTTTCTCGCTCGTTCAGGTTCGCTACGTTTATTGTTTCTACACTTCACTTCTGACTTTTGATTTCAATCTATTTTGTAGGTTTTCGGTTTCGATCTCGAAGAACGTTCGAGGCGATGCATTGTCTTTCCTTTCTTGCTCGTTCAGGTTCGCTACGTTTATTGTTTCTACACTTCACTTTTGACTTTTGATTTCAATCTATTTTGTAGGTTTTCGGTTCCGATCTCGAAGAACGTTCGAGGCGATGCATCGTCTTACCCTTCTCGCTCTTTTAGGTTCGCTACGTTTATTGTTTCTACACTTCACTTCTGACTTTTGATTTCAATCCATTTTGTAGGTTTCGGTTCTGATCTCGAAGAACGTTTGAGGCGATGCATCGCCTCCCCTCCTCTCTCATTCAGGCTCGCTACGTTTATTGTTTCTACACTTCATTTCTGACTTTAGATTTCAATCCATTTTGTAGGTTTCGGTTACGATCTCGAAGAACGTTGGAGGCGATGCATCGCCTCCACCTCCTCCATCGTTCAGGTTCGCTACGTTTATTATTTTTACACTTCACTACTGACTTTTGATTTCAATCGATTTTGTAGGTTTCGGTTCTGATCTCGAAGAACGTTCAAGGCGATGCATCGCCTCCCCCTCCTCTCTCGTTCAGGTTCGCTATGTTTATAGTTTCTTCACTTCACTTCTGACTTTTTATTTCAATCAATTTTGTAGGTTTCGCTTCCGATCTCGAAGAACGTTCGAGGCGATCCATCGCCTCTCCCTCCTCTCTCGTTCAGGTTCGCTACGTTTGTTGTTTCTATACTTCACTTCTGACTTTTGATTTCAATCTATTTTGTAGGTTTCGGTTCCGATCTCGAAAAAACATTCGAGGCGATGCATCGCCTCCCCCTTCTTCCCCGTTCAGGTTTGCTAAGTTTATTATTTTTACACTTCACTTTTGACTTTTGATTTCAATCTATTTTGTAGGTTTCGGTTCCGATCTCGAAGAACGTTCGAGGCGATGCATATCGCCTCCCTCTCCTTCCTCGTTCAGGTTCGCTACGTTTATTGTTTCTACACTTCACTTCTGACTTTTGATTTCAATCTATTTTGTAGGTTTCAGTTTTGATCTCGAAGAACGATTGAGGCGATGCATCGCCTCCCCCGTTCATGTTCTCTACGTTTATTTTTTTTACACTTCACTTCTGACTTTAGATTTCAATCTATTTTGTAGGTTTCGGTTCTGATCTCGAAGATCGTTCGAGACGATGCATCGCCTCCCCCTCCTCTCTCATTCAGGTTCGCAACGTTTATTGTTTCTACACTTCATTTCTGACTTTTGATTTCAATCTATTTTGTAGGTTTTGGTTTTGATCTCGAAGAACGTTTGAGGCGATGCATCGCCTCCCCCTCCTCCACCGTTCAGGTTCTCTACGTTTATTGTTTTTACACTTCACTTCTGACTTTTGATTTCAATCTATTTTGTAGGTTTTGGTTCCGATCTCGAAGATCATTCGAGGCGATGCATCGCCTCCCCCTCCTCTCTCGTTCAGGTTCGCTACGTTTATTGTTTCTACACTTCATTTCTAACTTTTGATTTCAATTTATTTGTAGGTTTCGGTTCTGATCTTGAAGAACGTTTGAGGGGATACATCGCCTCCCCCTCCTCCCCCGTTCATGTTCGCTACGTTTATTGTTTTTACACTTCACTTCTGACTTTTGATTTCAATCTATTTTGTAGGTTTCGGTTCCGATCTCGAAGAACGTTCGAGGCGATGCATTGCCTCCCCCTTCTCCCCTGTTCAGGTTCGCTACGTTTATTGTTTTTACACTTCACTTCTGACTTTTGATTTCAATCTATTTTGTAGGTTTCGGTTCCGATCTCGAAGAACGTTCGAGGCGATACATATCGCCTCCCTCTCCTCCCTCGTTCAGGTTCGCTACGTTTATTGTTTCTACACTTCACTTCTGACTTTTGTTTTCATTCTATTTTGTAGGTTTCGGTTCCGATCTCAAAGAACGTTCTAGGCGATGCATCGCCTCCCCCTCATCGCTCGTTGAGGTTCGCTACGTTTATTGTTTCTACACTTCACTTCTGACTTTTGATTTCAATCTATTTTGTAGGTTTCAGTTTTGATCTCGAAGAACGTTTGAGGCGATGCATCGCCTCCCCCTCCTCCTCCGTTCAGGTTCTCTACGTTTATTATTTTTACACTTCATTTCTGACTTTTGATTTCAATCTATTTTGTAGGTTTTGGTTCCGATCTTGAAGATCGTTCGAGGCGATGCATCGCCACCCCCTCCTCTCTCGTTCAGGTTCGCAACGTTTATTGTTTCTACATTTCATTTCTGACTTTTGATTTCAATCTATTTTGTAGGTTTCGGTTTTGATCTCGAAGAACGTTTGAGGCGATGCATCGCCTCCCCCTCCTCCACCGTTCAGGTTCTCTACGTTTATTGTTTTTACATTTCACTTCTGACTTTTGATTTCAATCTATTTTGTAGGTTTCGGTTCCGATCTCGAAGATCGTTCGAGGCGATGCATCGCCTCCCCCTCCTCTCTCATTCAGGTTCGCTACGTTTATTGTTTCTACACTTCATTTCTAACTTTTGATTTCAATTTATTTTTAGGTTTCGGTTCTGATCTTGAAGAACGTTTGAGGGGATGCATCGCCTCCCCCTCCTCCCTCGTTCAGGTTCGCTACGTTTATTGTTTCTACACTTCACTTCTGACTTTTGTTTTCAATCTATTTTGTAGGTTTCGGTTCTGATCTCGAAGAACGTTCGAGGCGATGCATCGCCTCCCCCTCATCGCTCGTTGAGGTTCGCTACGTTTATTGTTTCTACACTTCACTTCTGACTTTTGATTTCAATCTATTTTGTAGGTTTCGGTTTTGATCTCGAATAACATTTGAGGCGATGCATCGCCTCCCCCTCCTCCTCCGTTTAGGTTCTCTACGTTTATTGTTTTTACACTTCACTTCTGACTTTTGATTTCAATCTATTTTGTAGGTTTCGGTTCTGATCTCGAAGAACGTTTGAGGTGATGCATCGCCTCCCCTCCTCTCTCATTCAGGCTCGCTACGTTTATTGTTTCTACACTTCATTTCTGACTTTAGATTTCAATCCATTTTGTAGGTTTCGGTTACGATCTCGAAGAACGTTGGAGGCGATGCATCGCCTCCACCTCCTCCATCGTTCAGGTTCGCTACGTTTATTATTTCTACACTTCACTACTGACTTTTGATTTCAATCGATTTTGTAGGTTTCGGTTCTGATCTCGAAGAACGTTCAAGGCGATGCATCGCCTCCCCCTCCTCTCTCGTTTAGGTTCGCTATGTTTATAGTTTCTTCACTTCACTTTTGACTTTTGATTTCAATCTATTTTGTAGGTTTCGCTTCCGATCTCGAAGAACGTTCGAGGCGATCCATCGCCTCTCCCTACTCTCTCTTTCAGGTTCGCTACGTTTATTGTTTCTATACTTCACTTCTGACTTTTGATTTCAATCTATTTTGTAGGTTTCGGTTCCGATCTCGAAGAACATTCGAGGCGATGCATCGCCTCCCCCTTCTCCCCCGTTCAGGTTTGCTACGTTTATTATTTTTACACTTCACTTTTGACTTTTGATTTCAATCTATTTTGTAGGTTTCGGTTCCGATCTCGAAGAACGTTCGAGGCGATGCATATCGCCTCCCTCTCCTTCCTCGTTCAGGTTCGCTACGTTTATTGTTTCTACACTTCACTTCTGACTTTTGATTTCAATCTATTTTGTAGGTTTCAGTTTTGATCTCGAAGAACGATTGAGGCGATGCATCGCCTCCCCCTCCTCCCCCGTTCATGTTCTCTACGTTTATTATTTTTACACTTCACTTCTGACTTTAGATTTCAATCTATTTTGTAGGTTTCGGTTCTGATCTCGAAGATCGTTCGAGACGATGCATCGCCTCCCCCTCCTCTCTCGTTCAGGTTCGCAACGTTTATTATTTCTACACTTCATTTCTGACTTTTGATTTCAATCTATTTTGTAGGTTTTGGTTTTGATCTCGAAGAACGTTTGAGGCGATGCATCGCCTCCCCCTCCTCCACCGTTCAGGTTCTCTACGTTTATTGTTTTTACACTTCACTTCTGACTTTTGATTTCAATCTATTTTGTAGGTTTTGGTTCCGATCTCGAAGATCATTCAAGGCGATGCATCGCCTCCCCCTCCTCTCTCGTTCAGGTTCGCTACGTTTATTGTTTCTACACTTCATTTCTAACTTTTGATTTCAATTTATTTGTAGGTTTCGGTTTTTATCTTGAAGAACGTTTGAGGGGATACATCACCTCCCCCTCCTCCCCCGTTCATGTTCACTACGTTTATTGTTTCTACACTTCACTTCTGACTTTTGATTTCAATCTATTTTGTAGGTTTCGGTCCGATCTCGAAGAACGTTTGAGGCGATGCATATCGCCTCCCTCTCCTCCCTCGTTCAGGTTCGCTACGTTTATTGTTTCTACACTTCACTTCTGACTTTTGTTTTCATTCTATTTTGTAGGTTTCGGTTCCGATCTCAAAGAACGTTCGAGGCGATGCATCGCCTCCCCCTCATCGCTCGTTGAGGTTTGCTACGTTTATTGTTTCTACACTTCACTTCTGACTTTTGATTTCAATCTATTTTGTAGGTTTCAGTTTTGATCTCGAAGAACGTTTGAGGCGATGCATCGCCTCCCCCTCATCCTCCGTTCAGGTTCTCTGCGATTATTATTTTTACACTTCATTTCTGACTTTTGATTTCAATCTATTTTGTAGGTTTTGGTTCCGATCTTGAAGATCGTTCGAGGCGATGCATCGCCACCCCCTCCTCTCTCGTTCAGGTTCGCAACGTTTATTGTTTCTACACTTCATTTTTGACTTTTGATTTCAATCTATTTTGTAGGTTTTGGTTTTGATCTCGAAGAACGTTTGAGGCGATGCATCGCCTCCTCCTCCTCCACCGTTCAGGTTCTCTACGTTTATTGTTTTTACACTTCACTTCTGACTTTTGATTTCAATCTATTTTGTAGGTGTTGGTTCCGATCTCGAAGATCATTCGAGGCGATGCATCGCCTCCCCCTCCTCTCTCGTTCAGGTTCGCTACGTTTATTGTTTCTACACTTCATTTCTAACTTTTGATTTCAATTTATTTGTAGGTTTCGGTTCTGATCTTGAAGAACGTTTGAGGGGATACATCGCCTCCCCCTCCTCCCCCGTTCATGTTCGCTACGTTTATTGTTTTTACACTTCACTTCTGACTTTTGATTTCAATCTATTTTGTAGGTTTCGGTTCCGATCTCGAAGAACGTTCGAGGTGATGCATTGCCTCCCCCTTCTCCCCTGTTCAGGTTCGCTACGTTTATTATTTTTACACTTCACTTCTGACTTTTGATTTCAATCTATTTTGTAGGTTTCGGTTCCGATCTCGAAGAACGTTCGAGGCGATACATATCGCCTCCCTCTCCTCCCTCGTTCAGGTTCGCTACGTTTATTGTTTCTACACTTCACTTCTGACTTTTGTTTTCATTCTATTTTGTAGGTTTCGGTTCCGATCTCAAAGAACGTTCGAGGCGATGCATCGCCTCCCCCTCATCGCTCGTTGAGGTTCGCTACGTTTATTGTTTCTACACTTCACTTCTGACTTTTGATTTCAATCTATTTTGTAGGTTTCAGTTTTGATCTCGAAGAACGTTTGAGGCGATGCATCGCCTCCCCCTCCTCCTCCGTTCAGGTTCTCTACGTTTATTATTTTTACACTTCATTTCTGACTTTTGATTTCAATCTATTTTGTAGGTTTTGGTTCCGATCTTGAAGATCGTTCGAGGCGATGCATCGCCACCCCCTCCTCTCTCGTTCAGGTTCGCAACGTTTATTGTTTCTACACTTCATTTCTGACTTTTGATTTCAATCTATTTTGTAGGTTTCGGTTTTGATCTCGAAGAACGTTTGAGGCGATGCATCGCCTCCCCCTCCTCCACCGTTCAGGTTCTCTACGTTTATTGTTTTTACATTTCACTTCTGACTTTTGATTTCAATCTATTTTGTAGGTTTCGGTTCCGATCTCGAAGATCGTTCGAGGCGATGCATCGCCTCCCCCTCCTCTCTCATTCAGGTTCGCTACGTTTATTGTTTCTACACTTCATTTCTAACTTTTGATTTCAATTTATTTTTAGGTTTCGGTTCTGATCTTGAAGAATGTTTGAGGGGATGAATCGCCTCCCCCTCCTCCCCCGTTCATGTTCGCTACATTTATTATTTTTACACTTCACTTCTGACTTTTGATTTCAATCTATTTTGTAGGTTTCGGTTCCGATCTCGAAGAACGTTCGAGACGATGCATATCGCCTCCCTCTCCTCCCTCGTTCAGGTTCGCTACGTTTATTGTTTCTACACTTCACTTCTGACTTTTATTTTCAATCTATTTTGTAGGTTTCGGTTCTGATCTCGAAGAACGTTCGAGGCGATGCATCGCCTCCCCCTCATCGCTCGTTGAGGTTCGCTACGTTTATTGTTTCTACACTTCACTTTTGACTTTTGATTTCAATCTATTTTGTAGGTTTCGGTTTTGATCTCGAAGAACATTTGAGGCGATGCATCGCCTCCCCCTCCTCCTCCGTTTAGGTTCTCTACGTTTATTGTTTTTACACTTCACTTCTGACTTTTGATTTCAATCTATTTTGTAGGTTTTGGTTCCGATCTCGAAGATCGTTCGAGGCGATGCATCGCCTCGCCCTCCTCTCTCGTTCAGGTTCGCTACGTTTATTGTTTCTACACTTCATTTCTGACTTTTGATTTCAATCTATTTTGTAGGTTTCGGTTTTGATCTCGAAGAACGTTTGAGGCGATACATCGCCTCCCCCTCCTCCACGTTCTCTACGTTTATTGTTTTTACACTTCACTTCTGACTTTTGATTTTAATCTATTTTGTAGGTTTCTGTTCTGATCTCGAAGATTGTTCGAGGCGATGCATCGCCTCCCCCTCCTCTCTCGTTCAGGTTCGCTACGTTTATTGTTTCTACACTTCATTTCTGACTTTTGATTTCAATTTATTTGTAGGTTTCGGTTCTGATCTTGAAGAACGTTTGAGGGGATGCATCGCCTCCCCCTCCTCCCCCGTTCATGTTCGCTACGTTTATTGTTTTTACACTTCACTTCTGACTTTTGATTTCAATCTATTTTGTAGGTTTCGGTTCCGATCTCGAAGAACGTTCGAGGCGATGCATTGCCTCCCCCTTCTCCCCTGTTCAGGTTCGCTACGTTTATTGTTTTTACACTTCACTTCTGAATTTTGATTTCAATCTATTTTGTAGGTTTCGGTTCCGATCTCGAAGAACGTTCGAGGCAATGCATATCGCCTCCCTCTCCTCACTCGTTCAGGTTCGCTACGTTTATTGTTTCTACACTTCACTTCTGACTTTTAATTTCAATCTATTTTGTAGGTTTCAGTTCCAATATCGAAGAACATTCGAGGCAATGCATCACCTCCCCCTCATCGCTCGTTGAGGTTCGCTACGTTTATTGTTTCTACACTTCACTTCTGACTTTTGATTTCAATCTATTTTGTAGGTTTCGGTTTTGATCTCGAAGAACGTTTGAGGCGATGCATCGCCTCTCCCTCCTCCCCCGTTCAGGTTCTCTACGTTTATTGTTTTTACACTTTACTTCTGACTTTTGATTTCAATATATTTTGTAGGTTTCGGTACCGATCTCGATGATCGTTCGAGGCGATGCATCGCCTCTCCCTCCTCTCTCGTTCAGGTTCGCTACGTTTATTGTTTCTACGCTTCATTTCTGACTTTTGATTTCAATCTATTTTTTAGGTTTCGGTTTTGATCTCGAAGAACGTTTGAGGCGATGCATCGCCTCTACCTCCTCCACCGTTCAGGTTTGCTACGTTTATTATTTTTACACTTCACTTTTGACTTTTGATTTCAATCTATTTTGAAGGTTTTGGTTCTGATCTCGAAGAACGTTCAAGGCGATGCATCGCCTCCCCCTCCTCTCTCGTTCAGGTTCGCTATGTTTATAGTTTCTTCACTTCACTTCTGACTTTTGATTTCAATCTATTTTGTAGGTTTCGCTTCCGATCTCGAAGAACGTTCGAGGCGATCCATCGCCTCTCCCTCCTCTCTCTTTCAGGTTCGCTACGTTTATTGTTTCTATACTTCACTTCTGACTTTTGATTTCAATCTATTTTGTAGGTTTCGGTTCCGATCTCGAAGAACATTCGAGGCGATGCATCGCCTCCCCCTTCTCCCCCGTTCAGGTTTGCTACGTTTATTATTTTTACACTTCACTTTTGACTTTTGATTTCAATCTATTTTGTAGGTTTCGGTTCCGATCTCGAAGAACGTTCGAGGCGATGCATATCGCCTCCCTCTCCTTCCTCGTTCAGGTTCGCTACGTTTATTGTTTCTACACTTCACTTCTGACTTTTGATTTCAATCTATTTTGTAGGTTTCAGTTTTGATCTCGAAGAACGATTGAGGCGATGCATCGCCTCCCCCTCCTCCCCCGTTCATGTTCTCTACGTTTATTATTTTTACACTTCACTTCTGACTTTAGATTTCAATCTATTTTGTAGGTTTCGGTTCTGATCTCGAAGATCGTTCGAGACGATGCATCGCCTCCCCCTCCTCTCTCGTTCAGGTTCGCTACGTTTATTATTTCTACACTTCATTTCTGACTTTTGATTTCAATCTATTTTGTAGGTTTTGGTTTTGATCTCGAAGAATGTTTGAGGCGATGCATCGCCTCCCCCTCCTCCACCGTTCAGGTTCTCTACTTTTATTGTTTTTACACTTCACTTCTGACTTTTGATTTCAATCTATTTTGTAGGTTTTGGTTCCGATCTCGAAGATCATTCAAGGCGATGCATCGCCTCCCCCTCCTCTCTCGTTCAGGTTCGCTACGTTTATTGTTTCTACACTTCATTTCTAACTTTTGATTTCAATTTATTTGTAGGTTTCTGTTTTTATCTTGAAGAACGTTTGAGGGGATACATCACCTCCCCCTCCTCCCCCGTTCATGTTCACTACGTTTATTGTTTTTACACTTCACTTCTGACTTTTGATTTCAATCTATTTTGTAGGTTTCGGTTCCGATCTCGAAGAACGTTTGAGGCGATGCATATCGCCTCCCTCTCCTCCCTCGTTCAGGTTCGCTACGTTTATTGTTTCTACACTTCACTTCTGACTTTTGTTTTCATTCTATTTTGTAGGTTTCGGTTCCGATCTCAAAGAACGTTCGAGGCGATGCATCGCCTCCCCCTCATCGCTCGTTGAGGTTCGCTACGTTTATTGTTTCTACACTTCACTTCTGACTTTTGATTTCAATCTATTTTGTAGGTTTCAGTTTTGATCTCGAAGAACGTTTGAGGCGATGCATCGCCTCCCCCTCCTCCTCCGTTCAGGTTCTCTACGTTTATTATTTTTACACTTCATTTCTGACTTTTGATTTCAATCTATTTTGTAGGTTTTGGTTCCGATCTTGAAGATCGTTCGAGGCGATGCATCGCCACCCCCTCCTCTCTCGTTCAGGTTCGCAACGTTTATTGTTTCTACACTTTATTTCTGACTTTTGATTTCAATCTATTTTGTAGGTTTCGGTTTTGATCTCGAAGAACGTTTGAGGCGATGCATCGCCTCCCACTCCTCCACCGTTCAGGTTCTCTACGTTTATTGTTTTTACATTTCACTTCTGACTTTTGATTTCAATCTATTTTGTAGGTTTCGGTTCCGATCTCGAAGATCGTTCGAGGCGATGCATCGCCTCCCCCTCCTCTCTCATTCAGGTTCGCTACGTTTATTGTTTCTACACTTCATTTCTAACTTTTGATTTCAATTTATTTTTAGGTTTCGGTTCTGATCTTGAAGAACGTTTGAGGGGATGCATCGCCTCCCCCTCCTCCCCCGTTCATGTTCGCTACATTTATTATTTTTACACTTCACTTCTGACTTTTGATTTCAATCTATTTTGTAGGTTTCGGTTCCGATCTCGAAGAACGTTCGAGGCGATGCATATCGCCTCCCTCTCCTCCCTCGTTCAGGTTTGCTACGTTTATTGTTTCTACACTTCACTTCTGACTTTTGTTTTCAATCTATTTTGTAGGTTTCGGTTCTGATCTCGAAGAACGTTCGACGCGATGCATCGCCTCCCCCTCATCGCTCGTTGAGGTTCGCTACGTTTATTGTTTCTACACTTCACTTCTGACTTTTGATTTCAATCTATTTTGTAGGTTTCGGTTTTGTTCTCGAAGAACATTTGAGGCGATGCATCGCCTCCCCCTCCTCCTCCGTTTAGGTTCTCTACGTTTATTGTTTTTACACTTCACTTCTGACTTTTGATTTCAATCTATTTTGTAGGTTTCGGTTCCGATCTCGAAGAACGTTCGAGGCGATGCATATCGCCTCCCTCTCCTCCATCGTTCATGTTCGCTACGTTTATGTTTTCTACAATTCACTTCTGTCTTTTGATTTCAGTCTATTTTGTAGGTTTTCGGTTCCGATCTCGAAGATCGTTCGAGGCGATGCATCGCCTCCCCCTCCTCTCTCGTTCAGGTTCGCTACGTTTATTGTTTCTACACTTCACTTCTGACTTTTGATTTCAATCTATTTTGTAGGTTTTCGGTTCCGATCTCGAAGAATGTTCGAGGCGATGCATCGTCTTCCCTTTCTCGCTCGTTCAGGTTCGCTACGTTTATTGTTTCTACACTTCACTTCTGACTTTTGATTTCAATCTATTTTGTGGGTTTTCGTTCCGATCTCAAAGAACGTTCGAGGCGATGCATCGTCTTCCCCTTCTCGCTCGTTCAGTTTCGCTATGTTTATTGTTTCTACACTTCACTCCTGACTTTTGATTTCAATCCATTTTGTAGGTTTCGGTTCTGATCTCGAAGAACGTTTGAGGCGATGCATCGCCTCCTCCTCCTCCCCCGTTCAGGTTCGCTACGTTTATTGTTTCTACACTTTACTTCTGACTTTTGATTTCAATCTATTTTGTAGGTTTCGGTTTTGATCTCGAAAAACGTTTGAGGCGATGCATCGCCTCTCCCTCCTCTCTCGTTCAGGCTCGCTACGTTTATTATTTCTACACTTCACTTCTGACTTTTGATTTCAATCCATTTTGTAGGTTTCGGTTACGATCTCGAAGAACGTTGGAGGCAATGCATCGCCTTCGCCTCCTCCCTCGTTCAGGTTCGCTACGTTTATTATTTCTACACTTCACTATTGACTTTTTATTTCAATCTATTTTGTAGGTTTCAGTTCCGATCTCGAAGAACGTTCGAGGCGATGCATCGCCTCCCCCTCCTCTCTCGTTCAGGTTCGCTATGTTTATAGTTTCTTCACTTCACTTCTGACTTTTGATTTCAATCTATTTTGTAGGTTTTTCTTCCGATCTCGAAGAACGTTCGACGCGATCCATCGTCTCCCCCTCCTCTCTCGTTCAGGTTCGCTATGTTTATTTTTTCTATACTTCACTTCTGACTTTTGATTTCAATCTATTTTGTAGGTTTCAGTTCCGATCTCGAAGAACGTTCGAGGCGATGCATCACCTCTGCCTTCTCCCCCGTTCAGGTTCGCTATGTTTATTGTTTTTACACTTCACTTCTGACTTTTGATTTCAATCTATTTTGTAGGTTTCGGTTCCGATCTCGAAGAATGTTCGAGGTGATGCATCGCCTCTCCCTTCTCTCCCGTTTAGGTTAGCTACGTTTATTGTTTTTACACTTTACTTCTGACTTTTGATTTCAATCTTTTTTGTAGGTTTCGGTTTCAATCTCGAAGAACGTTCGAGGCAATGCATATCGCCTCCCTCTCCTCCCTCGTTCAGGTTCGCTACGTTTATTGTTTCTACACTTCACTTCTGACTTTTGATTTCAATCTATTTTGTAGGTGTTCGGTTCCGATCTCGAAGAACGTTTGAGGCGATGCATCGCCTCTCCCTCCTCGCTCGTTGAGGTTCGCTATGTTTATTGTTTCTACACTTCACTTCTGACTTTTGATTTCAATCTATTTTTTAGGTTTCGGTTCTGATCTTGAAGAACATTTGAGGGGATGCATCGCCTCCCCCTCCTCTCCCGTTCAGGTTCGCTACGTTTATTGTTTTTACACTTCACTTCTGAATTTTGATTTCAATCTATTTTGTAGGTTTCGGTTCCGATCTCGAAGAACTTTCGAGGCGATGCATCGCCTCCCCCTTCTCCCCCGTTTAGGTTCGCTACATTTATTGTTTTTACACTTTACTTCTGACTTTTGATTTCAATCTATTTTGTAGGTTTCGGTTCCGATCTCGAAGAACGTTCGAGGCGATGCATATTGCCTCCCTCTCCTCCCTCGTTCAGGTTCCCTACATTTATTTTTTCTACACTTCACTTCTAACTTTTGATTTCAATCTATTTTGTAGGTTTCGGTTCCGATATCGAAGAACGTTCGAGGCGATGCATCGCCTCCCCCTCATCGCTCGTTGAGGTTCGCTACGTTTATTGTTTTTACACTTCACTTCTGACTTTTGATTTCAATCTTTTTTGTAGGTTTCGGTTTTGATCTCGAAGAACGTTTTAGGCGATGCATCGCCTCCCCCTCCTTCCCCGTTCAGGTTCTCTACGTTTATTATTTTTACACTTCACTTCTGACTTTTGATTTCAATCTATTTTGTAGGTTTCGATTCCAATCTCGAAGATCGTTCGAGGCGATGCATCGCCTCCCCCTCCTCTCTCGTTCAGGTTCGCTACATTTATTGTTTCTACACTTCATTTCTGACTTTTGATTTCAATCTATTTTGTAGGTTTCGGTTTTGATCTCGAAGAACGTTTTTAGGGGATGCATCGCCTCCCCCTCCTCCCCCGTTCAGGTTCGCTACGTTTATTGTTTTTAAACTTCACTTCTGACTTTTGATTTCAATATATTTTGTAGGTTTCGGTTCCGATCTCGAAGAACGTTCGAGGCGATGCATATCGCCTCCCTTTCCTCCATCGTACAGGTTCGCTACGTTTATTGTTTCTACACTTCACTTTTGACTTTTGATTTCAATCTATTTTGTAGGTTTTCGTTTCCGATCTCAAAGAATGTTCGAGGCGATGCATCGCCTTCCCTTTCTCGCTCGTTCAGGTTCGCTACGTTTATTGTTTCTACACTTCACTTATGACTTTTGATTTCAATCTATTTTTTAGGTTTTTGATTCCGATCACGAAGAACGTTCGAGGAGATGCATCGTCTTCCCCTTTTTGCTCGTTCTGGTTTGCTACGTTTATTGTTTCTACACTTTACTTCCGACTTTTGATTTTAATCTATTTTGTATTTTTCGATTCCGATCTCGAAGAACGTTCGAGGCGATGCATCGTCTTCCCCTTCTCGCTCGTTCAGGTTCGCTACATTTATTGTTTCTACACTTCACTCCTGACTTTTGATTTCAATCTATTTTGTAGGTTTTGGTTCTGATCTCGAAGAACGTTTGAGGCGATGCATTGTACTCCTCCCCCATTCAGGTTCGCTACGTTTATTGTTTCTACATTTCACTTCTGACTTTTGATTTCAATCTATTTTGTAGGTTTCGGTTCTAATCTCGAAGAACGTTTGAGGTGATGCATCGCCTCCCCCTCCTCTCTCATTCAGGTTCGCTACGTTTATTATTTCTACACTTCACTTGTGACTTTTGATTTCAATCCATTTTACAGGTTTTGGTTACGATCTCGAAGAACGTGCATCGCCTCCACCTCCTCCCTCGTTCAGGTTCGCTAAGTTTATTGTTTCTACCCTTCACTACTGAATTTTGATTTCAATCTATTTTGTAGGTTTCGGTTCCAATCTCGAAGAACGTTCGAGGCGATGCATCGCCTCCCACTTCTCCCCCGTTCAGTTTCGCTACGTTTTATGTTTTTACACTTTACTTGTGTCTTTTGATTTCAATCTATTTTGTAGGTTTCGGTTCCGATCTCGAAGAACGTTCGAGGCGATGCATATCGCCTCCCTCTCCTCCCTCGTTCAGGTTCGCTACGTTTATTGTTTCTACACTTCACTTCTGACTTTTGATTTCAATCTATTTTGTTGGTTTTGGTTCCGATCTCGAAGAAACGTTCGAGGCGATGCATCGCCTCCCCCTCCTCGCTCGTTGAGGTTCGCTACATTTATTGTTTCTACACTTCACTTCTGACTTTTGATTTCAATCTATTTTGTAGGTTTCGGTTTTGATCCCGAAGAACGTTTGAGGCGATGCATCGCCTCCCCCGTTCAGGTTCGCTACGTTTATTGTTTTTACACTTCACTTCTGACTTTTCATTTCAATCTATTTGGTAGGTTTCGGTTCCGATCTCGAAGAACGTTCGAGGCGATGCATATCGCCTCCCTCTCCTCCATCGTTCATGTTCGCTACGTTTATGTTTTCTACAATTCACTTCTGTCTTTTGATTTCAGTCTATTTTGTAGGTTTTCGGTTCCGATCTCGAAGAATGTTCGAGGCGATGCATCGTCTTCCCTTTCTCGCTCATTCAGGTTCGCTACGTTTATTGTTTCTACACTTCACTTCGGACTTTTGATTTCAATCTATTTTGTAGGTTTTCGGTTCCGATCTCGAAGAACGTTCGAGGAAATGCATCATCTTTCCCTTTTTGCTCGTTCTGGTTTGCTACTTTTATTGTTTCTACACTTTACTTCCGACTTTTGATTTCAATCTATTTTGTAGGTTTCGGTTCCGATCTCGAAGAATGTTCGAGGTGATGCATCGCCTCTCCCTTCTCTCCCGTTTAGGTTCGCTACGTTTATTGTTTTTACACTTTACTTCTGACTTTTGATTTCAATCTTTTTTGTAGGTTTCGGTTTCAATCTCGAAGAACGTTCGAGGCAATGCATATCGCCTCCCTCTACTCCCTCGTTCAGGTTCGCTACGTTTATTGTTTCTGCACTTCACTTTTGACTTTTGATTTCAATCTATTTTGTAGGTGTTCGGTTCCGATCTCGAAGAACGTTTGAGGCGATGCATCGCCTCTCCCTCCTTGCTCGTTGAGGTTCGCTATGTTTATTGTTTCTACACTTCACTTCTGACTTTTGATTTCAATCTATTTTGTAGGTTTCGGTTCTGATCTTGAAGAACATTTGAGGGGATGCATCGCCTCCCCCTCCTCTCCCGTTCAGGTTCGCTACGTTTATTGTTTTTACACTTCACTTCTGAATTTTGATTTCAATCTATTTTGTAGGTTTCGGTTCCGATCTCGAAGAACTTTCGAGGCGATGCATCGCCTCCCCCTTCTCCCCCGTTCAGGTTCGCTACATTTATTGTTTTTACACTTCACTTCTGACTTTTGATTTCAATCTATTTTGTAGGTTTCGGTTCCGATCTCGAAGAACGTTCGAGGCGATGCATATTGCCTCCCTCTCCTGCCTCGTTCAGGTTCGCTACATTTATTTTTTCTACACTTCACTTCTAACTTTTGATTTCAATCTATTTTGTAGGTTTCGGTTCCGATATCGAAGAACGTTCGAGGCGATGCATCGCTTCCCCCTCATCGCTCGTTGAGGTTCGCTACGTTTATTGTTTTTACACTTCACTTCTGACTTTTGATTTCAATCTTTTTTGTAGGTTTCGGTTTTGATCTCGAAGAACGTTTTAGGCGATGCATCGCCTCCCCCTCCTTCCCCGTTCAGGTTCTCTACGTTTATTGTTTTTACACTTCACTTCTGACTTTTGATTTCAATCTATTTTGTAGGTTTCGATTCCAATCTCGAAGATCGTTCGAGGCGATGCATCGCCTCCCCCTCCTCTCTCGTTCAGGTTCGCTACATTTATTGTTTCTACACTTCATTTCTGACTTTTGATTTCAATCTATTTTGTAGGTTTCGGTTTTGATCTCGAAGAACGTTCTTAGGGGATGCATCGCCTCCCCCTCCTCCCCCGTTCAGGTTCGCTACGTTTATTGTTTTTAAACTTCACTTCTGACTTTTGATTTCAATATATTTTGTAGGTTTCGGTTCCGATATCGAAGAACGTTCGAGGCGATGCATCGTCTTCCCTTTCTCGCTCGTTCAGGTTCGCTACGTTTATTGTTTCTACACTTCACTTATGACTTTTGATTTCAATCTATTTTTTAGGTTTTTGATTCCGATCACGAAGAACGTTCGAGGCGATGCATCGTCTTCCCCTTTTTGCTCGTTCTGGTTTGCTACGTTTATTGTTTCTACACTTTACTTCCGACTTTTGATTTTAATCTATTTTGTATTTTTCGATTCCGATCTCGAAGAACGTTCGAGGCGATGCATCGTCTTCCCCTTCTCGCTCGTTCAGGTTCGCTACATTTATTGTTTCTACACTTCACTCCTGACTTTTGATTTCAATCTATTTTGTAGGTTTTGGTTCTGATCTCGAAGAACGTTTGAGGCGATGCATCGTACTCCTCCCCCATTCAGGTTCGCTACGTTTATTGTTTCTACACTTCACTTCAGACTTTTGATTTCAATCTATTTTGTAGGTTTTCGGTTCCGATCTCGAAGAACGTTCGAGGAAATGCATCATCTTTCCCTTTTTACTCGTTCTGGTTTGCTACTTTTATTGTTTCTACACTTTACTTCCGACTTTTGATTTCAATCTATTTTGTAGGTTTCGGTTCCGATCTCGAAGAATGTTCGAGGCGATGCATCGTCTTCCCCTTCTCGCTCGTTCAGGTTCGCTACGTTTATTGTTTCTACACTTCACTTCTGACTTTTGATTTCAATCTATTTTGTAGGTTTCGGTTCTGATCTCGAAGAACGTTCGAGCAGATGCATCGTCTTCCCCTTCTCGCTCGTTCAGGTTCGCTACGTTTATTGTTTCTACATTTCACTCCTGACTTTTGATTTCAATCTATTTTGTAGGTTTTGGTTTCGATCTCGAAGAACGTTCGAGGCGATGCATCGCCTCCCATTCTCCCCCGTTCAGGTTTGCTACGTTTATTGTTTTTACACTTCACTTCTGACTTTTAATTTCAATTTATTTTGTAGGTTTCGGTTCTGATCTCGAAGGACGTTTGAGGCGATGCATCTCCTCCCCCTCCTCCCCCGTTCAGGTTCGCTACGTTTATTGTTTATACACTTCACTTCTGACTTTTGATTTAAATCTATTTTGTAGGTTTCGGTTCCGATCTCGAAGATCGTTCGAGGCGATGCATCTCCTCCCCCTCCTCTCTCGTTCAGGTTAGCTACGTTTATTGTTTCTATACTTAATTTCTGACTTTTGATTTCAATCTATTTTGTAGGTTTTGATTTTGATCTCGAAGAACGTTTGAGGCGAGGCATCGCCTCTTCCTCCTCCCCCGTTCAGGTTCGCTACGTTTATTGTTTTTACTCTTCACTTCTGACTTTTGATTTCAATCTATTTTGTTGGTTTCGGTTCCAATCTCGAAGATCGTTCGAGGCGATGCATATTGCCTCCTTCTTCTCCCTCGTTAAGGTTCGCTACGTTTATTGTTTCTACACTTCACTTCTGACTTTTGATATCAATCTATTTTGTAGGTTTCAGTTTTGATCTCGAAGAACGTTCGAGGCGATGCATCGCCTCCCTCTCCTCTCTCGTTTAGGTTCGCTACGTTTATAGTTTCTTCACTTCACTTATGACTTTTGATTTCAATCTATTTTGTAAGTTTCGCTGCCGATCTCGAAGAACGTTCGAGGCGATCCATCGCCTCCCCCTCCTTTCTCGTTCAAGTTCGCTACGTTTATTGTTTCTATACTTCACTTCTGACTTTTGATTTCAATCTATTTTGTAGGTTTCGGTTCCTATCTCGAAGAACGTTCAAGGTGATGCATCGCCTCCCCCTTCTCCCCCGTTCAGGTTCGCTATGTTTATTGTTTTTACACTTCACTTCTGACTTTTGATTTTAATCTATTTTGAAGGTTTCGGTTCCGATCTCGAAGAACGTTCGAGGCGATGCATCGCCTCCCCTTCTCCCCCGTTCAGGTTTGCTACGTTTATTGTTTTTACACTTCACTTCTGACTTTTGATTTCAATCTATTTTGTAGGTTTCGGTTCTGATCTAGAAGAACGTTTTAGGCGATGCATTGCCTCCCCCTCCTCCCCCGTTCACGTTCGCTACGTTTATTGTTTTTACACTTCACTTCTGACTTTTGATTTAAATCTTTTTTGTAGGTTTCGGTTCCGATCTCGAAGATCGTTCGAGGCGATGCATCGCCTCCCCTCCTCTCTCGTTCAGGTTCGCTACGTTTATTGTTTCTATACTTCATTTCTGACTTTTGATTTCAATCTATTTTGTAGGTTTTGATTTTGATCTCGAAGAACGTTTGAGGCGATGCATCGCCTCTTCCTCCTCCCCCGTTCAGGTTCGCTACGTTTATTGTTTTTACTCTTCACTTCTGACTTTTGATTTCAATCTATTTTGTTGGTTTCGGTTCCAATCTCGAAGAACGTTCGAGGCGATGAATATTGCCTCCCTCTCCTCCTTCGTTCAGGTTCGCTACGTTTATTGTTTCTACACTTCACTTCTAACTTTTGATTTCAATCTATTTTGTAGGTTTTCGGTTCTGATCTCGAAGAACGTTCGAGGCGATGCATCGCCTCCCCCTCCTCTCTCGTTCAGGTTCGCTACGTTTATAGTTTCTTCACTTCACTTATGACTTTTGATTTCAATCTATTTTGTAAGTTTCGCTGCCGATCTCGAAGAACGTTCGAGGCGATCCATCGCCTCCCCCTCCTTTCTCGTTCAGGTTCGCTACGTTTATTGTTTCTATACTTTACTTCTAACTTTTGATTTCAATCTATTTTGTAGGTTTCGGTTCCGATCTCGAAGAACGTTCGAGGCGATGCATCGCCTCCCCCTTCTCCCCCGTTCAGGTTCCCTACGTTTATTGTTTTTACACTTCACTTCTGACTTTTGATTTTAATCTATTTTGAAGGTTTCGGTTCCAATCTCGAAGAACGTTCGAGGCGATGCATTGCCTCCCCTTCTCCCCCGTTTAGGTTTGCTACGTTTATTGTTTTTACACTTCACTTCTGACTTTTGATTTCAATCTATTTTGTAGGTTTCGGTTCTGATCTCGAAGAATGTTTGAGGCGATGCATCGCCTCCCCCGTTCAGGTTCGCTACGTTTATTATTTTTACACTTAACTTCTGACTTTTTATTTCAATCTATTTTGCAGGTTTCGGTTCCGATCACGAAGAACGTTCGAGGCGATGCATATCGCCTCCCTCTCCTCCCTCGTTCAGGTTTGCTACGTATGTTGTTTCTACACTTCACTTCTGACTTTTGATTTCAATCTATTTTGTAGGTTTCGGTTCCGATCTCGAAGAAAGTTCGAGGCGATCCATTGCCTCCCCCTCCTCTTTCGTTCAGGTTCGCTACGTTTATTGTTTCTACACTTCACTTCAGACTTTTGATTTCAATCTATTTTGTAGGTGTTCGTTTCCGATCTTGAAGAACGTTTAAGGCGATGCATCGTCTTTCTTTTCTCGCTCGTTCAGGTTCGCTACGTTTATTGTTTCTACACTTCGCTTCTGACTTTTGATTTCAATCTATTTTGTAGGTTTTCGGTTCCGATCTCGAAGAACGTTCGAGGTGATGCTTCATCTTCCCTTCCCGCTCGTTCAGGTTCGCTACGTTTAATGTTTTTACACCTCACTTCTGACTTTTGATTTCAATCTATTTTGTAGGTTTCGGTTCCGATCTCTAAGAACATTCGAGGTGATCCATCACCTCCCCCTCCTCGCTCGTTGAGGTTCGCTACGTTTATTGTTTCTACACTTCACTTCTGACTTTTGATTTCAATCTATTTTGTAGGTTTCGGTTCTGATCTCGAAGAACGTTTGAGGCGATCCATCGTCTCCCCCTCCTCGCTCGTTGAGGTTCGCTATGTTTATTGTTTCTAGACTTCACTTCTGACTTTTGATTTCAATCTATTTTGTAGGTTTCGGTTCTGATCTCGAAGAACGTTTGAGGCGATGTATCGCCTCCACCTCCTCCCCCGTTCAGGTTCGCTACGTTTATTATTTTTACACTTCACTTCTGACTTTTGATTTCAACCTATTTTGTAGGTTTCGGTTCCGATCTCGAGGAACGGTCGAGGCGATGCATATCGTCTCCCGCTCCTCCCTCGTTCAGGTTCGCTACGTTTATTGTTTCTACACTTCACTTCTGACTTTTGATTTCAATCTATTTTGTAGGTTTTCAGTTCCAAACTCGAAGAACATTCGAGGCGATTCATCGTCTTCCCCTTTTCGCTCGTTCTGGTTCGCTACGTTTATTGTTTCTACACTTCACTTCTGACTTTTGATTTCAATCTATTTTGTAGGTTTCGGTTACGATCTCGAAGAATATTGGAGGCGATTCATCGCCTCCCACTCCTCTCTCGTTCAGGTTCGCTACGTTTATTGTTTCTACACTTCACTTCTGACTTTTGATTTCAATCTATTTTGTAGGTTTCGGTTCCGATCTCGAAGAACGTTTGAGGCGATGAATCGTCTCCCCCGTTCAGGTTCGCTACGTTTATTATTTCTACACTTCACTTCTGACTTTTGATTTCAATCTATTTTGTAGGTTTCGGTTCTGATCTCGAAGGACGTTTGAGGCGATGCATCGACTCCCCCTCCTCGCTCGTTGAGGTTTGCTACATTTATTGTTTCTACACTTTACTTTTGACTTTTTATTTCAATCTATTTTGTAGGTTTCGGTTCTGATCTCGAAGAACGTTTGAGGTGATGCATCGCCTCTCCCTCCTCCCCCGTTCAGGTTCGCTACGTTTATTGTTTTTACACTTCACTTCTGACTTTTGACTATAATCTATTTTGTAGGTTTCGGTTCCGATCACGGCGAACGTTCGAGGCGATGCATATCGCCTCCCTCTTCTCCCTCGTTCAGGTTCGCTACGTTTATTGTTTCTACACTTCATTTCTGACTTGTGATTTTTATCTATTTTGTAGGTTTCAGTTCCGATCTCGAAGAACGTTCGAGGCGATGCATCGCCTCCCCCTCCTCCCCCGTTCAGGTTCGCTACGTTTATTGTTTTTACACTTAACTTCTGACTTTTGATTTCAATCTATTTTGTAGGTTTCGGTTCCTATCTCGAAGAACGTTGGAGGCAATTCATCGCCTCCCATTCCTCTCTCGTTCAGGTTCGCTATGTTTATTGTTTCTACACTTCTCTTCTGACTTTTGATTTCAATCTATTTTGTAGGTTTCGGTTCCGATCTCGAAGAACATTTGAGGTGATGCATCGCCTCCCCCTCCTCCCCTATTCAGGTTCGCTACGTTTATTATTTTTACACTTTACTTCTGACTTTTTATTTCAATCTATTTTGTAGGTTTCGGTTCCGATCACGAAGAACGTTCGAGGCGATGCGTATCGCCTCCCTATCCTCTCTCGTTCAGGTTTGCTACGTTTGTTGTTTCTACACTTCACTTCTGACTTTTGATTTCAATCATTTTGTAGGTTTCGGTTCCGATCTCGAAGAAAGTTCGAGGCGATCCATCGCCTCCCCCTCCTCTTTCGTTCAGGTTCGCTACGTTTATTGTTTCTACACTTCACTTCAGACTTCTGATTTCAATCTATTTTATAGGTGTTCGGTTCCGATCTTGAAGAACGTTTGAGGCGATGCATTGTCTTTCTTTTCTCGCTCGTTCAGGTTCGCTACGTTTATTGTTTCTACACTTCGCTTCGGACTTTTGATTTCAATCTATTTTGTAGGTTTTCGGTTCCGATCTCGAAGAACGTTCGAGGCGATGCATCGTCTTCCCTTCCCGCTCGTTCAGGTTCGCTACGTTTAATGTTTCTACGCCTCACTTCTGACTTTTGATTTCAATCTATTTTGTAGGTTTCGGTTCCGATCTCGAAGAACATTCGAGGCGATCCATCACCTCCCCCTCCTCGCTCGTTGAGGTTCGCTAGGTTTATTGTTTCTTCACTTCACTTCTGACTATTGATTTCAATCTATTTTGTAGGTTTCGGTTCTGATCTCGAAGAACGTTTGAGGCGATGCATCGCCTCCACCTCCTCTCCCGTTTAGGTTCGCTACGTTTATTATTTTTACACTTCACTTCTGACTTTTGATTTGAATCTATTTTGTAGGTTTCGGTTCCGATCTCGAGGAACGGTCGAGGCGATGCATATCGCCTCCCGCTCCTCCCTCGTTCAGGTTTGCTACGTTTATTGTTTCTACAATTCACTTTTGACTTTTTATTTCAATCTATTTTGTAGGTTTCGATTACGATCTCGAAGAATGTTGGAGGCGATTCATCGCCTCCCACTCCTCTCTCGTTCAGGTTCGCTACGTTTATTGTTTCTACACTTCACTTCTGACTTTTGATTTCAATCTATTTTGTAGGTTTCGGTTCCGATTTCGAAGAACGTTTGAGGCGATGAATCGCCTCCCTCTCCTCCTCCGTTCAGGTTCGCTACGTTTATTGTTTTTACAATTCACTTCTGACTTTTGATTTCAATCTATTTTGTAGGTTTCGGTTCCGAACTCGAAGAACGTTCTAGGCGATGCATCGCCTTTCCTTCCTTGCTCGTTCAGGATCGCTACGTTTATTGTTTCAACGCTTCACTTCTGACTTTTGATTTCAATCTATTTTGTAGGGTTACGGTTCCGATCTCGAAGAACTCGAGGCGATGCATCCCTCCTCCTCCTCGCTTGTTTTGGTTTGCTACGTGTATTGTTTCTACACTTCACTTCTGACTTTTGATTTCAATCTATTTTGTAGGTTTCGGTTCCGATCTCGAAGAACGTTCGAGGCAATGCATCGCCTTCCCCTCCTCCCCCGTTCATGTTCGCTATGTTTGTTGTTTCTACATATCACTTCTGACTTTTGATTTCAAACTATTTTGTAGGTTTCGGTTCCGATCTCGAAGAACGTTTGAGACGATGCATCGCCTCCCCCTTCTTCCCCGTTCAGGTTATCTACGTTTATTGTTTATACACTTCACTTCTGACTTTTGATTTCAATCTATTTAGTAGGTTTTTGGTTCCGATCTCGAAGAATGTTCGAGGCGATGCATCGCCTTTCCCTTCTCGCTCGTTCAGGTTCGCTATGTTTTTTGTTTCTACACTTCACTTCTGACTTTTGATTTCAATCTATTTTTTAGGTTTTGGTTCCGATCTCGAAGAACGTTCGAGGCGATGCATCACCTCCCCCTTCTCTCCCGTTCAGGTTCGCTACGTTTATTGTTTCTACACTTCACTTCTGACTTTTGATTTCAATCTATTTTGTAGGTTTCGGTTCTGATCTCGAAGAACGTTTGAGGCGATGCATCGCCTCCCCCTCCTCGCTCGTTGAGGTTCGCTACGTTTATTGTTTCTACACTTCACTTTTGACTTTTGATTTCAATCAATTTTTTTGGTTTCGCTTCTGATCTCGAAGAACCTAGAGGCGATGAATCGTCTCCCCTCTCCCGTTCAGGTTATCTACGTTTATTGTTTCTACACTTCACTTCTGACTTTTGATTTCAATCTATTTTGTAAGTTTTTAGTTCCGATCTCGAAGAACGTTAGAGGCGATGCATCATCTTCTCCTTCTCGCTCGTTCAGGTTCGCTACGTTTATTGTTTCTACACTTCATTTTTGACTTTTGATTTCAATCAATTTTTAGTTTTCGGTTCCGATCTCGAAGAACGTTCGAGGCGATGCATCGCCTCCTCCTCTTCCCTCGTTCAGGTACTTCTGACTTTTGATTTCAATCTATTTTGTAGGTTTCGGTTCCGAACTGGAAGAACGTTCGAGGCGATGCATCGCCTTTCCTTCCTTGCTCGTTCAAGATCGCTACATTTATTATTTCTACGCTTCACTTCTGACTTTTGATTTTAATCTATTTTGTAGGGTTTCGGTTCCGATCTCGAAGAACGTTCGAGGCGATGCATCACCTCCTCCTCTTCGCTTTTTCAGGTTTGCTATGTGTATTGTTTCTACACTTCACTTCTGACTTTTGATTTCAATCTATTTTGTAGGTTTCGGTTCCGATCTCGAAGAACGTTCGAGGCAATGCATCGCCTCCCCCTTCTCCCCCGTTCATGTTCGCTATGTTTGTTGTTTCTACATGTCACTTCTGACTTTTGATTTCAATCTATTTTGTAGGTTTCGGTTCCGATCTCAAAGAACGTTTGAGACGATGCATCGCCTCCCCCTCCTCCCCCGTTCAGGTTATCTACGTTTATTGTTTCTACACATCACTTCTGACTTTTGATTTCAATCTCTTTTGTAGGTTTTTGGTTCCGATCTCGAAGAACGTTCGAGGCGATGCATCGTCTTCCCCTTCTCGCTCGTTCAGGTTCGCTACGTTTTTTGTTTCTACACTTCACTTTTGACTTTTGATTTCAATCTATTTTTTAGGTTTCGGTTCCGATCTTGAAGAACGTTCGAGGCGATGCATCACCTTCCCTCCTCTCTCGTTCAGGTTCGCTACGTTTATTGTTTCTACACTTCTGACTTTTGATTTCAATCTATTTTGTAGATTTCGGTTCTGATCTCGAAGAACGTTTGAGGCGATGCATCGCCTCCCCCTCCTCGCTCGTTGAGGTTAGCTACGTTTATTGTTTCTACACTTCTTTTCTGACTTTTGATTTTAATCTATTTTGTAAGTTTCGGTTCCGCTCTCGAAGAACGTTTGAGGCGATGCATATCGCCTCCCTCTCCTCCCTCGTTCAGGTTCGCTACGTTTATTGTTACTAAACTTTTCTCCTGACTTTTGATTTCATTCTATTTTGTAGGTTTCGGTTCCGATCTCGAAGAACGTTCGAGGCGATGCTTTGCCTCCTCTTCTTCCCTCGTTCATGTTCGCTACGTTTATTATTTCTACACTTCACTTCTGACTTTTGATTTCAATCTATTTTGTAGGTTTCGGTTCCGATCTCGAAGAACGTTCGAGGCAATGCATCGCCTCCCCCTCCTCCCCCGTTCATGTTCGCTATGTTTGTTGTTTCTACACTTCACTTCTGACTTTTGATTTCAAACTATTTTGTAGGTTTCGATTCCGATCTCGAAGAACGTTCGAGGGGATGCATATCGCCTCCCTCTCCTCCCTCGTTGAGGTTCGCTACGTTTATTATTTCTACACTTCACTTTTGACTTTTGATTTCAATCTATTTTTTAGGTTTCGGTTCTGATCTCGAAGAACCTAGAGGCGATGAATCGCCTCCCCCTCCCCCGTTCTGGTTATCTACGTTTATTGTTTCTACACTTTATTTCTGACTTTTGATTTCAATCTATTTTGTAGATTTTTGATTCCGATCTCGAAGAACGTTAGAGGCGATGCATTGTCTTCCCCTTCTCGCTCGTTCAGGTTCGCTACGTTTATTGTTTCTACACTTCACTTCTGACTTTTGATTTTAATCTATTTTTAGTTTTCGGGTTCCGATCTCGAAGAACGTTCGAGCCGATGCATCGCCTCCTCCTCTTCCCTCGTTCAGGTACTTCTGACTTTTGATTTCAATCTATTTTGTAGGCATCTGTTCCGAACTGGAAGAATGTTCGAGGCGATGCATCGCCTTTCCTTCCTTGCTCGTTCAGGATTGCTACATTTATTATTTCTACGCTTCACTTCTGACTTTTGATTTCAATCTATTTTGTAGGGTTTCGGTTCCGATCTCGAAGAACGTTCGAGGCGATGCATCACCTCCTCCTCCTCGCTTGTTCAGGTTTGCTACGTGTATTGTTTCTACACTTTACTTCTGACTTTTGATTTCAATCTATTTTGTAGGTTTCGGTTCCGATCTCGAAGAACGTTCGAGGCAATGCATCGCCTCCCCCTCCTCCCCCGTTCATGTTCGCTATGTTTGTTGTTTCTACATGTCACTTCTGACTTTTGATTTCAATCTATTTTGTAGGTTTCGGTTCCGATCTCAAAGAACGTTTGAGATGATGCATCGCCTCCCCCTCCTCCCCCATTCAGGTTATCTACGTTTATTGTTTCTACACTTCACTTTTGACTTTTGATTTCAATCTCTTTTGTAGGTTTTTGGTTCCGATCTCGAAGAACTTTCGAGGCGATGCATCGTCTTTCCCTTCTCGCTCGTTCAGGTTCGCTACGTTTTTTGTTTCTACACTTCACTTCTGACTTTTGATTTCAATCTATTTTTTAGGTTTCGGTTCCGATCTCGAAGAACGTTCGAGGCGATGCATCACCTCTCCCTCCTCTCCTGTTCAGGTTCGCTACGTTTATTGTTTCTACACTTCTGACTTTTGATTTCAATCTATTTTGTAGGTTTCGGTTCTGATCTCGAAGAACGTTTGAGGCGATGCATCGCCTCCCCCTCCTCGCTCGTTGAGGTTAGCTACGTTTATTATTTCTACACTTCTCTTCTGACTTTTGATTTTAATCTATTTTGTAGGTTTCGGTTCCACTCTCGAAGAACGTTCGAGGCGATGCATATTGCCTCCCTCTCCTCCATCGTTCATGTTCGCTACGTTTATTGTTTCTAAACTTTTCTCCTGACTTTTGATTTCATTCTATTTTGTAGGTTTCGGTTTCGATCTCGAAGAACGTTCGAGGCGATGCATTGCCTCCCCCTCTTCCCTCGTTCATGTTCGCTACGTATATTGTTTCTACACTTTACTTCTGACTTTTGATTTCAATCTATTTCGTAGGTTTCGGTTCTGATCTCGAAGAACGTTCGGGCCAATGCATCGCCTCCCCCTCCTCCCCCGTTCATGTTCGCTATGTTTGTTGTTTCTACACTTCACTTCTGACTTTTGATTTCAAACTATTTTGTAGGTTTCGGTTCCAATCTCGAAGAACGTTCGAGGGGATGCATATCGCCTCACTCTCCTTCCTCGTTCAGATTCGCTACGTTTATTGTTTCTACACTTCACTTCTAACTTTTGATTTCAATCTATTTTATAGGGTTTTGGTTCCGATCTCGAAGAACGTTCGAGGCGATGCATCGCCTTCCCCTTCTCGCTCGTTCAGGTTCACTACGTTTATTATTTCTACACTTCACTCCTGACTTTTGATTTCAATCTATTTTGTAGGTTTCGGTTCCGATCTCGAAGAACGTTCGTGGCAATGCATCGCCTCCCCCTCCTCCCCCGTTCATGTTCACTATGTTTGTTGTTTCTACACTTCACTTCTGACTTTTGATTTCAAACTATTTTGTAGGTTTTGGTTCCAATCTCGAAGAATGTTTGAGACAATGCATCGCCTCCCCCTCCTCCCCCGTTCAGGTTATCTACATTTATTGTTTCTGCACTTCACTTCTGACTTTTGATTTCAATCTATTTTGTAGGTTTTTAGTTCCGATCTCGAAGAACGTTCGGGGCGATGCATCGTCTTCCCCTTCTCGCTCGTTCAGGTTTGCTACGTTTTTTGCTTCTACACTTCACTTCTGACTTTTGATTTTAATCTATTTTTTAGGTTTCGGTTCCGATCTTGAAGAACGTTCGAGTCGATGCATCGCCTCCCCCTCCTCTCCCGTTCAGGTTCGCTACGTTTATTGTTTCTACACTTCACTTCTGATTTTTAAAAGAATGTCACACCAATTATAGGAGTACTTATTTAAGATAAGCAAGCATTTTGATGTGGAACTTAAAATTAGATTTTACAGTTCCTAAAAAAATAAATTTTAGATTAATTTCTTATTAGTGATCTAACAAGTAAATACAAATATTAACGAAATATGTAACATATTCTCATGTATAAAAATAAAACTGAAAGATCACATCCTCTTATGACACTTCTCATGTGACATGAATCATAATTTATTAGTTAATTAATCTAAAAGATTATATAAAATAAACTAATGGAAAGATTACTTTTTTAATAGGTCCATATACACACAATATATGCAATGTACTAATGTTTTAACTATAATGTCACATAATTAAAATTGTCATGCTAACTAAATGGAGTAAAAGCTATGAATATGGAATATACTTTTTCTTATTATTATTCTTTTTCTTTTTTTTTTTTGGTTTGAAAGCCCACCTCTTTTTGTAAATTTATCCGAACGATAGATTTGACAATATCACATAAAGCCCAAATACATGGATAATACTGGCCATCTTAAATTTGTCCTGGTCCAAGTTATTTTTGTATCATAATTAAATTTGATATTACTTAGTTTTATTGTTTGTTGGCTCTTTTCCTTGTGCATTCTTATATGTTTTTTTTTTCTTTTTCCCCAGCTTTTCCTTTCTTGTATATATTATTATATTCATTCATAGTTTCATTTCTTAAAAGAATGTAATTAAAAATTAATGTTATTGGAGATAACATATGGGGAAAAGTGGGTATTCTTTTGGATAGAATAAATTCCCTTGCAATCACTTTTGTATGATTTAAGCGAAAGACTAAGCATAAATAAATAAATAAGTATTGAATAGGTTGAAGTTCAACCCATGATTTAAATAATAAAAGTCAATAAATGAAAAGGTTGAACCAATGATATAGTAATTAAATTGTATAGTCAGCTTATGTGGTGGGCCCATCTTTTTCCTTTTTGCAATATAAATAAGTGTCCTCCCTCTGTGTGCAAGTAATTCACGTAGATTGTTTTCATCACTCCGAATGATTGCACAATCAAGAAAGAAGAGAGAGTGTAGAGAGAGAAAATGAGAGGTATGAATTCATGAATGATATTTAAGGGGAATGTTGTCTAGCTCGACAAAACCATGTATCTCCATCGTCGAGAGAGATGATTTCGTCGGACCAGGCTTCATTCCCCCTAAATTCTAAGCTCTAACAATGGAGTTAAGGTAAGTATGTTAGTAGAAAAGTGTCTCTGTGAGTATATATGTAGAGAGAGAAAGAGAGTGAGAGAGAAAGTCATGTATGTGTGTAGTGTTAGTGTAAGAAGAAGTATAGCGATGACGCGACGTCGTCGATCGTTGAGTACAACACAGAGAGGCTGCACTTACAAGTCTTCTATGCATAAAGAAATTAATCACGCATATATAACATCATTAATTAAATCTTAGTATTATCAGAGATTTTTATTATAATATATACAAATTTCATGCATTTATTTAGTCTCTAATTTTGTATCGCATCTTTATTTAATTTGTAGTATTACTTTCTAAGTGTAATTCAATTTTAAAATAAATCAAACATCTTTACTTCTATATATATTAATATGTGATTTACATTTATATTTACACAATTTACTTCATCTCATAAAAATTTACATTTTTTTTTTCTTTATTCCATAAAAAAGTGTAAATTTCCAAATTTGGAAATATACTTAATGTAACCTATATTTAAATACACTTCACTTTTTTAAAAAAATTATATCACATTCAACTAATACACATTATAACATGTATTACATTTAATTTTTTAATATATATACGCGTGAGAGTATATTTTCCAGTATAAGGGTACTAGAATACAAGTTAAAATTATAAATAACAGTATTAATTATAATATAAAGTTAACTAACAAAGTAATATATAGAGATGACCTTATATCAATATAGCATAATCTATATTCATATTATAATCATATAATGTAAGTAGAAATGAACATTAAGTTAATTTAGACACTCTTTACTGGATAAGTTAATTATACCTTTAATTTCCTCTGTATTCTTTGAAGAATCTTCTTTATTTTTTTATTTAAACAGACAATCCTCCATGGATTTTATTCCCCACCCAAAATATTACCCATCAATTTATGTCTTTTTTTTCATCCACATTAATCCCATAACTTATTTTACTATATAGTATTATTTGACTACTGTAAAAAGATTATATTTATATCACGTGACTGAAAATATTTATAAATTATTTGATGCTTTTAATTTGATCATATCCAGATTAAAATTGCACATATTTGAGGATACACATTATTGTCACTCTAATTCTATTGTGGCTGATGAATATTTGTAACACAAATTATAATTTCGTTCACAGCATTTTTAATTTTATTTAACCAGTTACATGAAATTATGGAGTATTTCGTATAGTTGGTGCATACAAGCTTTTGGTCATTACATATTTCTTATTATCAAATATTTTAAATATTAATAAAAATAAGAAACATATCTGAAACATGAGCTTTACTCAGAGTTCTAATTTCAGTTTGGTGCTATTTTTAGCATAGAATGGAATTATAAAATTCTGCACAATTCTAACTTCATTTACTCATATTGATGACATTTAATTTTGGACTGATTTAAACACATTCACAAAAGTGGGACCCACATTTTCATCTTCGTACCAATACACGGTATCCTACACCACCTATTACATCACTCAATTCAACTTTAATTTTCAAGTATATAATATAGTTTTTTTTTTCCTCTTTTTCTCATGTTTAATTTAAATGTGGGTAATTGTTGTGCATGAACAATCATTTATTTTTATATAAAGAAATAAAATGGCAATACACACCCCAATAAATGGACCTAGCTAGCTAGGTTAAATCCAACAACACAAGACATGATTTATGTCATTTAATGGGACATAATATTTTCATCATCCCAAATTTCCTATTTGATACCTTAAAAAAAAATAAAAAATAAAACAATAAGTTCTATAAAGAAGAATTTTGAAGGTCCTATGGATGAATTATATACCAATTTTGGGGTATTTATTTAAAAAATACTACACAATTGAAAATTATTACTAATTTATGCCTTCAAAGATGCAACTTTTAATATATGTAAACTGCACAATGAACTCATTTTGCACACTGTAGATTTAATAATTCATTTTGTCAAGTCAATACTATTCAATATGATACGATGTGTATGATCATTATTTTTATTATTATCATTATTTTCTTTTTTATTATTATTATTATCATTATTTTTGTTGGGGGTGGGGGTGGGGGTGGGGGTGGGGGTGGGGTAGGGTGGGGAGGAGGGTTTTAAAATGTACTCCCTTCGTCCCGCACCAAGGGTGTATTTTGCTTTTATATACGTAGATTAAAGATTATTATTACTTAATGTGTAGTGGGTAGTTGTATTAGTGGGAGTGTGGACCCCATGTTTTAATTGTATTAGTGGGTGAGTGTAGGACCCATGTGTATAAAAAAGAAAAAGGAATCTTTTGGGTGAGACGACTAAAATAGAAAAAAGAGACCCTTTGTGTGAGACGGAGGGAGTATACAAAAGAAAGTTTGAATAGGAAGACAAATAGGATAACTTGTGCAACTATCTTTTTGATGTAAATGGCAAAATATAATTCACAAGTATGAGTGTATTGAAATTGGAGTTGTATCATTTGTAATGAAATAGCATTTCAAATTACTATAAATGGAGTGGATGAGCATTATGGTGTCAACTCATGATCATCCTATTTTTGTTCTCTTGTTATGTCACTCATTTTAGACTTGTTACAAGAATCACGTTTTGTGTTATTCCTCTCTACGTTACTGCATCTTCTTTTCGTATTTTATTTTTTCTAATTATTTTATAATAATGCCCATTACAAAAAAAAAAAAATTAATGAAAACATGCTTGGTAGAATATTTTAATTCAAGATCAAACTTCTCAATTCATGTTTTCTAGTATTATATTCATGAATTCTTACTGTTTGCACATAGAGTAAAATGAATATGTAAGATTTAAAACTTTATATTTTAAATTAATTGAATCTTACCTTTATTTAAATTTAAAAAATTAAAAATAAAATGTATAATTTGCAACTATACTTTTTTAAGCTTAACCTATAAATCATATAGGGATATATGAAGTGCACCCCAAAATTATGAAGTGGAGTAGTACCATTGATTAACTATGAGCGAATTCAGGTGGATTAAACCTATATAAAAATTGGATGAGAACATTAAAAGTAAAAGACAGAGGTAAAACAGTGTGTTTAAATTTAAAAAAATAGTGGAATAAGAATTATAGGCTAGATATTTAGTTTTAAAAATCGAAATTTAGAATTCAATTAACATAAACAGAATTTTAGTTTACAAATTAAAACCAGTTTATTAAATTCAATACAGATCAAGTTTTAGAATGTGGTGTAGTGACTTTTAATTTTTGTATTTGGACCTAAATCACAATATTCTGGGCTATTTTAATTGGGCCAAAATAATAAAAAAATTAACACTTTAGAATCAATGCTTTCTAACTCAGCTGGGCCCAAGTATTGGCCAATTAATCACTTGAATATGTGAATTCCGTATGTTGTTGGAGTGATTTGATTAAATATTAAACGATTCTCCACCCTATCAGCTTAAACTTTTAGATGAGGTGGTGATATTAGAACCAATACCAAATGAAGGTCCAGAGTTTGAACCTCACCGCCACCCATTTATGAAAAAAATTCCATATGCAAGGCTTGAGGCAAAAATAAGTGTGCGGTAAAAAAATCTTAACCTTTTTCCTTTTAAGGAGGGTTTACAGCAGCTCAGACTCTCTATACCACTTTCGTATGTCATCTTCTGTGCCACCACTCGAATCGTCGTCACGTAAGAGGTGAGAGAAAAAAATTATCTTTTTCTATGTCATTTTGCCACACCGTTGGACGACACGCATGAGAGAGAAATTATACGCTAAACCTTAAACTTTATAGGCAATATTGGATTTGTTTTCCCCTCTTACACATCAATCACTTAACGTGTGGTACAGAGAAGATGATGCACAAAAAATGGCGCAAAAAATCCGGTGTATTAACAGTGTATGTGGGAAGTTGATTTTTTTTCTTTCACCTCCTTAGTAGCAATGATTCGAGCGGTGGTATAGAAAATGACGTAAGAAAGTGTCACAGGAAATCCGAACCATCAGACCCTATATTATAATAAATAAATGTTGGGTCCACATATATTAATAATTTGCTTTAATTAAATTAAATAGTATTTTATTTATTAGTTAATTTTTTAAAATGAAAAGGTGATTGCTTGAGTAATTTTTATCTCACCATTTAAATTTGTCATAATTAATTTTAAAACGGTAATTTGCCACAATTAATTATCCTATCTTGCTTTGAATATCTTTCCATATAAAAACTTATATAAGTTGTAATAAATAAAACATATCAGAAGCGATCCACGCAATTTATTTAACTAAATTTATTTATACGGAGTATAACTCCAATTAAAATAAAAAATATTAATAAATTACTTAACGCGCAAGTTGCATTAAATTTCAAAACAGAAAATTAGAACGTTGGAATCAAGAAAGTGGAAAGTTTAATTAAGGAAATAAAAATAAGAAATTTATTTTACTTAATTTATTTATACGGAGTATAATTCTAATTAAAATAAAAATATTAATAAATTACTTAACGCGCAAGTAGCATTAAATCTCAAAACAGAAAATTAGAACGTTGGAATCAAGAAGGTGGAAAGTTAATTAGGAAATAAAAATAAGAATTAAAAAAGGTAAATATACTTGCAAGTTACAACCGTAACAGCTGGCCTATCCGTTGTATATCTAAAAGCTATAAATATCGGAAAAATTCAATTGCTATAGAAATTGTTGTTTTTTTGTTGAATGTCTGCAAGAATAGGTTTGGGTTTAGGGAGATTAGGGTTTTCCCAATTTTCTTTCTCCTTTCTCCACCGGATAACATCAATTGTAGTTTCTTGGCCAAGAATTGGTGTAAATTAAGTTTTCTTTGCCAAGAACTGTAGTGAATTTATCTTTTGGATTAATTTGTTGCTGAAATTCTTTTTAGAAGATTAGGTGAGAAATTTGAGGGCTACCGATCGCAAAAGACATGGTTTCTAAATCGTATTTTTGTTGCTTGTAAAAAGAGTTCAATTCTTCGTTTCTTGCACACTGATATGTTTGTAATGCTTTAATCTGAGTCAAAACTGTCTATTATGTCTTTTACTACTTCTTCACATGCAAAACATACTAATTTGTGTGTTCTGAAATTCATTTGAATCCCTAGAGGATGATGTTTAGAGTGGGATTAATTATGAACAGAGTTGCTCTATGTCGTCATGGAAATTTTAAAGTTCTACATACGTTTCAGATTTAGTTAGTATTTGCTATTACTCCTTGTAACATTTGTATGTATTTTTCATGCTAGAGATGCTCTTTTTAAAATATGGCTGCACCACTTGTATAGTTTATTCTGATATATTTCAACTAGTATTGCTTTGTTCCTGAATTATTCAATTTTCCTTAACACCACTCTGAATTCTGCACTCATTTGAAGATTCTTTCACAACTTCTCTTCTGTTTCATTCTTGAGATTATGCAAAACTCAACAGCATGCTCAAATGAGTTTCGAAACAGTGTCGTTTAGTTGCTTCTACTTGAATCATATACAGTGGTCCATTTTTAATATTTTTAGTATAGTCACATTGCAATGAATGATGGTGTTCTTGAATTATCACTTAGTTGACTTTGATAAACAGGCATATAGACATGAACTTATGGAGGCATATAAATGCTTCATGAGATATAGAAGAACTGGAAACATAGCAGACTTAAATGAACTTTCTATATCTCTCTCAACCTCCTTTCTCTGTTAGTTTCTCTATCCATCTCTCTCTCTCCCCCTACCCCCTCTCCCAGGCCCTCTCACCCTACCTCCCTCTCCTTTTCTCCAGGCTCCTTTTATATTTGTGGATGAAATAGATGCTACAGCTGGAAGACATGCTAGGAAGGATCCAAGAAGAAGGGCAACCTCTGAAGCACTTATTGCTCAGCTGGAAGGAGAGTAGGTAATGAAATTTTGAATAGTGAATGAATTAGCTGATAATGACATAAATTTTCATAACATGGCTGTGTGCAACTAACATGGCTGTGTGCAACTATGTTGTACCTTGCAATTGGCATAGTCCTCTTGAATTTATTCTCAAGCACTAGCTTTTGTTGACCACTTCACTGATATATTATGGGTTTTTTGTGAATTTATGAATGCTGATTCATGTTTTAAATTTAATATAATTTCAGGGTCATTCACATGCTGTATATCCTTATGTTACTATATCTCTTCACTTAATGTGGTTGCTCTATCTTATGAAGATATTCTCCCTTTGCTCCCTTCCCTCCTTTTCTTTTAGTGATATTTGGGCACTTTTTAAAATATGTCTTATCACTAGTCCTAAAGGCTTAGCTCCAAAACTCTTTTATTGCAGATGGGGTGGGCTATTGAGTCACACTTGATTAGATACAAAAGAAAATATTAACTCAGAGCTTAGGATGATCCCAGGTATTTATGCTCCATTTCCCACTTCTTTGCTCTCTTCCACATAGTATATATGTATTACTATAGCTAGTCTTTATTAAGATTAGTATGAAAAATAAAATAGATATCAATCACTTTATGTAGTTTATATATGCCTATAAAATCGGGAGTAGCTTGATTTTCTAGATAGGTCTGATGCTTTTCTTTCTTTTTTTTTTTTTAAGAAAAAATACTGTTTCTTGTAATTGATTTTTCTGAATTTCTAGTGGATACCGGAATAATTTTTCTGATTTTCTTGTAATTAATTGGCATTTATTGGGATTTTCTAGTTGTTTGTGATTTCCTTAGAAAAAAAAGCCCATTAATTAATTCGTGGCCCAATTAATGTAGCCCCAATAAGGCCCATTTTTGTTTTTCTGAATTTCTTTTAATTATTTGGCATTTATTGGGATTTTCTATTTGTTTGTGAGTTCTCTAGAGAAAAAAAAAGAAAAAGGAAATAAAGAGCCCATCAATTAATTCGTGGCCCAATTAATTGGGCCAAAAAGGCCCATTTTGTTAACGTCTCTTTTTACATTAACTCCCTTTAAAACTCCCTGGTTAACGTCTCTATTAACGCTATTTTCTTTACTTCGAAGATTTTACAATTTCAATTCCGCCAAAACGACTGCGCGGCAAGGCAATGGAGGGAAGATGATGACGGTGCGGCAAGGCGAGAGGGTACAAGGCGGCTGCCACCTGCTGCCGTCGCCTCCCGCTCCCGACCAGGTATAATCGCCACCGTCGACTAGGTTATATTTGCCTCTTTCTGATTTTTCAAGAAATTACTTTCTTGTTTTTGAATTTGATTTTTCAAAATTTCAAGCAACCACTTTCTTGTTTTATATATATGGTTTCTTGTTTTATTTATTTCAAGAAAACGTTCTTTAATTTTTTAATTTGCTTCTTACTTCGGTTGCAGTATGCAGGTTCTTGACTTTTGAGTTGCTTTTTTTTTTTAATCAAGAAATTATTCTATTCTTGAATTCAATTTCTCGATTGTTTCTTGAATTAATTTATTTCCTAAACAGAATGGGCTTTGCAGACATGCACACAAATACAAAATAATGAATTATTATTATTTCAGGTAAGTATTTCTTTGTCCTGCTTATGTGCTTTGTTCCTGAATTATTCAATTTTCCTTAACACCACTCTGAATTCTGCACTCACCTGAAAATCTGTGGCAACTTGAAGATTCTTTCCCAACTTCTCTTCTGTCTCTTCTTTGTTCGTTTCATTCTTAAGATTATGCAAAACTCAACAGCATGATCAAATGAATTTCGAAACAGTGTCTTAGTTGCTTCTACTTTCTAGAGAGAATCTGTCACTGCATACCCATTTTTAATATTTGTATACATTCCATTGCAATGAATGATGGTGTTCTTGATTTATCACTTAGTCGATTTTGATAAACAGGCATATCGACATGAACTTATGGAGGCATATGAATGCAGGCTTTGTTCAGTTTGCTCTTTCTTGTTGTATCCCTGATTTGGATCCTTATCCTGGATATACTCCACCACAAATGGAATCTCTGGCTACTGCCTATGAAGAACGCCCTGGAGGGGAGCAAGTATGCACTGAGAGGCATGTCGACTTAGTTTCTAGTACGTTATCTCATAATGTACCCTTTAAATTAAAATGATGCTCACACTTCTGACTTTTGATTTTAATTTGTTTTGTAGGTTTTCTGTTCCGATCTCAAAGAACGTTCGAGGCGATGCATCGCCTCCCCCTCCTCGCTCGTTCGAGTTCGCTACCTTTATTATTTTTACACTTCACTACTTAATTTTGATTTTAATTTGTTATGTAGGTTTTCGGTTCCGATCTCGAAGAACGATTGAGGCCATGCATCGCCTCCCCCTCCTCCCTCGTTCATGATCGCTACGTTTATTGTTTCTACACTTCACTTCTGATTTTTGATTTCAATCTGTTTTGTAGGTTTTCGGTTACGACACTTGGTTGCCCATCGAAACTACAATCGATATCCTTACACTTGAGGATTATTTTGTGTGTTGAGAAAACGCCCATCAAAGGGAGGTCTTTTATTTATTAACATACTTCATATTTTTTTCATTCATTCGTACATGCATTCATACTTGCATTCTCTCACTTATTCATATATAAATTCTTTTAGAATTCATAACTAATTTGACCGTCGGAGTTTTTCTGCGGGAATCCTCTCTGCATAGTTTTTTTTTTGCAGGTTTACAATTGGATTTTAATAGGATTGCTGATTTTCGAAGGTAATTTCCTAATCTAATATGTACTTTTTAAAACATTTTCATTTAGAAATTTTTTTTTTCCGATTGTAAGTCACGGTTGCCATAAGGAGTAAAGGAAACAAGGGCAAAGGAAGAAGGTAGAATGGAGGTATTTTATTTATTAACTTACTAATTATTTTTTTCATGCATTCGTGCATGCATTTATCTTATATTCTCTCATTCATTCATACAAAAATTCTTTTAGAATTCATAATTAACTTGACTGTCGGAGTTTTTTCGCTAGATTCCTCGTTTTTTGTTTTGCAGGTTTACTATTGGATTTTAAAAGGATTGCTGATTTTCAAAGGTAATACCTTAAGCCAATGTGTACTTTTTAAGATATTTTCATTTAGAAAATCTATTTTTCGTTTGTAGGTCATGGTTGTCACGAGGAGTAAAGGAAGCAAAGGCAAAAGAAGAAGCTAGGACGGAGATATTTTATTTATTAACTTATTTCATATTTTTTTCATTCATTCGTACATGCATACATGCATTCATACTTGCATTCTCTCATTTATTCATACATAAATTCTTTTAGACTTCATAATTAACTTGACCGTCGGAGTTTGTCCGCGGGAATCCTCTCCGGCATAGTTTTTTTGTTTTGCAGGTTTACAATTGGATTTTAATAGGATTGTTGATATTCGATGGTAATTTCCTAATCTAATATGTACTTTTTATGACATTTTCATTTAGAAATTCTATTTTTAGTTTTTAGGTCACAGTTGCCACTAGGAGTAAAGTACAAAGGAAGAAGCTATAATGAAGGTATTTTTTATTTATTAACTTACTTATTTTTTAAAATGCATTCCTACATGCATGCATTCATCTTACATTCCTTCATTCATTTATACATAAATTCTTTTAGAATTCATAGCTAACTTGACCGTCGCAGTTTTTTCGCCGGATTCCTCTCCGATATAGTTTTTTGTTTTGCAGGTTTATAATTGGATTTTAGAAGGATTGCTGATTTTCGAAGGTAATTACTTATACCAAAATTTATTTTTTAAGATATTTTCATTTAGATTATCTTTTTTTCGTTTGTAGGTCATGGTTGCCACGAGGAGTAAAGAAAGCAAAGGCAAAGGAAGAAGTTAGAAGGGAGGTATTTTATTTATTAACTTGCTTCGTATTTTTTTTCATTCATTCGTATATGCATTCATGCATTCATAATTGCATCCTCTCATTTATTCATATATAAATTATTTTAGAATTCATAACTAACTTGACCGTCGGAGTTTTTCCACCGGAATCCTTTCCGGCATAGTTTTTTGTTTTGCAGGTTTACAATTGGATTTTAAAAGGATTGCTGATTTTCAAAGGTAATTCCTTAAGCCAATATTTACTTTTTAAGATATTTTTATTTATAAAATCTTTTTTTTGTTTGTAGGTCATGGTTGCCACGAGGAGTTAAGGAAGCAAAGACAAAGGAAGGAGCTAGAAGGGAGGTATTTATTTATTAACTTACTTCATATTTTTTTCATTCATTCGTACATGCATTCATGCATTCGTACTTGCATTCTCTCATTTATTCATATATAAATTCTTTTAGAATTTATAACTAACTTGACCGTCGGAATTTTTACGTCGGAATCCTCTGGCATAGTTTTTTGTTTTGCAGGTTTACTATTGGATTTTAAAAGGATTGCTGATTTTCAATGGTAATTCCTTAAGCCAAAATTTACTTTATAAAACATTTTCATTTAGAAAATCTTTTTTTCGTTTGTAGGCCATAGTTGCCACGAGGAGTAAAGGAAGCAAAGGCAAAGGAAGAAGCTAGAACAAATGTATTTTATCTATTAACTTGCTTCGTATTTTTTTCATTCATTTTTACATGCATCATACTTGCATTCTCTCATTTATTCATATATAAATTCTTTAAGAGTTCATAACTAACTTGACCATTGGAGTTTTTCCGCGGGAATTCTATTCGGCATGGTTTTTTTGTTTTGAAAGTTTACTATTGGATTTAAAAGGATTGTTGATTTTCAAAGGTAATTTCTTAAGTCAAAATTTACTTTATAAGGCATTTTCATTTAGAAAATCTTTTTTTCGTTTGTTGGTTATGGTTGCCACGAGGAGTAAAGGAAGCAAAGGCAGAGAAAGAAGCTAGAAATGAGGTATTTTATTTATTAGGTGGCGGCTATTTGCACTCTCGAAAATACTAAATATACCCCATAAAAATTTAAACTAAACTAACGAGACTAAAATACCCTTATAAAAAATGTGTTTATAATATCTTTAGTATTCATACCCCATAACTACTAAATATACCCCATTCATTAAACCTAGCTTAATCAATTAAAATATCTTGCATTATTGGTAGCTTTGAATCAATATTTAGCTTCTCTTGGAAGAAATTTCACATCTGCAGAGGGATACTCTGCTCCCAAATCTGATTTTCTTCTCTATTCTCATACCCTTATTTATTTTCATGTTCTTTTCTTACAACATCCTTCCACTACTGCCTATCTCATTCCCTCCAACTACATTCACAGCTTCAAGATTCAACCCCAAATACACACTTCCTTGTCGGATATGTTAGGTTGCTATAGAAAGGTCGTCCTCACCTTCGTAACTGCAGTGGTGCCTATTCAAATCTTATCCTACCCTTTCATTAAGGTACTGCACTTGGTTTTAATTTTACGTTTCGCTTGGATTCTTGAATTCATATCACTACACTCGCAGATGATAGGAATAAGAACAAGCCTGCCACTACCGTCCGCCTCAGAGGTTTTGTTGCAGTTGTTGGTATACTTTGTTGTTGAGGATTATGCAACGTATTAGTTGCATAGATTGCTCCACCAGAAATGGGGGTGAAGTCGTGATTTTGGATCAGCCTCATTTCTTGGTCCACTCATGGCTCCTGGACATATGGCCACATTCTGGCTGTGGATTAGGCAAACGAAAGCCATCGATAATCACAGCGGATAATTTCCTTCTAAGCATAGTGAAAATACAGCATTCTAAGGCTTTGATGAGTTTAAATTTCACCAGTTATGAATTCTACCAATAATGCAAGATATTTTAATTGATTAAGCTAGAGTTTAATGAATGGGGTATATTTAGTAGTTTTGGGATATGAATAGTAAAGATATTATAAACACATTTTTCGTAAGGGTATTTTAGTCTCATTAATTTAGTTATTTTGGGGTATATTTAGTATTTTCGGGGAAGCAAATAGCCACCCCCTATTTATTAACTTGCTTCGTATTTTTTTCATTCATTCGTACATGCATTCATGCATTCATACTTGCATTATCTCATTTATTCATATATAAATTCTTTTAGAATTCATAACTAACTTGACCGTCGGAGTTTTTCCTCCGGAATCCTCTTCGGCATAGTTTTTTATTTTGTAGGTTTACAATTGAATTTTAATAGGATTGTTGATTTTCGTAGGTGATTTCCTAATCTAATATGCCTTTTTTAAGATATTTTCATTTAAAAATTCTTTTTTTTTGTTCGTAGGTCATGATTGCCACGAGGAGTAAAGGTAACAAGGGCAAAGGAAGAAGCTAGAATGGCGGTATTTTATTTATTAACTTACTTCGTATTTTTCTTGCATTCGTACATTCATACATGCATTCATCTTTCATTCTCTCATTCATTCATACATAAATTCTTTTTGAATTCATAACTAACTTGATCGTCTAGTTTTTTCGCCGGATTCCTCTACGGCATATTTTTTGTTTTGCAGGTTTACTATTGGATTTTAAAAGGATTGCTGATTTTCAAAGGTAATTCCTTAAGCCAACATTTACTTTTTAAGACATTTTCATTTAGAAATTCTTTTTTTCGTTTGTAGGTCAAGGTTGCCACAAGGAGTAAAGGAAACAAGGGCAAAGGAAGAAGCTAGAACAGAGGTATTTTATTTATTAACTTACTTAATTTTTTTTCATGCATTCGTACATGCATACATACATTCATACTTACACTCTATCATTCATTCATATATAAATTCTTTTAGATTCATAACTAACTTGACCGTCGGAGTTTTTTAGCCGGATTACTCTCCGACATTGTTTTTTGTTTTGTAGGCTTACCATTGGATTTTAAAAGGATTGCTGATTTTCAAAGGTAATTCCTTAAGCCAATATTTACTTTATAAGACATTTTCATTTAGAAATTTTTTTTTTTCGTTTGTAGGTCATGGTTGCCACGAAGAGTAAAGGAAGCAAATGCAAAGGAAGAAGCTAGAAGGGAAGTATTTTATTTATTCCCTCTGTCACGAGTATTTTCACCCATTTGTACGGGCACTGTTATTAAGACGTGTTATTTTTTTAATATAAAATATGAGAAAAAGTAGGGATGAATTAGTAATTAAAAAAAGTAAATAAAGTTGTTGGGAATGATTAATGAAGTGTAAAAAGTAATTAAAGTTGTTGAGATTGTAAAAAGTAGGTAATAAAATATTATGTATTTTTACCATTAATGGAATGGATAAAAATACGTGGGACATCCCAAAATGGAAAGTGCATAAAAATACGTGGGACGGAGGGAGTATTTATTTACTTCATATTTTTTCATTCATTCGTACATATATACATACTTACATTCTCATATTCATTCATACATAAATTCATATAGAATTCATACTAACTTGACCGTCGGAATTTTTCCGCCGAAATCCTCTTTGGCATAGTTTTTTGATTTGCAAGTTTACTATTTGATTTTAATAGGATTGCTGATTTTCGATGGTAATTCCTTAAGCCAACACGTACTTTTTAACACGTTTTTATTTAGAAGATATTTTTTTTGTTTGTAGGTCTTGGTTGCCACGAGTAGTAAAGGAAGCAAAGGCAATGAAAGAAGCTAGAAGGTAGGTTTATTATTTATTTAGTTCTTACTTCGTATTTTTGTCATTCCTTCGTAGATGCATTCATACATGCATTCTCTCATTTATTCATACATAACTTCTTTTAGAATTCATAACTAACTTGATCGTCGGAATTTATCTACCGGAATCCTCTCCGGCATTGTTTTTTGTTTTGCAGGTTTACTATTTAATTTTAATAGGATTGCTGATTTTTTAAGGTAATTCCCTAATCCAATATTTACTTTTTAACGAATTTTCATTTAGATTATCTTGTTGGTCATGGTTGCCACGAGGAGTAAATGAAGCAAATGTAAAGGAAGAAGCTAGATGGATGTATTTCATTTTCTTACGTGCTTTGTATTTTGTTCATGCATTCATATTTACATTCTCTCATTCATTCATACATAATTTCTTTTAAAATTCCTAACTAACTTGACCGTCAGAGTTTTTCCGTCGGAATCCTCTCTGGCATAGGTTTTTGTTTTGCAGGTTTTCTATTGAATTTTAATAGGAATGCTGATTTTCGTAGGTAATTCCCTAATCCAATATGTACTTTTGAAGACATTTTCACTTAGATAATCTTTTTTTTCATTTGTAGGTCATGATTTCCACGAGGAGTAAAGGAAGCAAAGGCAAAGGAAGAAGCTAGAGGGGAGGTATTTTATTTTTTAACTTAATTCGTATTTTTTTATTCATTCGTACGTGCATTCATACTTACATTCTCATATTCATTCTTACATAAATTCATTTAGAATTCATAACTAACTTGCTGTCGGTCGGAATCCTCTCCGACATATTAACTTAAATCTTTTTTTGTTTATTTTTATTTATTTAAGTTTAGGGATATAATTATAATTTTCACTCTTGTGGTTTAAGATATGTTTAAATCTTAGAGTTTAGAGTTTAGGATATAATTGTAGTTTTACCCTTGTGGTTTAGAGTATAATTTATCCACGTTTCACAAGGGGTGCCTCTTAAAAAATAGTTGAACAAGAATATAGGCTAGATATTTAGTTTTATAAATCAAATTTAGAATTCAATTAACTTAAACAGAATTCTAGTTTACAAATTAAAATCCAGTTTATTAAATTCAATACAGATCAAGTTTTAGGATTGGGTGTACTGACTTATAATTTTTGTATTTGGTCCTAAATCACAATATTCTGGGCTGATCCAGTTGGGCCAAAATAAAAAAACACTAGAGAATCAATGCTTTCTAACTCAGCTGGGCCCAAGTATTGGCCCATTAATTGCTTGAATCTGTAAATTCCGTCGTGTGAGTTTATCGGTGATATTCGAAACATTTCAAAGTTTTCCGACCAAAATTATTCGAGAAAATAGAAAATTAAGAAAAGATATTTTTGTCATCCACTTCTTAAAATGAAGTTTTAATTAGAAAGTAAAATAAGCTAATATATGAGTATATTTTATTAATCCTGATCCTGTACCCAAAATTAATACTGTATCAAATTTTAAGACCTTGTTCGTATGAATTGAATCTCTCATCTCATGATTCGACAAATGATTTGTCATTTTTAAAAGCGACGTCGTTTCTTTCTTTTTTTTTATTAGAGTGTAGTAAAATTTAAAGGAAAAAAAAAACGTTTTCACATGTTTGCTTTGGAGTGTGATATAAATAAAGGAGGCCAATGGGAATTATATATAATATTATATTCTCCAATAAAAGTGGTGCTGGTGATAGTGCTAGTTAATTATATATTTTGAACACAATCTAGTAATTATTGACTTCTAATCATTCACTTTAATTAATATAAAAAAGTGACCAAGGGAAATCCTATTCATCCTTCAGCTTTGTTATTCCATTTTTGTATGATATATCATAAGATAAATATTTACAAAATATATAGTAATATTTTATAGCTTTAATGAATTAATGATGTTAGAGGCTAGTGCATATTAAAAATTTTATTTAACTCCCTCAAAAATGTTCAAATGTATCCATTTATTTTTTCAAGTAAATTATAAAGTATTATTATTATTTTAAGTGTGGTGGGTAATCGTATTAAAGAAATATGGTTATCCATGTATTGGGATATTTTTACTAAAAAGAAAAAATTAACATTTTAGTATGAATTGTCCAAAATGATAAAATGGATATTTTTGAATGGATTGAAGAGAATACTATTTATTTGCTCAACCTAGAGCTATATATATTCACCTAATATATGGTCTTAGAGGAAATTTAGAATTGATTAATCGTCGTAATTAAATACTACGACAAATTATGCAATATTTGATTTAAAAATAAAATTAAAGAAATTAAATCTTACACTATAGTGGAGATGGAGCATGCGTCCTTAATAATATTGAATTAGTACAATCTTACCTAACATAAGGTAGATTATCGTTTTCTTTGTTTGTTGAAATGATTGTATTAATTAATTTTAATGCTATCTTGTATTTATCAATCAATGAAATTGAAAATTACTTTAATTATATTGTTATAGAATTCATCTCCTTGAGCAAGCAAGATTATTGTAAACTGATCATTTATGATCACATTTAATTGTGAGATGAAATTTCAAAGAGAATTATAATTATAATAAATAAATATACAAACGAAAATATTTCTTGAATAATAATTTGAAATTTAATAATTTCTCCACAAGCATGAAAGGGTTTGCTCTTATGAAACGTAAATCATTAATTACAGAAAACATTATTATATATTAATTATAATTAATAACATGTTAATAGACATGATGTTATTAATGTATTATGATTAATTATTGATAAAGTCTCTTGTGAGACGCTATTTATGTGAGACAATTTGTTAGATGTGTTAAAGTATGCTTTTTATATAGATAAAGTATGCTTAATGATTGTTAAAGTATGTTTTGTAAAGTATGATAAATGATGAATTAAAATATGATTTTAGGATGTTATAATATGATTCATTATTAATATACTTTAACTACAAATAAGCATATTTTACCTATATGATAAGCATACTTTAATAATGGGTCAACCCATCTTACAATCGTGTCACAAAAAGTCCGTCTCACAAGAGAGTCTCTCTTAATTATTAGGCAAAAATTGGACACACCGTGTCCTCATATGAACGTGTCCTCGAAGACACAAGAGCCCTCACTTTAATTATTATAGGGTGCCCCCAAATAATAGCTATTCAAATAATAATCACACAAACTATAATTACTAATACAACACATTAAAATATTTCATCCATTAATTTACGTAAATAATAATCACACAAACATTAATATTATTACTAATACGATTTCTCATTACATATTAAAATATTTCATCAATTAATTTACATAAAAAACAATTGTAAATGGTTAATTGTAATGGTTAGCTTGATTAGATGAAATACTAATTATATAAATTAAATATACTTAATATATTAATAAAATTATATTGTATTAAATTAAATTATATTATAACACCATAACATCATACTTTAATAGGAGGATTACTATTAGGTACATAAAAAAACCCTTAATTACTATGATATACAAACATACAAAAATATTACTACTAACTACAAAAATATATAGTGATATTCCAATATTACCCCTACAATGTGCTGCACATAAATGTTGTGTGCAACAAGAGTTCGTGTGCAGTAACAAAAGTGTGTGCAGCAAAAAAGTGTGGTGGTCCGACAGAACTCTGGCGGCGGCGGCGGTCCAGTGACTTTTCCGGAGGCTGGCCGGCTGAGCTCCGGCGGCGGCAGTTTCGGCGATCTGGTGGTGGGTGGGGTTTTGGGTTTGGGGTTTAAAAGTGAATGGGTTTAGGGTTATATTTGGTATTTTATTTTAATATTTTAAATCAATATATCTAATAGTAATTAGAGTACAAAGTGTGTACCTGTGAGTAATTAATCCTACTTTAATACATCATTTACTCTATAAAAACACACATTTTAGCCATTAATAAACCTATTCTGATTATTTAAAGATTATATTATAACACGTATTATAGTATGCTTTTAAATAAATACCATTTCCCAATAGACTTTTTCAAACATTTTAAAATCAAATATATCAATATATATATAATAACACAATAGTGTTAAAAATAGTAAGTTTCCATCAAAACTGTCTTTCTTTAATTAAATAGTAAGTTAATATAAAAGTAAATATAAATTGAAAAGAAATAACAGGTGTCATTTATTCCTATGATGCGTGAGATTCACCTTCAATGTGAGAGAGTCAATACTTATAAGGGAAGGGGTGTGCAGATGAAATGCATTAAATAAGTAACCACCAATCAAACAAATTTTAAAATCTATATAAATTTTCCATTTCAAATTTAATTTTTAATAATTAATATATCAAATTAACTAACTTTTCAAGATCTTTTATTCAATACCCTTATGGTATATATTTAATTAAAATTAAAAAATAAACACGGTAATAAAATCTTCTTTGAATTAATATTCTGTTTAAATATTTATATTAAAAAAGTTAATATTTAATTATTACAATTATTTAATTAATTACTTTTAATAAATTTAAGTGTTTTATACAATTTAAATAATTAGATTGAATCATTATTAACATTCAATACTAAAATAAAAAAGAGACAAAGATTTCACATAATTAACAATAAAATATTATAAATTTACTATTTTTTCGTTTATTTATTAAATTTTTTAATTAATAAATAATAAGTAATTTTGTAGTAATGGATTATTACAACTATTATTTGTTAATATAATATTATAAATTTATTATGTGTTTTTTTTTTCAATTAAATCATACACAACAAGCTTGACACATTTGTCCATCAAATAAATACTACACTGTTGGCTTTCGATCGTTTGGTTAACGTGACCCGTTAGGGTTCCATGTATTTCTAACAAGCAGCGGAAGCAAGTAAACATGAAACGCATTACCTTTCACCAAGGGTTGATGTAGAGGTTGAATTCTCGCTGGCAGACTGCGCAGTCCCACAAGAATAGCCATAAGTTCCTCGTCTGATATCGGAATTGAATGATCTTTACGTTCAGACGATCCTCTCTTCGATGGCTTTCCGTCAGTATATTGATCATCAAATTCTGATCACTGTACGAATTTATACAAATTTCGCAAGGTCGCGGACAGCAGCAGCAAACTACCTTCTGATCTTCTGCTGTATGTCCCAAGTCCGATCTCGACGTCGTGTGGGCGACGATCTACGAGACCTCCTCAATCTGCTCTCAACCCTCATCACACGTGAATAATCAGTTAGATTAGGGTTCCAGATAAGTTGAGGTGACTTATATACATGGGCTACAGCAGGGACCAGGAGGAGAAATTGGGTTGGGCCTCCATTGGGCTTAAGTATCCAAGCTTAGCCCAAAGCTTATACTTAAGTCCAATAATAATAATATATTCCACTAAAATATTATTACTGCACTACCGTACCAATCCCAAAATTACGTTTTGGGCTCCTTCTTATTATGAGCCCGTTAGTCTCCCCATGTTTAAGATATACAATGTCCATTAATTAATATAAGTTACTGACAACTCAATTAATTAATATCTCATCCAAGAGTAGTACCACTCAACCTCATTATCATGCCGGAATAAATTCCACCTGCAGGGTTTACATGATAATCCTTATGAGCTCCTCAAGGGGACATCATCAACCTATGACGGATACGGATTCCTTCTACAATCAACAGCACACCATAGATACAGCACTATTTCCCAACTCACCGAGTTTATTGATTTAATTGCATCTAAATCTCACCCATTGATGAATCAAAGAAATATATACTGCCCTACGTGTCGAGGTTATTGTATAGGGATTAAGAGCACGAACATCCATAATAACAGAGATCAAGTTCTTCTATAAGTCAGTATAAGTTGAACGATCTCATGTGGTCCTGCTCAATACACATAAGTGCACTAGAGTGATTCTATAGCCAAGACAAGCTAATACCAAACCACACTACAACCATCCCGATAGAGAGTCCCCGTCTATCTCGGTTGTGAGCATCTGTTTATACTTTATAAGGAAACCGATAATATGATCTTCCGCGTGTTGTCGCACAACATATTATCTACAGTATAAAGTAAGTGGACTATTGCATCGAACATATAAATAAATTATAAGATGCAATCATTTGATCATATGATTCTCATTTCAAATTAATTGTTATAACATTGTTCATACTAAACCTAGACTTTTAGTATACAATCCAACAATCTCCCACTTATACTAAAAGACTATGTTGTTATGTCTTCCGCCATACATCTGATTCCCACTCCCACTACACGACCATTAAAAGCTCTCGCCTTAAGGTCATTGTTAATGGATTTACTAGGTTATCATCCGATGCAATCTAGGTGACAACAACCTTCCCCTCATCATACGATTTCTCGTAACAGGTGGTACTCGCGCTCCATGTGTTTAATTGCCTTATGGACTTGTGATTCCTTCAAGTTTGCAACTGCACCAATATCATCAATATAAATTTTGATATCCTTGGGCAAACTTAGAAACACTACAAAGTCCATCATGAAGTTTCTAGAGTCATACAGATACATTGGTGCCTCATAGGCTCCAATTTATCATCTTTCCATATGGAGTCCGAAGTCTGAAATATATTTCTATATAACACTCCTCCACATTATGACTCAACTTCATAAAATTAAACACATAACCTTGAGGTGGATTTACTGCCGTCCAATCTGACTAAAAAATCTGAATCTACGTAATCCACAAGAAGCAGTGAATCTGCCCAGTAAGCTTACATATAATTTCCAGTCCTTCTCAGGCACTTCATATATGTCTTACCACAGTTCATCATTCTTGTTCCGGGTTACGTTGATACCCACTGTTCATGCATTTAGCAAAACAGATATCCATACTCATGTATAGCATTCCTTAGATTAGGCTTCCTCATTTGCCGAAGCATAAGGAACTGCTTTCATCTCCTTTATCTTCCTTTTGTGTCTCAAGACACATTTCCTTAGATAAAGTCACATGCTAAAACGAGTAAGGATTGTATCATTTCATGAAGCTTGAGATAAGCATAACATCCTTTCTTGTGATCCGTATTACCGTGATCAAAAGGATATTTTTGCTCTTCTTAAGTCCTTCATCTCATACCGCTTTATCAACCATACCCATACGTCCGACAATACTCTTTCATTGTCTCCAATGAGCAAGATACTATCTACGTATAGTACAAGAAATACCATCACGTTTCCATCACTCTTTTCAATACACAAGACCTATCCGATCATTGATTAGATCCATGTCACTGGATTACCTCATCAAAACGGATGTTTCATGATCTTGAAGCTTGCTTTAGTCCATGAATGGACACTTTTAAGCTCACTATCACAATGCTCTTAGCTCTTTGCAATGAATCACTCTGGTTGCTTCACATAGATGTTTCCCTTAAGACTTCCAATCAGGAAAGTTGTCTCGACATCTATTTGCTATCCCTTATATTTCATATGAGTAGCAACAAATAAAAGAGTCCGGATCAACTTAGGCATAGCTACTGGCGAACATGTTTTCTCATAATCGAACCCTTTCTTTCTGAGTATACCTTTTCGCAACAAGCTTGCTTCCAAGGTTTTCACCTTATTCTATGATCCTCTTTTATTCTTGCACGCCCGCTTCCAATGGGTTTTACGCCATTTAGCGGTTCAACAAGCATCCAGACCTAATTTAAAATCCATCGATTCTATTTTAATATTCATTGCACTTACTAAGATTCCGCATTTTAATTTTGTAGTGCAACGTCGTATCCCTGGGATAATACCATGTTTACTAGGGATCAAGTCTTACAACTTTCCCAAAATATGTATCTCACGGGTTGTCGAATAACCCTCCCACTGCGACAAGGCACTACATGTAATTGTGTATCAGACGTGACACGCGTTGCAGTTTACCTTGTGGTATATCCTCTTGTACACTTGGTACTTATACTTTGTGTTTTCTTCTCACTACCCTTAGAACAATTTATACATGGGTTTATGATTTAATACATAGTCTCTTTCCAAAAATCTAGTGTTTGTGTTAACAATCACCCTTCGATCTTTTAGACTAAATAAATCACCTTCATTTTTATAGCATATCACACAAACAGACAAACATTCAAATGAATTACTGTTTCTAGGGCTTATCCATAAAATGAATTAAGTAATTCCAAATAATTCATCATCTATCTAATCATTACCATAAGAGTCTTATTCCTTCTATCCACCACACCATTCAGTTGGGGCATGCCCGGTGTAGACCACTTGAGATTTAATCTCAACCTCTGATTAATAGCTCATAACTATCCTAAGAGGTACTCGTAATGACGATTAAATCGTCATTACTTGATATATTTTCCATGACGCTTCACTGTACCAGCCTTACAATTCTTAAATTAATCAAAGAATTTAGACATGCAGTGCATCAAATAAATATATCGGTATCTAGAATAATCATCGATTGACGAATATTCATATCCACCTCTCATCCGGACAATCTTAGGACCACATAAATCATAATGAACTAATTCCAACATATATATCTTTGGTTCTGCACCCCTTTGCCTTGAAAAAGCAATTAGTCATTTTTACTCCCAAGCAAGACTCGAAAGTCAGATAGTTTTCACTTCAGATAAACCTAAGGGTCTATCGGCTATCAACTTTTGAATCCTACTCAAGTAAAATGATCTAGTCTTAGATGCCAAATATATGTTTAGTTCATATCCGAAGGTATCTTTCTCTTACTAAGATTAGAAGATTTATTATTAATTACTATTTATTGCATCTATGGAATATACATGATTTAAGAGTATACAAATTGTTCACCAACGTACAATAACAGATTACAACTCTATCCTTCATTATAATGATCATGTCATTTAAATGAAATGGAATATCCATCTATTAATGCATAGAAACCGAAATCAAATTCTTTCTATGAAAACGTACGTAAAACAATTTCTCATAATCAAATGTCTACTCATATCATTAGATAAATAGACAACTCCCACTGCAATAGCCACTACTCTTGTAGTTTTACCCATGTCATAACAATCTTATCCTCACTTAGTAATAAACATTTAGTGATTCCAGTATCTACACACTTCGTGTCAGTAAATACCATCACTATTCATGTTTTAAACAACTAGTGAATAAGATATAAAACTTGTTCACATTATGATGAAAATGACTTTTCTTTGCCACATGTTTTGCCAGAAGTTTTCCACCATATACATCCTATTGTATTTCAGGTGGAACTTACTCAAAAACATCTAGGCAATTCACGAAGAATTAAATTGATCTAGGTTTCCCTTCAATTTATACTCCATGCTTTCCCAATTCATTCATCAAATTAAATCATGATCTTCTGCCTTTTAACTTACTCAAGTATCCGAAGAGTTACATGAGACCATCATATTTCTATGAATCTCTTATCTCTTCACTAGAGACTTTAATATGCATCATGATAAGTCTTTTGTGAGAACACACATGTATTTCTTAAGCAGTAAAATTCGAATCCAAGATTCTTTTCTAATCATCTAATTTTGGACCAGTAAATATAATTTCTTTTAGTCAACCATAAGTGAAATAAAACTATTTGAAATTCAGAGAATCAAAAATTAATTTACCGATCAAAACTTCGAATTTTATCCTTTTATATTGATTCCCTCAAAACAATATAAAAATAAAATTCACCGACATCTCAAGCACCGTGAGTCTGCAAGCCATGTTAGTGTGGACGTTTACAAACCCGAACATTTACAAGAGAAGGTTTTACCCATTAATTTCATTTGTCAACCTAACTTTATGACAAAATAATTAATAGTCGGTTCCTCTTTAGCCATGCAAATAATAGCAGTGACTCCGTTGGGGAGGATACTAATTATTTACACCTAAGTGTACACCATTATTTGATCCCAAGTCCACTGCGCGAGCTTGTGTGCCTTACAGTTGGAGAAGTACACACGCGCTCGGATAGCTTCCTACAATCATCAATTATAAGTTTGTACCAGTGAGCCCCACAGAAACTCATCCGTTAGGGAGGAAGGCCTATTGCCAACACGCAAGTTCATGTGCCACATTACAAACAATAATTATGTAATGAAGTCTGTACCAGTGATCCATGAATAAACTCATCCGTTAGGGAGGAAGGTCTATTGCCAACACGCAAGTTTACTCACATCACTTACAAACCAATAATGGAGGCCGCGGGAATATTTACCAATCCCCTCTCCCACTTAATAATTTAACACCGAGGGTTTTTACATGCATATGATATTCAGAATAAAATACGCAACGCTAGCATGCTTCTATTACGGCACATAAGGCAGTAAATCACAGAGAGTCATGCATACATATATAACAATAATCAATAATTAAATCAATCATTAACAGTTATATATCAGCGAATTCGATTGTTCGCCACCAGGCACGAATATCAGCAAAGACTTCCAGACTATCAAATTTTTGAAATTTCCAGATTGTCCAATTTTCGAAACCATCGATATCAACCGTCGATGTCGTCCAGATTATCAAAATCATCGATATCGACTAGATTATCAAATATTCGAAAAACATCAAGATTATCAAAATTTCAAAACTATCGATATCGATCGTCATATCGTCTAGATTATCAAAATCATCGATATCGACGAGCAACCATATATAACAATAATAGATAATTAAATCAATTATGTCAGTTATATATTAGGAATCAATTCAACATCCATATATAACAATAATAGGCAATCAATTATAGCAGTTATATATTAGGAATTAATTCGACATCCATATATGACAATAATAGATTATTAAATCAATTATAGCAGTCATATATTAGGAATTAATTCGACATCCATATATAACAATAATATACAATCTATTATGACAGTTATATATTAGGAATTAGTTTTCCTAAAATTGGATGTCTTATCCAACACTCTAGCAATACATGCATATAATATACCAAATATAATACGCAATCTAGCATGCTTCTATATAAGACAATAAATCATAGAGATCAGGCATCCATATATATATATAACAATAATAGACAATTAAATCAATTATGACAGTTATATATATTAGGAATAAAAACGCCTCTAAATTTTAATGTCTTGTCCGACACTCCTACTGTGGAATCGATGCCTTACGCAACAAGCAGGATTGCTTGTGCCCCAAGACGTCCATCGTCATATCCCACCACCAATCATGTCAGGGAGCGCCCCAAGTGCCTTGACGAGCGCCCCTCGCCCGGACTGTCGCTCGTCCAAGGGCCTACTTGCATGGAACCAAGTTCAGCCCAACGCGCAACACCAAACTACACCAACTGTCGTTCGTAGTTCGAAACTGAAAGAACCTCAGAATCCAATCTCCACCGTCCAGAATCAACTACTGTAAGTCCTGAACATGCTGTCCAAATTACAGATCAATCCAACGGTTATATTGTGAGAAACGACTCTTTTCTCTCGACTGCGCAGAACAGAATCGCCCAAAAAACTGCTTCTGTTTTCGGCGTATTCCCGACAACACAAAGCTCCAAATACGATCTTCACCGTTCAGAATGTACGTCCACAAAATCCGAATGTGCTGACCAAAAATCAGCCTGATCCGACGGTTGAAACTCCGGTTATTGCCTCTGTAATATCACTGCGCTGGATTTTCTCTCAATTTCTTCCTTCCATGTGAAATTGACGAACAGTTTTCGTCGAATTCTCTCACACACAACCATGGACGAATAGATATGATACAGGGTATATATCATATAGGGATATTCATGGTTTGCGCAATAAAACCAAAACCCTAAACATGTGATCCTAATTCCGAAAAATTAATCACATAAACCCTAGCCTAACGTGTCATGCTTCACCACGAAACCGAAGCTCTGATACCAATTGTTGGCTTTCGATCGTTTGGTTAACGTGACCCGTTAGGGTTCCATGTATTTCTAACAAGCAGCGGAAGCAAGTAAACATGAAACGCATTACCTTTCACCAAGGGTTGATGTAGAGGTTGAATTCTCGCTGGCAGACTGCGCAGTCCCACAAGAATAGCCATAAGTTCCTCGTCTGATATCGGAATTGAATGATCTTTACGTTCAGACGATCCTCTCTTCGATGGCTTTCCGTCAGTATATTGATCATCAAATTCTGATCACTGTACGAATTTATACAAATTTCGCAAGGTCGCGGACAGCAGCAGCAAACTACCTTCTGATCTTCTGCTGTATGTCCCAAGTCCGATCTCGACGTCGTGTGGGCGACGATCTACGAGACCTCCTCAATCTGCTCTCAACCCTCATCACACGTGAATAATCAGTTAGATTAGGGTTCCAGATAAGTTGAGGTGACTTATATACATGGGCTACAGCAGGGACCAGGAGGAGAAATTGGGTTGGGCCTCCATTGGGCTTAAGTATCCAAGCTTAGCCCAAAGCTTATACTTAAGTCCAATAATAATAATATATTCCACTAAAATATTATTACTGCACTACCGTACCAATCCCAAAATTACGTTTTGGGCTCCTTCTTATTATGAGCCCGTTAGTCTCCCCATGTTTAAGATATACAATGTCCATTAATTAATATAAGTTACTGACAACTCAATTAATTAATATCTCATCCAAGAGTAGTACCACTCAACCTCATTATCATGCCGGAATAAATTCCACCTGCAGGGTTTACATGATAATCCTTATGAGCTCCTCAAGGGGACATCATCAACCTATGACGGATACGGATTCCTTCTACAATCAACAGCACACCATAGATACAGCACTATTTCCCAACTCACCGAGTTTATTGATTTAACTGCATCTAAATCTCACCCATTGATGAATCAAAGAAATATATACTGCCCTACGTGTCGAGGTTATTGCATAGGGATTAAGAGCACGAACATCCATAATAACAGAGATCAAGTTCTTCTATAAGTCAGTATAAGTTGAACGATCTCATGTGGTCCTGCTCAATACACATAAGTGCACTAGAGTGATTCTATAGCCAAGACAAGCTAATACCAAACCACACTACAACCATCCCGATAGAGAGTCCCCGTCTATCTCGGTTGTGAGCATCTGTTTATACTTTATAAGGAAACCGATAATATGATCTTCCGCGTGTTGTCGCACAACATATTATCTACAGTATAAAGTAAGTGGACTATTGCATCGAACATATAAATAAATTATAAGATGCAATCATTTGATCATATGATTCTCATTTCAAATTAATTGTTATAACATTGTTCATACTAAGCCTAGACTTTTAGTATACAATCCAACACAACAATTTTACACATTTATCGAGATGAGTTTTAATATATTTATAAATAAAGTTGAATGGAGAAAATTATTAAATCTATACACAGATAAAAGAAAGATAGTAGCTTATCAAGAAAGATGCTGTCAAAACATGAAAAAAAAAGTATATATGTATATGTGGTAGAAGATTGTGGTGAAAGTTTTATCTATTTTTATAAATAATATTTCAAAATATTCTAAACCCTCCGTAACTTTCTCTGTTCTTATTTTCTCGCTACCCCCAATCGGTTGGAACTTGGAATCACGTTGCTCTTTTCTCAATTATCTCCCCATAGGGGTCGGCGCAATCGTCCGGATTTGGATCCACCATGAAGTGTTGCTAATAAAAAATTGAGCTTGCTTTAGATCTCAAATTCATCGATAAGGGGAGAGGTGTAATTATGTGTAAGTATATTGTGCGTTTATATAGAGATTATTTTCAATAATACAACTACATCAATATTATATATTGATGGTTGATTTATTAGTACAAAAATGACTCAAGTGAAATTGTTATTTAGTATTTTATTATATATAAATGTGTTTATATTGCTAATCAATATCTATATCTTTATATACATAAAATAAAGCAGTGGCTTGCTAAAAACAAGAAAAAAAATTACAAATAAAATGAGAAAAGATTGGGAGATATGGCAAGAAATAATTTAAGTTGTAATATTGATACCAAAATAAATGAGAAAAAATTGGGATATGACAAGAAATAATTTAATTTATAATATATAACACCGAAATAGATGAGAAAAGAATGATATGATTTTTACTCATTTTCTATTATTTTTATACATTTTAGAGATATATTTAAAGATATTGTATTATTGAACATTTATATAGAATTTTAAATTATATGGTGTATAGATTTATACTATACATTGTATTATTAATTTATTATTAATATATTGAATAATATTATGTGGAGGATGTTTCTAAGTTCATATACTTTATTAACAAAGTATCCAAAAGTATGTATAATGTAAAATTTACACAATATATTATTTACAATGTTATATATTTAGGAATATTTAGGAGTAATAAAAATTTTTGAACTTTTATCTCATGAATATTTCGTGGTAATGTGGACATTGTATAATTGATAATTTGATTTATTTAAAAATATATATAAAAATATAGACTATATGGGTTGATTTTCAAAGTGAAATATATATGCAGTAATATACAGATGGTACAGAGATATATGTGAATTTAAAAATATGTTAAATTAATTAATATGATAATCATTCCTATTATTTATCAAATAATTTTTACATAAATAATATTCATTACCATTCCTTATCACTATACTACTATATTTACCAAATAATTTTTACATTCATTGTCTATTTATCTCTCCTCTTTTTTTTTATACTAATATATATTCTAATACATTGACTTGATATATATTTAAAATCTACCATATCAAAAATTCAAAATAAATATATATCATTATTTATTATATTTTTAAATTCAAAAATCTCAATTTTATTCCCCAATTGAATGTGCATCACTTATTAGAAGGTATAAATTTATATTTTATTCTATATAACCGTGCATCGCGCATCACTTATTAGAAGGTATAAATTTATATTTTATTCTATATAACCGTGCATCGCGGGACATTGCTAGTATGTATAACAATAAGTATGTATACCTATTTATTACAACTAGAATATACCAGTCAACAAAATGGACGGCCATGATTGAAGGTGGTGTTATTTCCCTGTGCATCTAATCTTGGCTGTGGCCCATCCGGAGCGCGACTTGCGGCCCAAATTAGATTTTCCCAAAAGCGAATTGCTTTAATCTTTTTATCATTAGGATTTTCTTTAACTATTTAATACTCTTTTCGTCCCAACTTCAACCTCACATTTTTCATTTTGGTTCATCCCAAATTTAACTTCACACTTCCATAAAAGGAAAATACAATTAACTAATATCCCTCTACTCTACTTTAATATCAAATTTGTCATCACCTTTTTAACACACATAACATACTTTATCATTTATTTATTACCTAAAAATATCATACTATCCCTAAAAGTAAGTACTTTAATATCAAATTTTCTATCACCTTTTTAACACACATAACATACTTTATCATTTATTTATTACCTAAAAATACCATACTATCCCTAAAAGTAAGTCAAAAAGTAACTTTTTTTAAACTTCGTATCTACAGTAAACGTGAAGATGAATTTGAGACGGAGGGAGTAATTATTTAAGCAAATTACATGCTCCCCTCTGCCATTGGCTGATCTCCTATCGCTGACATCATATGACGTCAGATCCGCAAATCATTCTTACTTGACGTTTTCTAGCATAATAATTCATCATAATCATAGGTTAAGTTGTCAAGCGGCAGATAGATTTCGGCTTTTATTTTATTTATTTTTTAAATTAGGTGATAGATTTTGATAATTTAAATGAGAATTTTTTTCCCCAAACATAATATTTTTTCTATCAACAAATTTATAACGTGCTATGCGGAATGAAGTTATGATCATTAATTTTTCAGGTTATTAAATATTAGTATAGATAAAAAATTTTTTGAATTTATTGAACTTTTGAATGTAGTAACCGAAATTATGAATTTATAATTAAAAATTACTCCTCATATACACCAATTTGCATCTCCTCTTAATTCTTATTCTTATCATAATAATAATCACGAATAAATTGTCCCCACCACGCAGAATATATTGTTGCAAAAAACATTTCAGTAGGCCACGTCATTTCTCATTGACTAAATAAATAAAATTTAAATTTTATTAAATTGTGAATATTTCAAAAATGGAAACATGAAGACACACTTCCGATGAGGGAATAACAAAAGTTAAGACTGATTGACCAAATTCCATACGAAATATATGGAATTATGCTTCGGATATTTCTCATATTAAAAAAATAAATTAATAAAATCCACTAATAATAAATTGCTCTAAAAGGGATCAGGAGATCACGTTTTACTTAATTAAATAATGAGATAAATAAGTCAAACTACACGAGAAATATCTAGATCATGATTACAAGTCTAATTAACTGAATTCAAATATTAATTTACGAAATTTACGTGAGAAAATCTGATGAAATATTTTGTATAAATCAAATCGCAAATTAATTAGAAAAAAATAAAATAAAATATCTCTAATTAAAATCATGGCTTTTATCATTAATTAGCATTAATTGCAATCGATAATAGCTGATGATATTTTAGTACTGGATTTATTATGTACCATATATGATTTGAAGCGTTATCTTTTCAATGGGCAAAATGGTCCCACAGTTACCCACGATCTTGTACATGAAATTATTTATTGCTATTTGTATTTATTTATTTATTTTAATAATTCAATTATTTATTGATTTCATAAAATAAAAATTAAAAAGCATTGCCCTCTAACTTAGTCAAATGGGCAATTTGTGCCCTTATAGGTTTTGATAATTTTCACATGTTATGGGAACTAGTTGCACCCTTCACACATGATATTAATGAATCTTTAAATTGTTAGTTTTACTCTTGCTTTCGAATTTATTTATTACTATTTCTTAAAATTTAATTTTTTTTTTAATTCAAACATTTGGGCAACAACCAGGCCACTCTTAACCCTTGGAATTGTGTCCAAAGACAAGGTTTGTGATTATTATAAGTTAATTATTCATCTCGACTAATATAACCGAGTATTAATTAATATATATACTTGTAATAATAATAAAATAAACATAATAGTAGAATGTTAGTTGCATCCTGATAATTCATCATTTGCAATTTTTAAAGCCATTTTTTACGAACCAATACCTCATTTAATAATTTTATATAAAAAAATATAGAAAATAGGTAAGTGAATAAATCATTAATTAAATTAACGTAAATAGGTAAGTGAATAAATTGAATTTTAATTTGGATGGATTTTACTACCCTTTTCGTTCGGAGAACAATTCAAAACATTCATAATCAATCTTAATTTTATTGTAATTTTGGTATTTTTCTAAATGAATGAATAAATTGTTAATATTATCATCACTAATACGTTAGGGTCTATCGATATTATAGGTATTCATAATTATTTTATCTGAAATATAGCAATGTAGTTATAACAATAAGGGTAAATTTAGATTCCCACTAATGATAGGATATCGACCAGATTAGTATAAAATTTCAAATCATAATCTCGTAATTAATTTTCCAATAATCCTTAAGTCATACATAATCTGTAATTACGTATCTATAATTACGGCATCAAGCAGTAATTACTGATTTTTATTGCTTAAAATATGAAGATTATGAATTATCTGATTATAATTATTAATAATTAAAATTTACATTGCACACCGACTACGAAATTCCCAATTTACCCTCCTCGGCTCGCTACAGCCCAGCCCAGTCCTACCGCCTCTAGAGAAACCCAGCAAGAAAGAGAGAGCCTTGGCGTATAAACTAAGAAATCCACACCGTAACAAACCCTACGGATTCACACACAAATGCACACACACAGTAGTTCTGCATATATATACACATACATACATATCTCTATTTAAGCACAATTCAGCCTTCATTTTTCCTTCTCGAAATCCCTCTCCGATTAGAAAATCCTTTTCATATGCTTTTCAGTGTTGGTATAATCAAATATCATGAGCAATATCCCTAGATCTCTGACCGACTCGGCGTTTACTCTCTTCAAACTCGCCATATCGGCATCAGATCCTTGGCCTTTCTCCTTCTTCTAGCGTCAATTGATCGAATTTCAATTTTTTTTGCCCTTTTCTGCTGTTTGTACATATAATTACAGCGAGAGTTCGTCAATCGTCGGTCGTTGTATATACACATGAATCGGTGTAGTATAACGGAAAGCGGCGATCTAAAACCAGCTGGTCATATGGTTAATCTTCATCTACACATGCCGCACATTCATTTCCACCATCATCACACCGGCGGCAGCGGCGGCGGCGGGAAAAGGAGCATTCCGAAGGGATGCTTGGCGGTGACGGTGGGGCAAGGGGCGGAGCAGCAGCGATTTGTGATTCCGGTGGTGTACGTCAACCATCCGCTGTTTACGCAGCTGCTTAAGGAGGCGGAGGAAGAGTACGGTTTTGATCAGAAAGGCCCGATCAATATCCCTTGCCACGTGGAGGAATTCTGCCATGTCCGTGGTTTAATTGATAAGGAAACGACGTCGCACCACCATCAGAACCACCACCACCACAACCATCACTTTTTGTGCTTCAAGGCTTGATGCTTATCGCGTGTTTCTGTAATTGGTGGTTGATATCTGATTTGCTGTAATCTCTTCGAATTATCCTGGTTTGGTTTTTGTTCTATTTTCTTGAATTTTGATTGTTTACATTTTATTTAATCAGTCAAAATATCGCTTTATCTTCACTAACTTTCATATATAAGTTTATATTATTAATTCCTGAATTTTTATATAGGGAACAAGAATTTTAACAAAATTTCTAACTTTAATTTTCGTTTCGTTTCCTTGTATTCATAATGAATTCTAAATAAGGCATGCAGAAATCCTTCTGATTAATTATTAAAATACTAAAAATTCTTATATGATATTGTTATTCTTAATGAAATATTTCTAACTATTAATTATTAATTTTAATCTAAGTTTGGTTTGATCTTTTTTCACTGGATTTTGAGTTAATATTTTATTTTTCCATATATTCTGTGACTAAAGTTAATCTAGTCTAGTTTGATCTTTATTCAGTAGATTTTGAATGAATATTTTATCATTCCATCTATTTCGCGATTAACATGTGATGCGATAATACTGAATTCCATATTTATTTCCGTATAATATTTTTTTCATTTATAATGTTTACTTTGGAGTATATCGTCTACTATACTTTTAAATATATTTTCCTAATTATTTTTTGCGGGATTTATTTTCTTCACGTATGTATATCCATTAACGCCCATCCTATTTACAAAAAACATTTCTACTAATTTGACAACATTAATTTATTAAAATTATTCACAATCTCGTAAAATATATGGAATATAAACTAAGACAAAATTAAGATATTCACGTAAAGGTGATCTAGCGAGCGACTAGCATCATAAAAATGTTTTCTTTAAGAAAAAGAAATATATATGGAAAAATAATATATATATATATATATATATATATATATATATATATATATATATATGTGTGTGTGTGTGAATGTGATGTATCCATTATTTATAACTGGAGATTTTATTTATTACTCCAATATCTTGAAGCATGATGATTAAGCGTAATTGCGAACAACGTAGATTAAAAATGTGGGTCCAGTGTCAAATTGTAAATCCACTTTGTCTTTTTATAATAAGCATAATTTTTATTCTTTTCATTTTTTTTTTCAGGTGAGAGTTGGGTATGCTCTTGTATAGATAGATATGTTTTGGAGGTTACATTATTTTGTCATATTCACATATATAAGTTAAATTAGTCGAATTTTAAATGGGTTTACGAAAAATCCTTTTAATTATTTTTTATTTATCTGGCCAAATAGAGTTCACAATTGTTGAGCCGTGGATCCCACAGAGCAACTCAAATGATAAAGTATCATCTTCTTTGAAACTTCTAATTTAGAATTTCAATTGAATGTGCGTAAGATTTAAGTCATGGAGTATATGAAATCGGATTATGTTTGACAAGCCAATTATTATATTAATTAGTCTTTTTTTTTCTTATTTTTATTATTTTTTTAAGGGTAATAGTTTGTTGTAAAGAGATGCAAATTACTGAAATTGGTATGTAGATTATAGAAAATTTACTAGGAATGAATTTTCAATTTTTTGTTTGTGGGCCCCAAATAAAGTTAAATACTAATAATATTTGAATACTAAATTTATATAACAAATATTTGGATTAAAATATCTTAAGCATGTAATCTCATGACTACAAATACATGTGACAATTTAATAATAAATGTTTATAATTTTTTTTGGTGGTGGTGGTGGTGGGGGGGGGGGGGGGGGGGGGGGGGGGATATGAACAGCTGGTTTTTGCTTTAAAATTAATCATTTATAAACTTTAATTCTCCCCCCACATATAACAGGGTTTCATTAATATTCCATTCACATGCCACCACCATTGACATATTTTGAGCCCCATGCTCCAAAAGTAGTGGTTATTAATATTTTGATTAATTACTTTGGCCCTCACTACTCCATTCAAATTATTATAATTAGAATGAGTGTTTTATATATTTAAATGCTTAATTTTGATTAATTATTATAGTTAGAATGAGTGTTTTATACATTTATTTAAATGCTTAATTTTGCTAAAATTGACAATAAATAATTTAAAAAGACAATGTTATAAACCAATGAATAATGGAAATAGATAAATCCTACATTAAAAGAATAAAATAGTAATAATATATGTTCATATATTTGAAGCTGTGATAATTTATTTTTAAATGAATTAACTTTAAAATGTAATAAATCCTATGTTTGGAATAAATCTTAAAGTACAAGATTAAATAATAATACTACAACCAAGTAAACTGAAAATTTGTCTATAGAATTAATATTGAAATCGTTATGTGCAATTAGATCAATTTTACCCTTTAAAGTTATATTCTGAAAATTATACAATGTTACATTTTTATTTGTTTGTGGATTTAACCTCGACTTAGCTATAAAAATTCAGTTTTGAAGCATAAAATTGAGCAATAATTTTCATTTTACAACTTAACTTCAATGGATAAAACTTGCATGTTTTTAAATGCACCGGGCACCCAAATTCAACATTAATTAGTCTGTAATTTTTTATTTTATTTTATTTTAGGATAAAACGTTTGTTGTTTTAAATTTTAAGTAACCTAAACCATGCAATATATGCATATAATTATATTTATTGGCATTGAAATTTAGGGTTATCATTAGTATAACCTTTGTATTTAGGGAAAATATTAATTTATTTATTATTAAAAATATTTTGAGTGTCACTAGTATTGTGTTGCTGTAAAGGAAAAGCGAGCAACACTATATCTTTAGTCATTTTCTAGTGATATGACAATATAATATTTTTATTTATTTTTTAATCAGTTTCATTTAGTTTTACATACATTTCATTTAATATAGAGTAAAGAATAATTATACTGTAGTACATATTTTTCTAAGAACATTATTATTTTTAGTTCGTAAGCCTGTAATTTATTTTGTCTTGTTTCACAACTTTTTAAAAAAAAAAAATTATTATGTAAGTTTACAAATTCAACGATTGAGCAATAAAAATCAAATTGATAAAATAATTTAAAAACAAATAAAAATCAACAATAATAATAACAGGTTGCGTGACCTTTTATATAGGGGAACACTAGACTAAAGAAATTTACAAGATCAATTTCTAAAAATAAAAAAAATTAATTAGACCAAAAATTATAAGAAAAAATAATCTATATATATAATAAATTTTTAAGGAATAAGCGACAGTGAAATAAGAAATAAATTTAAAAAAAAAATTAATTGGGTCTCACTACTACATCTACAATGAACTGTAAACAACTAATAAAATCCTGCCTCGTTTCCCATAAAATTGGAACCTTCATATCAGAGTGGAATAACTTTATTATTGGTCGATTTTTAAATATATTTCTTTTTCTAAAAAAATAAAAATAAAAGACAGCCACAATTTTTTTTTAAAAAAAGCCCTCGTGGAATATAGCACACAAATATATGAAAAATAGATAAATTATACATGACTAAATAAACAAGTTGAAATAAATAAATAAATATATATATATATATATATATATATATATATATATATATATATATATATATATATATAATTTTACTTTTATGTCTAGTAAAATAAATCTATAAAGTAGCAAAATTAAGTTTCACAAAAAATTAGGCATCAAAAATTGACTTTTGTAAAATAATTACAATAAAATCTTATTAATTCATGGAATTGAACATTATCCTATCCATCTATACTTCACAATTTTCCACACTTATCATCACAATTATCATCATTTGGTGCACTTAAATTCCCTTTTGACTTCCAAATCCACTAGCAATTTTAATTTTATTTATTTATTTGAGTAAAAACACAGTATTATCCACCAACGTAGATTTTATCCAAGTAAACAGCATATTATCTTTTTGTCCTTTTAATTTAATCGAACCTTAATTATTTATTTCCAAAGAGATATGTATTACTACTTTAAACAAAGTCTCATTAAACCGGTTGTAGATGGCTCACTCGTAAAAGTATTATTCTTAATTTCTTACCAATGTTGATGTTATTTTTTGAAATGTCGCATGTTATTTTTAAAGTTAATTATAATTGAGTTAAATTCATTTTTTTCCCTATAATTAAGTATAACTTCGATTTTTGCGCTAAAAAAGATAAGTGGCTCAATTTTGCCCTATAACTAATGAATCATTTTAATTTTTGCCCAATTTTCACCGGAAAATGCAAATTTCGCCAGAATCCGCTACGTCATACTTCAATTTGGGGGTTTTCGGTTGGTCAATCAGACGTGACAATTTTGACTTTTTTTAGCTTAGAGTTAAATCATTTTTTGCCCTGTAACTAAGCAAAACTTCGATTTTTGTCCTAAAAAAGATAAGTGGTTCAATTTTGCCATATAACTAACGAATCATTTCAATTTTTGCCCAATTTTCGTCAAAAACACGAATTTCGCCGGAAATCCACTACGCCATACTTCAATTTGGGGATTTCCGGTTGGTCAATCCGATTATTCAACATTAATTTGGGGAAGACATGACAAATTCGGGATTAATAAATTTGTGTGTTTTTATTTTCTTGAATTTTTGTAATTTTATGGGAATGAAGAACAGCCTACCCTCATATGCTGCCCTACTTTGCTTTCCATCGAACGCTACTCTGTATACATGGTAATTTTATTTTATTTCTAATTTTTTAGGTTAAACATTGGTAATTATTTATCAGTCTATCTCCTGTGAATTTATACACAATTATTTTAAATTAGGGAGAAGATTTTAATTTGAAGCAGATCTTCTTGCAGCTAGTTTTCCTTTATGAATTTATTATTTGTCTTCCTCTTTCTTTATAAATACTCCCTCTGTCCCGCCCATATTGCTACGTTTACTGTAGTTTTTCTGAGAGTTTTATGCAGTCAAACGATGCAGTTTGACCGGGACAGAAGGAGTATAGTTTAATGTTGTGTTAATTGTATATATTTACTCATAATTCTAAGTAATCTGCTCATTAATTATTATATGTTATTATTATTTAAAAAAGTGCTTGTTTTGTAAAATGTGATTTACATCATGTATATGTAATTATATATTAAGAAGTGAAATATACCATAATCGACATATTATTTTTTATTTAGATCGTGGTGGGTGGTCTAAAGATTATCAATTAATTCTTATACTCTTGTTAATGAGAATATGAGTTTCGAATTATGAGCCTTAATATAAAGTCTGGATCTCATACTACAATACAATAATCGGATTGACAAATCGGAAACTCCCAAATTGAAATATGACGTGATGGATTCCGGCAAAATTCACATTTTTCGGCGAAAATTGGGCAAAAATTGAAATGATTCGTCAGTTATAGGGCAAAGTTGAACCACTTATTTTTTTAGGGCAAAAATTGAAGCTTTGCTTAGTTATAGGGCAAAAAATAATTTAACTCTAGGCTAAAAAAAGTCAAAATTACCACGTCGGATTGACCAGTCGGAAACCCCCAAATTAAAGCATGACGTGGTGGATTCCGGCGAAATTTGCATCTTCCGGTGAAAATTGGGCAAAAATTGAAATAATTTGTTAGTTATAGGGTAAAATTAAACCACTTATCTTATTTAGGGCAAAAATCGAAGTTTTACTTAGTTACAGAGTAAAAAATGAATTTAACCCATTATAATTTATCCAATATCAAAGTAATATTACTATTTTTATTTAAAAAAAATAATACTTTATTATTATCATACAAAAGAGTGATACTTTATTGAATGTGTAAACAAATTTCCGTAACTTACCATAACTCGAATCATACAAATTCGTGTGTTACATTACATAAATTTGACCAAATTTAACATAAATAAATTTATAAAATTGTTATGCGTGGGTGGGCGGGACATCATGATATCAATTGTAGTAAAAGAATTCATAAAGACAATTTATAGTGTGCACCGGGAAGGTGCACCCATATAAAATTATAAATAAAACCATATACAATTAAGAGTAAAAATGTATATAATTTAATTGTTAATTTTTTTAATGAAAAATTGTATATAATATTCAATAAAAAGTTATACACGTGTGAATGCTAGTTTTTTTAATAAAAACTTAATGGGAAAAAAATATACAATTATTACAAAACACGTATACAAAATAGAATAATATGTATACAAAATAGAATAAAAAAGCATACACATATGGATTCACCCTTACACTCGGTGCACCCAATATACACTCATTCATAAATATACAAGTCAAGTAGTTAATGACATGTTTTCTACTCCAACAATTCCTGATTTTTTTCAAAATATTCTTCAATGTCTTGGTTTATTTGGTTACCAAATTTCTCTTGTTTCTTGAAATCTATATACTCCTATGTTTTAAGATTTATGAAGGATGAAAATAACATTTTATTTTCTTAAAGTTATACTAATAAGTAGTAACGATAATCTAAAATTATAGATGTGATGTTAAATATTATAGATCTAATGTTAAAGATTCAAAATTCATAAGAATTCAATGTTATTGACACATCCTACCATCAAGTAATAAAATTAGGAAATAGAAAGATAAAGGAATTTTTATTATTGACAATTATTCTAAATATGACTAAAATTGGAAAGTAGAAGGATAAGAAACAAAAAAAATTGCCAAAATAGAATCTAATGCCTTTCTTCATTAATTACTACTTTTTTTTAAATATATTTTAAATTTCAAGAATTTGAGAATGCATCAGGCCTCTTTTAAAATCAACTAAATGAACCGATGGCCCAATATATGTCACCTTAGATGATTGGGCCATTCTGAACAAATAGTACAGCCAAACGGCCCATTTAATCTGAGATTCCCAGATGATTGGGCCTTGCTAACAGTTCTGCTTAATGATCCAAAAATCTGACACTGATGATATGTGTTATCACCACGACTCCAACGGAAAATTTATTAACGGCTTCATACTAACGACATTTCAATTTTCAACAAACCAGTCATATAATGTCTCAGTTATAAGTCGAGATTAAAAATTGTGAAATAATATTCCTTTAACTAAACAAATGCATATCAACGAAGAAGGTTTAACAATGGCAATTGTGAAAGCCATTGTTAAACGTTTGCAAAAATCCAAAACCCTAAAATGCTCTATAATTCCTCTATTGCCGCCCCCTTTTTTGACGAAGGAAGAAACAATGGGAGTAAATCCAAATTTAAGGTGAATAAATTGCATTTTAATAATACTACAATCATCCATTCATCCACTCACACCATATCTCTTCAATTCTAGAGGTAGAGAGAGAAGAGAAGTCCCCTTTCATGGCGGCGGCATATGCAGCTGTGCTTTCGCTGATGCAGACAATTAATCACCTCCGGATTCATCCTCGCCCTCCAATTTCTCTTCAACAACAACATCTTCACCTTCTCACCCAAAACCTCGCCTTCTTGCAGGATTTTCTCGAACGCTGCTACACCCAAGACGACGCCGTATTGGAGGGCCGCATCACTGCTGCAGCTTATGCTGCAGAAGATCTGATCGAATCACATGTAGTCGATCAAATTCAGGCTAGATCCATCAGTCATGGCGCAGCTATCAGTTCCAGTAATTTTAATCTGGAGCTAGAGAGAGTGATACACGACTTGGATTTGGTAAAGGATTTGGCCATGGAGAAGATGGGTACCCTAAGTAAAGAGAAGCTCCATAGAAATTCTTCAGATTCTGTTGCTTCAGTGAGACCTGCATTCACGCGCCAGATCAGCATTAAGGCTGGATTTGATGATGCCATGATTATTCAACTTTTGGATGAGCTCACTGGGCGACGGAAGAATCTCGAAATCATCTCAATTGTTGGAATGGGCGGAATCGGTAAGACTACTCTGGCTAGAAATATTTACCAAAATCCACTTATTCAGCAACACTTTGATTATCTTGCGTGGGTTACTGTTTCTCAAGTGTATAGTGGGCCGCAAATTCTTTTACAAGCCCTCTGTGATGAGGGCAAAGGGAGTGATTTGAGTGATCATGAATTAGGAGATATATTACACAAAAAACTATGGGGCAGGAGGTATTTGATTGTGATGGATGATATATGGAGCATTGAGGCCTGGTATAAAGTTAAGTTGTTTCTTGCTGATTGCAACAATGGAAGTAGAATCATGACAACCACTAGGCTCTCTAATTTGGCTCTTGAGTTGAGTGGTTCTGATCATGCTTTCCAAATGAAGTTTCTTAATGATAATAAGAGTTGGGAACTGCTTCGTGAAATAGTGTTTGACACAGTAGATTGCCCGTCGGAGTTGGAGAATATTGGAAAGGAGATTGCAAGAAACTGTAGAGGGCTTCCATTGTCCATAGTTGTGATTGGTGGACTTCTAGCGAAATCCAACTCCACAAAAGAGTATTGGGAATATACATTAGAGAATTTAAGTTCGATCATAAATTTGGATGACAACCAGCATTGCTTACAAATATTAGAAACCAGTTATAAAGAGTTGCCGATGCATCTAAAACCATGTTTTCTGTACATGGGAATTTTTGTAGAAGACGAAGAAATCCCTGTGTCTTATCTCATCAAGTGGTGGATTGCTGAAGGTTTTCTCAGACCAGTGGATGGCAAATGTGTGGAAGAAGTTGCGGAGGAGTTCTTGAAGGAACTCATTGATAGAAATCTCGTTTTAGTTGAGGAGTTTCGTTGGAATGGGGAAGTAAAAAAATGCAAAATTCATGATCTTTTGCTGGATCTATGCTTAAGAGTAGGTAAAGAAGAAAGGTTTCTTTGTATACAAAGGGCAGGGGATGCCAACATTCAAGAGGACATAAATATGGAACGTCGTATTTGTATACGTGGTAGCGAAGAAGAGGCATATTCCCCACAACTCCTTCATGCCCTGGAATCAGCATCACTACCTCGTACTTTGATACCTGCAAAGTACTGTCCTCAACTTCTACAATCAGGTAATTTTAGATTGTTGAGGGTATATTTGGACGACTTTGATGAAGATGGTGAAGAAAGTGAGTTTATTAGTTATGCAGAAGTAGTATTCCAGAAAGTGAACTTGAGGTGCCTTATGTTAGTTAATGATCTGGATGCACACTTTAGAATGCCTTTAGCACTGTCCAAGTTTTGGAATCTGCAGATTGTCAGCCTTACTGTTACGTCAGAGTCCAAAACAGCACCATCTGAAATATGGGAGATGGCTCTACTCAGACATGCCTTACTCCTGGGGTTTCAACTCCCTGATCCTCCACACCACTTTGTCTTGGACAACTTACACACACTCGAGGGTATCAATAATTTCAAGTGTAGCAAAGAGGTGGTTGAGAGAATCCCGAACATCAACAAGTTGAAATTGTTTTATGAGGAGGAAGATGAGGTGCCTAATTTAAACTTCACAAATCTTGATCATCTATCAGCACTCAAATCATTCAGCCTTTACATTGTCTTCGATCTCACTCCCCAACAACAGCTACTTGTGAGCCAGAACCTAGCGTTGCCATGCTCCCTCAAGAAGCTGACTTTACAAGGCACAATGCTCACTTGGGAGGAGTTGACGACAAAGATAGGTTCATTGCCCCTTCTTCAATGTCTCAAATTAAATAAAGATGCCTGCAGGGGATCCAAGTGGGAAACCATTGAAGGACAATTCAGCAGCCTCAGATTCTTGAATATTTTTTACTGTTCTGATCTGGAACGCTGGGAGACCGAGGACACCCACTTTCCAAGTCTCATGAGGCTTTATCTTTTCGGCATGCCAAAATTGGAGATTCCTTCTTGTATCGGAGACATACCAACACTCAAGTCTATTGAGTTGTGTTATTGTGGACAACCTGTCGTAGATTCTGCAAGAAGAATAAAACAGGAGCAAGAGGATTATGGGAATGAGCTCCTTCAATTTCAGATTCAAGGTAAGATCACACCTCCTATATACTACTATTCTTTCTAATTGAACTGTTTAAAATCTAGGGATAACTTTAAAAACCACACTTAAGCTTGAAATTGTTACACTTAAGTTTAATCATTCCATCTGATGAAGTTGGTAGTAACTTGATTGGTGAGTATGGTAATGACATGCTTAATTTTGAGCAACTACATAAGCTTTCGAGCATCATTAAACTTCCATTTTTTTAAGCAGAAGATCGTAGAGTGGAAAAAGTAAGGGAGGAAGAAGAAGATGAAGTTGTCACAGAATGGGAGGAGAAAGAAGAAGAAACAGAGGAAGAAGAAGGTCAAGCTATCTCAGATTGGGATCGAGTTATCTCAGAATGGGATTGGGAGGATGAAGCTAATTGATTAGGCATCAGCATGTCATTCAGCAACAAACTGGTCAATTCAAAATGGCATTAGTTCTAGAAAAAACCATCTAACCATGCTATGATAAACCTTTACAACACTGCAAAATTTGATGAAATCTAATTCATTAGCTTCAGCAAATTGGCAGCAGTTGTCATTTTAATTACTTGGTGTGTATTGTATAGCCTTGATGTCTTGGGTTTGAAGTCTCTCCCTTGGCTTTTGTACAAATCTCTGCAGCCTGTTGTGGATAATCCCATGTAACAAAGTTAACCAATGAATAATGAACTAGTAGATAACAGCTTCATGTTGGTAGAGCAATATCATTATATCCAATGTGTTTCTATTTTATTCTTGCTCCTCTTTTGCTGTTATAGAAATGGTTGATAAAAGTAGGGATAGAGAGATTTTCCATATTGATATATTTATAATGGAGCATTTACAATATTTGAGTAATTTCTGACAATACCAACCTATGATTTTCATGAGTACATGTGAAACAAAAGTAACATTCGCAAGCCACAATAATTGACCAGAATGTAATTAGTTTGTTGGTTTGAAAAATAAAGGATTGATTGTTGAATTAGTGATATCCAACCCAAAATTATTATGGATATAATGTGACGTTCATCCATTTGCGCTACACAAACTCCAAATTTCTGTGGTTGCAGAGAAATGGGAGGGCGAGGATGAATCCGGAGGTGATTAGTGGTTTGCATTAGAGAAAGAACAGCTGCATAAGCGGCTGCCATCTCAGGGAACTTTTCTTCTTCTCACTTAAGTGAAGATATATGTTGTGTGGTGGGTGTGGAAATGTATCTATATGATCTGGTATCTAGTTAATCAATAATTTGAATTTAATTCAACTTTTTAAAAGTAAAAAGATAGAGAATATATACCTAACTCCTATACAAATTGATACTAGAAAGAAAATGATATCAAGTTCTCTTTTTTAAGAGTGATCTGTTAATTTATTGGAATCCAATTTACTGTTTTATTTGGAGTACTTGAAGGCTGAAGCCACATTGCTGGAAATTAGGTTGCAGAATGATAGTATAATATTTTCTTTCTATTTCTTTTAATAATAGTATAATATTATGATTAATAAAGGATACTAGTGACTTGGAAGAAAGACTGAAAATAGGAGCTAGAAAAGAAATCTTACATGTGAGGTATAACTACATCCTTCTACTATCAATTATAACTTGAAGATCTTCATTCCCATAACCCTCTTGCTCCTCTTTTATTCTTCTAGCAGAATCATCAGCAGATTTGCTACACCAGATCAAGTTAATTGACTTCAAAGTTGGTATGTCTCCTATGCTCGATGGAACCTCCTCCAAGTTGAGTAAATACTCGAGAAAGAGGTGCTCGAGGCGAGGAAAGTGGGAGTCGTCTGTCTCCCAGTACGTGAGATCAAAGCGTTGAAAACTACTACCAATTTTCAAGATTTTGAGGCTGCAGAATTGCCCTTCGATTGTTGCCCACGTTGGACCCCTGCATGCATCCGAACTTAGTTTGAGATATTCAAAAAGTGGCAACGAACCTATCTTTGTAGTCACCTCCTCCCAAACGAGCATGGTGCCACTTAAACTCAATTTCTTGAGAGAATGAGGGAAGGTGATGTCCTTAACCAACTTCCAACTGAAGCAAATGTAGAGGTTTAAGGATTCGAGGTTTAGTAGATGGCCTAGATTGTTGAGACACAAGTTAGTCAAGTACCCTTCGTCCTGTACTAATCTATCCGTAAAATATTGTACTTTCAAAGTGTTGATATTTGGGATTCTCTCAACCACTTCTTCAGGACACTTGAAATTCTTAACATATGACAGTGTGTGTAAGTTTTTCAGCACGACGACGTTGGCATGTGCATTGGGAGGATCAGGAAGTTGAACCCCTCGAAGCAATGCATGTCTAAGATGACACATCTCCCAAATTTCAGGTGGTGCTATTACAGGCTCCCATAATAAGATAGGAATGACAACCTTAAGTGTTTGTAGATTCCAAAGAAGAGAGCAGAGAGAAGTAAACCATGGTAATGAAGTGGGATCAAATTTTAGAGAAAGGTACCTCAAGTTAGCTTGCTGGAATATAACTTGTGAAGAATTTAAGTTTATGACACCCCCTTCAGAGTATCTGTACACCCTCAGCAATCTAGAATGTAATGTTGCAGAAGGTTCTAGAAAGCCCCTCGTCAGAGGCACTGATCGGACGAGGGATGCAGATGTCAATACATGAAGGATTTGAGGGATACAAATTCGTGGTTCTATACTTGTGCCATTTGTAATGTTGAGTGTACTAAGAAACCTATGTTTTTTAGCTTCTCTTAAGCAGAGATCCCTCAAGAGATCATGGATTTTGCATACTTTTGCTTTTCCATTCCAACGAAACTCCTCAACTAGAACGAGATTTCTGTCGACGAGTTCCTTCAAGTACTCTTCCGCAACTTCTTCTAACATTTGCCATCAATTAGTCTCAACTCCTTCGGCAACCCACAATCGTACTAGTCTCGACACATGAATTTTACCATCATCCGGAAAGACACCAATGTACAAGAAACATGGCTTTAGATGTACAGGCAAGTCCTTATAACTCGTGCGCAATACTTGAAAGCAATATTCATCATTCTCTAAATTTATGAGTGAATTTAGATTTTGTAGTGTGTTCCCAAAATGGTGGAGTGGGGTTGGATTTTCTCAAAAGCCCTCCAATCACAACTAGTGACAGACGAAGCCCTCTACATTTTCTTGCAATCTCCATTCCAACTTCCTCCAATTCAACAGGGCACCTCTGTTCTTTTCCAAACACAATATCACAAAGAAGATTCCAGCTCTTATCATCAGCTAAGAAACTCATATGAAAGTCATGAGAATTGCTCAACTGAGAAGCCAAATTTGTTAGTCTAGTGGTTATCATGATTCTACTTCCGATGTAGTCGTCTGGAAAGAATTGTCTAACTCTATCCCAAGTACTCCACATGTCATCCATAACTATTAGAAACCTTCTACCCCATAAGTACTTGTGTAGTGTTTCTCCTAAATCATCTTCACTCATCTCACCAAAATCATTCTTGCTGGTTATTTGACAGAGAAGTTGTGAAAGAATCTCTCTACAACTATACCCTTGAGAAATTGTAGCCCAAGCAAGAATGTCAAAATGTTGGACGATTAGTGAATTCGAGTAAATACTTCGAGCAAGAGTAGTCTTACCAATTCCACCCATCCAAACAATACAGAGGATCTGGAGATCAAATTGCTGCCCTGTGAGCTTATCCAAAACCTGAGTTAACAGGACATCATCAAACTCAGCCATGGGGGTGCTCTGCCACGTGGAAGAAGTGGAAAATGAAGAGTTCCTATGAAGCTTTTCATGTCTTTGGGATGTCATCTTGTGTTTAATGATCTCCATTACCTCTTCTTTGATCAAATCCAGGTCTTGTATGACTCTCTCCAGACCTCCATAAAAGTCAACGGAACTGATCGTTTCGACAAGAATTGTGGATCTAGCATGAATTTGATCCACTACATGGGATTCGATTGCATCTTCAGATGCATAAGCTGCAACGGCGATACGGCCCTCCAAGTCGTCATCTTCGGTGAATAACGTTCAAGAAAATCTTGTAAGAATGTAACAGTTTCCATGAGAGAGTCCACCTGTTTTTTGTGGAGAGTAATTGGAGGGATGATTAGTGATTTGGTGTATGGTGTGTGTAAGAGAAAGTAGAGCAGCATAAGATGCCATTTCAAGATAGGCTAGCTCTCTCACTCTCAAGTTGCAGAAATATGCTGTTTTTTTATCAACTCATCAAATTCAAAAACAACTTGACTCCTCTATATTCTTTTGGTAATTGATGTTATTCATGAATAAATTTGATCGTGTATTCACTCCAAAATCCAAAATTGCTGCTGATAATTAGTTGATTGATTTCTTTGATTGGTGCTGCTAATAAGCCACTTTCCATGTTTGCTGCTAATAAGATACCGTCCATGCTCCTAATTAGTTATTTTCCATGTTTACATGGAATCAAATAAGATTAGGAGTATTTCTGCTCTTTCCATTTTCTAGCATAACTTAGGCTGATGTTTGATAGAGCGGTATTACAGATTGAAATAAGAAAATACTTTCTGGGTTTTATCCCTATATTGTCACAATATCTGTATTCTTGACTTTGTGAGAATTAACAGGTTTTGTTGAGGCTTCATTGCTGTTACTACGCTAATATATAGATGCTCTCTCACATTCATTTTAATCTTTACATGAATGTATTTTTGTTTTAATGTATAAAATAGGCTGTGGTTTAAAACAGAGTTGGTGTGATATTATTATTATAATTTCACACTTCTTTCTGTCTTCAACCCCAAGCAAACTCGTTGACAATAATGCCGCCAATTGTCAAATTCTATAAATATGGAAAGAAGTGATCCCAATACAGCTGTAAATTCAAGATTTCAACCTTAACAGACAACGGTCACATTCTATTTGGAAAGAGTGATCCGCTGCATATTCAAGATTTCAACGGGCCTAATTTTGGAAAGAGGCGATTCGGATCCAAATACAACTGTAAAAAGTCAAGATTTCAACCTACGGACCATAAATAAGGCCCATTCATCACAATAAATGGGGCCAACTGTAAAAGGCCAAGATCCAACCCACCCACCCATGAAAGAAAAGGGCCTATTATTGGGCTTAAGCGTTTCTTGATAACTACGACTATATTGGATCAACTTGGGATTTCTTTTTCAATAACATTAATGCTTATTTCTCTTGCTATCGCGCGCCAAGATTCATCGTCCTTGTAATTTTTCTGAACATGTTCTTTTCATTTCACTACTGGAATTGCTCTGAGTTTTTTCGAATATGAATGCTTGATTTGTGTACTGAAATTGATTCTCATTAATATGTTCACCAGATTATAAGAAAAACCAATGATTTTCAGAAAATTTGGTTCTAGTAGGATACAAGTGTAATTATTTTCATTTAGGTGAGTGGAGCGAAATATTAACAAAATAAAGGGATGATAAAGAAAGGAAGAATGAAAAGGTCAGGTGTCATCTTGTTCTTGTATTCTTCTCCGTTGCAGCCCAATCCAAATTAAATTCCCTCCATTGATCAATTCATCCTCAATTCCCACCGTTTCCACATGCACCATGCCACTTCTTTACAACTTTTCCCGCTCGCTGATTCCTTTCACAAGTTTCGGAACCACTACAGCAACCGCCGCCGCCGCCGGCACCACCTCCGCCGTACACTTTATTCAATTTCGGCTCAATGTTCCTGGAAATTTTAGCCGAAAACTTGTAGTAGCAGCAGCGGTTTCCGGAAACAATAGCTTGAGCGGCAACTATCCATCTGTGGTTCTTGATAGCCTACGAGTTTTGCAATGGGATCAGCTCTGTGATTGCGTCGCTTCCTTCGCCGGAACTTCACTCGGAAAACAAGCGACTAAGGTCTCTGCATATTACCATCACTATAAAGTAATTATGTGATTAATATTGTATGTTTGTTCCTTATTTTACAATTGATAACTAATCCGGTGTTGAGTTGTGTGGTGTTTCGACTTCAATACATTTCCTTTGCAACTACGGCCGTCGCTTCGTATAATTAGATGTGTCCTGTGTTTTTTTGCTCGTGTCGATTTTTCTAGTATCAATCTCTACTTTCCATTCATCAATGACAGGAGCAACTATGGGATTTAGATAAATCTTATGAAGTCAGCTTAAGGCTGCTGGAGGAGACCAAAGCAGCTGTGGAGATGCAAAATTATGGAGCCATGATAGAATTCACTGGCATCGATGTTATTTTGGTATTATATTAATTCCAACTATCTTCGATGCCTCAGTTTAATTTGCTCTTCATGTATAAGATATGATATGCTTGGACTGAGAAGAAAATGCAACTGTAATGGATTTTTATTAATCTTTATTCTATTTCATCTCTTATTTACTCATTTTTATTCTGGAAATGTATATGTTGACATAATTTTCTATTTTAGCTTTGCTATATACTCCATGTAAAACAGATGCAAATAATGTTCTGTGAAACGGATCCTCTCATTTGATGAAGGTGGAAACTGGGACAAAACGTGCTCAAAGGGGGTTTCCTGTGAGTGGGAGTGAAGCAATGGCACTTGTGACTCTGCTTCAATTTGCAGAAACACTGCAGCTAAATGTCAAAGCTGCAATAAAGGAAGATTCAGATTGGTTTAGGAGGTTTATGCCTCTATCAGAAGTGGTATTATAATTTTTTGAATGACTATAATAGCATTTAGTAATTACTGTTGATTGTTATTTGGTATAGAAATATTCCTTATTCTTTATAGTTATGTTGCAGATTATGGAATTAGTAATTAGTCAGCCTCTGATTAAGTTTATTGAGCAACTTGTAGATGAAGATGGCTCAGTGAAAGATTCTGCGGTTGGTTAATTATTGCACCTATTTTTTATGTTTTTTTTTCCACACACCCTTAGATTGATTAATGGGATTTTCTTGTTAGAGTGCAAACTTGCGAAATGCACGTGCTCAAGTGCGGAGTCTTGAGAGAAAGGTAAAGATATATGTATATTTATATTGTGCTATGATAACTTAATAATATTGGCCTGGACTATGTGGATTCGATGAGCTTGGATGCCTCTATGGATTTGCACATGAAGTTGGCTACTAATCATTTGGTAGTTGGCAGGCTTTCTTTGGGGGTTCCTGATTGCTTCTTTTTTAATGTCTTACATTTCAGTTGTACCAATTGATGGAAAGTATAGTTAGAAATGAAACAAAAGAGGCATCATTGAATCTGGTGAGCTGTTCATTTCTTTTAAATATATGGTTTACCATTGTGTTCGTCCTCTTTAACATAGTTTCCATTAATTTGTAATTGCAGATGTCTTTTGTAGTGAATATTGAATAAATTAAAATTTTTCTCTCTTTCACTGTATAGGAAATATGTAACATTGATGGCAGATGGTGTTTAAAGTATGGAGTTCAGACACGTCCTACTTTTGAGGGATTATTGATGGCAAGGTGCGTCAACCTCTTCCGATGTTTTCACTTCAATGTGTACAAGATGATTATTGGAAACCTGTGTTGCTAAATCTCTATATGATATACTACATAATTTTTTAAAAATTTTGCTGTTTGCTTTAGAAGTCATGGCAATGGTGATGTAATTCTACTGCAAAGAGACTATTTCAGTTTGAATTTTTTAAGATTATGCTTTAAGAGGAAACCGTTTGACTTTAAAGATGCATTGGAGCATCTATGTCCATGTTCTCCCATGTCAACGTCATATTAATTATGAAGTTTAAATAGATGATAACAAATCTTTGCACTTTTTGTTCTTGTATGTTGAAATATTTTGAAAGATAAAAGTTTTGCCATATTGATCTTGTGGAACTTTTGTCGCTTCATAATTGTTTGGAAAAGCATTGCTTCATATCATAGCCAGCAGTTTGTTTCAGTTTCATGTTGAAGGTCAGAATTCTTTTCCATTTAACATAACAATTTCAGATGCATATGAGTTTCTATTACTCTGCCTCAAAGACTCGGGATAAGTTATTTTGGAGTCATGAATTTTTTCAATCTGCTGCCATTCTTTTACTTCAAATTGTTCTGAGAGAAATAATACTTTACTGTAGTGGTTCAGGATCAGGCAGCCTTGTAGAACCACTCTCTGCTGTCCCACTTAATGATGAGCTGCAACAAGCGAGGATTACAGTGGCAAAGGCTGAGGATGAGGTGCTTCTAAAAATAACAAAAAAGGTGGAATTTTTGTTGCGCCACTTCTCTTTTCTTGTATCTGAACTTAAAACAATCAGTCTAGTTTACTTTCTATTTATTGTACAGATGCAAATGGATATGAATGACATTGAAAATGTCCTCAACAGCATGATTCAAATAGACATGGTACAAATCAGAGTACCCAGTATTATATTCTATATTGAAATTTTTTTGGCGCTACTAATTATGACCTACTCTGCTTGAAATTAGTTCTTTGAACACTAGCTCTAACTAAAAATGCAGCATTTATGTGGTAATGAAGACATGAGTAAATGGCTTTTTGCATCGCTTGATGTTAATGATCAATTATGGTCTTATTCAATAAATGATAAGTGGAAATTGCCTAAAAGGTTCGGTTAGCGTCCCCTACATGATTTTATACTGTGCTTTGCAAAGGATTGTTGCCATTTGATAGTTCATGTATGGAAAAGTATCTTCTCATTCTGTAAACTCCATTTATTACGTCTACTACATTAGCTACATGTGCTTGGAGTACCAAGATCTAATATTACCACATTATTGCTCTATGTGTACATCTAAATGGGTAGCTTTTGGATTCATATTCACAATGTGACACAGATCAATGCAAGAGCAAGATACTGTCTTTCTTTTGAGGGTGCATGGCCAGATTTGTACTTACCACAATATAATGATAGCACAATTGATGCTGAAACATCAGCAGAGGAGGAAGTATCATTAATACCACGACTCACTCGAAAGAAATGGACTTTATGCCTACCCAAAGCTCATCATCCATTATTGCTTCAACAGCATCGTCACAGTTTGCAGATGGCCATGAAGGATCTCAGTAATGCAAATGCTGTATGTCACACTTTATTCGTAACTATGTTTTTTCATTCCTTATTTGTACACAGGACATGAAGAAAACAATCTGAAAAACATCTCTCCTTTCCTTTCATGCTAAATGGATTATGGACTTTCAAATCCTTATGAAATACTAAAAACACTTAGCATTATTTTTGCCGTACACAATCTATCACTATTAAATATGGGTAAATTGATTTATTTATTCGTGTTCCCAAAATTTATTAATACACATGCAAAGAACAATCAGCCTATATGTATACGACAGAGGGAGATTGAATATAACAAAGAGGATGTAAGTAAGATTTTTTATTACTGAGCTTGTTGCAGAGCATCTGTCATCTGGAATTACCATTAGCATATTTTTATCCTTATTTTTAGATCTCATATTATGTGTAAAGTTCATGTTCTATATTTTAGCTGTTTCAGTTTATATATTGGAGCATGTTTTGATCCCTTCCATTAAGACGGCCTCCTCATGCATGTATCTTCTGATGCAATGGAACATTTTATTTTTTTGGCTAGGAAATCCGGAGGAAAAAACAGTTTGGAGGAACTGCAAAATGGAAGGATGAAAAAAGCTTGAATGTATCGTCTTTGGAAATGAAGGTCAATTACGCTTCAGTTTGAAAGTTTCTCAATGTTATAAGCTATTATTCTCTGCAGATCATTGATTTAGCATACGTCCTTATTTCAGGTTGCTAAGTTAAAACAACAAAAACCAGTTCCCTTTGACATATTTATATCACAGAATACTAGAGTTCTGGTTATAACTGGCCCCAATACTGGGGGCAAGACTATTTGCCTGAAAACTGTTGGATTGGCTGGTATGATGGCAAAATCAGGTTAGCTTTGTAATTCTCTCTTTTTTTGTCCACATATTAACTGAAAAAAGAAAAGATACTGTAACCTGCTGCCTGCTGGTATGACCAGGGCAATTATTTTTTATTTTATTTAAATATATATATATATATATATATATATATATATATATATATATATATATATATATATATATATATATTTGGTGGTTGGTTTGATGCACCATCAGCTCAGCTACACCAAGTGCCAGGAGATGAATGATCTGGATTTGCACTCAATTAGCAGGAACATAAATGCTGTGGTTCAATGTCACAGATCTTAAATTGACAGGTTAGTAGAAGGCTTGGAAGAGGAGGGGTGGCACTTTAACGAATTGGATGTGCATTCAATTAGCAGGACCATAAATGCAATGGCTCCAATTTGACAAATCTTAGGATTGACAGGTTATTGGAGGCACAGGTGGAATAGGCGCTTGAATGAATTTTGAACTAATGAAGAAATTTTTAGATCTTGGATTAAGTGATAGTATGCTGAAGGATTATGCATCTTGGAGAAGAAATATATGCATCTCTGATGTTAGTGATTAGGGAAATGGGGATTGATGATGGCGATCATGTACATTGGGAACCTTATCTATGAATTTTTTCTAAGTGATTCTGCCTTTACTATTGCATCATATATTGTCATACCTGTGATTTCAAACATTCCGTGTGATGACATATTTTTCTCATGACATCTAGTTTCACATGAAGGTCTATATCTTCCTACATTTTGATGGAAAATATTCCAGGTCTATATGTCTTGGCTTCAGAACCAGCAACAATACCCTGGTTTGATTTTATACTTGCTGACATTGGTGATGAACAATCTCTGTCTCAATCTTTATCTACCTTCTCTGGCCATCTCAAACAAATTAGTGTAAGCTCATAAGATGCTGCTCCTTTTCTGTGACATATAAGTGGGATTATCGGAAAATTCATCTTTTATTTGTAACCATATTCAGAAATTAAGAGGTGGTTGGCATGATTTTTATTCTTTGATGTGAAGTTGTAGTTCCCAAAAGTCAGATTTAACAACTTTTAAATCAAAATTTGTGTATGATATTGAAATGTTTAATGAACCCAGCTACGTAAAATTTGTGATCCTTTTTCTTTTTAAGAGTCACATTTTTGGTTTTTCTGTAAATCTTGCAGGAAATCAGGAGCCTATCGACAAATCTATCATTGGTGCTGTTGGATGAAGTATGGACTTTAAGATTGTACTCTTTAATTTAATGAGCTATAAAATATTTTGTACCTAAAATTTGGGTATATTTTGCAGTCCATGACATAAAATGTGGGTTTATAATTTAACAAAACAAATGTGATATGATTGAAACAAAATTTGGTGATAGCATACCACTTAATTAGGGATCCCAATCAACATTTTTAGGTTGGCGCTGGGACGAATCCTGTAGAAGGAGCTGCCCTGGGGATGTCATTGCTGGAATCATTTGCTGAATCCGGTGCCTTGTTGACAATAGCAACTACACATCATGGAGAACTTAAAACTCTTAAATACAGGTAGTTTATGACAAAGTGAAACATCTAAATGACACATGAGGCTGACATATAAACTAATGATTTGTTACTACACCTATGGCAGCAATAATGCCTTTGAAAATGCTTGCATGGAGTTTGATGACGTGAACTTGAAACCCACATACAGGATCCTTTGGGGAGTACCAGGTTTTTTGAAATCTAATTGGCTGTTGGCTTATTTGCCGAATTTTGGTTTTGGATATATACAAATACATTATACTTGTAACCACTTATTTCTGTGTTGCCATATCTTATTAGTTGTGTAAAGCTTCTGATATCAGTCACTAATTTGTATTCTTGCCTTCTAAATTTCATTGTGAAGATCCCTGCTAACGTATTTTGTTTCCGACTGTAGGACGCTCAAATGCAATTAATATCGCTGAGAGGCTTGGACTACCTGTTGAAATTTTGAGTGATGCGCGCAAGCTATATGGAGCAGCTAGTGCGGAAATCAATGAGGTATTTAAATTTGTTTCCATCCACATTTTAATATTAGTTGCCCGTACTTAAATCTATAATTTTAAGCTTCACTCTTCTAAAGATCATTTTCCACAGATGATTTTTAATTTGCACCTGATGCAATGCTAGCTCTTGTTGCTGTGACTCAAATTTTCATTTGCCTTAATCTTACTAGTTATATCCTAAGATGTTTTTTTTTTGCTGCTCCTTGATCACAATTCACAACTCTGATAATTAAAAAGGTAGCTTGGGTATCCACGATTATGTGTTCAGATACTAGTAAATCTATTTAAGACAATCCCTTGCTCTGTTTTATCTTATTTGTCAAACAGTCCACTATAGTCTGACAAATTTCTTTGCAATTTAGTAGGTGATACTTGATATGGAGAGATTCAAGCAGGATTACCGTGAAAATTTTCATGAAGCGAAGGACTACCTGAGGTGAGAATCTTTTTTATGTAGAAATTCTTGGGTTGGGTTCTTTAATAGTAATACCTTTTCGCTAGACAAGATATAGTCAAATCCCAAACTTTTTGTATCCCTTTTACCTAAGAGTCTTGGGCCAAATTACTGTTTATTGCACTTTGTTATCATCGGTTTTAGTAAATGTACCTGTTAGTTTGGAAATATTCCTTCCCAAACTTGTCTTATCTTTCGCTATGAAATTTGTGAGGAATCTCATTAGATCCCTTGACCTGGGATATTCTATATTTGATTGGTCTAGAGTAATGATTCTCTTTTGATTCAGGCTCTCAAAGAAGCTTCATCAGAGTCTACTCTCTGCCAGAAATAGAATCAAGGAACATGGCGCGAAGGAAAAATACAGAATGGTGCAAGAAATATCCAAGACAGCAGCTTCTGCACGTTCAATCATTCATAAGAAAGTTAGGGAATATCGATCAGTTCCTCGTCAACTGCCCAAACAAATAAAAGCAGATACGGATAGTCATGCCTCAAAACCGATACTTCAACATACTGCAGTAGATGAAAATGAAACTTTTCCAACCACAGAGTCTCTGAATTCTGTGAGTAATACGAAGCAGTCAATTGCAGGTAAACAGATCAAAGCACCACTTCGTTCCAGAATCTCATGATTTCTGTTTAGTTATTATGAAAACCCACAATTTTCATTCTGTTCTTATTTTGCCAGACATTGCAGAGAAGAAGCTTGAGCTTCCAAAGGTTGGTGACACGGTGAATGTTCCCTCTCTCAATAAGAGAGCGACAGTTCTTAAAGTGGATCCAACTAAACAAGAAGTAGTAGTTCAAGCTGGTAACTTGAAGCTAAAGTTAAAACTGGCTAATCTAATGGCCTGATAGCGTGCATTTCCTCCTCGGCCACAATATCACGTACATATAGATTAAATTTTTCATTTTAAACTTACCTTTTTGTTAGTATGTACAGGGTGATCGAGGAATTATTTCTTGTGTAATTCCATTTTATTGTAAACCTTTGATACATTTTATTTCTTGCCTTTTTTTTTTTTTTTGGATATGTTGTTAGAACCCTCTTAAATAAGACTGGGAGCTACAATCCTATACATGCATGGAATTACGAGATTGTTTGCATAATATCTGTGTTATGGCCGTTTGATAAATCTAGTCCAGTACAAGAGCTTCAGCAAATACAGTACACTCATTAGGTATATTTTCGAAACTTATACCTAGAAACGCTCAAATTAAGCCTAAATACATTTGATGTAAGAGATAATCTATTAAGTTAGTGTTTGGCTCAACTAAATTTGCATGTTTTATTTTACAGGTATAAGATGACACAATTTGTCAGCGTCGCGAAAATCTGACCTCTCATCTTTGCAGAAGAACTAAATGGCGAAGTCGCTCCATTTTGAGGTGATACCAAGTTAAATTTTTCCTCGCGACACTCATCGTCGAGAACTCAACTTAAGAAGAGATGACACTATACTTCTCATCGAGGGCCTGATATCTGGAACCATTTCAGTGCATTGAAAAGCAAGATCCATCATCATCTTTGCTTCTTGCTGATCCTCTATTTCCCAGTGCTTGACTTCTGAATCCATGCAGCAGATGCAATCATTGCAATCCTGTACAATCTTCTTTGACCAGGATACAATATCTAACCCTTCTTCGAAGCTGGGATCTACAGGTAATTTTCTGCAAAGAAGCTCCAGTAGAATTACTCCATAGCTGTATACATCGCATTTATCTGTCAATTTTGTTGAGTATGCGTTTTCTGAAATGGAAAAACAGAGAGTTTCAGGTTTTAGAATTTTGAGATAAATCACATTGAACAATTTGTAGGTAGATGCTGCTTACCTGGCGCTATATAGCCAAGTGTTCCAACAATTGCAGAAGCTGTGGAGCTTTCATCACCATCAGAATTCAACCTTGCTGCCCCAAAATCTCCAATCTTTGGTTCAAGTTCAGAGTCCAATAATATGTTGCTTGATTTGATGTCTCTGTGGATGATTTGAGGCACACAGTCATGGTGAAGATACGACAAGCCTTGAGATATTCCAAGGGCAATATGATATCGTGTTTCCCAGTTCAAAGCTACCTGAGGTGTCCTCTGGTGCAGTAGATTATAAAGAGTACCCTCAGGCATGTATTCTGTAACAATGAATCCAAATCCATTTCTGATACTGTATCCTCCCATTCTCAGCACATTTCGGTGTCTGACTAAACTCAATGTTCTCATTTCCACATTGGGATTTGTCTCCGATAGATCCACCTTTTTAACTGCCCAATACTTTCTTGATCTCACTGATTCTGTTCTGTATACGGTTCCATGCTTGCCTCTTCCAATCACATACTTATCATTCCATCCTTCAGTTGCACGAAGAATGTCATCAAAACTTAGATCTTTTGGTAAGTCTTCACTAAGTGAATGATGGTACACCAGTGATTGATTAGGTGGTGATGATGATGGAAGCTGCCAAATACGCTTATATGTGGCGGCAAGAAGGCATGCTATCAAGAGAACAGATCCAGTTATTACACCAGCAATGATCAAGCCTTCTGAATGGGATTTCCGGAGACTTCCACAGTCACGGGTACTGTCTGATTCTGAGCAGAGTCTTGGATTTCCAAGAGACGAGCCGGGATGTGAGTTCAATAATTTTGCCCAAGCAGCTGGGATATGGCCAGAGAGTTGATTGAAAGATATGTTCACAAAGGAAAGTGAGGCCATATTGTTTGTTTCTGATGGTATTTCACCTGAGAAATTGTTGCTTGAGATATCAAGAATCTCCAACTTGTTTAAATTGCCGAGGCATTTAGGGATTTCTCCAGAGAGCCGATTCATGCTAAGGTTCAAGCTAGAACTTAAATGTTGAACTTTACTCAAACTGCATGGAATAGTTCCTTCAAGCAAGTTCTTCCCAAGCTGCAGCTCTTGCAGACTTTGGCTGCTCGTAAATGAGTCAGGAATCTCACCTTTCAACTCATTCTCTTGGAGCCGAATGATTTTCAGAGTTGAGGATGACATTATCTCAGATGGGATAACTCCTGTAAGATTGTTCTTTCTAATATCTAGCTCGGAAATTCTTGGACAAAGAGCCAGCTCGGGAGGAATTTCTCCTGTTAGCATGTTAGAAGAAATCCTCAAAACTTCAAGATGTTGAAGACTTCCCAATTCATGAGGTATTGAGCCTGAAAATTGATTCTCTGAAAGATCAATCATTGAGAGATTGCTCCACCGACCTAGTACCCTCGGAATTCTTCCATCAAACGAGTTCCTCCGAATATTAAAGTAAGCTACGCTTGAACTCATTTCCATGTCATCTGGTAGACTTCCTTGCAATAGATTATTCTCGAGGATCAACCTGGTCAGAGACCTGCATTTGATGATGATGTCTGTGGGGAAACTGCCTGTAAATAGATTGTAACCAAGAGTCAAAACCAAAAGGCTATCTCCAGAACATATGCCTCTAGGAATACCTCCAGTGAGGCGATTTCCTGTTAGATCCAACGTAACTAAACCAGGAATGTTCATCCCCAAATCAAATGGAACCTCTCCGGTGAGATTATTGTCAGCCAACAAAAGAAATGTCAAGCGTGTTAAATTACTAACACCAGATGGTATTTTGCCTGTCAATCTATTGCTGTACAGAGCCAACTCCTGAAGATAGGTCATATTGTCTATACAGGGCAGTATAGGACCCTCAATCTCATTGTTGTAACTATGAAGAACTTGTAAGCTCTGAAGACCACAAATTTCAGAAGGAAGAACTCCACTGATCTGGTTTTCTTGTAATCTGAGTTCAAGTAGAGAGCTACAGCGTCCTATTTCTGGAGGTAGAGGACCAGTAAACATATTTTTGAAGAGATACAGGTATTCCAAGTTTCTGAGGCTACCAACTGAAGTTGGAATCCGACCCGTTAATCTATTTCCAGATAAGTCGACATAAGTGAGGCTGGTGGTTCGTATGATATCCTCAGGTACACTCCCATTGAACCTGTTGTCTGTAAAAATGAGCTGTTGTAGATTTCTAAGACCCCATAAAGAAGCTGGGATTTCACCTTCGAACTTATTGTTGTTAAGATATAACTGTTCAAGTTCCCTCAAGCCCCGAAAGAAGAACTTTGGTAATACTCCTCCAAGGTTATTGTAAGAAGCATGCAGAACACTGAGGTTATGACAGTTGCTCAGAGACAGTGGTAAAGAACCATGAAATAAATTCTCATATATATAAAGATCAGCAAGAAAACACCTTGGAGGTAAATCAGGCAGTGATCCAGTGAGATTATTCGTGCTCAACGAAAGAAAACTCAAATTTGGCAGAGAAAATAGTTCGCTTGGAACTTCTCCATTCAGGAAATTGTGATCCAGTCCAACATATTCAAGATTACTGCAGAGGCCTACCTCCTTCGGAATCGGGTCGGATAGTCGGTTAAACCCAAAGTCAAGCTGCTGAAGCCTACCCGGTTTGAAAATCTCGGGTGGGATTCGACCCGTTAGGCCATTTTTGTAGAGAAAAAGGATACTGAGTTGGGTACAGTTTCCGAGCTCAGAAGGAATATTTCCGGTGAAATTATTGCTGCTAAGATCAAGAATGGACAAATTAGAAAGGTGACACAGATTGGAAACAGATTTATCTAAAATCCCAGAGAGACCAAAGGCGGATAAATTCAATGATTGAACTCTGAAATCTTGGTCAGAGTAGCAAGAAACACCAGGCCATTTACAGTGAGCTGAAAATGATGGTGTTTGGTTCCATTTCAGGAGAAATCTAGAAGCTTCTGGTAAACTGTTTCGAAATCGGAGAAGATGGAAAGCTTCTTGAGGCTGTGAAGTAGTAGTACATGTGACTGAAAACAGGATAACAGAGAAAAGAACATTGTTCAGAAACAGAATCAACATCTTACAGACTGTTCTCTGAGATGGTTGAGCTTCTTTGAGTAGAGTAATGTTGGCACTTGAATCTAAGACGAAAGCCCAAGATTTGTCAGCCGTTGGATGATGTGATTTGATTAGGATCTTGATGGAGGTAAACAGTGGGAGGTGTGATTCTTTTAGTTTTCTGGAAATAGTTTATTGAAGGAGTGGCCTTGAATTGAAGAAAATGAATAGTGGAATTAGTTAAGGATATAATATTGGTGCTTGGAAAAAGATGCGACCGCCCAACAAATGTTTAAGGTAACAAATATGCCATAAGTTTCATGCCCCCTAACAACTTTTAAATATGGAGTAATAAATAATAAATAAGTATATTAAACCGCATTCCATTTTCTAACATGTTTTTATTATAATATTTTTCATAAAATAATACTCCTCTAATATTTAGATTTATCTTTATTGCACCACATTTAAGAAAAAATTATATTTTGATTAATTTTATTAACTATTGAGGATAATATTATATTTTTAAGTAATTAATAATGTATTTATAAAGTATGTTATGAGTTAAAATGTGATAGTAATTTAAAAATTAAAGTATGCTTACTAAGATTTTTTTTTTGGGGTGAATTTTTTATTTTAGAACAAATGGGAATAAGGAAATTGTGAATTTAATATTAGGAATAGGTGTATGCTATAGTGTAATTATACATTTGTTGACGTCAAATATGCTCATTCCCACGTGGCGATTATTTTTTAATTGATTGGTGCTTAAAGGGGCTTACTACATGTGTGGTTTGTTTTTCAGCCAACGGTGTGGACTGTAAATATTGTTGCAATCTTTTTTCTTTGAACTTTTTCTTTTATTAGTATTAGTATTATTTAAATTCAAACGTTACTATCTCATTTTGGACTTATTTGTCTTTTTCTTTGTTGACCCTACACGCATGTTTTAAAATGTTGAAATGTTGAACCCGAAAACTTTTTACTTTTTTTTTTTCTTTTTTTAGCTGTGTTTGAACCATCACTGAAACTTTCTTTCTTTTAGGGATCATATTTTATCCTAAGTGAAAGTTAGAGCATTCATAATTCAATTTTACAAATAAAACTATACAAGCAAAATTTTCAAAAGTAGACTTATATTATTCAAAAGACCACCTCAATGACACAAGCACCACACAAAATAAATGACTAAATAAATTAGGTACCAGAAATTTGAAGGAAACAACGAAAGACGAAGGTACTTCATTACCTTTCTAGAGGCCTTAAAGAATGACAACATAGGGAGCAGAAGATTAATTGTAGCCCAGGTTCTCTAACAACCCAGTATTGGCTTTTCATAAGATTAGAATTGGGCTTGACCCCAGAAGCCCACTAGCCCATTCTTTCAACGATATGGTAGCTGCAGTTTACCAAAGAAGCCGACAAGCCCAATTATTGTGTGTATTATCTCATGTAGATGGTAGAAAGTATATATGGGATGAATAATTGGGGAGAGGGATAGATTAGTAAATAGGGAGAGAGAGTGGTTGTTTCCTCGGGGGTGGTAGCTTTCGAATCGCAAAACGAATCCACAGTGGGTGGCCCCATTTTGTAATTATTCTCTTGTTCCTTCCTTGGAGGCACAACTTCTTCCACCACTCTCTACCTCTCTCTCTCTCTCAATGATGTTCGATTTCAATAGCGCTATTATCTTCTCCAAAGCTTTAAGGTTAAATTCGTAAATGTACATACATAGAATAAAGATTGCAAATTTTAGTAAACATTACATTAAACAATAATAAGAATTCATTTCAATGATGTATATTTTACACTCTTTCGCTCTCTTCCGAGTGTTTAGATTTAATTTTGCATGAAATAAGGAATATAGTAGACGAATATCTACCTTTACTTTTTTTACTAAAATTAAGGAATATACCCTTCCGTCCTCCGAAAAAGTATACATTTTGTTATTTTTTATGTTCACACCAAAAGTATACATTTCTTTTTTAAATATGTGATAGGGCCCATTACACTGGGGCCCTAAAAGAAGAATATGGGTTACATCCGATTGGGCTCAAAGGTACTGCCCTTCCCCCACCCCCCACCCCACCCCGTGCAATCGTTGGGCCTTGAAGAAAGGGCCCTCAACAACTGTGTAGCCGAGCGCGGATGCCCACGTGTTCAACCCAAATGAGCCCTCTATCTCCCTACCTGGCCACATGCGCTGGCCAGTCTAGAAGCTACGTGGATATCCCCTAATATTTATATATAGGGGATATCCTAAAACATATCTTTTCAATAGCCTCGTGTGGCTAAGCATTTAATGTCTACAGTGTATATAATTAAATTGATTTGACATGTCACAAGATTTCAAGATACAAATGACGACAGCCACGTCCATTATAAGGAGCTTGCTCCTAACGGAAATGACATTACATTTTTTCCTCCTAAAGGCACAATGAGCCGAGAGAAAACCTTGAGCCATTACTCTATTTTATGTTAAATTAATAACGATAATCCTTCCTTTTCCATTAAACAGCCACATCATAACACCATTAGAGGAGGAGTAATATCTCGCTATTTACAAAATGCATGGGACCCACACACATTACTAATGCATTTAATATATGGGATCCACACATCCCAGTAATACAACTATTTACTACACATTAAATAATAATACTCCTTAATTCACGTGCAAAAAGAAAATGTATACCTATTGGGCGGTTGGAGGAAGTATTATTTTAATTTATAGTAAAAAATATTTTAATATATAATGGATAGTTATATTAATATTGTTCGTGGATTGTATAGAAACATAGGTGTGGGCCTGCTCCTTCTGTCCCAATACGACTTTTACATCTTTTTATAATTTACATAGTAAGTATACATAGTAAGTAGTATGAAAGTTGTGCTGAGACGAATGAAGTTAAAAAGAAAATGTAAATCATACTATGAAATTCTAAAATAAAAATGCATAAATATTTTAATTGAATTAAAATATTATTTATAGTGATGTATTCAGCATTTCAAATTAATCATAATATTTTAATATATAGAGTAGTAAATAAAGTGAACTCAAGTTTCATATAACTATTTTGAATCTCACTCAAATACTTTCTACATTTCAACAGAGTTTTTATGTTTTTGTCTTTTCTTGAATAAGAAATTTAAAAGATATTATTTTATTGACCAAATTTATTAATTTTTGAGGGTGATGTAATCCTTTTATTACAAAATAAATAAATAATGTAAGTTATGTGTATTAAATGAAAATAATATTTTTTTAAAAAAAATATAAATATATTTAGATGTTATTTATTTCAAAAACTCACTACTAAAAAAATGGCCTATCACTACACTAATTTTAATACATTTTATTTAAAATATCTTTATATCTATTCTTTTAATACATTAATTCTATAACTACATTTTATAATATCCATTAATACATTACTCATTAAGAGTATTAATAGAATACTATAAACTACACTATTATAATATCTATTAATACACTATTTTATAAATGTATTAATATAATTTTATAACACATTACTTAAAGTGTTTTAATAACTTTTATTTATTTATTTATTATTTATTTATAAGTACTAACACTTATTATGATTTATATATAATGAAATTAATTTGAAGATCATAACATAAGTATCAGAATATATACGAATAATTTTTATTTATTGAATTTTATTTAATATTAACTAAAAAATAGTAAAATAAATATTTTTTTTATAATATATTAAACGATATATATAATGTTTAAATTAATTATAAAATAATTAAATTAAGAATATATAATACTATATACATAGTTATAAAACTTTTATTAAATATGTAATTAAATAATGAATATCGTAATATATTTTCATGATTAATTTTTAGAATTTCTAATATATATTATATGTTGATTTTAAAGAAATCTCTATTAATAAAAAAAATTAGTAAAATGAAGACCAAAATTTTTTATTAGTCATACGATAGTATTTATATTTTTAAATATAATCAGTTAAATTTAGTCATAATTATATTATTAATAAAGTATAAATTTATTTGATTAATAAAGTTAAATTAATATTAAAATTAAAACTAAAAAATATAATTTAAAAATAATGAAAAAAATAAATAAAAAAAGACAATGAAAAAGACGAAAATAAAATTGAAACAAAAACGAAAATGAAGATGAAAATGAAAATGAAAATGAAAATGAAAATATTGAATATTGATTATGAACTATAATTGAAAAAAAGCTAACAAGTTTAGTTTTGGATCATCTGGCTACAGTAAAACGAAGAGATACAATCAACCTGGGTTCGAACTTGGCGGGGTAACGATTTAAAGGATATATTATTTTTTTAAATTTTAAATTAATGGTATTTAAACTAAATTAATAATATTATTAAATTAATAATTATTAAATGTAGTTTAAACTATTATGTAATGACATATATATAAGTGTATTAACAGTGGGTGATCTATTAATACATTGGATTAAAAGACATTTTATAAAAATGCCATATTAAGTTAAATGTATTATTAATTGTTCTTATATGACATATATAAATGTCATAATACCTCATTTTTCTAGTAGTGACTACTCCCTCTGTACCATAATTAAGTTCACCGACACTGTAGATACGGAGCTTAAGAAAAGTTATTTTTTTACCAATTTTATTGACTTTTTAGGGGTATTGTAGTATTTTTAGGTAATGAATTATAAATTATAAAGTATGTTATGTGTGTTAGGTGTGAGTGATACTTTTGAAATTAAGATAAATTTTAGGTTGTTGGTTAATGTGAAATTTCCTTTTTTGGGTGATGAAAATAAGTGTGAAACGGACAAAAATGGAAAGTGTGAACATAAGTGTGGGACGGAGGGAGTATTATTTTTGGGATTGGTAGAAAAGTATAATTAGACAAATAAATAAGTAAAGTATGATGCGTGTAATTAGGCGAAGCGATACCTTTTTATTTTTGTTTTATTTTATTGATCGATGAATAATTATCATATTGAAAAGTGAAAAGTATAAATGAAGCATTTGTCTAATTTTTAGCACCTCTACAAAGATTACCCAGGTAACAATGTTGATTTTTAAAAAATAGATTTAGATTTATAGACATGCACCCGATTCCGAACCGACGGTTCCAATTTCAAAGTAGGGGGAACTGGAACCAAACCGGGATACGAAGGTTTCGGTTCTGGTTCCAATTTTTTTTTTTTAAGCGTAAAAAGTAAAAAAAAAATTGAAAAACCTGCGGTTCGAACCGGAACCGCCGGTTTTTTTCCCAAATATGAGGAACCGGAACCGAACCTTCTTTAGCCGATTCTGGTTTTTTTTTGGCCGGTTCCGGAAACGGCGGTTCCGGTTCCGGTTAAAATCGCGGTTCCCCGGTTCGAACAGCCGGTTCCGATTTTTTGGTGCATGTCTATAGATTTATCATCTAATTCAAAAAATAATAAATTAATTCATAACTGAAATACATTTGATTTTAATTTACCCTCATAATATATTTCATTGTTTTCATATAAAATTTTTTATTAATTAATAAGGTAAACTAAATGATGTGAATGTTCACAAGGAGATGTCTCCCTTGTCCATAAGCAGTAAATGAGAGCGATCGTACAATATTAAATTGGTAAAAACTTCCGTTCCCGGGGGACACGGAGTATCACGAAGAGATACTCCGTGCCCCACGTGAACACAACTCTTCTCCTCCAGTTCTATTTAAATCTATGAATTGCTAGGGGTTTAAATTGCAAATGCGCACGGAATGTGCTCCGTGCACCCGGTATACAGAAACTTCACTCTATTAAATTAAAAGAAAATATTCACCTCTAAATAATAATAAAATAAAGAAGAAATAATGAGGGCAATATTGTAAAATACCCACCTAAAAAATACAAAAGAAAATATCACATAGAAATTATGGGGGCAGAATTGTCTTGCTATGCATGTGATCTGGACATGCCATCTATTCTATCTCATTCCACAGCTGTCTCTCCCCCCACCCCTCCACACCCCCACCCCCACCCCCATAATTAATTAATGAGTCCCACTCTTCTCTTTTTCTCCCAATATCTAACCCCCATACTCTCCCATATTGCTTTATAAATTTACCAATTGAAAATGCACATTTAATAATAGTAACACCATTTCCATCTATATTCACAGAATTGACAAAGAAAAAAACCCCTTTTTTTAAATTAATTGGATAATACTATATGTTAGAATAATGGTTACCTAATAGAGTAAAGAAATATGAATTGATTTCCCTTTTTATCACTTATCTCAAGTTGAAATGAGGTCCAATCAAAAAGGGCATTATTTAGAAGTTGAGTGGTATAAAAAATGCTATTCTTTTCCTTTGTCATTTCAACATTACTTTCCATGACTTGTCAACATCACATTCAATTTCCTTTTGATAGTTTCAACTATGTGACAATCAATCATAATTTTAATGACTTTCACATAAGTACAAATAAAGCATTAATGACTTCCTCTAATTTTAATTCTTCTACATAGTAGGTTAAAGTTTTAATGTCATCTATTCTTATAATGATATAACAAACTCAATTTGAAAATGGATTCATCATATGAGTTGGGAGTGAAATGAACATCACGAGTTAATTTTGACCAAAAAGAAACTCTTTATATACTCCCTCCGTCACATTTTAATATTTACATATTTTTATTTTGGGCGTCCCATTTCAATCTTTACATTTATCTTTTTTATATATGAGACCACACAAATTATTTTTTTCTCTCTTCATAACCCCACACTTCACACTAATACACTTACCCACTTTACATTAAAATATTATTTCTCTCATCTCACTACATATTAAAATACTACATTCTTTAATCTACGTGCAAAAAGCAAACGTCAAATTTGAAACGGGACGAAGGGAGCATATTTTTCAAAAAATAATAATATAATGTGAAATATCAAAATATAATCTTTAACACCAAAATAAATAAAAAATAAAAAACAAAAACTTTTTTATTTTTTTAGCTTTCTTAGATTTAAATTTTGAAATGAAATTATTTCATATCAATCATCCAAACAACTACAATAATTTTGCTATTATGAATATTAAAATAATTCCAAAACCCTCCATTTCAAACGTAAGTTATCAATTCCGACAAGAATGTCCAAATTTTCCACTATTTCTTTGTGCATATATATGGGTCACATTCTTGAAAGAAAATAAATAAAAAAACATCTTCTTTTAAACCAAATTTTTTTTTTCCAATCTTAGAGTGTTTTCTGATTAGCTGATTTCAAATCTAATGGAGAAAATAATTAGAAATTACTTTATACGATTCTTTTCATCTTTTTGCTCTCCTTTACTATTTTGTGCATGATGCCTATCAAATTATAAAAATATTATATCTCATAGGCACACTATATCCTACTCCCTCACACGTATTAACCCCAACTATTATTCATTGATTTAATATAATCCATCTTAAATTTTGAGACAACCGTAGATTAACACTATTTTTAAAATTATTAAATTCATCTAATTTTAAATTTACATTTCTTATTTCCTACTCAAATCTAAAATAAACTTAAACTAAAAAGATTACGGAAGTTTAAATGAGATGACAAAGAGGGGATATGTTATATCTTCCTCATACATCACATAGATGTATACTATACTAGCTACTCTTCTGTTCCAAAATATTTGCGTACTTTCTATTGATATGTTTCAAATATATTTGCATATCTTAAAATTGAAAATAATAAATAATATTAATAATCTTATAATATTATAATATTAAAAAATATCATATTTCTTTTAAATACAATCTAATTAAAGTTAATTATATCATATACTTTATTCTATTTAATTGTCCAAAATACTCTTTCTCTTTTTTACATCATTACAATAAAAAATTACTTTTTTTAACCTCTGTGCCATCAAAAACGCATGTATTCCTGAGATGAATGGAGTACTACTTTAGAACACTGAATCATATATTCTAATATAGTGTTTCATTTTGTATTAGCTTTTTAAATGATTGGCACAGTGTAATGATTTTTTTTAAATTAACACAAAATGCTACAAGAGTTTAATAATTTATTTGTAAGGTATATATATATTTTTTTGAATGATGAAACACCAAAGAAAGCACCAATCAAATATGGAATATGAATTCAATCCTCGACTTAGTGCATAGGTATCCTAGTACAATTTTAATATTTTTAAATTCTTTGTACCTAAATGGCCGAACCCCTCACTATATATTACTATTATTATTGTTTTTATTATAACATAAATAAAGATTTATGACAATTAATATTCTGTACTCTCTATAATTTATATTTTTTATTTGAGTTTAACAAAAAAATATTTACATTTCAAAAATTAAATAAGAATTTAAATGAATAATTCCTCAATAAATTTTATTTTAAAAAAATGTCATTACCACCTTATTAACTAACATACTTTGTATTTTTCAATTACTTAAAAAAATTAAACTATTTTTAAAAATAGAAAACTTTTTTTATAAAATAATATGAAAATATAAGTATTAATAACTTTTTGGGATGAAGAGATTATTACTTATAATGTGATGTGATAATATATAGTTTTAAGTGATTTATACATTTGATCACGATATCAAAACATAATTTTAATTGAATTTAATAAATTCTTATATGTAACGATATAATCATAAGGCAAATTATTCTGTGCATTTGGTGTACTGCACACACTTTAAAAAACTTATACATTTATGAATAAAAATATTATTCTTATATACTATTAATAAATAAAAATGTATACATTTTTGTTGAATTTTGTATTAGTTTTTTATTTTTATTGAAAATTTGAATATAAAAGAATTACTCCATATGTCCCATTTCAGATGACACACTTTTTATTTTTTGTTGTCCTACAAAAGTTTGCACATTTTTAAAAAAGCAAAAAGTTAAGCACAATCAACCTTCCACATACACTTTATTAAAAAAAAAAACTACTCACCCAACACATCTAACATACTTTATCATTTATTTATTATCAAAAATATCTTAATACCCCTAAAAATAATCATTTTTCTTAATATCCGTGTATAAAGTAGGGTGCAAACTAGTGGCGAATCTAGAAATCCATATATATATATATATATATATATATATATATATATATATATATATATATATATATATATATATATACACACACACACACGAATCACCTTCTCAAAAGTGGACGGAGAATGGGCTAAATTTTAATATTTGTTGTAATGGACTCATAGAATATATAATTTGAGAAGATATATTTCTTTTTTTATTTCATTTGGATGGACTTAAAATATTTTTAGATTGAATTAAATTTAAAAATACAAATTATTTACACATAATATAATGGGCTTTTGGAGCCCGGGGCTGCCCCCACATAAATCCGTCTCTAGTGCAAACATTTATGGGACGAAGGGATATACCATTACTAAAAAATATACTCCATATATATATACACGTACGTGTGCACCTAAATGTTTAGGATATCTAATTCTAGTTATAATTGAATTTAGGGATAGTAAAACTTAAAAAAAAAAATTGATGATTGATACAAAACTTGCTCACTCTATTAATTCAACTTCAAGTACGTTTATTTAACCAATTTTTATATATTTTGAAAATAAATAACGAATCATCTTCATTAATTTTGTGTGAGTTTTCTGAATGGTGTACCCCAACGTTAGACATTAGGGGCATTCACCACCCCTACCCTGAAAATTGATGAAGGAGGTAAATCGCAAGATGTGCTGCTTAATATTGAGTTTCTTACTAAATAAGTATCATGTGGGTACGGTATAGAGGAAGACTTATTTAAATTTCCCGAATCATACTATTTAGTATTATTCATTCATTTATCTCCCCCCAAATCTATGGGTCATCCTTAGATCTACAAGAATATTTAGAATTTATACACCCATTGATTTAATAATTTAAATTCTCAACACCGCACCCTAAATATAATGCTACTCCATAAATTTTAAATCTCCCTAACGATTTAGAGGTTGAGATGGTCACAGGTAGATTTATTATTAAAATATATTTATATTAAATTATATTATACGTATAATTTAATTCATTGTTTAAATACTTTAATAATTTAACAATTATCAACATAAAATTTAGTACTCCCTCCGTCCCACGTATTTTTACCCACTTTCCATTTTGGGGTGTCCCACGTATTTTTACCCATTCCATTTTTGGCAAAAATACATAATATTTTATTACCTACTTTTTACAATCCCAACAACTTTAATTAATTTTTTACACTTTATTCATCATTCCCAATAACTTTATTCACTTTTTCTTTTTAAATTACTAATTTATCCCTACTTTATCTTACATTATATATTAAAAAAATAAAACGTCTTAATCTCCGTGCCCGTACAAACGGGTAAAAATACCCGGGACGGAGGGAGTACTATATTTTAGTCATCACAATGATGACTTGTAGTATTAGACTTCTCCATTATACAATGAAGATACACATGCCCAACCGACACATCAATTTCTTAAATTTACACATTGGATAATGTCTCATGATTTAATAATTACAATATAATAATATGAGGTTACTGTGGAGGTGATTGTCCACGTATATTCATAATTACGATTATTATTAAAAAATAATTTGTTGGAAGAAATACGGTTCTCAAAGCTCCAGCAAAGGATAGATACCGCAATAGCTAGAGAGAGAAAGCTGAAGATAGAGAAAGGAAGAAGCAGATTTCTTATTTGGTTCGTGTCTTATCCTCCAACGGTGTGCGAATGTTGGAAGCACGGAAGCAAAACACATGCCGAGAATGGCGGCAAAACTATTACTACTAAATTCCACCCACAGCCCCACCTCCATTCCCCTTTCAGTCTAATCCATTTCTCTTTTCTTCCACTAATTCCATATATAAAACCTAGAATTGAGATACTGATCAACGACACACACTCCACGGTGCCCAATTCTTTCTTCGAATTTTTTTAGGGTTTATCGTTTTCCACCCCTTTTTTCTAGCTTCCTCTTGTTAAGGTTTAGATTATCTAATTATATGTATTAGTATTATCAGTTATTTAGTCTTATCTAATGTTTAGTTATTCCTATTAAATAGGATGCAGTTATAGGATGCAGATATATATTTATGTGTTCATGTAATAGATAGGATGTACGTTGTTGTGGTATTGCAATTCAATATTGATGATTGTCTGATTCCTAATATTGTGGTATCAGAGCCAGGTTGAGAAAAAAAAAAAAAAAAGGAGAGAGAAAAGAAAAGAACAATCAAAGCAGCAGTCTTTGTGTTTCATTATTGCAAGAAAAATGACGAGTGAAGGAAGTTTTGTGCAACCAGCGATTCCTCGCTTTGATGGTCATTATGATCATTGGAGCATGTTGATGGAGAATTTCTTAAGATCCAAAGAATATTGGAGCCTTGTGGAAGAGGGTTATGTTGAACCAGATAAAGGAGCAGTGTTGACAGAGGCTCAACAGAAGAAACTTGATGAATCAAAGTTGAAAGATTTAAAGGCGAAAAATTATTTATTTCAAGCCATTGATCGAAGCATTCTGGAGACCATTCTTGAGAAGAACACGTCTAAACAAATATGGGACTCCATGAAAAAGAAGTTCGAAGGCAATGAACGAGTCAAACGATCTATTCTTCAAGCTCTTCGTAAAGAGTTTGAAACCCTTGAGATGAAATCTGGTGAGGGTGTCTCTGACTATTTCTCAAGAGTGATGTCTGTTGCAAATAAGATGAGAATTTATGGTGAAAAAATGACTGATGTGACGATAGTTGAAAAGATATTGCGATCCTTGAGTGAGAAATTTAATTACATTGTTTGCTCTATTGAAGAATCGAAGGATATTGATCATCTTTCTGTTGATGAATTGCAAAGTTCTTTAATTGTTCATGAGCAGAAATTCAATAAACACAAGGAGGAAGAGCAAGCATTGAATGTAAGTTCTGAAGATAGAATTGGAGGAAGGAGTTATGGTCGTGGCTTTGGTAGGGGAGGTCGTGGATTTGATCGAGGAAGAGGAAGAGGTAGAGGTCGTGGTAGAGGACGTCAGTATTTCGACAAGAGTGTTGTGGAGTGTTACAAATGTCACAAGCTTGGACATTTTCAATATGAGTGCCCAAGTTTGGAGAAAGAAGCTAATTATGCCGAACAAGGAGACGAGGAAGAGATGTTGCTGATGTCTTCTGTTGAGATCGATGAAGATAAAAAAGAAAATGTTTGGTTCTTAGACTCAGGCTGTAGTAACCATATGTGTGGAGATAAATCTCTCTTTTGTGACTTGGATGAATGTTTCAGACAGACAGTGAAGTTGGGGAACAATTCAAAAATGAAAGTGATGGGAAAGGGAAACATAAGATTAAAGGTGAATGATTTTAAACATGTTGTTACTGAGGTGTTATTTGTGCCTGATTTAAAAAACAATCTGTTGAGCATTGGACAGCTGCAAGAGAAAGGTCTAACAATTGTTATACAACACAACAAATGTAAGATCTATCACTCAGAGAAAGGCTTGATTCTACAGGCGGAGATGTCCACAAATAGAATGTTCACTCTGGTGGCTGTTTCACAACCAGAACAACCAGGCTGTCTTTTCACAACACAAAATGTTTCATACCTTTGGCATTGTAGGTATGGACATTTGAGTTATAAAGGCTTAAAAACACTACAGCAAAAGGAGATGGTGCATGGATTGCCGCAATTCGAAGCCTCAACAACAATTTGTACTGATTGCATGATTGGAAAGCAACACAGAGATGCATTTCCAAAGCAGAGCACCTGGAGAGCCTCTCAAAAACTTCAACTCATTCATGCTGACATATGTGGTCCTATCACACCTATCTCTAACAGCAAGAAGAGGTATCTCATTAGTTTCATTGATGATTTTAGTCGAAAAACATGGATATATTTTTTGGCTGAAAAATCTGAGGCTTTAGTTACTTTCAAACATTATAAAAGTTGTGTTGAGAAAGAATCAGGTTGTGATATAAAGTGCTTGCGCACTGATCGTGGAGGTGAGTTTACTTCACAAGATTTCAATAATTTTTGTGAAGAAAATGGTATTAAGAGGCAATTGACAGCTGCTTACACTCCGCAACAAAACGGAGTTGCCGAGAGGAAGAATCGAACCATTATGAACATGGTTCGAAGTATGCTTTCAGAAAAGAAAATTCCGAAGGCATTTTGGCCAGAAGCTGTTAATTGGGCTCTATATGTTTTGAATCGATGTCCTACTCTTGTGGTAAAGAACATTACTCCTGAAGAAGCATGGAATGGAGTAAAGCCATCAGTTGAACATTTTCGAGTTTTTGGGTGTATTGCACATGTTCATGTACCTGATGTTAAAAGAACCAAGTTAGACGATAAAAGTTTGACTTGCGTATTATTAGGAGTCAGTAAAGAGTCTAAAGCTTACAGACTCTATGATCCTGTTGCAAAAAGGATTGTGGTGAGTAGAGATGTTATTTTTGAAGAAAATAAATCATGGGATTGGGAGAAAAATAAAGAAGCTGAAATAGCAGATGTGCTGGAGTGCGAAGATGTTGAAGGAAATAAATATGTGATCGGTGATAATGAGGCAGAAAATGGTGATAATTGTGGTACGGAAGGACCTTCTAACGCGGTTCATGAAGAGAATTCACTTGATTCTCATGAAGGGAGAGTTAGAATGCCACCGGTTTGGATGAGAGATTATGAAACTGGTGAAGGTTTATCTGAAGAAGAAGATGAGACTAATTTAGCTTTGTTTGCATCCACGGATCCAATTTATTTTGCAGAGGCTGTAAAAAGTGCAAAATGGAGAGCAGCCATGGATGCCGAAATAAAATCCATTGAAAAGAATGAGACATGGGTTTTAACTGATTTACCTGTTGGTGCAAAGAAGATTGGTCTCAAGTGGTTGTATAAAACAAAGCTTAATGAACATGGAGAGATAGACAAGTACAAAGCACGCCTTGTGGCAAAAGGCTATGCACAAGAACATGGAGTTGATTATACAGAGGTTTTTGCACCTGTGGCAAGGATGGATACGGTTCGACTTATTATAGCACTTGCAGCTCAAAGAAATTGGACAATTTATCAATTAGATGTGAAATCAGCTTTTCTTCATGGAGAATTAAGTGAAGACGTATTTGTTGAGCAACCAAGGGGCTTCGAGCAAAGGGACAATTTAGACAAAGTATACAAGCTAAAGAAAGCTTTATACGGACTTAAACAAGCCCCACGAGCTTGGTTTAGTCGTATAGAAGCACACTTTGAGAAGGAGGGGTTTGAGAAGTGTCACAGCGAGCATACCCTTTTTGTGAAAACAAGCGGAGGAGGTAAGATTTTAATTGTTAGCTTGTATGTTGATGATTTAATTTTCACTAGTAATGATGACACAATGCTTCGTGAGTTCAAGAGTTCAATGATGCATGAGTTTGATATGACTGATTTGGGGAAAATGAGATACTTTCTTGGGGTTGAAGTGATTCAAGATACTGATGGCATTTATATTTGTCAAAGAAAATATGCATCTGATGTATTGAGAAGATTTGGGATGGAAGAGAGTAATCTTGTTCATAATCCAATTGTTCCAGGTTTTAAAGTATTTAAAGATGAAAATGGTGTCAAGATAAGTGACAAATACTTCAAGCAATTGGTAGGGAGTCTTATGTATCTAACCACAACTCGACCTGATTTGATGTACGTGGTTAGTTTGATGAGTAGATATATGGGGCAACCAACTGAGCTTCACTTACAGGTTGCAAAGAGAGTATTGAGGTACTTGAGAGGTACAACAAACCTTGGGATTTTTTACAAAAGATGGGGGAATGAAAAGTTAGTTGCTTTCACTGATAGCGACTATGCGGGTGATTTGGAGGATAGGAAAAGCACATCAGGGTATGTATTCATGTTGGGTTCAGGAGTAGTATCATGGTCATCAAAGAAACAGCCTATTGTCTCATTATCTACTACTGAAGCTGAATTCATTGCAGCTGCCTCGTGTGCTTGTCAAGCTGTTTGGATGAGAAGAATCTTGGAAAGGATTGGTTATACACAAGGCAATTGCACTACTGTTTTTTGTGACAATAGTTCAACAATAAAATTATCAAAGAACCCGGTGATGCATGGACGGAGCAAGCATATAGATGTGCGCTTTCATTTTCTGCGTGATCTTACAAGGGAAGGAGTGGTGGAATTAATTCATTGTGACACAAAAGACCAGATTGCAGATGTGATGACAAAACCTCTTAAACTTGATCAGTTTTTGAAGTTGAGAGGATTGATGGGAGTCTGTGAAGTTCCAGCTATGCATGTAAACTAATTGTTGCTGATAATTAGTTTAAGGGAGGGTGTTAAGGTTTAGATTATCTAATTATATGTATTAGTATTATCAGTTATTTAGTCTTATCTAATGTTTAGTTATTCCTATTAAATAGGATGCAGTTATAGGATGCAGATATATATTTATGTGTTCATGTAATAGATAGGATGTACGTTGTTGTGGTATTGCAATTCAATATTGATGATTGTCTGATTCCTAATACCTCTTTGGTATTTCAGTGATTATCCCGATAAAGGCGAATTTTGCAAAGACTGATATGGAAAAAGAAGCCAGTCGTAGGAGTGGGCGTAGCATCTCCGACAAGAAATCATCAAACAGTGACGATGATGTTGGTTCGACGAAGCTGCACAGTGCTGTGGAGGAATTTCCGTCGAAGATTCGGGTGATGGGCCGTCGATTCGACGGCGGAGGTGGCGGTGGGGGTGGTGGCAGAGGGCCCACCGGTAGTAATAGCGGCGGAGTTAACGAGGTGGTGGGCCATATGTACTTTGATAGTGTCTCAACCTCTCGTCTTGCTGCTGAAAATTTTAGTACTAATTCGCAGCTTTTTGACATTTTTGCTGCTCCTCATTCCACCACCACCACCCCATTCAAATCCCCAGGTAAAATTCACTCTCTCTCACTCTCTCTATGTTCTTCTTCTCTCTTGTTGCAGATTTATTGGGAAAACAAGATTGAATTAAATGTTGGGTAGAAAGAGAAATGTCACTGCAATTTTGACTGGTTTTTAATTGTGCTTTGTGAAGTTATGGCAGAAGGATTAATGGCCACCAGTATAGCGTTTCCCTTCACATCTGCTCAATGGAGAGAGTTAGAAAGACAAGCTATGATATATAAATACATGATCTCTTCCATTCCTGTTCCTCCTGATCTTCTCTTCCCACACTCAAGAAATTTTCCACCTTCTGCTGTAGATTCTTCTCTCTTATGTAAGTAAACGAATCTCTGAAGCTCTTAGATAAGAGCTACATTTGAGTCACACTGATGAGCTGTATGTTTTCTGAAGCTATGTACAGCGTTAGATACCCGAAGAATGGAGATCCAGAGCCTGGTAGATGTAAGAGAACAGATGGAAAGAAATGGAGGTGTTCGAAAGATGTAGCTCCCCATCAGAAATACTGCGAGCGCCATTTGCACAGAGGGCGCCCCCGTTCAAGAAAGCCTGTGGAAGATAAGAAAGTTAATGGTGAAAACAACAAAAGAACTCGAATCGAACAGACCAATAATCTTCCCAACTCTACTGCTGCACCCAATGAGAAGCCCCTTTTGCTTTTCAATCCTAAAAGTGATCTGAATCTCTCAAATATACCTTCTTCTACAAGGTTGGTTTGTTGTCTGTTTGTTTGTTTTATGCTTGGTGTTTTTTTAGGGTTCTTGATTGTGGTGTGAATTTTGTAGGGATTTGAGCTTGATGATGGACACTGAGCAGAAATGGCAGCGTTTGATCGAAACTAACATGGGGTTTTCAAACGAGGGGTGTTCGATTTACGGTTCAGCTGCTTCACTTTTCCATCAAGATTATGTGGATCAGAGTCCATTAAACATGCTGTCATATTCCAGTTATCCACCCTCTGAAATCGTCCCTCCATTCAGCTTCATCGACGCTTGGTCGATCGAAAATGGTAACGTCGAGACCACCGGGCCGAAAGAGCCCGAAAACCTCTCCCCTTCGCTCAACCTGTCGATCGCCATGGCTTCCGGCAGCATCTCCGATCAAGAAATGGCCGGAGTTCATAACTGCTGCGGCGACGATCGAGACTCGAGATGCCACGACGCCGTTTACTGGGAGCCATTCGCCCTAGGTGGGCCCCTCGCGGAGGCGCTGCCCGCTTGGGGCTGCAAGAATCCGGCGTCGCCACACGACTCGATCAGCACGGTGGCGACCACCGTTTCATCACCCACCGGAGTTCTTCATCGGACGCTGTTTTCGCACTCCGACGGCAGCGTTTGCAACAGCCCGACTTTCCCGGCTCCGATATCGGAAGTTGCATTCCGGTGGCTCAATTAATCGGAAGTTGAAGATGTTTTCTAATGATCATGTTTTTTTGTTGAGTTGATTTCAAGAAAGTTGAGTCACATGTTTTAAAATTGCATAATCTTTAATTAATGAATTTAATCGTATTTAAAATGTGATGATTATGAGATGATTGTTAATGGGTTGTTTGTGTTTGGAAAGAGTGAGATGAGAATATGGTTGAGGACATTCTGTCCTCTCCAAGTCTGGCAAATTATCTTATTTGGTAGTGGGGCAATGTCCTTTTCTTTTGTCGACAAATATCTTTGATGTTGGAATACTCTCTCTCTCTCCTCAATACGATCGTATTATCACTTCTTTCAAGATTTCACCTAAGATTAATTAATTGTGCTTACATTTATTTTCTATTATTGAGTAGTTATATTAGTTGTAGTATTAGATTTGATGGTTCAATTTAGATTATCGTACGTTAAATGGTTGTGGTTGGTGGGGTCCAATTTAATCTGGAATTAAAGATGGAGATCGATCTAAGATGGTACATATGAATTATTACTACTACTTTCATATCAATAGAATTTTCATTGTTTAAATAGTAGTATGAAAGCTCTATTAGGATGGATGAAGATTATTATTACTGCATTATTTTGTTATAGTTGGTTTCTAAGAAATACACAATTGAAGATACAAGTTATGGAGAGAAAAAGAGGGGTGATAGCATAAAGTATATATATTGTCATGATTCAAAATAGGGAAATCTTGATGAACAAAAAGAGTTGGGTGTGTGGAAACGATTGGTGTTACACTCGTTCGGACCTGGGGATTGTAATTCGTTAGAAAAAACAACACTCATGGATCTGGTCCCCCACCACCCACAAAAACATTTCTTGCTTACAAATTTACAATCCTTGTGGTTCATGAATCATGGCTTATATTATTTTTGTAGTAGCACAACTAGGGTCCAAGTGTGCAACCGATTGCATCTAAATATTAATTTTTTTTAAAAAAAAGTTAATGATAATTCTATCCTAAAAATTAATGCTAAATTCTTAAAAATAAATCATCTGTAAAATAAAACATAAACTACAAGATAAAAATACAGTATGACCCATGTTATTTATAATATGTATTCCTTAATGTTTAGATTTATAATATGTATTCCTTAATGTTTAGATTCAGAGGCGTTTAATGTAAGCTTACTAGGACACTAGTATGAAATTTATAAACATATTCATTGAGATTATTAGATGAGTTAATAAAATTTGAAAATGTTAAAATAAGGAATTAAAATGATTTTTTTTTATAATTATTTATTAGTTTAATGAGATATTATAACCCACGTTTTTTCTTAAATTGTGATCCGCAGGACGCCTTTCTTTTAATGAACAGGTTTAGAATGAAATCAAACCTGATTAAGTGCAATTGTATGTAATCTCTTTTATTTTTAATAAATTTTTAAGACCCATGAAATAGCTTTTAATGAACTTGTTTATAATGAAATCAAACCTAATTAAACGCAATTATATGTAATCTCCTGTGAACCAAATACCTCACCCTCAGTTACAGTACTCTGTTCATAACTTCGAATTATATGTATACATAATAATTGTAATACCTTCTATTATCTAATTGATGGGCTTACGGCCCATTTTTATTGGGCTTCAAACTGTTAAGTTGTTTCCATTACACGGAGCCTTGAATTGGAAGCAGCCCGTAAACAACCCACAATTCCTACGAAAAATCAGATATAAATCTTGAGATTTAAGCTAAAAATAAAATAAAATAAAATAAAATAAAAACAATAATAAAAATAATAATTAAAAAAATAACATAGTATAAATAATTTCTAATAAAACAGAACAATTAAGAAGAAATTGTAGTATAAAAAATACTCCGAAATTACCGAAACTCGATTGAGATACCCCGACGGGTATTTGTTTAGAAAATTATTTTCATCACACTTTTTTTTTCTTCAATCAAACTAAAAAGTTTCAAAATAATTTTGTACTTAGGCCAAAACCCTAAATTCAAAGGAGTATAATGACTTGGTTAAACTTTAGAAGATCCACCTTGTTCAAAGATTTATCTACTCAAATTAAGAAAATCCAGTGGTTCAATCAAACAGTGAATTTAAAGGACAGATGATCATCAGATCTATAACACAAGAGATCATGACGGGATAGATCTAAGAGAGTTGACCGCAATCAGCGATCACCACCGGCTTCGAGCACCTTCCACTGCCAGATCCGACCTTCTCGATCGCCTTCACGACTTCGTATCCCTCGATCACCTGTCCAAACACAACGTGCTTCCCGTCGAGCCACTCCGTCTTCGCAGTGCAGATGAAGAACTGTGACCCGTTGGTCCCCGGTCCAGCGTTCGCCATGGACAGAACACCCGGTCCGGTGTGCTTCTTCACGAAATTCTCATCTGCGAACTTCGCTCCGTAGATCGACTCTCCTCCGGTTCCATTCCCCGCAGTGAAATCGCCTCCCTGGCACATGAAATCAGGGATCACACGGTGGAAGCTCGATCCTTTGAAGTGGAGAGGCTTCTTAGATTTACCGATACCCTTCTCGCCAGTGCAGAGTGCGCGGAAATTTTCCGCGGTCCTCGGAACGACGTCGGCGTAGAGCTCCATGATTATCCGGCCGGCTGGTGCCCCACCGACGGTCATATCGAAGAACACTTTAGGGTTAGGCATGGCTATTCGAAATTTCAGTGATAGGTGATTTAATTTTTTTCTCTATCTTCCTGTCTCAGTTAACACTTATTTATATGTGAGTTAATTTTGGTGATTCTTGGGTTGCACCCCAAGTTTAGGTTAAATTGGAGTGGGTATATATATATATATTTTTTTAAATTTAATTATTTTAATTTATTTAGTTGTGGAGATTTAATTATAAATTAATCTACGGTTGTAACTATCCCTGTGCAACCAAGTTAGATTCCCAATTTTTTTTTATTTTTTAGTATTCTAGTTGTATTCTGTCCACTTTTGATCCAAATTGTAATCAATAAAATTGATAGATAAACACTTCTAGGTTTTGAATCGAAAATATTTCTAAAATAATCTATTATAAGAGGGTATTGCTTAGATCAAAAGTACAAGTATTAAATGAACAATCAAAATTAAAATTAAATTATTTTTAAATATAATAAAATTAAAATGAGGATCGAAATTAAAGAGACATTTTTCAAATATGTTGTTGCAAGGGTCATTTATTTTGAATTTTTTAGTACTTTTGAAGGATGAAAAGCCTGGAATAAATAAATGAAGAAAAAGTGAAGAGTTTGTTAGAAGAGGAGTATAATTTTTTTATTCAAACTAATTAATAAGTTCATGTTGTATTCCTCGGTCATGTAAAAGCATCTCAATGGTATACAATTTTCTCATTTTTTTTTCTTATTTAATAAATAGATAAATGAATAATGGAGTAGGTTCTATATGGAATGAATGCGAGTGAATTAAGTAATTAAATAACGATTTGGAGATTATGAATTTATGTGGAGGGGAGAGATTAAGTTTTGTTTGATTAAACAAAGGTATTGTGGATGCTCTAATATCCAAGTTTGTTCTAAAAGCCGAGCTACATGAGTGTAGGACAACGTGAAAGACATTATAGTGCTACATTAAAGTTGTACATTAAGGAATCCACTAATATAAAGTGTATATTTTTACTTCTTTTCATGTATGATGCAATATTTCAATATAAAAAATGTATCTATCTACCTATATAGCCTCTAGTATGCATAACAATACAGATGTTATATTATGCACTCAACTCACTTTTTAGTTCTTTAATGATTTGCCATAGAATATCTGCCTCCTCTTCACTTCAATTTGATTCCTCTATTACAAATCCAATCATATTTTTCACTTTTAAAACACAACATATGTGTAGTAATGATCTCATTACATATATATATGTCACACGTAGTGTTTAATTTGGGAAGATGATCAAGATTTACAATAACGAACTAAAGATAATGGATAGAAGTGAGAACATTCTATCAGCTGATTCACCATGAACTATGATCTTGAATGTTGACAAAGACAAAATGATCTTATTCTGTGGCATAATAGGGCTTATCAGATCTCTGCTCATCATGAACAGAGAACGAAAGTCGTTTCTTAGCTGAACCGGTTAGCTCTCGGCTAGGACTTGCAGGCCTCAACCGAGGCGTGCTGTGTGGCCTCACTCGAGCCATGGCTGATGCAGTGGCCGCCATGTAGTTTGGTCGAGGCAAGGGGCAAGAGTTCTCACTCATGCTCATTCTGTGGGAGAAAAACAAGCGCGAATTAGGCGTCTCAGCCGTGGCTTGATGCCTACAAGGGCTGCTGGAGGACTTTATCTTGGATGATGATGATGGAGTTTTGGGTGACTGAGATACGAGATTGATGCGTTTTCTGGAGAAAAAAGTCGGATCGTTATGACTTTGATCCCATGTTTTGTATGAGTGAGGTCTAGATGTGTCAACTTCAACAGTCCTAATTAAATGATCCCTTTGGTTGCATAAGTTGCCATCCTTTCTAAACCTTGGATGGATTCTTTCCCTGTCTGAACATGGATATTCTTCTGTGTATCGATCCTCATCCGAAGCCCACGCCTGCAAAACGAGCGATTCAATGGAACGAAACAATGTGCAGATTTGAAAAGGTAACAAGAACAATGAGAGAGATGTTGAAACCTGTTCAGACAAGGCATGTGCAAGATTCTTGCCCTGTTTGAGTGAGAATTCTTTAGCTTTCTGTATTAGAGCATGAATTTCCTCGAGTTGATCAGTTGGATTAACAACCACATTGTTCATGTATTTACTTGCATTTCTTGACTGCAACCTCAAGATAATCAAAACAAGTAAGAATATGTATTTGCTAAGCATGCAATAGGGTTGTAACTAGTAATTAGCACTCACACTGGACTTTCTCCCACTGTCATCCAATCTGAACATTGAACCTAAGCTCGTTGCTTCACACGAAAGCCTCCTACGTTGATCGCAGACTAGAGCTTGAACTCGAACGAGAGATTGGATGCATTGGAGTGTCATTTTTGCCCGTTTTCGGACATTATGACCTCTTATTAAGGCTTGCAGATTCACTACACCCTTCAATGCCAAGAGAGCTCTTCTAGCCTTAAAAATCCAATTATATGATCAATTAAACTACTTTATCCTGGATTGATTCCCAAAATGTGCATTATAAACACAACCAATCATAAAATTAACATGTAAAACCATGATCAAACAATCATTCCAGCAAATAAATCTCTTCATTCTTGCTTTGCAAAAATGATGAACCCAAAAAAAAAAAAAATAAAAAAAAATCCTTCCACTCTTCCAACAAACATATATTCATAAGACATAAATCATCTCCCAATTAACACAAGATCCAAACTGGCCATAACATTTCAACCACCATGCATCTACAAAACACACTCACACACATACAGCACATATAAAAAATGCAAGAATTTCTGTATATCAGGAGAATGCAAGAAAATGTATCATCAAACATGCTACATTACCAGATAACCTCTGAAGATTGTCTGAATAACGACAGCAGCTTTCTCTTCTTCAACCAAAAGGGAAGGTTTAGTGAGCCTAATAATCTCAACAACAGCTTGTGCTGTTGCCACAGCAGCCTCAGCAGCAGCAGTGGTCGCCATAGCCACTGCAATAGCACGCCTTCGCTGATCAGAAACACAGCACTTCTCCAACTTTGCTTGTTTTCTAACCATATTTTCTTCTCCACTGCAAATCTTGGCAGCACTATGCTGAATTGTTGTTTCCAGAGGGAAATTATGCCTACGGAATATCCACCTCTTCTTTCCTCTCTTCTGCAAATTAACAAACACATTCAGTGCATGAAAATACAATCAAGAAACTCTAATCCCGTACATAAGCACACTACCTTTTCATCTTCTTCCACCTCATTTTCCTCTCTCCTGCCATCCCTCTTCCTCTCATCGTTTGTGGGAGACCTAAAAGCCTTTTTCACTGCACTAAACCAAGAATTTCCACTGTTCTTTCCCATCAGAATATGGGGTTCAGTGTTTTTTTTTTCCCAATATAATTATATGGAGTGGAAAACTATAGCTAAATCTTTACAGCATTGAAAGAGGGAACAGTATCTAAGAGGGAACAGTATCTATCAAAGTACCGTACTTTAAGACAGGAGTTGCAAGAATGGAGACGTTTCCTATATGCTGCTTCTTATAGAATGGAAAAGAAGATATGATGAGTAAAACATAAAAGAATAAAGAAAATTGGACGTGTCAGAGAGGGAGAGAGGAGTTGGAGGCAAGCATGAAGGAATATGTTGTGGATTTCTTTCTCGAGAGTGATGAAAGGTGTAAGAAAAAATGTGAGAAGCCAAAATTATGGTTAATTAATTAATATTGGTTCATCCTTTTTGAAGAAAACTTAGTGGGTTGATCACATGGCAGTTGATGATTTTGGCAGAGAAAACGTAGGATAGAATGTTGCTGTTCTGGGGATTGCCATTTGCAGAGATTATGAACAAGAGTATTGCTGTTCATTTGTTATGATTAACAAGAATGATGGTTTATTTTATTTTTTTTAAATACATATTTTAAAATTAAATTGCAGTTGGGAGGCTGAATCGAATTCTGGATATTATGAAAATTGAATATAAACCTACTGCCAACTATGGCAATGAGTTAAAGTACTCCCTCCGTATTTCACAAAAGTGGACATTTGCTTTTTGTATGTGAATTAAGGAGTATTATTATTTAAGGTGTAGTTGGTAATTGTATTAGTGGGGTGTATGGATCCTATAAATTTATTGTATTAATGATGTGTGTGGATCCCATGTGTTTAAAAAGAGAAATGTAGACCAAAACTTTGGTGCGGACACCCAAAATGGCAAAATGTGGACTTTTGGTGGACGGAGGGAATATTAAAACTATGAAATTTCATCACTTTATTATTTTTTTCCTTTTCTTTTACTTTTAGCTACGGGTAAGTTTTGTGTGGTATTTTGCATGTTTAAAAGGTGAATGAATGATAATTACAACGTCGAACAAACTCTTCACTATTTTCACATTAGTCCGTCTTAATACGCTCTTCACCGGTAAAAAAAAAAATTAAAAGTTTAAAACAAATAGTCTCTTAATACCTTTTCACTATTTTCACATTAGTCCGTCTTAATACGCTCTTCATTAGTAAAAGTTTAAAACAAATAGCCTCTTAATACAAGACTTAGTATTTCCACATTAGTCCGTCTTAATCTGCTCTTCACAAGTAAAAGTTAAAACAAATAGCCTCTTAACTATTTCCACCTAATTAGTCAGCCTTAATACTCTCTTCACCACCCAAAAAGTTTAAAACAAATAGTCTCTTAATACAAAACTTAGTTTTATAGAAATTAAAAGTACTCTATGCTAGTATTAGATAAAATCATAATAATCACTCAACTTAGATCTCACGATTATAGTTTGTAAGATCATTCACACATAAATTTAATTAAACAAGTTGCAACTTAGATCTCATGATGAAAAATAATCCAATAAACTCAAAGTTGCAAATTCAAACACGAGGAACATGATTACTCAATATGAGATCATACGATTTATTAATTAATTTCCTACCTAATTGTAAGATCCATGATTGATTACATGTGTCAACGAGCTACAATATGTAATAATAGTATGATGTATGATATATAGTACTGTGCAGCATGTAATAATTATTATACAGTATTAATCATGAGGAAGATACTGTACAACTAATCATGATAAGAATTACTTTTATTTTGGGTTTTATCAGTTGTGATGTTATAGCAATACATACATCCACCATAACCATTGCAGGCAAAATTAAATGTGCATAATTAATGTTGACCATAAGATTTCGAATAAAGACTGAATTATGGTGAGGTTGTTGAACTGATCCCCATAATTAAGATTATCATCAAATTGCTACGTCCTCGTAAAATCATTTCATTTTTTCTTTCAATTAATTATCACATTTAATAAATATATTATCACTTTGTTTTTATTTTAAGAATTGTTCATGAAATAATTAATTGGACACTTATCACTTTTCATCAATCAGTATCAATTTTTGTCGATAATTTTATCACCTTTTATTCGTCTCATGAAAGTTCTTACGTATATAAGACGGTCTCAAACAAGTATTTGCCTTAATATATACTCCTATTTGAAAATATAGAAATTAAGAAAGAATAATAATAAGGTAAAAAAAAAAAAAAAACGACAACCAAAAGTAATGGTTTTCCATTAATTTTTCTGCTATGATGTTTTCTGATGCTCCAAAATTAATGAGTAATAAAATGACTTTATTACACTCTTATCCACTCCAATTAAATATGAGCCAACAAATGTAGAAGGGAATTAAGAAAGAATAATAAGCTGGTAAAAATTCGAAAAAATCTGGAAAAGAAAAAAAAAAAAAACACGACAACCAAAAATAATGGTTCTCCATTAATTTTCTGCTATGATGTTTTCTGATGCTCTAAATTAATGAGAATTAAAATGACTTTATTATACTCTTATCCACTTCAATTAAATATGAGCCAACAAAATTTCCATGATCTGTTCAAATTAGTTATGTACATTTACACGTTTGTTGTTAACTTGTTATGCCCTTAATAAATGCTCAATATTTTATTTTTATTTTTTTCATTTTTAGTTACCAATTAACATTGATTGTATTAAAAGTTGCAACTTATATAAAAACCTTTAAAAATTACTCAAATAACCAAACAAACTCGTCCATTCAACATCAAATTTTTGTACATGGTGTAGACAACAACTCTATTCTCTTAGAAAGTCAACAATTTGACTTGAATCTGAATTTCAATTTCAGTTGGGCCATGTTCTGGTCCAAGCCCAATATAAATAGCCCAACTTCTTCAAACAGCCCATGTAGTTTATTGAAGAAGATTGAGAAGAAATCGATAGTTCTAAACGTATTATTTATTCAATTTTTTAAGTGAACACATCTAATTATATAATGTATAGAATTTCAATCTAAGTTTACTCATTATAATTACAATTTCAATTTCTTGTCAATTAAATTTAGGGAGAGAAGCTTCTCCAAGAGCTTTATTTAAATAAAATTTCATATCTATTAGACTAAGAGATGTCTAATAAAAAAAATTTATGTTATTAAAAAAAGAACTCAACTTTAAAATATGAAAAATTCATGAATTTATAAGAGATGGAGCCCTTGAGGAAAAAAACTTGTCAGGGTGGCCAATAAATTACAAACAAATTACTAAAATTAGAATAATTAATTGAAAAAAAAATTAATTAATCATATGCTCCACTCAATAGTTAGGTAAGAAATCCACAAGGAGAAAAGATAACTTCATCTATAACAAAATCTAAATTAACATTCATCTCATATACATGATCTGCTAATCAAATTAAACTAAATCATAATGACACTAAACTGATTGTGATCTTTAACAACACAACACAAAAGAAAACCCACAATCAGTGTACTGTCATCATCGTACCTCCCATCTAAATCCCACAGTTAGAGTCATATTAATAATCTTAATTTCTGCTAATTAAACATCAACATTCAATTAACTCATCTTCTTCAGGAATGGAAACTAGAGCGGGCTTCCAGTTCAAGCCAGAGCTATTCGAACACGCTTTGTCAATCCCAAATATGATCTTCTCCACTGATGTCTTTTTGGACAGCAGCTCCTCCAGCTGTTTCTTTGTTATGACAACCTTAATTCTCTTCACAGCCGTGTCGGCTTTCGACGTCGATTGATCAGCTGCATGGTTAGCCTTGGGCTGATCAGGTGGTTTGATGGGATGAAGATGGTATATTCTTCCCATCTGAAGTTCAAGAAATGGTGGAAGAAGCTTGGAGGATTTTCTTGATGACTTTACTCCAAACCCTTCAAATTTGGACAGCAATTCTTTCACCATTAGTGGTGATTTGAACTCCATGATGGTGCCATCCATTTTCACCACTTGCAACACTTTCTTGCTTCTGAAAATGGATAATCTGATGCATGGTTTTTTTAGTATGCAAAGTGTGAGAAAATAGTTTCTCATACTACTTATCATGAGAGAGAGAGATGTGTTGTGGGATTTATGTATGACAATAATTAGGGTTTGGAGATGTTAATGAGTGTAGATTGGAGACATTATAAATTGAAGAAATTAAGATGAAGTGATGATTTGGTTTAATGGTTAATGGCATGAATTTGAGGGAAAAGGGATTGGATTTTAGTATGAGGAAAAGAAAAAGTGGTGAAATGTTAATATTAAATTAATAAATAGTCAACACGCATGCAAATGGGGTTGAGTAGAGATGATGGCGCATGGGGATGGCTCATCCTAGTAGACTTCACTGTACAAGTACCTAAAGCACAATGTACTAGTGGTTCATGCGTAGGATGGTCCTACTCCTATAACCATAAATATACTTCATTGGGAATCTCACTGCATTTACATTTAGATTAGGGAAATAGAGACAGATATTTTTTTTATATACATATGTCCGTCCGAATAAATGTTCAAGTTTTTTTTATGGGAATTAAAAAATACTCCATACATACATTATTTTAATATTTAGGAAGTTAAAAGATCATACTTTATAATATTTTAATATATAGTGAATAGTTATTATATTAGTGAGTAGTCATATTAATATTGAATATGAACTCTAAGATGATAGTATATTACTTTGTTTTGTGTAAATTCCTTAAAAAAAAGAAATATAAAAATTGAAGTGAAATGTTGAGATTGAAATTATGAAAAGATCATAGAGTATTGTATTATTATTTTCTTTAATGGTGTTGAAAAACTAATTTGATTCCCATGAAGATGTTAAATTATGAATTATAATCCCTTGCCACTTCATTTCTTTTTTAATAATAATCTTGTTTTAAAATAACTGATACATACGATAAAAACCATTAATGAGATACCAAGACACTAAACATCAATCCAAATATAATAATAATAATAATAATAATAATAATAATAATAATAATAATAATAATAATAATCACACTAGACATTATTATACAGAGATGATACTATGCGGTGGAATAGTTGATTCAGAGTGAGATTCTTAACTATTAACTAAAAATTCTTTAAAAAAAATTTTGCATTACGTTTCATAAATATATAAATTAAACTGATGATTGGAAGCCTTATTATTAATATCGAAAAATTGCTTTGTAAGTATATGCTAAATTGCATAACATTTTAATAATACTTAAATATAATAAAAGATTCTAATTATGATAAACAAGTAGATCAATTAATATAGTGTTTTTGGTACGTCAGATGGTTTCAATGCAAGGGTTTAGTTGGTAATGAAGTGGTTTAGGTTGAAGAGGATCAGTTGGGCCATGCAATCTTTTAGGTACCAAAATCTTGGTATGCTTTGGTTTTTTTATCGGACTAAAGAATTATTTAGATTGGTTTAAGAATATTTATTAAAAAACTAAATTTAAAAAAGAATTGTTAGGTATTAGGTGGTTTCTGGGGTGTCCACTAAACAAGATTGTCATTATCACAAGAGGAGAAGATGAGACAATAATTATGACTTATGAGTAGACAAAGATTTGGTCTTTCCACAAAACTTTGCAATTTGTAATCATTTCATCACTATTTTCCCACTTTTTTACATAATTCGTGATAGGCTTATTATTATTTATTCTTCTCCTCTGTATCTTCACATATACATTTATTTATTTGAGTTACTGTGCTAAAAAAAATAATAAGAGAAGATCTAATTTTGCTTATAATGAACAATTTATGAGTATTTTTAAATGGTAATTATTTATTCATCGTTTCATGACAGTCGAGTTTATCTCTTGTGCGATGACATATAACGATATAGTAATATTTTATTTTAGAGTATATATACACTTTAATTTATAGGGTATTATTTATTCAATGAAAAAGTTAGAGTTAAATTCATTTTTTGCCCTATAACTAAGCAAAACTTCGTTTTTTGACCTAAAAAAGATAAGTGGTTCAATTTTGTCCTATAACTAACGAATTTTTCAATTTTTGCCCATTTTCGCCGGAAAATGCAAAAATCGCCAGAATCTGCCACGTCACGCTTCAATTCCGGTTGATCAATACGACGTGACAATTTTGACTTTTTTTTAGTCAATAAATCTGCCACGTCATATCCACCTATTTATTTATTTATTTCATTTCCAAATCCGCTTGAAACTGAAGCTCACCAAAAGGCATTTCCTCCTCTTTAAGCCTTTTAATGGCAACCAAACAAACGTCCTTTATATACCTTCCCATAGCCACCGTCCCCAATGATATTTTTATTATGGAAATTATCAGTTGCAATTTGCAGATCTCGGAAAGGGAATCTTATAAGCCGGCTTTCATATATTTCTGCGGCTGCAAAGTTAAGTTTATCATTCAAGAACAGTTAAAAGTCAAGTGGTTAATTGAAATCAAAGTAAATAGTATAAAATATTGATGCCACATTCCGCCTTACCAGAAACGTCATCGTCTTTGGATTTCCTTCTAGAATACCAACCCGAAAACAGTTTCCACGAAATTGGCCGAGGAGAAGCATCCTTGCAACTGCGGTGATTCGTTAATTATTAAAAGAAAATTCTTTGAAAATAGTAAAAAACATAAAAAGTTACTGGTTAGAAGTACCAACAGAAAAACCCATAAAACCCCTAAATTTATCTCATGCTTAATTTTCCCCCAATTCGAGTCGACTAAATAGAAATCAAAATCGTGAAATCTGGATTCAAAAGATATTTATATTTATCTAATTAAACGTCCAACAAGAAATTAAATTACTAATTGTTTGATGTTGAGAGGCGACGTACCTAGAGGAACCGACGGATATTTGGGTGGAAGTGGAGGAGATAGAGAAACTGCATTTTTGGGTGGAAGTGGAGAAGATAGAGAAACTGGAAAAGATTCCACATTGGATATGACGTGGCGATTCATTGGCTAAAAAAAAGTTAAAATTGTCACGTCGGATTGACCAACCGAAATTGAAGCGTGACGTGGCAGATTCCGACGAATTTTGCATTTTCCGGCAAAAATGGGCAAAAATTGAAAAAATTCGTTAGTTATAGGGCAAAATTGAACCACTTATTTTTTAGGGCAAAAAACGAAGTTTTGCTTAGTTATAGGACAAAAATGAATTTAACTCGAAAAGTTGGTTAGAAATATGAATATTGACGTTTGAATAAAAAAATTCATACAAGTTTTTATACTATTTTTTTCTGAGACGGTCGGATATGGTTGCATGGTGCAATAGAGGAACGCAAGTTTTTTCCCAGATTGAATTGATACTTTTTGCTGAAATAATTAAGGCAAAAACTTCTGTACACCGGGCGCAATGACCACATTTTGTATACCCTTTAGTATAAAGATGTATACCCTTTATTTTCTGAAGAAAAATAAAAAATATTAATGAAAATTGTATACCCTTTAGGACAAAATGATGTACTCTTATTAATTAAAGTGTATACCCTTTAGAATAAAATAATGTACTCTTATCTATAATACTAAATTCAAAAAGCTCACGGCGCGCACACAAGCCTAACTCTTGTAAAATTATATTAATACATTTTCTAATTAAAATTTTATTGTTATTTTTAAAAAATAATATTTAAAGATATTTCACATATAAAGTGTTAAGTCGCCAAATCTCCACCTTGTATGCTTACAATAGTATTTATTGAGAGTTGAGACGGTGCTCAAGAATAAAGTGATTAAAATAATTGATAGCACAAATAAATATAGAGTATTTTAAGAATACTCATTATACACAGCTTGCTTTATACTGATATACACAGCGAGTGGGACCAGTGTAACTGAAAAGATTAATAAATAATTATTTTCTTAATTAAATAAAATATATAAACAAACAAACAAGCCATTCAGTGTGTAACTCGATTCATTCCAGCTGCATTATAAACAAAAATGTTTACTCTGATGATATGAGATAATATGATGAAATAATAATAAATGGATATCAAGTAGATTATGAAACAAGTGGAGGCCCCAAATGTATAAAATATTATGCTTTTTTATTATTTTTCAATCACATTCAAAATCTAAATAGCCATATTTGTTAATTAAAAATCCCTAACCAAATCCTTAAATTCCTTAAACAAATTTGTCCTTTGCCAGATTCAAGTTGCAGAGGTGCACAGAATTTTAGACAAACATGAGCACTTTTGTCCCCAACAGTTTAGTACTAGAATGCAACCCCACCATCACCAATTAATAAATTGATAGCAATTTAGTACATAATAATAATGAATATTTTTTTACTTTTTTTCTTTAATCTCACAATTGCATACAGAAATCAAGAACTTAATCTCAACCAGCACTCTGAGCTAAGCATTCACTACATTTCTGGAGAGCAAACATGAACACGATATGATAAAAATTTGGAAACAATTTATACGCATCAACAACAGTAGATGAAGACAGAAACGAAGAGCAATTGAATTCGTGAAACGAGTTTCTTTCGACTTTCAAGTCAGAAAGCATGAAAGAGTATTAGTAAATGGAGGGTACAGCCTACTAAGCGTAACATACTCTGCAGCATAATTAAGCCTCGAAAATGGTCATATACTCTCTACAAGCTTAACAGGCAACCATACCATCTTAAATAACCAGCAGAGACGCCAACACAGCAGCGAAAAAAAAAAAAAAAACTAAACGAGATAGATACCATGTACTTTTACCAGTATCAGTTTCTATGTATATATATTATATAGGGGGGGTGCTCATCAGCTTAGAAGGGTGGATCAAGCAGCCTAGTGCATAGTTGGGCGGGGTGCATGCGGTCGAACGGGAGTCTTTGATGGGCTTACCCTGTGTAAGTGCAAAGATCTCAGATTAATCATTTCTGAGACAAGTATATGTGGCACATTTGAATAATAATGAACAGCTACCATTATCAAAGACTAGCACAAATACCATGAAAGTTTGTTAGCTTACAAATTGCACATATTGAGGGAATATTTCTAAAAATCATACAAATTTAAGGAGCTTTTAATAGCAAGGGAAAGACAAGGTTTAGATTTTCATTTTTTTTCTCTGTGTGTATTTATGCAGGATATATCTCAAGGGTAGTTTTTGGTACTATCCTAGTTGAAAAAGAAGGAATTCAAACCTTATAGGCAGTGATCCCAAGACTGCACCGCTGCAGTTCAGAGCTGCTATTGCACTCTCAGCCTGTCGAAAGAGAAATATGTTACCACTGAATATTGATTCCAATTGTAGGTTCAGAAAATGCAAAAATTATATATTATATTTATATCTCATAAAGTGATGAATAAATGCAATGAATAACATGAAGGTGTTGAGTAACGAAACTAAGAGAACAAGTAAAAATTGAATAGAATAATAAAAAAAAAAATGGCATATATGTGCTATCTTATGCCACTGCAGAGCGAGTAATACATTTATCTTGTATCTTATACTTTTGAGAACCATTATCGCCAAATATGCCTATCAAAATAACTCTGTTACCAAGGTAACATGGCACAAATGCCACATTGAAGGCACTATTAAGTACTCCCTGCAGATATAAGCTACCTCATAAAATACACAAAAAGTTGGAAGTTTGTTAAATTCTGGATTGCAAATTCATTGCAAAGATCAGCGTAGAAACTAAGGATGCTAGTTCAATTTTTGTGGTAACTAGATAAAAGCTATGATATGGCATATCTTCTTACTTGAGATGTACATCAGCAAATTAGTCAAGTCCTGTTTCAAGTCTCTGATATCCCTAAAATAAAAATGACCAAAAAGAAAAAGAGGTGCAGGGTGATGTTATAAATATTCAGATGATATTCTCTGAACAGGGTAAACAAAGCATGATTGTGCCTGTAAAACTTTTGAATTTTGGAACAAATTAATATTGCATCTACTAAAGTCACCATGAGCATTTTATTCCATCTATTACATGCCCAAAATACAAATAAAGACAAAAATAACTAAATGCGAGTGCAATTGAATTGGTATTTGTTCACGACCAGTGACCATTCACATTCACTTTTGAGCTTCATAATTTGTTTGTATAATTCTTTTTAGAAAGGTGAAGAAAAAGGCAAAGAATGGAAAATATGAAATGTATGTACACAATGTAGAGCATCAACAACATAAATTTCATGAGTTGAAGGTATCTATTTGAATGTCTTTCAGCTAGCACAGACATATAATTCAAGTTTGAGTAGATAAATTAGAACAGAACTGCAATATTGAAGTTCGTTCGGGATGCAAAAGAAATTATATTTTCAAGTACATGAAGGTACACTACATGCAAAATTCCTTAAACCATATTAGTAAGAAAATATCATGATTTTTGTATGATTCTTCTTTTCAGCTACAGATAACATGGAAACAAGATAAAGTGCATGCTCTGCTGATGAACTGGTGCATCCTAAAAGGTTTTTACTAATCAGCTTAATAAGATAAACTGCAAACAGAGCAGTTCATGAATAAATGAGAGGGCAGCATTTCACCATGAACAGGATAAATTTATGTCTAAATATATGATGTAGTATCCCTAGAGTGTGACAAAATTTAATAGGTAAGAAAAATCACTCAGATAAATCTAACATTTTTTCATCTAAAGATTTTGATGCTAAATATATTGTGAGTTACACCAAGCATTTACAAAGAATTTTCTACTGGCTACTTGAGTAATAGCAAGAATTTCTGAAATCTTCATGCATCAGAAGTCAAGTGATGGCCAAAACACAAATTCAAAGTCAAACAGTGTGACAGAGAAGACTTTTGCTCTTACCATTACAAACTCCACGAAGGCTATACGAGTTGAATGATGATAATCACCAAGCAACCTCAAACGATAAACCTGATTCAACAGATGCACTCCATGAAATAATCAAAATTTTTAGAAATGGATTCAGGGGTAGCACATGAGCAGCTACAAACCTCTCCGCAAATAGACTCAAAGAAGAGTTTGACGTCAGATTGAGTGACCTGCAACAAACAAACAACAAATAATGCATGCATGTATAAAATTGCTCAGTATGCAACATTTCAAGACAATGTAAATCCCATAACTACCTTCTTATCAATATTTGTGCAATATATAGTTCTTGCACACATCTCCCTTTCATCCTCAGACTAGATCACGGAACATAAACAATTAGTCTCCCATTGTAATAAGTAGAGCTCAGTGTTGGGTTAACACTTTGGTATGATAAGAGAGAGAGAGAAAGAGGATAAAAACTAATTTCTCACCCTTGGCAAGAATGTTGGGTTAACAGGAGCAATTGCAGTTTTGGAAGGCAGAACTCTCACAGGATAATATCCAAGCATAGTTCCAGCCAAACTCAAAGCATTTCTTGCCCCTTCTGTAAGTTCAAAGAGAAACAATTTGGTATGAGATATTTATAAATATTTAAAATACAAAACCAAAATCCAGCAATCTACATACCCTCATCAGTGAATTCAATGAAGGCAAAACGAAGAACTGAATTAGGGTCACCACAGACACGGCAGTCCACAACCTTCGTCATGATCAACAAGCCAAAAAGATAACATCAGATAATTTTTTTCTAGTTGTAGATGTTATTATTAACCTTGAGATTGAAGGCTATCAAAATTATACCTGTCCACAACCGATGAAAAGTGCTGCAAGTTGCTCTTCAGTAACCTACATTTATCACAAGAAAGCCAAAGTTTATACAAGCCTAAATAATATGATTAAAATTACATTTTCTCTAAAACTAGGTTCTCATTACTTGATGATCAATGTCAGAAACATAGACTGTCCTCCTAATCACGTCTTCTCTTTGAGCCATGCTCGTTCGGCTATTCACCTTCCGCTTTCCATTCATATAGCCATTCTTCTTCTGAAAATTAGCAAACCATTACTAATGCTGCATAGCATCCTAAAACCTTACACAAAAGAAAAATCACAGAACAAAAATATGTAATAGTGGAAATAACTGGCTGTAATAAAAAAGCAAAAAAAACGATCACTTCTTCAATATCCAAACCAAGTGCACTTCAACAAATACAACTTAACCCCAGTAATCTTTAACCATAGCCCAATATTAACTTTTTACCAAACAAACAAGAGGTGGAATCAAACATGAGCATTGCAATACAAACAACAAAAAAGAGAGATTCTAAATGAAAAAACAAAAGGAATCAGGACTCTTATGTGAAAAAAAACAAATATATGACATCATTGATTAAAGAAATTGTTGCGTAAAATACCAACCCTTCTAAAAGAATTCCCAGTGGGGACTCCTGAGTTAACATACTGCTGCATCACAAAACCATTGGCATTAAACCCAAAATGACCCGCAGCCGCTGCCGCCACAGCATGTGGCGGCGCCACCAATAACTTGTGCAGCCCACCACTGCCAAAAGCGGAAAGCGACGGCGGTACAAATTCCTTCGCCATTGGGTTCAGCTTCGAGAGCATTTCTTCTAAATCTCTCATCTCCCTCTTAAACCCCTCCCCTTCATCATCATCCCCATCAATTTTCTCTTCCATCGGCACTCCGTTTCCGTTGAGGGGGAGCTGATGATGGCCGTTGGATATATTCAGGTGGAAATTCTGATCAGCGGGTTTTGTTGACTTTTGGTTGTTAGCGGTGGCTTTCGTCGACTGTTGCTGGTGGTGGTGGTGATCGGCGGCGGCAGCGACGTCGTTCTGTTGGGTGTCTCGATTCGATGACGCAATCGTGTTAATCCCGGCATTTTCCACCACAGCCATGATCAAAAACCTTCGCGATACTCACGTTTCTCACTTCTTTTCCTCAATTTTTCTTTATTTTCTACACGGGTCTGTGAAAAAACAACAGAAAAAATGGAAACCCAAAATTTAATTCATTAAGCGCACGGATCAAAGCTATAAATATCCAGTTTTGAAGGTGGGAAAAAAATCAATCAAAACAAAATCAGAGCTTTTTTACCTGTGGGTTGAGTCCTAAATGGCGTCCATTGAGAAAATAAACTGGAAGATCGTGAGCTAAGATATGAAGAAGAGAATTAAAAAAGAAAAGGAGAGGCAAAAACAGAACACAACTTTTTCCTTTTTTTTCGTTTATTTTATACTATTTGCAAGAATATTTTACTGAGTCTACAAGACGAAGATATGTACAGAAAGAAATGAATAGTACATGTATTTAGAGAGAGAAAGAAGGGGGTTTTAGAGAGAGAGAAACACAACGAATGAGGTTCTCTCTCTTTTCTTCGGATCGTCCGTTTTAGCTTTTCCATTTTAACTTTATTTTTTATTTTTTAATCCAATTAATTCTTATTTTCTTGTTTTGATAATTCTGTTTGTTCACATTTCACAATGCCAAACAAAATATCATGCAAAAATCGAGAATCGAGATGCTGCATTTAGCTGCACTAATTTAAATGTATTAAAAATAATTATATTACGGTTATTTTAGCTTGATTTTTGTAAAATAAATATTAGATTATTGTATTTCATTTTTGTATTTTATTGGCATAAGTTTTTATTTTTGGAAAAAAATATGTATGGGAAGAGTTGTACATGTAACATTAGGCTAATTATAGAGTGCACTCGGTGCACCCTAAGGATGCACCCATATACAAATATAAACAAAAACATATACAATTATGAGTAAAAATGTATACAATTTAATTGTTAATTTTTTAAATAAAAAATTAAGTGTAAAAAAATATACAATTATTAAAAAATATGTATACACTATTGAATAAAAAGTTATACATGGATGTTAGTTTTTTAATAAAAAACTTAGTGTGAAAAAAGTATACAATTATTACAAAATACGTATACAAATAGAAAAATATGTATACAAAATATAATAAAAAATCATACACATATGGGTGCACCCTTGCACCTGAGTGCACCCAATATAAACTCGTAACATTATCAGACGATAAAGAGTAGAATTTGGGTAATATCGTTTTACTTTTATTTATTTAATAATAATAATTACTTAATCATCACTTTACATTAAAAAAAATTATCAAGTAAATTTTTGTTTGTATAAGATGAATTGTTTTTGAAATAGTTCATAAAATTTTTACTTTTCATCAATTATATACTTTATAATTTTATACTTAAATATTAATTACCTTTTATATGTATTATGGAAATCATTTCCTAATATCGTTTAAACGTGTAAATCTATATTAGATAATTAGAATATAAATCAATTTAAATTAATGAATGTTTTATTATTGTATTATTATTATTATTATTATTATTATTATTATTGGTTTAATAAATATTCATCATATATGTATATATATAATTATTTTATAAATATAAATTTCTTGACACGTTTTTTTTTTTATGAAAAGGGCAAAATCAATTCAAATTGCTCATGCCGAGCAAGGCTAGATTTTGCAAGTAGCAATGGAAATTAATAATGATATTAATATTTTATTAAAATTTATATATTTTCAATGTATTTAGTTAAATAGTTTAGAAGTCAATATTGTTAGCATTTTCAAGAATATAAATATTAAATAATTCATAGATGTTTAGAATTAATTATTCATATTATTATCTCCTCTTATCACCACACTTCAAATTATCCAATCTTTAATTAGGTAATTAATTTGAGTTGTATGATAATTATTTTAGTATTATGTCCTCTTTACTATGGACATTATCCCACTTCAATCAGATTAATTAAGTTTGTAAATTTAATTAAATAAGAAGCCCACAAATTTACAAATTTCCATCCCTAGTACCTAATACCTCATTATTAACGAGACAATATTTGGTTAGGACAGGGGACCCTACCTACTGGCTGACTTTACAATCACCCCTCTCTCACTATTTAATAATGTATTATTTGATGTTCCTTAATAATAAGAAATCATGGCTGCATCATTGATCATCATCTCATTAAGATTGATGTGTCTATGTATGTATGCATTCATGTTTAACATTAAGCATATCATGTTTACTACGTCCCATCATCCATTTTCAAGTTTAAATTTTTTCTACTTCATTGAACCATATAGTAATAAGCTAGCATTTCCAATTCAAAACTTTTACAATTGTATTGAAATCAATTAAATAAAAGTTCAGGTTTGTTGAGGGTTACTGTAGTTTGAAAACAAAAGGTAAAATATACGAGTAGTTAATTTGAAATTCAACAAAATTAGTGAAATTTAACTAAGAATAGTTTTGTTAAAGTTTGTAAATTTGATCAATAATCTAATGAGGTTATATATATAATTATATTACTTTTTAATTTTTTAAGAGAGGATTGAATTAAAGAGAAAATTTACTAAAATAAATATTTTTATACATCCATAGGGTGTTTGATTCAGTAAAATTATTATGTGGATTAGTAAGAATTAAAAATGTAGTAAACAAAGAATAATAATGAGAATAGCCTTAATTTTTTATTAATTTCATGAGATATATGGTAACTTACCTTGCCTACTTAAGTTGTAATACACCAGCCCCTAATTTTAACTAAAGGATTTGAAAGATAATTAAGCACCTTTAATTAAGTATAATTAGTGTGTAAACTTTATTATTTTCTTAAAAAAATTTTAAGACTCATGGAATATTATTAACTCAATATAAATCGAATTTATACATACATTCAAATCAATTGTAAAGATATATCAAAGTAGAAAATAAAAATTTAAAATAAAGTACATTGACTCTCATGGGCAAATATAAATGTAGTAAATATAGAGATAAAAAAGCATACTTCTACGGGCAAATGGAGAGAGTAGCTAAATTCTTAACTTTAATACTATTAAATGAAAGCAAATGGAGAGAGTAGCTAAATTCTTAACTTTAATACTATTAAATGAAATATTCGATTATACTATATCTTAAACATAAAATATTTATTACTCTAAGGAAATATATATTGAGTTTATGAAAATCTAAAAGAAGATACCTTAGAAATCCAACACTTACTATAAAAATCACAAACGGATTTAAGAATAAAAAAATTTAATTTGTTAAGAAAGCAAAGTTGAGTAATATATTGTGTTTTTGTCCATACATACATATACATACATACATTATGTATGCATAGGAGATTAGGATGGGCATTAGTATAAGACATGAATGAGGGGGGGGGGGGGGTGTACTATTTTCCGCGTGCAGGCAATGGGCAGAGAAGTGCCACGTGTAAAATGGCATTTTGTGAAGGACATTTTTGTCAATATAATAAGATGCTCCCAGTCTTTATCCACTGATTACTGACAATTTATATTTTTTTCTTGAGAAAGGCATCAGTGTTATGGTACCATACTACCACCGCTTTTATTTTATTTTGTTTTTTATTAAATAAATAAAATTTTAATCGAAGTTGAACAATTTTTTTTTATTTACATAAAAAGAATAAGAAATGTATTTATACTCATTATCGGATAAAAAAACAAAAATAACCGGATTCTTTCAAATTTGGTTCGATCGGATCGATTTTTCGATTATAATCAAATTATGCCCAAGTCTACTTGAATGTACCAAATAGAGTATAAACCACATAAAAAAGATTTAAAAATTAAAAATAAAATTCCCCATAAATAATTCGAAACCATACAATAATTACGGTTTATCTCGAAATGGAGTATTTTTGGAGTATAACAGAATTTATTTAGGAAAAAAAGAAAAGTATTCAAGCTTGTAAATATTGAACACGTGCCTAGTTCAATACAAACGGCGTCGTTTCAAAGTCGGACATCAGCATCAATAAAATAGAAATATTAATTTGTCTTTATTAGAAGTTAACTAGTAATTAAATGATTTGTGTCGCGTGATTGATAACTACAACCTCATTAACTTTGTTTATCTCGTGCGTAATTCTTTTTCTTCTGTTAACATGCTTAAAAATTAAAATATATATGAATAGTTATTTCACACACTTTTGTCTTACAATTGTTTATTCATGTACTTGCACAGTTTTGTTTAGGCTATGTTTATTTCTAATTTAGCGGATGTTGAAAATCGATTTTTAAAAATTTTAAAAAATAAATGGTAATAATCTATATTGTTTTGAGTTTTCTAAATGCTAAAATAAACTTTATATAATATTAAATGTGCCAGAGATGAGTGATATATGCCTAAAAATTATTTATTAATTTAATAGAAGAGATGAGAAGCGTAAAAATTGAAAATAAAAATAAAAATTAATGAGATAGTTTGAAAGAAAGGTGAATAATAATGAATTAAAAGAAATTGTAGCACGTGGAGATGTATATAACTTTAATAAACTCAACTAAAATATGTTTTCAAAACCTAAAATCGTTTTCAACCTAGAACCAAACATTCTTATAGAAACAATTCATTCTTATTTGGCATGCATAATGACTAATTAACTTTGGACACTTAAATTACCAAATATATAGTAATATTTAATCATGCAAAGATATTTAACAAAAATTCAAAATTAATTTGAGTGGGGTAAGGTGGGGATGGGGTAGCTAGGGCAATGTAGGAGTGTGAATTTATTATTGTCAAGGGTCGGAAATGAGAGATTAGGTGGTATCAAGAAAGTTTCTAATTATGTGATTAAACCTAATTAAAGAAAGTAGATAATAAAACACAACAAAACCCTTAACCTTGTTTAGCTGTTTTTGAGTTGTTTTTATTCGTTATTCCTACTCCTTTTTCTACTTTTGGCTCTACTATTACTATACTCCATAATTATACAAGCCAACAAAATATTTTTATTTTTCCTTGAATGTGGTTGATTTGTCCGTTTTAAGATATAATAAAATCTCTCTTTGGTCATCGAGTCTTTTAATTAATTGTAGTTTAGCATAATTTACGTATTTGTATCGATGGTTTCAAATTTCTCATAAGATACTTATTTGACAAATGTTGTATTTGTAATAGTAGGTAGATTCCATGAATGATCTCTTTTAAATGAATCGGTCTAAAAAATCAATATTGAAAATAGAAAAAGAAAGTCATGAAAAATTGTGAATTTTAATTATCATGTAATAATATAAAGTCGTGAAAGTACTTTTAGAGGATAATTCAAGCTCACTTTCATTAATTTTTTATAAAAAAAAATCTACTGAATTGTGTTTGCTCATTCCGTTCGTTAATATTTATCAGATTAAAATGAAGTATGGAGAAAGGCAATGAGTGAAGATGTAATTTATGATATATGATTGTTTCATAGTTAAAATTTCATCTGAAGTAATCTTATTTAGATATATTTTTTTAATCATATTTATGTCTTAAAAAAATTAAAGAATTTAATCTTCCGCTACAATGTATTTAAATTATGATACGTCCAAAATCTTTACTAATATATTTAAAAGTTTATTTTATTTAGTTTCATCTAAAAAATTTCCTTCACGACTAATTTTAATATTTTTGTGGGAAATTGGTCGTCACACCTACAATAAATATAAATATATTTTACGTACACAAAATTCAACTCTAACTGATCACGTATCTTATTTTATCTTGAATTAGGAAAGTCAAAAAGAAAAAAAAATTAATTTACTTATTAATTTATTTCCGATTTACCCTTTTATACCAACCACGTCAATGTACATGTCTAGAAGAAATAGGAAATTACACTTCAAATTAATAACAACATTTCGTACATAATTTAGCCCACTCCATTAAAATTAATTAATGATATCCACCAACTAAGAAATAGTTAATTAGTGGACCACTAAACTTTGATGGAGCTTAATTAATTATCATCTGTGAAATGCATATTAAAATACGAGCATAATGTGAGGAGAGGAGACTTTGTTTTCAAGTGGGCCCTCTTTGTCTAACAACTTTTAATCTCACCCGTGGATAAACATGGATTTTTTATTGGGCTTCTTGAGAAATTAATTCAATAGATGTAGCCAATGTTGATATTACTTGTCAAGATGATGAGCAATTAATATCGTATCATTAAAATGGCACGAGAAAGGGAGTCGATGAAAGGGAAATAAATGTCACAAAACATGCTTCTATTTAAAAATATATATGATATAACAGTTGCTTTAATAGTTGCTATATAAGGTGAATTGTAATTGATAGAATATCCACAAGCATCTATCCTATCCACATATATACAGGTCGAGTCATGAAATAGTTCTAAATTGAATATAGACACGTATATTTTATAATTAATGGAATTTAAATTTCAATAGTTAAGATAAATTTTTGTACGAAACTATGTAGCAAGAAGTTGAGTCATAAAATAGTTCTAGATTTAATATACACATGTATTTTATAATTAATAGAAATCAAATTATGTCATTTTAGATTATCTCATAGGAGTCCAAGAATATACGTGGGAATATATTTGGGTATTTGGTGGGAGATTGAAAAATTAAATAAAAAATTGGGAGTGTCTTGAGAAGATGATTTTAATAAATTAATGCATTAACTTAAAAATGCATATATATCTTATTTTAAAAGAAAATAAATAAGGTTGGAAGCTAATGTAAAAGTAAAACCAAAATATTCAAGAAGAGAAAGCTTTAGCGATATAAATAAATTATCAGTCAATATTCCTAAAACTACTTCACCAAGCCTTATAGCTGACAATTGGGCAGTGAAAGAACCAAATTAAATTAATTAATTACTCCATCTTCCCACAGTAAATTTCTGTAGATACAAAATTATGAAATAGTAGTAGTTAATTTTTTATTTGTTTAAGAGGTAGTTTCGTATTTTTGAATAATAAATAAATAAATTGGGTAAGTTATAAATGAGTAATAATTTTAAAATTAAAATTTATTGTGAGATTTAGAGTTTAGGATTTATCCTTATTTGAGGTGTAATTTGTTTTTAGTACGAACAAAAGTAATAAATATGAATTCATGTATTAGGCGAAAGAAAGTAATGAATAATAGCTATTTGGAGGAAGCCCACCGTGCAAGATAATAGTAAAATATTTTATTTTTAATTTTGTGAGTGTGTTTAATTACTAGCAAGTACTAGTATATCATTCAAATACGATGTTCAGAGCCACGTGTAATTCAATTTATGAATTTTTTTAATGAAGTTCTTGTATTTTCGAAAATTGAATTTCTTAGTATTAATCTGTAAACAATATTAAAAGGAAAAAAAAAAGAGTCTACAATGATGCTACATGAATAGGCTAGAATAGTAGAGAAAGTTACTTTATTGCGATTATCATACCCCACTACAAAGTTTAATGTAGTGCTAGTACCTGAAATTGAGCACTATTAAAATATAATCCCAACTTAAGAGCAACATAATCTATATTCAATTGTCTTTTTCCATGACTTTTAAAGGCCATTATATACGTATGACGTGAGTGGGTATATTCTATTCTATTGAATCTTTTCATATAAATTTTACACTCGAAAAATTCCACTTAAAAACTTCACCATGCTTTATATGGGTTTATGTGTTTTGATAGTTGTCTCACTAAAATTCCAATTGAACAAAATTTAATTATTAAAAATAAGTGAATCTACACTCTAATTGTAATGATGCTGACTTTTATTTTGAGTGAGGCTCTTGTGCACCCGGGTGCACGGAACACATTCCGTGCGCCTTTACAATTTTCATGCTCCTTTACAATTTAAACCCCTAGCAATACATATGTTTAAATAGGATTGGAGGGGAGGGTTGTGTTCACATGGGGACACGGAGCATCTTTCCGTGTCCCCGGACGCACAGGAGCTTTTGCCTTAATGAAAAATTAAGAAAATACTCCGTCACTTATTTCACGCAATTAATAGTTTTATTAACCTGCATATTTACTTATGAACTCAACCAAATAGCTATCACAACAACCTAACTTACAGAAGTTATATTCCCCCTAATTAAATGATTCAACCATCAGGTTCTCAGTATATCAGCACACTAAAATTGAATGTAAATCAAGTATTTATTTGTCAACCTGCTATAAAAAATATCTAACAGCAACCACTATAATTCGAATATTCTCCTGACGTAGATGGTAGGTGAGACTTTTCCATTTACAGAATATATTCAATGATGCAACCTTCACCATGCAACATTTTATAGTATTCTAATCTACTCAAGTTTAACACCATATTCATTGACCAAATTCAAGTCAGTTCTGCTAAAAAAAAAATCTAGATCAAGGACCCTAAATTATGCAAAGATTTCTCAACTAAGTGTGATTAGAACAAGAATGGCAATTACCACCTAAATACAAGACTTATCTCTCTCCAGCTCTTTTCATGATTAAAATCAGTTGACAAAAAAGAATATAAAGTAGACGTTTGAAACACACCTTTTGGGTGAATCTTGCAAATAAAGAACTCTATGGGTGATATGCTAATTTCACCTGAAACATAAGGGGCCAAATGTGATCCATCCTGCACACATAAGAGCTTCATGATAATATTTTCATTTTATGCGGCTGGCATTACTGAGATCAAATTAACCAAAAGAACAATGGACATATATGGGAAGTATAGAGAGTATCTTAAAGAGCCTCAAGATTAGCTGACACTTGTGCCACAAAGGTAGTCCAATAAATAGAACCACCCTCTGTTTTCGTATTGCAGATCACACAGAGGTATTCCCATCAGCACGATGATCCTATGATTACAGACACATGGAAGGTGAGGCTCCATATCCTCCCACAGCAGTTTTGGAGTTGAATCTGTAAGAATGTTGAAAAATTGATTTCAAACATTGTGAATTCTACACTGTTTCCAAGTTGAACAAATATGAGTATATTACAGTTGCAAGACAAAAAGAGAGGTCAAATCTCAAAAATCCTGCAGTAACAGTAAAGTTTGAGTATCTATCCACATACCGGATCATATGCCAAAACTAAGTTAAAAACTCATTTTCACTGATAACATTGGAGTTGTACCTTTGAGCACCGGATACAAGAAAGGTTGCCTTTACATGTTCTGCAATGACATGCAATCGTGCATTTAATACCCCAACAGATATCTAATGCTCTTTAGCATGCAAAACCAAGTTTTTGCCACTGATTCAATGCACCAGATAGAGAGTTGGGCTTCTCTTTAACATAAAACATACTTCAATTAAGTAGGAAAACTCTGTTTTAAACTGGAGATGGCGATAGAGAATACTCTGGTTGTAATCTTTGTAGAAGTAATCCACAATATGGACAATATGGTGTTGAGGTTCCCTTGTAAGCTGAAGACACTAGAAAAGACTTGAAATCTGAAGGATATTTGGGCATACTGAACAAAATGCTAGGTGCCAACTTTCTGGTCCTTCTTTGACAACACATACAATACCAGGAGGGTTTAGTAGGAAGAATCTGCATAGTAACTGCACACCTTTCAAGCTTATGTGTCTGGTTAATTCCATCCTCTAAGTTTACTCCAGAGCAAATAGCGTATTCTGTTGATTCAAAAGGAACAACTGATGAACAAAAATTGCACCGCTCATCCACTACATACCCAAATATTTTCTGTAGTCTCCTGAACCCAAAAAAAATAACTATAAGAGATAACATTAAACTCTAAAAACAAACATTAGACCATAGAAAAAAAGTATTAGTATTACAATGATGTCTGGGGTAAAAGATTGAGCATACAAAAACGTAGAAAAAGTAATTTTCTGCAAGGTGTCCAATGATTAAGTTTGGTACACAGCTAGCAAGATTTTGAAAACAGAAGGTACAAAAAACAAGATACATTGAGAGAGAAGAGTGAACAGCAAAAATTGAGAAGTGCAAATGCAGAGAATGCCATTACCTCTTATCAACCATTCCAATTTCTTCTGCAAGGAATTTAGAATGAGCCTTAACATTTTTCCCACTTTGTGAAACCCACTGCTCCATTTGAGGCAATCCCTCAGGACTCCAGCATTCATCTTGAGAGAAATCCGTTGATGAATCAGACAGTAGATTTAATGTGGCAGAAAAACTAAAACTGACAAGCCTTTCCAAGATTTCCTTTTCACTTCTCAATAGCAACTCCATCCATAAATTTAACTGTTCTTTACTATCATTTAACTTTTCTAACTTATGCTCTTTGACACCCACATTATCTTCTTTTAGCATTACACGCCTGCTAATAATGTTTATAAGGTACAACTGACGGGAAGAAAGCTTGAGCAAGTCAAGGGATTCAAAAAACAATGTAGGAGAAATTCCAGATTGGGACCTTAAAGAAGATGCCAACCATTTCAATAGGATATGCTCTATATACTCAGGTGAAGAATGCTTGAACGCCAGGAAAGCTGCCACGACATCCCAAATGTTCAGAAGCCTACTGGGATTTTCATACTGACTCAGAGACCACAATATATTCATCTCCCACCAAATCAGTTCTTTCTCAGGGAATCCAGGAAAATTGAAATTATTTATCTCCTTACAGGTAGCGGTGGAAAGGTCCAGTTGCTGCCCTCCAATCCAAAGGAACTCAACAGCTGCTTTATGAGATCTGAAAATTTTATGATGTTTCAACATTACTCCAGAATTTGAAACAGAAATTGCTACACTTTAAAACAGTGAGCTTAATTAGCAGCATTCCATAAGGGGGCATGTTAACTAGTATTTGCAGACTAATCGCATAAACATTTATCCATGACATCTTGCAAAAAAGGAAGAGATTCAACATGCTGTATTTCGAAGCATATTGACACAACGCACACAACAACCATTAACTAGAGGAGGAGGGGGGGGGGGGGGGGGGGGGCAGATGTATGGAATCTCACCTTCCCTGGTACATTGGATTTAACAGATTAGTATCAAATCCACGAGCCTGAAAAGAAAAACAAATTGTTTAGGCCTGGATTTGAATAAAATTGCTGGAATACCATCTATACAATACGTAGTCACAATGCATCTATACTATACAATACAATAGCTATAATGTCGCCTATACTGCATAAGGCAGGTGAGCTACTGAGGTGGCGAACAGTGAAGCCCAGGTAAGAGGTTCATATACTGCAAAGATCAACTTAAAGTTAAACAAGTTAACAAATAGAAAAGAGCTGCGAAGGATGCTTGGAAGATTAAGTTAATGCTGAAGTGGAGTGTGACAACAGAAACTGCAGATGAAAACCAAATAGGCAGAGTATGGACCAGCATATTAACATGATGATAGTTTTAGCTTCAAAGTATGAAGAAGGATTTCGAACACATTGTGCAAAATTGAAAAATAGACTGAAAATCTGTACATAGAACCATAAATCATTGTCTTCTAATTGTATGGGCAAATCACTAGTTTGGTTCTTCAAGTACTTTCTTGAATAATTCCTCTGATTGGAGGTAAGCAAAATACAATTTTTTCTGCTTTTTTCTGATCTTATATTTTCAATGTTGTTCTGCATATTGACTAAAGTTTTTGAACAATTTCGTATTTAGTGATCCGTTTAAATTGTCAAAAACCTTTGTGCCATAACTTCAGGTGTTTCCATCAGTTTATCATTTCCATTGTTGCTACCAATGCCTCATGTGGAAGCATAAATTTTCATAGTGATGAATTTCACAATGGGTAAGAATCAGGCATGTAAATAAAATACAAAGTAGGATTATATTTGCAAAAAATCTTCTGAAATGATAGGGGAGATGAAAAATGATACCACCGCAATTGACAAATTTCCAGGAGATATTGCCAGACCAAAGCATGAGTTAAATGCACAAGGAACCTGTACATGATTTCCTGTTAGTCCAAGAATAAAATTGTAAATGATGGGATCAAATAGGGAAAATCATACATCCGGGGAGCTCTTCAAACCAGGAGAATTCAAGGGAAGAGACACTTCACATAGAGAATCTCCAACAAAAATCCAGCACTTTAAAGAATTGTCCTGAAGAAAAACAAAAAGTAAATGAATTATTGATTTTCTTGCCTTTGCAGCAATGGCCATTATCTTGACTGAAAGCTTCATATAACTCAAGAAGCATTAAGTAAAGCAAGACAAATTAGCAGAATCAGTTTTACAGAATCTGCTAAACTAATACTCCTTTTAACCACAGGGCACAGACAAGGACTGATTTAAGCAACACTTGAAACCCTGACCAATATGTGATTAATGCTTGTGTAATATATGGGTCTACATAAAAAATGACTCATAGTTGAATGTGCTACACTATAAAATATTTTTTAAAAGAATGCCCATTATCTACAACTGGAATTGGATATGCCCAACCAAGAAGAGAGCATAGAAGAAAGAACTCAAAAGTAACATAATGTCCTATCACTGATAGAACCAACACAGCATTAAATCTTTAAGGAGAAACAATATATGCATACTGACTCAAATTAACTGATAACTTCTGATAAAATGGAAAAACGTTCCAGAATATCTCACTGTAACTATTCATAGAAACTAGAATCAAACCTAATCTACTTGGCCCACAAATTTAGATGGGTCTACATATGCCATGAAATACCATCTAACAATGAGTGTAATACCTGGCTGCAGCTGTACAAACATCGGCCATCAAAAGCCCAAGCTAAACCTGTAACCTGATGTTTATATTTAAGATAGATAGATTAATGTTCAATGATCAATCAAGAGGTAAAAAGAAGAGTACAAGAGTAAGGACTTACTATACGATCATGTGCATTATAACAGCCAACTTTTTCAAATTCGTTGATGGTCATGTCAAGGGTCCACAATTCAAACGATCCAGAACCTTTGCCAGCAGCCAAGAGCAGTTTTGATGGTGATTGTGAAGGTAAAGTAAGTGCAAGTACAGAGACTGTTGCAGAATCAACAGTCATTACCTAATTACAGGAAAAATCACTAATTTTTAATATAAAGATTTGATTAAAATTCTTTGCATAACAATTTGAAAGGATAAAATCCAGAAATTGAAATAACATGTTAACCTCTTTCAACAATGTACAGGAATTGTAGATGATTTCTGATGACATTAGCAATTCTTCACCATTTACCCGCCATATCTTCACTCTAGGACAGAAGAATGGTAGAAATAATCAAAATAGTTATAGTTTTCACAAAATATGAAATCCTCAACTATATAGTCCATAAATTAAAAACCATAACTAGAATTTTCCATAAAAATTCAAAAAAGCTCTATCATGAAGATATCACATGGAAATTGTATGGATGCTGCCCAAATTTCTGCTTATAAATTAAGTGTTCAATCCATATGCGGGCAAAGTACTCACCCACCATCAGAACTTCCCGTAGCCAATATCAATTGGGCATCTGAAACATTAGACCCATAAAAAGCCCAACAAATTGCAGTGATCCAAGTGTCATGTGCCTTCAAAATGCTAACGAGTGAAACCTCATTTGAGAACTTAGAGTTATAAATTGAATAGCACTTAGGTCGGGGAATTCTCCAGAATGAAATTCTACCACACTTCCCTCCAACAGCAAGAATAGAACAGCATTTGGAAGAGTTACTAGGAATATCAAAACCATTCCTCCCAGATGTCTCTAACAATGGGGACCAAGAAACAGTAAGTGACATCAGCATTTCATTACGAGAAGCATACTGTTCTGCTGTTATCAATGGAAGATTAACGTGTCTACTCTTTTTCTCTTGAGGAATCACTTTATCAACAGAGCAAGGAACAATCTGCCAAAGGCTCTCTTTGCTCAAATCGTCAGGATCTTTAACTGCAACCTGATATAACAGGAAATCTTCAGAAAAATGGTTCTAATGAATCTTGATACATAGAAAGAATCTCCAAGTGAAGACAAATAAAGTATTAGACATGTTACTGATCCAAAAGTGTATAATGAATACTGAATAACTAGATATGAGGAATAAGGTCAATAGATGGTTCACACATTATCAGCATCTTGTCTCCTACGTTTAGAATTCTTTCGCAAGCCAGAGGCTGGTCCGTCACTGGCAACTTCATGATCTGTATCATCTTGTCTTGATATAACCTGAATAAGAGGAAGCTCAAATGAAACAAGGAGCAACTGTGAATGGATAGTAAAGTAGGACATACCATCGGAGCATAAGCCAGGCATCAAAAATAAAAAAGAAAGAGAAACAACCACTTACATCATAATATCCTGTCGGCACGATTTGAAACTCCCCAAAGTTGGTATTCTTGAAATGTTTGTACAGCATTTCAGAAATGTCCAAAACCTATAATTTGTGAAGCAGTAAAAGATTCACTAATATTGGAGTAAAAAACTATGATTTACCAAATGTACTTAGAAATAACATTAAATTGTCAAAGATCTGTAAATGGTAACAATCAAAGAAGGAGAGTGCAACCAAGTTTCATTAATTGCATACCTCTATCCACTCAACAGAAAACTCACAGAAAGGAAAACGGTAGAGCTTTACCCGTCCCCCGCTAGTGCAAACAGCAAGCAAACAACTGATTTATTTAAAATAAATGCAAAAATTAGATCCAAGTGTGCAATTATAAATGTCACGCTCCGAAAAGCCCAAGGCTAAAATAGATCATATTAGTACCCAGCATTATTAGCCAGACCCGTAGGAGACCAAGAGATTGATCTAGCATAAGGACGATTATCCCGTGATATATGATATTGCAGTAGGCATCCATTTAGTGAATCCGGCCCTGTACTAAATCAAATTAGCAATTGCAACACATATATTAAATGAAAACAACGCCGCTTACTCAAAAGGATAACTACAAACAGCGAATTTGGAAGCAAGAGAAAAGTACTGACAGTTGATACTAATAGATTTGTTTTGAATAAAAAAATATACCTCCATCATCAATTACACCAAGGGGGAAGGGTTTACAGGATGGAACAGTGATTACACCTCGAACTCCAGGATTAGCAGGACTCTAAACAAGCAAACAACGCGATCGTCAAGCGAATAAGAAGAATCTATATACACAATGTCGATCAACAAAACCTAGCATCCGAAATCCGAAAAATAATCACGTTGATCATACAACCCGAAACTTATATCAGTACAGATTGTCACCGTTGAAATGAAGACGGGAAAGAAAACTTACCAGAATTATAATGATATTGCCAGAAGCCACCGCCACCAAGTTTTCTTCAGACCAAACGACGGCGTTGGGGTAAGCGATCGACGAACCGAGCACAGCGGTTTCGAAGCAGGGAGACATAGTTCTGCGGAAATTGAAGAACAGGTAAAATAAATTACTGGCGGCAAATTAATATTTGGCGCAAAGTAGTTCAATATATGGATTTTCAATTGATCTTTTTCTTCGCTTCACACTGGATTCGAACGCGACCTCAATGCTCAAGCGGAGCTTTAGTACTTGCAAATTGGGGTCAATTTATTAATAGCTCGAAATTGAGAGGTCCAAACGATATTTAAAAAAAAAAGGTTTCGGTTCGAACTTATTGGAGGTTTTTGGCGAAGAGTTTTAAGTTCTTTTTCTTTTTCAGAAGAAAATTATTTGTGAAGCATATTCGAGTATTGATAAATAAATATTTTTTTTAAAAAAAACTTTCACCTATTATATCCCTTTTTTTATAAATAAAACACACGTTTTAGCAATTATGTACTATTATTTGTCGGTGATGTTTTTAAATGGTGGAAGATTATTTATTTTAAGTCATATTTTATAAGTTAATTTATGGGTATCTTTATTAGGGTTCAAATTTTATTTAAAATAGTAAATATTTATGCAATCTAAATTATATATAAAACCCAACCCATTTAAAAAAGAAGTGAGAGATGATATAACTATGATTTTATTACCAAAAAATAAATTATGTTTTTTATTTGAAAGGTGTAAATTATTTTATTTTATTTTTTCTAATTGAGGGTCATTTTGATATTAATAAGAAATATGTTGCGTTAATTTGAGCTTTCCTTAAATACAGGGGCAAGCGTAAATACCACGCTTCACTATAAATACGAACAAAACCCTAACAAACTCTCCAATCTCCATCTTCTAAAACCGCCGGGGCAGCGTAGAAGAAACACGCCGTCGGATTCATCACTCTATTAGAAGACAATGTCGATCGGAGAGCTCGCGTGTACCTACGCTGCCTTGATTCTTCACGACGATGGCATCTCTGTCACTGTAATTTCATCTTTTACGTTAGCATATGAGTCTTTTTGGGTACTGTTAATTTTATTTTATTCAAGTATTTGTTAATTCTGATGGATGTTGTTTCTTCAAATTAGGCGGAGAAAATAGCTACGCTGGTGAAGGCTGCTGATGTGACGGTGGATTCGTACTGGCCAAGTCTCTTTGCTAAACTATGCGAGAAGAGGAACATCGACGATCTCATTACAAATGTTGGATCTGGTGGTGGAGCTGCCGTTGCTGTAGCTGCACCTACCGGCGGCGCTGCTGGTGCCGCGGCTGCGGCTGCCCCGGCCGTCGAGGAAAAGAAGGTATAGATTCTATTCATATTTATGCTATCACTAAGCTTTGTATGTGATTTATTTTAGGAATTAGGACTTATTGTGAATGGTGACTGAAGTAGTTTATTCATACTGTGGGAGTGGGACTAAATGAATTAAGTAATTTACAATTGTTTTGCTATCACGATTTATGCCATTTAATGCTTCATTATATTATGTGAAGATAAAAAAGCAGTGTTATCATCTGATGTTCATGTTTCTTACAGTTAGTGATATACATTTTGAGTAAGAAATTTAGTAAAGTGTGTCTAGTAGAGTATAAATATGGTCTCTTTGCATTTAAGTTTTGTTTCCTATTCATTATTGTGAGGAAATGAATTATGGATAAGTTGAATATGGTTGTTTGAAGAATATTTGAAGCACTTTATAGGGAGTGAGATTGACAATGCGTGTTGTTTTTATTTACTTTTCAGGAAGAGCCAAAGGAGGAGAGCGATGACGATATGGGATTTGGCTTGTTTGATTAGGGGTGCTGATTAATGTACGTTTTGATTTTGAATTTTTGCAGAATTGAACTGAGTTATAGTTAGTTAGCAATAGAGCTTTTTTGTTCTACTTTTGGAGGATTACTATGATTCTACTCCAATCTTGCATTGTCCTGTCGTATACAAAGTGAACAATTGGGGTTTTTAGAAGGTTTAACACATTTTAGCTAGTTTTTATCGTTATAATTTTTCTGAGATGGGCATACTTATTAATTGCTTGCTGGTCTATATTGCATTTATATCTCAACGTTTGTCTTAGATATGTGCTGTCCAAAACATTATATATCCTTGTTCCTTATTTATTTGCTTCTTACTTTAATTTCTTTGATTCTGACTCTTGAGATTTTCTTTTATTTGCTCTCAAGGATGTAATTGATGGTAGTTCCTAACTAGAATGCAAGTCTGCCAATAGTTTGCGGTTCTTATGTCGAAGATTTGCGTGTTCCTCTTGTTTGCCTTTAGTCCTGGAATATAGTAGCATTTCATCTTTTGTTTGCAAATTCAAGTTGTAGGGTATGATTCAGTTTCTTGCTTTCTTTTAACATTATCTAGACTTTGAAATCGGAACATTGACTTAATTATTAGAAATTGTTAGTTGTTTGCAAATGTGATCTTGTTCAAGTTCGTGTTTCATATATTCATCTTAATTTGGTGCCCATTATCGATTGAATGCCATCTTATTCACCGCTAGCATCAGTTATTTGAGCTCTCAGAACTGGGGATATAATAAATCTAGTCAAGTAGGAATCTGTCAAGCTGCGTCTAATGCTTGTTATTTCAACACTGCTGTGATGTTTTGATTCGAGTTTAATACTCAATATTTTTTAGATTCTATAAATCTCTATAATTTACACGAACAAACCTTATAACTTGTTCATCCCCCAGGCCCACCCCCATAATACTAACTTTTTTTTTTCTTTTCTCTACCTTTTTTTTTTTAAATCTAAATAATAATTAATTTGATATAAAATTTAAACACATTCTAAAAAATCCAAAACAAAAATAAAATAACACTATTCACAGCATGCAAAGTTTAAGAAAATGTTGTATTTTTTATTAATTTTATTAGAGTACTATATTTAAGTAACAACTTATTTAATTATAAATAAAAAATATAATTATATAAAATTAACATTTATAAGTAAAGATTAATTTAAAAAAAGTATTAAATACAATTATTTACTCATAATTAATACAAATTTTAACAACAAAGTTTTGTTTGTTTCTGAATACATATTCTGAAGTATGGATGGCAATGGGCCGGGTCAGGGTGGGTACCTGGCCGCCCTGCCCCCTCCCCTCACTTTGCTGCCCCGTCCCGTGCTTCGGTACGGGTCAGAATTTTAGTGCCCAGACCTGCCTCGGTACGGGGTGGGTCCGCCCCACCCTGCCCCGTTTATTATTTTTATTTTTTTAAAAAATTATTTTTTTGATAAATTATAATACATTTAAATAAAAACTTTTAAATTAAAATAAAATGAAGTGAATTTAAATTTTAAATTAAATAATTAAACTTTATTTTCACTTTAAAATTTTTTTATTACATTATATATTTAATGATATATAATATTGTAATAAAGTATTTTGTAATAGTTATATATAATTATAATATATTATTTCTTTTATTTAAATTAAATAAAAATGTATGTATAATATTTAATATATATCAATAAATGATATTATATAATATATAATAAATATTTTAAATAAAATTTTTAATATTTTTAATACGGGACGGCGGGCTGGGGCGAGGTTAGGACCCGGACTGACCCGTGCACGAGGTGGGACGGACCTGCCCCAAATGGGATGGGATGGGATGGGATGGGATGGGGTGGGGTGGGGTGGGGTGGGGTGGGGTGGGTCGAGTCTGGGCCGGGCCAAATTGTCATTCCTATTCTGGAGTAATATTTTCTAAGGCCTTCCCCACTCATAGGTTTTTTGTTTAAATCGGGCCCACCTCCTCTCTCTTCCCATCTCCCTCATCTTATGTATCTCCTCTAAATATGCAATCTCTCTCCTCTCTCCTCCTTTTCACACCCTCTTCTTCTCCTCCACTCTTTTTCTCTCTTAAAAATACCCAGGTAAGATAGTATTCATACTACATAGGTTAAAAACCTGTAATCTCCCAATGGCTAAAAACCTCAACACTTAAGTTTTTTAAATTCCACGTGGCAAAAAATCTCACCACGATTTTTTAAATTCCACGTGGCAACAAACCTCACCACTGTGGAAGGCCTAAGATTATTAAAAAAAAAAAACACTTTGAGAGTAGTAGATGTTACTCCAATTAACATGTTCAAATATACTTAATAAATAAATAACCAGTAACAATCCATTAATGCTAGCAAGCGAATACGAACAACTCCACACATATTTGTTCATGTTAGGTTTATCCGTTGGTGTTTGCAGGTAAGGAGTTCCGATTCCACGTGTCACCTAGATTATTTGACCAAACTCAAATTTTATACGCCAAGACTTGATACACTCCGAATTCTACTCTGGTCAAACAAGCCACCAAATTGATATCATTGTCCAATCATCTTGGACCTTAATTTAATTAAATAAATATTCTTCAATAAAAATAATTAAATAAATAATCTATCCTTTTATTAGATACACATGCTCTTATTGTAATAGGTTGGTACGATATATTTAAAAATAATAGTTTATTATGAAGAGTAGAAATAGGGGGGATAATATTTGACTAATAAAACAATTTTTTATTAAAAAAATTAAGAATATAAAATTTTATTATATTAAAAAATACTATAAAATCAAATTTCATAGTACGATTCAAAATTCGTGCACTTTACGAAAGCCTTTGACTTGTACTATATTTTCCAATTAACCTCTACAGCCATTAATTACAGATATTCTAATATTTCCCATGGTAATAATATATTTAAAGTTATCAAATCTTTATAAATCTAGAATTTAAAGCTTTATTTTTTTCTCCTATATTTGGTGAATATTAGGTCAGAAGCCTATTAAAAGTGGAAACCTATCGATTGGGTTTTGGAATTGTGAAAATATTCTCTTTCGTATCTCTTTTTATAAATATAAATATATGCTATAAAAATTAGTAATACCAATCACCTACTCTTACACATATTTATAGTAGTATAATGTATAAATAATGAGAAAATATCAATTTTGGTCATATATCTTTTACTAAATTCAATTTTAGTCCCGTAATTTTTTGTATTTTTAATTTTAGTCCTTTTAGTTTCAATTTCGATCCTATAACTTTTAAAATGTCAATTTTAGCATTGTAAATTTCAAATTTAGTCCTATATCTTTTTTAGTTATCAAAATTAGTCATGTATCTTTTAAAATATGATATAATTTATAATATGACTAATTTTGATAATTTAAAAAGATATATGACTAATTTTGAAATTAAGAGGGCTAAAATTAAAAATTTTAAAAATACAGGACCAAAATTAAAATTAAAATGACTAAAATTAAAAATATCAAAAGTTACAGGACTAAAATTAAATTTGGTAAAAGATACGGGACTAAAATTGATATTTTCTCTATAAATAATTATAGACACGTCACACATCCACTTACCTTATTGGATAAGGATCCACATAAATAAAACACGTAATCAAATTTCCAGCTACATCCAGAAAAACAAACACTATTTCCAGAGTTTGATTTGCCACTTGCCAGCCAACTAACGACACTTGCACATTATTATAAAAAAAACGTTGAATTTAAAATTCTCAAACACGACTTAGAAACTTCTCTCACCCGCGGTGACGACTTCCAGACCTTTCCATTCACTTTCTCTTCCTGCCCACGTCTACCCTTTCCCCACCCTATAAATATAAACCCTCCACCCTGGTCTTCCATCACAAGTTAACAACTGCTTCAAAAGTTCATTCCAAAAATCTCACAATTCACCTGAATTTCTGACCTAATCTCTGCTTTCTGCTCTCTCAATTTCCGAAATCAATCCAGATATGCTGATGTCGATTTTTAGTTCGATCGACGCCTTCTGCGCCGAGTCTCTTGGCCGGAATCTAGGGCTTTCAAGGTCACCGGCGGTTTCTGGTAATAAGCAAGACGTGGCGGCCATTGCAGCCGATTTGAAGAAGGACAAAGAAGTCAAGTCGTCACCGCCGCCGAAGAAAGTTAGCCGGACGCCGCGGTTTGCTCTGGAGCTCGACGGAGTTCACTGTTTCGAGACGATATTGATGGATATATGAATCATAATGATTTTTTTTGGAATATCCCCCAATATTTTCCCTTAATTGAGACGGGATATTAACTTTTAAACCGCTTTCTAATATGTGAATATAAAGAACTATTTCTTTTACTGTCAATTGTTATTGTTTTCGATTTTTTGTTATTATTATTTTTAAATTTGTGTTGGTAGATTTTAAATTATTATTTTCACCATAAGATTAATTGATTTTGTTGGTAGTCTCCAATGGAACCAAAAAAAGAAAAAATAAAAATCAATCATAGAACCGGAAAGAAATCACATTCGTCCAATCTGATTTTGAACCTTCTTTGTGAAATACACGGAAGTCAGGGATTATAAGTTAAATTTTATTAATTATAAATGTATATTAATGTTCATATGATGAGAACTATTCCTCAGTATTAGAAAATCTTAAACAAGGTTTAAAATATCCCGAAATAACCTCGATATTTTCACGATATATCATTTTTTTTGGAGAGTACTGATATCGATATTAGGGAAAAATATATTTCTTTTTTGATATCGAGAAAATATCGGAAAATGTTGGTGGAAATATCGATATCGATTTGCCACAGTTCAAATTTTTTTGGATATCGAGATATATCGATGAAATATCGATGAAATATCAAAGATATATCGAAAATATCGAAAAATTATCCATGATTTTAAGAAATTTTAATGATTTTTTTATGTTACTTTTATCAACTAATTACATTTTTTTGCCATTTTTTTATTTAATTTAAAAAAATAAAATAAAAAAATGGAGCAATACTTGCGTGGAACAATCTCATAGTGAGACTGTTTTACGTTTTCTTAATTAACTATCTTTTTCTATATTAAAATAGTTATCACTTTTCATTAAAAATATTGTAACTATTAACTACTCCCTCCGTCCCATCACTATTGCTACTTTTGACTGCAAAAAGCCCTCACATAATCAACAGTAAAAGTAGCAATAGTAATGGGACGGAGATAGTAGTAAATATGAAGGGTTCACTTAAACAGTATACTCCGATTAAAAATAAAATTATTTTGGCACAATTGGACAAGATAGAACGATATACTACTAATACATTCAGAACATGGTTTAAAAATTTATCTAATTCGATTAAGTGGTACCAATATTGTTTAGATCAAGACAACGTGACATGTTTTACATTTGAACCTCACAGATCATCATTTTGATATTAATTATTATGCGTTAAACAATTAATAATAATAATTGTATGATATTTTCAGACTATTAAAATATATTGTTTTTGATCTACTTATCATATATTTTGAGTTTTATTTTGATTATAAATTGTATTTATATATTAAAATTAGTTATAATATATTGCAAAATTAAATAATCAATTTTTTTCTTTTTTCTACAAATTTTCATAATTTTTAAAATTTTTATCAATATCAATATTTGATATATCCATCGATATATTCGTAAATTTGAGGTATCGATATTTTAAACCTCCATCTTAATTATAGTGTTTCATACTAGTGCATACGAACAACTCAGCGCTTATTCATTCATGCTAGGTACTTATCCGTTGGAGTGTGCAGGTGAGGAGAAGACGAGTTCCGATTCCACGTGTCACCTCGAGTTCTTACTCTGGTCAAACAAGCCACCAATTTGACCACTTCAATGTCATTGTCCACCAATCTTTGACCACCTTCAGTTTAATTAAATATAAGTTGACATCATGTGCTTTTAGTGCAAGAGTGCATCCGCTTAAAAAAAACAAACTACTCCCTGTTCCGATCAAAATGTATCATTTGACTGCATAAAATTCTCATAAAAGTTACAGTAAACGTAGTAATATGGGCGGGACGGAGGGAGTATATTTTAGCAACGAAATTTATTAACGGAATTCAATCAGTTGGTAATAGCAATAAAAATGACATTTTTGCTTTACTAATGAAATGCCAACGAATTTATTCCCTATTTTACCAATAAAATTCTATTCGTAAAAAAAAACTATATTTTAGCAGCGGAATTTACCAACGGAATTCAATCTGTTGGTAATAGCAACAAAAATGACATTTTTCCTTTAGTAATGGAATGCCAACTAATTTATTTCTCTATTTTACCAACAGAATTCTATTCGTTGGTAATTACCAACGAAATTATTAGCAATGGATTACCAACAGAATAATCTACCAACGTAATTGAATTTTCGTTGCTAAAAATTTACCAACCATCACTTCACCAATGGAAATTTATCAACGGATTCCGTTGGTAAACCAATTTAATTATGAAATTAAGGCTTTTACCAATGAAATATTTTTCCTTGGTAAAAAACAATTTTTTAGTGATCTAAACGTTCATAATTTTTTTAGTGTATATGTATTTTTATTACAGTGTATGTATTTTTTAGTTAAACTCTACTCAGTAAAAAATTGAGTTTATTTTCTTTATGATTCATAAATCCAATTACCAATTAATCTTATTACTTAATTAGAGATACTCTAATTCTTATACTATATTTTCTTTAGTAATAATATATTTTAAGTCAGGGTCATCCTGGGTGCATGCACCAGAATTTATAGGGTAAATATTAAAGAGTGGTGGATAGTTATTTTATTTAATTTTAATTATTTTATTTTATCTAGTGGTTAAGATTAAATTGAATCTAATCTAACCATTTAGATTATTCAGATGCATCTGTAAGCAATTAAAATTTACGGTCCAATTAAATGGCGACACGTGGATTTTTCTGATTACATATTAATTTATTTTGGAATTTAAATAAATTAATTCCTAAAGTAAATTAATCAATAATTTGAGCCCAATAAATTAAATGAGCTTAAATTAAATGAGGCCTGACCCAAGTCAAGTAAGCCCAAGTCAAATGAGGCCTGACCCAAGTCAATCAAGCCCAAGTCAAATAAAGTCTGACCCAAGTCAAACAAGCCCAGACAAATTAAATCAGGCCCAAATTAGATAGGCCCAATTATGGTTCAGTCAGGCTGAAGCCCAAGCCCGCTAAGTGAGGCCCAAAGGTGGCCTGGACCTCCTTTTTCACCTATAAAAAAGGGGTCTCCACCATTCATTTGGACAGAGACAGACACAGACATTCAAGCACTCGAAGACGACACACTTGAAGAGATCGAGAACACGAGTAAAGCTCCCTCCAGATCTTCAAGCGAAGAACAAGCGAAGAACGATCTTCAAATCTTCAAAGCTTCAAGCGAAGAACGTTCGAGGATCTTCAAGCCTTCAAGCGATCTTCAAAGCGTCTTCAAATCTTCAAAGCTTCGAGCGAAGAACGTTCGAGGATCTTCAAGCCTTCAAGCGATCTTCAAAGCGTCTTCAAATCTTCAAAGCTTCGAGCGAAGAACGTTCGAGGATCTTCAAGCCTTCAAGTGATCTTCAAAGCGTCTTCAAATCTTCAAAGCTTCGAGCGAAGAACGTTCAAGGATCTTCAAGCTTTCAAGCGATCTTCAAAGCGTCTTCAAATCTTCAAAGCTTCAAGTCTTTACACTCAAGATCTTCAAGTCTTCAAGCCTCCAAAGCTTCAAGCTCAAGATCTTCAACAAGTCTTCAAGCCTCCAAAGCTTCAAGCTCAAGATCTTCAACAAGATCTTCAAGTCTTCAAGCCTCCAAAGCTTCAAGCTCAAGATCTCTAACAAAGCTTCAAGTCTTCAAGCCTCCAAAGCTTCAAGTCTCAAAGCATCTTCAAGCTTCAAGTCAAGAACAGCTACTAATCCGGGATCAAGGCTCCACGTCCCCCAGATCAAGTGTTCTTCGTAGAAAGCTCTCAGTCAACGTTTAATCCGAACAAAGGTTCAACGCCTCCGGGTTAACGTTCAAGACTACACACTCGAGCTCGGACAAGCTTCGTTTGAAGATCCGACTCAACACACAAGTCAAGTCAACACAAGCTGTCAACACAGTCAGCATACACTTCGTCAAAGAAGTCAAAGTCAAGAATCACAAGTCAAGTCAAAGTCAAGTCAAAGCCAAATTGGTTCGAGAGAAGAATCAGAGGATTGATTGAGATTATAACCCGCTTACATCTTCTTCAAATTACATCCATCAAGAAATTATCTTTGTACTCAATATTGTATTTATTTTATTATAAATACAAAATTTGTTGTTACAGCATCGATGCACTAGATGCAGTACTAGGTGCACTGAAGTTTAACTCTTTAGGTCATCAAATTAATCTTTATAAATCTAAAATTTCAAGCTAGATTTTTTCTCCTATTTGGTGAATGTTAGGTCAAAAGCCTATTTGAAACATACCAAATTGGGATTTGTAATTGTGGAAATATTATCTTAGGTATGTATCTCTTTCAATAATATGAATAATGATATATACTATAAATATTAGTAATACGAAACCCCTAATCTGTTCCATAATATAGTATACACAAGACACATCCACTTACCTTATAGTATACACAAGACACATCCACTTACCTTATTTGATCAAGATCAACAGAAAGAATACACGTCATCAGATTTCCAGCTGCATCCAGAAAAACAAACACTATTTCCAGAGTTTAGTTTGCCACTTGCCAGCCTACCAACGACACTTGCACAATATTATAAAAAAAAACAAAAAAAACGTTGAATTAGAAACTTACCTCACCCGCGCTTACGACTTCCAGACTTTTCCATTCACTTTTTCTTCCTACCCACGTCTACCCTTTCCCCACCCTATAAATATAAACCCTCCACCCAGTTCCTAAATCACAAGTTAACTACTGCTTCAAAAGTTCATTCCAAAAATATCACAATTCCCCTGAATTTCTGACCTAATCTCAGAAATTGATTCTGCTCTCTGCTCTCTGAATTTCCGAAACCAATTCAGATATGTTGATGTCTATTTTTAGTTCGTTCGACGCCTTCTGTGCGGAGTCTCTTGGCCGGAATCTAGGGCTTTCAAGGTCTCCGGCGGTTTCTCGTAATAAGCAAGACGTCGCGGCCAGCGCCGCCGATCTGAAGAAGGACAAAGAAGTCAAGTCGTCTCCGCCGCCGAATAAAGTTAGGCGGACGCCGCGGTTTGCTCTGGAGCTCGACGGAGTTTACTGTTTCGAGACGATACTTCCTTATTGATGGATATGAATCATAATGATTTTTTTTTAATTTCCCCCAATATTTTCCCTGAATTGGGACTGGATTAACTTTTTAACCGCTTTCTAATATGTGAATGTACTCTTTTCTTTTACAGTCAATTGTTATTAATTGTTATTGTTTTCGATTTTTTTTATTTAGTATTATTTTGTTAATTTGTGTTGGTAGATTTTAAATTATTATTTTTACCCTAAGAAACTAATTGATTTTGTTGGTAGTTTGATTCTTGTTGAATTCATGTCATGGTTTTGAGGTCTTCCAATGGAACCAAAAAAAAAAAAAAGAAAAAGAAAAAAAAAGCAATCATAGAACAGAAGGAAATCTCACGTCCAATCTGATTTTGAACCTTTATCCAAAGTTAGTTCAATTTGATTGAGATATCTAAATTTTTTTGTAAAATACACGAAGCCTTACAAAATTCAGGGATTATTCTAAGTTCAATTTTATTATTAATAAATGCATACTCATCAAACTTTGTGTATAAATTTTAATACTCAATTATACAGAAGATTATTGAGAAGAACGAAAGAAGTTGAAGTTGTGGTGGTGTTCTTTGTGAGTGGAAATGAGAGAGACGAAGTGGTAGAAATTAAGAGAAAAAGGAAAAAAAAATGTTGTGGAGATGTTCATCCTAATTAGGACGAGGAGGGCGACAGTTGTACATTAGAGCTATTCTTTAATTTAGAATAAAACATTATATGATGTACAATTATATAATAGGAGTAATACTTATTTACTAAATGGAGTATTAGTAAATCTTAATTATAGTGTTTCATAATAGGAGTAATGCATACGAACAACTCAGCGCTTAATCATTCATGTAAGGTACTTACTTATCCGTGGGAGCGTGCAGGTAAGGAGAAGACAAGTTCCGATTCCACGTGTCACCTAGATTGTCTGACCAATCAAACCACTAATTTGACCACTTCAATATCGTTGTCCACCAATCTTTGACGACCTTCAGTTTAATTAAATGGAGTATAAGTTGACATCATGTGCTTTTAGTTTTAGTACAAGTCCATCTAAGCGTTCATCATTTTTTTTAATGTATACTCCCTCCATCCCGACGTAAAATGATCATTTACTTTTTTCCATGTAGATTAAGTAGTATTATTATTTAATGTGTAGTGGGTAATTGTATTAGTGGGAGTGTGAGTCTCATATTTTAATTGTATTAGAGGGGTGTGTAGGTCCCATGTTTGTAAAAAATAAAATGAGACTCTTTGGGTGGGACGACCAAAATGGAAAAATGACCCTCTTAGCCTGGGACGGAGGGAGTATATATTTTTATTACACATTTTAATGCGTGGTGAGGTGAGAGAAATACTCCCTCCGTCCCGGACAAAGGTGGCCGTTTACTTTTTGCACGTGGATTAAGAAGTATTATTATTTTATATATAGTATTGGATATTTGTATTAGATGAATGTGATGGATAGTGATGGACCCTTTTTATTAAAAGAGAAAAATGAGAATCTTTGAATGAGACGCCCAATATAGTAAAATCGAATCTTTCGGCAGGATGGAGGGAGTAATATTTAATGTAAAATTGGTAGTTGTATTAGTGTTGTGTGTAGTTCTACATGGAATAATTAATTGTTTTGTGTGGGCTCAACTTGACAAAAAAGTAAGCGTAAACCTTAACTTGGGACAATTCAAAATGAAAACGTTTGTCAAGAAAACGTAAACCTTAACTTGAGACAACCAAAAAAAAAACGTAAACCTTAACACAGGACGGAGGAAGTATGTACTCACTCCGTCCGGTTCTAAGGTATCCATTTGATTTTTTGCATGTAGACTAAGGAGTATTATTATTACATGTAATGTGGGTAGTTGTATTAGAGGGAAGTGGTGGGTCATATTGTGTACTTTTTTACTAAATAGGGGAAATTGATACCTTTGAAGCGGACGCCAAAAATTGTAAAATGGATACCTTAGAAGCGGACGGATGGAGTATTTTTTAGTTAATATAAAATTTTTATATATCTAAATTTCAAATACAAAATTAATAGAAAATTTACTAACAAAAAATATTTTTATTCATTAATGTATATGTCCTGAAAAATAAATTTATAATAGGCCCTTCTATTATTAGACACACTTATACTAATTTCCAATTAATCTTAATAATTAATTAGAGATATTCTAATTCTTATACTATATTTTCCATAGTAATAATATATTTTAAGTCATCAAATTAATCTTTATAAATTTAAAATTTCAAGCTAGATTTTTTCTCCTATTTGGTGAATGTTAGGTCAAAAGCCTATTTGAAACATACCAAATTGGGATTTGTAATTGTGGAAATATTATCCTGCATATCTCTTTCAATAATATGAATATATACTATAAATATTAATGCCAAACACCTAATCTTTTCCATAATAAAGTATATGATCAGAATTATCTCAAGATACATCCACTTACCTTATTTAATCAGGATCCACAGAAAGAAGACACGTCATCAGATTTCCAGCTACATCCAGAAAAACAAACACTATTTCCAGAGTTTGGTTTGCCAATTGCCAGCCAACCGACTACACTTGCACAATAATAATTATTCCCTTCGTAGAATTTGGTATAATTTTTTTTGGGCATAGAGATTAAGGAGTATAATAATTTAATGTAAAGTGGAATAAAGTGAAGTGAGAGAAATAATATTTAATGTGTAGTGGGTAGTTGTATTAGAGGTGATATGTGGGATCCATGAGAATAGATTAATTGTTTTAGTGTGGGTCCATGTATTAAAAAGAAAATGTGTCAATTTTAGTGGGACAAACCAAAAAGAAAAGTGTGTCAACTTATATGGGACGAAGAGAATATATAATAATAAAAGTTGAATTTAATATTGGGAGTATTAGTGTAGTAGTATATTTTATCCCACATCGGTTGTACATATCTTTAGATACTTCATGCTGTTGTATAATTCTCTTGTATGTGATTAATAGAAAATATCTTTTCCATAATCCTAATATGGTATCAGAGCAACTTGGCTTATCGCCCAATTGACTGATCCTCCTTTCTCCTTTCCCTCCCTAAAATCACGCATAGTGATTCCCTCCCTAAACTCACGCATCCACCCTGCACGCCTGTTTTTTTTTTTTTTCTCCTTCTTCGTGATCTGTTCTCACGCTCCTCCCATGGCAACCGACAACACCACCACCGCTGTTCTCACTGCTACCCAGCCTTCACCAGTGGCTTTCAACGTTGCCTCTCAAGTGCCGTTGAAATTGACGTCCACCAACTACTCTGCGTGGAGTTTCCAACTTCGCACGCTGCTCACGGGGTATGACTTGTTCCAGTTTGTCGATGGCTCCCATCCATGCCCCACCGCTGATCACACCGTCGCCGGTGCTTCACGACCCAATCCGGCTTACGCTTATTGGGTTCGTCAGGATCAACTGATCCTAAGCGCTCTTGTTGGTTCGATTACACCAACTCTGATCCCGTTCATCGCGGCCTCCAAAACTTCCGCTGACGCATGGAAAACCCTAGCTTCTATTTACGGGACGGCCTCCAGAGGGCGAATCTTGGCCCTGAAAAATCGGCTTCACAATCCAATCAAAGGTACCAGATCTATAACCGATTTCTTGCTTGACATCAAAAGCACGGTTGATGAACTAGCACTCCTCGGAGTCATCACTGACGTTGAGGATCTGGTTATCAAGATCCTACATGGCCTAGACGACTCTTACAAGGAGTTGGCCTCTGCCATTCAAGCTCGGGACACTGCCATTACGTTCGAAGAATTGCATGACAAGCTCCTTAGTGCGGAGGCACAACTTGTTCATAATCCATCGACGGTGGTTCCATCGACTGCTTTCCAGGCAAGTTCCGATGCTACTGCTGCGCTTCAGACGAGTAGGCGTGGAGGTGGTCGCCAAGGGTGGCAACCTGGCGCCTCACGCGGGTCATCCGGCAATCGGGGCTTCAGCTCCCAGCAGCCCACGACCAACCAAGTCCGTGGCTACCCAGGCCGTGGCTACCAAGGCCGCTGCCAAATCTGTGGTGTGCAGGGGCACTCCGCGAGGCGTTGCCCGGAGCTGCCACCGTTGTTCCAGCCTCCAGTTGCATGGTCGACTCCTGGCCAAGCTCGTTTCGCTCTTCCTACGGCGAACACGGCGATCTCAAATCCTTCCTCGAGTGACTGGGTGTTGGATTCAGGGGCGTCGCATCATATAACAACCGACCTCTCAAACCTTTCTCTCCATTCTCCATTTGATGGTGAGGATAGTGTCATCGTTGGTGATGGCACTTCCTTGCCTATCACACATACAGGCTGCCTCTCATTTCCTAATCTTCAGTGTCTTTCATTTTCTAACTCTCTTGTTGTGCCTAAAATCTCAAAAAATCTAATTTCTGTTTCCCAACTTTGTCAGCAAAATAATGTATCTGTTCTTTTTTCTTCTGCCTCTTTTCAGGTGTTGGATCGGATGAGTGGGGACGTTCTGCTGGAGGTCCCAAGAGTTAGTGGACTATATCGATGGCCAATCTCTACTTCCCCATCTCCGTCAGCTCTCATTTCATCCAAGAATAATGCTCGCCTATGGCACTCTCGTTTAGGTCACCCCGCCCCCAAAATACTTCGCCATGTTTTACAAAGTATTAATTTGCCCTCTTCAATCATCTCTGATTTATTTTGTGATGCATGCAAAACTATGAAATCTCATAAATTGCCCTTTGGTGAATCCACTTTACATGCTACTACTTCCCTTGAATTACTGTTTTCTGATGTCTGGAGTTCTCCTGTTACCTCATCTGATGGCCATAAATACTATGTTATCTTTGTTGATCAATTTTCTAAATATGTGTGGCTATATCCGTTGAAACGCAAGTCTGATGTCCTACCCACCTTCATTGCCTTTAAAACCTTAGTTGAGAACCAACTGCAAACACATATCCGCACTCTATACACAGACAATGGTGGCGAATTTATTGCCCTACGCCCTTTCCTAACTTCGCATGGGATTACTCACCTAACGAGCCCACCTCATACTCCAGAACACAATGGTGCTGCTGAAAGGCGCCATCGCCACATTGTTGATACAGCTCTAACCCTGTTACATGTCTCCTCAGTTCCCCTTCATCTTTGGCCATATGCTGTCGCTGCCTCAGTATACCTAATAAACCGTCTCCCAAAAGATAACCTGCAAATGTCATCTTCCTACGAAAAACTCTTTCGCAAACCACCCCACATCACTAAACTTCGTGTCTTTGGATGTCTTTGTTACCCATGGCTTCGCCCGTACACGTCAAATAAACTAACACCTCGCTCAAAACCCTGTGTGTTCATTGGATACTCTCTCACGCAAAGTGCCTATCTCTGCCTTGACATTGACAGCACCAGGGTCTTCGTGTCACGGCACGTTGACTTTGTTGAGGAAATCTTCCCTTTCTCCATCCTTAGCGAATCCTCCACACCATCAACTCTGTCCCCTTCGGCCTCACACGATTTTTCCATCCCTACTCCACCACCTGTACCTCAATCACCATCAAGCCCACCGCCATCTCCACCAACAAGTCCCACGCTCTCGCCTCGACAGCAGATCCCTCCACCACCGCCTCCACCACCACCACCTGCTCTCACTCAACATCATCGGGTGACTCGGTCTCAACACAACATCTTCAAGCCCAATCCTAAGTACTTTCTCACTGTCAAAAGTTACACTGATATTGAACCTACTACTGTCTCTCAGGCGTTATCTACTCCTTGTTGGCGTGATGCGATGTCCTCGGAGTTCGACGCCCTTCACAAGAATGGTACATGGGATCTTGTTCCATCTTCCTTGGCTCAGAATGTTGTTGGTTGCAAATGGGTGTTCCGGATCAAGCGATGCCCTGATGGCTCTGTTGACAAATACAAAGCACGTCTTGTGGCAAAGGGATTTCATCAGCGACCTGGGATTGATTTCACTGACACCTTCAGTCCTGTTGTCAAGTCAGCCACGATTCGGTTAGTTCTTAGCATTGCTGTTACTCAGAAATGGCCCCTTCTTCAGTTTGATGTGAACAATGCCTTCCTTCATGGGACTCTCTCTACTGATGTCTATATGCAGCAGCCACCTGGTTTTATCTCTGCTGAGAGGCCTGATTATGTTTGTAAACTTAATAAATCAATCTATGGTCTGAAGCAGGCTCCACGGACATGGTACACTGCTCTACGGGCTTTTCTTGTCTCATTTGGTTTCGTCTGTACAAAATCAGATGCGTCCCTTTTTGTCTACAATCGAGAGGGTGTTCTGGCATACTTTCTGGTTTATGTTGATGATTTGGTTCTCACAGGAAACAATATGGATTTTTTGTCGAGCTTCGAGGATGCTCTGGCCTCCCAGTTCTCTGTCAAGAAGCTAGGTGATTTGTCATACTTTTTAGGGATTGAAGTGTCCCGTTCGCCGGACGGCTGTTACTTGTCACAACAAAAATACATTGCTGATCTTCTCTCTGATCTCAACATGCTTAATTCGAAGCCGGTAACCACTCCAATGGTTGTCGGGTCCAAACTTTCCCGTACGGATGGCTCTGATAGATTTGATGCAACTCAGTATCGCAGGATTCTTGGTCGTCTACAATATCTTCTTCATACTCGGCCAGACATTGCCTATGCGGTTAATAAGTTGTCTCAATACATGCATGCCCCTACCATCACCCACTGGGGTGCTGTGAAAAGACTGCTCCGTTACTTAAATGGCACTAGGAATCATTCTTTGTTTATTCGGAGTTCTTCCCCTTTATCTCTTCACTGCTTTGCTGATGCAGATTGGGGTGGAGACTGTGATGATCGTTCTTCTACTGAGGCATATGTGGTTTTCCTTGGGTGCAATCCCATTTCCTGGAGGTCTCGCAAGCAACGGACGGTTGCTCGGTCGTCCACTGAGGCTGAGTATAGGTCCATTGCCTCAGCTGCTGCAGAGGTTCAATGGACTCGCTCTATTCTACATGAACTTTGTCTCCCGTCACTCTCCACCGTCCCGGCCATTTACTGTGACAACATCAGTGCCACTTACTTGTGCTCTAATCCTGTCTTCCACTCGCGCATGAAGCACATAGCAATTGATTATCATTTTGTTCGGGACCTTGTCCAATCTTCTCATTTACGTGTTGCTCATGTATCCTCTTCTGAACAGCTTGCTGATGCTCTCACGAAGCCGCTTGCTCGACCGCAGCTCACTCTTCTTATGTCCAAGATTGGCGTGGTTCACCCACCGCCATCTTGAGGGGGCGTATTGGGAGTATTAGTGTAGTAGTATATTTTATCCCACATCGGTTGTACATATCTTTAGATACTTCATGCTGTTGTATAATTCTCTTGTATGTGATTAATAGAAAATATCTTTTCCATAATCCTAATATTTAAAATTCTCCAAACACGACTTAGAAACTTCTCTCACCCGAATTTCTGACCTGATCTCAGAAATCGATTCTGATTTCTAGTCTCTCAATTTCCGAATATCTGAATTTCCGAAATCAATTCAAATATGTTGATGTCGATTTTTAGTTCGTTCGACGCCTTCTGCGCCGAGTCTTTTGGCTGGAATTTAGGGCTTTCAAGGTCTCCGGCGGTTTCTAGTAATAAGCAAGACGTGGCGGCCAGCGCCGCCGATCTGAAGAAGGAGAAAGAAGTCAAATCGTCACCGCCGCCGAAGAAAGTTAGCCGGACGCCGCGGTTTGCTCTGGAGGTCGATGGAGTTCACTGTTTCGAGACGATACTTCCTTATTGATGGATATGAATCATAATGATTTTTTTGAATATCCCACAATATTTTCCCTTAATTGAGACGGGATTAACTTTTTAACCGCTTTCTAATATGTGAATATACTCTTTCTCTTACAATCAATTTGTTATTGTTTTCGATTTTTTAAGTATTATATTTTTTAAATTTGTGTTGCTAGATTTTAAATTATTTTGTTGGTAGTTTGATTCTTGCTGAATTCATGTCATGGTTTTGAGGTCCTCCAATGGAACCAAAATCAGAAAAAAAATTCAATTATAGAACAGGAAAGAAATCACATTCATCCAATCTGATTTTGATCCATTGTTAATCCAATTTGAGAAAGATTTTTAATTTTCTACGAAAAATACACTGAAGCCTTACAAAATTCAGTTATTCTAATTTTAGACGGAAAAAGAAAAAAGGTCATCTTGTAGCTTTGCTCTTCTTGGGCCTGGGCTTCCCAGTGTAAAGAGTTGGACGAAATGGGCCTGGGTTGGAACTAGAATTTGGATTCTGAGTCCATTGACGGTTTTCTTGATATTGTTTTCTTGGATTCAATGGGTTAGTATCTAGTAAGTTTTTGTTTAATCGATTTTCTTGGATTATTGTGGGTGGGTAAGTTTGTGTGGGTTAGTAATTAATCTTAAAATCCTTTCAGATTGTTAATTAGTAGTTTTTGTTTCTCAATTTTAGTGAATGTATTTAAGGATAATTGGGAGCTGAAATTATTACCTAAGCTCTTACCAGCAATGGTTTAACTAACCTTTTATCATCTGATGTCTGGAAAATATATAATGACTGAATAATTAGTGAATATGTCCATATATTATATAAACAGCTGCCTGGTAAATAAACCCTTAAGAAATTTGTTGTTTTTAAAGTTTTTTTATATTTCCCTCCAAGTTTTCAACTTCTAAAAAAAATTGAAAAAAAATCAAAACAATAACTCTTTATACACTATTTTTAAAAAACCACATCTACTTAATACATACACCTAACATACTTTATGAGTAATTTGTTTTATTTATTACCCATAAAATATTATAATACTTCTAAAAATTATATTTTTTAATCTTTATGTTATTTAAAAGAAATTTATTTAGGGACAATTATGTGAGGAGGACTAATATTTTTTTAATTAATGGATATATAAGAGAGAATTTTATTTTTCTTTTCATCGTTTTAGGTGAAATACTTCATTAGAGGGAGAAAAAAGAGAAAAATTAAAAAAATAATCTAGAATGTATATGCGAAGGAATATGATTCACCATTTGATAAAAAATAAATAAAAAAAATTCACCATTTCCGATAAAATTGTTCATTTTAAAAAAGTTCCACACATATCATTCACTTTTTTTATGTAAAATAATAATATTTTTTAATTTATGTAAAAAAAAAAGCAAATAAGAACATAGATGGAGGGAGTATCATTTTAAAACTTAAAAAATTTACATTAATAAGCTTTAATAATATACTTTACTCATTATTTAAAAATACTAAATTATTTTAATAAGTTAAAAAGCATAGCTAAATAATAATAATTTTTTAAATAATACTATGAAACAAGATGAATCGGGAAAACAACTTTATATAAAGATGTCCATTATATTATATCAGCTGTCAGCATGATCCTTACTTCTGACGTCATCAAACAAGGCAACGTGTTCCACATTGAGGTGGGCCAAAAAAAATTATTGCGGTAATTCCACAAGAAAAATATGAATAAACCAACAAAATCAATATTAAAAGGGATTAAAATTCTCTTTTATTTATATTCGGTTAAAACTGCCGTACAAAGCTTCAACTTAGTAGAGAAAATAGCATGGAGAGAAAAGAGAGAAAATTTATGATAATTTTGATAATGAGAATGAGATGGATTTCACCGATGGTTTTCGGTGCTATTTATAGACAAAGATTGAGGGTCATTAAATGTGGGGTAGCATAGGAGCCTAGGGCCTAGGCTTGCTTTATATTTATTACGAAGATCTCTTTCTGATGTGATAAGATCCAGAAGATTTGGTATTTCCTGCTTTAAGAGTATCACTGTGCTGCCGTAGGAGGTTAGGAGTTGTAGTGACAAAGATAAAAATAGAAGGCATGCGCGGCATGGTTGTGATGAGTGGCAGTTGGGCTGCTGAGGTGGTAATGTCATGCTTCCGACATGTGAGATCACCTAGGCTAGACTACCGAGCTGCCGAAGGATCGCGATCAAGCTACTGTGGCGCCAGAGCATGGCTGCCGCGCTACCGCAGCACGTCGACGGAGTATGGCTGCCGTGCTGTTGCTAAACTACGAGGTGATGCTACTACGTGGAGCACGTATAGTTGTCTGAGGACCTGCCATGTATGGTATTCTATAGCAGTGCCGCACGTGGGTTTTGACTTGTAATTCTAGTAGCTTCGGCTGAACTACCAACATTAGCCCCGATATTTTTGGCTATGTGAGTTAGCCAATAATATTATATGCTACCTTCTCTTTAATTTTAATTAATTAATAATATATATATTTATATATATATTCGAACTATTCTTAATTATCTATACATAATATTGCTAGTTGTGTTATACTACAGCAGTTTTTTTTAAATTGCAGAGCTACCAATACTCTTTCATAGCTATGCTATTACAGCCTTTTCAATTTTTTTTGGACTGCGCTACCATAGCTATGCTACAACAATTTTTTTTTGGACTGCGAACTACCATAGCTATGCTACTACAACTTTTTTTTTTGGACTGACCATAGCTACCATAGCTATGCTACTATAACTTTTTTTTTGGGACTGCGAGCTACATAGCTAGAGCTACCATAGCTATGCTACTACAACTTTTTATTTTGGTTCTACCAACACTCTTGCTGTGGTGCTACCAATCTATACTTTTTTTTTTGCGCTACTGACATTCTTCCATAATTGTTGTTTTTATATCAAGTATGGTAGACCTGTGGAGCTGTGGTAGAACTATGACTTTTAGGTAGCATTGCTAAGTTTGTATGTGCGGCTCCAAGATGAACTAACATGTGTGATAGTCTCTGCGTAGGACTACGGTTCTTAGATAGCAATGCTAAGTGTTAGCGGAGCTACCAGCTGTAGTGCGGAGCTACCAATATTAGCCCCCGAGCTATCAATGTATGACTGCCGTTGTCGGACTCCCAAAGGTAGAGTTGTCAACGGTGGAATAGGCTTTATTCCTCTATGGAATATAGGCTCAACTCTTGATCATAGTAGTTATAGTGTGGAGCTACCAACATAAGCCCCCGAGGTCGTTGCTTTGTACTGCAAGGAATGACAATTTGATCTATAATCTTATCTGTGCACTGCATAATTTGTTATGCTATGATATTCTCGTGACTTCACTTGACTCCAGGAGCATGGTACATAACTCTCAATATTAGCCTCTTTGTGAGCCAGAGAGCTCGGATTGTGTGCGAGTCATGACTTGTCTTTACTTTACGAGCCTATAAGCTCGGCTTTTGTGCGAGTCGTGACTCGTCTTTATTTTGTGAGCTCGTGAGCTCAATATTTTTATGAGTCGTGACTCGTCTTTATTTTGCGAGCCCTTAAGCTCAGCTTTTGTGCGAGTCGTGACTCATCTTTATTTTGTGAGCTCGTGAGCTTAATATTTTTGCGAGTCGTGACTAGTCTTTATTTTGCGAGCCCATAAGCTTGGCTTTTGTGCGAGTCGTGACTCGTCTTTATTTTGTGAGTTCAATATTTTTGCAAGTCGTGACTCGTCTTTATTTTGCAAGCCCATAAGCTCGGCTTTTGTGCGAGTCGTGACTTATTTTTATTTTGTGAGCTCATGAGCTCAATATTTTTGTGAGTCGTGACTCGTATTTATTTTGCGAGCCCAAAAGCTCAGCTTTTGTGTGAGTCGTGACTCGTCTTTATTTTGTGAGCTCGTGAGCTCAATAATCTTGCGAGTCGTGAGCTTGGTAGGTCATGAGCTTATAGCTTGGTATCCTTAAGGCATGCTAAGGGCAAATAGCTTGGCCTCCTTTAGAGCTTGGCATGTTGTAAGCTCATAGCTCGGCCTCCTTGAGAGCTTGGCCTGTTGTGAGCTCATAGCTCGGCCTCCTTAGGAGCTCAGCATGTTAAGAGCTCATAGCTTCTTCTTAAGCGTGGAAACTCATGAGGTCCTAAGCTTGGAGCTTGTTGAGTGTATAGCTTGGCCTCCTTCAGAGCTTGGCATGTTGTGAGCTCATAGATCGGCCTCCTTGAGAGCTTGGCCTGTTGTGAGCTCATAGCTCGGCTTCCTTAGGAGCTCAGCATGTTAAGAGCTCATAGCTTCTTCTTAAGCGTGGAAACTCATGAGATCATAAGCTCGGAGTTTGTTGAGTGTATAGCTTAGCCTTCTTGTGATCTTGTCTGAGCTTGACCGCCATATGAGCTCTTGAGCACATTTTTTTTAAACAATTGTAGCTCAGAGCTCATCTTATCACTTTATGTTCCGAGCTTATTACACTAGGAGCCCTTGAGCTCATCTTGGAATTCAAAGCTTATACACTCCTTACAACATATACAACATATATAATTACAAAGCTCATCTAAATGTCTGAAGCTCATGACCTAAGTCATAGGTTCATAAGTTTCTTATGATAGCATGAACTACATAGCTTGTTTAGTTATAAAAGCTCATGAGCTTATCTGGACATTGGGAGCTCTTTCCCAAGGTAGTGCGATCTTGTGAGCCCTTTAAGAAATTGGGAGCTCTTTTATTTATTTATTAAATGAGGTTGTAAGCCCTCATTCAATTAATCGCTGCAGTGAGGACCTTGATCTTGAAATTATCTCAAATTATTTTTCTTACAAGACTTGTCCCCAAACTTCTCGTCTAGCCTAATGCAATACTTGGCCTTCTCCATGAAGTTTGAGAATGATGTTGGGGAAGTCTAATTGGATAGACTTCCAGAGTCTTGAGTCTTCGCGAAGCCCTGCGGTAGCTAGATAAATCGTAGTCTCATCACCGATACTTACTCCTTCGTTCTTCATAGTGATGAATCGTGTAATGTACTCCTTGGTGGACTCATTGGGGGCTTGTTTGATGCTTGCCATGTCCTGCTTTGGTGTCTTCTCTTTACCCGCATAAGAGAACTGTATGTAGAATAACTTTCATAGCTCGTCCCAACTAGTGATGGAGTGTGGGGGGAAGATTAGAAAATCATTGATGTACTCTATCCCCTAGGGTGAGAGGGAAAAGTCGGCAGTTCGTTGCCCCTGTACTGCCTTGTGCACTCATCCATGAAGTGTATTTTTGGATGTGCACAGCGGGGTCGACTTTGCCATCATACTGTAGGATATGGGGCAGTTTGATCTTTAGTTGTAGTTGTCTTAGAATCTCTAATGAGAGAGGAGACTGGACTGCATAAGTGTCTTTGCATTTTTGCTCGGAGAGTTGGCGATTCTCAAAATCTTCAATCCTTCTCAGTAGAGCTACTAAGACGTCGTTGCTCCTAGTAGGGGCGGGAACATTCTTTCGACTGTTGTTGACTTGGTCCTCAGGGTGCATAGGTTGTCGTCCATCCTCCGGAGCTTTGGTGGGTATGGATGCGAATGATTGGATGCGTCCGCTCTCCGCCTATGTGCTGCTGGTCGCTCCAAGGTAGACCCTTTGGACAGGGTTGTAGGTATTACAGTGTGGGTCTCACTGCTGCTGAAGCTTAGCCTTGCCTGGGGATTGTTGGTTGCATGGGCGTTGGTGCCATAGTTCACATTATTTGGCAGGGAATCGGCCCCATGGGAGCTCCTTCCTTCAGACATTTCAGCAGAATGAGTGTGTTAAGATTTTAGAAAGTAAAAGAGAGAAAAATCAGAGTGAGTGAGGGCGCGGGCCCTCCTCCTAGAACCAAAATGTTGACATGTGGTTTTATACTGAAAGTAATATTATACTAAAATATGAATAAACCGATAAAATCAATATTAAAAGGGATTAAAACTCTCTTTTATTTATATTCGGTTAAAATTGCCGTACAGAGCTTCAACTTAGTAGAGAAAATAGCATGGAGAGAGAAGAGAGAGAATTTATGATAATTTTGATAATGAGAATGAGATGGATTTCACCGATGGTTTTCGGTGCTATTTATAAGCAAAGATTGGGGTCATTAAATGTGGGGTAGCCATAGGAGCCTAGGGTCTAGGCTTGCTTTATATTTATTACTAAGATCTCTTTCTGATGTGATAAGATCCAGAAGATTTGGTATTTCCTGCTTTAAGAGTATCCACTGTGCTGCCGTAGGAGATTAGGAGTTGTAGTGACAAAGATAAAAGTAGAAGGCATGCTGCGGCATGGTTGTGATGAGTGGCAGTTGGGCTGCTGAGGTGGTAATATCATGCTTCCGACATGTGAGATCACCTAGGCTAGACTACCGAGCTGCCGAAGGATCGCGATCAAGCTACTGTGGCGCCGGAGCATGGCTGCCGCGCTACCGTAGCACGTCGACGGAGTATGGCTGCCGTGCTGTTACTAAGCTACGAGGTGATGCTACTACGTGGAGCACGTATAGCTGTCTGAGGACCTGTCATGTATGGTATTCTATAGCAGTGCCGCGCGTGGGTTTTGATTTGTAATTCTAGTAGCTTCGGCTGTACTACCAACACTGACCATACATGTTTACTTTCTATAATGATACTCTTTAGAAAATTTACATCTTATTTTGGAGATGATTAATTTTTCAATGGATGCAGATGAGAATATGTTGGCATTGGTATTGGCAATATAAAAGTTAGATGCTTTAATGAAATTAGTGACACACGAACAGTACATTCTATCCATGTGATATTTCATTCCCAATATTTACACTTTAAATAAAGTCATACACAAGAACCTAGCTATTTGTGTTTGTGGGATGGTCTATCTCTTTTCTTTCTTTCTTTCCTTCCTTTTCTTTTAGGTGTCACTCTATGATTCGTTGTGGAGCAAAGTCGTAATGGATTTTGGGAGAAAAATAAAATAAAATTATAAATAAGTGTCGGTCATGTGCTGTTGCAAAAGGATACTCCATTTTAAGATTTTTTTTGACCTAAAAGATAAATTTATCAATTAGGGATCTCAGACCTAAAATCACTCAAAATTATACAACTTATAGCTAGTTAATCAATATATATTATTTTAATGATAATAAATTATAAATTTTATCTTAAAAAATATATTTAATATCTAAAATTTTAATGTAATTATTATTAAATTATTTTGAGTGATTTTATTATTTTAGTTCATAGATTGATAATTTCATATATTTTGAGTTTTAAAATGATATAATATATATATTTTTCCAAATCCCTAATTGATAGCTAACTATCTTTAAGGTCCTCTATAGAAGAAACTCTCGTTCTTTAAAGATATTCTCTCAATCTCAACTCTAATTTCACATTTTTTTTCTTTTGGTTTGTTATAATTTTAATTTCATATATATATACTTTCATAAAAGAAAAATATACTTAACTAATATTCTTTTAATATATTTTTATTTCAAATATATCATTACATTTTTAACAGAAATGATATACCAAATTACCATCAAAATAAATAAAAACGACTTTTCTTGAAAATTTTTAAATATAAGGAGTAATAAACTTTAAACATAAAAGGGGAAAATACTAGGAAAAGTGCAACGAGAAACTAAATAGGAAGTGAAAAACAGCTAGCAACTTAGATAAATTTTTGTTAACGTAAATAAAATAATAATATCTAATAAAAATAATTGATGGAATAGATATAAATTTCACTGCATGCAATAATTTGGTTAATCTTTTTGTGATGACCAAACCAAAATGCTTGGAAAATTGTAAAGTTTGAGTGGGAAATGATTGTGTGTTTCCTTTATAGGATTCGCCAAAATATTAATTAGGTTAGAATCAGGTTGTTGTAGGACATCCATTGTGAATCAGGTTAGAATAAATGCTCACGTAGTTAAGTTATTAATTCTACGTGTGAGTTGAGTGGACAATCAAAATTGCATAGTAGTTTGACACACCGAATTTTCTGCACCATTTTTGTGTTATCATCTTCTATACAACGCGTTAAGTGAATGACACGTAAGAGGGGAAGTAAATCCAATCATTGCTCTTAGGATTTAAGAATTAGGGTATAGTTTCTCTCTCCTACGTGTCGTCCATCCAACGATGTGACACAGAAGATGATGTACCAACTGGCACAGAGAATCCGAGCTGATAATTTGAAGTGGAGCTGATTTCAGGTTATGCTAATGAATAGAGTGATATATTTAGCCCTCCTTGGCCCCAGCTCTTAGTGGCCTAATGAACCCAACGCCATGCTCTTAATAAGGGAATATTAATACAAATCTTCAATATTTATGTTGTTTTTATGTACCATGGTCATGACTTGTGCAATACTGCACTAAGTTTCAACATTTAATCATTTTTATGTGCGTATTGATTATCATAAAAATTTGATAGATTTTAAAGTCATATGTGTTTTTATTTTTGGTGTTTTATTTTTTAGTTTGTATTGTTTGTTTTTTTAAGGAAAGTGTGTGAATCATGCTACTTTCATATAGGAAATGAGGAGTTTTGAGCGTAAAAAAAAAAAGAAGGTGAAAATGGATCAAATTGAAGTAGAAATATGTCACTTGCTGATTTACCTACTCAAATAATTGTGGATGTGATTTTAGAAGTCTGGTGTTTTATTTTTATGCTTGTGTTGTTCGTGTTTTTTTGGAGGAAAGTGTGTGAATCATGCTATTTTCATGTAGGAAATGAGAGTTTTGATCTTAAAAAAACAAAGATGAAAATAGGAATCAAATTGAGATAGAAATATGTCATTTACGGACTTACCTACTCAAATTGTGGATGTGATTTGATCAGAAGATCAACATATATATTATTAAAAATATTATTTTTATGACAAGAGAGTTCAAATCCCTCGAGCCATGGCATTTTGTTACCGTAATATTACATTTTATTTCTTCAAATTTTAACTTCTTCATGAACATTATCCCTGTAATTATCTAACATTTTTACAATAACATTGCAGTTAAAAAATTGAAAAGATGCAATCTGATTAATTTTGAAAGAGGACAAGAAAGTTATGTTCCATATGAATGGTAAGCTATACACACAAAAGCTACTTTGAATCAAGACAGGTTGTAATAAATTATAACAAACCAAGCTACTGCATTACCTTGATAGTTATCTATTCTAGTTTATCTATAATTACATATGGATCAAAGAATTGTTATACATATATAGAAAGGAAGTCTTATATTATTAGAGAGATCAGATTTTTAATTGCAGCCTCTATGCTTTCTTTATGAAAATATTCTCTTGTTAGGAATATTTCCCCCCTGGATCATAACATTTTCTCTCTTTTCTCGTTTCTTCTATTTTATTTTTCACAAATATGATTATCCATTTGTTATCATTTTTGTGCTAAATATGTGGTAAATGATGTTAAGCGCAGGACATGACATTATACATTGATTGAATATAAAGTTAAAACCTATTATAAGCCGTACTCAAAACAAATAAATTATCATTATTCATAATTTTTAAATTCCACGTAAAAAAACTCTAAACCTGAAACAAACATAGACTAAACGTTTTAACGTTGTTAGGCAGGTATCATTTTATAATGCCAGAGATTTTAAAAAATTGCACATAGGACAGTTTCACATATGTTTGTTGGTCTATATATAGAGTAGTGGTTATTAAGGTGAGCACATGAGGTTTGTTAAAGAAAATGAGGGAAATGAAGAAATGCAGCTTGTTTGTAATTCCACTTGTAGTGTGTACACTTGTTGTGCAAACTGCTGCAGCCATTAATAATGATGCTGACACCAAAGTAGTTACTAGTTTCCTTTTGGCTTATATATCTTTTAGTTTCTGAAATAACTAAATTGTTGATTCTAAAATGCTTGCTTGAAACAGGTATATGTAGTGTATATGGGAGAAAGGAAGCAGAGTGAGGTGGAAGAGATCACCAAATCCCACCATGCAATGCTGGGCTCTGTTCTTGGAAGGCATGCTCATCTGCCTACTTATGATGCTTAATTCATTTATTGGTGCCATGTTTAACTAATGAATTTTGGGATATTGCAGCAATGAAGCAGCAATGGATTCTATGATATATAGTTACAGACATGGGTTCTCAGGTTTCGCGGCGAAGATGACAGAGGGTCAAGCCAAGTACTTTGAAGGTAGCTACAGCATCATCTCTCTGTCTCATTATATATAATATAAATATAATTTGCTCAACTTCATTTCCTCACTCTTTCTCATTTAAGGGCTGCCGGATGTGGTTAAGGTCTTTCCAGATCGAATATACAAGCTGGACATTACACGGGCTTCCAAGTTCACCAAAAACGCAAAACACCCTAATTCGGGTCCAGGACCTCCAGGTTCCCCTCCAAATTCACGTCCAGAGGGTGTAGATGATGAGGTGAGTGATGCGCTTGCCATGCGGGTTGACGATACCATCATTGGCATCTTGGACTCGGGTATCCGCCCCGAATCCGAATCTTTCAGCGACAGGGGCCTCGGGCCCATCCCAGCCCGATGGAGGGGCTTCTGCCAGCGTGGAGAGGCATTCAATCCCGCCCTACACTGCAACAGGAAACTCATCGGGGCCCGTTACTTCATCAACGGCTTCCTCGCCGCTTACGGCAAGCCATTCAACACCACAGCGAACCGCGACTACCTCTCCCCCCGCGACGCCCACGGCCACGGCTCACACGTCGCCAGCATCGCCGCCAGCACCTTGGTCTCCAACGTCAGCCTCAACGGGCTCGCCAACGGCACGGCTCAAGGGACCTCCCCTCGATCTCGGTTAGCCGTGTACAAGGTGGTGTGGAACGGTGTCGTTTCCTCCGTCGACATCCTCAAAGCTTTCGATGCGGCAATCCAAGATGGAGTGGATGTTCTGTCCGTATCCCAGTCGTTTGGGCTGCCCCTGTGGCCCGAGACTGATAAGCGTGATCTCATCTACTACGGCTCATTCCACGCCATTCAACGCGGGATAACCGTCGTTTGCTCCGCTGGAAATGACGGCGACTTATCCGGAACGGTTGCAAACGTGGCGCCCTGGGTTATCACGGTGGGTGCCAGTTCACTGGACAGGACATTCGCCGGTCCAATCATTCTCGGAAACAATCAACGTCTAACTGTATGCTCTAATCTATATTTCTACTTGGCACTATACATAATTTTCAAAGTTTGAGAGAAACATTTCACATATTTTTTTTTTTTTGGGTACAGGGGCAGAGCATGTACGTTGGAAGAGATACAGGGGTTGTGAGCTTGGCGTTCTTCAGAGAAGCAGCGGATACTGAAAAACCTGTGTACTTGCAAATCAAATTCACTTGATTTTTTAATGCTGAAATATTCTTCTGATTTATAAACATGTTTAAAAATTATGTAGGAGCTGTGAAGATATAACAGCAAGAGACACATGGGTAGCTGGAAAAGTGGTGCTCTGCTTCAGTTTAGGCAGCGAGGCTGACATAATTGCCGCTTCTAAGACAGCTCAGAAAGCTGGAGCTCTTGGGTTTATTGCAACCAGAAAATACGTGCTCACCTTGTACAAATATTACAGCTCTCGCTTCCCTACAGTTATAGTGAGTTTTGAAGTTGGAGCTCAGATACTTAACTACATTCGTTTTGCAGCGTAAGTATTTAATTGATTATATATGGCCAAGTGTTTGATTAATTAATTATTTGATGTTGTTAAATTTTTGTAACAAAATAAAGAGATCCAAGGGTACGATTGAGGCCAACCAACACTTACATCGGCCAAGAAGCCTCTGCCTATGTCCCAGAATTCTCTTCTCGAGGTCCAAACTCTCTTTCTCCTGCAGTGCTAAAGGTATATAATGGAGTACATTATATTACTTTGATTTCTTTATTTTCTGCAGAATAGTTAATATACTATTTATTAGAATGCGTTTAAATTAACTTTTGTAACTTAATTTTCTGATACTGCAGCCTGATATAGTGGCACCTGGAACTGACATCATAGGAGCATATGTTCCGACAAGAAATAGTCCTAGGGGGTATTCATTCCTATCTGGAACTTCCATGGCTTGCCCGCATGTTGCAGGGGTTGTTGCCTTGATTAAAGCCCTGCATCCCAGCTGGTCTCCAGCTGCAATTAAGTCAGCCATCGTCACTACAGGTAATTAGTTAACATGACATGATTTGGAACCACTTATATATTGACAATGTGTATGTATAAAAACCACATGCAGGATGGACAATAGATCCCTATAGTGGCGAGCCCATTGTTTCACAGGGTCAGTCAACCAAAATTGCTGATGCTTTCGACTACGGAGGTGGACTAGTCTACCCATCTGGAGCCATGAATCCAGGATTGGTTTACGACATGGGAACCCAAGATTACGTGAACTATCTCTGTGCCATGGCTTACCCAAAAAGAGCCATTAATCAGCTTACAGGGAGATCTTGTATGAGATCAGGCAACTCTGTTCTTGATGTCAACCTTCCTTCCATCACAATCCCGACCCTTAGAGACTCTGTTACTGTAACAAGAACTGTGACCAATGTAGGGGTTAACCCGACCGCGAGGTACAAAGCATTGATTGATCCTCCTCCAGGGACTCTGGTGACAGTGAGCCCAAAGATTTTGCAGTTCAATGCAAGGGTTAAGAAACGAAGCTTCAAAGTCACCGTAACTACTTTCCACAATATCACGACAGAGTACTATTTTGGATGGTTAATTTGGTCTGACGGAATCTACTATGTTAAGACCCCTATTTCTGTGCGAACTGTCTCGCAAACTAGCTTGTGGTGATTGATTAATGATTAATATCATGTGTGTTCTTGTTAATTTGTTCTTGTAGGGTGTTCGTTTGTGATCCAGTGTTAATAATCAGTAACGACAGGTGGATTGTTCTTTGGATTCCACATTAGATGCATATTACTATTCGCTTTATTTATTTACACAACAAACATCAATTAGAATTGGGGGCTTAATTAGTATGTTTTGAGTGTGAATTAAAAAAATAAAGTTATATATTTTCTAAAAAAAATATAAGATTTATTATTAGGAGACACTTTAAATTAAGATTAATTACACTTAAATAATGAAAAAAAGAAGTAATTACCAATTACACGAATTCACAGCAATGTTTCAAAATTACCTTATATTCAAACTACACATTGTACATTAATGTGCATAAGGTAGATATTCGCAAAACTAAAATGTGTAGAAAGAATGTACATAAAGTAGAGATGTACTCCCTTCATACCGGTCATAGATCTCCATTTGCTTTTTGCGCGACAAAGACTATTTTTAATTTATGTGTAGTGGGTAGTTGTATTAGTAGTGAGTGGTGGGCGATATGTGAATTTCTTTTACTAAAAAGGGATGGAGATCTTTGAATGTGACGCCCAATATAGTAAAATTGAGACCTTTTGGTGGGATGGAGGGAGTACTATAGAGTAATGTTGAATTATATAATATACTCCCTACGTCCCAAGTTAAATTGCTTTGTTTGTGTAGTTTTTTTTTGTTCAATTTTATTTACTTTTGAAAGGTAATGTATTATTTTAAGGTAGCAAATAAATTATAAAGTATGTTATGTGAACATGACAAATTTATAATTAAAATGTACTCACTCCGTCCCGAGTTAACATTTACGTTTAAGATTAAGAGATATAATAATGTAATGTGTAGTGAGGTAAAAAATATATTTAATGTGTAATGGGTAGTTGTATTAGTATTGTGTGTGGGTCATATATGGAATAATTAATTATTTTGTGTGGGCCAAACTTGATAAAAAAAGAAAATATAAACCATAACTTGGAACAAGTTAAAGTAGAAAATATAAACCTTAACGCGGGATAGAGAGAGTACTTTTGAGGTTGAGAATTGATATGATATTTCTTTATTTGGTGGTGAAGTTTAATTGTGAGATAGGAAAAAACAGAAAGTGTGAAATTTAATATGAGATGTAAAATATGGCGACTAACCCAAAAATATATTGTACTCCCTCCGGCCATTGTCAATGTACTTATTTGTCTTTTGCACGTGGATTAAGGAGTATTATTATTTTATGTGTGATAGGTAGTTGTATTAGTAGATGATGTGGATCCCATATTTTATTTATATTAATGGAGGGTGTGAGTCCTATAGTCTAAAAAAGAAAATGGATAGATTAAGGGTGAACAACCCAAAATAGTTAATAGATAGATTAAGGATGGACGGAGGGAGTATTAATTCCCTAACATATTAAAACTATATCTTACAATTTACCAATAAACCCTTGAGACATGTGACGTTAATTTAGAAAATAATAAAAACATGTTTAATTAAAGAGTGGAATACTAGATGAAACAATTACTCCCTCCGTCCCGGGCAAAGAGTTACATTTGTTTTTTGCGCGTAGATTAAGGAGTATTATTATTTTATGTAAAGTGGGTAGATGTATTAGAGAGATGTGATGGGTAGTGGTGGGCCATTGGTGCACTTTATTTTACTAAAAGGGGAAAATATTGCAATTTGAATGAGACACCCAATATAGTAAAATGTTGCTATTTGGGTGGGACGGATGGAGTAGTTGGAATAGGTGATCTAGACTGTCTTGTATGAGACAACGATGTCATTTTAATAGTATTTTTATTTATTAATTATAAATTTACATTTAAATTATTACAACTTTTAAAAAAATGTTATCACTTTTTATTTATTTAAAAATTATTCACAAAATAATTCGAATAAACTTTTTATCCATCTCATAAACTCATTCCATACTTTTTTATTTTATTTTTTAATTTATTTATTTTTGCCTTTTTGAAAAGATAAAATAATTTTGGTGCATGACCGACAAAGTACATCTTCATTAACCCTACCATGATATGATACCATCCATTCATAATATCAACAATAATCTTGAAATTTTAGCAGTCCATTCTTGATTTTTACATTTCTATAATCTCAAATGTATTGGATTGCCACGATTGGAGAATGAGAAAAGAATATATTAATGTTTTTCATCCTATATTATTAGATATTTTTACATTATAAATTGTTGTATTTCTGCCAAACCCTTTTCTGATCTTCTTCTTGTTGTAAATGAGTAATTTAACATTTGCACTACATATATAGAGTTCTTTTATCCTCTATAATTTTTATAGACTATTACTTCATATTGATTTTAGAAAAATATATATGAGTTATTCGGTGCATCCGGGTGCAGGGTGCATCCATATGTGTATAACTTTTTATTCTATATTATATACACATGTTTCTTAATAATTGAATACTTTTTTCACACTCAATTTCTCATTAAAAAGTCTAGCATCCATGTGTATAACTTTTTATAATTGAATACTTTTTTCACACTCAATTTTTCATTAAAAAATCTAGCATCCATGTGTATAACTTTTTATTCAATAGTGTATACATATTTTTTAATAATTGTATATTTTTTTACACTCAAATTTTTATTAAAATAACTAACAAAAAATTTACTAACAAAGCGTATATATTTTTATTCATAATTATATATATTTTTATTTATAATTGTATACGTTTTTTAAAATAAGTGCATCGTATCTTGAGGTGCACCGCACCATAGTATTAGCCAATATATATTCTCCTGGAGAGGGTTATAATCTTACTTGAGGCCGTCTTTAGTCTTTATTTAAATAAAGATGGATTCAAATAGGTGTGCGCTTTACGTTTTATAGATTATTTTCTAATTCAATAATTCAATGGCTGTCTCATCCCATTAGGATATGTCAATTCATAGCTTTTTCATTCCACTTAGTGCTGTTAAGGATTAAAGGTATAAAACATCAGTTAATGGGGATAGAAATATAATTTTTTCAATATTTTAAGATATATATCTATTTTTAAAGCAAGTACTAATTAATAATGGTTAAAAGTGAAAACTATAGGAATATATATATCTTATAGTATTGTATATACTAATTGCTGTGAATACACGGTTAAAATTAACTTTTTTTAGTATGAGGTGTCGCGACGTGATTAATCGTCGTATTTTTTATATTTTTTATTTTAATATTATATATATAATTTTTCTATATTTATTTTTTTATTATTATATTTTAATATTTATTATTATATCACTATTATATATCTTCAAAATATTTATTCTTATCTAAAAATATATAACTGATAAGTCTTTATTCAATTAATTATTTCAAGAAGATAATGATTTAAATATGGAATATATTATAATATATATATATATATATATATATTGAATGAAAAAGAGATCTACCACTTTTTTATATGTAATTTTAAAAATTAAATTACACTTCTTTTTTTTTCATTATATAGGACCACATTTAAAGAATTAATTACTCTAAAAATTTTGTATTTAATTACCATAAGCTTCATCTGAAAAAATAATAATGTTTATAAAATATTTGTTTAACATTAATATTATACTGTTTATATAAACTAAAAAGATAATAATGTTTATAAAATTTTTATTTAACCTAAATATTATGTAACACAGGGTCAAAAAGAAAAACATAAGTAATTGTATAAATTAATAATTTAATTGAGTTCATAAACAATAAAATATATTTAAACTAATTTATGTTATTAATTTAAGATAAAATATGCTAACGAATCCGTGTAACATACGAGAGAAATAAAACTAGTATATATATATATATATATATATATATATATATATATATATATATATATATATATATATATATATTATACTCCTTTGGTCAATTCAAAGATAACAATTTACTTTTTACGCGTTGGTTAATGAGTATTATTATTATTATTATTATATGTGTAGTGAATAGTTGTATTAGAGGAAAGTAGTGGACCATGTAATGTACTTTTTTACTAAAAAGAGAATATGAATACTTTTGAATTGAACTCCAAAAATGATAAAATGGATACCTTTGGAATGACTGGAAGAAGTATATTTTATCTCAACATAGTTTTTGTGTTCGAATCTCCGGCAGAGGTTGAGATCTCCTCTATAAAAGTGCCTAATGCGAGCATGAAATATATCACCAAAATATTAAAAATATCTGAAATCATTTTTCGTACTCACTTAATTTCAAAAGAAAGTTTTCATATTTCTTTTGTATAAGAATAGGTGATTTTTTTTTTTTTGAGATGAAGGTAATATAAAAATATTAAATTATAGACAAAGTCTCTTGTGAGACGATTATTACGTGAGACAAGTTGTGAGATGGGTCGATCTATTGTTAAAGTATCATTATTATATAGGTAAAATATGCTTATTGTTAGTTAAAGTATGTTTATCTAAAGTATGATGAATAATGAATTAAAGTATATTTTTAGGGTGTTATAGTATGATTCACTACAAACATAGTACATTAACAACCAATAAATATACTTTACTTATATAATAAACATATACTCCCTCCATCCCATACTCATCTGCGCCGATACTGTAGATACATAGTTTAAGAAAAGTTACTTTTTGACCAACTTTATTAACTCTTAAGGGGTATTGTGGTATTTTTAGGTAATAAATAAATTATCAAGTATGTTATGTGTGTTATGTGGTAGTGGTATTTTTTAAATTAAGACAACTTTTGAGGTTGTTGGTTTATGTGAAGTTTCTTTTTTTGGGTGGTGAAGATAAGTGTGGGACGGACGAAAACGGAAAGTCTGAAGATAAGTGTGGGACAGAGGGAGTACTTTAATAGCAGGTGGTCGACTAGTCTTACAATTCGTCTCTGGTATTGCCAGCACCCAAAATAATATTTATAAATTTCTGAACAAATCCAACTAGAGAGTAGTAATGAGTACGTGTCGAACCTAAGGGAATAATCGAATTTAAATTGAATTTAACGTGTTTTCAAAAGAGTAGCACGAGGGATTTGGATTGAATTCTAACAACTAATAAACATAAAAACATACTCCCTCCATCCCATCCAAACGGTTCATTTTTTCCATTTTGGACGTCCCACCCATAGGGACCTCTTTTTCTTTTTTAAACACATAGGACCAATACACACTCACTAATACAATTAAAATATGAGGCCCACACACCCACTAATACAACTATCCACTACACATTATATAATAACACTCCTTAATTCACGTGTCAGTTACCCTTTGCATGGGAAGGAGGGAGTAATAATTAAAATTGCAGAAAATATAAAAATAAGATAAACAAATAAAATAACAAACATAGTCCAAGGATTTGATCCCTTTCCATATCCTAATTTATAACATTGCAAGAATTAAATATGCTAACAATTATACAAATTCAAATCCCTATGCCAATGGTACGACCAAATTAACCCGAAATGTTCTTTTGTTTAGCAATTCAGGGTACGACCACTAAATTGAACTATTCCCGTATGACCCTATGGATTCGAACTCGACAATACATTAAGACACCAAATATTAAAATTACTAGGCTATGAAACCGACTAGGAATCATACAACCTAGATCTTATTACACATAGATGGCCTTCCTCTATTTTGCTACTTAATCAAATTCTTACAACAATTACGGATTGTAATTCATGGAATAGCAATTAACAATTAATCTAGATGGTCAGTCTAAACAATTATCAAATTATTATAAAATTGATTCAGTACATGTAATAAGAAAAATTCATATAAAAATTAATAATATAAAATTCAAAACAAATTAAATAAACATTCTATGAGAGGTTCACAATTCTCGGACTAGAAACGAAATTATATATTAAAAACTAAAATAAAAAGATGAAACTGATAACACCGATGTTCTTCGTGGTGGAACTCGATCCCTTTTAATTTTGTGCACGTTGATTAAGGAATATTATTATTTAATATGTAGTGAGTAGTTGTATTAGTGGGAGTGTGACCCCATATTTTAATTGTATTAGTAAGTGTGTGTGAGTCCCATTTGTGTGAAAAGAGATAACTCTCTTTGGAACGGACGATCAAAATTAAAAAAAAAATGCTCTTTTGAGCGGACGGAGGGAGTAATACGGAGTAACTCTATAACGCAAATTACACAAATGAGATCACCTATTCAATTTTCATATTACATCTCCTATTTCATTCATTAGATTCTTGACATGTGTCTCAATCAATGCCCAAAATTTAATATACTCCAAAATTTTAATGATAAATTGTAGAGTATAATTTTATTATTTTATGAAATACCAATAAAATACACACTTTCTAACGAAAGTCAACTGCCAAAATATAGCTGAAATAAATAAATAAAGCTACATGAGGTGATGCTTATTCAATTAACATGTGTATGTATCAAAATTGGTTAATCCAGCATATATCATCCATAATAATGATGAAGAATTCTCTCTCTCTCTTCATAATCTCACTCTTGCTACTGAACACAACTTCAGTAACCATTGATGAACTCGCTCTCATCACCTTCAAAAACACAATCACTTCAGACCCCTACGGCTTTCTGACCACCAATTGGTCGACGGAGTCTTCCCTCTGTACTTGGATTGGCGTCACCTGCGACGCCAACCGAGAAAGGGTCGTCGCTCTTAATGTTTCCAATTTTACCCTCGGAGGAACCGTCTCTCCGCACATCGGAAACCTGACGTTCCTCCAATCATTAGACATGAGCTTCAACAATTTCAATGGAACTCTACCCTCCGAGCTCTCTAATCTCCGACATCTGGAGGAGATCAACGTCGGAGACAACAACCTCGGAGGGGAAATTCCGTGGCTGGGGGCGTTATCCCAGCTACGACGTCTGAGACTGGCCAACAACGCCTTCTCAGGCGTGATCCCTCCATCTCTGTTCAACATTTCAAGGCTGCAGAGTTTGCAAATGGGGGGCAATCTTTTCCATGGAGAGATACATATTTCAGAGGAGGCAGGGAACTTGTCATCCTTGGAAGTGTTGAGATTGAGTTATAATCAGCTGACGGGGCCTATACCGGAAACCATCTTCAAAATTTCGTCTTTGGTAGAATTAATGTTGGGATATAATAACAAACTGGTAAATACGCTCCCGGATGATATATGCAATAATGCTCGGCGACTCAAGGTCGTCTGGCTCGACGGAAATCAACTTTCCGGCCAAATTCCGGCAAACATATGCAGTTGCACAGAGCTTAAGACGCTGTCGATATATCAAAATAATTTTAGTGGCAGGATCACAAGTGAAATTGGATGTTTGAGCATGCTTGAACGCTTAATTCTGGGGAACAATCAACTCACAGGTACACACAATTTTATAAATGCACTACATACATTAATTAATTACGCATTTTAATTTGTTGAATCATACAGGTTACATACCAAAACAAATTGGAAATCTCACTTCTTTGTCATATGTCGATCTCAGTGGGAATAAGTTGGAAGGTATGACTTATGAATTCCAGTTGCTATCATAAGCGAATTAATGGGGACGATTCAATTTTTATTACATAGCTATTATTTTGAAATTTAAACTAAATTAATGGATCGAATATAATTTTGATAGCCAAAAGAGTACATGGAATTTTTTTAAGTACAACTATAGACTGGAATATTTAATTTTTTTTATCATTTGGAATAAAGTTCCATTAATTTCAAATGCTCACTTCTAATGGCAGGTGAATTGCCAGTAGAGGTTGGTGCACTGCAATTTCTTGAGTTTTTATCAGTGCAAAACAATGTGTTATCCGGCAACATCCCCTCTTCCATCTTCAACATCTCAACCTTGCAGAATTTGTCACTCTCATATAATGACTTTGAGGGTCTTCTTCCTTCACACATTGGGGGTTCGCTTTCCAACCTTAAAGAGCTTTACATGACCGCCAATAGATTCTCCGGCCCCATTCCGAGCTCCATCGCCAATGCTTCCAACCTCCAGAAATTGGACCTCTCTGATAACTTCTACAGTGGCTCCATGCCCGACTTTAGTGGCTTCACAAACCTCACAACGCTATATGTTTGGGGAAACAATCTCACTGGAGAAGGAGAACAACCACTCCAATTCCTCTCCTCCTTAACTAATTGTAGATATCTTGACGCTTTTGATGTGTCCATGAATCCACTCAATGGCCTTCTCCCTACTTCAATCGGCAACTTCTCCGCTTCTCTACTCAACTTCTATGCAACTGAAAGCAACATCCATGGCGTTATTCCATCTGAGATTGGAAACTTGAGCAGTTTACTAAATCTGCAGTTGTATGAAAATCAGCTGACAGGGTTCATTCCATCTTCTCTGGGAAAACTCAACCGCCTGCAACGAATGGATCTCGGGAATAATAGGTTGCTGGGGTACATTCCTCATCTACTTTGTAACCTCACTAATCTGGGTGACATCTACTTGAATGATAACATGTTGGAGGGTCCAATACCCGATTGCTTAGGTGGAGTTGGATCCCTAAAAAACATCAATTTCGGATCCAACTACCTCAACTCTTCCATACCTTCCAACTTCTGGAATCTTGCGGACCTGGTTTCGTTAAGCCTGTCATCCAACCACTTGAGTGGCCACATTTCGTCTCAAATTGAAAATCTGAGGGCAATCACTAGTCTTGACTTGTCATCAAATAAGTTTTCTGGTGATATTCCAACCTCTGTCAGCAGCTGCCAGACGTTAGAAGATCTATCTTTATCGAATAACTTGCTTACAGGATTGATCCCTCAGTCCCTGAGTAGTGTCAGTTGCTTGAAGAGTCTGGATTTATCCATCAATAACCTCTCTGGATTCATACCAAAGTCATTTGAGAAACTCCGCTTTCTTGAGTATTTTAATGTGTCTTACAATGCTCTGTCTGGATTGATCCCAGACGAGGGTCCTTTCGCCAACTTCACTGCTCAATCATTTGTGAACAACTCTCATCTCTGTGGTTCACCAAGGTTCCATGTGCCACATTGTAAGAAGAATGATGGCAGATCAAGATCAAAATATGTTGCCAGATTAATGGCTTACGCTGTCCCCTCATTCATCTCAGCTGTCGTATTGGCAATGATCGTATTCACAGTTATATTGAGAAGGCGAAGTAAACCAGCACCACCTAAACCTGATATTCCACCAGATGTTTATTGGAAAACAATTACCTACAGAGAACTTGTTCAGGGAACAGATGGATTCAGCGACGAGAACCTACTTGGAAGAGGAGGTTTTAGTTCGGTATATAAAGGGACACTCTCTGATAAATCTAACATTGCAGTGAAAGTTTTCAACTTAAAACTAGAAAAGGGTGCCAAGAGCTTTGACACTGAATGCAGAACACTATGCAGCATTCGACATAGGAACTTAGTCCGTATAGTTGGCAGCTGCACGAATGCAGATTTCCGAGCCCTGATTCTTGAGTACATGCCCAATGGAAGTCTGGAGAGATTGTTATATGATGAACACCGTTGTCTGAATCTGCTGGATCTGTTGCAGATAGCAATAGATGTTGCATTAGCCCTGGAGTATCTTCACCATGGTCATCACTTCCCTGTTGTTCACTGTGACATAAAGCCTAGTAATGTTCTGCTAGACAAAGATATGACTGCTCGTGTTGCTGATTTCGGCATTTCCAAAATGTTCGAGGAAGAGGAGACTCTTGCTCAGACAAGAACTTTGGCTACTATCGGTTACGCGGCACCAGGTGAAGCATATGTAGTTAGTCAATGCTGAAATTATAAAATCTTATGTATGCATTTCTTTCATATGTTGTCATAATTTAGATCATGTGCTTTCTTGCTCACAGAGTATGGATCGGAAGGAGCAGTGTCAACAAAGGCAGATGTGTACAGTTTCGGTATAATGTTGTTGGAGATGTTTACGAGGAAGAAGCCGACAGACGACATGTTTACTGAGGAAATGAGCCTGAAGCAATGGGTGAGTGAAGCAGTAGAAAGGGATGCAGTTATTGAAGTTGTGGATTTGATTTCTGCAGAGGATAAGAAATGTGTCTCCTCTGTGTTTGGTTTGGCCATGAAATGTTCAGAGATGTCACCCAGAAATAGAATCAGCATGACAGAAGCAGTGGACACTTTAAAGAAGATCAAATCACAAGTTGCAGACACCAAAAAGATCAAAATCAATTAGCTAATCCAACTTAGCTCCTCTGTTATTGGAATGTTTGAAGTGTGTGATTGAATTAACTGCGCTAATTTATGATCTTGTTGAGCATTGTTATTTTTCATTTCAAATTGATTGCAAATTTATCCATTTACATATTGCATACACCACTGTTTGGTAAATATTTGTGTGAGTTTGTCTCATGGGAGTATTTCTGTGTGACACGTAAGAAGAAAATGATAGTATTACAGTGAATTATTTCATAATAACTCAAAAAAATAGTCTCACTTGACATTTAAGTCTTGCTTGCTCCCATTTTTTTTGTTAATGTAGCTGGAGTTAAGTCAATATATTGATCATCTGAACCACTTCAAATTAAAATTAAATTGGAATAGGTCAAAGTTTTCTTCTAGAACCTCGAATCAAAATCCCTTGAAACCAATTCTTAATATTTTTCTGACAATTTTGAAACAACAGTAGTTTTTAAATGAAAGGCATAATAAGAATCACCAAGGTGAATCAAACACAAATTAATTTTTTATACTAGTTCTATATGTACATATAAATAATATGCTGTTATGAAAATTTTGGATCTCGAAAAATTTAAATTTTTTTGGGCTTGAATCATTGACTCATCAGATTCTATAGAAGAGTCGCCCGTTGAGAAAGAGTTATATATAATTCCAACGCCACATGAGCAACAAAAATAATCAAGAATATTTAATTAAAAAATCATCACAAATATAGATACCCACGAATTACAGACGGAAAGAAGGTCGTAGGTATTTCTTTGATCGGTAAATAAATACCGATGAATTTGTAAAACCATCGAAATTACAGACGTCTTATTATTGTGAATAAATTTAACTGTGGGATTATTAGAACGTAAATATTCATCACTTAATATATATTTAAATTTATAATTATCTGATGTACTGAAATATAATCAACAAAAGTAAAAGAAAGTCTCGCATGAATTATATTTCTTATACTCCTATATTTTCTCTATTTGAAAATATTAAAGACAATTAAACTCTTAAATATTTTAAATCTTAAAAATAAACGTTATACTTAAAATATAGGGTTTATTACTGATAGGTACAAGTTTTAACGGCCTAATTACTAAGATATACAAAATAAAATTGAATTACTAAGAGATACATTCTGATATTTTATTTTTTCAAGTTTACTCTTAATAGTTTCCATATATCTCTTAACGCTCCCCGTTTCATTCTAATGATTCGAGATTTATTGGTCCTGACGAATGCCTCCAATTGCCTACTTCTTTCAGGAACGTACGCTACTGTTCAGTACGTAATAACACGAAATCAGTGTGCAGCCCATAGTGATTAGTACAACAAACAAAACTATTACAATCTTTCGAAAATATGAATCCTATATAACAATATTGTCGAATCTACTAAAGGAAAAAAAGCACCAGAAACACAAATTAAAAGCAATACATTTTAATAAACAAAAACCTGTTAGCAACAATGTACACCAATGTTTAAAAAAATATATTAACACCAATGTTCAAAACAATTCAATATTCACCAATGCACACCAATGTCAACTATACAACTCAATCTTTATTTTTTGCTTAGTCTACAATGATGTGGCCATAGTCATAAGTTTTAGAGCCGTAGAACTAAATGTTTGCTATAGCAATAACTGCCATGGTTTTTTATGTTATATTTGCTGAAAGATCAATATATAGATTTGAGAAGATGAACCAAATGGGTCTTTAGCCACAAATTAGAGTTTTTTTTAGGCAATTCGGCAAACACCTGGTGGGCGATGAGATTGTAAAATCTAGGATGCAGTGATCCCTTACACGAAAACACAAATTAAAATAACTCTTTTAGGTGAAACAAACAACGCAAGAGAAAGTTACGGGGCCACTGTCTGATTGGTCATTATAGTCGGGGCGATCAAGCAACAAAATATCAAACTCAAGGGAATTTAGGATTCATGGCCTTTAGGTATAGTATCATGATTAGTTAGGGACGATCGAAAGGGAGTTTAAAAATAAAAGAAAATAAAATGCATGAAAAATAAATCTAATTACAATATTTTTGGATTTTCAATGACATGGTAGTTATCATGATGCACTCATAGAATCAAACATCCAACATCTTTAATTATTTTCTATTTTTAAGCTAATCATAGTAAGGTGATCACGATTTTCACATATCCCCAATGGCCATGGTGAATAGGATGTGGATTGTTTTCACAACCTCTAAAAAGCTTCTAGGATCGATCCTACTTGCAATTCCCTTCAAGGTACTATGTTTATATGGATGGGGTTCCCTTCACTAGTTTAATCCTCGGGCACAAGTGATCTCACTAGTGTTCATTTACGGTGTTTCTAAACATAAGAACTCCTTGGCTAGGCTCCCCTTATATTAAACTCACATATAATAAATGGAAGAAACTCACATATGATAATCATGCAAAACAACTAAGGGCAAAGCAACGACAAGACATACCGATACACAATATAGAACTTAATCACAATGCACTAATACCAAAGACATAAATCCCATATTACTACAAGTCATGTGAATTTCATAAATAAAACCTAATCAAAATCGAAAATTAAATCAAGACATTTTCATAATTTAATAAATAATCATGCATTCAATAAACCACCAAAACATAGAAAATATAAAGATAATAAGTAGGATTATATTACACCTTAATGAAGTTTTTACATCCATAAGGATCATCCTTTCCTTTCCGTGGTGTCCCCACCTTCTTGGAAAACAAATAAAATCCTAGTCTAGAAAAACATTTAAAAATATTTGGATTCCTCACTATTAGGTGGATGTCTTACTTAAAAGCCCTCACAAATATTAAATCTAAAAAAAGATTCAATTTTTAGAATTTAATGGATGGGGAAATGTATAGTGAAGGCTTACAAATGGGGGTATTTATAGTGGAAGGGTGAGTGGAAATTTTGGAGGATTTCCAATGTGGGACAAGAATTTTTAGTGAATTGTGGGAGAAGATTCGGTTCCAGGAAAATAGAATAAATAATATATCCGTACAGCTTTGTTCCATGAACCTGTTGTAGCCTAGCGGTTGGAGGCGCCCTTATACCTCTAAGAGTTCAAGATAACTTCTGGGCAGATTTTATCATATACATGCTCGTTGCCCAGTTCGTGAAGGGGCGCGCGAGTGATGCGGAGTTCACGGGTTCAAACATGGCCTCCGCAAGCCATTTTCTCTTCGTTTTTTTAATTAATAAAGGGCTGCAGGCCCATTTGAACTTCAACCCATCAGCTCCCTCTGCAGCCCAAATTCAGAGGCCCAATAGCCATGCTCCAGCCCATTTGTGCCCAAAGCTTAATCCATCTAGCCCAATGCTCCATTCCATTTTATTTTGCTCCGTTCTTGCTCGTTTTAACTCTGAATTAAGCACTGTTTTCTCCCACATCTTCCTCTTCTTATCAAGAATATAATTTTTGCCTCAAAATCACCCTTTTTTGCAAAAATAAACAAAAATACCTTTCTCAAACTAATTAAGCAATTAATAGCATTTTCATTAAAATCATGCTTAATTATTGAATTGAAGCCGAATAAATTCAATTAAATTCATGCAATTAAGCCCATAATTTTAGGTGAATTTCACGCCGATCACTGTCCCTAGCATAAGATTAGGTCGTGATGAGAACTGAAGCTCCATAGAAGTAAGCATCTGCTAAACTATGCACCAATATTCAAAGAATATATACCATTTGCGAACATTGGTGTTCAACACAAATCAATGTTCATAAGTAATATGCATGCTAATGTTTTGCATACTAATATTAAAAACAAATCAAAGTTTAGCACTTCCCACATATTATCCGACGATAAAGCATTTCAAATACCCGAATGCACAATCGATTTTTTCCAGCTTTAATGTACACCTATGTACAATGATTTAAAAAAAAAAAATTAAAATGACAACTTCTCCACCAAGAATCAAATTCTTTAACTTTAACATTCAAATCATTATATTTAACAAATAATTAAAACCCACTACTGTACAGTGCACGATTACAGCCAAAAAATTCTTCAATCGTTTACTCTTCGACTTAGTGTACACTATCGTATAGTGTTCGATTTTCAAATAGAAAAAAATAAAGAATCATTCGCCTCTCAAATTTTGATGTTTTACAATATATTCACAATAGTTCAGAACTCTAATTTATCCCAAATTTCGACAAAAGGAGAAGAGAACTTATTGCACAAACAAGTCGAGAAAAAAATTCTTATATATCATTAGTTCAGAGCTATACTAATCGACTAAAAATTGTTGATTGCTTGTAGGCTTCTCTGCTTGAAGAAAATATAAAGCCAAGAACTGATCTTCCTCCACTGCTTGTACCTCTATGCGAGTGGAGACCGGAGAAGAAGTAATTGAGAAATTTTGTTGCGAATTTTCTAGAGAGATACACAAATTTATTATACATTCCTTTTAAAATATTTTTAACATTAGTGTTAAGTATGGGTAATATGGGAAATACGACATTAGAGTTTGTATGTATGAGTAATTATGTAACGCAAATGTACTATAGAGTAAATAAGAAAATAATTTTGTACCTAACAGTTACTGACCCTTAATATAATAAGACATACTCCCTCCGTCCCCTAGCAAGAAGACCTTTTATTTTTTGCACGTGGATTAATAAGTTATTAGTGAGAGTGTGAGACCTATATTTTAATTATATTAGTGGGTGCGTGTGAGTCTCACATGTGTAAAGAATTAAAATGATTTTTTTAGGTGAGACCGCCTAAAATGAAAAAAAGAATCCCATTTAAAAGGGACGGAGGGAGTAACTCACTATGGTTTACATTGTATTATTTACAAGAAACCTATTCACACAATTGTTTGTCTTAAAGAAAAATAAAAAGTTGCAAGAGCTTTAATGAAATGGGGAAGGAAGAGTCCTTAGAGATGCCATGACCATGAACAAGGAAGGTATTCTATCCTAGACTTCATCAATAATCTATATTGAGTAAAGTCGTATTAGGTACATTTCTCCATTTTTGTGGGGAGGCTCGTTGTTTTTTTTTTTTTCCTTTTAATCCTTTTAACTTCTTTTTCTCTTTTTTTTAATTTTCTTTTATTTATAATAACTTTTCTAACTCCTCTGTTGAATTTCCATTGTTAATAAATGTAACACAGCCTTAAGATCACAATTCATTATTTTCTTTCTACTTCCTTTTGTGATATTATACGACTTTTTTATTAATAACATCGATTCTTTAGGTTTACAAAATATATGAAATAGATGCTGTTTTAAAAAAGAAAAATTGCACACACATAATATATATTTTAATATTAAAAAAAAAATTACACACACATAATATTAGTATTTTTTAAATTACATAATGAAGAATAATTTTGCATCCATATTTTAGAAAAAGGCAATCAAATTAATATTGAAAACTAAGATCCATTTCAAACATAAATTTTCAGTTAATATTAATGAATAATAGAGATTAATATATATATATATATATATATATATATATATAAATTAATGTTCTAATTTTTTTAATAAAGTAAAAAAATACAAGATGATATATATTTCTTGTATTTTTTTACTTTATTAAAAAAATTAAAATAATTAGAACATTAATTTTTGTATCAAAGTTTTGTTCTGATTACCAAAAGTTTCCATATTGATGTGGGTCCATTGGTAAGAACTCATGGGACCTTGCATGTGAGGACTATCAAATATCTAAAAGTAAAATTATCTAAAGTGACCAAATATGAATTTTTTTACTTTTCTTTTTTTTTCATTTCACATTCCATCAGTTTTAATATGATGTAGATTTAATTTCTGAGTTCTGTCACATCTTTAAATCCAAAAATATTTATACTCCCTCCGTCCCACGTATTTTTACCCACTTTCTATTTTGGGGTGTTCCACGTATTTTTACTCATTCTATTTTTGGCAAAAATACATATTATTTTATTATCTACTTTTTATAATCTCTACAACTTTAATTATTTTTTTACACTTTATTCATCATTCACATTAACTTTATTCACTTTTTCTTTTTAAATTACTAATTTATCCCTACTTTTTCTTACATTATATATTAAAAAAAAATAAAATGTCTTAATCTCCGTGCCCGTACAAACGGGTAAAAATACCTGGGACGGAGGGAGTACTAAATTATTAAAGAAGAAGAGTATAAATTCCTCATGCTTGCTTGCGCTACCAGCTTTATTAAACCCCCACAAATATTTTGTCTAAAGTAAAGATGCTTATTGTAAAGAAAAAGTTTCATTCAACCAACAAATTATTAACTTTTTTTTCAAATTGTGACCAATTAAACAAGAGGAAATAAATAAATAAACAAGAATGATCAATATTTATTATATAAGTACATACTACTAGATAATATTATCCTTGAAAAAAGAAAAGTGCATGCATAATTTAATTTACTAAATAAATGTTAATGATCATACTTTTAAACATATATTATGATGAATTACACATTTATTAAATTCCAATCTATATGTATATATTTGCAACATTAAAAAAAATGAATTTCTTATAACATTATTTGAGTCATGGATACAGTTGATGAAAACTTGGATAGAATTCCTTCTTACTAAAATAAATTTAATATTTCTGTTCATGTGGCCTATTACATAAATTTACAGTAATTATTTTTAGAGTTAGATTCCGTGCATATCTATTCTAATACATAAATATAAGTAAAAATCTGGAAAATAAACAGATGTTCGAATTGTGGGCAGAATATTTGCGTCAAGCCTATTAATATCTCTATGGCCGTGAGTGAACTACCATAATTGACAAATTCGATGATTTATAATATAATTATCTACTGGATTAATAAATTGTTTGTCACATTCTTAATTGAGTTTCAAGTTTAATGTGTCAAAATACTACTCCCTCCGTCTCCGGTATTTTTACCCATTTGTACGGGCACGGAGATTAAGACGTTTTATTTTTTTAATATATAATGTAAGAGAAAGTAGTGATAAATTAGTAATTTAAAAAGAAAAAGTGAATAAAGTTATTGAGAACGATGAATAAAGTGTAAAAAAGTAATTAAAGTTGTTGGGATTGTAAAAAGTAGGTAATAAAATATTATGTATTTTTACCAAAAATGGAATGAGTAAAAATACGTGGGATACCCCAAAATAAAAAGTAGGTAAAAATATGTTGGACGGAGGGAGTAGGTTGGTTTAAGGAAAATAATAATGAGGCTAGCTCATCCTTTTAGAAAAAGAAAAAAAAATACTTTAAAGATATGATATTTGAGTGGGAAGTGATTGTTTTATTTTTTATTTTTTTGCCAGAATAAAAATCTACAATTGAAGAGATTGATCGATGTACAATTATGAAATAACTTTATGCAATATTTAATCGACATAAAAATCCAAGTGTTAATTGACCAATGACAAAATTTGTTCAATATTGATGAACACATAATTCTAAACAATGGAATATATTTTATAATGGTCCTACTTACATGATCTTGTTCATTTTTTAGGCACCATGTTCATGAATAATTGAATTGTGAAAATAATCACTATGTTCAGCTGTTGTTGAAACTCATGTGGATGTTGGTGTCCAAAAAGTTAAACTCCTATTAATTATTATTACATTTTATTACAAAAGAATTTACAAGAGTTTTCTTTATCAATATTATTATTATTATTATGTGGTACCCATCTATCTCCTCACTAAGGTGAGTGACCCAAATTCGATTATTTTTTAAATGAATAAGTGAGAAGTTATAAAAAGACTTGGAGAAAGGAGGGTATATAGATGCTTGATGAACTAAATACTGACCATACTAATACTAATAACTAATTTTGTCAAATAAATAAAATTAAAAAAAAAACATGGTACTACATCTCTTTCTAGTGTAATAGCTTACAAATTAGATAAAAATTGGGTAAAATCATTGATAACCCACCTCAATAATTTCAAAGTCGCATATATTTTTCAATTTTCCCCCACATGTACGTTTTGTCAATTGGAGATAGTAAAAAAAATGGAAAAAAATAATAATTAAAGATAAATTAAATTGTTAATTTTCCTCGATAATTTAATATGTGGGATTTGCTATTGAGACCACGTCACCACACCATAAATGGGCTCCTTTTCCTTTTTTGCTTTTCTTTTATATTCTTTTTCATTTCTATATATCACTACTATTCTTTCTATTTTCATTACTATATCAACCCTCCTAATATACTTGGCAAATGTATATATATAACCCTCACGTGTAACACCTGGTGCACCGTTTCCTGATTTCCTCTATATATTGGAGGACTTTTAATTTGGCAAAGTCTCCTATAAACAAGGTGTAAATACACCGATCCCACCCATGTATTTAAATTAAGAAAGAGTTTTATGTGACTTACTTATCTGTTTAAAGAGTTTGATGATAAATTTGAAAGGTTATCGGCTTAGCTATATTTATTTTTATGGGGTGTGAGGACGAATTGTGAACTAAAAAAATGTGTAAAGATGATTTGGGGAGGGGTAATATTTAAAATAAATTTTATTAATTTTAAATAAAAAATAAATTTAAGCAATATAGAATTACTTGCATTAATACTGATCTTGATAATTCAACCCAAATCATTAACAAATTTTTGATTAATTTAACCCAAATCCTCTCTTTTTATAATGATAGTATTTTTTTTTTATTATTATCGAGCAAGATGTTTATTTTGTAAATCGATGTAAAGAAATCAAGAGGAAACATTAAAAATAAATTATTTATCCTTCCTAAAAAAAAAAAAACAAACTTTTTGTCATCGGTCCTCTATATATTAGAAAGTGTATTACTGCTAGCTACTGATGAGAGCACATCTTAGTTAATCAAAAAATGAGGGAAGTTAAGAAATGCAGCTTCTTTCTTCCACTTGTAGTCTCTGTATTTGTTGTGCAAATTGCAGACAACCTCGTTGCAGCCATTGATAAAAATGCTGACACCAAAGTAATGATCAGTAATTTATTTTTGCCTCTTCAAATTACTGAAATTAATTATTAGTTAATTCTCAATCAATGTTGTATCTTGCAACAGTCATACATTGTTTATATGGGAGAAAGGAAGCTGAGTGATGTGGAAGAGATCACTAAATCGCACCATCAAATGCTGGGCTCTGTTCTTGGCAGGCATTAATCTGCACTACTCAATTAATTATGTATCACTGAATATTGAATAACTTAATTACTAATTTAATTAAGATTTATTTTGAATTATGATCAATGCAGCAGTGAAGCAGCTCTGGATGCTATGATATACACTTACAGACATGGCTTCTCTGGTTTTGCTGCAAAAATGACACACTCTCAAGCAAAACACTTCCAAGGTAACTCACTCCACTTGATTTCCCTGCCCGGCCCGGCCCGATACATATTAACTCAATCTCCCTCCCATCTGTCATTGAAGGGCTACCCGGTGTGGTTAAGGTCTTCCCAGATCGATTGTACAATCTCCACACCACAAGGAGTAACGATTTCCTTGACGGCGAACACCGTCAATCCACCTCACCGCCGCCACGTCCACGCCATCCAGGCGAGGAAATAGATCAGCTGAGTGATCCCACATCCGTTGACGACACCATCATCGGAGTTATAGACACCGGGGTCCGACCCGAATCCGAATCCTTCAGCGACAGGGGCCTGGGCCCCATCCCGACCCGATGGAGGGGCTTCTGCCAGCGTGGACAGGCATTCAATCCCGTCGTTCACTGCAACCGGAAGCTCATCGGGGCCCGCTACTTCATCAGTGGCTTCCTCGCCGCCTACGGCAGGCCATTCAACACCACAGCAAACGGCGACTACTTATCCCCCCGCGACTCCAACGGTCACGGCACTCACGTCACCAGCACTGCAGGCGGGACGTTGGTCACCGGCGTCAGTCTCACCGGGCTGGCTAACGGTACGGCTCGAGGGTCCTCCCCGAGATCTCGGTTGGCTGTGTACAAGGTGGTGTGGAACGGTGTCGTTTCCTCTGTCGACATCCTCAAGGCTTTCGATACGGCCATCCAAGATGGAGTGGATGTGCTGTCCGTATCCCTGTCGTTCGGGTTGCCCCTGTGGCCCGAGACTGATAAACGGGATATCGTCTATTACGGCTCCTTCCACGCCATTCAACGCGGGATAACCGTCGTTTGCTCCGCTGGAAATGACGGCGACTTATCTGGAACGGTTGTAAACGTGGCGCCGTGGGTTATCACGGTCGGAGCTAGTTCATTGGACAGGAAATTCGCCGGCCCGATCATACTTGGAAACAATCAACCTTTCACTGTAACTTCTTCATCCTTCTACTTAATTTGCATCTTAAATTATAAATTTGCTATTTACTATTAACAAATTATTTTTTATTTTTGGGTACAGGGACAGAGCATGTATGTGGGAAGAGATACAGGGGTTGTTAGCTTGGCTTTCTTCAGAGAAGCAGCTGATACTGAAAAACCTGTGTACTTACAAATCAAATTCATTTGCTTTTCTTTTACATCAATTCAGAGATGTTTTTTCTAGTATGTATATATGAACATGTTAATAAATTATGCAGGAGTTGTGAAGAGATAACAGCGAGAGATACATGGGTAGCTGGAAAAGTGATTCTTTGCTTCAGTTTAGGCAGTGAGGATGACATAATTGCTGCTTCCAAGACAGCTCAGAAAGTTGGAGCTCTTGGGTTTATTGCAACCAGAAAAAACGTGTTAACCTTGTACGCTTATTATAGTCGTAGCTTCCCGACAGTTTTGGTCTCTTTCGAAGTTGGAGCTCAGATACTTAACTACATTCGCTTTACAGCGTAAGTATTTAATATATTGATGGCAAACTGATTCATTGCACATATGATTAATTAATCAATTTATCATGGCAGATCTCTTATTTCACCTCTGTTTTCCTGTTATATTTCACCTCGTTAAATGAGTGACACGGAGATAGGAGAGAAAATTTAGACTCTTGTGTAGAGTAGATTTCTGTTATTCTGTGTCACTCATTTAACAAGTTAAACAAAAGATGAAACACTAAAGTAGTGAAACAGTAAATTCGGACCCTTTATTAATGTTGTTTAACTTTTGTGACAAAATAAAGGAATCCAAGGGTGCGATTGAGGCCAACCAACACTTACATTGGCAAAGAAGCCTCCACCTATATTCCATTTTTCTCTGGTCGTGGTCCCAATTCTCTTTCTCCAGCAGTGCTAAAGGTATACAATTATATTACTCCCTACACATGATATTCTTTATTTTGTAGTGTTCGAATTTGTTATGATCATGTTAATATCATTGATTAGAATGTGTTAAATTAATCTTAGTAACTTAATTTGATGATACTGCAGCCTGATATAGTGGCACCAGGAACTGACATCATAGCAGCATATCTTCCGACAAGAAATAGTCCTAGGGGATATTCATTCCTATCTGGAACTTCCATGGCTTGCCCTCATGTTACAGGGATGGTTGCCAGGATTAAAGCCCTACATCCCAACTGGTCTCCAGCTGCAATTAAGTCGGCCATCGTCACAACAGGCAATTAATTAATACCACAATAACTATATATAGCCCACATGTATTAGTATCAAATGATTCGAATTAACAACATGATCATTAAAAACATTACGAATGCAGGTCTGACAATAGATCCCTACAATGGTGAGCCCATTATATCACAGGGAGAGTCGACCAAGATTGCTGATTCGTTCGACTATGGAGGTGGACTAGCTTTCCCATTTGGAGCTACGAATCCAGGGTTGGTATACGACATGGGAACCCAAGATTACGTGAACTATCTCTGTGCCATGGCTTACCCGAAAAAAGCCATTAATCAGCTTACAGGGAGATCTTGTCTGAGATCAGGCAACTCCATTCTGGATTTCAACCTTCCTTCCATCACAATCCCGACTCTAAGAGACTCGGTTACTATAACAAGAACTGTGACAAATGTAGGGATAAATCCGACCGCAAGGTACAAAGCACTCATTGATCCTCCTCCAGGGACTCTAGTGACAGTGAATCCTAAGATCTTGCAGTTTAATGCAAGGGTTAAGAAACTAAGCTTCAGAGTCACCATAACCACTTATCATAACATCACAACAGAGTACTACTTCGGATGGCTAACGTGGTTTGATGGGATCCATTATGTTAAATCCCCTATATCAGTTCGAACTGTCTCCCAAACCAGCTTATGGTGAATGAAGAAGATTAACGTTGTTGTTAATTCAGTAGCTGTTTGTTTGTATTTGTTTGTTTGGTGTGCTCTTGTAGAATAAACATTAACAAGAGATGGGATTGTGCGTTGGGTTCCACCTTTCGTACTACTAGACTTGAAATCCTGTGTGTTGAAATGATTACAATTATTTTCATGATTAAATCAATCAACTTATATTTCAAGGAAAATAACAAGCAATAATTATGCCTCATAAATATCCTTGGTGTGAAATTGACAAGGACTTTCTTTTTATTTTGATTTTAAGAGATGCCCACACCCACATAATTCCAACCGTGCTAGCTGTGGTCAGCATATACTACTTTATACTTATTAGAATGAAACTCATGTATATAGATGTCGTGCCAAAAAACCATATAATTCACTTTATTATTTATTTATAATTAAAAAACAACTATATTACCAGCTTTTAAATCTTAACAGAATGGGAGTAATGATATATCTAGATTACAGGAGAATTTACAATTGTTTTCTTAAGATACAGTAATTAATCTCTTTCTTGAGTAACAGCATACAAATTAATTAGATAAGAGAGGTGTATTTACAGTCCACAAATTGCAGCCATTGATAATAAATTTTCCCAAATACCTCCCCTTCATTTTTACCCTTAACTGAAAGGGACTTTAGAAATGTCTCCGTTCCCAAATTCCCACCTAACCAAACTGGCAGGTTTGTAAGAAAATAAACATATGTTTTTTGGTCATTAATTCCATCTTGGTCCATATTTATACACTCCCATTATTAATGAAAATGTATACGGACGGCATATATTAGTTAAGGGAAAAATCATGAGGGAAATTAAGAAATGCAGCCTCTTTCTTTCATTTGTAGTATCTGTACTTGTTTTGCTAACTGCAGACATCCTCGTAGCAGCCATTAATAATGATGCTGACACCAAAGTAATTACTTCATTTGTGCCTCTTTTATCTTGCAAAATGGAACAACTAATTAATTCTCAAAGGCTGGCATGTCTTTTTTTGTTTTATAATAGGTGTATGTTGTGTATCTGGGAGAGAGAAAACAGAGTGATGTGGAAGAAATCACTAAATCCCATCATCAAATGCTCAGCTCTGTTCTTGGAAGGCAATATTTCATCTTAATTTACTGCTGTTTGAGTAACTTATAGTACTAATTAATTTGATTAATATTGCAGCAATGAAGCGACTCTGGATTCTATGATCTATACTTACAGACATGGCTTCTCTGGTTTTGCTGCCAAGATGACACACTCTCAAGCAGAACATTTTGAAGGTAGCTAGCTCATCTTAATATTCCGCACTCCCGGCCCGGCCCGTTTACTTATCCACCTCTGTTTCATTGAAGGGTTGCTGGGTGTAACCAAGGTCTTCCCCGATCGATTATACAAACTCCACACTACGAGGAGTTCACGTTTCCTTGATGACAAAACATCCCGTACTTCCGAGTCTCCGGCTCCGGAAGGATATGTAGATCATCATCTGAGTGATTCCACTCCAGTTGATGATACCATCATCGGTGTTTTGGACTCTGGAATCCGGCCCGAATCCGAATCCTTCAGCGACAGGGGCCTCGGGCCCATCCCAGCCCGATGGAGGGGCTTCTGCCAGCGTGGGGAGGCATTTAATCCCGCTGTGCATTGCAACAGGAAAATCATCGGGGCCCGTTACTTTATCAAGGGCTTCCTCGCAGCCCGAGGTGAGCCATTCAACACTACAGCAAACCACGACTACCTGTCACCCCGCGACGCTAACGGTCACGGCACAAGCGTGGCCAGCACCGCTGCCGGCGCCTCTGTCCCCAACGTCAGCATCACCGGGCTGGCTAACGGCACGGCTCGAGGGAACTCCCCTCGATCGCGGTTGGCTGTGTACAAGGTGGTGTGGAACGGTGTCGTTTCGTCCGTCGACATTCTCATGGCTTTTGATGCGGCCATCCAAGATGGAGTGGATGTTTTGTCCGTATCCCTGTCGTTTGGGCTGCCCCTGTGGCCCGAAACTGATAAGCGGGATATCATCTACTACGGCTCCTTCCACGCCATTCAACGCGGGATAACCGTCGTTTGTTCTGCTGGAAATGAAGGCGAGTTATCCGGAACTGTTTCAAACGTGGCGCCGTGGGTTATCACGGTTGGAGCTAGTTCATTGGACAGGAAATTTGCTGGTCCAATCATACTTGGAAACAGTCAACCTTTCACAGTAAGACAGCTCATATTTTAACCTTTTATTAACATTGGAAAAAAAAAGTTACTCCCTCCATTTCATATAAGTTGGTATAATTTTTTTTTGGCATGAAGATTAAGGAGTATAATAATTTAATGTAAAGTGGAGTAAAATGAAGTGAGAGAAATAATATTTAATGTGTAGTGGGTAGTTGTATTAGAGGTGATATGTGGGGCCATGAGAATAGATTAATTGTTTTTTTGTGGGTTCTTGTATTAAAAAGTAAATGTGTCAACTTTAGTGAGACAAACCAAAAAGGAAAGTGTGTCAACTTCTATGGGACGGAGGGAGTATTTTTTATTATTAAGATGATAGTGTTGTAAGGAGTGTTTGATTCATTAAATTATTAGGTGAATTAACAAAGCTTGAAAATTTCATAAACAATAAATAAGCATGAGAACTATTTTAATTTTTTATAAATTTAATTGAATATTGTAACTCACCTCCCTCAAAGGTGGTAATCTATCGAACTCTTGTTATAATTAACGGGCTTAAAAGAAAATTAAGCTTATTTAAATGCTAGAATTTTTTTTTTAAAATTTTAAGAAACATAGAGTATTAGTACTCCATTAGCTAAAATATGCACCAAAAACTTGCATGTTCTCAAATGAGTGAGACTGAGGCTATATTAAGTGTTGTCAATTAAATATGGATTAATTTGAAAACTTGCATGTGAGATTGGAATGGCAAGGGATTATGACAAGTGGCAAAACAAGAATTGGTTATTGACTCTTTCAGAAGTTGATATGTGAAAGCTAAGAGGTTAGATTCTTGGACGGGGTATTGAGTGTGGTTGATGGAAATTGAGATATTAATTTCTATTATTAATGTTTGTTTTAATCTATGGGAATTAAAATTTATCAATGATTTTCATTAATTCAATAATTATTTCTCATCCTTTAATCACTTACAATTCATTGTGATTAACATACTTAATAATACTCATTGTTATTTTGATTGAAGAATTCGAATCAAACGGCGTCTAAATAGATTGTCCTTTTTTAATTATTATATTATATATAATAAATAATTGCTTAAAAAAATAAAATCCATGCCACTGCACGAGACCATGTTTTTTTTTTTTTTATTAATTACCATTTGTATGATATCTTATTAAAGATTTTATTTTATACACAGGGACAGAGTATGTATGTAGGAAGAGATAGAGGGTTTGTTAGCTTAACATTCTTTAGAGAAGCAGCGGATGCCGAAAGACCTGTGTAAGTGCAATTAAATTCACCCTTTTTTATTAGTATTACTTTTTGGTACATCAATTCAGTGATGTTGTTCTTACATGTTTAAATTTTTTGCAGGCGATGTGAAGCAATAACAGATAGAGATACTTGGGTAGTTGGAAAAGTGGTGCTTTGCTTCAGTTTAGGCAGTGAGGTTGAATTAATTAATGCTTCCAAGACTGCTGAGAGAGCTGGAGCTCTAGGGTTTATTGCCACCAGAAAAAACGTTTTTACCTTGTACTCTTATTACAGTAACAGCTTCCCGACAGTTTTAGTCACCTTCGAAGTTGGTGCTCAGATACTTAATTACATTCGTTTTACAGCGTAAGTAGTATTTCATATATTCATGGCAAAGTATTTGGCTAATTAATTAATTGGTTGACAATGTTAATTTTTGTGACAAATTAATTAAAGGGATCCAAAGGTACGATTGAGGCCAACCAACACTTACATCGGCAAAGAAGCCTCCACATATATTCCATTTTTCTCTTCTCGTGGTCCCAACTCTCTTTCTCCAGCAGTGTTGAAGGTATTAATGGGATTTATTATTATTATTATTATTTTTAATGTGTGTTTGGTTAGAAATAGAAAAAAAGTTGTCATATACTGTATACTTAGACATTGTTTGACTAGAAAAGTTATATGTTTGATTTGTCTGGCGGAGTAGTGATGTGGTACTAAGAGAATTTGACTAGAAAGTCATGTGTTTGATTCGTCAAATTTTAAATACGGTAAATAATTAAAGAATAATCAACATTGAGAATGAGGATGCAAATTCATTCATAATTTTCATGTTTGATATGCGAGAACAGAATTCAAATTCTTCGCTTATTCCCAATTATTAAATAATTTGGTGAAAATGAATGTATGTATGGATGCATATATAAAAAAAATTATATTAAATAGATATGCATGCATACAGCTAAATCTCAAAGAGTAAAAATCAAACTCTTTACGGGTAAATTAGAAAGTACCAAAAGTAAAATATGTTATAAACAATATGAGTAAAATTAATTATAATTATTCATTAAGATTTATCACTTAATATCTCTAACAATAGAAAATACTCACTCCGTCCCTATATAAGTCCCTTGATAAGAGTCTCATTTGTTTTTGGGCACATGGATTAAAGAATATTATTATTTAATGTTTAGTGGGTAGTTGTATTAGTGGATGTGTGGGCCCCATGTTTTAATTGTATTAATGGGTGTGGATGAGTCTCATATGTCCAAAAAAGGAAATGTGATCCTCTGGGTGGGACAACCAAAATAGTAAAATGAGACTCTTACCTAGGACAGAGGGAGTAATTCTAAGAATAACAGAAAACAGGAATTGCTAAAATGCAAATTATAAATTGCATTACAATCTTGTCGAAAGAGAATTTCAAATGTTACACATTAAAAGGTGAAGCTTTCATATGCTCTGCTTCTTTTAAAGAATTTCTTTTAATATTATACTTCATCCGTCCATCCTCAATGTATCCATTTGTTTTTTGTACGTGGATTAAGAAGTATTATTATTTTATGTGTAGTAGGTAGTTGTATTAGTGGAAGGTGTGGATCCCATATTTTATTTGTATTAGTGGAGGGTATGAGTCCATATTCCAAAAAGAGAAATGAATAGATTAAGGATTGAATACCCAAAATGGTAAAATAGATAGATTGGCAGTGGCCGGAGGAATTATGTTTTATACTTTAATATAAAACCCTTATTTTTTTAAAAAAATCTTAAACAATAAAGTCATTCATATGTCATTCTACCCTTTTATTGAAAAAATAACAATCTTATGAATTAGTACTAAATAAATACCTTTTAGAATATCCTTACATACTTCAAGCACATGAGTGAGTGCACGAGAGACCAAACTCTTCACGTTAATGTCGAACTAGATAGCCTTTAATAAAATTTGACAACTTTAATTTACTATACAGCCTGATATAGTAGCACCTGGAACTGACATCATAGCAGCATCGCTTCCCACAACAAATAGCCCAAGAGGATACATCATCGGATCTGGAACTTCGGCGGCTTGCCCTCATGTTTCAGGAATTGTTGCCAGGATCAAAGCCCGACATCCCAACTGGTCTCCAGCTGCAATTAAATCAGCCATCGTCACAACAGGTAATAAAATCAAATAACTCTGGATTAAACAACAAGTTGAAATGATCATAAAAATCATGTGCAGGTTTTACAGTAGATCCTTTCAATGGTGAGCCCATTATTTCACAGGGAGAGTCAACCAAGATTGCTGATGCGTTCGACTACGGAGGTGGACTAGTCTTCCCGTTTGGAGCTATGAATCCAGGGCTGGTGTACGACATGGGAACTCAAGATTACGTGAATTATCTATGTGCGATGGCTTACCCTAAAAAAGACATTAATCATCTTACAGGGAGATCTTGTCTGAAATCAGGCAACTCTATTCTCGATGTCAACCTTCCTTCCATCACAATCCCGACCCTTAGAGATTCGATTACTGTAACAAGAACTGTCACGAATGTTGGGATGAACCCTAACTCGAGGTACAAAGCAGTCATTGATCCTCCACTAGGGACTCTAGTGAAGGTGAAACCTAGGATTTTGCAGTTCAATGATAGGGTTAAGAAAAGAAGCTTCAAAGTCACCATAACCACTTTCCATAATGTGACAACAGAGTACTACTTCGGATGGCTAACATGGGTTGATGGAATCCATTATGTTAAGACCCCTATATCAGTTCGAACCGTCTCACAAACTAGCTTATGGTGATTGATTCATTGTTTGTTTGATTTGTTCGTTGGTTGTGGTCTTATTGAATAAACATTAACCAGAGATGGGGTTGTGTGTTTTTTTTTTTTTTGACGGAATAGAAATGTTATATGGTTCTATTATTGGTTTAATTTCTTTTCCTAGGTAGCAATTGATTTATCATTATTATTTTTCGCTTCAAAATTTTCTTTAGTTGGTAACTATTAAACAATTTCATCAATCAAGCATGAAGGATAGATATTGTTGCAACTCATATTACATATGCAATAATGCAAGGGTTAATGGAGGGTTGTTAATTTGTTGAATATTTTGATCATACTAATATTAATGTAATGAATTTCTATATCATTTGTCCTAATACTATTTTTACACTTTCAAAATGAGTAAATAACACTGAATTCAAACACCAAAAAAATACTTTTTTTTTTTATTTCAAAATTGTTACTCACACATAACCCTCATACCATACTCTATAATTCATTTATTATATTAAAAAAAATTATATCGAACTCACACTTATAGAAAATCAACATAAACTTCTTATAAAACTCTGAATCAATCCTTTTACGTCTGTTGCACAATTTTCATTCCCATATACCTGCATCACGATACAAGAAGACGTAGTTAGAAACAAACCAACCTAATTAAACAATAATTTCGAATTAAAAAAAATATTAATTAATTAATTATCTCTATTTATGTAATATATATAATTATTCTAGATTATTGCACGTACCTCCCAAGCATCATAACAGTGGCTTGAGGATTAGTTCCGGGAGAATTATAAAAGGTGGAACCATCAATCACCCGCAATGAATCCACACCAATCATTCTATAATCCGGATCCACGACCCAACCCACTTGACACCCTCCATGGTAATGCCATATCGTCATCACAGTATCCTTACAGAACTGCTCCATTGAATAATTTCCACCTCTGTTCAAATCCCTTCTCCTCTTGTTATTAGGAACCTTCAACATCAAATCCATCAGTGACTTGAATGTGACATGCGGGTATTTGTACCCGGTTAAGGCTTTGGATTCAAATACTTTTCGGATGATCTCTATGCCCTCCACACATCTCTGTAGATCCCTCGGGTCTTGGAAATAATTGAATGTCACTCTCGGGTTCTGATTCGGGTCGTTGCTTTGGAGCTCCAGAAACCCGGTGGAGAAGGGTCGGGCCACCTTTTCCAGGACCAGCCCGACATTCAGGGTTGATCGTTTTAAAGAGGGAACAAAAGATCTGAGAGATTCCCAGAAACCACCAGCGGCTTCAACATAGCACCCGACGTCGTCGTTTATGCCAACTGTTTCAATGAGGGAGTTCTCAACGGGCTTTGGGGAGGGTATTGCGATTGCATTCATTGGGTTATCGGACAAGCCTTGGCCCACCATTGGCTGATTTAATATTACGCTTATTCCATGGGCCTGAAGATGATGGGCCGGCCCTATACCACTTAACATTAACAGCTGTGGGCTCCCCAGTGCACCAGCTGAGAGAATGAGCTCATTCGTGGGCTTGCTATTTAAGAGTGCGGTGTGATTAGTGCCCTTGGAATCTTTGAACACGACGCCGTAAGCCTTGGGGTTTTTATCTGCAAATTGCATTACATGCCAAATTGGGATATGTATTATTTCCGTACAAAACGTGCATAATATAATACTCCCTCCGTCCCGTAGAAGACGGTATAATGTTTTTTGGGCACGGAGATTAAGGAGTATAATAATTTAATGTAAAGTGAAGTAAAGTGAAGTGAGAGAAATAATATTTAATGTGTAGTGGGTAGTTGTATTAGAGGTGATATGTGGGGTCCATGAGAATAGATTAATTGTTTTTGTGTGGGTCCCATGTATTAAAAAGGAAATGTGTCAACTTTAGTGGGACAAACCAAAAAGGAAAGTGTGTCAACTTCTATGGGACGGAGGGAGTAGAATACTGTGGTAGCGCCATTCAACCCTTGCACACCAAATGATAATTTTGGCATTAATTATAACATATATCAAATTAATTATAACATATATTAAATGGTGGAACAGAAGATGAAATACGGAAACCAAATAGGTGATCCTATTTGATGTGGTAGGGTTGTCCACAAAACATGGGCATGAAAAACACTTGAAATGGAAACATTTGATGTGGTAATTTTGTTCACGATTCGAATTCCCTATTTCATATTGTATTCCATTTCATGTTTCATAACATAAATAAATTTAATAAAAATAGGGTAAATTACCAAACCCCCTTCGAGGTTTGTCCAAACTACCAAATAAACCCCGTAATTTGAAAAATTACCAATTACCCCCTTTAACTTGTTTTTTATTTGAACATTAATAAAAATACAATTTTCTTAAAATAAAGAAGGATGAAAATGACATCAAGACCCATATATTTAACATTGTATTTTTAAATTTTACTATTTTTTTTAAAAAATATTTTTTAAAGAGGGTAATTTGTAATTTTTCAAATCACGGGGTTTATTTGATAATTTGAACAAATTTCGAGGGGAGTTTTGGTAATTTACTCATAAAAATATTATACACCTCTAAATGACCATTAAATCCCTAATACATCTAACGGTAATTTAGGAAATAATTGTGACACGTGATTAACAAATGGAATCGTAGATGAAATAGGAAAATGAAATAAGTGATCTCAATTATTTTGTTCATTGTTTTCTTAGATGTAGAGGTTTCAAATAAGAGTTGGTTGACCCAAACTCAATATTTTGTGAGTTAAGAGTGCTAGTTATATTATGGGATGAAGACTCATTTTATAAAATTAGATCATCAAGGTGAACTAATTTAATAGCATTAATTAACTAGAATTCATCAAATAAATTATGTAAAAAAAAAACATCGTAACTAATAGTAAATCTTAATTACCTGATGATGTATTAAACAAGATTTGTTGCACTGTTGCATGCAAATAAACAGTAATCATGGTTTCATTTGCATACTCCAACAGATCAGCAGCAGTATGCCTGTACCCATTTTCATCAAAAATAGAACCTCCAATTTTGGTCCCTTCCAAATGCTCATACGTGAATCCGTTGTACGGTGACTCCCCTGCTTCCAGCAACCCCCCCTTCACCGCCGCCTGCCACCCCTCCACCACCGGCTTAAACGCCAACTTCCTCTCCACCCACTCATACGACTCGTTCACCAGCTTCGGGTCCCACCCTACCTCCTCAACGTACTCTTTGCTGGCCCTTGTGTAGAACCCGGCGTTGATGGCGGAGCTGCCACCCAGAACGCGGCCGCGGTTGTTGAAAACGCCGTCGGTCGAGGTGAACATCTGAGCGGCGGAGCTCGGAGATTGGTCAAACAACGACGAAAAGAAACCCTTCTTGTGGGTTACGTTTGGGTTGTTGTACGGAAGGCCGCCCCTCTCCAAAAGTAGTACTTTTGCGGTGGCGGAGAGCGTCGCCGCAAGTGGACACCCCGCCGTTCCACCTCCGATGACTATGTAGTCGTAGTACTCTGTCGAAGCTGCTGACGTGGCATCCCTAGCGAATGACGTGTACGGCGCTGATAATAGTTTTACCACATGTAATTTTTCATGAAGTAATAACCAAGTGAAAATATCAAAATTCCGTTTATTTTTATTTTTTTTATTTGTAAATTGTAATTCTTAAATTTGATTTTTTTATCAAATTTAATTTAAATTTTTAATTAAAATTTATTTATTTATGTCAGAATTCGTCTAATTTTAGTATAAATTCTTTTTAAAAAATTCTAAATTTAATAATAAGACTAAATTTAAATAAGAATGCCCAAAATCGAAAATAAATGGAGTAAATAAAATTTGTGAATGATAAATAAGAAATAACTAAAATTGAAAATAACATTTTTAATTAATTAAGTGGCCATAATGAAAGTGCAACTACTTTATTAATTACTCCTCCATAAGCTTTCAAGGGTTCAATTTTATCATTTACGGCGTCCGGTGAAGGGGTAAAAAGGTAAAATTTACACATTACTTACCCACTACATATATATATTAAATAACAATACTCTTTAATTTTCGTGCCCAAAATCAAATGATACTCTTAAAAGCGGACGGGAGAATATATATATATTCGGGAAAATAGATTTTTTCGTCCGTTAATTTTGTCTAATTTTGAATCTAGTCCATAAATTTTTCACTTTTTGAAAATCGTCCATTATATTTGCAAAATTTTGAAAATCGTCCATTATATTTGAAAATTTTAAAAATGGTCCATCATGTTTACCAAGTTCAACAAAATCGTCCGTTTCAACAGGTTAATAGCAGGTTATTCTAAAAGATAAAAATAAAAAATATGTAATATATATATATATATATATACTATTTTACAAAAAAATAGCTCCCACTAAGCATTTATATTATACTCCCTCCGTCCGTCCGAAAGAGGGCATTTTGCTTTTGTGCACGTTGATTAAGAAGTATTTTTATTTAATATGTAGTGGGTAGTTGTATTAGTTAGAGTATGGACCCCATATTTTAATTGTATTAGTGGGTGTGTATGGATCTCATCTGTGTAAAAAATGAAGTGACCCTCTTTGAAATGGATGACCAAAATGGAAAAAAGACCCTCTTTCGAGCGGATGGAGGAAGTATCAATATTTAGTTAAATTTGCTCCACTTTAGTATTGAGATTAATATTATTTGTTTGGTATACGGAAGTGAAAAATGAAAAGTGAGATAAAATTGGTTAAATAAAAATATGATATAAATTAATTGTAGTGAAAATATTCAAATGACCTGCCATAGCAGGTCAAAGGACCAAAATGTTGAATTTTATGAAGTTAATGGACTAATTTCAAAATGAGTGAAAATTAACGAACGAAAAAATCTATTTTCCCTATATATTCTAACATATTTGTTTGTGTCGAATTTTCCCACAACAAATTTATGAAATATCAAATCAGATTAATGAATTGATTTTTTCTATAAAAGAAACAACTAAAAGTTGCTTTAAAAATATTACCTTTCTCTGCTGCTGAAGAAAAAATGAAGAAAAAAATCCCATAAAAAGCTGCGTTTATGGGAACCCACGTCACCATACCCATAGTTGAGATTTTAGATCGACAAAATTATGTGAAGTTAGAGCAAATATATATTTCAAGCAAAACAATTAGTGCTAATTAAAAATCGATAGTCTAATTTGCCGGTTCTTAATGACAATTAAGTGCGATAAAGCGGCGGACGCAATTAAGAATATTTGCTAATAAATATGACAAAAACGACACTCTAACCAACTCACATTTAAAGTGTATATGTACAGATTCCTGTATTTTAAAGTTATGCTTGGAAAAAGGGTTAAGTACATAACCTTTGTACATAAAAAAAAAAGTACATAAATTTTGGTATAAAATTGATGTTTTAGAAAAAAAAAATCATTTAAATTAACGGATTATAAATCGATGACTACGGATTTTTAATAGATTAATATAGAACCCATTACATTTAGATTGATATGACCAGTGACAGACTTACAGAGGGCCTAGGGACATTGAGCCTCTGAGATTTTATAAATAATTAATATATATATATGGTCTATATACAAATATGCTTCCATAGCATAATGGCAAACACTCCACTCTCCTCTTGCACGCACACGGGTTTGACTTCTATAGTGTACATATTTTACTTATATGTTTTTTATTTTAATATTCTTATTTTTTTTTTGGTTTTCCCTCTTTTTATACATTTCTTCTGTTTATTCTTTTTTCTAATTCCAAAATTATTACAGTGTTTGACCTTAAATTTTATCCCCTATAATTTTATTATATTCTTTTTCTTTTACTAAATTATATTTTCTCTTCAATTATTAAATTCTTTTTAAATTTATTCATTTAAATTCTTATAAGAAATTAAAATATTTTCTCTTTAATTGACCTAATAAATTTTATAGATTTTTCTTATTCAAATTATGAGTATTCATGTATCTTAGTTCCACTATAAGATACTATACGTTTTCTTACAAACTTTACAAATATGTACGTATTTGTGGTACGAAAAAACACTAATAAATCGGGCCCCCCCTGACTCAAATTCCTGAGTCCGCCACTGGATATGACTGAATGAAATAATAGGGGAATGTAATTAACTTATGAATAGAATAGTAATGGGAATGAAATGATTAAAAATTATTTTTATCATGATTGGTATGGTTCAGGAGGTTTTCCCTCTTTTTATACATTTCTTCTATTTATTCTTTTTTCTAATTCCAAAATTATTACAGTGTTTGACTTTAAATTTTATCCCCTATAATTTTATTATATTCTTATTCTTTTACTAAATTATATTTTCTCTTCAATTATTAAATTCTTTTTAAATTTATTCATTTAAATTCTTATAAGAAATTAAAATATTTTCTCTTTAATTGACCTAATAAATTTTATAGATTTTTCTTATTCAAATTATGAGTATTCATGTATCTTAGTTCCACTATAAGATACTATACGTTTTCTTACAAACTTTACAAATATGTACGTATTTGTGGTACGAAAAAACACTAATAAATCGGGCCCCCCCTGACTCAAATTCCTGAGTCCGCCACTGGATATGACTGAATGAAATAATAGGGGAATGTAATTAACTTATGAATAGAATAGTAATGGGAATGAAATGATTAAAAATTATTTTTATCATGATTGGTATGGTTCAGGAATAACTCAAGTAATAGAATTTGTATTCCTTAATAATTTTCATCTCATTAATAGTATTTTTATAATATTATATTTAAATTTAATTTATTTAAAATATTAAATTAATTAAATTTTAATGAAGATTTTATATATTTTATAATTATATAAAAATATTAAATTATAAATAAAATAAAATATTAATATTTTTAAAATATAAATAAAATTTAAAATACAAATAAAAAAATTTATATATATTAAAAAATATTAAACTATGTATAAAAATAATATTTATATTTATATTACATGTATATATTCAATTTAATTAATAATATTAATTTTTTATATATAATTTATTAATTTTTATTTTGAATAAATATTAAAATAATTATATACATTTATATATATATTTATAATTATATAAATAAATATTGTATAAATTAAAAGAATATTATATATATATATATATATATATATATATATATATATATATATATATATATATATATATATATATATATATATATATATATATATATATATATATGTAGGGTGGGGGGAACGAGGGAATAAAATAGGCAATACCATAGGGTTGGAGGAATGCACATTCTCACATGTAAGAAAATATACATTTCTTTGGAATTGTGATTCCTATTACTAAAAACATATCAATAACATGAATAAGAATATAATAAGGAATGATTCCACACCATTCACGCCCTTATTAGTCATTTTGAATTTAACCACATCCGACCTTACGTAATACACTTCAACTAATTTCTATTGATTATATCATTTATCAAATATCAATGATTTTACAATATAAATAGTTGAGTTTAAAATAGACCAGCACCATTTAATTTTATTTTGAAAAGATTCTAAAATAATTATGATATTTATTTTCATCTTATATTTTTTAGTTTTGCTACGATTTCATCTCAAAATAATATATTCTATAAAATTAGCAAAATTTCGTTTTAAGTAAAAAAAAACTATTTGTTTAGAATTTAAAAGGTATAAGATTATTTTAAAAAAATAAAAAGGTATGTAACTCTTTATGTTTTATAGTACTTAAAAATAAGTTAGTGTACAATTATTGATGACTTGAGACTTTGACTACTATGCATCATTATGATTTTCCAGCTTGCTGTAGAATTTTCTGTCCCATATACCTGCATCAGTCATCACAAAAATAGACAGATCAATACTTATACATATAAATACTCACTTATTCTTTATTCAACATCACTTGTTGTGACAGGTCAATACTTATATATAAATACTCCTCCCTTCCCACCCTAATAATAGGGCTTCCTTTATAATGGTTACGCTTTATTTGTTACAAAAGAAGCGTAATTATTAGGACGGGACAAAGAGAGTATTCACTTATTCTGTATTCAAGATCACATTTCTTGTTTGAATGAATATTAATAAAAATCATCTCTTTAGTTTACTTTAAGACAAATTCTCTTGTGAGACATTATTTAGACGGTTTGTGAGACGTGTTAAAGTATTCATATTATATAAATAAAGTATATTTAATGATTGTTAAAATATATTTTTTAAAGTAGGTTGGATTATTCATAAAGTATAATTTTTAGGGTATTATAATATGATTAATTATTAACATACTTTAACTATAAATAAACATACTTTATCTATCCTATCCTAAAAAGTACATAGCATATGTAAAACATTTTATTCTCATTTTATCCTCCTTTTATTTCACTAATTACATTACTATCCTTATTAATTAATATTAATAACTATTTTAATAAATCATTATATATAGGTTAAATTAATTTTTGGATTAATGTTTGTTTGTTATTCCATTTATTTAGAGTCTATTCGAATTCTGAAGACTCTTAAGCTTCTTTCTCATATCATTTACGGTATAAGTTGCCTCTAAATATTCCTTCCCAATCCAAAGCTCTGAAGCGTCCTACCTGAAAGGCGTCGCCACAAAAATCATCACCTGAAGGAGATCTTCGTTGCCACTGTCAGTTTATCCATTGGGATAAAATGGCCAATGTTGTTTTTTTTTTTTTTTTTTTTTTTTTCACATTCACATATTCGATCACGTTGTATCAACAAAAGGTGTTTTATGGATGGTTCAATTTTATTTTGGGCGTTGATTAAACTGACAGGTTTGATTAATTATGTTGTGGTATGTAGAGATTTTGTGTGTGATTTTCACAAGAGGAAGAACAAGAGAAGGAGGTTTTGCAAAAGGAAGAAGAAGCAAATCATCTCAAAAACATTGAGCTTCGCAAAGAGGTGGCACATTTAACTTGCATATATGACTTGGAAATGTTTTAATTAAATTCTTTGATTATTATATACTCCCTATTTGCTTAGTTTAAAATAGAGTGGACCTTTATTATTCGAATTAGGGGTTTCTATGATTGTTTAGGATTAAAGAAGATGCCGAATCCGTTGCCTTTAACGTTCTCCAGGTATTTACTTATGTGAATTCATTTGTATCTAAGTGGTGGCTCTAATGTTCACAAAAAGCAGTTTTCTTGATTTCATGAGCTTATTGTATCCAAAATAAAAATGAAGATAATGTATTGATCCAAAATGAAGATTAAGAAGTTGATTATCATTGGTTGAGTTTATATCAAGGGGATAAATATATTAGCATTGAAGATAGAGGTTGAAAGAAGAAAACAAAAATATGTTAGTATTGTGCCTGTCATGATTGTTTTGGGATTACTGTTTGCTGACAAGTTATCAAGATTTGGTAAGCTAATTAGAAAAGTACAATTCTTACATCAAGGAGTGCTCATAGAGACTATAGCTGAGGGCAGCATCTCTTTTATTGAAGCAGATGAGTTCATGAGAGTTGGTTTACATTCTACATCTGTATGTTGCCTCTTTGTTTTTTTATTGTAATAGCGATTTGTGTTGGGATAAACACACGAATAATCAAATAATAAACTATTCGTCTACGCAGCGGAATGATCAATTATCCCTCTCTTGTGTGAATCTAGCAGGAAACAATCCTAATAATATAATGCACGATAAAGCAAGCAATCAACAACGCACAACACAAGCAATTTAACGTGGAAAACCTCCTCAATGTGAGAAGGTAAAAAACCACGGGACCGAAGCCCACCAAACACTTCACTATGAGACAAAAAATCCAAGAGTTATAATCTGCCACCACAGACGAACTACCACAAACGTATCAAGACAATCAATACTTGATAACAAACAACGAGATTAGAAAGACCTCACCAAACTACGCAAACTGACGTTCTGAGTTCGCAACTGTAGAACCCTCAGAATCCGATCTCTACCGTCCAGAATCAACCTCTGTGAGTCCTGAACGTGCTGTCCAAATTACAGCTCGATCCAACGGTTAGTTTGTGAGAAACAGCTCTTTCTCCTCGACTGCGCAGAACAAAATCGCCCAGAAAATCTGCTTCTGTTTTCGGCGAATTTCCGTCAACCCAAAGCTCCAAACACGATCTCCACCGTTCAGAATGTACCTCCACAAGTTCCGAACGTGCTGACCAAAATTCAGCTCGATCCAACGGTTGAAACTTTGGTTATTGCCTCTGCAATATCTTTGCGCTGGATTTTCTCTCAAAAAACGTGAATTGTGTTTTTGCCCTCTTTTTCTTCTCTCTTCCGTCAATGACTTACGGGACAAGATAAAACCAAGTATCGGGCCTACTTGGGCTAACCTAACATTGTTGGCTATTGGGCTCTTCACATATTTGGAAACCCAACCCAACAAATCTCCCCCTTTCCGATTATGTGGAGAGACTAGCCATTCCGGCTATCACACGACATACCTCGAGCTTTTCTCTAGGCAATGCCTTCGTCATCATGTCAGCACCATTATCATCTGTATGAATCTTTTCAAGCTCAAGCAACTTATCATTGATGACATCCTTCATCCAATGATATCTCACATGAATATGCTTCGATCTTGAATGAAATGCAGCATTCTTGCTGAGATGGATAGCACTCTGACTATCACAAAATACTACATACCTCTGTTGCTTCAATCCAATCTCCTCCATAAACCTTTTGAACCATAACACCTCTTTACATGCTTCCGTTGCAGCAATGTACTCTGATTCTGTTGTGGAGAGTGCAACACACTTTTGCAATCTTGATTGCCATGACACAGCGCCACCTGCGAATGTCACTAGGTAAGCAGAAATCGATTTTCTGGTGTCCACATCAGATCCCATATCTGAATCGGTATAGCCAACTAACTCGGGCTTCCCACCTCCAAAGGTGAGTCTCAAACTAGACGTACCTCGTAGATACCTCATTATCCACTTCACAGCATTCCAATGCTCCTTTCCCGGATTAGACAAATAACGGCTAACAACACCAACTGCATGAGCTATGTCAGGCCTCGTACACACCATTGCATACATCAAGCTTCCCACAGCTGAAGCATATGGGACTCTTCTCATTGCTTCCTTCTCTTCATCGGTTGAAGGACTATGATGAGCACCAAGCTTAAAATGAGTGGCAATAGGAGAACTAACCACTTTAGCTTTGCTCATATTGAATTTCTCAAGCACTTTCTCAATATACTTCTCCTGTGATAAGTGCAGCTTCTTGTTTGCTCTATCTCGGGTGATGTTGATACCAAGGATTTTCTTTGCTGGTCCCAAATCCTTCATGGCAAAGGATCTGCTCAACTGTTTCTTCAACCTGTCAATTCTTGAAACATTTCTGCCAACAATTAATATATCATCAACATACAGCAATAATATAATGAAATCATCATCCGAGAACTTCTGAACAAACACACAATGATCAGAAATAGTCTTCTGGTAGCCTTGCTCCCCCATAACTGACTCAAATTTCTGATACCACAATCTAGATGCTTGCTTCAAACCGTAGAGACTTTTCTTCAGTTTGCATACATGGTCTTCTTTTCCCTTCACCTTGAAACCTTCAGGTTGCACCATGTAAATCTCTTTATCTAGCTCACCATGAAGAAAAACAGTTTTGACATCCATCTGCTCAATCTCCAAGTCAAGACTAGCAGCCAAACCAAGCACAAAACGAATAGAAGACATTTTGACAACCGGAGAGAAAATTTCTTCAAAATCAACTCCCTCTTTCTGACTGAAACCTTTAACAACCAATCTAGCTTTGAATCGAGGCTTTGAGGTGTGCTCATCTTGTTTTATCCTATACACCCACTTGTTTTTCAAAGCATGCTTCCCCTTTGGTAGTTTCACCAGATCAAATGTGTCATTTTCATGCAAGGACTTCATCTCATCTTGCATTCCTTCCAACCATTCATTCCTGTGTTCTCCACGAACTGCTTCTCCATAGCATTCAGGCTCTCCCCCGTCGGTCAAGAGCACATACTGATCAGGAGGATACATCCTAGAAGGTACATGAGCTCTACTACTTCTTCTACGTGGTTCTTGAACTTCCTGTTCTGGAACATCAGGTGGTTGCGGCTGATCGATATCCTCTTTATCATGCAAAGGATGATCGACATGCTCATCATTACCAAAATCAGGCTGATCCTGATTCTCCTCTTCAGCTTCTACTTGACCTTGACTGTGAGGAACAATTTCCAAGTCAATCAAGTCATCACCAGGTGTAGAAACTGAGCTATCCGTCTTCTCAATGTCTCTTATGGTTTGATCCTCAACAAACACAACATCCCGACTTCTGACAAGCTTCTTCTCCACGGGATCATAAAGTCTGTAACCAAACTCATCTTGGCCATAACCAAGAAACACACACTGTCGAGTCTTCATATCCAACTTAGACCTCTCATCTTTGGGAATATGCACAAATGCCTTACATCCAAAGACCCGTAAATGATTATAGGAAACATCTTTTCCTGACCAGACTCTATCTGGAACATCAAAGTCTAAAGGAACACACGGAGTAAGATTTAAAACATGTACAACAGTACTCAGAGCCTCACCCCAAAATGATGAAGACAATCCTGCTTCTGATAGCAGACATCTTACTCTCTCGATCAATGTTCTGTTCATCCTTTCTGCAAGACCATTCAACTGAGGAGTCTTTGGAGGAGTCTTTTGATGTCGGATACCTTGCTCTCTGCAATACTCATCAAAAGGACCAATGTATTCTCCTCCATTATCCGATCTGATGCATTTCAACTTCTTCCCAGTCTGTCTCTCAACTAAGACATGAAACTGCTTGAATGCATCGAGCACCTGATCTTTCGTCTTCAATGTGTAGATCCAGGTCTTTCTTGAGTGATCATCTATAAAAGTAACAAAATATAAAGCACCACCAAGAGTTCTTGTTTTCATAGGACAACAAACATCAGAATAAATTAAATCGAGTATACCTGATGCTCTGGTAGGAGTTGAGGTCTTGAAAGCAACTCGAGTTTGCTTTCCCGCCAAACAGTGAGAGCACTTCCTTAAAGATGCATTCTTCAAGTCTGGAATGAGATTTCTCTTCTCTAAAATCTTCAATCCCTTTTCACTGATATGACTGAGTCTGCTGTGCCACAACTCAACTATCCCCTCATTCTTAACTGCATTAATAGAGCCATCAAGTAGCTTTGCTTGCATCAAATACAATGAGGAGTGTTTTTGACCTCTAGCAACAACTAAAGAACCTCTTGTAAGCTTCCACTGACCATCGAAGAACACACTGCAGAAACCTTCATCATCAAGTCTCCCAACAGATATCAAGTTCAATCGAAGATCAGGCACGTGCTTCACATTTCTCAAAACTAGTGTAGCACCATTACTAGTCCGCAAACATACATCTCCAACGCCAATGGCTTTAGCTAAGCCATCATCACCCATCCTAACATTACCATAGTCACCTGACATGTAGGATGTGAACATCTCTCTACGAGATGTGGCATGTATGGATGCCCCACTATCAATCACCCAACTGCTTTCACGACATGCAAGATTGACAACTTCATAATCACGAAAGATAAGGAAATCACCTGTTGCAGCAGACACTCGATCATTATCTTTCGTTTCTTCATTCTTTCTTTCTTTCCCATTTTCTTTCTTGTCATCTTGCTTGGGTTTTCTGCAATACCTTGCTATGTGTCCTGGAGTTTTACAATTCCAACACTCAACCTTACTGTGTCTGTTGGATTTACTCCTCCTGTCTTTTTGCTTGCCTGTTGGACCTCTACTATTACTTCTCCCCCTCTTATCTATAACCAAAACCTCTGATTGTTGTAAAGGGCCCTGCGATTTTCTCCTTGTTTCCTCATTCAAAACGCTGCCCTTAACCAAATCCATTGTAATGGTACCATTGGGGGCTGAATTAGACAAAGATGTCCTGAATGTCTCCCATGAATTCGGCAATGTACCTGATCATCGCTATTTTCACCTAGATTTTGTGTCATTTTTGTGTGTGTTTTCGTCTTTTTATTTCGTATTTTTGTATTTTTTTATATTGTATTTTGGAAAATTGATGATGATGATTTTCATGTCTTTGAATAGGTGATTATGAGGATAAATGGTGATAAAAAGCATGAAGAAAGGAGAAAGTTGAAGAAAATGAAGAATTAGTCAAAATGCATAAAAACACGCTCGTGTTTTTATGCAGTGCCCGTGTTTTTCTGCATGTGCAAAAACTTACAGAAAGCTGAAAAATTGCAAGAAAACACGGGCAGATGCAGGAAAACACGCCCGTGTTTTCTTGCACTTGGCCTAAAATCGCGTTTTACACCTTTGTGCGATTTCCAAGTGTGTAGAGGGGGTATAAATACCCCCAATATCACCACTTGAGGCAGATTTTGAGGGTTTTGGGTTGCACACACACCCTCTCCATCCATCCATCATCCATTCCTCCATTTTCATCATCCATTCCTCCATTTTCATCACCAATTCCTCTTGATTTCTCACATCCATCCATCCATTCCACTAATCCACCAATCTAAGAAGGGAAGAACATCAAGGAGTGAAGATTGGAGCATGTTGAAGGAAGAGAAGGCCATCTTAAAAAGGGAAGCCCATCAACCTTTGATTTGTTGTTTTCTTCATTATTTAGCTCAATTGGAGCATGCCATGGATTATATTGATTTTGTAATGATTTATATTGGCTAGTCCTCATGTGAGGCTAGCAATATGATTGGTGAAGGATAATGTAGATTTTGCACACCACATGTTCGATGAATTGACTGTATGAATATTTTCTATCATGAATGCTTATTCTCATTTTATGTATGATTTGTGTGATTAGATTCTCTATTCATAGTGTTAGGATGGTCATTCCAATATTATGTTTAGTGGTTTAATTGAATCATTGATTGCATGAGATGACTATGTTAAGTATGTGGGGAGTTTGGCCATAACCTTCATGTGCTTAGAACCTCATGATAGGACATTATTGATAATTACTTGTGAAAGTGTTTGATATGATGAGGGGAACCAAGCTAATTCTCACTTGACCTTAGAAAGGGAACACTAGGAAAACGTCCCTACCTACTAGAGAAAATTCTTCGTGATAATATCTCTATACCGGTATATTAATATCCGTAAGTACCTATAGGAATAGTGAGGATTGGAAACACTCTTTGAGTGTCCTTAATATCATAACATGAAGATCACCAATGCATGTGTGTGTGTGAGTCTATATATACCTTTTCCATGAATGTTGTTAGCCTTGCATACTTCTTAGATTGTTCACCTTCACCCATCATCCATCTCATTTGTACATGTTCTATCTTTAATTGCTTTCTTAGTTAGATTGTAGTGTAATTCAACCTCTTCTTTATTGATTAGTCCTTCTAGAGTGAAACATCTTTCGAATACGGATACATACACTTTCTCCCTTGGGTTCGATATTATAAATTTTGCACTTGGTCACCACGTCTACACACAACGATAGAGTACGCTTACTCTTATCAATTTGTACCAAAATTGAGACTAAGTTCTTTGATTGGTCGTTATAGTCCGGGCGACCAAGCAACAAAATATCGAACCCAAGGGAATTTAGGATTCATGGCCTTTAGGTATGGTATCGTGATTAGTTAGGGACGATCGGAAAGGAGGTTTAAAAATAAAAGAAAATAAAATGCATGGAAAAATAAATCTAATTACAATATTTTTGGATTTTCAATGCCATGGTAGTCTTCATGATACACTCATATAATCAATCATCCAACATCTTTAATTGTTTTCCATTTTTAAGCAAATCATGGTAAGGGCGATCACTATTTCCACCTATCCCCAAGGGCCATGGTGAATAGGATGTAGATTATTTTCATAACCCCTAAAAAGCTCCTAGGATCGATCCTACTTACAATTCCCTTCAAGGTACTATGCTCGTATGGATGGGGTTCCCTTCACTAGTTTAATCCTCGGGCACAAGTGATCTCACTAGTGTTCATTTATGTTGTTCTAAATATAAGGACTCCCGGCCAGGCTCCCCTTATATTAAACCCATGTGTAATAAATGGAAGAAACTCACATATGATAATCATGCAAAGCAACTAAGGGTAAAGCAACGACAAGACATGTCGATACACCATACACAACCTAATCACTGTACACTAATACCAAAGACATAAATCCCATATTATTACAAGACATGTGAATTTCATAAATAAAACCTAATCAAAGCCGGAAATTCAATCAAGACATTTTCATAAATTAATCAATAATCATGCCGTCAATCAACCACCAAAACATAGAAAATAAAGATAATAAATAGGATTAGATTACACCTTAATGAAGTTTTTACATCCATGAAGATCATCTTCTCCTTGGTGTCTCCACCTTCTTGGAAAGCAAATAAAATCCTAAACTAGAAAAATATTAAAACTACGGATCCCTCACCCCGAAAGGGGGAGGGATCTCAACTATGGAGATCTTGCTAAAAAAGCCCTTTCTCAACTATTGAATCTTGAAAAGATTCAATTTTATTGAATTTAAATGGATGAAGGAATTGGTTTTAAGAGTTGGTCCAAATGAGGGTATTTATAGGTGTAGGGTGAGTGGATTTTGTGATGATTTTCGATGTGGGACAAGAGTGAATTTTATAGAATTTTCGGTTCCAGGAATTTAGTATAAGAATAAATTGGGCGAGTATTAATCACATGTGATGGCTTGGCAAAGTGGTTAGAGGCGCCCTTGTACATGCATGAGGTCTCGGGTTCGAATCCAGCCTCCGCATATTTTTCTTTCAAAAGTGCATAAAAACACGGGCGTGTTTTTATGCATCTGCCCGTGTTTTCTTGCAATTTTTCAGCTCTCTGGACAATTTTTGCACTTCTGAATAGACAACACTTTTCTGAAAAGTGTTGTCTTTTCTATGTTGTCTTTGCCAAATTTTCTCTTTTTTTTCGTCTTCGTCCCAATTTAATTCCCGTTTCTTCCATCACTCTTTCAAGCTCAAAACACCCCTTTTCTGCAAAAATACATAATAATACCTCTCTCAAACTAATTAAGCAATTAATAATATTTTCATTAAAATCATGCTTAATTATTGAATTAAATCCAAATAAATCCACATAAATTCATGCAATTTAGCCCATAATTCTAGGTGAATTTCACACCGATCAAACCCCCCAAACTTAAAGTGTTGCTCGTCCCCGAGCAACGAAAGAAAAGAAAGAACGAGGAGGGGAATTCACCTAGAATTGAATCAAGATATCAAGTCATTTCAAAACCATTTCAATTCAATCAAAACAAGAGACAAGACATCAATTTAAGTGCATACAAGTTAAGCTTAGGAAATATACAAGCAAGTGAGACCTTCACTACTCCTCTCTAGATTTTGCTTTTCACTCTCACACTCAAAGGGTGTATGGGAGAAGTGTATACTCTCATAAATCAATTCAAATACATGTCATTACCATATGCTTGACAAAAGTCTACGCTCTCCACCACTTGTATGTGTGTTAATTATTGGATCAAGAAGGTCTTTATATGGGGTTGTAATGTAGGCTCTTTGGTATTGGGTAGGAAAAATATTTAGGAAAAGTAAGCTCAAGATTAGTAGAGAATTTAAGTTGACGGCCAATATCAACTCTCACTCTCTCTTTTCTCAAATTAGTGAAGAATTCAAGTTGGTTGGTAGCCTCAACTCTCATTCCCACTTTTTTTTTTCTTTTTCCACCTTAATCACAAAGAGAATTTTATCCATCCAACAAATAAAAGAACCTTTTTCTTCTCTTTTTCCACTATTGAGTTTTTTTTTTCTCTCTCTTTTCCACAAGGGCTCTCTTTCCATTTTTCTAGTAGAGCTCCTTTATACTTCTTTTATACAAGCTTTACTCAATTTTTTTTCTCAACCTCCATTTTTTTTTTCTTACTTCATCTTTTCTCCCTCTTTTCTTGCACTTTCACCACTCTCTTTCCAAACTCTCTTGTAAGCTCAATTCAACCACTTCATCCCCATTAATCCTCTACTAATCGACAAAGGTGATTAGGATATAAAATATGGATAAAATGGCTAAATTTGTAGGTTGCCAAAGAAATAAGGATAATAAGCTCAAAGGGGCAAACTACGAAATGATTTCATTTGGTAGGATAAATTTGGCTAAGTGACTTGTCAAAACAAAGATGGCCTTAAATCATTTCTAACAATCTTCACACACATGTAGTTTCAAGAAGACACAATGGCAAGTTCTAGAATGCACACAAAAGAACGATGCACACACAAGAAAGGAAAAACCATTTGATTTCATGATTTTAAGGCTCAAAAGCTCACGGGTTTGTAGTAGTGAAAGAAACACGAAACAAGCATAAACCATAACTCAACAAGTACACAAGTAAAAATCCACCAAGTCACAAGTTCCAACCAAAAATCATAGCCTCAAAATTTCTCACAATTAAGCACAAGAGAGCCAAGAAAGATTTTCTCCTTATTGAAAGCAAGAAAAAGCGAGAAAAGCATGAAAAAAAAAAAAAAAAAAAAACGAAAACAACAAAAAAGGAGAAAATACGTGCCAAGGAAAAGAGTAAGGACTTAAACGTGCGCCGGTGCAATATGCTCAAGTAGGAGTTCATGGATACAATTTATAATTCAAACCGTAGAAAAGTCAAGTAACAAATGACATGCCCCCCAAACTTAAATTAGACAAAGTCGAATTTAAGTTGGGAAGATGTTCGTTACCTCAATTTGCACCACTCCTTTGCTCTTCAAGGCCAATACCATGGCTCCACGCTTTAGTCCCTACAAACACAACCATAAAACGAAAAACAAATCAAAAAAAATATCCCTATCCTAACCACTCAACAAACCCAAAGTCACAAATACAACTAAATTCCCCGGCAACGGCGCCATTTGATTGGTCGTTATAGTCCGGGCGACCAAGCAACAAAATATCGAACCCAAGGGAATTTAGGATTCATGGCCTTTAGGTATGGTATCGTGATTAGTTAGGGACGATCGGAAAGGAGGTTTAAAAATAAAAGAAAATAAAATGCATGGAAAAATAAATCTAATTACAATATTTTTGGATTTTCAATGCCATGGTAGTCTTCATGATACACTCATATAATCAATCATCCAACATCTTTAATTGTTTTCCATTTTTAAGCAAATCATGGTAAGGGCGATCACTATTTCCACCTATCCCCAAGGGCCATGGTGAATAGGATGTAGATTATTTTCATAACCCCTAAAAAGCTCCTAGGATCGATCCTACTTACAATTCCCTTCAAGGTACTATGCTCGTATGGATGGGGTTCCCTTCACTAGTTTAATCCTCGGGCACAAGTGATCTCACTAGTGTTCATTTATGTTGTTCTAAATATAAGGACTCCCGGCCAGGCTCCCCTTATATTAAACCCATGTGTAATAAATGGAAGAAACTCACATATGATAATCATGCAAAGCAACTAAGGGTAAAGCAACGACAAGACATGTCGATACACCATACACAACCTAATCACTGTACACTAATACCAAAGACATAAATCCCATATTATTACAAGACATGTGAATTTCATAAATAAAACCTAATCAAAGCCGGAAATTCAATCAAGACATTTTCATAAATTAATCAATAATCATGCCGTCAATCAACCACCAAAACATAGAAAATAAAGATAATAAATAGGATTAGATTACACCTTAATGAAGTTTTTACATCCATGAAGATCATCTTCTCCTTGGTGTCTCCACCTTCTTGGAAAGCAAATAAAATCCTAAACTAGAAAAATATTAAAACTACGGATCCCTCACCCCGAAAGGGGGAGGGATCTCAACTATGGAGATCTTGCTAAAAAAGCCCTTTCTCAACTATTGAATCTTGAAAAGATTCAATTTTATTGAATTTAAATGGATGAAGGAATTGGTTTTAAGAGTTGGTCCAAATGAGGGTATTTATAGGTGTAGGGTGAGTGGATTTTGTGATGATTTTCGATGTGGGACAAGAGTGAATTTTATAGAATTTTCGGTTCCAGGAATTTAGTATAAGAATAAATTGGGCGAGTATTAATCACATGTGATGGCTTGACAAAGTGGTTAGAGGCGCCCTTGTACATGCATGAGGTCTCGGGTTCGAATCCAGCCTCCGCATATTTTTCTTTCAAAAGTGCATAAAAACACGGGCGTGTTTTTATGCATCTGCCCGTGTTTTCTTGCAATTTTTCAGCTCTCTGGACAATTTTTGCACTTCTGAATAGACAACACTTTTCTGAAAAGTGTTGTCTTTTCTATGTTGTCTTTGCCAAATTTTCTCTTTTTTTTCGTCTTCGTCCCAATTTAATTCCCGTTTCTTCCATCACTCTTTCAAGCTCAAAACACCCCTTTTCTGCAAAAATACATAATAATACCTCTCTCAAACTAATTAAGCAATTAATAATATTTTCATTAAAATCATGCTTAATTATTGAATTAAATCCAAATAAATCCACATAAATTCATGCAATTTAGCCCATAATTCTAGGTGAATTTCACACCGATCAGTACCAAGAAGCCATAAGCCCTGTACTTCATCCTCAAACTTGATATTCATTTCCGACAATTGATTAATAATGCCCTGAAATGAATTCAAGTGATCCGTCATAGGAGTGCTATCTTTGAATTTCAGATTCATCAACTGCTTGATTAGAAATAACTTGTTGTTCCCAGTTTTTCTAGCATACAGTTCCTCCAACTTTTTCCACAATGTTCGTGCATGTGTTTCTCCACTAACATGGTTCAATACATTATCATCCACCCACTGCCTAATGTAACCACATACTTGACGATGCAATATTGCCCATTGATCATCTGTTTTATCATCAGGCTTTTTAGTTTCAAATACAGGCAAATAATAATCTTTCACATAAAGAAGATCCTCCATCTTGCCTTTCCACACATGATAATTAGAACCATTGAGATTCACCATTCTATTAGTATTGGTTTCCATATTCACCACAAGGCACAGAGCAGAAACCCGCTCTGATACCACTTTGTTGGGATAAACACACGAATAATCAAATAATAAACTATTCGTCTACGCAGCGGAATGATCAATTATCCCTCTCTTGTGTGAATCTAGCAGGAAACAATCCTAATAATATAATGCACGATAAAGCAAGCAATCAACAACGCACAACACAAGCAATTTAACGTGGAAAACCTCCTCAATGTGAGAAGGTAAAAAACCACGGGACCGAAGCCCACCAAACACTTCACTATGAGACAAAAAATCCAAGAGTTATAATCTGCCACCACAGACGAACTACCACAAACGTATCAAGACAATCAATACTTGATAACAAACAACGAGATTAGAAAGACCTCACCAAACTACGCAAACTGACGTTCTGAGTTCGCAACTGTAGAACCCTCAGAATCCGATCTCCACCGTCCAGAATCAACCTCTATGAGTCCTGAACGTGCTGTCCAAATTACAGCTCGATCCAACGGTTAGTTTGTGAGAAACAGCTCTTTCTCCTCGACTGCGCAGAACAAAATCGCCCAGAAAATCTGCTTCTGTTTTCGGCGAATTCCCGTCAACCCAAAGCTCCAAACACGATCTCCACCGTTCAGAATGTACCTCCACAAGTTCCGAACGTGCTGACCAAAATTCAGCTCGATCCAACGGTTGAAACTTTGGTTATTGCCTCTGCAATATCTTTGCGCTGGATTTTCTCTCAAAAAACGTGAATTGTGTTTTTGCCCTCTTTTTCTTCTCTCTTCCGTCAATGACTTACGGGACAAGATAAAACCAAGTATCGGGCCTACTTGGGCTAACCTAACATTGTTGGCTATTGGGCTCTTCACATATTTGGAAACCCAACCCAACAATTTGGGCATTCCGGATTTTTGAAATAGGTTGAACGCTTCAAAATGAACTTAATCTACTCACCCGTCTTGAAAAGTTTTAACACAGGCATGATGGTCACTGTTAATATCATAACTAATATTCTAGCTAATATATAAAATTCGAATTCGTTCTTTCGTTTTGCTGTTCTCATTACTATCATTTACATTTGTTATATGATTCATTAAATTTAATGTTCGCCTTAAATCAAAGGAAATGAAAAGGACAAGAAAGTTTAATCACCAACGTTATTCACTTTGTTATTTGAATTATCGAAATAGGTTTCATTAAGTAGTGATACATTTTTGTTAAATCTGAATTATTTGAATTATCGAAGTAGGTTTCATTTATTTACACAATTTAAATCTGAAAAGTGTTTTTTTTTCTTTGTTTTTTTTAAAAAAAAACTTCACACAATCGTATGTGTAAAAAGATATCAGGAGATATATAGCATGCTTTAAATTCAATTAAAATTTAATATTTTACTAATTTATTTAAAATACTCGCTGCATCCCACCCAAAGAGTCTATTTTTTTTTATTTTGGACGTCCCTACCTTAAAGTTCACTTTCTTTTTTTACATACATGGGACCCACACACATTCACTAATACAATTAAAATATGAGACCCACACTCCCACTAATATAACTACCCACTACATATTAAATAATAATACTCTTTAATCCACGTGTCATAAAACAAAAATTACCCTTGCCGTGGGGATATGGGAACACAGGATTACATACATTATTTATGCGCCATGGATTATCCTACGGACTCCATTTCTGCGCTCTCTAGACAGGCGTAATCTTGTCCTAAATCAGGAAATTCTGTCCTCAATCTCAATCTTCCTTCCATTACAATTCCAAGTCTTAAAGATCAAGTTACTGTAACAAGAACCGTTAGGAATGTTGGAGATAAAAACTCAAAGTACGAGGTTGTTATTGATCCTCCTAAAGGGATAGTTGTGAAAGTGAACCCTACGTTTTTGGAGTTTAGTTCGACGATCAACAAAATGAGCTACAATGTGACCATTACAACACTTCACAATGTCACCGCAGAGTTCTACTTTGGAAGCATAACATGGACTGATAAGATCCATTATGTTAGAATTCCTCTATCTGTGAGAACTTTGTTTTTAATTTTTAATTTTAACCCTTTAAAACAAAAACTACCCTTTATTTTTTATTTTTTAATTTTAACCCGGCCTACCCAACTCATCCAACCCCATCCCCTATCCCAAAAAATAACAATAAAAAATTTTAAAATAAAATATTAGGTTTTAATATTTAATATAATAAAATTTTATTAATTTTTGTTTATTATATATATAAATTTTATTTTAAAAATTAAAAAATAAATGTTGAATTATGAATTTGAAAATTCTTAAAAAATCCACTATACATCCAAATAATAGAATTTAAATAAATTGATTTAAAATCCATACAATTTAAAATTCATTGATTTTCAAATTTATTAAATTAAGAATAACTCAATTCAAACAAAATCTAAATTAATTCTGTTATCATATCATTATTATTAAACCAAGAAAACAAGCGCTCACTCGAGACTTGGAGGACGACCAACAAATTCGATCGCTAGTGTGGAAACTTAGCAGGAAAAGTGACAGAAAATAGATCGTCAGCAACTTAAATGAGATATTATTGAGCTAATTTATTCTCTATTGAGAAGTATGAAACAAAAAGGATAAGAGTAAACATGAGAATACTATTAACCAAATTTATAGCCAACCAAATATCATGTTAGAATTAAAATAATAATAATAATAAATATATATAGATAAAATACGTCATGTTTATAACATCCATCAACACGTCAGGTCGGAAAAGTTGTTGGCAAAGTGAACTAATAATAAAAATGAAAAAATAAAAAAATTATCATGCATCTAAATTCTTAATTGCTAAATTTAAGAAAAATTATGAATTCAAATTTTGCCTAATGTCTTTATAACACTAAAAAACATTTTTTTTACTAATAGAATAATTTATTAGTAAAAATCTCAATTCTATTGTTAAATTGGTTTGTCAATGATTAATAACAAATCAGTTAATAATTTTCCATGGGTAAAATGGTATAATCATGCAATTAATTCTATTTAATTTCCAATTCATTTTTTTTTTTAAAATAATAAAACCTTTTCGATTAGTATAAATCCATTTTTCCTCACGTATATAGTTATATAAATCCACACTCTGGCGCGATGGCGTTAATAATTTTTCATTGGTAAAATGATATAATCATGTAATTAATTCTATTTAATTTTCAATTCAATTTTTTTTTTAAAAAAATAAAACCTTTTCGTTTAGTATAAATCCATTTTTCCTCACGTATATAGTTATATAAATCCACACACTGGCGTGCTAAGTACGAAAAGAAAAAAGGTACATTATTGAAAGCATTTGGTATTATGTGCCTTGGTTCATTTGAAAAGCTAGGAACCAGAAAATATTTGAAAACAGGAAAACCAATTCGGAACAGCAATTAAATAAATTTATAATCAAATCATGGTGCATTTTCTCTACACATTATAATACTCCCACCGTCCGCTTCTAAGATATCCATTTTATTATTTTTGGCGTCCGTTTTAAAGGTATCAATTTTCTTATTTAGTAAAAAAATACACAATATGGCCCATCACTTCCTCTAATACAATTATCCCTCTAATACAACTACCAACTTTACATATAATAATAATACTTCTTAATTTACGTGCAAAAAGTAAATGGATACCTTAGAACCGGACGGAGGGAGTAGTGTTTTATCATTTTAAGATTGATATAACAACACCAAAATGTGTTGCAATTAATTGAGAGGTTACTCTTCACTGTTATTTGTGTTATTTGTTTCGTAATCCTATAACTTCTCATCCCTAGAGTACTTTTGGCACTCCTAATAATATTTATTTTTCTCTTAAAAAAATTCATATATACACACATATAAAAAATAGAGTTTAAATTAAATATAAATTGTCTCATATATTTTTATTTTTTTTGAAAAGGTTTAAAAATAGTTTGAACATTTAATTTCGTCCCAAACCTTTTAATTTTGCTCCGATTTCATACTAAAACAATTTTTTTAACAAATTTTATATTATAATTTTATAAAAGCATCGATTTAGTCTCTTCTCATAAAATTAGAAAAATTGTATGTTTTTTTATTAAAAAGACCATTTTGATGAGAGATTAATTTTAGTCTCATGCAATTCAGTCTCATCCCTGGGACTATTTCAAAGAAATTATTTTTTTTATAATTATTTTAAATAATATAAAAGATTTTGATTTTAAACTTTAAAAGCATACAACACATGATACAATCGCAATTCGCACGCATAGAGTTTATATTATTTAATTTATTGTGATAGGGGAATGACTTTTGTGACATATGTATAGGATCTTACTCTTCCATGACATTTTCACATTTAAGAATTGAAATTTCGTATTGAAACTATGATCAGTTTTAGTGGCAAAAAATCCCACCCTCACAAGTCACATTATTAAGTAATGATTTTATTATTATTATTAACGGAGTATTCATGAACCAATTTCATGTTGATTTTTTATAGTGTTCTGGTAATTACAATTATTTTTTTAAAATTAATATTAAACCTTAAAAATAAATATCAAATGTTAAGAGAAAAATATATCATAAACTAAAGCAAAAGATAAAAAAAAAATAAATGGAACGGTCATAAAACAATTTTCAATAATTAGATCGAATTATCTTTCAATGAAAGAGGTTTTCCACATAGATGATCCGAATTTTCAATAATTAGTGCTAAAGGGCAAAAAAATTGATAAAGACTAATTGTGGAATAATAGGAACGATTATTCAGCGATTTGGACAACAGAAATTCCGGTGTGATTTCCCTACAATTTTGGTAAAGTGCATTTTATTCTAGAGAGTGAAGACAGATCATCTCCGGCAATAATTTGGTGCAATATTTCATGTGTTATTTTTATGAACGAGTGATAGAAAAATCTAAACTCTTACTACAAAAGAATTATTAAAATTATACTTTATTATGTATGATTGATATGGTTTACATTTAACTCAAATAATAGATGCAATTTTTTAATTAATTAATTTTAATTTCATTTATTTTCATAATGTTAAATTAAAATTATATAAAAATTTTAATTAATTAAAATCTATTGAAGATTTCTCATATTTTCATAATTATACAAATAAAATAATTATTAAATTAAAATTTATAATATTTAAAATCTAAATAAAAATCATATATAATTAAAAATTTATTAAATTATATATAAAAATAAAAATAATATTTAATATTATATATATGTTAATAATTTATTAATTTTTATTTAGAGTAATTATTAAAAAAATTGTAAAAATTTTAAAGAATTTCAAATTAATCTCACTACAAAAAAAAGAGTATGTTTTAGCAATGAAATTTACCAACGGAATTCAATCCGTTGGCAGAATTCAATCCGTTGGTAATTGCCAATGGATTGACAATCAAAATGATATTTTTCTATTAGCAATGGAATACCAACAAAATTCAATCGTTGCTAGCAACGGATTACCAAGGGAATCTTTATATTAATTACAACGGATTTTTGAGCAACAGATTACCAACGGAATTACTCCCTCTGTCCATTCTCAATTTATCTATTTACTTTTTGCACGTGGATTAAGAAATATTATTATTTTATTATGTGTAGTAGGTAGTTGTATTAGTGGAAAGTGTGGGTCCCATATTTTATTTGTATTAATTGGGATGTGGGTCCCATAATCCAAAAAGGGAAATAAATATATTAAGGATGGACGACCCAAAATAGTAAAATGTATAGATTGATAGTGGACAGAAGGAGTATTTAGCAATGGAATTGATTTTTCGTTGCTAAAAAATTTACCAACCACCATTGATTTTTCGTTGCTAAAAAATTTACCAACCACCACTTTACCAACGGAAATATACCAATGGATTCCATTGGTAAATCAATTTAATAATGAAATTAAGGCTAGTGTCTATTATATAGTATATGTTATGTACTTGAGGTCAATTATGTTCATGATTAATTTATAATCTGATAGTTTCCTCTTAAATTTATTACACTGTCCCCGTACTTTTTGTTTCTATTGATCCTATAAGAAATTTCAGACCCAAAAAATGAAAATATCACATCAATTTATGAACCTCTTTAAAATCCGATCTTGAATGTCTTGTTATATTTTGGTGTTACATCTCCTGTTACACGCGTTAGATGAGTGACACGTATGCGGAGAGGGAAATCTCAACCTTTCCCTTAGGGTTGATTGTTAGGGTATAGAATAGTTTATCTTACGTGTCAATCATCCAACGGTTTGTAACAGAAGATGTAACAACAAAATGTAACAGGAGATCCGAATCGTTAAAATCCACCCGAGTGAGCGATCATTATATATAAGCATGGCCAAAGCGAAGAAAGCACATCTAATTAAAGTAATTAGTGAAAGAAAAAAAAAAGAAAAAAAGAGGGAAATGAAGAGATGCAGTGTGCTTGTTCCTGCAGTAGCATGGTTTTTGTTGTCTGCACTTGTTTTGCAAACTGCTATGATCCATCATGTCATGGCCAATAAGGATTCTCAAACCAAAGTTAGTGATACTTAATTAATATCATAATCGTTATTATTATTATTATGTTTATTGTGTATATATATATATATATTTTCTTTTTTTGGAAGAATACTAACATGTAACTAATGTTGGTGAGAAATAGTTGTACATTGTGTATATGGGAGAAAGGAAGCACAATGACGTAAAGCAAGTTACAAAGTCCCACCATGAAATGCTGTCCTCTGTTCTTGGAAGGTATTAGTAATATATATAAATATTAAAATTCAACTTATTTTCCAAACACCAATTAACTATAATTATTTGATTTGGTATAATAATGAATGAATATATGCAGCAAAGAAGCAGCTGCAGATTCAATGATATATAGTTACAGGCATGGCTTCTCTGGTTTTGCTGCTATGATGACCCCTGATCAGGCCAGGCACTGCAAAGGTTTGTGGAAATTAATTGCAATTTTTATTTGCCAAACACTCATCCGAGATCGGAAGACTTTAGTCAAATAAATAAAAAGTTATAATATTTTAATATAATTTTTTTTTTATTAATTAAAAGTGAGCAGTGAATTATTTAATCAAAGAAGTATTTAGAAAAACGATGCTAATTGAGATGGTTCAATACCTTAGGGTTGCCGGGTGTGGTGTCAGTGTTCAAAAATAGGTTACATGAGGCCCAAACCACAAGAAGCTATGATTTTCTGGGGCTTTCAGTTTCTTCCACCAATAATCTATTGCACGACACCAACCAGGGTGATGGTGTCATAATTGGCGTCATGGACACCGGAGTTTGGCCCGAATCCGAATCTTTCAACGACAAAGGCCTCGGCCCGATCCCTTCCAAATGGAAGGGCTACTGTCAATCGGGAGAACAATTCAATCCTTCAAAGCACTGCAACAAGAAACTCATCGGGGCCCGTTACTTTATCAAGGGCTTTCTTGCAGATCGGGATGGGGTATACAACAAAACAGAACAGAACGAGTACATCTCATCCCGTGACGGCAACGGCCACGGGACTCACTGCGCCAGCACAGCAGCTGGCGCATTCGTGAGCAACGTCAGCGTTGACGGGCTCGCTCAAGGCACGGCCCGAGGAGCGGCCCCTCGGGCTCGGCTAGCCATCTACAAGGTGTTGTGGCAGGTGAACGGTAAAGGAGGAGGTGTAAGCGCAGACATCCTTAAAGCCTATGATGAGGCCATTCATGATGGAGTTGATGTTTTGTCTCTCTCGCTTGGCTCGCCCTTGCCTCAAAGACCGGAAACCGACAAGGAAGACTCCGTCGACTATGGCGCTTTCCACGCCGTGGCTAAAGGGATAACGGTGGTTACTTCCGGTGGAAATGATGGCCCCAAATACCAAACAATTGCTAATGTGGCGCCATGGGTAATAAACGTGGCGGCTAGTACATTGGATAGGTCCTTACTTACTCCCATCATACTCGGAGACAATCAAATTCTAGCGGTAAGTTAATTAACCTCTATTTGCTTTGTGTTAGATCTAGTAGAGTGACTTGATTAAGTATATATATATTAAACGATTCTTCTCTCTCGGTAAGCTTATACTTTTTGGTGAGGTGTCATTCATCACTCTGCAGCTGTCTATAATTTAATCAAATTATATTTAAAACAGATTGAGCTAGTGCCCTTACAACAATTAATTGCTATTGCTGATATATTTATTTGGATGGAGATTGCAGGGTCCTGGGATGTATGTCGGAAAAGATACTGGCTTTGTTAGTTTGATTCCATCACCAGTGTAATGATTTTTGCATTGACTTCAAATCCATAAAACTTAGTAGCTCATACTTTATATGGAGTATTACGCAGTTCTAATTTTTTTTTTTTTTTTTATCAAGCAAATTTATTAAGTTAAGAAATGTGTTACAAAAGCACAAAGGTTGCTTCAACAACCTTACAACCCAACATACACCACAACAATACTATTACAATCCTTCTCCACTATTTTGAAAGTTAAAAACTAGCACTAGTTATTAACTGACAACATTACGCAGTTCTAATTAGTTGCAACAAGTTAAGCTAGGGTTGATTATTATGCATGCAGGCCTTGCGAAAGGATAACGGCAAACGAAGCATGGGTGGTCGAAAAAGTGGTGCTTTGCTTCACAGTAGAAGGGGGTGAGCGGGATATTATTGCAGCTTCAAATAATGTGGCTGCTGCAGGTGGGTTGGGGCTTATCGGAACCCAAAAGTACTTTATCTCTATCGGCAATTATTACACACGTGACTTTCCAATCATTTTAGTCACCTACGACGTAGCTGCCCAAATATTCAAATACGCTTCTTTCAACGCGTATGTATTTTTGTCACTCCTTCATTTTTTTTTATCTACAGTTGGATACGTAATACGTCACCAAAAATAAATTGAATTAAAAATATAAAACAAGTGGTATATTAAATTACAAAAATAAAAGTTATGATAGAATTGAAAATATTAAATAAATCGTATATTATATTGACATAAATAAAAGGTTGTGATAGAATTGAAAATATTAAATAGATCGTGTATTGAATTGAAAAAAATAAAAGGTTGTGATAAATTTAAAAATCTCTAATAAGAAAATGAATTTTTAAGGAATTAACCCAATAATAAATGCTAGCAAAAGTTAGTTTCATAATACCCTCTACCAAGCAAATATGTGGAAACTAGAATTCCGACCCCACATTCTAATTAAGATGCAGATTTACAATACTTAGACCAACATGTGCATCAAAACATAAACAAAATGACAGTCTGTTTCCATCTGTTTAATGATACAAACCTACTCAAACTATATGTAACGTATTACATGTGGTGCATATGTTTAAAGTGACCCGAAGGTACGGATACTGCCCACCAAGACTTTGGTGGGTAAAGATATCACCACCTACATTGCAGCTTTGTCTTCTAGGGGTCCTAATTCTCTCGCTCCAGCAGTTCTTAAGGTAATATATATATATGTATATATGAATTTTAATTTTAAAATTTTTTTAGTTGAATCCTTCGAATAATTTAATTTGAATATATATGTAGCCTGATATAGCAGCACCAGGATTTGACATAATAGCAGCAGTTCGCCCCTCTCTAAAAACTCCCAATGGGTATGATCTCATGTCCGGAACATCAATGGCTTGCCCTCATGTTGCTGGAATTGTTGCGTTGCTCAAATCATTGCATCCTGACTGGTCTCCAGCTGCTATCAAGTCTGCTATCATCACAACAGGTGATTCAGTTAATTATGTAGAGAAATTATAAATAAATAAATTTACCATCTTTTGTGTATCTTACAGTTACAGAGTGTACTCTTTGCAATTCTAATACAATAAAAAAAATTATGACATATATGCAGCATGGAAGACGGATCCTTACACCCAAGAGCCCATTTATTCACAAGTAGAGGTACCCAAGATTGCAGATCCTTTCGATTATGGAGGCGGGCTTGTTAATCCCAACGCAGCAAGAGATCCCGGCCTTGTGTACGATATGGAAACGCAGGATTACATACATTATTTATGTGCCATGGATTATCCTAAACACTCCATCTCTCAACTCATAGGAGAGGCACCATCTTGTCCTAATTCAGGCAATTCTATTCTCAATCTAAACCTTCCTTCCATTACAATTCCAAGTCTTAAAGACCAAGTTACTGTAACAAGAACCGTTACGAATGTTGGAGATAAAAACTCAAAGTACGAGGTTGTTATTGATCCTCCGAAAGGGGTACTTGTGAAAGTGAGCCCTACGTATTTAGAGTTTAGTTCGACGATCAAGAAAATGAGCTACAATGTCACCGTTACAACGCTTCACAAGGTCACCTCAGAGTTCTACTTTGGAACCATAACATGGACTGATAAGATCCATAATGTTAGGATCCCTCTTTCTGTGAGAACTGTGTTTCCCTTAAATTTATCATGATTCAATAATGATTGATGGAATTGAACATGTACTAAACTAAATAAATAAAGTTGTCTGTAATGTTGATGTAATCTACATGAGTAAAAGTATACGTATTTGGTGTAATCTTTTACTGCTTGCTTATTTTCTTTATTTAAGTGAGTCATGTCCTAAAATATGAAAATTTTACAGGCAAGTAATGTAAATTTGAAGGTGGGTAAGGCCCAGTAATTAGAATATTAGAGATATGTTTGACATGTTTCGGCCCATTATTTGAAAGTATCCGGCCCATATTATTATTAAACCAAAAAAACAAGCGGTCTCTCCAGACTTCGACGACCAACAAATTCGATAGTCTGGAGACTTAGCTGGAAATGTGACAGAGAATAGATCGTTCACCCACTTAAATGATATTATTGAGCTAATTAATTCTCTATTGAAAAGTACGAAATAAAAAGGATAACCATAAACACGAGAATACCATTAACCAAATTTATTGACCAACCAAACATCATGGTAGAATATTTTCTAAAAATTAATTATTTGTGAGGATAATAAATTAAAATTAAATACGTCAGGTCGGAAAAGTTGTTGGAAAATAGACTACGGATAAAAATGAAAAAAATAAATAAATCGTATATCAAATTGTTAAAATTAAGAAAAAGAAAATTAACTAAAAATGAATAATAGCACTACACCACACCATGCAACTTGAATTCCCACGTGAGACTGGGTCAAAATAATATAATAAAAAGTGCGCCACGTACGTCACGTGTGGTCATCTTTACTAAGTTTGCATCTAAGAATGAGAATAGTTCAATATAAAGCACGCGTCAAGTCACCGTTTGGTCATCTAGTCTTACAAATGATTAAATAAAATATTGGACACAATCTTAATATATACTTCATCCGTACTATAAGAAAGTTCAAAGTTAATACAAAAACTAAAATCTAAAAATTTGTTTTTTAACATGTTATTATGGTTTTTAATGACAGATATTTTTAAATAATAAATCAATTATAAAATAAGATATATGAATGGTAAATGGTTGACAAATTTTAAAATTAAGATAATATTTATTTTTGTTCTAAAATCCAAATTTGGGAACAAAAGTTTGTTTTTAATTTGGATTATCTAAATCTCATCTATCTTTTTCATAAATCGCATCATGCTCTCCTACACATATCACGTTAAATACTTATATATTAATTTGATATGAAATTAAAAATTTTCATACTTATAAAACTCCAAAACAAAGTGTGTTTTGAGATTGTGTGTTATTTTTTTATGAGTGAGGTTCTTGTGCAGGACACACTGTGTCCCAATGTGAACACAAGAGTTTTAATATTAAAACTCTTGAGTTTACATGTGGACACGATTAAAACTCTTGTACTCATATGAGGATACGGTGTGTCGGGGAGTACAGGAATTTTTGTCTTTCTTTCTTTATTTAAGGATATAATGGATAAAAATAGTAACTAAAAAACTCTTTTTTTAATAGATTAATTAGGAAGACTACTCACAAGTGGATACCAAAAAATTATAGCGAAACCAATCAGCACGGTATTTTTGAAGCTAAAAGAATGTCTCCTCTTCGGCAGACTCCATCAAATTAGAAATTACTAGATTGACATGCATTTTTAATAAAAATGATGCATTTTTTTTAATAAAAACTCATAAATTATAAATACAAAATTATATTAATTGAACTATTCAAGAATAATTTACAATGACACCTACAAATGATACCTATCTCGGCCTCTATCCATTTTCCCATGAATATTAGTGCAGTCTCATTCGTGAGATCAATAATCTGATTATTTTTATATTTGTATAAATAATTAAAATATACACTTAATAGCTTGTGAATTAGCTTTGACTCTTTCAATGAAATTTAGAGTGTGTACTATGTTACGTACTTTGTAAGAGTCCAGTTCCACCCCACTCGCTTTGAAAGATTATTTCTCCAACTTTAACAAAAATCTGGACCCCACTCAATTAATGTAAGTGATCATTAATTATATATACTCCATAAGCTAGTGATCAGAGGGCAAAGCAAATTAGATAGCAGAATTCAATTAATTAGTGGAAATAAGAAAAAAAAAAAAAAAGAGGGATATTGTTAGTGTTAACAAGTGCAGTATGTTTGTTCCAGTAGCATGGTTTTTGTTCTCTACACTTGTGCTGCAAACTGCAAGGATCCATGTGGTTGCCAATAAGGATTCTGAAACCAAAGTGAGTAATACTTTATTAATTGTTACATAGCTTTATTTTGTTGTTGCGAAGTAATAAAAGAATAAAAGATACGATGTTGTTATGAAACAGTTGTATATTGTGTACATGGGAGAAAGGAAGCACGATGATGTGAAGCATGTAACCAAGTCCCACCATGAGATGCTCACCTCTGTTCTTGGAAGGTATTATTATATTTCTGATATATGATTAACTATAATCAGTCAGATTGCCTCAACAATATTAATTACATTAAATTGATTCTGAATAATAATACATTTTATACAGCAAAGAAGCAGCTGCAGATTCAATGATATATAGTTACAAGCATGGCTTCTCTGGTTTTGCTGCTAAGATGACCTCCTCCCAGGCCAAGCATTGTCAGGGTATGTGTGAATTAATTGGCTGAAAAGTCAATTATGACAACTTCAATTTAAATTAAGTGACTCAGATTAGTTGAGTTTTTGTTATGACTAGACAAAAAAAATCACAAGAAAATATGACATTGTCAATTGAAATCTGTGTGTGTGTGTGATCAGGGTTGGGCGGTGTGGTTAAAGTATTCGAAAACAAGTTTCACCAGGCGCAAACGACAAGAAGCTGGGATTTTCTGGGGCTCTCTTCTTCTCCGACGAATAATCTATTACACGAGGCCAACCAGGGCGACGGTGTAATAATAGGCGTAATCGACACAGGAGTTTGGCCCGAATCCGAATCCTTCCACGACAGGGGTCTTGGCCCGATTCCATCCAGATGGAAGGGCATTTGTGAATCGGGAGACCAATTCAATCCTTCAAAGCACTGCAACAAGAAGCTGATCGGGGCCCGTTATTTCATCAAGGGCTTCCTGGCAGCCCGAAATGGCGCCACATTCAACGCAACCCAACACAACGACTACCTCTCGCCCCGAGACAGCGACGGCCACGGGACCCACTGCGCCAGCACCGCAGCCGGCTCGTTCGTGAGCAACGTGAGCGTGGATGGGCTGGCTGGCGGCGCGGCTCGAGGAGGGGCGCCGCGGGCCCGACTAGCCGTCTACAAAGTGCAATGGCAGGGGAGGATTACAAGCGCCGACATTCTGAAAGCTTACGATGAAGCTATTCATGATGGAGTGGATGTTCTGTCGTTATCCATTAGGACGCGGTTACCTCAACTCCCAGAAACCATGTCCGAAGACGGAGTCGAGTATGGCGCTTTCCACGCTGTTGCCAGTGGAATTACGGTGGTCGCTGGTGGGGGAAATGAGGGGCCCATATATCAAACCATTTCCAATGTGGCTCCCTGGTTATTCACAGTCGCTGCTACGACGTCGGATAGGTCCTTACTTACTCCTATCGTACTCGGTGACAATCAAGTTTTTGGGGTAAGTTTATATATTTCTATACTCTAAAAATAAACGTTTAACCCTCTAAACCAACAAGGTGCAAGTTGACCGACTCTGTTTTTCCTCTCTATTTCTACCTACATACTTTATGTAATATTGATTTATTTTTTATTTTATGGATATTGCAGGGGCAGGGAATGTATATAGGAGAAGATACTGGGTTTGTTAATTTGACTGTATCACCAGGGTATGTCTAACTTAATCTTTTAGCATGGGGAGATATGTATGCAAATGCAATAGCAGGGTAAAGGATGAAATTGGTGATGTTATGTATGTAGGCATTGTGAAACGATCGCGGCAAATGCAACATGGGTGGCCGGAAATATGGTGGTTTGCTTCACAGAAGGCGGCGAGGCGACAATTGTGAGAGCTGCAGTTAATGTGGCCGCTGCGGGTGGGTTGGGCCTAATTGGAACCCAAAAGACCATTATCTCCCTTGCCAGTTATCGTCAGCCTAACTTTCCAATCATTTTAGTCACCTACGACGTCGCCACCGAGATCATCAAATACGTCGATTATGGGACTGAGTAAGTGTACTTATGAGATTTTCTGTTGACGAGATTTTATTCAAACTAATTTGACCTGTTTTTGTATGTTATAGTCCTGCACCGATCATACGGGTGATGCCTACAAAAACTTTGATGGGTAAAGACTTCACCACCTATGTTGGCGTTTTCTCTTCTCGAGGTCCTAATTCTCTCTCCCCATCAATCCTTAAGGTATATATATCTATCAACATTTTATTTATCAATTACTTGGGATCCAACTTATGATGATGATGATGATATATATATGCAGCCTGACATAGCAGCTCCTGGAGTCGACATATTAGCAGCAATTCCTCCCTCCCCAACAACTCCAAATAATGGTTATGGGTTCAAATCCGGAACATCAATGGCTACGCCTCATGTTGCTGGAATTGCTGCACTGCTTAAATCATTGCATCCCACTTGGTCTCCAGCAGCTATTAAGTCCGCAATCATCACCACAGGTGAGGTGATCATGTTATTTATTAATAAGGGACCTTTCTAAATTATGTTCATCCCTTATTTTCATCGACATGACAAAGGCTAGCTTGTGAATTATGACATGCAGCATGGACCAAGGATCCTTACACCCAAGAGCCCATTTATGCACAATCAGACATACCCAAGATTGCTGATCCTTTCGACTACGGAGGCGGGCTTGTTAATCCCAACGCAGCAAGAGATCCTGGCCTTGTATACGATTTGGGACCGCAGGATTACATTAATTATCTATGCGCCATGGGATATCCTCAAGACTCCATTTCTGAGCTCGCTAGACAGGCGGAGTCTTGTCCTAAATCAGGAAATTCTGTCCTCAATCTCAATCTTCCTTCCATTACAATTCCAAGTCTTAAGGATGAGGTTACCGTCACAAGAACCGTCACGAATGTTGGAGATCCCAACTCCAGGTACAAGGTTGTTGTTGATCCTCCTCAAGGGACACTTGTGAAAGTGAATCCTACTTATCTGCTGTTCAACCCAAGGATCAAGAAATTGAGCTACAATGTCACCATTACAACGTTTCACAAGGTCACCACAGAGTACTATTTTGGAAGCTTGACATGGACGGACAGCATCCATAACGTTAGAATCCCTATATCTGTACGAACTGCATTTCCCATTAATTTATTGTGATCAAATATGGAGTATACTTAATTAAAACAGCACATAGTAAACTAAATAATTATCAAAAGCAGTGAAGATTATAAACACTTGTTACAGTTTACTTTGTGGATTAAACCTTTACGCTTGTATCCAACGGCAAATCACCAAAATTCATCAATTTTGGGTGATTTGGTGAATTTCATTGATTTACATCTCAATTTAGTGATAAAAAGAACATTTTTAAAATATTCTCAAAAATTAATAGTTTCTTTTATTTAATTCAATTATTAGACCATTACTCTTTCTTCCTACAAATAAATTCACATTTACTATTTTTTTTTTCTCCCATAAACAAATTAACACTCTAAATAAAGAAATAACACATACTTCCTCCGTCCGGCGTTAACGTTGACGTTTGTTTATTTGCACGTAAGAGATATAATATTTTAATGTGTAGTGGGGTGAGATAAATAATATTTAATGTAAAGTGAGTAGTTATGTTAGTGTTGTGAGTGAGTCTTACATGAAATAATTAATTATTTTGTGTGGTCCAACATGACAAAATAGAAAATGTAAACTTTAATGTAGTAATGTATTTTTATTTCTTTATATTGTATAATGGCCAACTAATCTTGGAATAATCACTTCAACTTGTATTTTGGTGATACATATTTCTAATTAATTTGTGCTTTCTTTTTAGGTAAACATCTCTTTTAGTATATATATACCAAAATATCAGATGGTCTTGTAATAGGAACGATGACTAATTCAGGGATATGGCCATATCGAAATTCTAGTGTGATTACTAGCTAGTTCATGTCACGTGTGTATACTAAGGTTGCATTAAAGAATCAGACTGATTCAATATAAAACACGCGTCTAGTCAACCTCATGTGGTCGTCTTTCAGGTATATATGGTTAAAAAATATTGGACGTAATTAAATAATTAAAAAAATAAAACACATTTACTCCTTCTAGGGTGTTTATTAGTTTAGTGATATGAATACATAACTAGGTGTGCTAGCTTAGTAACTGGACTTCTTACTGATCCATATTCAATAGGAAATGAGTTATAAGAAGGTTTGTAGAAAGAGGAAGTAAATATTAAACAGCAAAATGGACCATTAAAAAAAAATAGAGTTCTTAATAGATGGTTCCATATAATTATTTTTAATTAACTATTGTTTAATATTAGACTTTTTCAATTTCATTTAGAATCTGTCATCTGTTACGTAGTTTGTGAAAGACTACTGTCACCTCCTCCCAGTATCATCACAGACGTCACATTCCAGTCACATTTGTCACATACGACGTCGCCTCCTAGATATTGAATTACTTCTATTATAGCATCCAGTAAGTATATATGATCATTTGACCCGTTGATGCAATGACCCGAAAGTACGGGTGAAGCCTACTAAGACTTTGATGGGGAAACACGTTTGGTTTTTCTCTTCTCGTGGTCCTAATTCTCTGTCTCCCTCAATTCTAAAGGTATCCAACAATTTCATGTATAAATAACAATAATCTTATATGTTTCCATTAATCTTTCATGATATCATATATGCAGCCTGACATATTAGCAGCAGTTCCTCCCTCCATTAAAAGTCCCAATGGTTATTAACTCAAATCCGGAACATCAATGGCTACGCCTCTAATTTAGTACCCTCTAATTATTAACTCAAATCCGTGAATAAATACTTCAATTATAACACATTAAATTAAATAAATAAAATTTTAAATATTGATGTCTGCTATGTGAGTAGAGGTATCTTTGTGTCATCTTTCATCTTTTATTTTTGTTGTCTAGTCCTAAAATAAATAAAAAAATTAGAGGCATGTAATGTATGTATATATGTTGCATAAAAAACAAAAGTCAATTCACACATTGTAATTGTATACGTACAATTTTTTCAATCGAAGTGATAATTAGGAAGTACAAAGAAGCAGGGGAATTCAAGTCTATTGGGCTCCTAATGTCAGTGGGCCTTTCTCTTTTCCCGGCCCATTTAATGGGCCTTTTGCTAATATACCCATCGTACTCAAGTTTATGCAATTACATTTAAATTTAAGTGAAGTTTAAAGTTTTAGAAAGAAATCAAATTCAAACAGAGGAACTAGAAGCAGTGTTTTCATAACAGGACCGGAGATCGAACTGGTGGCCTCAACGGTTTACGGTCAGACTGGTCGGACCGGTCGAATCGGCGGTTCAACCAGAAAAACTAAAATTACACTTTTTTTATAATATATTATATATTTTATATATGATTATATATTAATATGTTTAGTGTACATTTAAATAAATACCTAATTAAAAAACAATAGGAATAGATTGAAAGAGGAAATTTTAATGTGAAGAAATATGATTTTTGAATTTTAAATTCTTATAATAGCTAACTAGTTCGATCACAAATAAATAAATTGGAAAGAAATATACTAATAATTATTATTTTAATCCGCTTTAATAATAAATATTCCTATGAATTAAAATTTGAAATAAATTTAGAAGGAAAATTTGATCGAATATTGAATTGAAATAAATTGAGATAAAAAAAATTGAAATAAAATAAAATCTAAAAAAAATAAAAAAAATAAAAATATCAAAACCGGCGGTTTTCGATTCGGTCGGTCCACCCGGTTTTCCCGGTTTTGACCAGTCCGAACCGGTTCTTCCCATTTTTAAGCCAAAAATGGTTCTTAGCGGGTGATAGGACAGGTCATTGGACCGGTTCCCGGTCCAACCGGTTGAACCAGCCGGTCCGATCCGGTTCTGACAACAGTGACTAGAAGAACAAAAATTAGGTTTGCCAATGTATTCTCAATTTAATTCATATAAATCCAATTTATATTACTTTTGCAGGTTTAGTTATATGATATTGACATATTTTAAATTCATGATCATATAATACTACATGATGTTACAATTGTTGCATTAATACTTACTCTAAAATAAATTCAATTCAATTACAATAACTCCCAAGTTAAATTAACTAATAATGAATTAGAAAATGGATGATTAATGGGTATCATTTTACTATCAATATTATACATAAATACGTAATATTTGACACAAGAATGATGCAATCAACCGAATTCAACTTTATGATTTCACACAAATTTCTTGTTTGCATATGTATGTTTGAATGGTGCCCCACAGTTGGACACTATTGGTGGTTATGCTTATTGAAGAGTAAGGTTTTGTACATATGATCTCAAAGATAAAACAAAGCAACCAATGGCTTATATGATTTTGTGTTGGATATGTTTTAAAGTGATCCGAAGGTACGGGTGAAGCCAACCAAGACATTCATCGGCAAAGACATTACCACCTACGTTGGATCTTTCTCATCTCGAGGTCCTAATTCTCTTTCTCCCGCAGTTCTAAAGGTATATAAATTTTAAAACTTAATTGATTCGTTCTACTAATTACTTTATTGAAAATTTTCAAGCAAACAAGTTTTTCTTTGTAACTTGCTTTTTTGCTTGAAATGATAATGTGTCCTCATGTAATGTGTCAAATTGGGCTTTCCAATAGAGATGAAACTTAATTGGTACTTATAAAGAGGTGGAATGAAATTAGTATAGGATACGTTAAATGACCAACTCATCTAAAAGTTTAAGCTGGTAGAGAAGTGAATCGTTTAATACTTAATCAAGTTACTTTAACTTCATACATGTCTCTACCCCGGCCAAAGGGCTCATAACACGAGATGCACAAGTTAAAATCCAGCAAGTTTTGCTATTTCTGACAATTCAAAATCTATAAACATTAATTTAATTTTGAAGTAAAATAAAATAAGCTTCAAATATTTGATGACATGATATATGTAGCCTGACATAGCAGCACCTGGAGTAGACATATTAGCAGCAGTGCCACCCTCAACAACTCCAAAAGGTTATCAAATCAATGCTGGAACATCTATGGCTTGCCCTCATGTCGCCGGAGTTGCTGCATTGCTTAAATCCTTACATCCAAACTGGTCTCCAGCCGCCATTAAGTCTGCCATCATCACAACAGGTAATTTTATCATCGAAATAAATACACAATCTTTTCATTTTTTGCAATTCGTGCTGACTTATGTGACATGCAGCGTGGACGATGGATCCTTACTCCGGTGAGCCCATTTACGCACAAGCGGACATAGCCAAGATTGCAGATCCTTTCGACTATGGTGGCGGCCTTGTCAACGCAAACGCAGCAAAACATCCCGGCCTTGTATACGATATGGGAATTCAAGACTACATACATTATTTATGTGCTATGAGTTACCCTAAAAAATCCATTTCTCAGCTCATAGGACAGTCGAAATCTTGTCCTAAATCAGGCAATTCTATCCTGAACTTAAACCTTCCTTCGATCACGATTCCAAGTCTTGAAGATGAAGTGACCGTAACAAGAACCGTCACGAATGTTGGAGATGCCAACTCCAAGTACGAGGTAGTTGTTGATCCTCCAAGAGGGACAGTTGTTAAGGTGAGCCCTATGTACTTGTTGTTTAACCCTAAGATCAAGAAAATGAGCTACAACGTCACCATTACAACGTTTCACAAGGTTACTTCAGAGTACTGTTTTGGAAGCTTAACATGGACTGATAGGATCCATAATGTTAGAATCCCTTTATCCGTGCGAACCGTATTTCCCCTTAACTTAATGTGATCATTATATGATGGACAAAAATCTTAAGCCAGATTAATAAATTAGTACTATATTGATTACAAACATCGGTGCTCTCTCTCTCTATATATATATCATTTGATATATGTACAAAAAGGTGGTCTACTTAAAAAAATTTTAATTTTTTTTTTGGTAAATTCCATTTTGTCATTCCAAATATATATTCAAATTATCAAGCGAATTTCATGAATTATATAATATCCTAATTTTTATAGTAGTTCAATATATTTATGTGTTAAATAAGAAATTTATTCAATTATAAGGAAATAATGACTCAAATAACGAAATAAATATCTAATTTGAATAAATTATTAGAAAAAAAAAAGAAGGAAAAAGTAACCTCGACCAGGGGCGGATGCTACTTAGGTGAGTAATTTTACTTTTCATAATAATAAAGTTTAATTATTAAAAATATTAAGCTTATCGAAAAGAGAAAAAAATTAAATTCAATAATAAATTTAGTCTACCTAATTATGCATTTCAATGCCTAATTGTAACAGGAATGAATTGTTTATCCATGTCACTCGATTTCCCAAAATATTTTATATTTTCCTTTATTTATCTATCAATGTTATGTACGACCCTTAAAATGAAAAAAAGCATCTGAACTTTTTATATGCTCCTATATCCTAACAATTAAAAATCCACTTTTAAATATCACAATAATTTTAAACAACTTCAAACATAAAATTAAAATTAAACTCCGCTCGTAAAAATATGCGCGATATATCGTGGGACGATAACATAGGCGACGAAGGTTGATGGAAATTTAGTTTGCATGATTCTTTAAAATTCATGTCCGCATAAGCGTCGACAAATTGTAGAAAGATTTTCAATTAAATTAGAGGGTGAGAGAGTTCTGTAATTAAGAAGTAATTGACTAACGTAATAATTTGAAATTATTATTTAATTAAGGAATAAATACAGATTTTACACGCTTCAAGTAAGGGTATCTCACAGTGACTTTTTCTATAACTAAACGCAAAACACATTACAAAATTCATGAATGTATCAACTTGTATTTCGATGAGTTCTTAAACAATATTGTCTAAAAAAAATGGATATTTAATTTGTACTTAATTTTATTTAACAGTGTTATGGGGGTAAAGTACTCGGCCCAAATTACCATAAGGGGAGTTCAATGAGGAATGCCCAACGGAGGAAAGATATGAGGAGGATCCAAAGGTCCTTCATAGCCTAATAATCCAAAGGTCCTTCATAGCCTAATATAATTATACCCGGGGATTACAGGAGATTAACCCGGGGTAAAAAAAACGTGGAGATAAACCCAGGATCTTACTCAAAATAACCCCAGGATGCTATATCCAGTTTCCCGTGGAATAAGGGAAAGAAAAGCATAAACAAATCAGGAGAGAGAAGTTACAAGAGCATCAAATTTATTATTGGATGATTCTAGAATAAGACACATGGCGATTTATTAATGGTAGGAACAATCTAGAAACCAAAAAGAGCATCTAAGCTCATAGGAGGAGGAGAAAGAAAATATAAATAGTAGGAAAAATAAACAAAAAGGGGGTTACACTTACTCAGTGGCGGACGCACTAAGGGGGTAGGGGGGCACTGGGCCCCCCTGAACTTCTAAAAATTACTAGTATAGATATAGAAATTTTCTTGAAATACTTTTGTGTCCAAGTGGTGAAGTGAGGATGTTTTAGTTTTAAAGATCCCGTGTAACACTGTTATTTTTTTCCCCTCTTTTATTTATTTATTTTTCCTCTAAATAACATATTTATTTAATAATTTTAATGACTTTAGTTTCAAAATTGTTACTCTTACATAATACAATTAAAAATACTAAAACTTCTTTAGAAAAATGTTAATAAAAGTTGGTAAATAAAATAATTCTTCTTAAAATTTGTAGAACAAAAAACACGAACTATTGTATGAGAAAAGTTGGGGCCCCCTCGACGAAAATCCTGCGTCCGCCACTGCACTTACTTGATTGATCAATGAAAAATACACAGGCTCGATAGCCAATTCCACCATATATCTCTATCTCCCTCACCTTCCATTGATTATCTCATGTTTGATCATGTTTAAGTCCTCACGACGAAAACGAGTATCAACAAACAGTAAAACTATTTTTTATACAGAAATTTCGAAAGAAAAAAAAACATAGACTAAAATAATTCGAGCTCGTCTTCTATACAATTGAGCTTATAATATTCTTCCAAAACAAATTTTTAATCATATATTCTAATGGTCCTCTTATAAATATACAAATGTATCCCTCATATATTTTAATGCGTCCCTATTTTCATGGTCCATTATTCTCAATAAGAATTGAAAATATTTCGAAGATAATAATTTATTATTTTAAAAAATTATAATCTTCGAATGAATGTACTGTACAATGGCACAAGAAACTATTCATAAAATGGGCAATCTTACTTAAAACCGCTTTACGATAAGACTCTTTTATAATTTTAACTAAGTTAATATTTTTTATTAATTAATTAATATTATTATTTTTTTAAAAAAATATTATCACCTTTTATTTATATTATAAATTATTTATAAAATAATTTACAATATTATAAATTACTTTTTCATTAAAAATATTATAGCAAGAAAAGCCTTTGTGAAAGAACTCACAAAAGACTTTGAGTTCGTAAATTAATAATTAAACGTTTTTCACTCGGACAATACTTCAACGGAGCACCCATGTGAAATGGAGTCCCCAGTTCCCACACACGATGCAATCGAAATCATAAGTGGATGTCCAATTAAATCTAATATATTTTCAGCATCCTATCATCTATCGCCACGTGTCCCTCACAATAGTGGATGTCCAATTCCAATTAATTCTAGTACTGAACATCCTATAATCTTTCGAGACGTGTCCCTCAAGTGGTGTTATGGTTTCTCACTAATGACGAAGTTTCTTCGTCACAGAAAAAGAATGTTGCATTATTATTCACCTTTACGTATTTTTCTAAGAAGGGCATCTTCGGAACAATGTGAAAATGCGCATTATTTGATTATTTATGACCACGTATACTAAATATAGTAATTAACAAAAAATATAATATATATTAGTAATTAATTACATGTGTGACAGACTCTATCAGTTTTTACATGCATGTTAACAAATTAACGTTTATAAATTGTGACCTTTACGGCACAAAAAGTACCATATATAATTAATTAAAATTCATGTGTCTAATCATAATTAAACTCATTTATATGATATATTAATTTTAGGTTTTTAACAAATAACAACATTGAAAAACTAGATTTTGTTAAACTTATGTTTCTAATAATTATATAATACTTTAAAATTATATCTTTTAATGCATAATTCATTATATATTTTAAAAAAACATATTTTAACTGCTCATAAACATATTTTACCTATATATATATATATATATATATATATATATATATATAACAATGATACTTTAACACGTATAAAATATCTAACACCTCTATGAAAAACCTAGATGTTTAAAGAAAGTCGGGTCATGCAACATAAAAATTGAGATAGACTGCAGAAAATCTTATCTTAATTAATTAGAGAGACTCGAAAATGATTGAAATAATAGCATGTTTCGATTTCATACAAAATAAAATATGTATTATATATATACCCATATATGAAAGTTACGAATGAATAAATTTAATCTGTTGTAAACAGCTTGTGGATATTGTCCGCTTTTGTACTTCAGGACCTCACGGGTTTAAAACGCGTCCACAAGTAAAGGCTTCAAGCCCTGCTTATAAGCAGGCACACAATCTCGTGTGCGAGCGATGTGGGAACTTCAGGTTCACAACATACTCGTCCTTAATATATAGTCCCTCCTTTCGTCCCAACATTAAATTTATTTTTACTGTTTCACATCATTTAAAAAAAATGATTAATTTTATTGAATTTAAGGATAATATAATATTTTTAAATAATAAATAATGTACTTCATATTATTTGTATGAAAAAGTTATTGCAATGTTGAAATTAAAATATACTTTTAAAGTTTTGAATTAAAATATTTTTGGTTTGAACTTTACTATGAGACTTAGAAATAACTAAAATGATAACTTAATCTTAGAATGTAGAGAATATAAAAAAAAGTAAACCAGCATAAAAATTGGAAGTAACTCCTTATCAACTACTCGTAAAACAAATAATTTTGTGCAAAATAATAAATGAATAAGTAAGATGAAACAGGTAAATATTTAAAGTAAAAAGAACAGTTTTTAAAATGGTCGACATTATAATTAGATTTTTTATACATAAAATAAAATCTTAACTTACTAATCTAAAGCAAAAATATGTCATTCCCATATTAGTGGTCATTATAAATAAGGTAGTGAGTAGAGGGCAAAACATGCAACAAGCATATATTTTAGTGAAGTTATTAAAAAAATGAAGGAAATTAGGTGTGGGGTAAACAAATACAGCTTATTTCTTCAACTAGGGTGGCTTTTGTTGTCTGCAATTGTTTTTCATACTCCAAGGATCAATGTTGTGGCCAATAAAGATTCTGATCAAACAAAAGTAAGCAAAATTTAAGTCTTTAATTTATTCTCTTTAGTTTTTTTTTATTGCAGCCAGAATTTTTGTGGATTAATTTAATGATGTGTGTATGTTAATTTTTGAGAATTAAACAGCTGTATGTTGTGTATATGGGTGAGAGGAAGCACAATGAAGTTGAGCAAGTTACAGAGTCCCACCATGAAATGCTTGCCTCTGTTCTTGGAAGGTATTGTATATATATATGTTGCTAATATCATTAACTACTCAGATTGTCTCAACTCTCAAGATTAGCTTAATTAATAACTCTTTAATTTGATTGTGAATAGCAAAGAAGCAGCTGCAGATTCAATGATATACAGCTACAGACACGGCTTCTCTGGTTTTGCTGCTAAGATGAGTCCCGCTCAGGCTAAGCGTTGTCAAGGTTAGTGGAAATTGCTATATTTTCTATTCGATTTATAAGTGTGAGCGAGACTCTCTCTAGCATGATACTTTTTAGGTGTGAGCCCAAAGAACAAAAACGTGAAAGGCATGTGGTTGGTCAAAAGCAGATAATATCATACTATTGGATTAAATGGGCCCGACTCTATGTTGGGCCTATAAACCCAACATTTTCCTCCTATAAAATATATTTATATTTATTATTATAATTTCAAAAATAAAATTAACCTCATTTCCTCCCTCTAAGCCATTTGAGTTTAAAATCAAAATAGTCTGGTACAAATTTACTTTGTTGAAAATAATCCTAATAAATTTAATTTCTCTAATCAAACTCTGTTTCACCAGATTTGGATGGAGTAGTTCAAGTGTTCCAAAATAGGATTTACAATGCCCAAACTACAAGAAGCTGGGATTTCTTGGGCCTCTCTTCTTCTTCCACCAACAATCTATTGCACGATACCAACCAGGGTGATGGTGTAATCATTGGTGTCATTGACTCAGGTGAGGTTGACTAATTAATAATTAATTTACCTATTCCACTCTTTAATAATGATGACTTGCGCACTAAAATTAGTCTCTATCATATATCAATTTTAAACTATGTCGTATCTTAAAAGCTACAAGAAAAGAGCCTATCAAATGGATCACATATTCCATTATTTCTCATTTCCATCTACTATGCTAATTATTAAATCTGTCCCATTAATGGCATATGAAGTATATATAATAATAATTTAATGTGATAAATGACTGTATTAGTGTTGTAAGAATTAAATAAAATCTGGTTATTTCATTCCAACAGGAGTGTGGCCCGAAGCCGAATCATTCAACGACAAAGGCCTCGGGCCGATACCCTCAAAATGGAAGGGATTTTGCGACTCGGGAGACCAATTCAACCCTAAAAAGCACTGCAACAAGAAGCTGATAGGGGCCCGTTATTTCATCAAGGGCTTCCTGGCAGACCTGGACGGGCCCTTCAACGCAACCCAACACAACGACTACATCTCCCCCCGTGACTCCAACAGCCACGGCACTCACTGCGCCAGCACTGCAGCTGGCGCCTTCGTCACCAACGTCAGCATCGACGGGCTCGCCCACGGCACAGCCCGAGGGGGTGCACCTAGGGCCCGGCTAGCCGTCTACAAGGTGTTGTGGCAGGACAGGGCTACCAGCGTCGACGTGCTTAAAGCTTATGATGAGGCTATCCACGATGGAGTCGATATTCTGTCCCTCTCCCTCGGCAGTGCCTTGCCTCAGCCGCCGGAAGTCGTTAAGAGCGACTCCATCGACTATGGCGCCTTCCATGCCGTTGCCAGTGGAATAACTGTAGTTTCTGCCGGTGGGAATTCCGGGCCCAAATATGAAACCGTTGCCAATGTCGGGCCCTGGGTGTTGAACGTCGCCGCTGCTACACTGGATAGATCCTTACTTACTCCCATCATACTCGGTAACAAACAAATCTTTGGAGTAAGTTCTATTTTTCTTTACATAATTTATATTTAGTTGTTACCAAATTAAAAGTCAAAAGAAACAATTTTTTTCTTAATATCCATGATACAGTAAAGATGAACTATTTTTTGTGATGGAGGGAGTAGTATGAGTTAAAAATTTGTTTTGTCCCATAACTTTTTAACACTTTAAATTTTGTCTAAAAAAATTATTTGTATCAATTATGTCCCAAAACTATCAATTTTAGTTCAATTTTACCCAATTTTCGCCGGAACCCTAGATTTTTGCCCGAAAATGGTCACGTGCACTGCACGTGACCATTCAATTTAGGGAAACCAGCGACTTTAGATGTTGTGGCGCTCAAAATTGGGCCAATCCAAACAAAAATTGAGGGTTCCAACAAAAATTGGGCAAAATTAAATTAAAACGGATAGTTATGGAATAAAATTGATACAAATAACTTTTTTGGAACAAAATTTAAAGTGTTAAAAAGTTATGATACATAACAAATTTTTAACTCGAATAGTTATTACTTAAAATGCCTATCATTCTTGATCAAAATTTGATTTCCTTTGCAGGGTCCGGGAATGTTTATCGGAAAAGATACTGGCTTTGTTGATTTGACTGCATCACCCGTGTACGTACATATAATTTATTTTTTGCATTTCAAACCGATTTTCATTTCATGTTTTAGAGTTGAGTATATAAACGGTGAAATAGGTAAGAAAATAAAATCATTACAAATAAATTGATGTGTATATAATTCAGGCCATGTGAAAGCATAACGAGCAATGAAACATGGGCGGTGGGAAAAATAGTGATTTGCTTCACAGTAGAAGGTGGTGAGGTGGCAATTATCCAAGCTGCAATTAATCTGAAAGTTGGAGGTGGATTGGGCCTTATTGGAACCCAAAAGTACATTATATCCTTGTCCAGTTATCATTTTGACTTCCCAATCGTTTTAGTCACATACGAAGTCGCTACAGAGATACTCAAATACATTTATTTCGACGAGTAAGTGAACTCATTTCATTGCATATATAATTGATCTTTTAACACATAAATTTGTTTACATATCGTACCAACAACCTAAGTGTGTACATGTATATTTTAAAGTGATCCAAAGATACGAGTGAAGCCAACCAAGACTTACATAGGCAAAGATTTCACCACTTATGTTGCATCTTTTTCTTCCCGAGGTCCTAACTCTCTCTCTCCATCAATTCTCAAGGTATACGTACATACTTGAACAATAAACAAACTATTAAATAAAGAAATAAAATTAAAAAAAAATCAAATCAAATTGATCCAATAAGTTCAATCTTGGATGTATTATGCAGCCTGACTTAGCAGCACCTGGAGTTGACATACTAGCAGCAGTTCCTCCATCGGATAAAAGTCCCAATGGATATGAACTCGAATCTGGAACATCAATGGCTTGCCCTCACATTGCTGGAATTGCCGCATTGCTTAAATCATTGCATCCAAATTGGTCTCCAGCTGCCATTAGATCCGCTCTAGTCACAACAGGTGATCATCTGATAATCGAGAAAACATATTCAGCATTTCTCATTTTGTCTATTAATCCTTTGTGATGTGCAGCATGGACAACGGATCCTTACACCGGAGAGCCCATTTACGCGCAGTCGGACATACCCAAGATTGCGGATCCTTTCGACTATGGAAGCGGGCTTGTGAACCCAAATGCAGCAAGAAATCCGGGCCTTGTGTACGATATGGGAACGCAGGATTACATAAATTATCTATGCGCTATGGATTACCCTAAAGACTCTATATCTGAGCTCATAAGACAAGTGAAATCTTGTCCCAAATCAGGAAACTCTGTCCTGAATCTGAACCTTCCATCCATTACAATTCCTAGTCTGAAAGACAAAGTTACCGTAACAAGAACTGTCACCAATGTCGGAGATCCCAACTCAAAGTACGAGGTTGTGATCGATCCCCCCAAAGGAACAGTTGTTAAAGTGAATCCTATGCACTTGCTATTCAACCCTAAGATCAAGATATTGAGCTTTAATGTTACTATTACAACGTTTCACAAGGTCACTACAGAGTATTATTTTGGAAGCCTAACGTGGACTGACAGGATCCATAATGTTAGAATCCCTATATCAGTGCGAACCTTGTTCCCCATGAAATTATTATGAGCAATGTATAATGGCAAGCCATCTTAAGGCCAATCAAATAAATAAAATTTTCAATATGGTTTTGCCATATTGATGCCAAATTGTTGCGCTCTATACATGGGATCTTTGTTATATATTGGTGTTATGTTTTCTCACTGTTCGGATCTCTTGTTACATTTTTTGTGTTACATCTCCTATTACAAACCGTTGGATGATTGACACGTAGAATAAACTAATCTATACCCTAACAATCAATCCTAAGGGAAAAGGTTGAGATTTTCCTCACCGCATACGTGTCACTCATCTAACACGTGTAACAGGAGATGTAATACCAAAATATAATAGGACATTCAACACCGTTTTCTCAACGTTTTAGACATTAAATGCGAGGTATAATTAATAAAAAAAATCACCCCAAACGTTGATATTCTCCATATTTCAAGAACTTTTTTATTGAAACAAAATATTTTTTATTAATTAATGTTGGGCTTGCCCCAAAATAGTTGGGTTAAAAGGAGAATTAAAAGAAGCCCAAGTAAAATTAATAGTAGCCTATATTGATAATAAAAAATATTGGGCCATTATTTGTATTAATGATAAGGCCCTTATTGAATACCCATCTTTGGTATTAATTGAGGTTAGAATTCCCCGTGGGGAATTAGCGACCAGAAGCGAAAGTAAGAGGGAGCATAGGAGAGTTGGAGAAAACAGGGGAAGGAGAGAGAGAGTAGAGTACGGGGGAGAAGCCATTTATTTTGGGTTTCCCGTTTCCCTTCAAATTTTGAGGGGAAGTTCGTAGCGACATCCTCCACATATTGATTAGAGTGAATTTCATTAAAACATCTCCAAAAGATGCAACGAGAATCAGGTGATTAGTATTCTCTTTGTGCTATTTTATTATGTCTTTTCCCATTGTTATTTTATATTCCAAGAGTTATTCTTTTAATAGTGTATGGATGATTATGCGGTATTCCTCCATTTGTAATAGAGAGATAAAACTGTATACTTTTTACTTGATTAGTGGATTATTCCCCATATCAGGTCCCATATTTTTACACTTAACTTGAGGGGTTTTCTTCGCTAAAATTATTGATGGGTTTTCGTATATTTATGTATATTTATTTTGAGGGATACAAGGAGAGTGATTAATAAATAATAATAATTAGTTTAAAGAATTTTGCTTCAAAATTACGTGAAAGATCAAAGCCCTAATCAAAATTAGATTCAGGCCCTTCAAAACGATCGAAGTCAATGTCAACTAAAAATTAGATAGTTAGAAATTCCCACACTAAATATATATGTTCATGTACGTATTCACAGATAAGTATTGAAATAAAAGTGTACTCCTCCCTCATTTCAAATGACACACTTTCCATTTTTTGTTGTCCTATAAAAGCTTGTACATTCCTAAAAAGCAAAAAATCAAACACAATCACCATTCTTCACATTTTATTTACAAAAAAAACCACCTCTACCTAACACACCTAACATACTTTATTATTTATTTATTACCATAATACTCCTAAAAGTTACCACTTTCTTAATCTCCGTCTGCAGGAAGGGGTACAGACTTTCCTGAGACGGAGGGAGTATATGCTATTTTTATGCATATTAATTAAAATTTATACTTCAATTATATTTGGATTGAGTCATTTCAAATCTAATGGATTTGAAAATGAATGGATTTTAAATTAATTCATTTAAATTTCATGTTGGGATAAATTATGAATTTATGAAAATAATTCAACAATTATTTTGAAAATAAAATTTTATATATAATAAATAAATATAATAATATTTTATTATATTAAATATTAAAATCTAAAATTTTATTAAAAATTTTAATACTTCCTCCATCCCATTGAAATGTACGTGTTTTTCCATTTTGGTCAGTTCCAATACAAAGTGTGCATTTTCTTTCCATTTTGGTCAGTTCCAATACAAAGTGTGCATTTTCTTTTTTTGTAAAGAGGATCCACACATATTAATTACTTCTCTCTTCATGTGTCACATTTTATACTAATACACTTATCCATTAATATATTATAAGTTGGTTTCATGTGCCTCTGGGAGATGCTCAATTATTTATCACCTCATTGTAATTTAAAATATTGTACTCCAGGAGATGCTCAATTATTGTCGATGTGCCAAAACACAAAAGACATGTACGATATTGTAAGTACAACATGGCACAAGAAATTATTTGTAAAATAAATACTGCAACGTTTTTCAGTAGGACAATAATTTAACGGAGAGTCCCTACACTGATATTGCAATCGAAGACCTACGTGGATGTCCAATTAATTAAATCTAGTATCTTTTCATCATCCTATCAACTATCGCCACGTGTCTTATGGTTGCTAACTTGCTCAATAATGATGATTTTCTTGGTCAGAAAAAAGAATGATGAATTATTGCTCACCTTTAAATATTTTTCTAAAAAAGGAATTTCGCAACAATTATGTGAAAATGCGCATCATTATTAATTATGTTCACATATTAATTAACAAATAAATAAATAAATATATATATATATATATATATATATATATATATAAAGAGTGTATATTGGGTGCACTCATATGTGTATGATTTTTTATTATATTTTGTATACATATTATTCTATTTTGTATACGTATTTTGTAATAATTTTATACTTTTTTCACACTAAATTTTTAATTAAAAAAACTAACATCCATATGTGATAACTTTTTATTCAATAGTGTATTGGTGTGCTGTCGCCGGCACCCAAAAATAATATTTATAAAATTTCCAAACAAACTCACTAAGAATGTAGTAGGGCAAGTAAGGGTCGAACCCACAGGGAGTAATCGAATTTCAATTGAATCTAATGTGTTTTTAAAAGAGTAACCGAAGGGGGGTTTGGATTGAGTCTAAATCACTAAGCATGAAAATAAATAATTAAAATAGCAAACATAAAATAAATAATAGAACAAATAAAATAACAACCTAGTCCAAGGATTTGATCCCCTCCCATATCCTAATTCATACGTATGAAATTCCTAAAACACCAACAAGTTCATAAACTCAAGCCCCTAAGCTAATGGTACAACAAATTAACTCGAAATATCCTTAAGTTTAATAACATAGGGTACGACCTCTAAATTAAACTATTCCCGAGTGACCCTATGGATTTGAACTCGACAATGCATTAAGATTTAGATATTAGGACTACTAGGCTATGAAAACGGGGGTAGCGAATCATACAACCTAGATTTCATGATTTCAAGAGGTACTTCCTCACTTTGCTACTCGGTTCACAATATTATAACAATTACGGATTATAATATGTAAAATAGCTATTGAATAATCAATCACATATAAGAGGGGTAGTCTACACAAGCAATTAAAAAGTCAAGATTAACATTAAAACCAATCACGAAATAAATTCATAAATCAAGTTGGTAATTTAATTCATAATCAAACATATAAATTATTCTACGGAGGTTCACAATTCTTGGACTAGAAAATAAATTACATAATTAAAACTAAATTAAAAATAATAAATATGATAAATCGATGTTCTAAGTGGTGGAGTTCTTCCCGTCGCTGATCGTAATTTTGCTTACGTGTTTATAGAGCAAGAATACTCTACCGTTGTGTACAACGAGTGACCAAGAAATAAAATATCGAACTCAAGGGACTAGAGTTAAACATGATACGCACTAAATATTTAGCACCACTAATAATTAAGACATAAAAACTTTTTGAGAGTTAGAATTAACAACTAATATTGCAGAAAAATAAATATAAAATAAAATAAATAAAATAATAGTCACACTCAATCACAAGTGTTTCAAGAGATAAGAACAAGATAGTTTTAGGAAAATTCAGTTTATCATGTGAAATAAGACAAATAAACAAGTGAATCAAATTATGCAGAATTTTATAGGAATGATCACTTAAGCATGCTAAATCACTCATGGACAAGTGATATTTAACAATTTTAAAGAACATAAATTTCTAGGACCAAATTAATAAGATAACCCCTATTCCCTTTCTAAGTACTAAAGAAATTAAATACCCACAATTCCTTATTCGCTTTATAGGCGATACACATACAAAATTCCATATAGGCTAGTGCAAAAGATCTATTCTTTCTAGGTACTAAAGGAATTGGATTAGGACTTCCTTACCCTATTTCTTTTTAACAATGGTCATGCAAAGATAATAAGATATCCTATATTGATGGTCAAACAATCAAATGTTATATATTGGTCAATCCCCTTTAACTGTCACGAAACAAACAAATATAATCATGCAACACATTCAAATCTCAATCATACATCAATCAAGGGTAATATCATGAATATATAATTGACAAGAAAATTAAGAAACATGATTATAAGAGTCTAAAATAAAATGTCAATAAGGACTAAATATTCTGCAAAAAATCATAACATGTCTAAAATCTTAAATAAACATAATAAACTTTCAAAACCTAAAACTATCAAGAGGAAACTAGCACATGGTGTTACAAGCAACAACCATGACAAAATTGTCCTTACCCATGAGTCTATGAATCAAAAATAGAAAATTAAAGAAAGAAGAAAAACCCTTGGTCCGGCGTAATTCCCCGTCTTCTCTTTCCGTCTTGTTGATCCTCCTCCATTCTCCTTCTCAAGTAGCAAACACCGTGACTGAGTCGAGTTGCCATGTTGAATTGGTGAATATCGGAAGGGAGATTGCAAGAAACTGTCGAGGGCTTCCTTTGTCCATAGTTGTGATTGGAGGACTATTGACAAAATCCAGTATGACAAGAGGGTATTGGGAATACATTCTTGAAAATTTAACTTCCCTTGTAAATTTGGAAAATGATGAATATTGCTTACAATTACTACGAACAAGCTATAGAGAGTTGCCGATGCATCTAAAACCATGTTTTCTGTATATGGGAATTTTTCCTGAAGATGATGGCGTTACGGTGTCGGAGCTACTCAAATTGTGGGTTGCTGAAGGAATTCTGAGACCAGTTTATGATAAAATCTTGGAAGAAGTTGCAGAAGGGTATTTGGAAGAACTCATTGACAGAAATCTCATTATAGTTGATGCATTAAGCTGGAATGGGAAAGAAAAAATATGCAAAATTCATGATCTTTTGAGGGATCTTTGCATTAGAGAAGCTCAAAAGCAAAGCTTCTTCTGTGTACTGAATCAGCTGAATGAGCATGTTGACATCCCACAAGGCATAAATATTGTATAAGCAAAAACTTCCCACATATTCTCTTTACCATGAAATCTGCTCGTTCTTTGCTTTTGCAAAGTGGCATTCTTGATCCTTCGTCTCGGATGAGTTGTAGACTGCTGAGGATTAGATATTTTTTCGACAGGCGAACCTCACGGTCTAGTCCTGAAGGAGTTATCCTCCAGCAAGTGAACTTGAGGTATCTTTCCCTGAAATCCAATTTCGACGATCCAACAAGATTTGCTTTATGTTCTACATTTGAAACTTACAAACTCTCAGAGTTGATCACATTCCTCCTTCCTCCAACTCTAGAATCCCAACATTCGACATTTGGAAACTGCCTCTTCTCAGGCACGCCATACTTACAGGGCTTAAACTCGAAGATTCTACAGACAACTCTGTTTTGCAAAACTTGCAGAAACTTTCAGGCATAATCAATTTCAAGTGCACAGAAGAGGAAGTTGAGAGAATCCCAAATATCAAGTCCCTCAGAATCCTACATATATTCGAGGAAAAACTGTTGCCCGTTTTATGTCTCCAAAATCTTGATCGTCTACAGAAACTCGAATCCTTTCATCTTGGCACTAGGATAGGTGTGCTGCGGAACATGATCTCCTTCCCACATTCACTCAAGAAGTTGGTCTTAAATGGGAGTAGGCTCAACTGGAATGAGCTGACAATAAAGATAGGTTCGCTTCCCTTTCTTCAACTTCTTCGACTTGAATATCTTTCGTGTACTGGAACAGAGTGGGTAGTAGATGAAGGGCAGTTCTGCAGCCTTAAATCTCTGTTCATTGATAACTTCTGTGGTAATCTGAAATACTGGACGGCTGACTGCACCCCTTTTCCTCGTCTTGAAAATTTGGAAGAATTGGAGGAGATTCCTTCGAGTATAGGAGACATTCCGACGCTCAAGTTAGTCGAGCTGGTAGGTTGCAGCGAATCTGCTGTGAATTCAGCAGAAAGGATAAAAGAGGAGCAAGAGGATTATGGGAATGAAGACCTCAAAATTCTGATTGATCGTAAGATTAAACCTCTCAAATCAATACTCCACATTTTTCATGACATCTTTCTCTTGATGCTTTTTAACATCCATTGATTTTTTAATTTTATTTTTTTCCACATTAAACATAGGACGAAGTTGGATGACGAGACGTGGAGGTGTATGGTTTGGGGATGCTACCACTGGAGCTCGGTTTAACAGATAAATCATCAATTATGGCCCTTCCTTCAGAAAATTGATGAATTAATGTTTAATTAATTATCTTTTATAGAAGTTCATTTTGGGAAAAATTATGAGTTCTTTGTTATGTTAAGTACGATCATGACTATTTTCAGATATGCCAGTTTCTCGATTTCTTCTTTTGTTGCTATTAGTTACTTTAATATTCCAAACAAGAGTTCAAAAATCTGCCATTTTTTTTTAATTATCTTGGTGTTCATAGTTTATTTTACCCTTCCTCTCATAAGACTTTGTTGTTCATGTACTATTAACTATTAAAATTTAATTTTTATCTTTAAGATTTATGAGTGCTAATTCTAAATGGTTTCACCCTTAGTTCATGTATAATTAACATTATACTCCTCCATTATCTATTTTATACTATTTTATGTAGGTTTATTCATGAGTTAAAGTATTCATTTGTAGGTATTAAAGATATTTCACCGGTTCCACACCATGTATACTCTTAATTTATGTACGGAGTTTGATTAATTTAACTGGCCATTTTGACTTTTCATTTTTAAAAGACGTCAATACTAAGATTATACATTTCCTCTACTTCAATATTTGTATTTCATCATTATATTTGATTATCATATTGTATAATTAATTTCTCCGTATAAATGCTATTTTTTTAAAAAAATAAATGAATTCTCATAATTAGTTATATGAACTCTAGTAATTTATTTTCTATTATTATACCTAAGGAGTATTTTCAATATTTAAGTAAGTAAAATTTGGGCATATGATTAGTAAGGTGCAAACATCCCTTAAATTTTAAATTTTATTAGTTTCAACTCACTTATGATATAGTAATTCAAACTCCTGTTCAATCCCATCTACCCCTTGCTTCTCATTAACAAACTTCGAAGTTAGATAAGCTGATATAAATGCAATTAGTGTGTAAATTTTAGTAATCTACTTTATTTTTAGTAATCTTTTAAGGGTCACCGAGTAAATATCAATTCAATGTGAACCAGTTCGGATCTTCTGTTACATTTTGGTGTTACATCCGTTGGATGATTGACACGTAGGATAAAATAATTTATATCTAACAATCAACCCTAAGGGGAAAGGTTGAGATTTTCCTCTTCGTATATGTGTCACTCATTGATTGTTGTTTTCTTTTACGCTCAAGTATAAGGGATCGATTGTAGTGCGCGTGACCAAGTGAATATCGTTCATTCCCACGAGATAGTTATAAATTTAATAAGTGATTCTATGTGATAATTAAATTGCAAGACAATTCTGGGGGTTTTTGAAAGGATGATTAATTAATTAAAAATAACTTAAATTAAATAATTAAACTAATTATAAAATAAAATAAATCACGCAAGAGAATACGATTTAAAAGTTCAAGGATGGAGAATTGGTAATGCTCGGGCAAACAGCTTGAATATATGACTAACTTATCTAAACCCGAATTAATTCCCTGCAGACGTTTATAAGAGGATCACTAAACCTAGTTAAATCACCTTGATCGGGTAGGATCTAACACTTATCATGAGTTGAAAATCCTAGGATCAATAAGAAATTAACTCCCTCTCCCTCTATAGGTACTTCATGCTAAATTTCATTAAAGGCTAGAGCACTAGACTTCCTTTTCTAGATACGCGATTGTCAATCCCTTTTGTCTCTTTACCAATTACCTAATAATGATGTTTTACCAAGTAATTAATATTCAAAATTGATTGTCTAACACTCTTAGGTATTATAGGTCAATCCCCTCAGACTGTCACAGGAAACAACAATTATTATGCAGAAATAGAAAATCCTATTAACTATCAATCAGTGATACCGTCAATAATAATTAAAGGAATCAAAACCTAAAAACGAAAGTGAAATTTTTGGACAGCAAAAAGGTGATGGGGGCGTGTGATTGGGGGAAGAGACCCCCCCTTCCCCAATTTGGGCGAGAGGGAACTGCTCCCTTAATGCAAAAATTTTTCCCCTTTTATGCCGTGTAGCCGTCGGATGCAATGGGCTTTATTTTCAAACCTGGGCATATCTTTTCTCTACCTACATTGCCCACTTATTAGCAGCCTACAATCCAACATAACGTGAATTGACCAACAACTACAAATTAATTGATTCAATACTCATGTATGGCCCATTTAAGACTAGTGCTTCTTGATTTCACTTCTTTTATTCATATGTGATCACATACATGAATTTGTTTAATCAACAATCCACGTGGGCTCCACCTTTTATTTTAATGCTAAGACTTTTAGTATTTTTCCACCATGTACTTGGCATGCATAATTCAAAGTGGCTGACCACTAATAAGCCCATTTGTTCAAGTAATAACGAGCATAGCCAAAATTTTGTGAATTTCACACATCTAGTCTGCAGCGCGCGACCTCGCCATTTCGATCATAACTTTCTCGTTTCAAATTCAATCGAGGTGTTCTTTGAGCCAAAATGATCTTCTCTTTCGTAGCTTTCCAACTATATATCACATGACCAATTTGGATCTCCACAACAATACAGAAAAATATGGAAGTTGGACGTCTGTTTGATTGCAAGGAGCACAAGTTCACCCTTCATTCCACTTTGCATTTTTTTCCTTTTCCTATCAAAATACAATAGAATACCTCTCAAGCACCTTTTAGTTAATAATAATTCATAGTATTAATATTTGTGCCAATAATAGCAATTATACACTCAAAGAGGTATCAAATTGGACCTGAAAATACATGAATTTCCATTCTCATCACTCATCTAACTCGTGTAATAAGAGATGTAAAACCAAAATGTAACAGGACATCCAAGATCATGTAAACCAAGCATACCATCAGAGTTTAATGTTTACTCTTAAAATTTATTTTCCATCTTCACTTGTTAATAGAAAATACTTTGGTTTGCGTGAAATTGTGAGCCATAGACATGATCAACAAAGAGAGAAAGAGACAGACTCGTTGACAGATGGTTTAAGGAAGAAGTCTACTTTTTCCAACACTTGTTATCTGATTTGTTTCCAACCTCCACTTCTACAACTATCTTTCATTCATATTTCAGCAGTTTTTGAGTGAGAAACAAGTGTAAGATGGCAGCCTATGCAGCTTTGCTTTCTCTAATGCACACCATTAAAGACTTACTTGATCATCCGCAACCTCCGATCTATCTCCTCCCAAGACACCTTCTTTCTCTTGCCCAAAACATCTTTTTCTTGCAAGATTTTCTTGAAACTTATTCCACCGACGAATATGAAGAATTCGAGAGCAGAATCACAGATGCAGCACATGCAGTGGAAGAAGTAATTGAAACCCAAATTGTAGATCAAATTGAAGCTGGCAAATTAGCACTAATAGTACGTAAATGCAACTTGTTATTCAAACGACTATTCGGAGTTGATATAGCTTCTTGTAAGGCTGGTGGATCCACAAGTCATGATGGAGAAAATATCAGGCCCCGTGACTTCGAAGGAGATCTAGAGAGAGCGATTCAAGACTTGAATTTGATGAAGGAAGAGGCCATGGAGATCATTGAATGGATAAATATGGGATTCCAGCTTCAAGATCAACTCCATACCAACTCTTCCACAAGACCTGCTTCCCCATGGCAGAGCAGCAGTACCATGGTGGATTTTGATGATGACTTGGTTGAAGAAGTTTTGGATAAACTGGTTGGGCAACAGTCCGATCTCCAAACAATCTCAATCGTTGGAATGGGGGGAATTGGTAAGACTACATTCGCAAGATATATTTACTCAAATCCTCTAATTGTCCAACACTTTGACATTGTTGCATGGGTCATGATTTCACAAAAGTGTAGTGAGTCGTGGTTTTTCTCACAAGTTCTTGGTCAAGAAAACCAAGGGATTTCTGATGACGGATTAGGCCTACGTGTGCACCAACAATTATGGAATAGGAGATATTTGATTGTGACGGATGACATATGGGATAGATTGCCATGGGATAAAGCTAAGCGTTTCTTCCCAGATAATAAAAATGGAAGTAGAATCATGATAACTACTAGGAAAGCAAATCTGGCTTTTTAGCTAAGTGGTTCTCAAGGCTTTCATTTGACATTATTAGACAAGGATAAGAGTTGGGATTTACTTTGCCGAACAGTGTTTGGTGAAGAATCAAGTTGTCCTTATGAATTGGTGGCCACTGGAAAGGCAATTGCAAGAAAGTGTGGAGGGCTTCCCTGTCAATAGCAGTGATTGGAGGAGTATTGAGAAGATCAAACATGACACTGGATTATTGGGAGCATATTTCACAAAATCTAAGTTCGATTATATATTAGGAGGAAGATAAATATTGCTTACAAGTGTTGAGCAAGAGCTATAAAGAGTTGTCTGTACATCTTAAACCATGTTTCTTGTACATGGGAATTTTTCCGGAAGCCAAAGAAATTAAGGTGTCGAATCTCATCAAAATGTGGGTTGCTGAAGGAATTATAAAACCGATTGATGAGAAAAGCTTAGAAGAAGCTGCAGAAGAGTACTTGAAGGAACTTATAGACAGAAATTTGATAGTAGTGGAAAAATTGAGGTGGGATGGGAGAGTAAAATCATGCAGAATTCATGATGTTTTGAGGGAAGTGTGCATATGGGAGGCTGAAAAACAATGATTTTATCGAGTAGTAAGTGGGGAGAATGGGATTCCCAAAAGGCATAAATATGGAAAGACGCATTTGTATTAATATGAGAGAGGACTACAGCCCTGAAATGGGAGTCACCAGTTGCACGTTCCCTGTTTTTGATGGACCATGAAATTGATAAATCAATCAATTGTAGGCTGCTGAGGTTTAGATACTCATTTGTTTTGGGTTTCTTGGAGTTGAAATCTGATATTGATCATGTTATTCTCCCACAAATAAACTCACGTTGCGTTTCTCTGGGTTTCGATTTTGGTGAGCCAACAGGGTTTTCTCTGTTCTGTTCCCTCTGCTTTGGAACCTACACACACTAACAATTGAACGCAAATTTTCCTTTTTTCCAAAAAAGTCACTAGTTCTTGATATTTGGAATATGCCACTGCTCAGGCATGCTGATCTAGGAGGGTGTTTTCAACTCTCAGATATTCCTTTCTGTAGCAGAGGTTTTGTACTGGAACACTTGCACAGGTGTTGTGAATTTCAAGTGTGATGAAGAGATAGTTAGGAGAATCCCCAACATCAAGACCCTCAAATTGGAGTACAAGGACGAACCTTACATGTTGTCCGGAGATCAAATCAACCTATGTCTCAAAACTCCAAACTCTCGCCATTACTGTGATGTCTGATTCAGTTGTGAATGTCGTATGCACTCAAGGAGCTGACTTTATGGGGCACGCAGCTCAGCTCGGAGGAGTTGACCACAAAGATAGGTTCGTTACCATTTCTTCAATTTTTAAAAATTGGTTATGGCTCATTCACAGGATCCAGGTGGGAAACTGGTGAACACCAATTCTTCAACCTCAAACACCTCGTAATTGACTGTTGGTATGATCTCAAATATTGGACGACCTTTTCCTTGAACGTTTACGAGACGTTGGAGGAGATTCCTTCCAGCATTGGAGACCTTCCATATCTCAACTCTATTCAGTTGAAGAAATGTAGTGAATCTGCCCAAGAATCTGCAAAAAGAATTCTGGAGGAACAGCAGTGTTTGGGGAATGAACATCTTCAACTTATAATTACATAACAACCCCTCCATCCTTGAAAATTTGCAAGAATTGGAGGACATTTCTTGGGGCATGACATTCCAACTCTCAACTCTATTCAGTTGGTGCATAATGGCAATGAACATCTTCAACTTGAAATAATGTAACCATAGATTCACTTGTAATTCCTTCAATTTTGTCTGAGAAAAGATGAATATTTAATGTACTTAATTTTGTTTAACAGTGAATTATTTTTATACAGAAATTTCAAAAGAAAAAAAAGACCAATGATTGTATGTAGCATATGTGCATTCTTTCAAAACAAAATTTTAATCATATAAATATATATTTCAATGGTTCTCTTACAAAGATATAAATAAATGTATCCCTCATATGTCCCTCATAAATGAATGTGTTTTAATGTCCATTATTCTCAATAAGAATTTAAAATATTTCGACAATAGTAATTTTTGAATGAAACATACGATATTGTAACAGTATAATGCCACAAGAAATTATTCTCAAAATAATTATTAATGCAACGTTTTTCACTCGGACAATAATTTAAGGGAGCAATCATGTGCATCGACATCATAAGTGGATGTATACTTAAATCTAATATCTTTTTAGTAGGCTATCATCTATGGCCACATGTCCTTCGAGTGGTGTTATGGTTTGTCAATAATGATGAAGTTTCTTGGTAATAAATAAAAAAAATTACTAAAAAAATAGTGAATTGGAAACAACTCCTTGCGAGAATGTCAACTACGTACAGAGACAAATAGTTTTGTGAAAAATAAGTAATAATTTTTAAAAAAAAAAGTTAGATGAAATAGGTAGATTTCTAAAGTAAAAAAGAATAGTTTTTAAAATGGTCAAGTCATTATTAGATTTTTCTAATAAAATAAATCTTAACTTAATGAAAACAAACACAAGTCATCCCCATATTACTATATTAGTGGTCATTATATATAAGATAAGAGTGGAGAGGGCAAAGCATGCAAGAGAGCATATATATTTTAGTGGAAAAAAAATGAGGGAAATAAGGTGTGATGCAAACAAATACGTCTTCTTTATTCCAATTGCGTGGCTTCTGTTGTCAACAATTGTTTTGCATAATCCAAGGATAAATGTTGAGGCCAATAGAGATTCTGATCAAACCAAAGTTAGTTACAATAACTGACAAATTGTTTCAATTTTTTATTTATTCTTTGTTGTAGCTAGAAATATGCATTAATGATGTATGTATGTTAATTGTTGAGAATTAAACAGTTGTATGTTGTGTACATGGGAGAGAGGAAGCACAGTGAAGTTGAGCAAGTTACGGAGTCCCACCATGAAATACTTGCCTCTGTTCTTGGAAGGTATTATTAACTACTCAGATTGTGTCAGGATTAACTTAACTAATTACTTGGTAATTATTAATTTGATTTTGAATAATAATACACTTGTGTAGCAAAGAAGCAGAGGTGGATTCAATGATATATAGTTACAGGCATGGCTTCTCTGGTTTTGCAGCAAAGATGACCCCCGCTCAGGCCAAGCATTGTCAAGGCAAGTGCAAATTTCATTCTTGAGATATACTCCCTACGTCCCATATATGTTTGTTTGCACCGTTATTGTAGATATGAAATTTTTTAAAAAAAATTATTTTTTTAACCAATTTTATTGACTTGGAGTGGTGAAGTTTAATGTTGAACGGACAAAAACGAAAAAATGTGAAATTTAATATGGGATAGAGCTAGTATTAGTACTCAAATTCAAATGATATACTCATCAAACTCACTCACTCTGTCTCATGTCTCTCCGACCAGATTTTCCCGACGTAGTTCAAGTATTCCAAAATAGGGTTTACAAAGCCCAAACTACCAGGAGCTATGATTTTCTGGGGCTTTCAGTTTCTTCCACCAATAATCTATTGCACGATACCAACCAAGGCGATGGTGTCATCGTTGGCATCATTGACTCAGGTGGAATATATGTTATAATAATCTTCCTATTCCAATCTTTAATAATGAGTTGCGCACTAGATTTCAATATACTGTTTGATATATTAATTCACATACTCCCTTCTCCCTCCGTCCACCCAATAAGCATGCATTTACTTTATGTACGTGGATTAAGGAATATTATTATTTAATGTATGATATGTAGTTATATTAGTGAGATGTGTGAGACTCATACGTTTAAAAAGAGAAATGTATACATTTGGTGCGAATACTCAAAATAGCAAAATATACTCTCTCCGTCCCGCACTAAGGGTCTCTTTTTTCCATTTTAATCGTCCCACCCAAAGGGTTCCCTTTCCTTTTTTATACACATGGGTCCCACACTCACCCACTAATACAATTAAAATATGGGGTCCACACTCCTACTAATACAACTACCAACTACACATTAAATAATAATACTCCTTAATCTAATAGCAAAAAAGCAAAATGCACCCTTGGTGTGGGACGGAAGGAGTATATCTTTCCGACAGATGGAATGAGTATAATTTAAGTGTTAAACAGGTGGGCTAGCTCACCTAGCCAGGTGAGTGGCTAATATTCGATTCCCATCATAAACGAATTAAGAGAGAGTTATAAGGATACTTGAAGAAAGGGAAAGTATGAGTGCTTGTTGACTAACTACTAACTATACTAACAACTAACATTTACCAATAAAAAAAGTTCACATATAAAATAAGTAATTATTTGTGTTCAAACTTATATTATGCCTACAGGAGTGTGGCCCGAGGCCGAATCATTCCACGACAAAGGCCTCGGCCCGATCCCCTCCAAATGGAAGGGCTTTTGTGAATCGGGAGACGAATTCGACTCTAAGAAGCACTGCAACAAGAAGCTGATCGGGGCCCGTTATTTCATCAAGGGCTTCCTGGCAACCCTGGACGGCCCATTCAACGCAACCAAACACAACGAGTACCTCTCCCCCCGTGATTCCGACAGCCATGGCACTCACTGCGCCAGCACTGCAGCTGGCGCATTCGTCGCCAACGTCAGCATCGATGGCCTCGCCCGCGGTACGGCCCGAGGAGGCGCGCCTCGGGCCCGGCTAGCCATCTACAAGGTGTTATGGCAGGGCAACGCTAACAGCGCGGACGTCCTCAAAGCATACGATGAGGCCGTCCACGATGGAGTCGACGTTCTGTCTCTCTCCCTCGGCAGTGAATTGCCTCAGGAACCGGAAGTCGACAAGGCCGACTCCATCGACTATGGCGCCTTCCATGCGGTTGCCAGTGGAATAACAGTCGTTTCTGCTGGTGCGAATTCCGGGCCAAAATATGAAACCGTTGTCAATGTCGGGCCCTGGGTATTGACCGTCGCGGCTACTACACTGGATAGATCCTTACTCACTCCCATCATACTTGGTAACAATCAAGTTTTCGGAGTAAGTACTACATGTACTTCACACCTTAGTTACTATTCCCTCCATCTCAAAAATATTTGCATACTCCCTCCATCTATTTTATTCACTTTCCATATTAGGGTGTTCTATGTATTTTTACTCTAAAAATACACTATACATCTTACCTAGTTTTTACACTTTATTCATCATTTCTAACAACTTTATTTATTTTTTATCTTAATATTACCAATTTATCCCAACCTTTTCTTACATTATATATTAAAAAAATAACTCTTCTTAATTTTCGTGTCCGTACAAACGGGTAAAAATATCTGGGACAGAGGGAGTATTTTTTATTTTGATCCGTCCTAAAAATATTTGTATACCTTTAAAATGGAAATAATACACAATATCAATAACCTTAAAATAATAATTTTTTTTTTACACACAATCTAGTTAAAGTCAACTATATCATACTCTTTTCTTATATCATTACAACAAAAAGTTACTTTTCATAAATTTTGTGACACCAAATACATACATGTATTATTGGGACAGGGCAGTACATGTATTATTGGGACAGGGAGTACTTAAAACGCCTATAATTCTTCATAACATTTATTTGCTTTGCAGGCTCCGGGAATGTTTGTTGGAGAAGATACTGGCTTTGTTGATTTGATTCCATCACCAGTGTACGTCTAATTTATTTTTTTGCATTTCAAACCGATTTTCATTTCATGTTTTAGAGGTAAGTTTATAAAACTGATATTGGTGACTCATATTATTACAAAAATATTGATTGTGCAGGCCGTGTGAAAGAATAACGGGAAATGCAACATGGGCGGCAGGAAAAATGGTGGTTTGCTTCACAGTAGATGGTGGTGAGGTGGCAATAGTCCAAGCTGCAAATAATGTGAATAATGCAGGTGGGATGGGCCTTATTGGAACCCAAAAGACCATTTTATCCTTGTCCCTCTATCATAGTTACTTCCCAGTCGTTTTAGTCACATACGACGTCGCTACAGAAATACTCAAATACATTTATTTCAACGAGTAAGTGTTGTAAACTCATTTCATTACATATAATTAATTCATCATCTTTTAACACACAAATGTGTGTATGTATCTTACAAACAACCTAATTTGTGTACACTCTATATATTTAAAAGTGATCCAAAGATACGAGTGAAGCCAACCAAGACTTACATAGGCAAAGATTTCACCACTTACGTTGCATCCTTTTCTTCTCGGGGTCCTAACTCTCTCTCTCCACCAGTTCTCAAGGTATCCATATACACTTCAACAATAATTAATTATAAATATATTAAATAAAAAAAAATCTAATTGATCCAATAAGTTCAATTTTGGATGAATAATGCAGCCTGACATAGCAGCACCTGGAGTTGACATACTAGCAGCAGTTCCTCCGTCGGATAAAAGTCCCAACGGCTATGAACTCGAATCCGGAACATCAATGGCTTGCCCTCACGTTGCTGGAATTGCCGCATTGCTTAAATCGTTGCATCCAAACTGGTCTCCAGCTGCCATAAAATCTGCCCTGGTCACAACAGGTGATCTATAATCGAGAAAATAATTAATTGCATGCAAATAAATTCACCAATTTTCATTTTTTCTTATAGTAACTCTTTGTGACGTGCAGCATGGACAATGGATCCTTACAGCGGAGAGCCCATTTACGCGCAATCGGACGTACCCAAGATTGCGGATCCTTTCGACTATGGAAGCGGGCTTGTTAACCCAAACGCAGCAAGAAATCCGGGCCTTGTGTACGATATGGGAACGCAGGATTACATAAGTTATCTATGCGCCATGGATTACCCTAAAGACTCTATATCTGAGCTCATAAGACAAGTAAAATCTTGTCCCAAATCAGAAAACTCTGTCCTGAATCTGAACCTTCCATCCATTACAATTCCTAGTCTGAAAGACAAAGTTACCGTAACAAGAACTGTCACCAATGTCGGAGATCCCAACTCAAAGTACGAGGTTGTGATCGATCCCCCCAAAGGAACAGTTGTTAAAGTGAATCCTATGCACTTGCTATTCAACCCTAAGATCAAGATATTGAGCTTTAATGTTACTATTACAACGTTTCACAAGGTCACTACAGAGTATTATTTTGGAAGCCTAACGTGGACTGACAGGATCCATAATGTTAGAATCCCTATATCCGTGAGAACCCTGTTCCCCATTAAATTATTCTGATCAATATATAATGGCAACCCATCTTAAGCCAAATCAAATTAATAAATTTTTCAATATGGCTTGTCATATTGATACCAAATTGTTGCCCTCTATACAAAAGATCTTTGTTATGTATTGGTGTTACGTTTTCTCGTTCTAGGCATTAAATGAATTAGAGGTATAGGTTATCAGACTCTCCAACATGTCACACATCCAACAATTTGCCAAAAGAGATATAACACATCCAACGGTTTGGAGATCCCCAAATTCTGAAGAGCCCTAATTTTTCTGGAAGAAAAATTACCTTTCTTTATAATTTTTCAAATTTTCACTTTTGAATTTTACTCATTACAATCAGTCAAGATTATGAAAACAATGGTTGGTAAAATGTCACTTCCATTGAAATTTAAGCAGGAAAAGTATATGTGATCACTATCCCCAATTTTATATCCTACTTCAATATTCTTGGTGATCCATTTTATTTTATTTTTTGCTTCAAAATTATTACATTGATCAACAAACACTCCCTGAATGTGATTGAATAAAAAGCAATGGCCAATGTCATAGTATTAGAATAAGCGTGTTTTCTATTTGTAATTCTAAAAACACGTTTTAGCTTTCACGTTTTAGTTAGTTGGTTAAGAATTGTTACATAAATAACAGTTGGATAACAGAAACGAATCAACGAAGATATCATAATTCAGTTTCCATATTTTTTCTTTAGCTTTTGCCCACCTTCTTTCTTGTTCACCCGCACACACAGCCACCTATATTTGATGATTTACCGAAGGTAATTGCTCAAGTTCATGGTTCATCTCTGGTTTTGACGGGAATAGGTCTTGGATGTCTAAGAACAGGGGCTTCGTGTGTGACATTTGGTAATCAGAGCAGTTCGATCTGTGTATGCCTCTGAGAAGAACGAGAATGGATGTTCAAGTAGAGAATTTGGAGGCTCAACTTTCTCATATGAAGCAGCAACAAGCTGATTTTAGTAGATCGATGATGGATTTTGTGAAGCAACAGTTTGATGAATTCAAAAAGGAAATGCAGATGTCTGGAGTTGGGAAGGGCAAGGAAGTTAGGGCATCAAGCAGTAAGCAAGATGGGGAATCGGAATCGACTCTGGTGCACACTGTAAATGACCAAGGTAACTCAACTCAACCCACTCATTTTCCTCATCGCACTCCAAAACTTGATTTCCCAAAATTCTCTGGAGAAAACCCTAGGCAGTGGATTCGTAAGTGATACAAATACTTCATTTTCAACCCAATGAATGATCATGATAAAATTCTTACTGCTGCAATGTACATGGAGGAAAATACTGGTTTGTGGTACCTAGATTATGTTGAGGGCAGAATTGATGTAGGATGGGGAGAATTTTCCAATCTTGTCTTAGAAAGATTTGCTAATGTTGATGGCAAGAACCTTGTTGCTCAATTTAATAAACTTAGGCAAAATAATGACGTATCAGAATATACTTTGAAATTTGAAGAACTTAAAGCTTTCATGTCTAATTCTAATAAGAGTTTGGGTGAAGAATATTTTGTTCAAAGTTACCTAAGTGGGCTGAATGAGGAAATCTGTAGAATGGTTGAAATGTTTAATCCCAAATCATTGAGTCTGGCCATCCAACGAGCTAGAAAACAAGAACTACTCATAAATTCTCTAGGCAGGGGGCCCAAGAATTTCAACAAGAACATCAGTGGTGGTGGGGATAACAAGTGGAGAAGAGATAATGTTGAATCGGGTAAAGGGTTAAAAAACAGTGAAGACACTTTTGTCAATAAACCACAGAACTTTAAGAAACTAACTCCAGCAGAAATAGATATGAGAAGAAAGAAAAATCAGTGTTTTAATTGTGAAGAAACCTATTACATTGGCCATAAGTGTAAGAAACTCTTTGTAATAATATGTGAGCCTCATGAAAATGAAGAAACTGAACTTGTTTTGTGTGAAGAGGAAAATGAGGATTATCACATTTCTGTCCATGCTTTAGCTGGACAAGTCACACCAGATACTATTAAACTTTTGGGGAAGGTAGGTGATAGGCTTTTTCTGCGCACTATAATTTAATCCTCAAGTGTAAGGATATCAATTGTAGCAGCAAGTTCCCAAGTTAAATTATCGATCCCACTGAGACAGCTAATTATTTATTTTACTATGAATTACTAATTAATCAGAATTATGTAACCAAATTTCCAAGTGATTTGAAGTGAATTAATTAACTAAAATACGCAAATAATAAATTGCTGAATTATTAAAAGCAATAAAAATAAAAGCAAGTTCTAACCAAGAGATGACGAACAGTTCTAAGGTATCAGGTAGAGACCAATTAATTTGGGTTATTAAACTTACGATTGTTCATTCATGCAGTTTCACTGAAAATACACCACATATCCCTGTTATCCCACCGAATATGATTCGATTCAAAGCTAACAGTCTAATCTGGTTTAAATCCTAAGGTGCGCAAATATTACCAAGCCTTATTCCTAGATACTAATCAAAGCAAGCAACAATACCTCCGGATGGTAAGCCTGACTAACAAGATATTTTCTGGAATTACTACAAGGTTCTATTCACTTCCTACTTGATTGTCTAATTGCATTGTTCCACTAAACAAATCAAGTATTTGATTAACCAGTTCATGAAATTAAAGTGCTTATAGCGGAGCTACTCTAATCTCTAACAGATAGACAATACCAATCATGAACGCACACAAGCTAACACAATAATCCAAGCATTATAGCGGATGTCATGAATGTATTATGAAGACGTTACGAAGCAGAAAAGCATGTCTTAGTAAAATAAGTAAAATCAAAAGCTCAACTGCATAAAATCCCAATCTTTGGTCTAAATCCCCAAATCAATTAAATCAATCCATCAAACCCTAGAACTGTATAGGAAATTAGCCCATGAGATTACAAGCAATTCTCATGGCTAAGCAATTCATAACAATAATCAAAGTAATAGAAAGGAATAGATAAGAATTGTGAAACCCTAGTGTAGGAGCAATCTCACGTTCCTTCTCCGTCTCTTCAATCGCTTGATTTTCCCTCAATTAGCACTTGAAACCCTTGTAGAATTGGATGGATGGTGAAATCAGGTTGTAATCTGATATGGGTATGAAAGGAGTGTGGATTGATGATGGTTTATGGCTGGGCTCTCTCCGATTGACGTCTCGATCTCCCTAATTGTTTCTAAGATGGATGCAGGGCTATTTTCGCGACGAATCTTTTTCAGAATCGCGTCTGGAAGGTATTTATACAGTGTTGAATCGAACAGGCCCCGTCTGGGCTCTGAACTGGGCCGCTCGGCACCCAGCTCGGCTCGAGCTGGGTCTGGACCCAGCCGAGCGGCCTGCCACGTACTGGCCACGTCACTGGGGTCCAAGTGGGACCCCACTCGGCACTGTTTACCGCCGCTCGGCACCCAGCTCGGCTCGAGCGGCTCGCCGAGCTGCTCCCGAGCTGGGCCGTTCCGGGTCTGTTTTGCTCCTCTTCCGATCCTGCCCTGTTTTCTGCCTTCGAAACTCACAAAAACACCTTAATAGCCTTAAAATCGTGTAAATACTTAAACATACACAATTCCATGCAAAAACGATCAATTTCCTAAGCAAAATGGTGTAATGTGCACACATAAAATGCGTGAAATTCCACTCTCAACAGTAGGGAGGCATGAGATTATTGTATTAATTGACACAGGCAGCACTCACACCTTCTTAGATGAGTCAACTGCTAGAAGGCTAGGATATGTCTTAGAATGCACAAATCCATTGTTGGTTACGGTTACTGATGGTGGGAAATTATAATGTAACACTAGGTGTCCAAAGTTAGAATGGGAGATGGGAAAATGCAACTTTAGCTCAGCCATTAGGATCCTTAACCTAGGGGGTTGTGACATGGTAATAGGGGTGGATTTACTAAGACAGTTGGGTCCTGTTAGTTTCAATTTTGATGAGCATCAAGTGAAATTCATAAAAAATGGGAAAGAAATAACATTGCAAGGAATAAAAAAAGACATAACTTTGAAAATGATAAGTGGGAAGAAATTTAATAAAGAGTACAGAAAAAGAAAAGGATTAATATTTGGTTGTCTTTGTATTGTTACAGCAGATCAGGTTGTGAAAGATAGCAAACCACCATTAGAGTTACAGCCTTTAATTTCCAAATTTCTGCATGTATTTGACGTTCCACTGAGTTGTCACATCAAGACCCTCAAGTTAGAGTACGATGGAGATCATGAGTTGCCAAAGGATATTGATTTATGTCTTGACAATCTGCACAAACTCGAAATCCTTGCCATTTCTAGCATAGTGGACAGCCTAGTGCTGAACGTCAGGTTCCCGGATTCCCTCAGGAAGTTGAGCTTATTTGGCTCACATCTCGACGTGGAGCTTATTTGCCGCTTCTTCAAGTTCTAAAACTTGGCTTTGATTCCATTACAGGATCCAGGTGGGAAACTGGAGAAGCCCAATTCTGCAGCCTCAAATCCCTGGTGATTGACTATTGGCATGATCTCGACTACTGGAGCACAGATGGGACCTCCTTTCCGTGCCTAGAGCGGCTTCTCCTTAGAGATTTAACGAGGATGGAAGAGATTCCTTCCCCACGCTCAAGTCAATTACATTGGAAAGATGTAGCCAATCTGTCCAAGAATCCGCACAAAGAATAAAAGAGGAGCAAGAGGATTATGGGAATGAAGATCTTCAAATTATAATAACTTAATTTACTTCAATATGCATTCCTTCTGTTGTTTTCTTTTCCTGATACATACATGATACATGTCTATGCCCATTGTCAATATATCATTATTTTTGAATGTAGTAAATGTAATCTTGAATTCATTAATGCATTCCAAGGTTTGGATCATGTAGTTAGATGAGTTAGTGATCAAACGTACGTGAAGGAGATTTTCAAATAGTTGGCACATTGCACTGAATAATACAAGTATGTGTTGCCTCTACTCAATTCCATATAACTGCTCTTATGATAAATTCATATTGCTCATGTTTTTAAAATTCTTGGATAGAAGTTTGCACTAACCCTAACATGTCTGATAATATGTAATCAGAGTGTTTAAATTAATAAACTAAATATAGATATTTTGTCTTTGCTGGAGTACCTAACTGGAGAAAAACGAGAAGGATTCCATTCCTCTATTGCAAACTTTACTCTATTATTCTTCTTTTACTAGTAATACACGAAAAATATTATATATAAATTATTGTATAAAATTTTATAATAATAATAATATATAAATGTCATAAAAAAGTTTTATGTGAGATCTTATAACTTAGTATGTAGGATAAGTTAAAGTGTTATGATTATATAAAAAAGTAGGTTTATTAATAGTTTATTCCATTTGTTTTTTAGTATGACGAATGTTATATTAATTAAAGTATATTTTTATATTGTTGGAATTCGAAGAAGAAAGTTTGTGTTCATAAGTGAAATGATGGATATTTATTTTCTCGTTAAAAATTTTAAATTGATAGGAACATAATAGAGCATGATGGAGTTGAGTGAATTAGAATATCATTATCCCTACTATAATGATAATTCTCAACTCCGCCTTCACATAACAAAATTTACCGCTTTTCTCTTACCCAATTTTTGTGAGTAAATTTTTATTCAATAAAAAGTTTTGCTTAAAAATTATTTATAATATAATAATAGATGTGTATTTTGAATCAGTCTATTTTTATTGATTTTATCATGATATTGGATAGTATTAGGATGATGTTTTCTTTGTATGGATTCTAATGGTGTTATGATATATATATATATATATATATATATATATATATATATATATATATATATATATATATATATATATATATATATATATATATATATATATATATATATATATCATTGTGTTCAAATTATTAATAAAAATAATTTTATTATTCGAATAATAATTGGCAAAGACTTGTGTGAGACTTATACGGATAAAAAGTTATAATTTTTATAACAAAAAGTGATACTTAAACAATAAAAAGTAATAATGCATATTTTTAGGATAAATGAAAGTGATAATATTTTATATCAAAAATAATAATTATTTTAAAAAAGTGTAAAGTATGATTTCACACAAAATTTGTCCATAATAATTATTAGTATTACTTTCCAATGATACGTTGTTATAATATTAATAATAATAATAATAATAATAATAATAACATAGTATTAACTTTAAATAGCGATAAATTTATCAAATCAAATAAGTATTTATTATATAAAATAATATATAAAAGCCGTTTAAATTAATATTATACATTCAATATCATGATTGCAAAATATTATAGTATCAAAATTTAGAGTTTAACTGTTGTGCACCTGATGTATCGATGCACTTGGACGATTTTAACCGTTAGGTTAAATTTTAATTAAATCTCTACTATTAAATAAATAATATAATTAAAATTTTTAATAAATAACTACTCATTATTTTTAATTCCGCTTTTCTTTATATATTTTCTTACGCGATGCTTATTTTTGCAACACTGAATTTCCCTACCAGATATGAATTTTCGTATCCGATACTTATTTTTGCAACATTGAATTTTCTTTTGCAACATTATATATCAATTAATGTTTATTTTTTATATATATATTTCCTTACCCTATACTTATTTTCTTGGGAATATTGATAAATTTTGTATACTATATTCTTAAAAAAGATTTACTATATTTAAGCAAAAGCTCGTGTCCTCATGTGAACACAACTCTCCCTTGCAATTCTATTTAAATCTATGTATTGCTAGAGGTTTAAATTGCAAAGGGGCATGAAAATTGCAAAGGCACACGGAATGTGCTCCGTGCGCCCGAGTGCACAGGAGCCTCACTCATTTCTTAATAAGAAAAATTCAAAAATTCTTTTTTATGTTAGCTGTATTATTTCTTCCCAAATTAAATTATCAATATTTCTCAATTCTTTTATCTGTCATATTCTTTCCATATTTATTCAACATATACGAATTAAATTATTTCTTCAATACAAACAGATTCAACATATATGAATTAAAGTATTTCTTCTATCTATAGAACCTTTTTTCTGCCCCTCCGTCCTCCTTCGCACCCTGCCCCTCCGTTCTCCATCGTTGATCGTTGCCCCTTCGCCGTTGCCCCTTCTCGTGGCCGTTGCCCCTTCTCGTGCACAAGAATTTTACCACGGTCAGCCACGTCATTTATTTTACTATTTAATTTTTTTTCTACGCTTCCCTTTTAATCTTTATATAGAGGCAAATGTGTCTTCTTGGAAAAGACTTAATATATATATTCAGGCAAATGTGTCTTCTTGTAGAAGACTTAATATATAATATTATATTGTGGCTTCTCTAATACACCACTATTATACTTAATATATAATATTACAGTGTGGCTTCTCCAATACACCACTATTATACATGTTTATATAGGTAGATATTTAGATATTAGAAATAATTAGATTATATATTAGATTAATCGAATATGTGTTAGAGTACAACCTGATTAAGTATTAAACGATTCAACTCTCTATCAGCTTAAGCTTTTAGATGAGGTGGTCGTTTAACATGGTATCAGAGCTCATGGTTAATAAAGGTTCAGGGTTCAAACCTCACCGCCACCCATTTATGAGAAAATTCCACATCCTAGCCTTGAGGCAAAAATTCTCCGCCTGCATGTGAGGGGGCGTGTTAGAGTACAACCTGATTAAGTATTAAACGATTCAACTCTCTATCAGCTTAAGCTTTTAGATGAATATGATTTGATTATATTTTATGCAATTAATTTTCTATATATTTATAGATATAGATATGCTCTTAAAATTATAGGTGGGAATTGGCATTTTTATTTTTATATTATTAAAGTAAGTATAAATAAATAAAAAATTATTTTTAAATTAATTAGCATCATAAAATAAAATAAATTAAGGGAAAAACTAATTAATAATAAAATGATGAATTATATTAGGTGTGTATAATTCCAATAAAGATTAATCGATAGTATATAAATAAATTTAATTAGAAGTTAACTATTTATTATTAATATTTCAACTTTAATTTTATCAATCTATACTCAACGTAATAAATTATAAAAATTTTAACAAATTCAAAAGTTAATTATAAAAACAATAATAATGATAATCTTATATTTAGAATTATTATGTAAGCATGATAATTTTAATATTTCAATATAATATCATTTTAATTTATTATATTTTAATGCTCATTTACTAAGATTACTGACGTAAGTTTGTAAATTTATTCTTGCATAAAAAGTGGAGTAGTAAAATTCATTAGATAAAATCAAATCTATTGATTTGTTTATTACCACCTATCTTCTTTTTTTTTTTTTTTTGCCTTATTCTTTCTTAGATTTTTCATTTATACATATTTTCTATTATTTTCTCCCATATTAGGAGCATTTTGGCGGTATCTTCTCACACATGCCACTATCTTATTTTTATATTAGTATAGATTAGATATATTCTCTATTAAGTTATCTAAATTAATATTCGTTAGTAGAGGAATTTTATTAATTCAAAGACATATTATACGATCGATAATCTAATAATTTATTAATTAGAGAGATTATATACATAAGAAATATTTAATAGAGTTATATTAGTATTAAGAATATATAAATAGTTAATTGTATTATTTGATTTTTATTACTGATTATTATATCTATTAATAAATAAATACATAGAAAGATTAAAAAGTTACAATAAAATATATAATTAAATATTTCAATAATGTGTAGATTGCGAATCCTTTAAATTATGCAATCATATATTCCTAAATTGTCTTAAACAATTCAAAATAATAACACACACATATATATATATATATATATATATATATATATATATATATATATATATATATATATATATATATATATATATATATATATGAGATTTTTTAATAATTATTAATTAATAGTTTTGCTGGAATTTTAAGTATATTTTAAAAATTCCTAAAATAATATTATTTTATTATTATTTAATTGATTGGTTCTCAAATTTGAATCGGTCACAATTTGTAACCAGACAAATTATTAATTTATCAAGTATTATGAGTATTATTTTATGGAGGTTTTCTTGTACTTTTTTTGTCTGACATATTTCTCACTAATTATCTTGTATGAATTGAGTTCAAATTTGAATCCTAATTTTATAAAATTACTCTTTAATATATAAAAAATTATTCTTTAAAAAATATCATTTTTTAATTCAAAAGAGTAATAGTTTATATCTCTAAAGACTAATTTTTAATATATTAAAGACTAAAATGTGCAAGCATTTGAAGAGTAATTTTTTCATTTTGAAGAATAATAGTTTTTCACATTAAAAAGTAAATTTTCATTTACAAAGAGTAATATGTAAAAATATGGTTCACGTATGAACTCGATTCACAATTCTATGCGCTATTTTTTTTATACATATTTTTCGTTAGTTTTGGTGGCCTGCATCTTCAGTGCAAGAGTACTTTTATATTAGTTGAAATATAAATATTTTTTAATTACATAGGATAATATAACTTTTCTTTTCATGAAAACTCTTACATAATAATTAATATTAAAATAAATTCATTAACTAGTAATATTTTAAATTTTAGTGATAAATAAGTCAAATAAAAATTTTATTTATATTTTTTATCCATTAATAATAATATATGATAAAAGCAATATTTTAAAAAGAAGAAGTTTTTATTAATTTGAAAATTATTACTTTTAGTATATTATATTGGTGATATGGATGTCAAATCGAAGATCTTAAAAAGACGGATAATTTGATATAATTTTCATGTAAATTCAACTTAAAATTAAAAAAATATAATCATTTGAAATTTTGGATAAACTTTAAGAAAAAGAAAAGAAAAAGAAACAATTTTGATTGGTTAACTAAATATTGCTACTATTGTTCACTCTCTCTTTGAAGAGTACATCACACACATCCATTTATAAATTGACATGTATATTTTTTATTATACATTTGTAATATTTTTTTTCAACTTTCTATTTATAGTAGTAATTTTTGGTGGGAACTTTCTATTTATAATACTATTGTGTTATTATATATATAGATTAAGAGATATTTATGTTAAATAAATACATACTACTTTACTCCACTAATTAATTGCGTACAAGTGTACGAAAAGCAAAGTGGCCGACAAAAAGAGAGATTAGCAAGAAATAATTAGCCAGCCAGGACTACTTTTTCTCTATAATTTTCACTTACCATTTCATCCATACTTCACACCATTGCTCTCATTTCTTACACTGCTACGCCTGCCTTCTTACACACATTCAATTTGAGAGAGAGAAAAGGAGGTGTGAGATGGCAGCTTATGCAGCTCTGCTTTCTCTGATGCACACCATTAAAGACATACACAATCATCCCTGCCCTCCAATTTCTCTCAACCAAAAACACCGTCAATCTCTTACCAAAAACCTTACTTTCTTGCAACATTTTCTTGAACTTCATTCCAACCAACAGTACGACTTGGAGAGACGAATCGCCGGAGCAGCTCATGCAGCAGAAGATGTTATAGAAACCCATATTGTTGATCAAATTGAAGCTGGATCCACAAGTCATGTCACACCTGTCAACTTCTATGGAGATCTAGAGAGAGCAATACAAGACTTGGATTTAATCAAGAAAGAGGCAGAGGAGATCAAGATTGAAGCGAAGGATAAAGGATCCCAACATCAACATCACCTCCATACTAACTCTTCAGCAACACCTGCAGCTTCCACGTGGCAGAGCAGCACCATGGTTCATTTTGATGATGTCTTAGTTCTTGAAGTTTTGGACAAGCTGGTCGGGCAACAATCCAGTCTCCAGATCATCCCAATTGTTGGAATGGGAGGTATCGGTAAGACTACACTTGCTAGAAACATTTACACAAATCCACTTATTGTAGAGCATTTTGACATTCTTGCATGGGTCATAGTTTCTCAAGAGTGTAGTGTGCCACGGTTTCTCTTGCAAGTTCTTGGTAAAGAAAACCAAGGAAGTGAAGATGAATTGGGTCTGAAAGTGTACCAAGAATTATGGGATAGGAGGTATTTGATAGTGATGGATGACATATGGAGTAGTGAGCTTTGGGAAAAAGTCAAGTCTTTCTTCCCAAACAACAACAATGGAAGTAGAATCATGATAACCACCAGGCAATCAAATTTGGCTTTCGAGATGAGTGGTTCTCATGGTTTTCGTATGAATTTCTTAAATGAGGATAAAAGTTGGGATCTACTTCGCCAAGTTGTGTTCGGCAAAGAATCACAGTGTTGTCCTGTCGAATTGGAGGACACTGGAAAGGCTATTGCAAGAAACTGTAGAGGACTTCCCTTGTCAATAGTCGTGATTGGAGGAGTATTAAAAAGATCCAACATGACCTCTGAATATTGGGAGTACACTTTGGAAAATCTGAATTCACTCATAAATTTGGATGGAGATGAGTACTGCTTACAACTACTGCACACGAGTTATAAGGAGTTGCCAGTACATCTTAAACCGTGTTTTCTGTACATGGGAATTTTTCCAGAAGACTCGGAGATTAAGGTGTCAGATGTCATCAAAATGTGGATTGCTGAAGCAATGGTGAAGCCAATTGATGAGAAGAGCTTAGAAGAAGCTGCAGAGGAGTACGTGAAGGAACTCCTCGACAGAAATTTGGTTTTAGTCAACAGATTGAAGTGGAATGGGAGAGTAAAATCATGCAGAATTCATGATGTTTTGAGGGACGTATGCATAAGGGAGGCTCAAAAACAGAGATTTTATCGAGTAATAAGTAAGAAGAATGAGATTGCAGAGGACATAAACATGGAAAAACGCATTTGTTTTAGTAACATTTGCAGCCCACAAGTCCTTGCAGCTCTGAAATCCAAGTCGCCAGTTGCACGCTCCTTGTTTCAGATGGATGAAACTGATGAATCACTTTGTAGTAGAGTGTTGAGGTTTAGATACGAGGTTGGACGTTGGGGTGAAATTGATTTCCTCGGGTTAAATCCTGATGCAGATCATCTCCGGCAGATAAACTTGCGATGCATTTCTCAAGATTTCACTTTGGAGGATTCATCAGCATTCTCTCAGTTCCCCCTCCTTTGGAACCTACAGACACTAGCAATTATAGGTGATCTATCTTTTTGGCCTTTACACTCATCATTTGAAATTTGGAAAATGCCTCTACTTAGGCATGCCAAGTTCCGATATCATGTCCAGCTCTCAGATCCTCGTACGATCAGCTGCTTCGTGTTGGAACACTTGCAAACACTGTCAGGTGTTTTGGATTTCGAGTGTGATGAAGAGACGGCTAAGAGAATCCCCAACATCAACACCCTCAAAGTGAAATACGAGAATAATCGTGTGCTGCCTGCACAGATTAATCTATGTCTCAACAATCTGCACAAGCTTGAAATCCTTACCATTACCAAGGTGTCCAAGACAGTTGTAAATGTCACCTACCCGCATTCCCTCAAGAAGCTTACTTTGTCTGGCACACGGCTCAGCTCAGAGGAGTTGACCACAAAAATAGGTTCGTTGCCTCTGCTTCAGTTTCTGAAGATTGGTCGTGATTCATTTACAGGCTCCACGTGGGATGTTGGTGAGGCCCGATTCTGCAGCCTCAAACACCTCGAAATTGCTAATTGGAGTGATCTCGAATACTGGACCACAGATGGGGATGGTACTCCCTTTCCATGTTTAGAGAAGCTTCTCCTTAAATATTTAGAACAGTTGGAGGAGATCCCTTCCATCATAGGAGACGCACCAACGCTCAAGTCTATTGAGTTGCTATTTTGTAGTGAATCAGCCCAAGAATCTGCTAAAAGAATTCAAGAGGAACAACAGGATTGTGGGAATGAAGATCTTCAACTTATAATAATATAACCACCTATGCATACTTTTCTACTTTGATTTTGTATTTCCTTCTATAATCTTTATTCATTATTTTCATCCCTTTACTATGACATTCATAACTGCTTTCATTCCCTTTATAGCTAGCTTTTTATTTTGTCAATTTTATGTATACATAGTTATAGTATTAGCTTTTTCTCTGATAACACATCTCAGTAGTATTATTTTCCCTACTGAATTAATTTTGGAGGCTCAACGGCTACATTTTATGATTTCTTTTCTTTTAATCTGTTTATCTTTCTTTTACAAATATATGAATAGAAGAGTAGCTGTGAATGGTAGAATTTGACAAACTTAAATGAAAGCAATTACCAAAAATAAATAAACAACACTATACCATAAGCTGCAGTGCTTAAAGATGAAAGAGTATTCATATATAAGCTTCTAAAATTCTGTACACGTTATAAACTCTGTATCTATCATTTTACTGAAGATGATACACTCTTCCAAACATAAGCTTCCATTTCACTTCCTAGTTCGCTGCCGACTCAACAACCACGGGTTCCAGTTTCTCTGTTTCGCCGTTTGGTTTAGGAATGATAATCCCATAACCTCCAGCTTTTCTTTTGTAAACTATGTTCACCTCACCTGTAGCATCACACGCATGAGTACAGCCATCTTTCTGTAAACAAGAACGAGAAGTAAACAAATGCACCCACCAGTTTCTTCATTCCGAAAACCATAGAAATCGTGATCAAGATTTTCGAGCTGCTCAATTGCCTCACTAACAGTCAGAGGTGGCATATCAAAGTACTTTGTGCGAACGATCTACAAGTGAAGAACAGTCAGAAAGATTGCACATTGCAAAAGTATATCATGGAGATTTTCAAATAGTTGAAGGGAAAAGACAACCTCCTTTATGGCACTGTCTTCTTCTCCAGTAGGAATTGCCTCCAAATCATCAACTTCTTCATCAGGAACTGCTTCGATATCCTGTGCTACTGCTAATGTCGCATCAGGGTCCCTAACTTTCAACCTGTCGAACCCCTTCATATGGCGACCATGGTCCGAATCTTTCTCCTTAATCTTCCTCAGTTTTCTTTGAATGATAGATGACACTAAGTCTATGCTAGCATACAGTGATTCTGCATCCTCCTCTGCACGGACCACACCATGTTTTTTTGTGAACAATGTTGCCTGTCATCATAGTAACTCATTTATAGTAATTAAACTAACACAACATGATTCACACAGATTTCATTTAAATGTGTTAGAATTATTGAGTTAAAGATCACCTCGCATCTTAGTAGTTTCTGGCCTTTCCCGAATTCTCCACCACGAACGGACAACCTTACATCTACTTCCCTTGCTATATGACTATGCTTTGAAACTGCCTTGCCAAACTTCTCTTCAACATAGCTCTTCACAGATGGAGTCAACTATACATAGATAAAAATTCTTGATCAAATCCTTAAAAATCTTTATTTTTCTTTTCTTTTTAATATACAAAGAAAATAAGATGATTCAAAACCCTTCCTTCTCTTATCAACAACATCTACTTCCCTCATCAAATCCAACCACATTAGTATCAACTTATCATCATTTCTTAATTCTTACACAGATCTCAAACATCATCAGTGATCACCATAAATACTAATACATAGCTTTGTGTTCAGCAAACCATAACAAGAAGGGGGTGTTCAAGAAAGATGCAAATCCACAACTCAGACAAATACATATAGCATTACAGATATACACATACGTTAATTTTATCAAATACAGTAGGAAATCTACTGGTCCACATATTCATTATAGTTCACTCCCTTGTGAGATACAACAGCAAACAACAAAAAAGACAACATTTTTATGTACAAGAAGAAAAGGGCACCTCCAAATTTTTGCCTTGAAGGATTAGCTTCACAGAAGAAAGAGAACCATCCCATGACATTTTAACCCCAAATCTTTCACTGCCATTTTTAAGTGCAAGCACTTCATGGGCCTTGAACCCTAGACCTAGAAAATTGGATTTCTGAGAAGTAAATGAAAATCCATTGGTGTTATTTAGACAGCTGAACTTGGGTAATAAACCAGTAGAAGATGGAGAAGAAGATGAACAACAAGAAACATGGTTCTGATGAGTGAAGCTCTTCTGTACAGTGGGAGCTGCAAATAGTGTAGCCATTTCTTGATGATATCAAGAATCCAAGATAGAGTAAAATGAAGAACTAACTTCTTTTGAAAGGGAAGTTTTTGCAAGAAAAAGAAACAGTAGCGAAGCAGAGAGAGAGACAGAGGGGTTGAATCATTATCCAAATTCGAATGATGGGAGACACGTGAAATACATCCAGATTTGTTTGATTGTTGTGAAATGGGCCAAAATCAAAGGCCCACTCTTTATCTGAATGGATAACTATGGGTTTTTTTGGGTTTATTACACAGTCATCTATTTAGGTCAAATTTAAATTCCATTGTTTCAAGAAAATAAAATTTAAATTCCAAGATAATGATTTTAATTTGGGGGAAAAAATCTAAGTCTTGTTCAGTTTTTCATTGATTACTCGAGTCTTAACAACACATGTTTCATTTGTATTCTCTGAGTATTGAAAATTGATAGAAATATGAGTTTATATACTATTGCATTTATATGAATTCATTTTTCAGACCCTTAATTTAAAAAAAAAAAAAACGCCATGTGTAATATAATTTAGAGAGAGTACAACAAGAAACTAATAAAAAATTAAAAGGAATACACATGTGCACATCTTGTTTAATATATTTAGAAATTTAATTACCTCGTATGTTAATTTTATGAACAAAACATTCTTATTATCATAAGAAATGGTACAACTTAGATATTTTAATTTTACATTTAAGTTTCCTTCTCATTATTTAGTTTTATGGTACTAATTAGGGGTGAATAAACTGTTCGACAGGACTTACAGCCTGACATACTGAAAGTTTGATCTGACCTGGCCTATTTAACAAATAGTCGAAACTTCTTAATGAGTCTATCACACAATAAAGATCAAGTTCATGTCTACCGATACTTAAATAGGTTTAGGCTTTTCCACATATAAGACTTGACCTAACTTATTTTCGAGTCTAGTCTTAATAAATGCCTTAAGAAAATGTTTAAAACAAAATTAAAGAAATTGCAGAATAGAAGTCCTCTAGAAATGCGAAAACAACTAGAGAAGTATATATTCAATATAATCATGCTCGTCCTCGAGACAACATCACGTGAGAAAAGAACTTAATATACACTCCATTAATCAAATATATTTTGCGTTTAGCATGTTAATGAGACTTTTCAAATCTTGAATACAAAAAAAAAAAAAAATCATTAGTAATTTGTCATCCCAAAAGCTGTAAATTTAAACTAACAAAACTTTAATTATAATTTCTTTTGATCAAGATACCCGAATATAATATAACTCTTGGGAAACTTTTGCATGCATTTATATTATGGAATATTTAAATCATAAACAAATTCTAAAGATTTGATATAGGTTAGATATTTTTCAAGCTCAATTACTCCCTCCGTCCCGGGTATTTTTACCCGTTTGTACGGGCACGGAGATTAAGACGCTTTATTTTTTAAATATATAATGTAAGAGAAAGTAGGGATAAATTAGTAATTTAAAAAGAAAAAGTGAATAAAGTTATTGGGAATGATGAATAAAGTGTAAAAAAAGTAATTAAAGTTGTTGGGATTGTAAAAAGTAGGTAATAAAATATTATGTATTTTTACCAAAAATGGAATGGGTAAAAATACGTGGGACACCCCAAAATGGAAAGTGGGTAAAAATACGTGGGACGGAGGGAGTATTATATTTTATTCTCTAATAAACGTCTTCTGTTTAAATAATGATTCGCTTAATTTTCTGAGAGTAAATTTCAACTATACATATACCTAGTAATAATTAATAAATAATGAGAAGACAGAAAAGTAAAAATAAAAAATAGAAGAGCATACAAGCAAATCAATTGTATATGCAACTTATTAATTGCATAGGAATTTTTTAGTTAGGGATTGAAAGATAATAGAGTATACCTTATAAATTAGTAGTATATATTTTGATAGGAAACTCGGGTAAAATATTGTATGAAACATAAAAATATATGAATCTTGTATCAGGATATATACATACTCGATTGAATTTTACTATTTTTCATACATAAAAAATTAATTTTCATCAAAGTAATATTCTAAACGTAAAATATATTATTCCAAATTAAATTTTGTTGTGTGAAGTACCTTCGTTTTAATTTCAATTTCACACTTTTCATTTTAATACATTTCGACTTTAAAATTACGTATTAAATTATCCTCAGAAGTAAGCAAGAAAATGTCTTTTTTAAAAATAAAATTTGTGTGTAAATATTAAATGTGAATACGAAAATCAGACAGAAGAAGAAATATTTTCATATTGATGAAAAATATTTTTCATTTAAAAAGTATATTCTAATATTTTATATAATAACTTATTTTTTATACCGTATTAAAAAGTAAAATACTTATGTAGTACCATATAACTTGTTCATATAAGCAAACCCAAAAATCTAAAATTATAGAGTATAAATTATAAAAATAAAATTATAATTATACTTTTAATGCAAGGAATAACTTGGTGAAGAGAAATGGAGTATATCGACTGGATTGGTATGATTGAATGGAATAATAAGAGAATGGAATAAACTTATGAATGAATGTAATAGTAATGAGAATGGAATAATTAAAAATTATTTTTATCATAATTAGTATTGTTCAGGAATAACTGTTAGAATGGAATAAACTTATGAATGAATGTAATAGTAATGAGAATTGAATAATTAAAATTTATTTTTATCATGATTAGTATTGTTCAGGAATAACTGATCAAGTAATAGAATTTGTATTCCTTAATAAATTTTAACGTGATTAATAGTTTTTATAATATTTTACATTTAAATTTAATTGATATAAAATATTAAATTAATTAAATTTTAATGAAGATTTTATATATTTTAATAATTATAAAAAAATATTAAATTAAAAATAAAATAAAATATTAGTATTTTTAAAATATAAATAAAATTTAAAATACAAATAAAAAAATTTATATATATTAAAAAATATTAAACTATGTATAAAAAATTATATTTATATTTATATTACATGTATGTATTCAATTTAATTAATAATATTAATTTTTTATATATAATTTGCTAATTTTTATTTTTGAATAAATATTAAAATAATTATATACATTTATATTTAAAATTTTAAGAATTTAATTTAATTATATATTTTTTACCGATTTGAGTATATAAAAATATTTATTTTTTTATTTATATTTTAAATGATTTATTATTTTACATGATTTATTATTTTATCTTTTATTAAATAATTTTATACAAATGATTTTAATAAATATGAGTACATGTTAAGTAGAAAAATAGTAACACATTTATAATTATATAAATAAATGTTGTATAAATTAAAAGAATATTATTTATAATTATATATATATATATATATTGTGTATGTGAGTGAGTGGGGTGGGGGTGGGGGTGGGGTGGAGGGAACGAGGTAATGGAATGAGCAATACCATGGGGGTGGGAGGAATGCACATTTTCACATGTAAGAGAATACATATTTCTTTGGAATCGGAATTCATATTTCTAAAAACATATCAATCGCTGGAATAAGAATAGAATTAGGAACAACGATTCAATTCTCACCCCATTCCATCGTATCAATCATGCTCTAAGTTTCTCCATTCATAAACCAGTAAACCACCATAAGCAATGTTTTTGCAAAATAAAAAAATGGAGTAAATACTAAATCATTTAAGAAGAACTCGATTTCAGTTGTGGAGGAGGGCTGGAGGGGAGACGAGAGCACATCCTATCCTCCGTTTTATTTTGTTAAATAATCTTATGTATCATCATTATATATAATTACTAATACATAAGAGAAAAAATAAATTTAAATACTAGTATTATTTTCAGTACTTATGTTTTTCATTTTAGGATATATTTCCTAGTTTTTCTCTCTTACCTACATGTTATGTCAAAATATTATCTCATTACTTATTTAGTCATTTTAATAGTTTTTCTCTCTCATCTACATGTTACGTCAAAATATTCTTTCATTATATTATTTATTTCGTCATTTTAGTCCGTCTCATTATGAATATTCATTTCTTCTTTTGGAAGCTCCAACTAAAAAAAAATTATTACTGTATACATTAACACATAACACTGATATAATTAGTGACTATGCATATAATTATTACTCCACATCTCAACTTAATGTACAATATATTATTGTATTCGTTAATTAGAAGGAAAAAAAAAAGATTAATACCAATATGCTGTAAATATCCGAAGAGAGAGAGAGGTATACCGTAATGGGAGACAGCGTGACACAACCAAATGCTAATGTCAGAAAATCTGGGAGAGAGATTCACCCACAAATCTCAGCCTTACCTTCTTTTTATTTATTTCTGGTGGTCTGACTTTCATCCACATTACAAAAGTATCCTAGGATATTTTTGCAACAATTATACGCACCAATAATTAATTATTTTTCCAAAAAGATAATTGGTTTGAATTTAACAATATAATTATGACATTTTTTATTGGTGTCATACTATGGTGCTACCGATATTTAATTTATTACATGTCACGTGTGTGTCGCGTAACTTTTTTCTTGAGAAATAAAGAAAAATATAAATAAATAAATTCATTTGAATTATTGAGATTAATTTTATTTTGTACTGTCATGTGAATTGAAGTCCTATAATGAGAAGTTTAGATTTTATTATATTAGTATCTACAATTTTTTTTAAAATTACGGATATATGAATGTGCAAAGTAATGATTCTTGCGTGAGATTGTTTTACATAAGTTATTATATGACAGTAAGACCTTATATAAGACGGATAAAAAGTGAACTTCAAAACAAATACAATTATCACAATTCATAATATTCGACTCTCGGTATAAACCTAAAACAAATGTTCATAGCATATGATTATTATGCTCCTCAAAAAAATCTGATATTACTATATTGCAACATAAAACTCAAAGTGTGACACGTAGTTTAATGTGGATTGCAAATTGAGGCGACCTAAATAAGGTGAGTTAGGTCAATGTATTTTATAACGTGCAATCCAAAGAAATTAATTGGTTATAACAACAGCAAAGAAGTTTATGAAGTAAACGTATTTTAAATGTGCTACTAAAAACTTGCTGCTCTAAGCCTCTAGCTAGCTTTTACTATACTATATATTAAAAAATTCTCGATGTAAATATTTACTTAGTTCTATTCTAATAGGGATTAAAATTAACAGTGCAGGATAAAATCAATTCAATTCAACATTGTTAATTTAAATAAACTAATAAATTATTGGTCACGCGAATTCCTTAAAATGTGTGGTGATAGGTTTCATATAATTTCAATGGATTTATTTATATATTTATTTATCACATTGGAGAAGAATAACTATATGTTGTTGATATTATTATTATTACACAATAATAAATGTGGACATTGATTTTTATGATCTTGTTTATCTTTGCATGAGCATGACTGGTTGGTAGGATAATGATTATTAGCATTTTGATTTTTCATTAATAAAAAATTTTTATCACAAAGAATAATTGAAAATAAAATGTGAAATTATGATTAATGAATATTATTAGAATGCATGTAAAGCATTCCTTGCAAAGTATATACCTTGGTGGTTTATGATCTATATATTATTTCAGTTTTAATGTTTAATTTTAAGGTTTAGAATATTTGAATGTATAATTAATCATTTTTTCAACAAAAGTATTTATCTCATTTCCTGGTTCACATAAAACTAAACCTTACCAAAATTTTATTTTCTATTATCCTACTGGTTGTCATGTAACTTGCTTATAAATAAAATGTAAATGGCACCATAAATATTGCTTAATTAACTTATTGAAAATATATGTTAACTTAAAAAAAAGTGAAATATATGCAATTGTATTTAATATATTTCTCGACGAAGTAATTTAACTTCATACCAAGTATTTAATTCAAAATTTTAATTTTAATTTCTAATTTTTATTAAACTCTTATTATAGAGTATTTCTTAATTCTTTTAATTAGTTCCTTGTGTAGTTTTATGCAAACAATAACCTAAAACTTTTACGAGGATTCCAACCAATAACGACAAGATTAAAATTCCCCAATGGCCTCAAGACTCGTACGTCTTTCCTTGGAAGAAAAATAAAATATAATAATAATGAAATAAAAAATAAAAATAATGGAAAGAGGATAAGCATTTGGACAACTCCAACGCCACAAATAAAAGATATTATTGTATCCACGTGTCGGGATCCTAACCATGAAACTCAAAAATATCTTGCAAATGGGTCCCACATCACAATTTACAACTTGTGTGCGTTACCAAAATATCTTGAGAAAAGTATATTCTATTCAAATTGAGGGTTGAGGTTTAATATTGTCCATTGGTCCCTAAGTCTTTTTAAATTTCAAATTAATTTGTACCACCAACTACCATTAGAGAGGGTGGATATTAAAATCCAATGGCTTCTTACTTTTTTATTGGACGTGGCTAATTTGGGCCATTCATTAGATCCTTTAAGATATTTTGTGTCACTTTCTAATTAGCATCTCTATTTAATGAATATTATCATTAAACACCCATGAAATTTTTATATATTTACATAATTTCCCTTTAAGAGAGTGGGTCCCATTTAATTAATTATTCAAGAAAATGATTAATTGTGAATCATGTACTCCATATTAATTTGGTGAATGGTCGTGATCATCCTCATAAGTGGTGCTTAATGATTTGGGTTAATTTTGATGCAGTAGTCAACTTTGGGGGTGTGAATTGTAATTTTCGTAAAGTTTAGGGCACTGCGTGTAAAAAGTTGACATTTCCAAATGATAAATACACGACCACACATGCAAAATTGTAGCAACGAATTTGAGCCATCAGATGTGAGGCGGTTAAAGAATGACCAATGATCAAAATTCAAGAAATGGTGTCTCCAATTTAAGATATTTTGAGTTGAAAATTGTTTCCCAACAGGCAAAAGTTTGAGTGAAAAACAAAGACTTTCGAAGCTGGTTTTCCAAATCCCAACTTCTACAGTTGTTCGTTCCGTGATCTAATTATCTGATTATATTGCTCTGTGTTTGGAAGAAAATGGGAGAAGTGGTGGTAAGCAGTGAAGGTGGTGGAATGGAAGTGGAAGTTCAAGAAATAGAAACAGAGAGATCGATTTATGGTGAAAAGAAGATTACTGGAGAGGGTTGTGGAAGCGCCGCTCCGGCAGCGGCGGCGGCGGAGGGTAATTCTTCTGTTGTGAGATGGGAGAAGTTTCTTCCAAAAATGATGGTGAGAGTGCTGCTGGTAGAAGCTGATGATTCCACTAGGCAGATTATTTCAGCCCTTCTCAGGAAATGCAGCTACAGAGGTTGGTTTTCCGGTTCAGGGGTTTATGATATGCATTTCAAAAGTTGTCTGGGATTTGTGGGTGGTGAGAGTTTGTGGGGTGGGGGGGGGGGGGTCGTCAATGGTTGATCTTGAAGCTCTTGTTAAACTGCGATGTTCATTGGGTTTTGGTTGTTGAATTGTATGTATACTATGCTGATCAGTTTATTTTTGGCTTTTAATTAATGAAATCAGAGTTTTTTTTTCCATATTAGCTGGTTTTGGGTTTATTGCTCAATAATCCTCACTGAGACATTGAGTTTAGTTTCAATAGGTGAATCAATGAAGGATGTGGTTCTACTCTAGATAAAATTTACCCTTTTCTTCATGTAGTGGACATTAATTCCCTACGGATGAATTTGGTTACCCCAATCTTAAATATTTACTTGATTTACCTGTGTTTTACTCTATCATGAGAAAATCATTCAGTAGTGACTTATGTACGAAGGGTTATAACTTGGCCTGTGAGTTCATAATAGTTTAGCTTTCTAGAACCATGATATTGATGGATACAATTAGGAATCTTTTTCATATATTACTTTACTGCTCTTTCTTTTTAGTAGGAAGTATAGAATTGGCATGATATTCATTTTTCTTATGTGTATTACGATCTCTACGATGTGGGAAGCAGGTGCTCTTGAGTGTATTCATCATATACAATCTCTTCATTGAGAGGTGTGAAGGGGGAGGGGGGGGGGGGTGTTTTTTCCTTCTGCATCAAGAAGTCCTTTATTTCCTTGGGTTTTGTTTTTAAAATTAATTGATTTTTAAACTTTGTGTTCCTGGTTGTTCAGTCCTGCTGACATGTCCTGATAGGCGTTTGGATGTCCATTCAAATTTCAAACATGTGTTATTTTGATTAACTTAAATCACATTCTGACCTTGTAGTCTATCATTGGATGCTTAACTTGTTTCTTTGAAGCAGTTGCTGCAGTTGGTGATGGCTTAAAAGCATGGGAGGTGTTAAAAGGAAGACCCCGCGGCATAGATCTTATCCTGACTGAAGTTGAACTCCCATCAATCTCTGGATATGCACTTCTCACTTTAATCATGGAGCATGAAACCTGCAAAAATATTCCAGTGATAAGTATGATACAAATTAAACTTCTTCATTCACATTCTTTAATTTGGACTCGTATTATAATTGTTCAATCATTTCCGGGCTCTTAATGTTATTTTGTTGTTATGCAGTGATGTCACAACAAGACTCTGTGAGTACAGTCTACAAATGCATGCTGAGAGGTGCAACCGACTTTCTTGTCAAGCCCGTCAGGAAAAATGAGCTGAGGAACTTGTGGCAGCATGTTTGGAGGAAACAAGCTGTAAGACCCATAGCAAATTTGCAGTGTTATTAATTGTTTTCTTTCCTTTAAGGCAATTATCGTTTTAGAATCTTAACTTGTTTCATGTTTTATGTTCTCAGTCGAGCACTGGTACTGGACTCGGACCTCCAGATGAGAGTGTAACTCTAGAAAAAGACGAAACCACTGCTGAGAACAATGCTATTAGTAACCATTCAAGTGGTTATATATCATGCATTCAGAAGAATAAGGAGGGTATTGAGAAAGGAAGTGATGCTCAGGTATAATCACGGTTATCTTCACCTCAATTTTTATTTTGCTTTTTAAACACCCGAAGCATATCGTTACACAAAATTTTGATGACCATTTACTGGCTTAGTGTGAACAAAATTTTTATCATATAATGTAGGAGTAAGTTCGATACTCATATAAAGCTGCCTGTTTTAACTGCAGAGCTCATGCACAAAACCAGAGTCGGAAACTGAGGGAGAAGATGTCGAACATGGTAATGGTCTCTCACAGCCGAAAACCGGTACATCTCTCTTAGATGGTGCTTATATTCCTACACTGGAAGAATGCAATCAACAAAGTAAAAAAAGACGAGCACTTGATAAAGATACGGGAGGTAATGTTCTTTTTATGCTTCTGATGTTTTTGTATTGTTCTTTAATCTCTGTAGTTGGAAAAATACTTACAGTACTGTATCTGTTATCTTGAAAATAGAATTACTAGCTCTGGCCAATGTAGAGAATGGTCATGCAATAACTCAAGAAGACAAGCATCCTGATGGTGTTAAAGCCTTTGGTGAAAACGTTGAAAACAATCATTTCCTCGAGAACTCTTCCAAGGTGGCCATCGACTTGATTGGAGCTTTTGATAACCATCTCAAAAGCACTTTTGGATCTTCTATATCAAACGTCAACTCAAGCATGTTGGATATTTTTCCTCTATTGGATCTATCTTTGAGAAGATCTCAGCTGACTGGTGGTTCTGTAAATCTAGTGAATGACGAAATGCCTAGGATGAACCACTCTGATGCATCACCATTTTCGCGGTGAGTTACCAACTTGATGCTTATTTGTCAATATTTCATTAGACTTGTTCTTCTTAGTATTGTGTAAGAGAGATGAAAATTATCAGAGGTTAGCTCATTGTGAAGCCTCAAAATGTTTAAATTTGACAACTCTTTAGAGTGGTTCATCTGATGTTGAAACAAATCTGTTGCAGGTATGTTAACAAGCCACTGCAGCTGAGTAAGGCCACACCTCCAAGCACCTTTGATCAACAGAAAGATCAATCTGAAAATCAACCTACCAATAGGGCCCCTGAGTATAAATCTGATACTCATGATTCAATTATGAACTCTCCTAAACATGCTTCCATGGATAGAATCCAGACAGGAAAGCCTGAATTTACATTTTCTTACTCTCAGAATAGGGATATATCTCACCCTATTCCTGTAAGAGGTGTAAGATTTGAAAATGTCATGAATGGCTATGGTTCTGTAATGTCTTCAGCATATAGTGCTCAATCAGGCTCTTCACCACTGCCTAGTCCAGGTACAACTCACCACTCCGAACCCTTCGCCCAACCAACTTCTTTCCACCCATCAGATCAACCCCCGAGTTCTCAGCATTTGCATGGCTTTGGGGATCAAAGAATCAGTAATTCCATGGATCAGATAGAAAACAAGCCAGAAAATAAATTGCATGACTTGGAGGATGGGGGACTCGTTTCGCCTGGAAATGATCAGAGTGCTAATAGCAGTTTTTGTAATGCCAACATAAGCCATCATCAGAGTACAGGTTCTGGGAACAATTGCAAGACTGATTCAGTTTCGATCATCAAACCCCCGTCGGAGTGTGGCAGTGGTAATGAAGAGACTTTACATATTCATGATGGAGCCTCTCATCGGTCCATGCAAAGAGAAGCAGCTCTAACAAAATTCCGTCTGAAGAGGAAAGACAGATGCTTTGAAAAGAAGGTAGACTGACATTGAATGTTTTACTAATAAGTTATATTATAACATATTTTTATTATCTTACTGAAGCAAAGATCTGCAATCTGGTTCATTATTTTATCAAAATTTTATTCTTTTGGGGATCTTCTTTTAAAAACAACACATGCCTCAAATTCTTGACTTCTCTGTTCTGTTAGACTTTAAGGCTTACAAGATCCCTCCAAGATCCTGATTCTAGTAGACCTCGAATCGACTTTTGCTACTTTCCTGATGGACTTTGCTGGTTTATAATGCTCTTGTAATTAATTTATCTAGGAGATAGATGTAAAATTGAAACACCACTGATATTCTGTGAATTGTTTATGGATTTGAAAGCTACAAAAAAACATGTAGTATTAATTATCAACTCATTTTTAATTGGAATTTTCTAAGGCTTAGACCAGTCTGATGGCCTTTGGACTACCAAAAAACATAGTCTTACACTTTGTATTATCTACTCCCTCTTCAGGATTAAGTCCTGTATTGCAAAATACAACAGCAACTAAGTTTAGAATATTTCACTTGACAGTGTACTTTTGATGCAATTTGTGATGACACTTGTTTTCCTCCATCACAGGTGAGATATGAAAGCAGAAAAAAGTTAGCTGAGCAACGGCCACGCGTCAAAGGACAGTTTGTTCGTCAAATACCTAATGAATCTCAACCAGGAAACCTACCAGTTGGTTAGTTACTCAGTATCTAAAGGAGCAAACACGAACAAATTTTGGCAGAAACTAGTAGACTGATCACTTAGATTTTCGTTCCATTTCTTTGTTAGATTGTGTAGCTACAGGTCAGTTGAATGATTCTAACAATATTTGTCTGAATCATCAAGTTACTCTTGTACATTCGTGCTTCTTCTCTCGGTTTTTTCCATACGATCTAGGCATTGAACGAACAGGCGGATGCTGTGTTGTTTCTTTTGTTTTGTTATATGGATTTGTACTGTAACTTGTAACCCATATCTAAGCAATGCTGCTGACTCTGCTTGATATCTTCTATCTGTAATATAAACAAACAAGATTTCTTCATGCTCTTTTTTCTTCTTTATTCTTTACATGTGGTTGGGTGGTTTGGTAGGGTGGGGGGTGGGGGGCATCAAATCTTATTGTTACTAGTTATGATGAAACATTATTTAATCTTTAGGGTTTGTCCTGCAACATTCAACAGTAATAGCAAGTGTATTTTGAGAATTCTTCTGCAAAGTTCAATCTAAACATTACTCAATTGAGATTAATGTATATGGAGTATATCAAACATGCATTATGACATTTCTTACCAAAACTTTGCATCTTTCGCCCATTCCATGTCAACTTCTACTTTCTTTCTGGAAAAGTTAGGTTTCTTTGGTAGCTGGTTTTATTATGTTTCTTGTTATATTTTCACACTTTGTCTACCTTTCAAGTCAACATTTTTTTGGATTTCCCAGAAATAATAACACAGAGGAAAAGCAAACAAGACTCTCAAACCAAAAAAATGTTTTTAAAATATGAAATTTTTATTTTTTTTAAGTTAATGTTGAGTAGTAGCTAAGGAATAGTATGAAATTGAGATCCAAATTAGAGTGGTTCAAGAATTGAGATAGAGTAGATTCAATCTGCATGCTATGTCAAATGCAAGAAGCCAACTGAATAAAAATAAAATTAAAAAGTGATTGAGAGAAAAAGTGACAAAAGCCTTATCTCAAGTGGCACCCATACATATATTTGAAGTGATTAATAATAGTCATCATATCAGTCATTCTCAATGGTGCCAAGTGCCAGCTTCCAATGTCCACAAAATTTTATTTCATTTATTTTTTTTTCATAATAATAGAAAACCAGTCTACTTAATAGTGATCATTCATAATCCCACACTAAAACACAATTAAGATATTGCTTTATTATCCAACTTAAAATTTTGGAATACTTATAACTTTATGATGAACGATATTAGTAATTGTTCCTTTCTAATTTAAAATTTTGGAAAACTTATAACTTTATGATGAACGATATTAGTAATTGTTTCTTTCTAATATCGTTCATCATAAAGTTATATATTTTCCAAAATTTTAAGTTGAATAATAAAGCAAGATCTTGATTGTGTTTCTAGTGATATATATATATATATATATATATATATATATTTTGCGATCTGAATTTCCATAAATTAAGTAGAATGTCTTTAAAAACGTCACGTATCTCATGTTTGCTACGACCTTCATGAACTTGAAATCATACATGTATTAAAAATATAGAATACACCATGAAACATTATTCGAAAAATTGAAGATAGTAATTAAAATATTGGAGCAATTAAAAGAAATTGTGAACGATATATAATTGGTCCCATCCCAACCAAAAGTTATATACTACTATGAACACAAAAAAATCCACAGATTTCAAATGAGAAACCACTTAGGATTATGGGACACGTCAACTTTCTCAATGAAAAATATAAAGATCTCAATATTATTTTTTATTTAAACATATATATATTTCTGCCCTTAATTCAAAACAGAACTTTTGGAGTATTCTAGTTCAAGATTCGTAGCTGAAGGGCCCTGAATTCAATCATATCTTGCCTCCCCTAGTGGCTGGAAAAAATGGAGGATTCAGAAGGAAAAAAATAATAATAATAATTTACTATCCTTATTATTATTAATTTAAATTTAAAATCCTTTATTCTATTTGAGAGCATCAACTAAATCTAGTGTTGCACGAACCTTAATTAATTAAGTACTTAAGTGATAATCATACTGAAATCTTGAACTCGTTAAATTTTTTCATTGAATAGAGTCTTCCTTCTTGAACTAAAATATATACCCACAATCTAATATATTTCTTAGATTATAATAACCTAACTTAATCCAAAATTAATTGATGATTGATGATTGATGAAATAATCCATAATGAAGATGTATAATTTAATTAATTCACAACCAGTTGATAATTCAATGAAGGATAACTCATATGTAATACTATCCATACATATACAAGAGCAATGCAAATATTAAAAATTCAAGAAATTCAAGAAATACATGACATTTGAGAACACATCTCATGCTCACCTAAACCCTAGAAAAAACATATTTATCAAAAAGAAAGAAAAACACAAACACATAAAAACCCTTTTTCCTTAATCCAAAAGTAAAGCCATAAACTTGGCCCTAGTGTGTCTACCATACATACAAGAGTCTTATTTTTCAAGATTCCCTGTGTTTAATTTACTAATTTAATTTCACACTTATCTTCCAATTTAATCATTGCATTTACTATATTGAGACATGTTATTGGACATTAATCACTTTTTGACAGTTGCTCACTTTCTCTCATAACTATTAATGGATTGGAAAAGGCATGCCTACTTCTCTATCTCTTACCACTTGAAAAAAGTGATTAACAACTTTTCTTCACAATAATTCTTAATGCAAGCTGTTCCATATATGAGATTCCCACCTCTATTAATTCATGATAATTTGATCTGCAAGATATACTTTTTAAGTATATGCATGACAGTAAAGTGAATTATGTATATTCATGATTCACCAACAAATGTTGCTTCTAGCTAGGGATACCCTAGTTGTTGATTAATGAAAGAATTTGTTAGTCACTACATGATCATTTACTTATTAAATTGTTCTCTTTGTTTATCATTGCTTAATTTGTATTTTGATGCAACCATATTGGTTAATTTGATTAACCAAATTACTAATGGACATAATTGAAATTGTATCAAATTATGATGAATTCGAATTAGATCGAATTAGTCCAGATAAATGACCAACTAAATTGTTTGGATTGATTAACCGAATACTCAAGAGACTTGAAAAAAATAAAAATCTATAAAGACCAAATTTGTTCAAAATTGCATATGATTAATTAGAGATTGATACATTCTCATATAACTACAAACACCTTTACAATTTCCAATCTTATTTATATCCAACTAATCTCTTGTAACACTTTTATTATTAATGGAATATTTCATTGGTAAAAATCATAATTTTATTGTCAAAATTGGTTTGCCAATGGATTTCATAACAAAATATGTTGGTAATTTTATGTTGATGAAATGGTGGTTGGTAAAAATTTTAACAACGAAAATCAATTTCATTGATAAATAATTCTATTGGTAAAACATTGCTAATAGTTCCGACGATAATTCATTGGTAAATAGCAAAAAATATTATTTTGTTGGTAAAATCATAATAAATCCGTTGATATTCCGTTGCTAAAAGAAATATATAAATTTTTTTGGCAATCCACCAATCGATTGAATTCCATTAGTTAATTATGTTGTTAAAAAAAATTATTTTTTTAGTGTAAAATTTTCCAATTGAGAATTGAAACTAGTCGATCATTTAATTTAATCACATATGTCTATTATTATAAATAAAAATGTCACATTTAGTAGACAATTATTAAAATTAAATCAGTACTTGATATCAACTCTTAGGTGGCACTTTGTTTAGCAATTACCTCAAATATTTGAACTGCTAGTCAAAAGCAAAGCTACCAGCCAAATAATTGCTACTTTTTTGTGCATTTAAATTAACCACATTGTTTCAACTCTTCATTAGCATAACAATCTTGCAGCTCTCTCTCTCTCTCTCTCTTCCTCCTCTCTCTCTCTCACACTCTGCAAATGTCTAAGATCAGTGAAAAATCACCAAAACACTGTGGCAACATGGAGACAATCAAGGTTCATAAACTCAACAAGAAGCTCTGGATTTATCTGCCCACATTACTCCTCTCAATTCTCTCTCTCATCCTCCTAGTTTGGCTGATCCTCCACCCCACAAAGCCACAATTCTCCCTCAAAGAAGCTGACATCAATCAGCTCAACCTTGCTGGTTCATCTCTCCTCAACTCCTCCATTCAACTCACCCTCCTATCCATCAATCCAAACAAGAAAGTAGGAATTTACTACGACGAATTCCTACTCTACGCCTCCTACAAAGGCCAGAAGATCACCCCGGAAACCTCCATCGCTCCCTTCTATCAAGAACACGAAGAAACGAACCTCCTGAGCGCCTCGTTGGTCGGAAACCAGCAGCCAGTGGCCCCGTCTTTCGCGTACGAAGTTCACCGCGATCAGGGCATCGGAAAACTGGCGTTGAGTGTCAAGGTGATGGGGAGGCTGAGGTGGAAAGTGGGAACATGGACTTCAGGAAGGTACAGATTTGTTGTCAACTGCATAACGGTTATGCCATTGGGAAATATACCCTCCCCTCCTCTACGTTCCAAACAGGGCTCACAGTGTTCCACAACAATTTGAAGAGATCACAGAGTATATCCATGCGACAGATTTAATGGTATGTATAATGTATTCATTAATAATTAAGGTTATGTAGATGTAAACAAGAGATGCATATACAAGTGGAGATGGGAAAGTTTGTATGTAGTTGTTTCTCTCTCATTACAGAGAGAGAAGTGGTTTTGTGAAGGTCCGGATTCATGGTTATTTGATTGTGTCTTTCACTGTTTGGAAAAGGTGTAAAGGAAAGATGTAATTACTACTACTTTCTTGATTGAGGAATCTCTACATGCCATCTCTCTCTCTCTCTCTCTCTCTCTCTCTCTTTTGTTATATTGGGGACTGCTTTAATCCACACTAATGGCCCCCTCCATTGTCCAAATAATCAGTGAATGTATCTATGATGAATATACAGAACGTGTGCATCATAAATTTATTAAATTTACTTGCATACTTGAATCTATTTGATTGTGAATTAAGTACCCCTTCTCTTTCATATTTGATCAAGTAGGATGATGTTGGGAAATTGAGTTTACAAGGAGATTTAATCTATTTCTTGTGGGGGGATATGGCTAAATTTATTCATTAACATATGATGCACGATATTACACATTTATAGACAGGAAAATTCCAAAGACATGTATGAAATGTATACTCAATAATTGGCCCAATCAAGAACGTAAAACAGAGAGGGGGGTGGGGGTGTACAGTTTGTCTTTAGAATTGACCACACAGCTGATTGGAGATGTCCAAAAAGCCCTTCAAAAAATTTTCTTCAAACAAGAGTTGCACATGGGTAATCTTGGGCTTGTATAGTTATAAGGGTCCATTAAACTATGTAAGAACAAAAACTGGTATATGCTCTTAGTTTGGAGAAGGAAAAAATAAAGTTAAAAAAAGGGGAGAAGAAAAGCCATACAACTTTTAGGGTTTTCCAAAGACCCAGCTACATTCTACCTAATTTTTCCCTACAAGCACACGTATCTTATAATGTAGTCAAGAACCAAATGTGTAATGAACACCAGAAAGTGAAAAAAGAGTGAGAGAGAGAACATCATTCAATTAGGAATGCAGTAGTCCAGAAAACTGCGAAAATGACAACTCTTCTCGGCCAAGATGTCCAGATTAAGTAAAATTCTACTATCGACCGATTATAATGATGTTTAGTGTTGTTTCATGTTAACCTCTGTTTATGGCAGTCATGATCATGGTAAACCTGTTTAGTAGTTGATCTTGGTACCAAGACCCCTCCCACCAATTCATAAATTTAAACAAGGAAATCAATTTCTTACAAACCTTAAAGCTAAGTCCAGTTCTCAAAGTCGAGATTGATAAGTCTGAAGATAAATTCAAGAGAATTTCCAGCAGATAACAGATGAATCAGCCACGCCTAGAAATAAACTTAAAGAAGAGACATCTTCTCATGTGGAGACAGTATACAATATCTACTACACAGATACAACATCAGATATATACATATGATTAGTGGCAGCAACTCTTTCTCTTCTCAGTGATTCACAAAATTTCAACCGTAACCAGCTAGGATAATCGAATACCATGACGCAGAATATAATGCTCCGAAAGGTTGATTGCAAGAATGAGATACAAGCACAATCTCAACAGTATCAACCGAAATTAGGAGCTTCGGAAGATGATCAAAATGGAAATACAGCCCTGGCAATAATTCCTTGATATTGTAGTCTATCAAACTACTTTCACAAACAGTCTCTACCGCGAAATCTACTAAGGTAACCACTGACATTAGAATGATCAACTAAAACCTAGTTAACAGACATCAAGACTACTATACGATCCAAAAAAATAGCATCAATCTACCAAAGTAAAGAACTAAAACCACACCTTGAAAAATTAATCTCACTGATATGAGTCCACATAACTCATCATACATAATAAATACTCCCAACACATTTGAGTCTAAAATTATCCAAATCATCCATAGTAGAACATGATAACACATTCATTAAGCTATTTGAATTCAAAAGTATCATACAAAGATCTATGCCGCTCCGAAACACTTATTTCGACTTAATATAATTCATAAAAGTCGAAAAAGACTCACCCTTCCACTTGTTACATGTAAAAAACTTGATCATATATCCATAAAAATTCAAATTATTAATCCTCATCAAAGTATGTCAACTGTTAACATTAGAATACCTTTAAAAAATAGCTATCTATGTTCAAAACTCAATTCTGGAGGGGCTGAAAATTACTCACCTCTTCAAGAAAACTCAAACTGAATCAGAATCAACCCACTTCCAATAATGCTTTTTACATGAAACTGCACAATCTGCTACACCCCTGCCATCCAAACCCTCATACTCATCCACCTCCTCCGTGCAAAATTCGCCCTCCGGCAACCCCTCCACCGCCGCATCCACCGTGTGTAAGACGTAACGAGCCGGTAATCCAGGGTAAGACACCGACACTCGCTCCTCCACCTTCTTTACATATGAATCCGGCAAGATTTTCACAATCTCATGAATTCCGGTGAGACCGTCAGAATTATCGAGTTCATTACTGTCCAAAGACCCGATTTTCACCGACGATCCTAATTCTTCTTTCACGGCCCGAAAAACTGCAGCCTCAACCGATTCGCCGGGCTTCATTTTCTCGGATAGAGGGCGACCTCGATGCCTAACGTCGCCGTTTGATAGCTTCTGGTGCGATTCAACAAGGATTTTCCCGTCATCGCGCATGATTCTGACGATCACAACCTCAACCGTACGAACCGGAGGCATTGAATCGGCCAAAAAGGTCTCCCCTTCGGCGATTTCGAGCCACAAATTGTGAACGTTTTTCGTACCCGGCTTCACACCCCACGAGCCGAACAAGTCGGTCCCCAGCCGCGGCTTGAGCCAATCGGATAGAGATTGCGGCGTGGCGAACGGCGGCGGGAGTCGGGCGGACTTTTTAGGGTTAGGAGAGGTGGTGAAGGGGGAGGACATTTTGGGGAATTTACGGAGGTGCAAGGGGAAAGAGAATTTGTTGTTGTTGGGGAATAAGAAAATTGGTTTGGGGGAAGAGGAGAAGAGAACGAGGAGAGAGAAGGCAGTGAAGATGACGTCAGGGAGTGACGTGGCCTTCTTCAGGATGAGATGGTGCGGCGGCGGAGCCGGTGGTTGTGGTGGTGCAGACGGCGGCATATCAACTGGGGGAGGCGGTGTGAAGCGATGGTGATTTTGGATTCATAGTTTGGGATTTTTGATCAAATGTTAAAGATTTTATTATACAATCGAAAAATAAGAGGTTGGAATTTAATGTTTAGGATAATTCAAGATTTCTCTATATATATTGTTTGTGGAGTTATATTTATTGGTATCGTAATCTAGTCTAGAATTATCAAAACCAATGAGAATATTTATATTTTAAATTTAGAATATCATGGTTCACTGAGTGTTTTTTTTTTTTCAATAAATAAATTAACATACCGATTATTATTATATAAAAATTTAATCAGGAAATTAAATTTGGAAATAGTATATACTTATAATATACTCCCACTGTCCGAAAGGCCAAAACGCTTCCATGTGATTGAAAAAAGAGCAACAATGAGATTATTGAATGCTATAATTTAATTTATTTTTTTTATTTTTTAAAAGAATTTTATATGACAAATAAATAAAAAAAGTGCAAAAATTTTATGAAAGTATAATATGTTTCTAAATAATTAGTCAATCCACTATTAAATTATTATTACTTTATATATAAATAAAGTATACTTTAAAATATATTTATAATAAATTATATTATCATAATTTAAAATCATATTTTAATATATTCATATTTTAGTAATACAAATTTATAATGAATTATATTATTATAGTTTAAAATCATATTTTAATATATTTATATTTTAGTAATACATACTCCCTCCGTCCCATTTCAGATGACACACTTTTTATTTTTAGTTGTCCCACAAAAGTTTGCACATTTCTTAGAAAAAAAGTAAAAAGTCAAATACAATTATTTTTCCTCATATACTTTATTTACAAAAAATCTACCCCTACCTAAAAGACCTAACATACTTTACCATTTATTTATTACCAAAAAAATATCATAATAATCCTAAAAGTTATTCTTTTTTTAATCTCTGTGCCAGGTAGAAATAATACTCTTAAAAGTTATCACTTTCTTATCATTTTCTTAATCTTCGTGCAGCAATGAAGTGCATACTTTTCTGGTAGGGAATGAGGGAGTACTACTTTTTAGCCGTTAATTAATAGTATAGGTGATTAGCCATAGTTTAGTGGGCATGACCAATTAAAGAAATTATCGAACCACAGGGAGGAAGGTACTAGAGTTTAAGCGATCTCAAGTTTATCGTGATTTTATAAGGACGACGGAAATGAGCGGATAGGAGCAAATGAATGCAATTATGCTAAAACAAGAAATAAAGATAAAATGAATGCAAAAATAAGATGGGTTCCAAATGATGCAAGGATGAGATTAACAACAATCATGACATAGATAATTAAGTAATCATGCAATTAATTCTAATCTAATCATGCAATTAATTCTAATCTCTCATGGACAAGGTATAGAAGCGATCACTAATTCCACCTAAATTCTCTCTCGAGATGGATAGGATGTAGGCCCTCAACAATACTCCCAAAAGCACATAGGATCGAGATCATAGCAAACACCTCCCACTAGGTACTAATTACTCTATGAGTTCCCTAATTAGGTACTAAATCATAGACAATATTCCCTTTTAAGGTACTATGAATTTACTAATGGTTTGGTTCTCCTCACCTAATCAATCAATCTCTCGATTAAGCTAATCAAATGTTCTATCAAAGGGTTCTAAATCTAGAAGGATATCTCTATCTCATTCTAAATTAATGCACATGAAGTGTATGATGAAATGATTCAATGAACTATCCTAAACACATAATTGATTTCTCAATCTAATCACATGCCCATGACAATTAATCACACAAATCATCATATACATCAAGCAATCAACAATCAATGATAGAAATAACACAAAGCCCATTCAAGATTAAAATCAATTTGCATAAAAATTAAATTATCCAACACCAATCATGGAGATAATCTCACAAAGGAGATTAGCCTCTCATAGTTACAAGAAATTCAACATAGACATTAAAATCCTTACAAACCATGATCAATCTATAAAGAAATGCACAAAAATTAGAATTAGATTCCCCCTTTGAAGTGCTTCAATGGAGATCTCCTTCTTCTTCTTGTGATCTCACTCTCCCTTGCTTTCTTGATCACTTGGATGGTGGATTTGATGGAGGGGATCAAGTGTAGATGGGTGGATAAAGAAAATGTGTAATATGAAGAGAATTGTGTGTGAGGTGTGTGTTGGCAGCTCAATTTCGTGGGTTGATGATCAAAATATTGAATGGAGAGGTATTTATACCCCCATGGGCCTTCTAGAAGGAATTTGGATTTTTCAGCACAATTAACACCTACACGGCTCGTGCGCTGCAGCTCGGCTCGAGTCGTGTTTAGGGTTTCTGATCAACGCACGCTTCAAGCAGCACAAGGCTCGTGCGCCGCACATGGCCACAGGTGTGGCCGTGTTGTGCTATCTGGCTTCCGCGCACGGCTAACGGCACAGGCCAGTGCGAGGAACTCGACCCGTGTACGCGACACGGCCGACCGTGTTGTGTTGTTTTTCCTCTCTTTTTCTCCCGACTCCGTTTTTGTTCCGTTTTTCACCTGATTCATCATTTATAAGTTCATTCACACACAAATTCCAAGAAACACATAACACCACCAATAATGACTCAAAATACGGATAAAACAAATCGAAAATAAACATAAAAAGACACTAAAAACTAGGTGAAAATATCACTCATCACACCCCCAAACTTAAAGTGTTGTGCGTCCCCACACAACGAAAATGATAAACCAAGGAGAGTGATTTTCACCTAGGAAAAGACTAAACGAACATAAGTAACAACACATCAATAATAATAAGAATCACAATTTATGCTAAGTCATCCTACAACATTAGATTCATGACATGAAGAATTAACAAGTTCAATCAAAAGAGAATAAAAGTGTAATATAGTCCCTTTTTAGTCCAAGCCTCACATAGGATATCAATGTCTCTCAACACTCTTTAAAGTAAGGTAAATCAACACTCATTAATCGATTGACTTGACTCGCTATAAGCTTGCTCGTGGACTACATTTACAAACTACCAAAGTTTCCATTAGTGATCAAAAAGGTCTTTAATTTGGATGTAATGATAGGCTCTTTGGAAAGGTAGGAAGAATATAGGTAATAGTGACTAAACAAGTGTAAGTAATCGAAGAGATGATCAACTTCCTCAACTTCTCCACTTTTCTTTCTTCCTTTCTTGTCTTTGGTACTCACAAGCTCTACTCATCAACTTTCCTTGGATTTCTTGAGCTTCTTATGATTCATGCTTCCTTCTTTGGATTTTTAAGTACTTGAGCATATTATTGTTGCTTTGCTCATATTTCTTGTTTTGAGGTTGCATGTGCATTCTTCATTTTGCTCTTTTCATCCTTTTTCTTATTTTATTTACCATTTTCACTTTTTTTTTTCTCATCAAACCTTACTAGCTACCATCTCCTCAATCACCCACACAAAGGGTATATATATAAGGTTTAAGAGGGTAATTGTTGAGAGTGGAATTTCACGTATTTTAGGTCTCACATTACACCGTTTTTGATAGAATGTGGCCATGATTTTGTATAGAATGGCATGGTTTTCATATCTTGCATAATTAAGATGCTACTAAGGTGTTTTGTTGAGTTTTGAAGGGTAAAACATGATCAAAAGTTCAAAGTTGGAATGAGGAGTGAAAGTGAGAAGGAATGCTGAAAAATACAGTCCATGTTGCACAAATTTCTGTATTCTTATAGAAGTCCAAATTGATCATATGATATATGCTTGGAAAGACACAGAAGAGAGGGTCGTTTTGACATAAAGAACACCCCAATTGGATTCCAAACGAGAAAGTTATGATCAAAGTGCTAACGTCGCACATGCTGTACCGAGCAGTCACTTTACATGACTTTTTACATATTCAAATATTGGATTTTCTCAGAGTTCTTTATATGGATAGAAAGCCAAGGAAAAGAGGAACACGTGAGCGCAAAAATTATTCAAATTGGAGTGCGTATGAAGAAGTTATGCTCAAAACAGTGAAGTCGCGCAGTGCAGTCTCCGTAGCTCGGGAGGCCGCTCGGACTCGAGCGGGACCAACAATTTGCGAATTTCCAGCCGAGTGGGGTGCCTTCAGAGCCTACACGACGTTCCCGTTTCACCCATATGCTGCTCGGCAGGTTTGGGGGCCGCTCGGCCATGAGCTCGGCTCGAGCTAGGTGCCGAGCGGCCCAAAATCGGGCCCAGACGAGACCTGTTCGATGCAGCAGCGTATATATACCCTCAAGTCGCGATTCTGAAGCAGTTTTGGTCGCGAAAACAGCCCTGCATCCATCTTAGAAACAATTGGGGAGATCGAGACGTCAATCGGAGAGAGCCCAGCCATAAACCATCATCAATCCACACTCCTTTCATACCCATATCAGATTACAATCTGATTTCATCATCCATCCACTTCCAAGAGGGTTCCAAGTGCTAATCAAGGGAGAATCGAGCAATTGGAGAGACGGAGAAGGAACGAAAGACTACGTCTACACTAGGGTTTCATAATTCCTATCTTTTTCTTTCTTTTACTTTGATTTTTGATATGAATTGCTTAGCCATGAGTGTTGCTTGTGACCTCATGGGCTAATTTTATATACAGTTCTAGGGTTTGATGGATTGATTTAATTGATTTGGGGATTTAGAACAAATATTGGGATTTTATGCAGTTGAGCTTTTGATTTTACTTATTTTATTAAGACATGCTTTTCTGCTTCGTAACGTCTTCATAATATATTCATGACATCCGCTATAATGCTTGGATTATTGTGTTAGCTTGTGTGCGTTCATGATTGGTATTGTCTATCTGTTAGAGATTAGAGTAGCTCCGCTATAAGCACTTTAATTTCATGAACTGGTGAATCAAATACTTGATTAGTTTAGTGGAACAATGCAATTAGACAATCAAGTAGGAAGTGAATAGAACCTTGTAGTAATTCCAGAAAATATCTTGTTAGTCGAACTTACCATCCGGAGGTATTGTTGTTCGCTGGATTAGTATCTAGGAATAAGGCTTGGTAATATTTGCGCACCTTAGGATTTAAACCAGATTATACTGTTAGCTTAGAATCGAATCATATTCGGTGGGATAACAGGGATATGTGGTGTATTTTCAGTGAAACTGCATGAATGAACAATCGTAAGTTTAATAACCCAAATTGATTGGTCTCTACCTGATACCTTAGAACTGTTTGTCATCTCTTGATTAGAAACTTGCTTTTATTTTTCCTTGCTTTTAATTAATTTAGTTATTTATATTTTCAGTAATTTAGATAATTAATTCATTACAAAATCACTTTGAAAATCGGTTACACAATTCTGATTAATTAGTAATTCATAGTAAATAAATAATTAACTGTCTTAGCGGGATCGATAATTTAACTTGGGTACTTGCTACTACAATTGACATCCTTATACTTGAGGATTAAATTATAGCGCGCAGAAAAAGCCTATCAAGTTTTTGGCGCCGTTGCCGGGGACAGTTTTAATTATTTATTTTCTTTTATTACTTAGTTAATTAGAATATTTTCTTTGGGATTTAATTGTTTTACTTTGGATTTTTCTTGAAGTTGCATGCAAACTAGGTCAAAGACGAGAGCACAAGATCTTGAATTTGATCCGGAAATTGAAGCTTCTGCGAGGAAAAGAAGAGTAAAATCAAAGAATACCAAAGCACCTCCTAAAGCAATTTTAGAGGAGGAAGAAGTGCAGATTGAGAATCAGGCTATCCTAGAAGAGGCTGAATCGGAGCTTGAATCAGAATCTGAGACAGAACCTGAAACAGCATCAATGGGAGAAAGAGTCGATGAGGATGACATCGTCATCCGAGAAACTTTTAAGTCCACCAATCTAGGAGGATCAGGCGTAGTTGGAGCCGTTCAAGCTGATGAAACGAACGACATAAGGCCATCCCTGATTCATATGGTGGCGAAAAACCCCTTTGCCGGAGGCGTTTTTGATGAGCCCTATGGCCATCTTAAGCGTTTCAACAGCTACATGGATACAGTGAAAGCTGCTGATGCTACTAATGATAGATGGAAGATGAGGCTTTTTCAGTTTTCATTGGTTGATAAGGCAAGGGAGTGGTATGATAAGCTAAAGGGAGACAGTTGCTCAAACTGGACTGAGTTGCAGCAGTTGTTCGTGGATCGATTTATGCCACCAGGAAAGGTTCTTTTACTGAAACAGGAGATCAATCAATTCAAGCAGCGGAGAGATGAGTCGTTTGGGGAGGCTTGGGAAAGGTTTACTGATGCGTTGAGGAGATGCCCACAGCATGGATTCAAAAAGTCTCAACTCATCAGTGTCTTCTATAATGGCCTTGACAACGAATCTAGAGTGTTGGTTGATGCTTCTGCGGGAGGAACAATTTTTGGCAAAACATCCAATGCCGTAGAGAAATTATTTGATGATATCTCTTTGAACTCAAGGGATTGGCCATCTGAGAGGATCCGAGGGACTTATATACTTGGTAAAGTTGCAAAGGTTGAAGAGAAATTTTCTGAAGCTGATAAGAATGATAAGGTTGTCGCTCAATTAGAACAGATGAATAAGAACCTGATTACTCTGATATCAGGTAATAATGGGGGAGGCAACCGAGGGTCTGCTAGTGATGATGTAGTGATGAACCTTCAAGAGGTCGAGGATGCTAATTGGGCTATGGGGCAGAGTCTTCAGGGTTCGAGAGCTCCTCAAAATTGGCAAGGAAATAGGTACCCTCAAGGTAATTCGAACCAGAGGAATATCCAAGGGGGAGGTCCTAATAATCAAGGAGGCAATTGGCAGAATCAGAGGCATGAGAACTTCTCTTATTCAAATCCGAATAATGCAGTTCCATATCCTCCTAATTTTGATCCTGGTGCTAAGACTGAAGAAGGGAAGTCCAGTATTGACGATGTGTTAGCAAGATACATGAAGAAGAATGATGCCGACATAAACAAGATCAATAACTGCATTGTTCTCATGGACTCGAATATGACCAAACAGAATGAGGAAGTGAACAAGCAGTTGAAGAATTTGTCATATAACATAGGGCAGATCTCTACTACAGTAAATCAGCAGCAAGTGCAGTTGCAGAAAGGAAAATTTCCTTCGGATACGGAAATCAACCCAAAGGAGAGTGTTAATGCGATCACTTTGAGATCCGGAAGGCATTACAAAGGTCCAGAATTGGTACAGAATGAATCAGAACTGATGCAGAATGATACAGAACAGAAGCAGGACGAAACAGGGACGGGACAGGGTCAATCTACCGCCGCTCGGCCACCCGCTCGGGCCGAGCCACCTCCCGCCGATGCCGAGTCGCCGCCGAGTGGGGTTCCAACCGGTTCTGCTGAGTCCTCTGGTTTGGGAGGAACCCAGCTCGGCTCAGTTCTTCCACAGCTCGGCTCGAGCGAGCCAACAAGCTGTCCTCCGGGTTTTCCAGCGCGTCCGAATTCTGTACAGAGTCAGTCTGATCTGGAAATCGCTGATAAAAAGTGGCAGAAAGCAAAGAAACTGAGAGAAACAGAAGTGGTATTCAAGAAAGACAGTTTGGGATTACCGATCACAAAGGTACCAATTCCTTTCCCTCAGAAATTCTTGTCAAAAAGCTTGGATGAGAAGTTCAGAAAGTTTGCTGATGTAATGAGGAACATACAAATCAATATTCCTTTTTCTGAAGCTTTGGAGTCAATGCCATACTATGCAAGATTCATTAAAGAACTCATCTCCAGAAAGAGAAGCTTGAACAGTGTGGAAACAGTGAACTTGACAGAAAATTGCAGCTCAGTGATTCAGAAGAAGTTACCTGAAAAGTTAAAGGATCCTGGAAGCTTCATCATACCTTGTGAGATTGGAAAAGGACAAGTGAGGAAAGCGTTATGTGATTTAGGAGCCAGTATAAATTTGATGTCTTTATCAGTGTTCAAGAAGCTTGATTTGGGGGAGTTGAAACCTGCGTCTGTTGCCCTACAGTTAGCAGATCGATCGTTGACATACCCCGAGGGAGTGATTGAAGATGTGCTAGTGAAGGTGTCGAATTTGACTTTTCCTGTGGATTTCCTTGTACTTGACATGGAGGATGAAAAGGATGGTGCGCCTTTGATCTTGGGGCGTCCATTCCTTGCAACTGGAAGGGCTCTGATTGATGTGTTCAAAGGAGAGTTGAGGCTTAGGGCTGATGATAAGGAGATTGTCTTTTCTTTGAATAAGGAGATGCAGTGGCCCACGGATCAGCAGCAGTGCAAGTCTGTGGATGTAGTGGACGCAGTGCATGATGAGAACTTTATCCTTTCTGATGCAGAGTTTGAGAATTTGTCTAATGATGCATGTATTGATTATCTTGAGAAGCTATTTTCATTGGGCAATGCTAGTGTGAATCGGAATAAGAGGTCCACTGTTGAAGTGAGGATGAAGCCTACTGCTAAGGAAGAGAAGCAAAAGAGCCAAAGCATTGAGGTGGTAGAGGAGATCGCAGGACCAGACGTATCTCTTACTTTTCCTACTACTAATTCTAATGTGATATTTGATAATCTTTTAGTTGCAGTAAAGATGGATGATCCATATCTGAAGCCTCCGAACATACCTCCGGATTTTTATTCTTATATTGATGTTGAAAATTCTAACTTGTTTGATCCTTGTTTTGCTACACAGGTTGAGCCTACAATTGAGTGGAGGATTGACAAGAAGGACTCAAGACAGTCATGGGAGGAAAAGAATTCAAAGGATCATGTTGGAGTGACAAAGAAGGGTGAGATGATTGGTGAAGTAAATAAGAGAGGAAAGAAGTACCTTAAGGTACGAATGCGAGAGAGCTGTCCTCCGATCCAGTAGTTGAAAAGAGGTATCCCGTCGTGACTCTCCGACGTTAAACATGAGCGCTTGTTGGGGGCTGTCCCTTCCGTTTTATTGCTTTTATATGTCTGTGTTGGTGTAGGAGTTTTATTAGGTGTTGCTTGACTACGGTATATACTTCTTTGCAAACTTAGTTTCTCACTTCGTTTAATCTAAGTTTGGGGGGGTAACGTACATACCTTGTCTTGCAGTGTCGAAATAGAATTTTTACATTGTGTTGTTGCTTGGAGAGTCGATTTTTTTGCGGATTCTTAATATTTTTGATTTATTTGAGAATATTGAGGGTTCGATTTTTTGCGATTTTTCAGGTTTCGTGTTTTGTGGTGTTTATTGTTTGTTTTGTGTTAATCCTAGTGTCGGTGTAGTCGATTTATGGTTCTCTAGGATGATTTTTGATTTTTTTATGGCACTTGATTATATGTGTGATTGTGTTTGAGAAGCAGTGTGAGATTGTGCTTGGATGTTGAGATGCTTGAAATTTGATTATGTACATGAAAGATTTGCTATGTAGCTTTATTAGGTTTGCTCGTTCATTCGTATAGCCATGTGAGATTTGAGCCTTTTGAAATCATGACAAGTTTCATGATTCAGTTTATTCTTGTGAGTGTCGTTCATACACACGTATTCTAGAACTTGGCTTTATATCTTGCTTGAAGCTACGTGTTTAATTAGATGATAGGAAATGATCTTAGGCCATCTTTGTTTTTTATTAGTCACTAGCCATATTATTTTCCTACCTATTGAAATTATTCGTAGTCAACCCTTTTGAGCCTAAAAGCCTTATTTGTTGGAAGCCTACGTGATTAGCCAATTGATCCCTTTTGCTAGCCTTTAAAAAATTCCTACCTGGTAGAGAGTTGAAGGAATCAAGTTGGTGTCTTGTGATGAAGTATATAAGGAGAAATAAGTTGGAAGTGATGAAATTTGTTGAAGAGAGTGGTTAAATTGTTGCATAAAGGGGTAGTGCCCGAAACTGGTACCCCATGAAAAGGGTAGTGCCTGAAACTGGTACCCTTATTTGAAAAAGAAAAAAAAAAGAAAAGAGGGAAGAAGAAAAAATTCAAGTAAGGATGTGGTGTTCAAAAGTGAAGGATGAATCAAATTGCAAGAAGCATTGAAGAGCGTTGAAGAAGAAAGAAGAAAGTAAAGCTGTTTGTTGAAAAGCTGTAAGTCTTCTTTGATTCTCTACTAGTGAATGAGTCACCTTATCCATATACTCCCTACCTTTACCAAAGAGCCAACATTACAACCTAATGCAAGACCTTTGTGATCCTATTGTTGAAATTATTCCTTTAGTCGAGAGTTGAGATGATTGTCAAGCTTATGGTTACGCGTGTGTTTGAATTGACTTTGAGTGTAAACACCTTACCCTGAAATGTATATCTCACACTTGAGCGATGAGCGTAAATACTACCCGTGAGAATGGTGGATGAGCATTCCGAAAAAGTGAAGTCGTTGATTTGAATTGTATGTTCTTAGATGGATGGTTGTCTTAGTATTTGAAGTATGATTTTTGAATTGTTAAATTTTCTTGGATGTGAAGTTGTGAAATTTCCTCTCAATTACTCTATTGGTTTTATATGTCGTTGCCTCGGGACGAGCAACAGGTAAGTTTGGGGGTTTGTTGAGAGTGGAATTTCACGTATTTTAGGTCTCACATTACACCGTTTTTGATAGAATGTGGCCATGATTTTGTATAAAATGGCATGGTTTTCATATCTTGCATAATTAAGATGCTACTAAGGTGTTTTGTTGAGTTTTGAAGGGTAAAACATGATCAAAAGTTCAAAGTTGGAATGAGGAGTGAAAGTGAGAAGGAATGCTGAAAAATACAGTCCATGTTGCACAAATTTCTGTATTCTTATAGAAGTCCAAATTGATCATATGATATATGGTTGGAAAGACACAGAAGAGAGGGTCGTTTTGACATAAAGAACACCCCAATTGGATTCCAAACGAGAAAGTTATGATCAAAGTGCTAACGTCGCACATGCTGTACCGAGCAGTCACTTTACATGACTTTTTACATATTCAAATATTGGATTTTCTCAGAGTTCTTTATATGGATAGAAAGCCAAGGAAAAGAGGAACACGTGAGCGCAAAAATTATTCAAATTGGAGTCCGTATGAAGAAGTTATGCTCAAAACAGTGAAGTCGCGCAGTGCAGTCTCCGCAGCTCGGGAGGCCGCTCGGACTCGAGCGGGACCAACAATTTGCGAATTTCCAGCCGAGTGGGGTGCCTTCAGAGCCTACACGACGTTCCCGTTTCACCCATATGCTGCTCGGCAGGTTTGGGGGCCGCTCGGCCATGAGCTCGGCTCGAGCTAGGTGCCGAGCGGCCCAAAATCGGGCCCAGACGAGACCTGTTCGATGCAGCAGCGTATATATACCCTCAAGTCGCGATTCTGAAGCAGTTTTGGTCGCGAAAACAGCCCTGCATCCATCTTAGAAACAATTGGGGAGATCGAGACGTCAATCGGAGAGAGCCCAGCCATAAACCATCATCAATCCACACTCCTTTCATACCCATATCAGATTACAATCTGATTTCATCATCCATCCACTTCCAAGAGGGTTCCAAGTGCTAATCAAGGGAGAATCGAGCAATTGGAGAGACGGAGAAGGAACGAAAGACTACGTCTACACTAGGGTTTCATAATTCCTATCTTTTTCTTTCTTTTACTTTGATTTTTGATATGAATTGCTTAGCCATGAGTGTTGCTTGTGACCTCATGGGCTAATTTTATATACAGTTCTAGGGTTTGATGGATTGATTTAATTGATTTGGGGATTTAGAACAAATATTGGGATTTTATGCAGTTGAGCTTTTGATTTTACTTATTTTATTAAGACATGCTTTTCTGCTTCGTAACGTCTTCATAATATATTCATGACATCCGCTATAATGCTTGGATTATTGTGTTAGCTTGTGTGCGTTCATGATTGGTATTGTCTATCTGTTAGAGATTAGAGTAGCTCCGCTATAAGCACTTTAATTTCATGAACTGGTGAATCAAATACTTGATTAGTTTAGTGGAACAATGCAATTAGACAATCAAGTAGGAAGTGAATAGAACCTTGTAGTAATTCCAGAAAATATCTTGTTAGTCGAACTTACCATCCGGAGGTATTGTTGTTCGCTGGATTAGTATCTAGGAATAAGGCTTGGTAATATTTGCGCACCTTAGGATTTAAACCAGATTATACTGTTAGCTTAGAATCGAATCATATTCGGTGGGATAACAGGGATATGTGGTGTATTTTCAGTGAAACTGCATGAATGAACAATCGTAAGTTTAATAACCCAAATTGATTGGTCTCTACCTGATACCTTAGAACTGTTTGTCATCTCTTGATTAGAAACTTGCTTTTATTTTTCCTTGCTTTTAATTAATTTAGTTATTTATATTTTCAGTAATTTAGATAATTAATTCATTACAAAATCACTTTGAAAATCGGTTACACAATTCTGATTAATTAGTAATTCATAGTAAATAAATAATTAACTGTCTTAGCGGGATCGATAATTTAACTTGGGTACTTGCTACTACAATTGACATCCTTATACTTGAGGATTAAATTATAGCGCGCAGAAAAAGCCTATCAGTAATCAAGGCTTGTAATGTGCTATATTCACAATAAAAAGGCTTAAAGGCTCAAAATGGTTAACTAGGGATGATGTACATGGTAGGAAAATATATGGCAATGACTATGAATAACAAGGATGGCCTAAGATCATTTCACTAATCTCCACAATCGGTCTCGTTCCTATAGTCCTTGAGCAAGTTCTAGCTTATCAAACTCAATCGATCCACTCATGAAGGAAAAACCATGTATGCACGGTTGAGGCTCAAATGCTCACAAGCTTATGCATTGGACCTTAAGAAACTTATTACACCACATTCATCTCAAAATTGAACAAGTTAAGTAAAACATGTCACAATTCGAAAGTGTAGAGATTCTTAATCATAACTTGTCATCACTTACTACCACAATATATCATCACTCATATTCAAAAATGACTCACAACCTCCCTAAACAAACCACAAAACATACCAAGACAAAAATAAGAAAACACACAAAACATAAAATAAAGACTCAACAAATAAGAAACAAAACAAAAACACATAACATGCAAAAACAACAATCACCATCATTAGAAAATGAAGCACATATTCAATCATCCATAACAATGTAAGCTCACAATCATCCCCATCCTTGATTGAAAAGAAAACCTCCCAAAGACATAACACATAAAGTAGCATGTTAATCCATCAATCCAAATTAAAATATGTCAAGCAACTAGAAGTGATAAGGTGTAGAGTACTCCCTCAATAGGCATTTGATAATGAAAGCGTTAGCTCCAAGCTCCATTCATGCTTCCAATACCTTTCACTCATGCTCAAAGACTCAACAAACACCATTAGCTCAACAATTTCATAAAAATATGGACAATCATGAACTTCAACACAACCAATCATACCAAAATCCAACCAATACTCATAAGAAAAATTCAAAATTAGCTCAAAAATACGAAAAGTATATGCCTTCGAGCAAAGTAATTCACACCGCACCATATCCCCCCAAACTTAAATTGAAACAAGAGTTTCGAATTAAGTATGCAAAAAGTGGTGTGATGTACCTATACACTTCAAATCAAGCACTTCTCGTATCTTCAATAAGCATTCTCTTCACGAGCACAATCAACCTACAAACCAAAATGCAAAACAATATCAAATCCACAATCCTTATTGAAAGCACTAAATAAAGCAATAAAGATAATGATGGGTTGCCTCCCATCTAGCGCTAAGTTTAACGTCTTCAAGCCGGACGATAGTCTTTAGCTCATGGTGGTCTTGAATAGTCCTTAGGCACTATCATAGGTTTCTTCTTGAAGTAGTGCCGTGTGCCCTCACGCTCAACCACAAGAACGTTTCCCTTCTTGTTAAATAGTTCAAGCAATTGGTCTCCGAAGGCGTTCTTCACAAGAAATGACCCTTTCCACTTGTTCCACTTTTTCCATGGGTCTTTATATGCATTTTGAACTTCAACCACATCCCCCGGTAAGAATTCGGGCATTGACAAGTGTTGGTGCCCTCTTGCAACCTTTTTCCTACAATCACCAAATAAATTTTTATCAATAAAATCATGGAAGTTCTTAAGAGAATTTGAAATTTCAATAAAATGAGAAGGTTTAGGCTTGTGGGAAGTGAAATCCATGCTCTTAGTTTCCGGAGGCTTCTTTTCTTCCATAAGGGCATAAATCTCTTTTTGATTTTGAATCTTGATTTTCTCTACCATCTCTTCAAGAGACTCGACAAATCTATCGAATTCCCCCTTAAACTCTTCTTTCAACTCTTTAGCTTTCACCCACTTAGGCATCCTTTCTCTTCTTTCCTTTATAACCTCATCAACCCCCAAACTAGTCTCTTTTCGATCTTTAATGGCCATGCATAGATTCGTTCCGGAGGTAGAAGGCTTGTTGTTCTCAACGGTGGATACAACTTGACTAACTTGGTGCTCAATGGAATCCAATCTAGCACCGAATGCTACTATTGCACTTGTCACCATTTCACACCAATTTCCCATTCGATCCATCCACGCTTCATTATACTTACTATCCTTCTCCATGCGCTCCATAATCTTTTCGATCAACTCATCTCTAAGCTTCTCTCTATAGTCAAGTTGGGTGGAATAAGAGGTGTTGGAGTCTTGAAAATCTCCCCATAGTTGTGGTTGATTTCCATCTTAATTTCTAGAAAAATTTCCTTGAAAACCATCTTCCACACCTTGAGGGTATACTTGATGATGCATTTGATGAGGAACTCCAAAATTCTCATAACCTTGTTGTTGGAATTGCATATCTTATACTCCGTAATCCGGTTGCAAATTAGGTTCACCATTTGGCATTTGAAATCTTTGAAAATTTCCTTGTGTGTTCATAGCGGAATGAACACTTCTATTCACCATATCTCGAAGAATACCCATGTAGCTCATATTTTTGGGGTTGCTCTCCTTCTTCTTCCTTCTCAAGGTATGCACCTATAAAAGAAAGAAAAATTAGAACAAAATTTTTCAAAGCAAATATAAGATGCAAAAATAAAAAAAAATATCCTTATTAAGATCACTTTAAACAATTCTTCGTCAAACTACTAGCGACCGTTACCTTCCCGGCAACGGCGCCATTTGATTAGCCATAGTTTAGTGGGCATGACCAATTAAAGAAATTATCGAACCACTGGGAGGAAGGTACTAGAGTTTAAGCGATCTCAAGTTTATCGTGATTTTATAAAGACGACGGAAAGGAGCGGATATGAGCAAATGAATGCAATTATGCTAAAGCAAGAAATAAAGATAAAATGAATGCAAAAATAAGATGGGTTCCAAATGATGCAAGGATGAGATTAACAACAATCATGGCATAGATAATTAAGTAATCATGCAATTAATTCTAATCTCTCATGGACAAGGTATAGAAACGATCACTAATTCCACCTAAACTCTCTCTCGAGATGGATAGGATGTAGGCCCTCAACAAGACTCCCAAAAGCACATAGGATCGAGACCATAGCAAACACCTCCCACTAGGTACTAATTACTCTATGAGTCTCCTAATTAGGTACTAAATCATAGGTAATATTCCCTTTTAAGGTACTATGAATTTACTAATGGCTTGGTTCTCCTCACCTAATCAATCAATCTCTCGATTAAGCTAATCAAATGTTCTATCAAAGGGTTCTAAATCTAGAAGGATATCTCTATCTCATTCTAAATTAATGCACATGAAGTGTATGATGAAATGATTCAATGAACTATCCTAAACACATAATTGATTTCTCAATCTAATCACATGCCCATGACAATTAATCACACAAATCATCATATACATCATGCAATCAACAATCAATGATAGAAATAACACAAAGCCCATTCAAGATTAAAATCAATTTGCATAAAAACTAAATTATCCAACACCAATTATGGAGCTAATCTCACAAAGGAGATTAGTCTCTCATAGTTACAAGAAATTCAATATAGACATTACAATCCTTACAAACCATGATCAATCTATAAAGAAATGCACAAAAATTATAATTAGATTCCCCCTTTGAAGTGCTTCAATGGAGATCTCCTTCTTCTTCTTGTGATCTCACTCTCCCTTGCTTCCTTGATCACTTGGATGGTGGATTTGATGGAGGGGATCAAGTGTAGATGGTGGATGAAGAAAAGGTGTAATATGAAGAGAATTGTGTGTGAGGTGTGTGTTGGCAGCTCAATTTCGTGGGTTGATGATCAAAATGTTGAATGGAGAGGTATTTATACCCCCATGGGCCTTCTAGAAGGAATTCGAATTTTTCAGCACAATTAACACCTACACGGCTCGTGCGCTGCAGCTCGGCTCGAGTCGTGTTTAGGGTTTCTGGTCAACGTACGCTTCAAGCAGCGCACGGCTCGTGCGCCGCACACGGCCACAGGTGTGGCCGTGTTGTGCTATCTGGCTTCCGCGCAAGGCTAACGGCACAGGCCAGTGCGAGGAACTCGACCCGTGTACGCGACACAGCCGGCCGTGTTGTGTTGTTTTTCCTCTCTTTTTCTCCCGACTCCGTTTTTGTTCCGTTTTTCACCTGATTCATCATTTATAAGTTCATTCACACACAAATTCCAAGAAACACATAATACCACCAATAATGACTCAAAATACGGATAAAACAAACCGAAAATAAACATAAAAAGACACTAAAAATTAGGTGAAAATATCACTCATCAATAGGTTCATCTTGGCAAGTATTTGCTCCAATTTTCTTTTTCTTTTTTAATAGTATTTTTTTTAAGAATTATAGTACATGTTCATCTTGGCAAGTATTTGTTCAATTTTTTTTTTTTAAGAATTATTTATTTTTATACGTATATATCATGTTTACTGCCGATGCACATCTAAACCCAATTTAAGGAAATTATTGAAATTGAACTAAATATGTAATATCCCTAAATTTTATAGGGATTTTATGAATTGTTTAAGTTTTAATTTTATATAAGGAAATGGATAATATTATTTATTCATTTCATTTTGCGATCTATTCCCGATTGAAATCTCAAGTTATTCTCGCTGTTTCAAAGAAAACACATAGTTTGACGTATTCTCTCTTTCTTGTTTTTTGATAAGTTGATTCCTTTGTGGGTTATGTGGGTAAGCGGTCTTTTTTTCTCAAATGTCAAATTACATGTATTTGGAGATAGTATATTGATTTAATAATATTTGTGATTTTAGGATGTTCTTTGAGTGAAGACGGAATCTTTTTGATGCAGATAATGACGATGGTGATGGGCAAAATTAGGAGCAATTCATTCTCTTTTGAGAATGCATGCTTATGGTGAGATTTTTATTGGTCTGTTTATACTTTTACTTCCATTTCACCTATTAGTACCTATACTCCACTTCGAAGTTCTCTGGAGGTGATTTCCATTACCGAAGTTGCGTATTTAAATGATTTCCAACTCTTTTGAGATGATTCTATTTTCAGCTTCTGTTTTAGTACCTCATAAATCTATCTTCTGATCCTGCTTTTATTCCAAAAGACAAGAGAAGTTGAACCCTTTAGGAGGTCCCCTGCTATGAATTATTAGTTCATTCAATTCTTTTTCTGTTTGACAGATCTTCTTCTCAGATTCTTTCAAATTAGATCCTGTGAAAAAATTTTGTTATTTTATAATTATGTCCTGTGAAAGAATCTAGCTTCTTTTTTTTTTCCTTCGTCTCTCCATCGGTTCATGCAGGCATTTCTTTTCTTTTATTTCTTTTTTCATGCAACATTAGTTTAAGGTTGGAATTTTGCTTGATTCTTATGACAAGAATTTTCTTTCGGTTGTAAAAAGAGGATATGATGGACAAAAGTTTTTTTTTATACTATGTCATAAAGTGAATACATGCTAAATCTTGGTATGTAGAATCTTCGGTCGTTTCTCTGGTGCTCTCCCTTTAGTAGTTTTATTTTGGTTACAAAACAAGCTTTCTTAGAGATTCAACTTTTTAGGATTGATTCAGCAAAAGGATAGTTCCTTCATGGTATTACCATCATATCCATTCTAGACTGCTTGAAGAGCCTGTAGACGACACAGAAGTCCTCCGACGGCAACCTAACAGATCGAGCCCGGTCTGAGGCAAGCCTGAGATAACGGATAGGAGTGGAGGGGCTCACGGCCAAACTCGACAAGGCCCCCTTCTGAACTTGGTTGTCTATCTACACTTTTACATTCATTGCAACTGTTAATACTAATACTCTACTACTCCATATATGTGTGCAGAGATTTCGCTTGCTGAAGCACTTGAAAGTTAATTTTATGTCTCTATATTCATTCAGTGCATTGTGATTGAAGATGCATTCGCTGGAGTACAAGGTTCTGATTTTGAACATTCTTTTACTTGAATGGGTGTGTAGTTAAGATTATAAAAACTGTCTGCAACTTATTGGCGGTTGTTTCTGTTCTATACTATATATTTTTAGGCTATTCAGAGTCTTTTAAATTTGCTCCTTCCTTAGTGTCGCAGGAAATTTCAAGAGTGGAACCATTTCTGTTTCTGTATATATCGCCAGAAACTTTTTCCAAAACGCAAAGTCATCCGAACATAAAACTATGCACTAACAGAAAATTATGCACGCCTATAAACTTATTCCTCTTTAGGAACACTTGCTCCAGTGCATTTCGTTTTCAAATGATAGAATCTGCCAAATAGCAGTTTTCGACCGAATTCATCCATCTGTATCTCTCATGGGTACATGATCATTTCACTTTCATGCCATTATTTGATTAAATGATCAGCTTTTATGATTGTTAATGATTATAGATTACTCTTTATTATTAACGCGTTGTTTTTGTTAATGGTTTGATATTTATCACAGATTGGTATATTGGAATTGTGCATTCTCTGATAACACGATGGAGATTCGAGTTCGGAGTGCATATTGCGAGATGGCTCCTGTCCAGTTGAATTTTTAAATATGACTGGAGGTAATGCATGATAGTCACTTGGATTTAATTTATGATTTTCATGAATTTCCGAAATGTTAACGTATGAATCTTGGGATCCTTAGCCGTGATAGTAAGGAGTGGACATGATTTCTTCTGCTATGTCAGAGACTCAAGTTTGTTATTTGTAATTAGTTTATAACATTAGACTAAGTGTTAAGCTTTTTCTTAATTATATGTGAGTTGATTCGTGTGTTGGTTTGCAACTTTGCATGGGTTAAGTGATTTTCCTAGAGAAATTGTGCCATTTTTACACTACAACAGTTTTGTTGTTAATTCCACAGTTGAGGATCTCCTTTCTTCCTTTGCTTTTAGGTAGACGATGAACAGTGGCTTGCATCACACAGGAAAGAAGAGCATGCATGTGGGTGATTGAAACTTTTATTCACGATAGTTATTATGTATTTGGTATTGTTTTTACTACAAAAATTGCTATTAGCATGAGGTACTTTAATATTACAACTAATTTACTCATGAAGATGGATAGAACTTCTGTGGCAAGGGAATGACTGAAATGGGGAGAAAGAAGACAATGGATAGGTAAGGGAAAGATGGAAGAGAGAAGATAAAGGTATGCTGGCTTTTATTATAGGTACGATGAAGTAGTAGATTGAGTGAATCAATTAGAGAGCTTACGCTGTGTTTTTTTTTTCTATATGTACAGATTTATTTATGATGTTCTGTTTCAGTATGGAAACTTCAGTGATGCAAACAAGATCCACGCCTTATTAATTTGTTAGGTATGGAGTAATCTTAGATGAAATGATTTTGCAGATAGTTGCATTTTTATAGATGACAGAAGTATATATTTGTTGAAGATTGAGACGATGTATATGCAATAATAATATTTTAAAACTAATTCTAGACGTGAATATGTGAAATTCTAAATTATTACAATTTCAAAAATATATATATTGATTATAGTTATGGAAGAGAAACAATGGTTGGATTTCGTTTATTTGAAATATAGGGATTTTCAAACACTATATTCAAGTTTATTACTCCATTCTTAGATAAAGAAAATAATTGAAATATGACAAAGAATTGTGTGATACTGTTTTAATTAAGGGTCTATGTGAGACGAGTGAAAAGTGATACTAACTTTTATAACGAATAGTGATACTAAATTAATAAAAAATGATAATGTTATTACATGAACAATCTATAGTATAAATATGCGGACGAAATGAGATCTCATGCAAAATTTGCCCTAAAAAAATGTGGATGAAATAGATAAAAATAAGAAAAATTAAAAGGATATGTGGATGAGATGTGTATAAATATGAAAATTAAAGAGAAAATTAAAAGGATATGTGAATGAAATGTGTATAAATATGAAAATTAAAGAGGATTATAAGAAGGCATAGTGTGCACCCGGGTAAATATGCGGACGAAATGAGATCTCATGCAAAATTTGCCTAAAATAATGTGGATGAAATGTGTATAAATATGAAAATTAAAGAGGATTATAAGAAGGCATAATGTGCACCCGGCTGCACCCTAAGATAGGGTGCACTCATATACAAATATATACAAAAACATATACAATTAAAGCAAAAATGTATACAATTTAATTGTTAGTTTTTTTAATGAAAAATTAAGTGTAAAAAAATATACAATTATTAAAAAACATGTATACACTATTGAATAAAAAGTTATACACATATGGATGTTAGTTTTTTTAATAAAAAACTTAATGTGAAAAAGTATACAATTATTACAAAATACGTATACAAACAAAACAGAATAAAAAGTCATACACATATGGGTGCACCCTTGCACCTGGGTGCACCCAATATACACTCTTATAAGAAAACACAAAAATAAATTTGAGAGTCCGACTAGGGTGCACTAATGTACCTAGACAATCGTAACAATTAGATTAGTTTTTAAATCAATCTCCACCATTAAATAATATAAAATAATAATTATTTTTTAAATAATAAAACCACCCCCACTACCCATTTTAGCTATAAATTTGGGGGTGTACCAGAATAACCCTAAATTTGAATATGCAATAAGTAGTTTTGAAAATTTATGAATTTGGTGCATAATATATTTGCCATTAATGGAGTATTTGGTTTCATAATTTTATGTTAACATTTCATTATAAGTTAACACATATATATTGACAAAGTCAACTATAAAACGTTAGTGATGTGATACGATTTGTGAGACGTGTTAAAGTATACATATTATATAAATAAAATATGTTTAATAGTTGTTAAAATATGTTTTATAAGATATGAGGTAACCACAAATAAGTATACCTTACCCATATAATAAATAAACATACTTTAATAATGAGTCAACCCGTCTCACAAAAAATCGTCTCATAAGAAAGTGTCCCTATATATATATATTAATATTGCATCCGAAGAAACATGTTCTTATAATAGCATTTTATTTTACTATCATATAAATTTGTTTTTATAAGATGTTTTTATCTTGCAATCATGATAGTGAGAGCATAATATTAATTCAAATAGTTTTTATATATTATTTTATAGAGTTAATTTCAATAAAATACATGAAATTTTTTTATTTTTTTCAATTTAATCACGAACTTTATTTTTTGCCAAAAAAATACATGATCTTCTAATTCTTTCTCAATTTAATCACGAATTTTATCTTTTTCAATTAAATATATAACTTTTTTTAATTTTCTCAATTTAATCATAATTTTTTCTTTTTTAATTTGAATACATTATTTTTATATATTTTCCAATTAATTATAATTCTTTTGTGGATAAAAATATTCTATTTAGCAGTTCTTACGTCATCTCTTATTAATACTTAAAAAAAATTAAATTAAAAAAAATAATACATGCTTCAGATAATCAAAATTTAACCGTAACTATAATATTTTTTTTACCTACACTAACATTAGTCAAGAATTACATTTTATACATTAATTAATTAAATATACAAAAATTTAATATAATAATTTTACTAATAATAATTACGAAGTAATTTATATATTTAACTCTTTTAAAATAATTATCATTTTTGCTATAAATTATTATCACTTTCATTTATCCTATAAATAAGCATTATTACCTTTTATTATTGTTCAAGGATCACTTTTTGTTATAAAAATTATTTTATCAGTAAGACCATTAGAATTCATACAAAGAAAACATTATCCTAATACTATCCAATATCATGGTAAAATCAATAAAAATAGACTGATTCAAAATACACATATACTATTATATTTTAAATAATTTTTAATCAAATTTTTTTATTGAATAAAATTTACTCACAAAAATTGGATAAGAGAAAAGCAGTAAATTTTGTTATGTGAAGGCGGAGTTGAGACTTATCATTATAGTAGAGATAATGATATTCTAATTCACTCAACTCCATCATGCTCTATTCTATTATGTTTCTATAAATTTAAAATTTTTAATGAGAAAATAAATATCCATCATTTCACTTCTGAATACTAGCTTTCTTCTTCGAATTCCAACAACGTAAAAATATACTTTAATTAATGTAACATTCGTCATATTAAAAAATAAATGGAATAATATATTAACTATCAATAAACCTACTTTTTATATATAACCATAACATTTTAACTCATCCTACATAAATTATAAGATCTCGCATAAAACTTTTTTATGACATTTATATATTATTATTATTATTATTATTATAAAATTTTATACAATAATTTATACATAATATTTTTTCGCGCATCGCGCGGGTGTATTACTAGTTCATAAATACAAAACAAAATTTAAAAATTCAAATAATAAACTTAAAAGAATTTATAAGTTGAATCAAAATACAATTTCAACAATTCAAAGAAAAAAACAGCGAATGCTCATGCTGGACGATCTGTTCTCGCCGGAGGCGAGGGAGAATCAAACACACAATCGACAGTACTTTTCTGACTATCCAATTTCGACTTAACATCTTTTCGAATGCCAAAAGGACCAATTTTGATGGCTGGTTTCGGAGAATTCGGCCACAAATAATCTCCAATTTTCTCACCAAAATAAAAAGCGTCAGAAAACGCAAAAAATGTGATGGAAAATTCTAATCCCATTGTTGATTCAGTTCGAGTATTCTGAAAAGCGCTTGTATAGGATGAAGAGATGTGGAAGAAGTATATGTAACCAGTATTTATAAGCTGGAAATTATATTATATTTTTGGATATATATTTAATTAATTGATTAAGATATCAGTATATCCTAATAAAGAGTTATAATTAAAAAAAAAAAAAAAAAAAAAGGATTCTGTGTGAGAATCTATAGACATAATTTTTTTGGAATTTTCTGTTTCCCTTAAACCAAAATAAAAATTAAAGGGCAAAGGATTAATTATAATACAAGAAAACAGTGTCAATTTACTTAAAATCAATTATACTCCTATTTAAAAGGTATAGCTGCATATATGTAAGTTCTACATATTTGTAGTCATCCCAATGAATTAAGATACACGTATTAACCCAAAAGTAAATACTTATATAACCGATTTTTTATTTATACTGTACTATTTTTTAATTGAGTATATATCTTGAAATTTTAAAATAAATTTATGCTTTACATGAATAATAACTCGTAATTTTATTTTATTTTTTATTTTTGATGAACCACAATAGAACTCAAGAATTAAAATAAATCCCCATAATATGATTAAACTAGTGTCTCAAAATACGTTTCACAAGATAATCAACATGTGAGACTTTATCATTAATCATTAATGTATCTATGAATAATTATATCATGTAAGATAATTATCTCCTTACTCATTATTAATTAACATATGTCGGTAAGAATTTGGATTTGTTAATTACGGCATTATTAAGGAACAAAGCTGATCACGCAATAAATTAAAAAATAAAACTAAAATCAATATATAGAATATTAATTTAGATGTAAGAATCGTGTATGATTTCACAATTGAGTAACTGGATCAATTATAAAAAGAATAAATAAATATAAAAATCCAGGTGTAATCAATAAGGAAGAATAGTCTCGAAGCAGTCAACACCGTCGAGCTCCAAGGCGAATCTCGGCCGGCGATCCATTAACGGCTGTGAAGGTGAAATCGCATCTTTGCCCTTACTCAATTCTTTAATTTTCACGGCAGCCACCGTCGGATCAGGCTTGTTAGTCGACGGAACCCTAGAAAAGCCGACTTTGTGGCCGAAAGACTCGGCGCAGAAGGCTTCGAAGGAGCTGAAGATCGACATCGACATGGCTTGTTGATTTGAATTCAAATACTCTTCGCGTAATTCTGCCAACTCTTCTGCAGGGGAGTAATGGAGGAGGGAGAACTTGTGAAGAGAGAGAGAAGCAGAAAGTGTTTATAAAGGGGGAAAAGCGTGTTGCGTTGAATACCCAACCGTGGAAAAAACGATTTCCTCCGTCTTTCCGCTTTGACGACTTCTCAAATTCTTTTTTTTTTTTAAATATATATATTTAGGTTCCAAGATTGGTCAATGGTGGAGTTGGGGGGGGGGGGGGGGGGGGGGGGGGTTCATTTCCTCTACTCTGTACAAAAGCTAGTTAATTAGTGGCTTTTAAACTAGCACTAGGGTTTAACTAACCTCCAATTTGCTTAATTATGGTCAATCATCATAGTTCAAACGTATAAACTTGCATACCTCGTTTACATTATTCTGTTCGTTCTAATTTTCTGTTACATTTTAATGATATATGATGCACTTTGTGAACCATTGAATAAATGACAAATAGATGAGAGGTCAAATTAATACCATGACAAGAAATATCAATCATAAGGAAAAATATTAAGTGTTTCCACAAATCAAAGTGTAGCTAAAGATTTAACACCAAAATGCAATGGACATATTGTGTTAGCAAATGTAACAATAAAATGTGACGGGACATCTGGTATCATATTATTCTACATAGTCACTGTTACAATTCAAAACATAACGTAATATCACTAATGGTTGCTGCAGGGTGGGGGTTCGAATCCTGCCTTTGGCATGGATTTGGCCAATTGTAAGCACAAGTTTAACAGTGAGCCCTCCCTATAAGCCATTTGAGGCACATCCTGCGATTTACCTCCTCCACCAATCCCCATGGCAGGGGCGGTGGGGGCCCCTAATGGTGGGGTACACCACTAATGCATTTGTCAAACTATATTTCTTGAAAAAGGAGCAACATTAATTGTTCTAAAAAATTACACTTCCTCGAGGGGAGACATTTGTACCCGATAACATCAGAGTACTTCTCTAATTAAAATAGCTAAATGGATTGATAACCCTAAACAATGCGTGATCTGTTAGCAGACTTCTGATTGAAAGAGATTTTAGGCATGCACTCCATCCCATGATGGAAGGAGTGAGTGTTTCATAAAAATTAAAAAAGACATTTCCTATTGCATACGTAAATCCAAATAAATAGACCCACTAAAATTAAGTTTACTATGCTAATTGTAATTGGTCATCAAACATTTGGACTAACCGAATTCTAATATGGCAATGTGTTCAGGCACTTTCAATGGTAATAGTCAATAGTCATACTGCATCTACAATGCAACAAGGTTGCAAGATTCAATATTTTTTCTTGGATAAAAAAATTGACCGTTAATATAAATCTAAAATATAATCAACTTTAACTCTAAATTATATAAGTATTCAATTAATTAAATCATTTATAATAGTTAAATATTCTAGTTCTTATGTATAGTCATGTCAAACAAGAAATTGAACCCACGAAAATTTACTCAATCAATGGCGCACCTACAGCCAGTAGATTGTACAGTGTGTAGGATTCAACATTGTAGCTCAACAAGAAAGAGCAATTTAATACTTTTGTAGATATACTATATCAAGAACTACTCCAAATATATCAGAAATTAAATAAAAAAATATATTGGGCTAATGATAGCACCAAGAACAGAACCACAGTAAACGAAAGAAACAAACATAAAAATAAAAAATAAAGAACACATCAAGGTATGAATGAAGGCAATGAACAATAATATATGAAAAGGTCAAATGTAAACATGGCTTAAGACAGAAAAATTGGAATAGAATTGACTGAAATCTAACCTTTAACAAAACGATTTGAACTGAACAGAAAATCATGGAAACTTCAAATAACCAAATCCATTTGCTTCATGTAGGAAAAGTCTAGCAGCATTCCAGTACAATTACAGTAATACTTAAAACGACAACAAAAACTCTGCATTGAGCTAAATTTGTATCTCAAACAAGATTGTAATACTTGAGAAAACTAAAAGCAAATGTTTGAAGCATTTCTAATCAAACAAACCGAATCCCATATCGTCATCACTCTCCTCCTTCTCTTCTTCCTGTTAAACAAAAGCTCAATTACTAAACAGCATCACAAATGATTTTTATTCAAACACAACAATCGAATCTTGCATTTGTTTAACCAATCAGAGGTAAATTCAAAAGGAAACTAGAATGTCAGTCTTGCAAAGTTACAATTTACAAATACAGAAGCAAACTTTATGCCATTTCTTATTCCAAAATGCTAATAGTCACCAATGAAAGCAATCGAAAGTTCACATTGCTTTCCATTTTCAACTATCCAATCACATATCTAAACATAACAATCATCATACAAATTGGTCTTCTATTCAATTGAACCAACACTCTTAGTTAATTATGATGAACTTCAAAGGTCATCTTTCAAATGTAAAATAAAAGATTATTCTCAGTAACTTGATTTGTAAAAATGCAAACAAAGAAATAATCCTGAACTTGCGAACTAAAATCGGTACCTTTTTCGCTTCGGCAGCTGGAGCAGCAGCAGGAGCGGCGCCGCCAGCGGCTCCTGTAGGAGCGGCGACGGCAACGGCGGCACCACCACCACCAGAACCGACATTCATGATAAGATCTTCAACGTTCCTCTTCTCACATAGCTTAGCAAAGAGGCTGGGCCAGTAAGATTCCACAGTCAAATTCGCCGCTTTCAGCAGAGTCGAAATCTTCTCGGCCTAAAACGAAACAACAAATTAATCAACACCCAATGAGAATAAAATCTCCATACAAACGTAGTTTTCATATGAAAGAAACGTTACAGTGACGGAGATGCCATCATCGTGAAGAATCAAAGCAGCATAGGTGCACGCAAGCTCTCCGATCGACATTTTTGCTTATACAAATGAGCCGAATTGGGAATCTAGGGTTCCTGCGATGCGGCAGCTGATTTAAAGCGTTTCGGGAGTGATTGCTAGGGTTTTGCACGTATTTATACCAAATTGTTAGTGGATTTCGCTAGTTGCCCCTAAATTGAATGATATGTTCAAAATAGCCCACCAAGTTTTCGAAATACCAAACTAACCCCTATTTTCTTTTTAATTAGATGGTCTAATCCAAACTTGGAAGAAATTGAGAATTTTTGTCGCGTTTACTATCGACCTGAGTTGAGCTTAATTCATTTTTTTCATTTCTCCCTCAATCAAATTTATTAATCAATTTATTATAGAAACATTTTTATATTTAAATTATTCGTTTATTATCAATAAGTTTATTAGATATATAATGTTAAAATTATCAAACTCCATTTTATCAAATATTTATTTTAAAAGATAAAATTAATTGAAAAAAATATATTTATTTATTAATCGTATTCACCAGTAGTAGTAGTAGGTAATTACTAATAAATATACTACAATTTTTTTTTTATAGAAATTCGTTGAAATGTCAAGAACAATAATGTAATAATTTACTAATTGATTAAGAAAATTAATATTTTTTTAATTTTAAAAATTTAAGATATTATTTTTTATTTTAAAAGGCATTTGATTTAAATAATGTGGAGTATTACTCACTTTCTAGGCTGAGATAGATTTAAGCCCGAGTGTTCAAAAGGCTTTACCAGCCCGAGTTCAAAAGACTTTACTAAAAGTATCAGATTATTTAATTTCACATATGTAGAGAGTAATAATATTTTTTTAAAAAAATCGACTGGAAAATAAAACACTATTTGAATAGGGAATTGGTCTCTTATATATTTGAGCGTTCAGAACATTATAGGATATAACAATTTATTCTAAAAATACACACTTTAATTTATAAATATATTATTTCTTCAATAAAATAGCCAATTGAAATATAAATAGTATTAATGCTTGACTATGAAAAAAAAACAATCAAAAGATAAAGGGTATAAATTTTTATACTAAATAATACGACCTCTATATTTTAGGAAACAACTTTTTGATGCTATTGAATTTGGCATACGGTGCGACAGGGGACACGCAAGTTTTATCCTTGAATCGGATATCACTTGTGGCAAGGAAAACAAGAAACTTCTTATCACTATGACAGAAGGTGTTGGAATCAGGATGATAGCACCACATACATGTAAACACAGCTCCATTAACAAACTCGAATCAACTACAAGCCGATTGATTAACAAACCACCATAAAAGTTGCATATTACTCTCTTAAACATATCATTGAGGGGTCAAATGACAATAGGATTGATTATACCAATGAGAATGATTAATGAATTTTAATTTCTAAATCCCTACACCACACCAAACATAATCGCATAATCAATGATAACCAACATTTTTCATTCTCATTGTCCACCTCCACCACATACCTAGCACCCCATAAATTCATATCATCAATTGCTCAAGCAATGATCATATAGGTGCCAGGATCTTACATTTGAAACTCGTAATAATCTACCAAGTTGCGTCTTGCGAGAAAGCTACAACTTACGAGAGCAGCAGCAGCACAACTAATGATAAAAAAACACACCCCGAAATCACAAGAACAAACCAACAATGATAACTACAAAATATTATACTGAGTGATTTCATTTTGCTAGTGTTTTGCATATGTTTAACATTATTTAAGCAAGATCTGAATCACTGCATAAAAGACACATGGGTTGCATGCAACATATCTCATAGTCATAAGCTGGTAAGTGGTAATCACAATAAAACGTTAAACATACTTGTAAGAATGCAAGACCTGGAATGCCAGTTTTTTCTTCAAATACGAAAGTGCAGGATCGAATCACAATGAAGCTGGTTCTGGTACCAGAAAACTTTCAATAGATCTATGCATGTTTGTAGATACAAATTTCATTCCAACCTTACATGTTACTGTTCTTCCATCATGTGCTTGAATCTAGGGTGATACTTTGAACAATGTGGAAATGTAGAGAAAACAAGCACCAAACAAAAGGTGAGAATATCTATAACTGCCAATCAAGCTAACAATTATCATAAATATTACAACAAGCAGTAAATGAAAGGCAAGTGAACTGTGCCAATGTATCTTCTACATGAACATGAACACTACAAAAGCCATACCAAAAGTAATGTATGAAAGTGCTGAGGGGGAGACACCGTGAATTAAATTGAGTTTGCGATGGGCCAAAAATGGCGTAAGCTTAAAAAGCAGAACAGAGTATAAAAATGTGTATATCAATGTCTTGACATAAAGGATGTCGAGACACAGAATACAACACTATGCACAGCGGAATAAAAAGATAAGAAACCAGAATTAATTTTCTCACAAGTCTTACGACTTGTGATGCCTTCACCGGCGAAAATAACTTTCTTATTAAAACCTCAAGACAATTACAAAAACAAATCACAAAAAACAAACACGAAAACAAATCCTATTCTAAATCCTTAGACATAGGATTCACAGAAGGAATATCAAGAATGATATCCAACGCAAAGAATACAAAGTAAAACTAAAAGCTCTCAATGTGTAATCTCTAAATCTCGGTATTCTCCTCTGTCAAAGTGAAAAGATAACGATCCTTTTATAGCAGTAAAAATCCTTGCTCTCCAAGCAGATCATTCCACGTTCTGCATTCCTTGGAGATCAAGTTCTTCTCCCACGTACTCCACGTTCTTCATTCCTTACTTGATGACCAATTCCTTACTTGATGACCAAGAAGAAGATGCTATCTTAAGTTTCCCACGTTCTCTATTCACGTTCTTCTCTCCTGCAAAAGAAATAACAGAAAGACTTTTTCTTTCCTAATAAATAGGAACTACCTAAACACACGTTAATTAATTAAATAAATTAACTAAAGATTAGGAAAAAGCAAAACAATTCAAATTTGGAAATTGAATAAATCAATTTCCAACAATCTCCCCCATTTTGCGTTTCCTGTAGAAAAAGAAAAATAATATACTCCCCCATAATAAAATCATGCAACTAAAATATACTCCTAAAATATCATCAAAAATTTAACCGAGGAGCAATCCAAAACACGGTAGCTAGCAGCAAACCAAATAAAAAGACAAACCAACTTCAGACTTTAATGAACATCAAACATGTGTTCTCAGCATCAGTCTTTAACATCAAAACCACATGTCCACTTCCAGATTTCAGCATCTCTATGCAACATTAAAATTCATCTCCATGTTTACCAGGACCAACATATCACCATCTCCATGTTTACTCGAATAAGACACACCATCTCCATGTTTACTCGGATAAGACATCAACACTATCTCCCCCATGATTCTTACGTAACAAACTTCTTAGAAGTTATTGGCGAAGAAACAACACAAGTATGAGGAAGAGTAATACGATACAAATGATCCCTTTGTAACAAAGATGACAGAATCTCAAACTACTCAATGAATGAAAGCTTATACTGAGAGTTTGGATGAAACATTGGGATGTCAGGACATTCCAAATCAAAGATGAAAAACTGGAGATGTCGGGACATTTCAAATAAAAGATCAACAGATCGTTGTTTATACGGGAGGAGCGGAATGGAGGAAAGATAGGGATTAGAACGAGGAAATCACAGCTTGGGTGACAGAATTTACGATCATTATTAACTGATCGGTATTCATGTTGGGAGAAGAAAAAAAACGTGTGAATACGCAAGAAGGAATAAGAGAACATCTTAACTATTTAAATATGGTAATAAAAGAGGATAAATATCAAAAATATCTCAACAATATCAACAATATCCTAAAAATAAGGATAAATATCAATGCACTTAATTCTTAAACACCACATAGATTTTTTTAAAAAAAAATTAAGATCACAAAATAAATAGCCGTAAATAGATAAACCATGACAAAATTATCATTCAAATTTTAAATTCCATCGGTGACACCCAAATTTTTATTTTATCCGATTTTTTTTTTTTTTTTTTTTTTGGAAAAAATTAAAATATTCAATTTACCACCTTTTGAAAAGAAAGCATCGTCGTAGCCACCGCCGTGCCCCTAGTTACTCAGTGATAAACGAATATAGATGTACTTTCTCATCACCTTTTGAAAAGAATGCATCGTCGTAGCCACCGCCGTGCACCTAGTTACTCAGTGACAAGATTATACACCCTTTCTTTTCCTTATTATATTTATTAATTAGCAATCACCTTTCGACTTGGTGTTTTATTGCTAATAATTTTTTTAATCGGATTCTTTCAGGATTGGGTAGTCGACGCATGAAATTATAAATTCAAAAAATAATCACGTCAAGGTTAACAACAGATAAGGATAAAAGAAATAATTTTTTTTTTTTTTAAAAATCGTAGGAAAAAAAAATTAAAAATCGGGATTTTAAAAAAAATCAAATTTTACAAAGGCCAAGAGATTTTTTAAGATTTGAAAACCTTTGAAAATCTAACGCCTTAGTAAAAATATCTGCAAGTTGGTGCTCAGTGTGAATGTAATCTAACGTAATTATATTTTTTTCTACTAAATCCCGAATAAAGTGGTGTCTAATACTTATATGCTTTGTACGACTATGTTGTACTGGATTTTTTGAGATATCAATCGCACTTGTATTATCACATAAAATAGTAAGAGTGTCAGATGCGTACCCATAGTCTGCAATCATTTGTTTCAACCAAAGTAGTTGAGTACAGCAGCTTTCAGTAGCTACGTATTCAGCTTCTGCAGTAGATAAAGAGACGCAATTCTGCTTTCTACTATGCCATGACACCAAATTATTTCCAAGGAAGACACATCCACCACTTGTACTCTTTCTATCATCTGCATCTCCTGCCCAATCGGAGTCACTGTAACCCACCAAATTCATATTAGTATCCTTTGTGTACCACAATCCAAGATCTTGTGTTCCCGCAATGTATCGTATGATACGTTTAACAGCATTCAAATGGGACAATTTAGGATCAGCCTGGTATCTAGCACACAAACAAACACTAAACATTATATCAGGTCGGCTAGCTGTAAGGTAAAGAAGACTACCTATCATGGATCAATATAGAGTGTTGTCAACATCATCTCCAATATTCTCCCTGCACAATTTCTGCGATGATCCTATGGGTGTTTTCATATGTTTAGCAGATTCAAGACCAAAACGAGACACAAGATTTTTAGCATACTTACTCTGAGAAATAAATATACCATCATGCATCTGTTTTATTTGCAAGCCAAGAAAGAAGTTCAATTCACCAACCATGCTCATTTCAAATGTTGAAGACATTGACTTCACAAACTTATCAAGTAACAAATCAGAAGTAGAACCAAATACGATATCATCTACATAAACTTGAGCAATAACTAAATGATCATATTTATGCATGATAAACAAAGTACGATCAACTTCTCCTCTAACAAAACCATATTCAAGAAGAAATTCAGTGAGTCTCCCGTACCAAGCTCTAGGAGCTTGTTTCAATCCATATAACGCTTTTTTCAATTTATAAACATGCGATGGATATGTGGGATTTTCAAAACCTTTAGGTTGAGCAACATAAACTTCTTCATTCAAAATGCCATTTAAAAATGCACCTTTAACATCCATCTGATGCAATTTTATACCAATGTAACAAGCAATTGCAAGTAACAAACGAATTGACTCAATCCGAGCTACAGGAGCAAAGGTCTCATCATAGTCAACCCCCTCAACCTGTGTATAGCCTTGAGCTACCAATCGAGCCTTATTACGAACAATATTTCCAAACTCATCAGTTTTATTTTTAAAAATCCATTTTGTGCCAATCACATTCAAATCAGGTGTTCTAGGAACTAAATCCCAAACATCATTCCTTGAAAACTGATTTAATTCATCATGCATAGCATTTATCCAACAATCATCTAGCAAAGCTTCATTTACATTCCTAGGTTCTAGAGATGAAATGTAGCAATCAAAATTTATTTTACTGCACATAGATGACATACAAGAAAATTTTACCATATCTCTGTAATTGACACGGTCTTTTTGCCTTGTCGTCACTCCAGCTGATGAGTCTCCAATTATCTGAGTGGTAGGATGGTTTTTATGAGCTCTTCTGGATGGTTCGACTGTTCTTTTGGAAGTGTCGCCAACTGCATCAGATTCAGATTCTGTTTCTGAATCCGTCATGTTCTGTGTCCTGCTAGGTGTCGTGACATCTGGTGACTGACCTGTCGTGTTCGATGTCCTTTTTGATGTCGTGACACCTGGTGACAGATTTATATCAGCTTCTGATGCGGGACTTTCTGTTACGTCAAGTAATCCAGAGATGTCATCTTTTTTAGTTTTACCTGCAATATCAGAAAAATCATCGAAGACAATATTCACAGATTCTTGAATAGTACGCAACCTCAAGTTAAAAACTCTATATGCTCTACTATTAAGAGAATATCCTAGAAAAATTCCCTTATCACTTTTTGAATCAAACTTTGATCGTTGATCTCTATCATTTAACACATAACATACACATCCAAAAACATGAAAGTATTTAAGATTGGGTTTTCTTCCATTTAAAATTTCATATAATGTCATCATACTCCCCGATCTTATATACGTTCGATTAGATATGTAACATGACGTGTTAAGAGCTTCAGCCCAAAATCTTTTAGAAAGATGTTTAGAACTTAGCATAACTCGAGCCATTTCCTGTAAAGTTCTATTTTTCCTTTCGGCAACCCCATTCTGTTGAGGCGTCTTAGGAGCAGAGAACTCATGTAAAATTCCTTTTCTATCACAAAAAGAAGAAAAAAGAGAATTTTCAAATTCTTTACCATGGTCAGAACGAATTCTAGCAATTTTGACATTGTAAGACGTTCTAAACTTTTTGTACAAGTTCCTAAATGACTCATAAGTATTCGATTTTTCACGTAAAAATTCAATCCATGTAAATCGTGAAAAATCATCTACTAAGACAAATGAATATCTCTTTCTACCAAGACTCTCAACTTCGATAGGTCCCATAAGGTCCATATGAAGAAGTTCAAAACATTTTGATGTTCCAGAATGTTGAGACATCTTATGTGATACTCGAGTTTGTTTTCCCTTTTGACATGTACCACACACCATATTATCATTTTGACTCAAAGAAGGTAGACCACGAACTATATCAAATTTTGCAAGTTTCAAAAGATTTTTAAAATTAACATGACCAAGTTTTTGATGCCATAAGACAATGTCATCAACACGCACATTGTATGCAACAAATCTGGTTTCAACCAAATAACAGTTATCGATAGATCTCTTACCTGTCATGACACAAGAATTAGAATCATCAAAAACTTCACATGAATCTTTGTTGAACTGGACACGCAAATTATCATCACACAGTTGACTAATACTAATCAAATTTGCACGTAAACCTTCAACTAGAAACACATTATGCAATTTTGGAAAACCTTCAAGATTCAAAATACCTTTTCCAGTGATTTTACCTTTTGCTCCGCCTCCATAGGTAACCTTACCTCCATCAAATTCTTCAAAATCAATCAAATTCTCTCTTGTACCTGTCATATGGCGAGAACAGCCGCTATCGAAGTACCAAGATCCTGCAATACTACTACTTAAAGAAGTGTAAACGACATTGCATTTTAGATCAGATTTACGAATCCATTTGAGTTTATTCTTAGGATGTGGAGCAGAATGTGAAGACACTGGAGACGACATTTTATTAGATTGCATATCTTCTTTCATTTTATAGCAAAAAGGACGTTTATGACCTCTAACAAAGCAGTAATGACAGATGTAATGCCTTTTCCTAACTCTTTTCCTTTTTGGAGTGATATCTTTCTTTTGAACATCAGTCAATATTTCAGGTTTGACAAAATTCACAGGTTTACTACCATCAACATATAAGTTAGGAAATACTTTTTCAGGACTGAAACCTAAACCTGCCTTACTAGATTGACCAAAAGACAATGCTTCAGTTAGAGTATACTTACCTTTATTCAATCTGTCAAAGGTTTGGGTAGCTTCTTCAAGCTTCTTTTTCACAGTGCTCAATTCCATGTCCTTCTTAGTGAGAGAAACTTCCAGACGAGTGGTCACCACTTTAAGTTCATCATTTTCCTTTGAAATCGAATCAATGATTTTGCATTGATCCTTCCACTTCCCAAGAAGTTCATCATACAGAACTTTGAGTTCATTGATAACTTGCAGGGCTTCATCATTCACCTCAAATGTATCTTCTGTCTCAGAAACAACAGATGAATTAAAACAGTTCATACGATTAAAATTTTTATCATAATACCTGTTTGATGTCGTGACAGATGTTACGACATCGCTGCAGTCATCATCAGAACTGATACTATCATCGATGGTGGCAAATAGTATATTCTGATCAAAATTTTCAAGTTCGGATCCATAATCATCACTCCAGGTGGTATTCAGATTCATCTTCCTTCTCCTTAGAGTATTTGCGCATTCTTTAGCAAAATGCCCAAATCCATGACAAGCTCTGCATTGAATTGAATCCATGTCATTCATTTCAATTTGACTGCTTGGAGGATACCAGCTTGTCCTTTTTGAAGAACCAGGGTCAGATTGTGACTTCTGCAGGCCTCTCACCGGTGTATACCTCTTTGTCTGATGTGGTGCAGGAGGTGCTGAAGACACTTGAGGAGAGTTGTTAATCTGGATGCGCGGTTTTACGCTGCTGCGATTTTGTTTATTCATCTTCTTGATGATTGTGTTAAATTTTTTTGTTAGCAACACAACATTCGCACATCCTTCATCCAACAACTCTATCTCATCGACTTCTTCTTCTACAAAACTTTCTTCTTTCACAGGTGTGTAAGATTCAGTTTGTAGAGCAAGATTCTTCCCTGTATGAAACGTGTGTGGAGAATTAAGGTGAACCTGTTTATGCCCAAAGTTAAGTTCATAGGTCTTCAAGATACTCATCAATTCTCCTAGAGGGAGAGTTGCAGTATCTCTTGCTTCTTCAATAGCAGAGACCTTAATATGAAATCTCTCTGGAAGTGATCGCAAGACTTTACTGACAATTCGTTCATTGCTGATCGGATCTCCCAAAGTTTGAGCTTCATTTGCAATATCGAAAATCTTTTCATTGTATGAAGATATTGATTCATCTTCATCCATACGAAGATTTTCAAACATGGTTGTGAGATATCTCATTTTAGATTTTCGAACACTCTCAGAACCCTCACAATGTTCTTGTAAGATTTCCCATGCATCTTTTGCAGAGACGCAATTGGTAATCATCTTGAACATGACTACATCAACAGATGAAAATATAGCATTTAAAGCTCTTGAATTGTAATTTCCAAGTTGAGTTTCTTCTGGAGTCCATTCTCCTTCAGGTTTAATGATTGTATCATTATCCGCATCGATTATTCGAGGAGGACTCCAACCATTAACAACCGAACGCCAAGCTCTTTCATCAATTGATTTGATGTGAGTTCGCATTCGCACCTTCCACATGGAATAATTAGTTCCATCAAGAATTGGAGGGCGTAAAATAGAAGAAACGGAATAATCCATAATTTAATCACAGGAAAAAAAAGGATCTGCACTTAGTATAAATCAAGTGTAGGCTCTGGTGCCAATTGAAAGTGCTGAGGGGGAGACACCGTGAATTAAATTGAGTTTGCGATGGGCCAAAAATGGCGTAAGCTTAAAAAGCAGAACAGAGTATAAAAATGTGTATATCAATGTCTTGACATAAAGGATGTCGAGACACAGAATACAACACTATGCACAGCGGAATAAAAAGATAAGAAACCAGAATTAATTTTCTCACAAGTCTTACGACTTGTGATGCCTTCACCGGCGAAAATAACTTTCTTATTAAAACCTCAAGACAATTACAAAAACAAATCACGAAAAACAAACACGAAAACAAATCCTATTCTAAATCCTTAGACATAGGATTCACAGAAGGAATATCAAGAATGATATCCAACGCAAAGAATACAAAGTAAAACTAAAAGCTCTCAATGTGTAATCTCTAAATCTCGGTATTCTCCTCTGTCAAAGTGAAAAGATAACGATCCTTTTATAGCAGTAAAAATCCTTGCTCTCCAAGCAGATCATTCCACGTTCTGCATTCCTTGGAGATCAAGTTCTTCTCCCACGTACTCCACGTTCTTCATTCCTTACTTGATGACCAATTCCTTACTTGATGACCAAGAAGAAGATGCTATCTTAAGTTTCCCACGTTCTCTATTCACGTTCTTCTCTCCTGCAAAAGAAATAACAGAAAGACTTTTTCTTTCCTAATAAATAGGAACTACCTAAACACACGTTAATTAATTAAATAAATTAACTAAAGATTAGGAAAAAGCAAAACAATTCAAATTTGGAAATTGAATAAATCAATTTCCAACAATGTATAACCACAAGTCTTAAGACTCTTAAATCTTAACTAGAACATTAGCTTCACTAATGCACACACAAGAAAAAAATACAAAGTTCAAAATGGTAGAAACAAGCAGCGAATGCACAATTACTTTCCAAGAATTATGTTAGAATACAAGTTAACACCCAATAAAGATCAGATGCAAGCCACTACCTCACACTTTAAGCATCTGCATCTTGTTCCCAAATGCAATTGCAATCCAATCTGGCTGAGCCACTGACCACTGCAGCTGGTTAATCTCTGCACTGGCAGAGTACACTGACATCGGATCAATCCCATTCGGTCCAGCGACGGTAGGTAACTCCCAAAGCAAAGCCTGCCCATCATCCCCTGCTGAACAAATATGCCTACAGCTCTGTGGTGCCCAAGAAATGGCATTCACACTCGCATTGTGCCTCTCCAACTCCGCCACTGGCATTGTGGGAGATCGAATATCCAAAATCACAATCTTGTTACTATCCATCAAAATGGTAGCCATGTATCTCAAATCTTGTTTATTCCAAGCCAATCGCAACAATGGCGTATCAGGCATAGGACTCTCGTAAATGATCGTTGAATGCTCTTTATCCCTCAAATCAAAGATCCTTACTGAACCATCAGCTGAAACTGAAGCAAAAACCCCAGCTTCCCCCCAAGCTATATCGTAAACCTCCTTATCATGCGCAATCAACTGTGTTTCCACAACACCTTTCTCGATATCCCATATCGTACATGTTGTGTCGATACTGGAAGTCCCAATTCTACGCGGCTCAACCTCGTTCCAATCAAACGAAGTTAACGGAGCTGAATACTCACTGGTTTTACTATTATTGAGCACGGTAACAGGCTCAACGGAAGAATCCTTCACTTCCCATAGGCGGAGGAAGTCACCGGAGGAAGCAAGGAGGTTCGACGGAGCGGAGACGGACGGATGAAATAGCAATTTTGTAGGAGGGTAAGGATGATCGAATGAGAGAGATGGGACGGCATTGATGGACGAGGAGTCCTCCGAAAAAGACAGAATATCGACACGGTTCTTCTGCTCTTCGATGAAGCTACCAATGGCGATGCGGCGGCGGTTCACGTGGGAGATGGCCACGGCGTAGATGGGGTAGGCGGAATCAAACGTAACAACATTATCGGAGCGGTGGTGCGATTCCTGAGCCGAATTGTCCATTGAAACCACTCTGATTTCTAAATTTGGGAAATAAATCGAGAATTAGGGTTTTCAATTGGTGGGATTTTGATGGAATCGCGAAGATTTAAGCAATCGTTCAGTGTGTTGTTTAGTGGGTGTGGAAAGATGGGTTGCAGCTTCTGCGAGGTTGGAGGGGATTTTCGTTTGACCGGCGGCTGAGAAATGGTGGGCCTATTTTAGAAATGTATAAAAGCGTGTTTCCACTTGGGACCCATTATACGAGTAAGCTCCTTTCACATAGTCGTAACTCGTTAACGTCTTTATTGAGTAATTGGGCCGGTTTCGCGGGTTTGTATTTCTTAAAGGCCCAGTGAACGAAAAATACATGTAGACCAAATTAAGCCCCAATAGATGGGCTTTATGATCATTATATTTATAAAACTAATTAAGCCTAACACAACCAGGTCATACAGTAATTTATAAGTAAATAGGTGGTCGAATATGACTATAATTCGAGCTTGCTAATTGCTATGATCCAAATTTGAATACATGCACAGTAGCTAGGGCATTTCAGTAATTCCAGAGGCATATCCATTATTATATAATGAGTATATTTTTTGGGATTAAAAAATTTAATTTCCAAGTCTTTTTTTCCAGGTATGTAGTAATTTTTTTCCTATAATTCAAGTTACACAAGATATAAATATTTTTAAAGAGACAATAATGCGATGTGATTAATAATCTCAACTATATAAAGCATGACGACTCACAATCCGTGCAATCTCCTCTGTGGAATGATGAATGGAAATGCAAATTCATTGTTTATAGTAAATTTAGATGATGAAATTTTAGAGAAACACGTAAATAGTAATTAAATTATTTTAATTTGGAATTTAAGTATCCGTTGTGGAATCTGTAACCAATCACAAAATTAGTTTCCTAAACAAGGCATTAAAAAGTGGAGTATATGAGTATATTTTAACAAACATTTTCTCCCAGAATATGGAGCAAAGGTAGGTGATGGATGCCACGGAGGAATGCAAAGAAATGTTGGATTGCTTTTTAGTAGCTTTCTAAGTACATGCCTATGATGTCATGAAATTAGCTAGAACAAGAATCAAATCATAAACCACTTAGAAATTTAACAACTTTAATTTTAGGGTAAGCGGTAGACTTATATTAAACTATTTCACTAGAAGAATTTTATGAGATGGATATAAGTGATACTCCATCTGTTTTAAGAATTAAGTTCATCTTTTTCTCTTTTGCTTATCGAACTGTTTCAAATAAAGTTTACTTTCAAGAAAATGAAAAAAAAATCTTTCAATTCAAAACCTGCAAAAGTATTTTTTAATTTCAATATATATGCTATTATTTTTAACACACACAACATACTTTATATATTATTATTACATAAATATATCATATTATCGTCAAAAGTTAATAAAATTAATTACAAATAGTTTTTTCTTAAATAACATTAAATAGTAAAAGTGAATATAATTTCCAGACGAGGAGAGTAACATTTTAATAAAAATATAATATCCAAGCAATGAAATATTTTTTATATACTCCCTTCGTCTCAAAGACAAGTTCCCGATTAGTGTAGATACGGAGTTTAAGAAGAAATTATTTTTTGCTTTACTTTTAGGGGTAGTTTGGTATTTTTAGGTAATAAATAAATTATAAAGTAAGTTGTGTGAGTTGTAAAGGGGTGACGATTTTGAAATAAAGTATGTTGTGGGGTTATTATTTGTGTGTATTTTCTTATTTGGGGGTATGAACTTATTTATGGGATGAACAAAAATAGAAAGTGTGAATTTGTTTATGGGACAGAGGGAGTAATATATTAATTATCATTTTTTATATATATTATAAATTAATTAGTATAAAATAATTTAGTATGTTAGACGTTTATTATTTTGATAATAAGTATCACTTTCTATTAAAATACAGTATTATTTTTATTCAGCCAGTCACACAAAATTATTTTTGTGAGATGGTGTAACGAGTGTTTTTCTTAAAGATTTAGATCAAATCCAAAATTTAATTTAATATGACGTAAGATTTTTCGCTCATAAATGAATCAATTACAATATTTCTTCCCCGAAAAACACTTCTAAAATTTATATATAATTAATAATTTAATTAACGATAATATCAGGATTAAAAAGGAAAATGCCAACTAGGACCCTTGTCCACGCTAATGTCAACAAAGCATGTGATCTCCAATATTTGCCCATGCTATAAAGTTCCAAATTTGAAACATTCCATTTCAATGTGCAAAAGTTGACAAATATGTACATATATAAAAAAAAATTACAAAATGACTTTGGTGAAACGAATAGTTTGTGATAGAATTACTACTTTCATTTATAAAAGTGATAATAATTTAATGAATTATTTTATGATAATTCTTAGTATATAAATGAAAATTTGATTATTTTTAATAAAAAGTAATAATTAATTAAAAACAATAAATCAATCTGAACAAGTATTGTTGATGTTATAAAAATGATAATTAGTATTAAATAATAATTAATTATTTTATCTACAATTCTTATACAGTCATATCATATGACTCATATCCTACGTCGGAGCCTTATAAGACATCAACTTGTGTGGATTATCTTGGAATAAATCAGAAATTTATAGTAGAAAATTCATTGAAAGTTTTTATTTTAAATGAATTAGAAATGCATTATTTCTTCAAATAACTTTTTTAAATTAGAAATGCATTATTTCTTCAAATAACTTTTATCTAACAGAATAATTAAATATGTACTCCTTTAATGTAAAATAATTTTAAAAATATAATAACTCATTCAAGTTAGATTTCTCGATCGATCTTTAAAGTATTAATTAATTTCAATTGATCATGAAATTTTAATTTTAAGAAAAAAAAATTAATATGATTCCATATCATGTTAACGTCCGATATGGTTTCGGAAACGACCCTAAATTTCTTGCGTTACATAGGGTGTCAAAGTTATTAATATTATAAAGTAATTATTATCATCTAAAATGAAATTGATTCATCTGTTTTGTATAATTTTCAAGATTAATAATATAATTTATACACTCACAAATCACAATCTTAACTTTGTCTATTGACTCAAAATTTTCTAAAAAAAAACATATTGATTTGACGTAATATTTATGACTTAATCTGCCAACAACTATACGAAAAACGTATTTAATTTTCATTCTACAAGTCCTTTTTTCACGTTCAAGTTTTCCACACGTCATAATTATGTATGAAATGAAATATCATCCATCATTTTCAAAATTTTAATTACAGTAATTGTAAATATTTTTCTTAGCTTTCTTGTACTTGCATGAGAAGTTTTTCTAATTAAAAATGAATTAAGTTAATTAAAAAATTAACAATATTAATTTCTTCTTTAGAAAGTAGAGAGAAATTTTTAGTTAATTTAGTTGAGAAAATGAGCTCCTATGGAAAAATGACACGTGACTGCCAATTACTCTATAATTTTTACTCTAAATAAATAACATAATTAATTAATCTTATAATGAGGCACAATTAGGCAAAAGAGAGAAACATGATAACACAAACACATTAAGACATTGATTTAATGTTAATGATAATCTAGATTAAGATTTAGTGGTGTCTGTTTCTGAATTATTCTGCATGCGTACTCTTGTCCTTATCGTGTTTCTGCAATAAATATACCTCAGCTCATGTCATTATTTATGGAGTAATTAAAACCGCAATTAGCGATTGATGCCCAACTTTAATGGCACCCGACCCGCATTAGGGGTCCAATCAAACTTGTTTCCTACTGCAATACTATCCAGGTAGGGTACTTACCTATACTAGTAGTATTCATTTACTCCCTATTTCAAGTATCCTTATATTATAAATTAACACTGTATTATTATGGTATTTTTACTGGTTCAAAATATTTATTAAAATACTCACTAAGGTTAGCTGTATCCGTTTTATTTGTTTTTCATAAATTTAGTAAGAGTATATTCTTTAGTGTTATGAGATGATTATCATGTGACATGGATTGTGGATAGGTTAAAATATAGTAAAATATGTTAATTTATTAATTATTAAAGTATATTTTTTAAAATATATAATGTATTATATAAAAAAATTATGATTTATGATGTTATAATATAATTTACTAAAAATATATTTTAATTATCATTACGCATATTTTATCTATATTAAATAATCTATGTCATATATAGATGTATTAATTGTCTTATAAGAGTATCCAAAAAAAAGAGTATGAAAATATCTTAAAAAATATTAATAAAACATTAAATAAAGAGGTTACTTTTTAAATATACGTGAAAATATGAATAATATGATTTCAAAAGGAGAACAAAAACGGTATACCCTAATTTAAATAATTTTTTTTTCTATTCTAAATATAACGAAAACTCTTTTTATACCCGAATGAATCAAAATATTCTTTACTCGAATATTCGAGTAATGTATTCATGTAAAGTACTCGAGTAAAATAACAAAAAGTGAAAATCATAAGAAAATATTACTCGAATATAATATTTTACTCGAATACTACTCAAAAAAAAATTACTCGAATACAGTCCTCGAGGAAACAATTAACTCGAATTCTCGAATACATTAGTCGAATATAATATTTTATTCGAATATATTATACGAATACATTTACTCGAAAATTTGTTTATTTAAACTTTAACTCGAATTTTTTCACTTTATTATTGCTTTACTCGAATACTTTTTTTATTTTTTTTGGTTGATCGGACAACGTTAGTTTGTTAGTGATTAGAAATTAGTACACCCATACTCGAAGATTATTTTCCTAGCCTGTTTATAACTTCCTACTCCAATTCATTTCCAAAGGGAATCGAACCTGGTTCACTCACCTTAGTGAATAACCCAATAATCAGGTGAGCTACTATAATTGAGTAAATGATATTTCCCTCCCTTCTAGGTAAAAAAAATAGTATTTAACTAAAATTAGAAAAAAAAAGTTTATTTTTATTCTCATTGTGGCACTGTCGAGTAATCCTTCTTTAAAATAGTAGGATCGTAGCATACTTACATGCCGTAACTGTCGCAACTAAACTAACAAGACTTTCATACTATCTTGCATGGTTATCTAAAAAATAAATAAAAGAAAGACTTGGATGAATATATATATTAAAAAAGAACAAATTAAATTTTAATTTATTCACCTTTGATTAATGTTTATTGCTTCCAATAAATTTAATCTACTTACTTACTAACTACAGTCTACTTGTAAGTTGTATCTATTAAGAAACTTCCATAAAAAAAATAATAAATAAATAAAAAGTTGTGAGTTTGGAAGAGTATATATATATTACACCATTCAACATTAAAATTTACAAATGTCAGCACTTTTTTCTTTTAACCAATTTTACACTCAATTCATATTGATAGATTTGAGAAACAAGCACTCTAATATCATCTGCCTACCGAACCATAGATTAATATTAATTAAGTACTATTAAAAGGGTTTTCCTTTTACAAACCAAATAATTTATTTTATAATTTATTTATTAACTAAAAAAATTATTCCTAAAGTCAACTTTCTTAAAGCTACATATATATAGTATGCAGTAACCATGCATTTTATTTTGGAATGCATGAAATATTAATTAATTAATAAATGATAAAATGATCTTATTGTGAAACAGTTTCACAAGTTTTCCCCCTTTTTTTATATATAAGGCTCACGTATATCAAGATATATAAATCTAAATTCATGCACCCATATTCAAACCAATCCAAAAGTAACACATCTATCTATACATATATAAAAGCAAAATGATTTTGCTAAAATTGGACTCAATTTTTCCTCCATTTTCTAATTTTACCTATTTTGGAAACCTTTTAATTTAATCCTAATCCTTCATTATATAAGAATTCATCTTCACCATTAACCATCCCTTGACATTTTTATTCAACAAATTTTAAATACCTCATTTTCTAATTTATTTATATATTTTTATTCAACAAATTTTAAGTAGCTCCTTTTCTAATTTACTTATATTTTTTTATTGTCATTTAAATTTATTTATATTTTTAATTGTCATTTAAAAATCCTAATCCTTTATTATTTAAGAATTCATCTTCACCATTAACCATCCCTTGACATTTTTATTCAACAAATATTAAGTACCTCCTTTTCTAATTTATTTATATATTTTTGTTCAACAAATTTTTCATCCTCACCATTAACCATCCCTTGACATTTTTATTCAACAAATTTTAAGTACCTCATTTTCTAATTTATTTATATATTTTTATTCAACAAATTTTAAGTAGCTCCTTTTCTAATTTATTTATATTTTTTAATTGTCATTTAAATTTATTTATATTTTTTATTGTCATTTAAAAATCCTAATCTTTTATTATTTAAGAATTCATCTTCACCATTAACCATCCCTTGACATTTTTATTCAATAAATTTTAAGTACCTCATTTTCTAATTTATTTATATATTTTTATTCAACAAATTTTAAGTAGCTCATTTTCTAATTTATTTATATTTTTTAATTGTCATTTAAATTTATTTATATTTTTAATTGTCATTTAAAAATTTAAGTACCTCCTTTAGGGTTTAAAACCAAATCTCAGTCTGGTTTAGGGTTTAGGGTTTATGATTTTAGGGTTTAGGGTTTTAAGAATTCATTTTCACCATTAACCATCCCTTGACATTTTTATTCAACAAATTTTAAGTACCTCATTTTTTTAAACAAATCATAAACACCCGAAAAAAATTAAAAAATAAATATAAGCAAAATGATTTTGCTAAATTGGACTCAATTTTTTTTCCTCTTTTCTAATTTTACCTCTTTTGGAAATATTTTAATTTAATCCTAATCCTTTATTATTTAAGAATTCATCTTCACCATTAACCATCCATTGACATTTTTATTCAACAAATTTTAAGTACCTCCTTTTTTAATTTATTTATATATTTTTATTCAACAAATTTTAATACTTCTTTTTCAGAATTGGTCATGACTGAAGATGAAATTGGCCCCTTCTAAAGACAGAAGTCAGTAGATTCAAGAATTTCTCTAGCACTTGCTCCCGACAGTTGGTCCTTACGACAGCACGTCGCGAACAGAATCCAAGACTTATCTTAATTCAGACTCAACATCAAAATCTGACTCCAACATTGATATATTGGCTGATGTCCACACGCCAGAATTCTTCAATTCAATTAAATGTTCTGGAATACCTAACCATGAACTCATTTTGAAGATTGGAACACCAGTAATGCTTCTAAGAAATTTAGATCATGCCAGGGGATTGTGTAACGGGACAAGGCTGGTGATTACAAAACTAGGAGACAGAGTTTTGCAGGCTAAAGTCCTAGCAGGTAACAGTGCAGGTCAACGTGTTCTAATTCCAAGATTAACATTGACACCTTCAGACTCTATAATTCCTTTTAGGTTCCAAAGGAAACAATTTCCAATAATAGTCTCTTACGCAATGATAATAAATAAAAGTCAAGGACAATCATTGAACCACGTTGGCATCTACCTAAAGAGATCAAATTTTGGTCACGATCAGTTGTACGTTGCGGTATCTAGAGTTACAAATCGTAAAGGTTTGAAAATCATGCTTTGTGATAAGAAAGACGTTGACAGCAGTACCTATAAGAATGTTGCTTTTTAGATAAGTTTTTAGAAATTTATGACTTTCTATTTTATATGGATTTTGAAAATGATACTACTTTATGAAATTTCTATTTTTTTTTTAATAATTACTAAATTTTTCATAATCAAATTTTCATTTATGTATGTATTTTTTTTATACAATCTGACTAAATATTTTTTGATTATCCAGTTATTAAAACTTTACAATCGCATAATTGGATTGTAATGCTTCATATTTTCCCTAAAATTAAACAACCCATTACATATATAGTTCTATTATAAAAACCCATAATCGTGCAACGCACGGATCCGGGTAAATACTAGTTTACTATTTAAATATACTCCCTCCGTCCATTCCAAATATCCTTTCATTTTACTATTTTGGACGTCAACTTCAAAAATACTAATTTTCCTTACCCCACATATGACATATCACTCACTACTAATACAACTACACATTGCACATTTAATAATAATATTTCTTAATTCACATGAAAAAAAAAAGCAAATGACCACCTTCGAAGTGGACGGAGGAAGTATTTAAATAGTGGTACTCCATTCATCCACCCTTAAGGGTATAATTCTTTTTTTTTTTTTTGCGCGTAGATTAAAGAGTTATTATTTACTCGTCCCACACTACCCTTCACACCTCAAAAAAGGAAAAATTACTTTATCCCACAACTTCAAAAGTTACAATAATTTCAAAATTGTCACTCGTTTTTCTCACAAATTCTATTACTTTATAATATTTTATTACCTAAAAATGCTACAATACCTTCAAAAGTCAACAAATTTGGTCAAAAAAAGAAACTTTTCTTAAAAAATGTGGTACAGTAAACGGGAAGCGTGGTATGGAACAGAGGGAGTAATATGTGTTGAGTAATTGTATTAGTAAAGCGTGTGAATATCATATTTTAATTGTATTAATAATGGGGGTGGATTCTATATTTCTAAAAAAAAAGGTTTTTTTAAGTGAATCCCCAAAATAACAAAATGATATCTTTAGAAGTGGTGGATGAGTAGCATCTAGCATTAAAATGAAAGAACTACAAATAATAATAAATAATGACCTCCCACTAGTGAGTCAACTCCAAGTTTTCTGCAAAAGAGAGTTGCACAAAAACATGTATGTATATTATGTATATATATACACAGAGACAGTGAAGCAGTGTCACACCATATATCTTTGAGTTTTAGAAGAGAAATATATTATGGAGCTTCTGTTAGTCTCCAATGGCGTCCACTGCTCCACTCTTCCCCCAAGCTACGTCCGGCCCGAGCCCGAAAGGCCCAGGTTTTCTGAAGTTGTAGAATACCATAATGCCCCTCTCATTGATTTGGCCATTGCTGACAGAAACTTCATTGTTCAACAAATATCTCATGCTTGTCAAAATTATGGCTTTTTCCAGGTAACCTTATTTTTTGTAAAACTTCAATACATGCATTCTTTTATTATTATATTTATTTATTTATGTTATTGTAGGTGATTAATCATGGGGTGGCAAAAGAGACAATGGAGGGTATGTTGGGAGTGGCAAAAGAGTTCTTCAATTTGCCATTGGAAGAGAAGATGAAATTGTACTCAAATGACCCCTCAAAGACCACAAGATTGAGCACAAGCTCTAATTTAAAAAGGGAGAAAATTCACAATTGGAGAGATTATCTTAGGCTTCATTGTCACCCTTTGGACAAATTTGTTCAAGAATGGCCAAATAACCCCACTTCTTTCAAGTAAGATCAATGTCTCACTTTCTACATTTTCAACTTCACATTCGTGTTACTACCAGCTATTTTTGATGTCATATCTCATCTCGTATTTCATTGCATGATAAGCATGAATATCATTTTTCAAACACACGTGATTTATATTATTAAAAATAGCAACACATATGGATGTCACTATGCACAAAATAATATTTTAAAGAATTATTTTAAAATATTTGAGGGTTATTATTTTTAAAGAGTTATAACTTAGTAACTTACTATATACACGATATAAAGTAAATATTCCTCTTTTATAAAAAAAAATAATGACTTGTTATAAAGAAAAATAACACTTCATATAAAGGTATAAAAGAGGAAGGAGACCAGTGTTATTAGTAAGAATTTGGTAAAATGAAACATCTTGTAATCAAACATAGTATAATTCTTGAATTTTAAGTATGAAGTAATATTTATTATATTATTGAACTTCAAAGATTGCATTCTGTACCATGTGCATCTTCATTAAATTTTAAAAAAAAAAAAGTGAAGTCACGTGTTTTTTATTCGATGTACTGACTTTAGAGTCCTGGACCATAAATGCACTTTCTCATTTACCGTGTTTTGGATTATTTATAAATTAAGAGGATCACTTGAGTCACCCAAGAATTATCCAAAAATTAAATAAAATTATTGTATTTTAATTAAAATTATAAACAAAATAAAATAAAAATTATTTTTTGTAATATTAATCATAGTGTCATCAGTCATGAGACGGTTAATATTGTAGTGAGGTGGACGACAATACTATGTGTGCATAAATATATACAGGGCATAGCTCAAGTGATAGAGGAGAGGGTGGAAAGAACCTTCCATCTAAACTTGATAGCTGCAGGGTGGGGGTTCGAATCCTGTCTTTGGCATGGATTTGACCCCTTGCAAGCACAAGTTAAACAGTGAACCCTCTCTATAAGCCACTTGAGGTACATCCTGCGATTTACCTTCTCCACCAATCCTCAGGGCTAGGGCAGTGGGGGTCCCTAATGGTGGGGTACACCATAAATATATACAGGGTAAAAAGGACTATTTTATAATGTACCTTGAGTTAATTTTATATAGGTATACTATAAGTGACACTTTCTAGTTAGATGTGTATATGGAAGACCCCCACCTGGGCAAGGGCACTGGGAACCCCTAATGATGGGTACACTATAAATATATACAGGGTAGAAAGTACTATTTTATAATGTACCTTGAGTTAATTTTATATAGGTATACTATAAGTGACACTTTCTCGTTAGATGCGTATATGGAAGACGGTTTGATTTATTATTATAGTATGCTAATTATATAAGTAAAATATTATTGACAATTAAAATATGTTTGTAGTGAATCATATTATAACATATTAAAATTATAATTTAATATTTTTTTTAAATAAGTTTTGCAAGGGTTTAAACTTTAAATTAATAATTATGTTCACAAATCTTTGTATGATGTCATACAGATGACGTCGACCTTCAAAGTCATCGTGCTAGAATATTCTTCTCCTTATTAGACAAGTTAACATGCAAAAACGGAAAAACCGTGTTGACTTGGCAATTCAGTGTTTTTATTTTTTAGTATTCTCCTATGAAACAAATATTTCGTGACACATGCATTGTAAACGGATCAATTTATTATTAAAATAATTATTTTATACATATAATATATATTTATTGATAGTTAAAGTACGTCAAATAAATTATATTATAATAACATATAAGTATACTTAATACATTTTATTCATAAAAATATAATTTAACCACTCACAACCATATTTTATTTATATAATAATTACTATAGCATATCCCACAGATAGTCACACACCATTATCATTTCAACATAGACTTTTTCATATATTATGTATTCTCTTTTTCTGGAGGTAATATAGCTCTCAATTAGAGAATTGAATATTAATTGTTTTAGTTGGACATTAATTCACGCAACAATTTTAGAATAATAAACAGCATTTGATATATATAATGCGATATGACACTTTGATATTACAATGGCTTGTGTGGATCTCAATCAGCACTTCTAGATTTCGGCTGATGAAAGATCATGTTTGACGCTTTTGTTTTTTAAACAATAAATAAACTTTGTTTTACCTTCTTAGCAATAATTTATATATTGCCCGTCCCTATAGATAGTTCACTTTTTTCTTAGGCTAAATATAGTGTGCACCCGGGTACAAATATAAGAAAAAACATATACAATTATGAGTAAAAATGTATACAATTTAATTGTTAATTTTTTTAATAAAAAATTGAATGTAAAAAAATGTACAATTATTAAAATACATGTATACACTATTGAATAAAAAGTTATACACATATGAATGCTTGTTTTTTAAATGAAAAACTTAGTGTGAAAAACGTATACAAATATTACAAAACACGTATACAAAAGAGAATAACATGTATACAAAATAGAATAAAAAGTTATACAAATATGGGTGCAAGGGTACACCCGGGTGCACCTAATATACACTCTTTTTCTTATGCGTTCGTATAATACAATGGTTCACCCTTTAAAAGAAAATATCATTCTAATCTAATATTACAAAATTACATATTAATTTAAAAAATATTATTTATTTTTTTCACACATAACATACTTTAGTACTTTATTTATAACTTAAAAATACCACATTACCCTAAAAGTCAATAAAATTAATCAGAAAGTAATTTTTTCTTAATATCCGTGCATGTTACAGTAAAGATTAACCATCTCATGGGACGGAGAGATTATTAATTTATATTCATCTATTTCTCTCTAAATAAATTTTTTTTATTTATTTTCATCTATTTTTTTATACTGATTTTTTTTTAATAAAAGACCTTAAACAAATTAATTTTATCAAAACATTATAATTTAAATTTTTTTAACACACTTATATATTTTATAGGATATTAGTAAAAAATAAAATTGAACTAATTTTATTTCTTTTTATAAGACTATAGTTTTTATTTTTTTTAAGAATTAATTTACGTTAAAATCGTGTGATATTGATTGGTATTATCAAAATTAATTATATTAATAAGTAATGAATAAAATAAATTTATTTCGCAACACTTCTCGACTTAAATGATTTTTTTAATGTAATTATATATCAAAATTTATCTCTGTCTAAGCAAAAGACTTTCTTCACCAATAGTACAATCAATAGAATATAATAAAGGCTGCGCTAATTTTGCTAACTAATGTTTTTTTATTACTCCATAAGAAAGTACAATTGATTGTAATGTCAAAGTTTTATTTTTTCTTCATGATTGTGAGATTGTTAACTTTCTTCAACAAAAAGGGCTTGACTTAATCATAACAGGAGAGGTAAAGATATGTATGAGACAGGATATGAAATTACAACTTGTGGTAAAAAGTAGAGATAATTGTAAAAAAATAATCAAAATAAAAGTAAAAATTCATTGTCACCCAACAAATAACTTATATAACATCCATATCATAATGATTATTTTTGTACAAAAATATCCTTACCAAGTCGGAATGCTATGTCGGGATTCTGACATCGATTCCGACAACATCGGTTGACGGATTCAGTGTCGGAACTCCGACATAACATTCTGACAAGGTGAGGGTATTTCATCGGATCTTGGAATCGGTGTCGGAATCCCAACATAGCATTCCGACATGATAAAAGTATTTTTGTCCAAAAATTGTAATTTGGATATGGATATTATACAAGTTATTTAATGGGTGTCAATGATTTTCAATTTTTAAAATGGATTATTTGGACTATTCTCCCTAAAAAGTAATGTTTATGGTAATAGTGTACTTATTAATTATTTTAAAAGAAAAGTAATAAAATTTTTAATAAAAAATTATAATTAATTATAAAAGTGTAAATGATCTCAAGAGACATGTCAGACAAGCATACCAACTAGAAAGAAAGAGCATTTGAAAAGAGGGAGTATCTGATCAAGATTCTTGTTTTTTCGAAAGCATATTCATATTATAAAACGAGTGATATGCACTACTATTGTTTTGTTTTATTTGCAAATATTCTTTAAAGATTATCTCATATTTATTCATAAAAATCACACTACCAATCCAAAAGCAGTATTTAGGGGACACCATTTACTTCCACTCGATCGTGAGCACTAACCACATACATTGGCATAGATTTTTTTCTTAAAATGGAAATGTAAGTACATAATCGTATTCATCTTTTCTAAATTCACCAACAAATCAATGATAACTTTTTTTTTTCTCTATATTTTTCGGTATGTTAAACATAACTCTGACACTCTTATGGTGGTGAGACCATTATGCGCTTTCATAATTAGTTATTAATTTTTAAAAAAATATTATCATTCTTCATTCTATTATAAATTGTTAATTGTTAATAAAATAATTCACAATACCTCATCACTCCAATTGAATATATTTTTTATAAAAATAAATCACTTAAACAATCTCACACACATTCTTGCGACATTTTATTACACATTTACAAGGCATGCACTACACTATAACCATATATGATCATATAAAGAATAAATGAGTTACAATAGACCTAATATATATATAAAAAGATCAAAACCTCTCTGGTTCCATAAGCCTCATGAGTATCACTTTTTAAATATCGATATGCAGAGAAATATGTTTTTCTTTGCTTCAAGTTAAAAATATATTAAAATTTTTCATGAACAAATCATAATATTTAATTAATTCGATGTATTATATTAGGGAAATAGTGAGCAATTACAGCATGGAGGTCCGACAACTTGGGCTTAGATTACAAGAAGCGATATCGGAAAGTTTGGGCCTGGAAAAAGCCCACATAAACAATAGCCTGGGGGAACAGGGCCAACATATGGCAATAAATTACTATCCACCGTGCCCCGAGCCCGAACTAACTTTTGGGCTTCCGGCCCACACAGATCCAAATACTATCACCATTCTTCTTCAGGACATGCAAGCAACGGGCCTTCAATTACTCAAAAATGGACAATGGTTGTCTGTCAAACCCTTCCCAAATGCTCTTGTTATCAACATTGGTGATCAATTACAGGTAACTTATTTTAATTTCTCTTAACATGATTTACAATGTTATTTTTCAGATAAAACTTTTTGTAAGAGTGCTTATATGAGATATGTTAAAGTTTGATTGATATTCAGTTAAAGTATACTTATAAGTAGTTGAAATATGTATTTCTAAAGTATGATGAATAGTACATTAAAATATGATGATTGTAAAAGTTATAATATGATTCCCTACTAACAAATTTTACAAATTGATCGACTCGTCTCACAACTCGAAATATTTCACGTAGGCATTAAGCAACTCGAAATACAAGAGCACGTGGCACAGAGCAGTAGTGAATGCAGAAAGGGCAAGAATTTCAGTGGCTACATTTTTGTGTCCATCCAACTCATCAGTGATCAGAGCTCCAAAAGAACTCATCAATGGTGATGAATCTGAATCTGTTTATAGAGATTTCACTTATGCTGAGTACTATGAGAAGTTTTGGACCAGAAATCTTGATCAGGGACATTGTTTGGACCTTTTCAAAACCACCTAAAACAAGGTAACGAACTAAAGTGAAAACCCAAAATTATTCCATAACTTTTTACTCTATTCGAAGGTTAAAAAATAATCTGTCATCTTTTAAAATTGCATCAAATTAGTGTAAATTTCATCGGAAACTGAATTTTTTTTGCCAAAGTCAACACACATGTAACTATATCATCTACGCGTCACATGTGTAATTGGCAAAAATTATGAATTCGGTGAAATTAAAACTAGATTGAAGCAATTTAAAAAGTTGTGGGATTAAATTAATTAAGTTTCTAAACATTTTTACGAGCCATTTCGAATAAACTTAAATAAAATAAGAAGTTGTGGGATTATTTTGGTTTCATCTAGTGATATATATTTCACGTGCATATTAATAGGAGAACTTTTATCTCAGAATAAACGTGCAGAACAACAAATAATGTTTAAACTCATATCAGAATTGTGTAATAGATATTCCTACTTATTAATAAAAGTAATATATTTCCCATTTTCTATGTTTTAAATTTCATTTTTTTTCCCTGATTTCAGACCCTTAAAACAAATTAATGGGAGTGAACTAAGTTATTGGTGAAACTAACTCGTCATGATAATTTCAGTAAAATAAAAAAGTCCCATTTAACCCAAAATAAGGTTTAAACATAAAACTTTATTTAATAAGAAAATATGGTTGTACAAGTTTTTTTTATGGGTGGGGTTGTTTATGCAGTAAACTTAACTATGTATTCTCCAAAGAAAAAGAAAAAAAGAAAAGGGTCAAAACAGTAAAATCACACCCTGAAAATCAAGAAACACCCCCAAACAGTATTTTTTCACTTGAGCAATTCCATGATCCAAGAATTATAAGCACAGCAAACTTTGTGAAAATCTTTAAAGCCAGCAGCCTTAGCCAAGGAGTGAAATTCCAATTCTGTCCTTTCTTTACCACCAGGGTTATGGGCCAACATGATGACATCAATATGGACCACATTCTTTGTGGCAAGCCCATTGTCTGGTGCTTCTGGAAGCACACACTCTGCTAATATCACCTTACCATTTTGTGGAAGGGAATCATAGCAATTCTTCAAGAATTTCAAGCAATGTTCATCACTCCAATCATGGCATATCCACTGCAAACATTATGTTGACATATGATCAATAAAAAGATGAACAAAATAAATCGAGGGGTATTTTGGTAATTTGGGTGCACCTTCATGAAAATTGCATCCCCTTTGGGCACACTCACAAACATGTCCCCACCAACATGCTCCACACCTGTAATTGATAAATGTTCAGAATATGGAAATTCATATTCCGAACAAAAATGTATATTTACTAATATACCCTTTAATAAAAAAAAAGACCTGGATAAGATGGTGCGTCTTCGATGACATGGGGCAAGTCGAAATTGATGCCCTTGATGAATGGATACTTGGAAACAATCATGTTGAGTGTTGCTCCAGTGCCTCCACCAACATCCACCACAGTGTTGAGGCCATCAAATCCATGGTATGTTTCTAGAATCTTCTTCATGGTCATGGTGGAGTGGTTTGACATGCCTTGGTTGAAAACCTTGTTGAATCTTGGATCAGTGCCATGGTACTCAAAGGCAGTCATTCCATAGGCTTTGTTGAAGGGAATTCCTCCATCAAGGACTGCATCTTTCAGATAGTACCTTTGATTCAACACAAATTTGTTCAATTAACTACAAGTAATCCAATTAATGATATGAAGGCATTATTTTTAATGTATGATGTGTTTGCACTTTATTCAATTGATATTAACATAATTATATGGTGCATAACTATTTCCACATTAGGGTCTTATTGTTCACCAACCTTAAACCAATAACATCAAATGTGGACCCATACCACTTGAAATTAAACAAAGATGGGTCGAATGTCTCAATCATTTCATTTAATTTTTTTGCACATTTTGAAAAAGTTAGTGAATATGGTGTGTTAGGTAAGGAATGTAACTTCTCAAAACTCCACGTACAAGAATTAATAATTCAGCCAACAAAAATGGGATCCACATTCTTAGTTGTTCAAATTAAATTGATGCCTCTGTATTTTTTTTTTTATATCTATGGAACATGACTGAAACTAGGCAAATAATTCAAGCATGTATGAATTTTTTAATTTTATTTTAATTGTATAAATGAATAATATTCCCTCACATATATTTATGGAACATGACTGAAACTAGACAAATGATTCAAGCGTTTATGGATTTTTAATTTTAATTGCATAAATGAATAATATTCCGTCACTTTATTTTTGCATGTAGATGAGCCATGTGTCTTTTTTGAGAAAGAAAAATAGATACATTAAAATATTAAAATGAATATATTAGTTGTGAACAGAAGAATTAGTTGCATGAGTGTAATTGGTCCAAATTGCTTCATAAAATTATCTTCTTTTTTTAAATTAGACAAATCATTCGAGTAAGTATGGGTTTTCTAATTTTAAATGTAGGAATAAATAACACTCCATCTATTTTTTTTTACATAAATAAAAAATATCATTATTTTATATATAATGAATGTCATCTGTATTAACAAAATATGATGGCGATGTATGTGCTTTTTTTTCTTTTCTATGTTTAATTTTACGCTCGAAATAGTAAAATGTAATTTATGGAGTAATTATAATTTATATTTACATAGAATTTAATTGGTCCAAATTGCTTCATAAACTTATATTAATGCCTAAGCAACTTTTTATTAAAGCTAAATGTAATTAATTAATAACGTTAATCAAGATCATGTATAACACATGATGAAGAAAAATACTAAAAATGCAAAAAGAAAAAAAAAGAAAAGAAAAAGATAATGATAAGAAATAAGTGAATATAATTACCAGCTCTCCATGAGCACTTTATCTTGATTCATGAGCAGCAAAGGAGCCATGGAAACACCATCTTCATTCTTCGTCAAGAACTTGCACACCGGCGCCAGCCCGTACAGCCTCTCTACGCCGCCGCCGGGGAGCGTCTTCAGGCTGCAGTTGAGGACGGAGTAGGTGGTGAGGAGGCGGAGGATCCTGTCCAGCATGACACGCGCCTCCGGGTTGGTGGTGGGGAGCTGGGCGGCGATATCCGCCGGAGAGACGAAGGCACCGGGGCCAGCTTTCTTGATGAGCTCCAGCAGGTCGAGTTCAATGGCGGATTTAAGTACCATGGGCAGTACGGAAGCACTGGCTAATTGCATCCCAAATAGGAATGCTTCTTCATCATCGGAGTTCATGTCGGAAGCTCCATGGTTCTTTGTTATTGAACCCATTTTTTGTGTGTGATGGGGTGGGGTGGGGTGGGGTGGGGTGAGAGTAGTAGTGGAGTGGAAAAGGGGTGTATATATGGGGCATTGTGGTTCACCAACCCTTTTGGGTTTGTGGGGTGGTTGCAAAATAGACCCCACCATTAATGTTCAATCAATGAACAGTGAGTTATTACATATTACTCCCTCCGTCCCGCCCAAACGTCACCGATTGCTTTTTATGCGTAGATTAATAGTAAGTACTATTATTATTTTATGTGTAGTATGTAGTTGTATTAGTATTGAGTGATGAGCTACATGTGGTACCTTTTTATCAAAAGTGGAAAATAGAGACATTTGGATAGGATACTCAATATAATAAAATGATGACCTCTCAATGTGACGGAGGGATTATTATAATCAAGAATGGAGAAAGATTTAATTATGTACTCTCTTTTTTATTTTCTTGTGGCAGATTGCTTAGTATGATGGAAATGGATTGGTTCCTAGATGATCTAATTTATGGGCTAGTCTTAGTTTAGATTTTTATTCCTTACAACATCTCACCGAGAGATATAAAAGAGAAATAGTATTCTACAACCAAAGTGTGTCAAAATATTCACACTGTCGTTAATAATATGTAGTGATCCAAATGCCACTAAATTAGATTAAGATAAATGATCATAGTTTTACCATAATATTTCCTCTGAGCAAATATACATTTAGATGTAATATTTTAATACATATTGAGGATTAAATAATATAATACTCCCTCTGTCTCGGTGAAAAATCACTGTTTGCTTTTTGCATGCACGTGTATTAAAGAGTATTGTTATTATATATATAGTGAGTAGTTATATTAGTAATGAGACACCCAATGTGTGGCCCTTTTTATTAAAAGGAGAAAATTGAGATCTTTGAATGAGACACCTAATATAGTAAAATGGGAACTTTTCAGTGGGACGAATGTAGTAATTTAATATGCGTGTGCCTCACATAAAAATATTAATTAGTTTGTGTGAGTCTCACAAGTCAAAAAGTAAAATATAAATCTTATGACAAATAAAAAATTACAAAATGTAAATTTTTGCTCGGGATGGAGTGAGTATATATGCCCTCTACTCCACCATAATTTTATATCTCCTTTGTAAATGTACAAGAGGTGTGAAAACTAATAAACTATAATGGAACCGAGATTATAATTTTTAATGCATGCTTTAATGTATTTTTCAGATTTATCTTTACTTTTTGAATTTAATGTTTGTTTTTAGAATTCTATTGTATTGTTGTTTTATACACTAGAAACTTATATCTCCTTTGTAAATGTACAATAGGTGTGAAAACTATAATGGAACCGGGATTATAATTTTTTATGCATGGTTTAATGTATTTTGCAAATTTATCTTTTGAATTTAATGTTAGCTTTTAGAATTTTATTATATTGTTTTATACACTGCGGATTTTGCAATTTACTGAGAAACTGCTAGAAAGAATATTAAACTAGAATATAATATCTATCAAACTAACCCTTCTTATCCACCCAAATGTATCATGACTTATTCATCCAAGTTATATATTTAAAGTATTCATGCCCTAGCTTTCATCTTCATATATATATATATATATATATATATATATATATCACCCCAACCATACACACAATCATAACAAATTAATACTATTTCGTTAATTTATGTTAATTTGGTGAAAAAATTTGGTTATGTGTACCGTAAAGTCACCATCTATATCAAATTTAACATGATTAGGAGTGTTTGAATATCGTATTCAATCATGATATTTCTAAATAAATAAATAATTATTACATCACTCAAACTATTAAATTATATTAATAGATAGGATTAGCTAGGCACCAACATCCCTATCAGAATATTTTCATCCGTAATGTATAATACTATTTGAAAATTTTTAGGTGGTTTAGTAAAATTTAAAAATGTACGTAGACTTCTTTATTAGTTTTATAAGACATGGCAATACATCTTCTCTTTAAGTCATATATATATATATATATATATATGGGACCCTTTAGTTTTGAGTTTAGAAGAAAATTAAACCCGATTAAGAATAATTAGTGTGTAAACTTATGAGGATGAAGATGTGCATGCATAATTCAAGTCCAAAACTTTTTCGAACGTGATTTTTTATTTAAATACATGGATAATGATACATTAATATTATTTTAAAGAATAATAGCTTGACAATAGAAGAGTACCACTTTATTATATGAAAGTGTGTAAATTGAGGGTACCTGCACCAATACACACGTATTGTATCTTGTGAAAATGCATCCATTCAAGTTGATACGAATTAAATTAATTAGTATTTAATTTAGGCATTACATGGATCCAAATAGAGTTTTTTTTATATGATGTATTAATTTAAAATATATTGTTGTTCTCTGCTAAAAATAAATATACTATATTTATACATATTGTTGTTCATAAAAACCTAGCACCTATCATTTATCAACCCCTAACCTTACAAAAATAGCCACTTCAACATTCAAATAGGGACTTATCATGAAGTTATGATGCGATATGATAATTGCAATAAAATACTACTACTAAATAAATGCAAATTAAATAAATTAAAAATTTTAAAAATAGTAATTAATTTAGTTTTTCGAATTAAGGGGTACAATAATCATTTAGGTAGTTTTACCACTATTTTATCTCGCTTAAAATAAATCATGTTGTTTTGAAAATTTTCAAATATATTATGAAAAATTTTTCAAATATATTATGAATGCTTTTTAATTTTCTATTTCCCAAATTATTTTTGTAATTAGGAAAAAAATAATTTCTAAATAAAATTTTCGTCTCACATACCACTATCTCACTAAGAACTTATCCAATCCATATATGTGCAAGTACTAGTCTAGTTAGGTTTTACTCAATTAGTACCCTTTGATATAATATAATTATAGAATCTTATCTTATAAAGATTAAAGAATTTAATAGTAAAAATGAGACAAAAAATAAAAATAAAAATAAATTAATCAATTACATTTATGACTAGTAATTAATAGTAACGATGCATACCTATTAGGTTACATGTCTTAATTTAGGTTGATAAACAATAGATGTTTCAAGTAGTTGAGCTAAGTTTGACATTTAAGGCCCAAAAAATAATCATTTTCGTTTCAATTTTTTTGTTTGGAGGATATTTGAATAAACTTAAATTTAAGACTATTAAATAAAGGGAAAATCGGGAAAACTACTCATGGGTACACACTTTTACCTTAAATTAATAGTATGAGATACAATAAATTCAAATAATGACTTTTACTTACAAAATATTAAAATAAAATATCAAATATAACCTTATAATCCCATACACTTTTAAACCACAAATCCTACCCCTCACCCACCAACCCACTGCCGGACCGCCGCCGGTCGGTTGCCGGACATCCATCGGGCCTCAGCCAGACCGCCGCTGGTTGTCGGACCTCCGCCGGAACTTAAAATGTGCAAAAACAAAATTGTGCAAACCAAATTGTGCAAACACATAGGAGTATTTATAGTATCATAATCATAATTGTGTAGTTATGAGTATTAGTGCTTTGAGTCATGTAGTTTATAGCAATTATGCATTATTTTATGTATCCAATAGCATGTGACCCATAGGCCATAAATAAATCATTTAATCAAATAATATATCTTATTTTAATTTTTTAATATATTTTTCTAAATTATAAACCGACTAACCACAAAAAAGATTATTTGATGAAGTGGAATGGGTCAGACTACCACCACAGTCCAACCCATATCGAATAGCGTAATGCTAAACGGGCTTTTAAAGCCCATAGAAATAGAGGAAACTTCAGCCCATATTATAAAACATAAAACTCTAAGCGGGCTTAGAGAGCCCATAAGAATAACCAGCAAACTGGTCCGATTCGAAAGTACAAGACCCGACCCATTTTAAAGATCCGCTCTCAACGTCTCTTTCAATCCAACCGTTGCCTTTGAAATACTAATTTGAAAATCTTTAAGTTCCAATTTCCTCTGTTTCAATTCGGAGGGTTTTGCGAGAAATCTTCCATCGAAACTGGAACTAATAGAGCACTGTTCAGAAACGTTGAATTTCTTCTGTGATGGCCCAAAAGGAGATTGAAATCATCGACATCGATGATTCTTGCCTATCCTCTGATCGAAAGGGAACTCCTTTGAGACCTGTTTTTTGTCTTAAAAATAGGGATGATATCACGAAATTCGAGGAGAGAGAAGAATGTTTCATTCTTGATTTCGATCCGTACATTGATTTAGCCCCATTATTGAAGTCGCCTTCTGCTAAGGATGTTGATGATGCTGACTTACGTGTGGTTGCTGAAAAGGGACAGGTGATTTCTAACACTCCATTCCCTTCACTCTGTGTGTGTGTGTGTGTTTATGTTCAATTTTTGCATTTCTGGTAGTGGGTTTTTTTCTACGATTATGTTGAGCAAAATGGGTAGTCTTAGAATTTGATGACTGAAATGATGATGGTTTACATCAGAAAGTTCAGTTTGATGTTTTTTCTTGAAGTTTATTTCAGTTGCGTTATCAGTTTCTTTCAGATATGGTGGCTACTGTAGTTTCTTGATTAAATTTCTTCAACTGTTTGATGCTTTTGTAGTGATGAATGTTGGGAGGACTAATCAGTAATCACATCTGGGAGTTATTTTTAATTTAAATAAGCAACTTTTTCTGTGTTTAATACTCTTTATTACATAATGGAACATGAAATTCAGAACAGATGATTTCATCCTGTTTGCAGCATATAAACCTCATCTTTTGGCTGCAACAAAATTTGTTCTTCTTCATCCATAATCCACTCATTATGTCACATGATTCATAGCTAATTTCCGATTCAAATGTGTCTTGATTCTTTCATTCATGTCCACATAATTCATGGCTAATGTCTTGATTCAAGAGTTGAGATGATGGAAACCGATCGATGTTTTCGTAGGTGGCGTGTAGAGACTTCCCCCATCCGAGGTACATTTGTGCAAAGTATCCATTTGAGAAGACACCTCACCATGATCATTGTGAGCTAGTTAAGGATCCTTGACATCTTGATTGTAGTTTGATTGATCATAGTTGCTCTTTAAAAACCTAAATTCTCTTTGTTTCACTTGCAGTGTTACTGTTACGTTTGTGATAGATCCGCTCCTTGTTTGGAGTGGACCGGACCCGTTGGCCATTGTCATGCAATGAACAACAGACTGTAACAACAAATTTTGTATTTATAATAAAATAAATACAATATTGAGTACAAAGATAATTTCTTGATGGATGTAATTTGAAGAAGATGTAAGCGGGTTATAATCTCAATCAATCCTCTGATTCTTCTCTCGAACCAATTTGGCTTTGACTTGACTTTGACTTGACTTGTGATTCTTGACTTTGACTTCTTTGACGAAGTGTATGCTGACTGTGTTGACAGCTTGTGTTGACTTGACTTGTGTGTTGAGTCGGATCTTCAAACGAAGCTTGTCCGAGCTCGAGTGTGTAGTCTTGAACGTTGACCCGGAGGCGTTGAACCTTTGTTCGGATTAAACGTTGACTGAGAGCTTTCTACGAAGAACACTTGATCTGGGGGACTTGGAGCCTTGATCCAGGATTAGTAGCTGTTCTTGATTTGAAGCTTGAAGATGCTTTGAGACTTGAAGCTTTAGAGGCTTGAAGGCTTGAAGCTTTGTTGAAGATCTTGAACTTGAAGCTTTAGAGGCTTGAAGACTTGAAGATCTTGAGCTTGAAGCTTTAGAGGCTTGCAGACTTGAAGACGCTTTGACGATCTTGAACTTGAAGCTTTGGAGGCTTGAAGACTTGAAGATCTTGAGCTTGAAGACTTGAAGCTTTGAAGATTTGAAGACGCTTTGACGATCGCTTGAAGGCTTGAAGATCCTCGAACGTTCTTCGCTTGAAGCTTTGAAGATTTGAAGACGCTTTGAAGATCGCTTGAAGGCTTGAAGATCCTCGAACGTTCTTCGTTTGAAGCTTTGAAGATTTGAAGACGCTTTGAATATCGCTTGAAGACTTGAAGATCCTTGAACGTTCTTCGCTTGAAGCTTTGAAGATTTGAAGATCGTTCTTCGCTTGTTCTTCGCTTGAAGATCTGGAGGGAGCTTTACTCGTGTTCTCGATCTCTTCAAGTGCGTCGTCTTCGAGTACTTGAATGTCTGTCTGTCTCTGTGTCTGTGTCTGTGTCTGTGTCTGTGTCTGTGTCTGTGTCCGTGTCCCCTCAAATGAATGGTGGAGACCCCTTTTTATAGGTGAAAAAGGAGGTCCAGGCCACCTTTGGGCCTCACTTAGCGGGCTTGGGCTTCAGCCTGACTAAACCATAATTGGGCCTATCTAATTTGGGCCTGATTTAATTTGTCTGGGCTTGTTTGACTTGGGTCAGACTTTATTTGACTTGGGCTTGATTGACTTGGGTCAGACCCCATTTTGACTTTGGGCTTGATTGACTTGGGTCAGGCCTCATTTAATTTAAGCTCCATTTAATTTGTTGGGCTTAAATTAATTATCAATTATTTATTAATTTATTTTTAGGAATTAATTTATTTAAATTCCAAAATAAAATAATAATTGATATTTAATCTAGAAAATCCACGTGTCGCTATTTAATTGGACCGTAAATTTTAACTGCTTACAAATGCCCCCTTGCGATTTCTTTCACGGACGCCATGTCTTGTTGTGAAAGAATCGCAAAAACTTCCTTCTTTTCTTTTATACTTGTAATCTTGGGCTTGAGAAATTATTTTGTCAAAGTAATAATTTTTTTTTTTTTTTATCATCATTGGCCCAATTTTTTTCAAGTGGCCCAATTTATTTTCTTAGGCCCAACTTTTTTTTTTTTCTCAAGCCCACATCACTTTCTTCCCTGCTCAATTTCAGGATTTTAGAGCCAAGGAAATATGGAATGGATTTATTTCCTGTTTACTAGGATGATTTTGCAAATCCTTTTCAAATCAATCAATTTTGTCTATGGTAAAAGAAATCTGGAAGATTTCAATCATGCACATAACTTCCAGAACTTGCTGCAGACTCTTCATTATATAAGAAGGACCCGTGCCTTTGATTTCTTCATCAACCTACTATAAGACATTTATAGTTCTGACTTCTCCTTTTTTTTTTCTTTTTTTTTTAACACTTTATCTAATGCATTCAGGCATTCTCTCTGTCCCTGCAGATTTCTTCTGAGATCCATAAGCCAGAGCAAACCACCCAAAGAGTGAAATCGATCATCATGTAAGTCCTCCCTTTATTTTTTTTTTCCTTTAATCTGCCTTTATATAGGAATCACAATAGAGCATGCTGTCTACTATATCTCGAATAACATTTTTTTTTGCATAGAATAGCTTTCTATGAATTGCTTTACCCTTTCATTGCTCTTTTCTTTTATTTTATCAAGGAATTTCACAACAAAATACCAACGAGGTATGTTTGCATCTTCCTGTTTTGATTTTGAAAGAGAGCCCTGAGTTCAACGATTTAAAAGACGTTGTATGCATCACATCTCCCAATAGTGTTGATGAAGGCGTTTCTCCAGGCGGATGTGAGTAAAAGCTTTCAGCAGACTGGGCATGACCGGCGGTGGTTCGGCAAAGGGCTCGAGTTCACCTGCTATTAGCAAAGGCAGCGTCGAGACTCCAGTGATTGGCGGAAAACTGGTGGCACGACAATGGTGAAATTCCTGGCTGAAGATGGTGTCTCGCTAGCTGCGATGATTCGATCCGAAAGAACCGGCACGAGAAGCGAGTTCCGAGCGGCTAGATGTGTACACAGGGTTTCTGGAGGAGCGCGAAGCAAGCGGAGGTCGGTAGCTCTTCTCGGCTGCATGAGTGGAAGGCGGCGATTCCGGTGACTGAACGATGGGTGGCAATGGTCTCTTGCAGCGGCAGATCAAGGGCGAAACTTGGCGGCTGATGATCGGTCGTGGGGCAGCAGCATTGGAGCAGGAGCAACAAGCCGGCGACCGGGGTCGCGACGACGATGGCCACTAGAGGTGTGACTATGGAGTCAACGTGGGGAAGAAACTCCGGCAAGAGGATCTGCTGTCATGGTGGACTCACGTGGAGGAGTGGCTGGCCTGCACCTGGATCAACTCTTGCGGCGGCATCTCCGAGGAACCAGCGACGAACGGCGATGCCTCGGCGACAGCTTCATGCAACGGTGGTTACTAGTTGCAGCGCTTGTCTCCGGCGACAAGAATTGACGGGCAGGTGGTGGTGCTTCGAGCAACGGCAGCTCATGACGGATCCAGTGGACGTTGGTGGTGGGTTCGTGTCTCCGACAGCGAGAATACGATGGCTCCAATTGACGGCAGATCTGAAGGCCTTGTGCGAGATCGCGGTGAAAGATATCTACTGTTTGTCGGCGAGGCAACGGGCGCGATTGAATGGCAGCTTGGTGTTCGGAACGCGGCGGCTCCAGTGGCGGCATGAGATTTTCGACTTTGGATGGTGATGAGTTCGTGCTTCCGGCAGCAAGGTGACGACGACTCGGTGAGGCCGTGTGGCTGCGGTTAAGCGGCGGCAACAAGTAATGCCTCCCGACAGTGAAGTGGTGGCTGAACGGATTCCGGGAGACGGCCACGCACTGGAGGACGCAGAAACTGGGACGGCTTCAGCGACTCTGCGTGGCGTTGCGGCGGTGGTGATCGGCAGTGAAGGCGCGGCGGCTTCACGATCCCGGTGGTGGCGACAACTGAGGGATGGTGAGTGAAGTTCGCCCTATCTAATGGAGATGTGTGCGGCGGATGCGTCGATGAGCTGTGGGGAGCGGCCGAAGTGGCAACAACAAGTGGCTGAGCCGACGAAGCCATCCACTGGAGGATGGTCACGACGGGCGGCTGATTCCGGCGAGCGGCCAACAGAGATAGTGATTCCGGCAGAGAAGGTCGCTTCAAGTTTTTTTTCAATTTTGGGAGAAATCTCATTTGAAGGGAGAGAAAGATGACTGATTCTGCAGGAGGAGTTCACGTGTGTGCACTTGAAGAGAATTCACATGTGGCAGGAATTGATTAAATTACCTTCAAGTTTGGCTTCTACAAGCCAATTTTGACCACTTTAACCCATTTAATTAAATTTGGGCTTTCAAAAAAAAACAATTCCAATGCTATAAGCCAATGTAAAAGTTAATTTCTAATTTGGGCTTTTATATAAATTGGGCTTGTATCAAACTCATGATCCATAGCCTTTGGGCTTTTATGCTTCAACTATTTTTTATTCGTGCTTCCAAACATGAACGAATTTAGTTGCTTACTTTACATATTTCAGGCTCTTTCCCTCATGTGTTTAATTTAAAATTTAGAATTTAATAATTAATTGGTCCCATAAATTTATTTTGGGTCCTTTAATTAATTAAATTCATAAATTTAAATTAATTTGTACCTTTTTCTTTTTGCAGATTTGTCTAACAATACACCATTTTTGCTTCCACAAAGTGGATGAGTAGCTATCCGTGGGGAACAATATCGGCCTGCCATTTTTCTTTGGATGAAATTATCAGAGCAACATCAACATCGCTATTCTTCATTCAGATGGAATCGACAGAGCAGTATCAACATCGCCACTCTTACATCTTTTGAGATGGAATCGACAGAGCAGTATCAACCTCGCCACTCTTTCATCTTTTGAGATGGAATCGACAGAGCAGTATCAACATCGCCACTCTTACATCTTTTGAGATGGAATCGACAGAGCAGTATCAACATCGCCACTCTTTCTTGAGATGACACTTCTGTTTCTTTTCCTTGCACTTTATTTATGGCATGTATGCTTCAACTCTTTATTTCTCTCACAAGCTTGATAAGAATAACTTGAATCATGACTGAACTTAGTGAGCTACTAAGCTGCCAACGTATCCCTTTGCAGAGGATCAAGTCATTACGTAGTTCAAAGAGACATGGTTTTGATTTGGGGGTTGCCGTGCACAGTTTATACTCATGCGGGCCAGGAGTAACATGCAGTTTAGGCTCATGCGTCACGGAGCGTGGTGTTTGAATTTGCTGACAACTAATACTCATGTCAATGAGTCTTTGAATTTGAACTTGTAGACAGTTTATACTCGTGTCAAGGAGCCTTGCATTATTTGTGTCAGATAGTTTAAACTCGTATCAAGGAGTATTGTGTGGACAGTTTTCTCTCGTGTCGAGGAGTATTGTGTATTATTTGTGTTAGATAGTTTAAACTCATATCAAGGAGTATTGTGTGGACAGTTTTAGCTCATATCAAGGAGCGTAATGTGGACAGTTTTCTCTCATGTCAAGGAGCTTTATGTGGATAGTTTTCGCTCGTATCGAGGAGCCTTGGCTTGAGGGCTTTTAGATAGTTTAAGCTCATATCAAGGAGCTTTGCTTGTGGATTTTTAGATAGTTTAAGCTCGTATCAAGGAGCGTAATGTGGACAGTTTTTTTGCTCGTGTCAAGGAGCTTTGCTTGTGGATTTTTAGATAGTTTAAGCTCGTATCAAGGAGCGTAATGTGGACAGTTTTTGCTCGTGTCAAGGAGCTTTGCTTGTGGATTTTTAGATAGTTTAAGCTCGTATCAAGGAGCGTAATGTGGACAGTTTTTTGCTCGTGTCAAGGAGCTTTGCTTGTGGATTTTTAGATAGTTTAAGCTCGTATCAAGGAGCGTAATGTGGACAGTTTTTGCTCGTGTCAAGGAGCTTTGCTTGTGGATTTTTAGATAGTTTAAGCTCGTATCAAGGAGCGTAATGTGGACAGTTTTTGCTCGTGTCAAGGAGCTTTGTGTTTGATTTGTCCACAGTTCATTGCCCCCAATCCTGGGATGCACTGTTTTCTCTTACTTCCACTTCATTTCTATGAATTTTTATGGAAACTGCAGTCTTTGTTTGTGGTTCGTCTTCCACGAGCTCATCAGAAGGCATGTCCTCAAACTCGTAGGAGTCTTGAATAGATGGCCATTCAATATCATTTGATATCAAGCTCAACTCCATGTCGTGAGCTCTTGTAGCCAACTCTTCAAAAGTCTTTGGCTGAATTCCTTGAAGTATGTAGTGAAGATTCCATGGCATCCCTTGAATGCACATTTCAATAGCTGAAGTTACTGACAGCTTCTCTTTGCAATTGAGGCTGAGGCTCCTCCATCTATTGATGTAGTCGATGACATATTCTTCATCACTTTGATGAGTATTTGTTAACTCCATCATGCTAACAGTTCTTCGTGTGCTGTAGAAGCGATTGAGGAACACTTCTTCCATTTGCCCCCAACTGTCGATGGAGTTGGCTTCTAAGTTGATATACCATTCGAACGCATTCCCTTTAAGAGAGCGAACAAACTGTTTCACCATGTGATCTCCGTAGGTCCCAGCATCATTGCATGTCTCGACGAAATGCGCCACATGTTGTCTTGGGTTGCCTTTGCCGTCAAATTGCTGAAAATTGGGAGGTTGGTAGTCAGCTGGCATCCTCAAGTTGTCAATTCTCTTTGTATATGGCTTCTTGTAGGCAACAAGGGATTTTGAGCTCTCTTCAAACTTGTCTTTTATCGTTTCTAAAATGATGTTCTTCAGTTGGTTCACATGAAGCATTTTGTCAGTTGAAACTTGTATTTTTTCTTCAACTGGCTTCTTTTCAAAAGGATGGTGTTTCGCTGAGTCTCCTTCCTCGCGCTTATCCTCAACTTGTTTCTCATTTGTATGACTTGTCTCCACATTCTCCATTTTCTTCATAAGTATGGAGATTTTTATGTCTTGAGCTTCCATGTGCTTGTTGAGTCCTTCAATGGCTCTCATCATATTTGTGAGTTGATCCTCAATGGTCATAGAACTTGTCGTCATCACTGCAACTTCAGTTGAGGTAGATGATGAGCTTGGCGTGGAACGAGGAGTTGAGCAAGTAGAAACATTTTCACCACTCTTGTCTCCGTGCAATGGCTTGTTGAGAGTAATCCCCACCATATGGTTTGCCTCTACGGAGCCTTCGGGAATACTTCTTGTAACGACTCCAACCTTTTCAGTTTGCAACTCTGGAGGCTTTGATGCAGTAGGCCTCCGTATCGCAATCTTGAGTGGAGTTATCTTTTGAATCTCTTCAGTTTGCAGCTCTGAATGCTTCAAGGTAGAAGGTCTTCTTATTGCAATCCTGAGAGGAGTCATGCTTTGTATCTTCGAGCTTGTAGAGAGAAGAGATGAGAGGTAGAGACCGTCCCACTGGGCGTGCCAAAATTTGTAACAACAAATTTTGTATTTATAATAAAATAAATACAATATTGAGTACAAAGATAATTTCTTGATGGATGTAATTTGAAGAAGATGTAAGCGGGTTATAATCTCAATCAATCCTCTGATTCTTCTCTCGAACCAATTTGGCTTTGACTTGACTTTGACTTGACTTGTGATTCTTGACTTTGACTTCTTTGACGAAGTGTATGCTGACTGTGTTGACAGCTTGTGTTGACTTGACTTGTGTGTTGAGTCGGATCTTCAAACGAAGCTTGTCCGAGCTCGAGTGTGTAGTCTTGAACGTTGACCCGGAGGCGTTGAACCTTTGTTCGGATTAAACGCTGACTGAGAGCTTTCTACGAAGAACACTTGATCTGGGGGACTTGGAGCCTTGATCCAGGATTAGTAGCTGTTCTTGATTTGAAGCTTGAAGATGCTTTGAGACTTGAAGCTTTAGAGGCTTGAAGACTTGAAGCTTTGTTGAAGATCTTGAACTTGAAGCTTTAGAGGCTTGAAGACTTGAAGATCTTGAGCTTGAAGCTTTAGAGGCTTGCAGACTTGAAGACGCTTTGACGATCTTGAACTTGAAGCTTTGGAGGCTTGAAGACTTGAAGATCTTGAGCTTGAAGACTTGAAGCTTTGAAGATTTGAAGACGCTTTGACGATCGCTTGAAGGCTTGAAGATCCTCGAACGTTCTTCGCTTGAAGCTTTGAAGATTTGAAGACGCTTTGAAGATCGCTTGAAGGCTTGAAGATCCTCGAACGTTCTTCGTTTGAAGCTTTGAAGATTTGAAGACGCTTTGAAGATCGCTTTAAGACTTGAAGATCCTCGAACGTTCTTCGCTTGAAGCTTTGAAGATTTGAAGATCGTTCTTCGCTTGTTCTTCGCTTGAAGATCTGGAGGGAGCTTTACTCGTGTTCTCGATCTCTTCAAGTGCGTCGTCTTCGAGTACTTGAATGTCTGTCTGTCTCTGTGTCTGTGTCTGTGTCTGTGTCTGTGTCTGTGTCTGTGTCCGTGTCCCCTCAAATGAATGGTGGAGACCCCTTTTTATAGGTGAAAAAGGAGGTCCAGGCCACCTTTGGGCCTCACTTAGCGGGCTTGGGCTTCAGCCTGACTAAACCATAATTGGGCCTATCTAATTTGGGCCTGATTTAATTTGTCTGGGCTTGTTTGACTTGGGTCAGACTTTATTTGACTTGGGCTTGATTGACTTGGGTCAGACCCCATTTTGACTTTGGGCTTGATTGACTTGGGTCAGGCCTCATTTAATTTAAGCTCCATTTAATTTGTTGGGCTTAAATTAATTATCAATTATTTATTAATTTATTTTTAGGAATTAATTTATTTAAATTCCAAAATAAAATAATAATTGATATTTAATCTAGAAAATCCACGTGTCGCTATTTAATTGGACCGTAAATTTTAACTGCTTACACAGACCATGGAGCTTACTAAAAGAAACGGCTCGTCTTGGAAAGACACTTTGAATGAGTGATGAAGATGTGAGATAAGTGTCATTAGCTTGGAAAGAGAGCTTTGTTGGGATAGGTTGCTAACTAGTAAGTAACTAATATGTATACTTATCTTAAATTTTAAGTATCATTTTGCATAACACTACAAATTAAGTGGGATGTTTTCTTGTAAATTGTAAGGTTAAGATTTTTGGCATCAATTTTGTCGTCTTATAGTATGATGTATAAGTGATGTGATCTTGAATGCAAAATGATGGATCAAAGTGAAAGTAATCCACTGTTTCAAGACATTTTTTAAAGTCATGTTTGAATTTTTTTCATGTTTAGGATGGGTTTGGTCTTTCAAGAATGGATCCCATTTTTTCTTGACTTGATCCTATGCAAATATTTTAATAACTTATGCCTTAATTAATGACTCCGGATGTTCTGTTAACGAAATCTAAACCTTTCTTAATTATGTTATATTTTCTTTTTAGGGTATAGATTTTTTATTTCATCTACTTATTATTCATTTAATGGTGAAAAAAAAAGTAACACCTAAATATATCAGGAAATCGAACCGAGTTTTGCAACATTTAAGCTGGTTAATAACTTTTCAAAGTTCTTGTTCAATTAAACTCGATTTTGTATACCTTTTAAATTAAGAAGCTACGATCCTATCAATATTAGGGTTTCAGATATTAACATAGCATACTGATTTATAAGAAAAGAAAAAACTACATTTAAAAAAATAAAGTTATAAAAAGTTTTAATTCAATATTATGTTTATGGCTAAATATAGTGGGCACCTGGGTGCACACGAAGCTTCGTGTGCACCCACATACAAATATAAGCAAAAACATATACAATTATGAGTAAAAATGTATACAATTTAATTGTTAATTTTTTTAATAAAAAATTGAGTGTAAAAAAATGTACAATTATTAAATTACATGTATACACTATTGAATAAAAAGTTATACACATATGAATGCTTTTTTTTTAATGAAAAACTTAGTGTGAAAAAAATATACAATTATTACAAAACACCTATACAAAAATAACATGTATACAAAATAGAATAAAAAGTTATACAAATATGAATGCAAGGGTGCACCCGGTGCACCTAATATACACTCTATGTTTATTTATGTGATTATCACTTTCTTTTTTCCTTGAAAACATATTATTGTTATGACTCTAACTGCGATGTGAGATAATTTTAATTTTAACCACATTTTCATTTAAATTACTAAATATAATAAAATAATTAAAAATGAATTTAAGTTTTAAAACTTAACCTAATTAGTAATAATACCTTCATATCCCATGTTCTTAGCCGGGTCCATAAAAAGTGCGTTCTCTTATTCTCTCTCATCGTCTCCTCTCTCTCCTAATTCCGTCATTCTCTCTTGAATCCAAATTTGAAAATCTGAAGTCCCAATATATTCTGTATTTCAGCCGAAATACCAAATCATTAAATTTAAAAAAAAAAACCCTTCGTCTTCAGCGCTTCGCAGTTATACAACTTTTTCTCTTGGAATGGGGAACAAGTGTAACGCCAGAAAGCGTCGAAAGACGATGTCACGCACTGAAGTAATTGAAATTGACGATGCTTGTTCATCCCCTGATGAATCGGGTACTCCTTTGAGGCCCATCTTTTGTCTGAAAAATAGGGATGATATCAAGAAATACGACGGCCAAGAAGAGTGCTTTATACTCGATTTTGATCCCTACAATGATTTGGATTTCTTGAGGTTGCCCATGACTAAGGATGTCGATAATGCTGATGTCGAATTGCGTGTAGTTGCTGAAAAGGGGCCGGTAATTTTCGAGTTTTTAAACGCATTTTATTGTAATTATGTTTGATTTTATTGTTCTTTGCAGTTTTACATGCTTCCGTATAACTGTACTGTATAAACATTTGCTTGTGATGTTGACTGGTTTGGTGATGTTGATTGCTTATGGTGGGAAATTTGATATTGGCTAAAGGGTTTCGATTTATTATCGAATTCTGACTTTTGAGTGACTTGTTTTTGAATTTCCATTCTTCTGTTGTTTATGGTAAATGGTAATGAGCAGTGTTGAATGTCGAAATCTTGATGGTAATGAAGTTTCGTAGGAAAATGTGGATATACTGTCGCTTTACATCTTCATGTTACAATGTGTCAGCTTAATAGCTTTTGTTTTCACTATGATTAACTGCTTCCATTCTGATCACTATGATGTTACTTGACTTGTTTTTGAATTTCCATTCTTCTGTAGTTTATGGTAATGAGCAGTGTTGAATGTAGTAATCGTGATGGCAAGTTACTTGTTTAGATGTTTGCAGTTTCCAAAACTTGGTGGATATATTGTAGCTTTACATCTTCATGTTACAATGTGACACAGCTTAATAGCTTTTGTTTTAACTATGATTAATTGCTTCCTCTTTGATCACTTTATTCAGATTCTGAAAACTTTTTAATGTCAGAAATGTTTGAATTCATGCCTTATTCCTTGTTTTCAGGCCAAGAACAAGCATATGAGTTGCTTAGTTTAAAGAAATTCTAAATTTTCTTATGGGATAAATTAAATTTGTTGTGGTTGTCAAGAGTTTTTAATTTAATGGTGTAGAGATGAAGCTATGGAAGATTTGCTGGTTCCAACATCCTATTATATTTGCATAAACTTACTGCCTTTCTGTAGCTATACAGATATACTATTAAGTCGTTTTTCTTGTCGTTAAAGTAGTTGTTTGGATGCTTGTACTAATACTCTTCCTTCATTTTCATTTTGATATTGGATAGGTGGCTTGTAGAGACTTTCCACATCCAAGGAACACTTGTGCAAAATATCCCTTCGACAAGACATCTCATGATTGCCACTGTGAACTGTCGCTTTACTTTTTGTATCCTCTGAGTCTCCTTTACTTTTTGTGTAAAGATTTTTTGATCGTTACAATGTAGCATGAGAATAATCTATCTTTATATGTCCATCAATGTATACATACAGAGATTTGGGAGATACATTTTTCATCAAATTAATAGTTTTGTAAATTGTCAACATTTTAGACACTGATGATAAACTAAGCTCCATTTCCTTTCTCTACATGCAGTGCTATTGCTACGTTTGTGATTTGTCTGCCCCCTGTTCAAAGTGGAAAGGATATGCTGGTCATTGTCACGCATTCAATAATGAAGCTTGGAACGCAGAGAGGGAATTATCGAGACAACGTTCCATGAATAAACTACACAAGTGATGGAAATGAGAACATAGTAAGCATCATAGCTTAAACAATCTAGGCTATGCCTTAATTGTGGACGGGAATCTAAGGTAGTACATTCTCACGATTTCTTGACAACGATTGGTACTTAATGAGAATGAAGAACGATGAGGCTCTATATTATGTACATATGCACTGGTAGCATCTTTGTATTCATGAACATTTCATTCATCTTTGATCTGCACATTCTGATTCATTGTTTATGCTTTTCACTTGCTTGTATCTATCGACAAGTAGTTTATATGTACTCGATCCCTTTATATACTACTATCCTTCCAGAGAAGGGACATTTTTTCTTTGCACGTGGATTAAAATTGCACTTGTTTAACAATAAGTAGAAACAATTATGCGTGTTATGTGACATCTTTTAAACAATCATGCATTATTTTCGACTCTTGAACTAAGTAGTTCACTATGAAAACAGGATTCTTTATACTCATTATTTCCTGAATTTTTTTTTTTATATTATTATTTTGTGGGTAGAGAAAGACCTACTCATCATTCTTGGATTGATGGTTTCATTAAAAGAACAAGCTGATTTCATATAAATTCATGATATTCTTTTCCAGAAAAAGAAATAGAATATATGCTCTGTATTCTGTGTTCTAAAGATATACTGTTAAAAAGAAATTTTAGATTTTTGAATGGGAAAATGCAGTACGAGTCCTATGAGAAACATGTCTGAATATTATAGCTTTACTCATTTTTTATTGACTAAATGAACTGAGAGTAATTTAGTCATCTTTTTCATTGTAATATGCTACCAATTTCTATATTAATTTCATATTTTCGTGTTACAGTTTTTTTTTTTTTGTTATACTGTTAGATAAGTGATACAAACGCTGGAAGAAGAATCTAATTTTTTTTTTTCATATAGTTAATAGTTTTCTTTTAGTGTATATATTTTGTCTATAAATAAATGATGCATATGTGGGAGGAAAATTTTCATATGATTTTCCTTTTAGTGTATGAATTTTGTCTATATTTTGTGTGTCATTCATCCAACAAGAAATGTATCATCAAAATGTAACAAAATATTCGAGCTTATTTTATTAAACTTCACGTTAATTTTAATCGTTGCATAAAATCTTTAACACACACATATCTATAGTTTATACTAGTGTAACAAAACAGGTGAAACAAGAATAATTTAAATTGTAAAAATAAAAATTATGGGTCTAGAGTAAATTAAAATATTGGGCTTTGAAAATATAAAGCCCAAGATCTTGTGGTAAAGAAACAAAAACTAGTTTATACTAGTGTAACAAAACAGGTGAAACAAGAATAATTTAAATTGTAAAAATAAAAATTATGGGTCTAGAGTAAATTAAAATATTGGGCTTTGAAAATATAAAGCCCAAGATCTTGTGGTAAAGAAACAAAAACTATAGCAACTTGGGCTTGGAAAATATAAAGCCCAATTAGGGGCTTAAGCCTTAATGGGAACCCTAGAAATAAAAACCCCATTCATTCGTTATCTATTACTCGAGTTACGGATACCCACTCCATCCCCACCACTCTTTCTCACACCTTCCAACAATTTCTTCAGAAGCCGCCATGCCAGGCCCCGTCGTTGAAGAAACCGAAGCTGAGAGAAAGCTTCAGGTATTTCTATTAATTATTCATGAAATCTGATTATCGTTGCGTATTTTTAAATGTGTTTTTTTTATAATATTTTTGTTATTTGGTGAAGGATGAGCCATTGGTGGAGGACGTGAAGGAAGATGAGGAGCATGATGACGATGCCGATGATTCCGATGATGAAGACGATGACAAGGATGATGACTCCCCAGGTTTCCTATTAAATTTTCTCCGCTGTTATTTAATTCCGTTTTTTTTCACTGTGCTGGTTTTGGAATTTTCTGCGATCGTGGATTCTTATAGTCATTTCTTTGTGTTGATTTTTTCTTATGATTCATAGTTCATAGTTAGGCGACGCCTCACTCTCTCCTTTTATTTTATTTTTTAAATTTTTTGTTGTTGGCTTTGTTTAATTATTAATGTCACATTTATAGCTGAAATGTTATTAATTGTGTGTTTAAGGGATATATAATCTATCACCAAATAGCATGATGATTCACACTTGTTAATGGAGTAAATGCTATGTATTATATCCATCATAATAACGAGCTCTTTGCTTTAGAAGCCAGTTACTGTACATTTTTTGGGGTAAGAATTGGAATAGTATTCTCATGTTGTGAATTAGGTATTTCGTTCTTATGTTACACTTAAAAGAGTTTTAGTGATAGTTCTTAAACAACTTAACAAGGTATGATCAAAGTGCTGATTCTCTCAATACAGAAGTTACTTTGTTTTATAGATTTTGCTCTTAGTCCCTAAGGTTGAACCAGTGTTAAATGGATTGTATGTATGGTTGGATGGCATAATGTTGTTGATTTTCGAGTTTCTTGCAGTTGTTCTTTGCCTTTTAGTATAAATGGTGTTGTAGTTGTAGGAGTGATCTTTATATTTATATGGAAAATTGACAGGTGCGAATGAAGGTTCCAAGCAAAGCAGGAGCGAGAAAAAGAGCCGTAAGGCCATGATAAAGCTTGGAATGGAACCTGTTACTGGTGTTAGTAGGGTCACAATCAAGAGAACCAAATACGTATTCCTCTCCCCGATTCTTCCCTCATTTCCCTCTTCATTTTCTTCATCTCTGCTTTAATCGAAACCATCATCTTTGCAGATTTTGTTCTTCATCTCAAAACCTGATGTCTTCAAGAGCCCAAATTCTGAAACCTACATCATTTTTGGAGAGGCCAAAATAGAGGACCTGAGCTCTCAGCTGCAAACACAGGCTGCTCAGCAGTTCAGGATGCCGGATATGAGTTCACTGGCAAAATCAGAACTTGCTGCCTCGGCTGCATCAGCCCAGATCGAGGACGAAGAGGAGGTTGACGAGACTGGAGTCGAGCCCCGTGACATTGATTTGGTTATGACTCAAGCCGGGGTAACCAGGCCTAAAGCTGTCAAGGCTCTCAAGACTCATTGTGGTGACATTGTGAGTGCTATTATGGAGCTAACCACCTAAAAACAGTAAATCTTTTACTAGTGGTTGCATTCCTATATGATTTTTTGGAGTCCATGGTGCAGTTTTGCTCTTTTATTTTGATTAATTGGGGACTTCTATTGAGTAATGAAGTTACACCTTTTTTTGATCTGTTGATCGAAACTAGTTTCATGAAGAGAAAGGATGCATTTTCTTTTATTTCGATGGTAAATACGTATTGTTTTAAAATCTTGCCAATATAGTATAGTATATTTTTTATTTTTATAACATAAGTAGTACTCCCCTTGTAAATGTTCTCATTTGCTTTTTGCACATTAATTAATTTTGCACATTAATTAAAGAGTATAATTATTTTATGTGTAGTGGATAATTGTATTAGTAATGAATGGTGAGACTTTGAATCAGACGCTCGGTGTAGTATGTTATCTTATGCAGCAAAATCTTGGATACACTTAATACATTTGAACTATCTCTTAATAATACTTTTATATTTGATAATGTAATTTATACGGAGCTAATTTTTTTTAAATATATTTATTTAAAGAATTATACTGTTATGTCGAGACACATGGTGTGGAATTATACTGTATCACGTGCTTATCTTAATAGGTTGCCCCAACCCCGATTATTTTATATGTGCAATATCCTGTATTATTATTCAATTAATTAATGGGTTATATTAAGGTCACTTAATATGATTCATTCAATAAAGAAACCACTTAATAATTATTTTTGGATTAAAATAAAATAATTTAAGATTTAAAGAATAAAAATAGTTATACTTAAAAATAGCCTAACAGAATAACCCTCAATTAATATATAGGAGTAAGTAGTTATTAATAAAATTATATACTAAAATTATTTATAACTTTTCAACTAATTTTTAACAAATTATGTAAAATTATAATTCATTTATTAAGAAATAGGAGTATACTATATTACATGATAATAATCATAATATGCAAAGCACACCCTTTTTTCATTAGCAATGCACATCAAATGCTAGCATACATATAAAAAATTAGATACTCATCATAAGTGATCATAATAGTAGTTTATACGGACGCTTTTATTTTATTTTATTAGTAACGTTTATTTTAACTTTTACCTTCAATTTTATGGCCGATACTCAATAATATAGCACATTAAAAAAAAAAAAACTTTTTTGGTAGTAGAATTTTTTTCAAAATTCAATTTGTTATGGATGAGTAACGGATTCTCAACAAAATTTATATTGGTCTTTTAACAACAAATGACAACGATTTTGAAATAATTTCCGTCGGTTGGAATCCTTTATAAAAAAGGACAACGGAATTACTATAAGTTTTTGGAACTTAGGCAAATATATGACTTTAATTACTTTCCACACATTTTAAATATAGGGGAAAAAAAAATGATCTACTACACATCCATGTAATAAACACTGGATTAATCAGGGGTTGATCACCCTGCAATTTCTCCTAATCTCACCATCGCCACCTGTAAGAACTTGGATGTTTCCCATGCTCACCATTGCAGCAGCAAACTTACTGCTCCACACAAACTGGTTCTGCGCATTCTGTGTTAGAGTAGTATGCCCAGCGCACCAATTAGATTGAATATTTGTACTCTTTATATTTTGAATATAAACAATCTCATTGGAAATATTATTATTAAAGGCTGTTTTAATTTATCTATTTTATGCATTATAATATATGCTTATTAGATAAAGTCCCTAGACCAATTTAAGCTAAAATGTATGGTTACGCATATGATGGTAATCATGGAATTTATACATAGAGCTTTGGTCTTAAACATGGTTCCGAGTCAAGAATTTTTCTAAATGGGACAAAGAATAATTCAGTAAAGACTCGTACATATGATGAATGCTCGTTGGACGAGAATATTGTATTCCATCAATATTAGTGTTGTGACACAAATTCATATATGTAGATACTTATTAGAGAATAAGTTTATCGAACATGATCCGTAGAAAATTCTTATTGGATATGTCGAAATTAGAATTTTCTAATTACGATAGTACACGATTAGTCTTTAGACTTGAAGCACCATGGTAGTCTTGTGTACTTCATATAATACTTAGACTTATCTTCTGATTGTTTAGCAATCTTAAAGGGGATATGTTGGGTATTATATTGATGTACATGGAGACTTATGTGTGGCTAAGATAGAATCTAACACTTGTCTAGGACAAGAGAATCTCCTGTGTATTTCATTGTTAATGATTCAAAGACCTTGGCCAAGGCAATGAGAATAAAGATTCACAATGAATCATTGTAACATGAAATAGAAACACAGTTATTGAGTTAGTAGAGTTTCGACTAATATTCCTACTCTAGACTCAATCGGGAGATTAATTGTTAGAAAGAATGTACGTGTATGTCACTCGTTAATTTACAGGTTTACTCGCTATTCACCTAACATTAGAAGATCACGCTACTTGCTAGATGTTACCGTGATTAGTAGGTTCTTGAAATTAATTAGTTAATTTCAAGTGAATTAATTAATTGGATTAATTAATATAATAATTGTTATTTATAAGTTACAAGTGTTGTAAGCCTACTACTAGAGTTAGTAGTGAACCTAAAGGATCACACCTTAATTTGAATTAACAACTTTTATCAATTGGAACAATTGTTATATTATTAACTATTTATTATAATTAAATAATTTGATTATTTAATTATAATAATTATGATAATATTGATAATGGGGAGTTAGTGGAGTTAGTGATGTCTATAGCATGCTTTATTGCTATTGTCGGCCCCTATCTAAAGCATGCATTTATTTTTTTTGGAGTGTAATGCACTATGGCATGCATTATTGCTATTGTCAACACCTATATTCTAATTTTATATTATACTACTACCTATTTAAGTTGCATTACCCTCTTAACTAAGTGTGTGAGTTTATAAAAGAAGAATTGGTGTCGACTAGATTCTAAAAAAAAAAAAAAAATTTCAAAAAGGTTTTGCCTTCAATTCGCAAGCTCACACTATTGGAATCCAATTTTGTTGTTCCAATTCACAAGTTTAACACTACTAGCGAAGTGTAAAAATTTGTGTTGTTTATTCAATTGGTGGATTACTTTAGAGGGGATACACTTGGATCCCTTATTGAGAAGATCGGAGTTTTAGCCACAATCCGGGAATCGATTCCCTCACTCCTTGCATCAATTGGAAGAAAGTCTACGAGGGTAAGAATTATCTTTACGTAGATTTCTTTCAATATATTTTAACACCGGATCTTATAATCGTTTTAGAGCACTCGGGGTGAAACTTTTTCATATATTTAATAAATATGATTTATTAATTATAAAAAATTTTTAATTCCGCTGCGTTCACCCGGATGGCTATGACGAACCCAACAGTGGTATCAGAGCCTAGGTTCACGGTGTTGAAATATATGCAATACTAAAATTGTTTTATTATTATTTAATGGTTAAATAAGAAAACTTGAAACAACGAGAAAAAGTTTCTCGACAATAATAATACTGTTAAAATTTTTCGGTAATTTTAATAAAAATTAACTAAATGTTAGTTTATGATTATATTGGTTTCAAGTGTGAATATGAAATATTAAATAAAAGTTATTTATATTTCTTATTCAATATATTCATTTGGAATGAAGTTTAAGTAATACGTTGTATTTATCAAGAAATTATTTCTTGAAATATCATTGTCTAATAATAATTATTATTGATAATTTGTTATCAATATTTAATATTTAATTTGATATAAGCATTAGATGTTTATTATCAACAATGATATATGATGGCTATTTATAGAAATGGGTTTCTAGGAAATATTTCTAAGTAGAAATAATTAGCTATCATTGAATTGATTTGGCTTTATTAATCTAGAAATTGTTTCTTAATTAATAAAGGCCAACAAAATTCTTAAAGTCAATTCTAAAATTTAGTTTTATAATATTGACTAATTGTTAGTCATAATTCTTAACTAGTATTATTTTAAAATGAGAAATATGAGTAATTGTTATTCTTATATCTCGTTACGGTATTATTCATTGTGAATGGATATAAATAAATTTAATATGTTAAATACATATTTATTTATTTAGGGATGATCATGAGCCTTGGACTTTATGTGATGGTTGTAATTTATTTGGGTTTTATGGGGACTGCGAGCCTCTTTAATTTACATTTGTAAGTTCTTTAAATTTATGCAATGAGAGTAGATTAGTCCGTGAGGATTTAATTTATTCATTGTAAATTGGAGGACTTGAAGGAAGCCCAAAAGAAGACCCAATTGTTGATGGGTAATTAAATGTAATAGAATAGATGCTCAAGGCCCATAAGTGTATGGGTTTTACATTATGATGTAAAAGTTCTCATTGTCCCTTAGATTGACCATAGACCCGTTTTGGCTCAAACGGGTCGCATAGGTTGGCCATGATCATCCCACCGCTTTATGTATGTATAGGATATATGCATGTTAGAATTTATTTAATGCACTCATTTGATGAACATTAAATAATTTACCTTAATGGAATGATGAGGTCTTGGAAATAAAAATAATCCCTAAGTTTTTTAAATTTATACAAAAATTTTATTTCAAACAAATATGGATATGATGAGTATGACCCATCAATCCATGCCTACTATCAAAAGATAGAGACATGATGATGCTACTACACTTAACCACTGGCCATGAGTCGTGGGGTGGGTTTGTGGAAGAAAGCTTTGTTCTTTATCTATCATAATGATGCTCATGAATTAAATGCATCACTGCATCGGCCATGAGTCGTGGGGTGTTTTGATGTTTTAATTGCATGAATGTTTGATAGGTATTGTTTGACATTAAGTAACGTATGGGCTCATAAAATTGAGGTATACGTGAAAGGTGAGGTAAAACAAATTGAGGGTCGTATAGTGATACAATTGTAAAACGTTTTACTACCGAAGAGAATTTTTCATGGGCTCATAAAATTGGTGTGTGAAGAATTCTATTTGGGCCTCAAACCTACTAGAAAATTATGATTTTCCGATTTTCATTGGGATTATGAAATTCGAATAAAATAGTGGGAGACATTTAATATTGAAGACCTTATATTAAATTAATATTAATTTTCATAGTTTTCTCATTTTCTGCTTCATCATTTTGTAGATTCATCTACTGAAATGGCAAACAATCCTATAACTGCTTTAATTGGGCAAAACAAGTTAACTGGACCAAACTTTAATGATTGGCTGAGAAATTTCAAAATTCTCTTAAAATCTGAAAGAAGTGAATATGTTCTTGACAAACCAATCCCTGACGCACCTGGTGCTAATGCTACGACTGAGGAACTTGAGAAGTTCAAACGTCATCAAGATGATGATCTGAAAGCTCGGTGCTACATGTTAGCATCTATGTCAAATGAGCTGCAGAGACAAAATGAGGATCAAACATCTGCTTATGCTATTCTTAAACGACTTGAGAACTTGTTTGGTGAGAATAGCAGGCAACAAAGATATGAGATATCTAAAGAGCTCTTCCGTAGTCATATGGCTGAGGGCTCTTCAGTCCAGGAACATGGATTGAAGATGATAGCCCTAACGGAACGACTCGCGTCATTGAAAGTTGAGGTTCCACCTGAGTTTTGCACTGACTTATTGTTGCAGTCTCTGCCCCCTTCATTTGACACATTTGTTGTCAATTATAACATGCATAACATGACGAAAAGTCTCACTGAGCTTGTTAGCATGTTAAAGACAACTGAGTCCACGATGAAAAGGGACAAATCAGTCATGTTTGTTGGGTCCACTTCTGGATCTAAGGCTGCAAAGCCAAAGAAAAAGAAGGGAAATAGAAAGGGTTCTAACAATCCCAACAAACTGAAAGCAAAGGGAGGTGTCAAGAAAAAGAAAACTTCTCAGTCCAATGATAAGTGTCACCACTGCAATCAAACTGGACACTGGAAGAGGAACTGCAAGGATTACCTTGCAACCCTGAAAAGTTCAGGTATTTATTATGTTGAAGTTAACTTATCAGTTAATGATACTTCTTGGGTATTAGATACCGGTTGTGCCTCACACATTTGCAATGATTTGCAGATAATGGAAAGAAGTAGAAAGCTAGAAACAGGAGAAATGGTTCTAAGGCTGGGGAATGGAGCAAAGGTTGCTGCATTAGCCATAGGAACTATTCATCTAGCTTTAAATAATGATTTAGTTTTGGTATTGAACAATTGTCTTTATGTTCCTGAGATTATTAAGAACATTATCTCTATTCCTATTTTGGATAGAGAAGGTTATTGTTTTAAATTTGAACATGGAAGTTGTTCCATTTCTAAATGTTCTTCTTTAATCACTACTTGCATATTGACGAATGGTTTATATACCTTAACTCCCCAAAATTTCATTCTTAATCTTCAACAGAATAAAAGAAAATTAGATAACCGTAGTTCTATCACATTATGGCATGCAAGATTAGGTCATATTTCTAAGAAAAGGATAAATAAGTTGGCAAAATTGCTTGACCTAAAGGACGAGCAAGAACTACCAACATGTGAGTCCTGTCTCAAGGGAAAGATGACCAAATCTCCATTTGTTGGACAAGTGGAGCAAGCTACACATCTATTGGAATTAATTCATACAGATGTATGTGGGCCATTAAATGTTAATGCTCGTGAGAACTACAGCTACTTCTTAACCTTTACCGATGACTTCTCTAGGTATGGTTATGTGTACCTATTAAGGTACAAATCTGAAGTTTTTGAAAAGTTCAAAGAATTCAGAACTGAAGTAGAGAAACAAACTGGCTTAAGTATAAAAACACTTCGATCAGATCGAGGGGGTGAATACTTAAGTGCAGAGTTTTTAGATTATCTAAAAGAGAATGTGATTCTCTCACAGTGGACTCCTCCTGGCACTCCCCAACTCAATGGAGTTTCGGAACGCAGGAATCAAACCTTGATGGACATGGTTCGATCTATGATGAGTTTCACATCATTACCTCTTTCTTTTTGGGGCTATGCTTTAGAAACGGCAGCTCACCTATTAAATAGGGTGCCTTCTAAGGCCGTTCCTACTACACCTTATGAGATGTGGTGTGGTTAAGCACCCTCATACAAATACCTTCGGGTATGGGGGTGTGATGCTTATGTAAAGCAACAAATGGGAGATAAATTGGATATGAGATCCAAAATATGTAAGTTTGTTGGATATCCAAAGGAATCAATTGGATATTACTTCTACGATACCTCGGAACAAAAGGTGTTTGTTTCAAGGAATGCAACGTTTCTTGAAGAAGAATTTCTATCTGATAGAAATGGCAAACTCGTAGAACTTGAAGAAGTTCAAGAAACAACAAACCTTCCAATTGCAGTGAGTGAACAACCAGTAGAAACTGGGACATCTGATACACAACCTCTTAGGAGATCAGAAAGGATACCTAAAATACCTAGTAGGTACACTTTGTTATTAGAAAACAAAGAAGAGGGACTCCTTTTGGATAATGATCCAAGAAGCTATGGAGAGGCAATGTCAGACATTGACTCAAAGAAATGGCAAGAAGCAATGCAATCCGAGATGGACTCCATGTACTCTAACAAAGTATGGACTTTGGTAGACCCACCAGAAGGAACAGTTCCTATTGGATGCAAATGGGTTTACAAGCGAAAGTTTGGAGCTGATGGGGAGGTAGCAACCTATAAGGCAAGACTGGTTGCTAAAGGTTATTCTCAAAAACAAGGAATTGACTATGAGGAAACCTTTTCACCAGTAGCAATGCTAAAATCCATTCGAATTTTATTAGCTATATCTGCATATTATGACTATGAGATATGGCAAATGGATGTAAAGACTGCTTTTCTTAATGGTAACGTTAAGGAAGAGATCTATATGAAGCAACCTGAGGGCTTTATATCCAGTGGGAGTGAGCAAAAGGTTTGCAAGCTCCAAAGATCCATTTATGGGCTTAAACAAGCTTCGAGGAGTTGGAACATTCGATTCGATGAAACAATCAAATCGTTTGATTTTCAAAAGAATCCGGATGAACCATGTGTATACAAGAAAGTTAATGGAAGTGCAGTTACTTTTATTGTGCTCTATGTTGATGACATCCTACTTATCGGAAACGATATAGGTATGTTGCAGTCAACAAGAACTTGGTTGTCTAAACAATTCTCCATGAAGGACTTGGGAGAAGCATCATTTATTCTAGGAATAAAGATCTATAGAGATAGATCTAGAAGAATGATCGGACTATCCCAATCCATGTACATAGATAAGATACTAAAGAGATTTAGTATGGAAGAATCCAAACGAGGATTCTTGCCAATGAGTCATGGGGTTTCACTTTCTAAGGCTATGTCTCCTAAGACGCCTGAAGAAAGAGAAAGAATGACTCGCGTGCCTTATGCTTCAGCAATTGGAAGCATAATGTATGCAATGCTATGTACAAGGCCTGATGTCGCACATGCTCTAAGTGTCACGAGCAGATATCAGTCAAATCCAGGTGAAGAACACTGGAAGGTCGTCAAGATGATCCTTAAGTACTTAAGAAGGACTAAGGATATCTTTTTGATATATGGCCCTGGAGAGCTGAAACTAGAAGGATATACTGATTCTAGTTTTCAGTCTGATGTGGATGACTCTAAGTCAATGTCAGGTTATATATTCACTTTGAACGGTGGTGCAGTAAGTTGGAAGAGTTCCAAACAAGAAACTACTGCAGACTCCACCACTGAAGCTGAATATATAGCTGCATCAGATGCAGCGAAGGAAGCTGTTTGGATCAAGAACTTTATCCAAGGGTTGGGTATAGTTCCATCTATTGTTGATCCAGTAATGATATACTGTGATAACAATGGAGCCATTGCGCAAGCAAAGGAACCAAGATCTCATCAAAGATCCAAGCATATCTTGAGAAGATACCACTTGATTAGAGAAATCATGGGGAGAGGCGATGTCGTTATGGATCGAGTCGCTTCAGCAGAAAATGTAGCAGACCCACTGACTAAGCCTTTGGCTCAAAAGGTATTTGAGAAACATCTTGAGAAGATGGGACTTAAATATATGGGCAATTGGAGCTAGGGCAAGTGGGAGATTGTTAGAGTAGTATGCCCAGCGCACCAATTAGATTGGATATTTGTACTCTTTATATTTTGAATATAAACAATCTCATTGGAAATATTATTATTAAAGGCTGTTTTAATTTATCTATTTTATGCATTATAATATATGCTTATTAGATAAAGTCCCTAGACCAATTTAAGCTAAAATGTATGGTTACGCATATGATGGTAATCATGGAATTTATACATAGAGCTTTGGTCTTAAACATGGTTCCGAGTCAAGAATTTTTCTAAATGGGACAAAGAATAATTCAGTAAAGACTCGTACATATGATGAATGCTCGTTGGACGAGAATATTGTATTCCATCAATATTAGTGTTGTGACACAAATTCATATATGTAGATACTTATTAGAGAATAAGTTTATCGAACATGATCCGTAGAAAATTCTTATTGGATATGTCGAAATTAGAATTTTCTAATTACGATAGTACACGATTAGTCTTTAGACTTGAAGCACCATGGTAGTCTTGTGTACTTCATATAATACTTAGACTTATCTTCTGATTGTTTAGCAATCTTAAAGGGGATATGTTGGGTATTATATTGATGTACATGGAGACTTATGTGTGGCTAAGATAGAATCTAACACTTGTCTAGGACAAGAGAATCTCCTGTGTATTTCATTGTTAATGATTCAAAGACCTTGGCCAAGGCAATGAGAATAAAGATTCACAATGAATCATTGTAACATGAAATAGAAACACAGTTATTGAGTTAGTAGAGTTTCGACTAATATTCCTACTCTAGACTCAATCGGGAGATTAATTGTTAGAAAGAATGTACGTGTATGTCACTCGTTAATTTACAGGTTTACTCGCTATTCACCTAACATTAGAAGATCACGCTACTTGCTAGATGTTACCGTGATTAGTAGGTTCTTGAAATTAATTAGTTAATTTCAAGTGAATTAATTAATTGGATTAATTAATATAATAATTGTTATTTATAAGTTACAAGTGTTGTAAGCCTACTACTAGAGTTAGTAGTGAACCTAAAGGATCACACCTTAATTTGAATTAACAACTTTTATCAATTGGAACAATTGTTATATTATTAACTATTTATTATAATTAAATAATTTGATTATTTAATTATAATAATTATGATAATATTGATAATGGGGAGTTAGTGGAGTTAGTGATGTCTATAGCATGCTTTATTGCTATTGTCGGCCCCTATCTAAAGCATGCATTTATTTTTTTTGGAGTGTAATGCACTATGGCATGCATTATTGCTATTGTCAACACCTATATTCTAATTTTATATTATACTACTACCTATTTAAGTTGCATTACCCTCTTAACTAAGTGTGTGAGTTTATAAAAGAAGAATTGGTGTCGACTAGATTCTAAAAAAAAAAAAAAAATTTCAAAAAGGTTTTGCCTTCAATTCGCAAGCTCACACTATTGGAATCCAATTTTGTTGTTCCAATTCACAAGTTTAACACTACTAGCGAAGTGTAAAAATTTGTGTTGTTTATTCAATTGGTGGATTACTTTAGAGGGGATACACTTGGATCCCTTATTGAGAAGATTGGAGTTTTAGCCACAATCCGGGAATCGATTCCCTCACTCCTTGCATCAATTGGAAGAAAGTCTACGAGGGTAAGAATTATCTTTACGTAGATTTCTTTCAATATATTTTAACACCGGATCTTATAATCGTTTTAGAGCACTCGGGGTGAAACTTTTTCATATATTTAATAAATATGATTTATTAATTATAAAAATTTTTTAATTCCGCTGCGTTCACCCGGATGGCTATGACGAACCCAACATTCTGTATCACCTGAGCTCGTGTCTCTTGGCTAGTCAACAGCGTCTGGTCCGAAGTGAACAGCCCTCTATTCATCAGCACCCCTCTGTAATAACTCACGTCCGACACCGCCGGAGACGGCGGGTCCATCGCCACCACCGCATTCGGCCCCGTGCACTGCTGCTTCAGCTGGTTCGCGTACGTAGGATCCAGGGTCGGGTCCTGGTTCGCGGACGAGCTGAAGTTGTTGAGCCGGTTGCTGAAAGATGAGCAGTGGGACCGACCTAGTGTGTGCGATCCTGCACACGTATAGTATTTCATTTCGTGTTTCATTGTGTGTTATGGGTCGGTTTTGATTGTGATGTGAGAGCAGTGATGATTTGATTGATTGATTGAATATGGTCTTACCGGATAGGGTTACCATTTGCTCTTGTGTTAAATTCTTGTTTTTAAATGCTCGAGTTAGTTGATCCACGTTGAAGAAAGGGGGTGGGAAGTTTGACAACGCCTCCGAGGATAACGAAACCCTGCCGTCTCTCCTTCCAGCCAGGACGTCGTAGCCGAGACCTCCCGTCTGGAAAAGAGACGGCAAAAGTAATTAATATTGACACAATACCAATATTAATGTACTCCCTCCGTCCCATTTAAGATTGCACCTCTCCTTTGTAAAGATAAGATTGTACAAAGGAGAGGAGGTGCAATCTTATGAGACAGACAATTTTAAATGAGACGGAGGGAGTATTAGATTATCACTGAAAGCATATATAACGAGATAGAGTAGATTCTTACCATCTCAACACTATCCCTAGCTGCAAAAGCTAGAATATCAGCACACGATACGACACCGGAACAAAACGACTCAAGCCGATTCTTTATAGCGTCGATGACTTCAAAACCCCGGAGGCTCGGATTATTCGGCGGAGAATCTTTCTCCGCAGTGTTGCCCGGTGTTGAATCAATCAACACTGAGCCATCACATCCCTTTAAAAAGAATGCATTAAGAATCATAACTTAACTACTTACCACACACTTTTGAGTACATGAAAACCAACAAATAATCATTGATTTGTACAAAAAAAAAAAAGGATCATGTTCTTACCCTAACAAAACAATCATGGAAATGAAGCCTGACAAGGCCAGCAGCCACACCGTTGTCTTTAACAAACGCCATTCGAACTTCCTGCTTGACGACGAACTCTGCAAAGCCACACTTACCTTGATAAAAACCTACTTGAAGCTGAGCTCGAGAAAGCACAACGAAACGACAAAAGACCAACAAAAAGAAAGCTGCAAGAAACTTAGAACTCATCATCATCATTCTTGTTTCTTGAGTTGTCTGAGTGAGTGAGTGAGTGAGTGAGAATCATGCATTAAGCAACTCATTAATATATAGACAAAAGTACACAGCCCCATCATCTCAGTTTTCTAACATATATATTAATATTTTAGTGGCAACTGACTCGGAAACATGCTGTAAACGTCGTTTTAACTTATGAAGCAGAAGCAATAACAAGTGAATATCGACGAAGATGTTAATTAAGTTTGAACGCGTGATTATTGCTAAATGCTAATACTTTATGATAATTAATTGTACATTATCATATCATATCTCTTGAACATAGGTTTGATGTAATAACTGGCTAAAGACAGATCAATCCACTCACGTTGACTTTGTTGCATGAAAATCCAAGATTAGTGGTTAAGATTAGATAACCCCATGATGTAATTTTTGCTATTATGATTGGATCCATGTAAAGCTAAAATGGAACAAGTGGGGTTTGTCTGCAAAAGATTTTCTGGGTTGGCGCCGATTGTCTGATATCAGTACTAGGGTAGCATCATGCATACTTAATTTATGATTATTTTTTTTTATAAAAATAATGGAGTATTATTTAATTGATTAAGCTACTGTGAGGTTTTGACATTCTAACATAAATGAAGATTTGTATATTTGAGGAAAGACAAGTGTGTTTCTTTGCTAAATTATACACTCTTTTAACAGTTGTGGTTGCAGTTGTCTTTCTCCATTAACTTGGTAAAGAGCAAGTAGCTTCGTTTTTCAAGTTGAAACATGCATCTACGTAAAACTAGGAAAATAATGTAGCAGAAAATGCTCATCTCCTTGAAATTGTCATACTTAGGAAGAAAATTATAGTATAATTTTAAAATGGTGAAAATTAGCAGCTGAGCTGACTTAGGGTTTCATAATCAACGAAATTCCTGAATAAAAGCAGGCACCCATGCAGGTTGTTATGGAGATCTCGGGTCTGCAAGTTGTTCAAGAGAAGAAAATTATTGCTGTTATGCAAGTTTTTTTTTTTTTCTAAGTATTCCATTTTGAATTTTGAAAGTGCCTTTGAATTCTGAAAGATATACATTTTGCTATTTTAATTCGTTCTAAATCCACATCAAACAATTAATATATACTCCTTCTGTCCCGCAAAAAGAGTTACACTTCCTTTGTAAATGACAAAGGAAGTGTAACTCTTTTTGTGGAATAAAGGGAGTATATATATATATATATATATATATATATATATATATATATATATATATATATATATATATAGCCAACACACGACACTAATACAACAATTCATTATACATTAAAATATTAAATGTTGCTACGGTGGCAGAAGAGATAATTATATGTATAAAAAATTGTTGTAATTTAAATGTTGTAATTTCCGACTTAATTTTGGTACATAATGAAAACGAACATGAATTCAATAGCATTATATCACTGCCCTAAATAAAACTAGTTACTTTACGTGGGAAAAATGCACTTATAAAGATGGCAACTTTACTATTTTTAATATTTGAGGAGTGAAATAAATAGTACTCATTTCTTTCTATTGAAAATTCAATCGAGTTGTCGTGTTTTCCGAAACGTATTTCACGATATTCCTTTCTAAGAGAATTCCCTAATTTTGTTAAGAAATAAATAAATAAATGAATAGTGAAAACACCAATCCATATACTTTGTAGATATGCAACTTATTGGTAAAGGTTACTAGGTAATGAAAATGAAAGATATTGATTCTCACTTCTCAAAATACAATAATAAATACAATTAGAATCCAAATTTCTCAATCATTAATCTCATTAATTCAATGACTATTCCACCCCATTCAATTAACTATACCATATATTCCGAAATTTAAACGAAGCAGCTACTTAAAACATATTGGCAAAACAACTAAAGAGGACCCCTTCCCTCATGATATGAAGAATACATGCACATAATAGACTTACACAAGAGTGGAACTAGAGGTGAAAGCAAAGCAAGAAATACACATCAAATATCCATCTATACAGCAATATACAAAGTTATGATTCAACTGAAATAGTCATTAGAACAATTATCCATAACTGTGGCAACCCCAGTTTTGTAGACTTCCATTTTTACAAGCTTATATTACAATGTTCATAATATCTACTTAATAGTCAATATTCTTCATACCTGAAGAGAGCCTCATAATCGCCATCACAGATTTTTCCATAAGTAATCCTCTTTCAGAACATGCTCCCACTCGGAAGAAGTACTATCATGCGATCCAGATTTATTTTCATCAGCAATCGCGCTGGTTGTGAAAGAACGGATAGTTGAGTCTTTCACAGCAGAGAGATGATACTCATTCAGGGTGTCATATCCAGCAACAACTCCATTTGAATCAAATTTGCTCTTTAATTTCTCACCAGCAAAATCACAATTGATCATCTTAGGTTGTTTTTCTTCATCCATACCAATCAATTGCGAGTTCTCTCGTGATTTAAGGATATTGAATCTGGCCATAATAGAACCTGCATCATCATCAGCGAGCCTATTCTGGGGTTGTTTTTCATCACGTTTACCCCTTGGTTTTGAGTTTTCCTCCCGTGATTTCAGGATATCGAATCTGGCCATAACCGAATCTGTGTCGCCATTCACAGTCTTGGGCTTCTGCTCCTCTGTATCAATTGGTTTCATGTTGACCTCACGAGATTTCAGGATACTAAATCTAGACAGGACGGAAGCTTCAACATCATCAGCATGGATGCTGTTGCTAGATTTAGAAACGTTCAGCGATGTGTGGTTTGGTGATCGGATATCACAAGCATTTTGGGCCAGCACAGGAAAGGTGGCATGGTCAGGTGAAACATAAACCCGAGATGTCATTTCTGAAATATGCTCGCTTTCTTAGAAAAATGAGATCAAAGATAAAATTAGTCATTCCTAAAAGTGAGATAAATATTCAAGGAATATGTAATGAACCAAGCTTCTATTGCATACAAACCAGTTTATTGGAGTAACAAATCATAAACCTAACCTTGTGATGACTTTTGTTCAATTTCCTCCATATGAATCTTCATTCTGTCAAAGCGAGCTTTGTACCTGACAGAACATAGTTTAGCCTCGGCCTCGAGCCACAAATTCTTGAAGAGAAGAGCTTGTGGTTGCAATTTTTCACTCATGAGGAAATTCTCCTCAAGGACTTTCTTTATAGCCTGCAAGCATGGCTAAAAGTGTATGAAGGGCTAGACTACATCTATATATCTACAAAAAGACATCATTATTTTCTTTCGCTCTCTACTCACAATTTTCTCAGAGAACACTACAAATAATAGATAAAACACACATACCTTGGTCATATCATCATTTTCTGTGAAGTCTATGTCAATCCCCAAGGGTGAATAGATTGGAGATTTCTCAGCTTTCTTACCAGGAAAACTGTGGTTTCTCTGCTTTGCACGCATATTTAGATAATTAGAATTGATTTTAGAAAATTAAATATCCTGACAAAATTGAAATATTAACCATATTTCATGCAGCAGAGGAGATCTCATTAAAATTGAAAATGAAGTAACATAACGGTTCTCTGCATGGTTATACATGTTCATAAATGAAGCGTACCACATTAAGAGACTCCCCAAGGATCTCACAAGCGACTCCCAGGTGATTGCTATTTAGTTCCGGGTTACTAGTAACATGAACTTTCTTACTCAAACAAGAACCAAGGTTGGTTATTACATGCTGGAGAGTTTCCATTTCATGTTCCTCCAGAGAGCATGCATCATTTGAAAGGTGAAATTGGAGCAACTCAGAGAGACTATGGGCAGCCTTAATCATGGCTGCTATATTCAATTTTGGATCTGGTACTACAGCATGCTCAGTGGCATCTTCTTGCGAGGCAGGTGAAGCTAGAACCTTCTCTGCCGCGTGAACAGCAACAGCAGCACCTTCAGAGACATCATTCACAGTCATCCCCACACCTTCTTCACCAATTAAATGCTTGGTATCAGAAGAATTAATGTCAAAAACACTCATTAAGTTGTTCAAGAGGTTCGACTCTTTATTTGGCATATCTTGACCATCACTCAACTCAGTCCCCTTACTTTTGGTCAAAGGTGAAACCCAAACATGGTCTTTTGCACCATCCAACATATTATGTCCTTTGTTTGAACAAATTGTATCGAGGGTCCTCTCCAAAGCAAGTGCTGCACCATTTCTTGCACACTCCTTTTCTTTTCCCACATTGCCTTCAATTCTTTCAGAGAAAACTAGATCAGAATCAACCATTGAGCCGACATTTCTATGCTCTTCACAACCAAATCTGTAGTGTTCATCCAAATTCATCTTGAAAGGACTAGTGTTGCCAGCTTCAACATCAGATGCTGAAAACAGAGAAGATGGAGCTCCTTTCCAACAGGGTGAATCCACTGCAGTGTTGTGATGATCTATGATATCTGATGAATCCCCGACGGAATTAATAACTGGAACATCATTTGCCATGGGAAATCTATGGGGGACATTAATATCTGGTAACTGAGAACCAAATCTCGCTTTTACCTTGCGATCAGAAGAATCCTTAACATGCAGTGGACTTGACAGTTCTTTCACTGAAGTTGATGAAATGAGACCATTCCCTTGCTTGGAGAAGTTGAAAACGTTCATGTCAAAGGAATTTTCTCCAAATTTGGAGCTCAGCTGGAACCTAAGATCCTTGGCCTTTGGGGGATTTGTATAATCAAAAGCTACACCCTGGACACCATCAGTATTCTCACTACAAGCAGGTTTACGAGAAGCAACACTTTTTTTGAAATTGCCATTGGTAGCAGGTGGTGGCCTAATCACAACAGAAGGGGAAGTTCTGACTACTGATGCACGACCAGGTAAAGTTGTATCAACAGGCTTAAAGCATTTTGCATATTGACTGAATGAGCTCCCATAATTCAGAAAATTGTTCTGCATTTCACAAGACATCGCCGAAGGATGAGATTCTGGGTAGGAGGAACTGGATGCTGCAACAAATTTCTTTGAATTATGTGCAGCGAAGCTAAAGTGTTTCTCAAGGGATGACTTATCTTCCATAAGTTCAGTACATGGTGGTCCAGTGTGGCTTACTCCGTCAGAAACCTTACTGAACGGTTGATATGCAACATTATAATCTTCTCTTAATTTGTTCCACTTTTCAGGGACACTCCGTTCTGAGTTACAGCAGATCAAATAATTCAAAATCCTCAAGGGCAAGCAAGTTAACATGCTAAGATGGTAAGTCGATAAAGAAGGGGCAATATGCATAGTGTGTGATGTGTTGTGAACAAGAAAACACCCAGAGAAGACAAACTATGAATAAAAGGAAAAGAAGAAGGAGAGGGAGAGGGTAATCATACAATTTAGAAGCTTTACCAAACAGAGATATTATTATGTACATGCTATACCAAACTGTGTCATAAGAATCTATACAATCTTAGGCTGATAATCAGAGTCCTTAAACTTCTCGGGGTATAAGCAGGATCCCTCACAGTGTGCCATTAATCATCAAACTCCTCAAACAAGAAAATGTTTTATATTTCCCACATTAATAAAATTTTATTCTCAAGTGTTAAAAGATTTAAGGCATCAAATGGAATCAAATTCTAACATGTCAACCTAAAACAGAGAACGCATGTTACAACAGAAAAACAGCTCTTGAAAATATATAAGTCATGCCTAAGATACCTTCGCACAGTTGATTTATGTAGTAACTCAAGCCACCAACATTTTCTTGTTCGGATGTGTAACTTCCACCAACATCTGATCTCTTAGCCCGCTTTCCATCATCAAACCCCAAACCATCAGCCCATCGAGGTCCACACTCCACGTCAAACAAACTCTGAGTATAATTATACTGAGGTGCTGCACTCAGTCCAGAAGTATGCCCCACACCGTAACGAGACCCCTCATCCTCGATCAACAGACTACCTTCTCCAACCAAAGGAGGAACATAAGGGGAATAATAAGGCTTAACTTCACCACCATAAGCAAACACACTGCTCGTAGCTTGAGGAGCAGAATTAAGAAAAGTCCATGAAACACTAGATGGATTAGCAGATACAGGAGCTGAAAATCGATAATCAATAGATGGGGGCACACCATTTATGGCCGTGGAATCGACCTCAATTTCAGGCCCAGGGGCAGAAGGGCGAGCATATTGCCATTGGTGGTGGTTAATTGATTCAACCGGATAGGGTGAGTCCGAGTAATTCGAAAACGGGTTCGAATTGGGTTTAGGGTTTAATCTATCCACTGTAAATGGAGGGGCTAAAGCAGATAAATTCGAGGTTGATGATGATGAATTTCCTCCGGCTCCACTACCCATAGTGCCAAAACCCATCATTGTTGCTCAAAGATCAAAATTTGGCTGAACAATCAAACCCCAAAATTAATTTACACGAGTCTTCGATTCAAACCTATTGATCTCAGCAATCACAACAAAAGAAGGATGGGAAAACATTCATCAACAAAATCATCGAAATCAGTGCAGTAAGAAGAATGAATTTCAAAAAACGAGAAATCGTACCTGAGTTTGAAACCCTCAAAAGTCTGCTCCCCCCTCTGACTATGCTTCTCCTTGAAGCTTCAGCGCACTGTGCAGCGTCGCTTTCTATCTGATGAAATTTCTCTTCTCCAACCAAAAACACGTTTTTCGTTTCCCAAGTTTTTCAACTGCATCAAAAGCGCTAATTAATTGATATCAGTAGTCCTACTACCCCTAATTAATTATTATTAAATTTGAGTACGATAATAGGGATGTATTAATGTTATTTCTTTTAAAATTTTCATTAGAGGATCCTATATTATTTCTGTATATAGCTGTAATATTAATTTCCACCATCTATTTTTTCCACTAATTAATAGGACCATATAGTAGTTTATTTTTCTCAAATATAATAAATTATGTATTAAAATATAAAATTATAATAATATTTTTTTAAAAAAATAATATTTTTAAGAAAAAATTACAATTAATCATGAAATGTAAAATAGTCTCACCATAAAACGAGTTGCTTTTCATTTGGATATTCAAGCATCTCCTTATGTTTGAATTTTATTTTTTTAGTTTTTTTTAAATTAAATTGAAATTTCTAATAGGAAAGTCTAGAACTTTTTAAGTATTAAATTAAATATTTTTCTGGTTTAGCCTATCCAATTTCTAATACATTTGCAAAATCTTTTAAAATAAATTAAAAGTTAATATTGAAAATGACATAGCTTTTCATTTGATCTATGAATGGAAGCCCATTAAAAAGCCCATTTGATCTTTGAAAAGGTTTTAAGGATTACAAATTATAATTGATAGAGAAATGGAAACAACACTTTGTATTATTTTTCTATTTTTCATGATCATGATTTTCATAATGAAGTTCATTCTTATATTTTTCAATGAAAAAAAATTCTGTAAGAAATGTTAAATTATAATTGTTATTATATAGAGAAAGTATACTACTCATTGATCATTAAAGTATATTTTTTGTAGTAAAGCATACTATGATCCCTTTTAACACATGCATGTTCAGGCAAAAGTTTACTCATATAACATATTTGAAACAGTCACATTTATTGTTTGAATGAAATAATAAGACTAAAACTCAAAATCTAAACTCTTGAACTAAGGTCCAAAACCAGCTATGCTTAATAATACTTATTTGTATTAATTAATTTTAAATTTAAGGATGTGACATAATTCGAACAGAAAAAGCGTAGGAAAAAGAATTTCGAAATGATTTGTTTAAAGAATTTATTCGGCAAAATAAAAAAGATTGAAACTTTATAAAGTTGATCCACTTAAAATGGTTTCCTTTTGTGTTTCAATCACTTGTTTGGACTTTGGCCCAAATGGGCATGGCTGTATAAAGGTCAACACACAACATAATTACACTCTAATTATCGTGAAATAACATGGAAATAATCATATGACGTCCACATAAAATAATTGAGAATTAATATTCTCAAGTTTAATTCTGTTAAGGGAAATAATCTTTTCACCCAAATTCGTTAACCCCACATCAAGAATTTATATGCTCATAAATAAAAATGTACACAATGAATTAAAATTTATATATTTTATTAGTGAATTTTCGATTAGTTTTAATAAAAAATTGAATATAAAAAATTTATATATTAAATAAAAACTAATATATATATGGATGCCACCCAAATGTAAAAGATATAAACTATTAAATCACTAAACAAGTTCAACATTTTTTATTTTATTTTTTTTACGAGAAAAGTTCAACAAAATTAAGACAGCAAAAAGAAGCTATTTTTTTTTTATATAACTATCAAGTAATATAGAAAATTTAAAATGGAGTGTAAAATTGATACTCACCCACCTTAAAAAATAATGAAAATATAACTATATATATGTATCCAATATTTTAATTGGATTACAATGAGATAATTGCTACTTATAATATATATAGTGTAACCCTAACACTAACCAAGTAGATCGAGATTTCCTGTCTACTTCACTCTGTATTTAACAATGATCAAGCAGAAAGTTGGTGAAACGTAAATGAAGTGATCATAGTTTAATATAAAATTACGTTCAATTGATGAAAATTGATAATAATACAGTAAATTATAGTATAAATAAAAAGTTCAAATATTTTTAAGAAAAATTTAAGAAAAATGATAATATACTTAATAAAAAAATAATAACTACTTTTTTTATTTTAAAATGGTCTTGAGACATTTTTACCAAAATCTGTCGACTCTAAATAACGTTATTTATTTATTTATTTGGCTTCAATTATTTAGAATAGCAACAACATCCATGTGATAATTAATAACAAAATACAAGGGAAGAAAAAGTTATGCTAACTAAAAAAATTGAATGGAAATTATAACTCAACAATTATGAGATTGTTGGAAATTTTATAATTTCCAATACAATCTAACTGGGCAATATATTATTATGTAATTATATTAGCTATTTAATTATTTTATGGACTTAATTAAGTGGTCCAATTAAGGTTAAAAGTCCATGGGCTATAATAATAATTAATATGGGCCAAATGAGTAGATACCCAATACTACGTGATTAGGTGATTATGGGTGGTCTAGTCAAGTAGTATATAAAGGTTACCCGGTTATGGTCCCCAATATACTAAGCCGCACATGGTCTTCCCTTCTCCCCCATCGGGTGGGATTACTACGGTCCCCATAAAGGAATTATGAGGGCTTAGTTGAGGAAGGTCATATAACCACTGATCCTGAGTTCGTGTTCCGCCTAGAGACTCATTGGATCAGGTACGCTTCCGCTTTACAGTTTAAATCTCGTTAATCATAATAAGGTATTAGGATTTATTAATTTATTTCCTACAAGTGGTATCAGAGCCACCTATTTATAGTTCTCTGAGATCTGAAAGTATTGTGATAAGATTCAAAATTTGTGTTTAATCTATCTGCGAAATCATAATTTTATATTTAGAGATTAAAATTTATCCATAATTTACAAATTTTGGTTTAGGTTAGGTTGACTATGGATTTGTGAATTTTTTATTTATGGGACCTATTTTTTTTTTCATGGTCTAATGATTTTGCCTCTTCATTGAGAATATATGATGGGATTCTAAATTATCTAAGAGTTGGAATCGTTATTGGGTACATGTGTACACTGTACAAGACATACTCGTGCGTATTTCTGCAATAGATATGCTTTGCAGTTATTATTTCTTATCAGTGTTGTTCAGAAAATTTAGGCTATTAATTATTTCTTATCAATTGGGTTGTTCATGAAATCTGGGTTGTTATTGAATCATAGTAGCAATCTATAATGATAATTTAATAATTTGCATTAAAGGAATTTCTGTAATTTGATAATGGAGTAAGAACCTTAGGGATCGTTAACTCCTATAAGACCAACTCATGTTTCTCGTGATTAACGTTTGTGGGTATGCTCCATTAACAGCGTTCCTGAAGATTAGTTGTACGTATTCAATTATCACTGTACTAATCTGTTCTGATTAATTAGTGGCATCATGTCTATTTGTTGAAATTTTACACCTGTATGTGTAAGCTTTTGAGCCGTAATGCTTGGCCATTAATACTTGAGTTGACTGTATTAAAATTATTGAATGATATTTTAGATTGATTAATTTTGATACATGAATTCAATTTATTATGTTATTTTACCAATATTAATGGAGAAATTCACTTTCAATTTTAATGGAGTTGACATGGGGATTTGAAATTCACATATGAATTGTGGAAATTTGACAGTTGAGCATCTACCACCTGATAATTTAGATTAAAGAATTGTAATTATATCAATTTCTTATGGTGTTTTATTTGCTCATATATTTATCACAAATTTTGATTCTGGACAATGGACATACACGACTCACGTGACATCATAATGGACAGGATTTGGTCACTGTAGTCGTTATAGCTTCTTGTATTGCATACATATTTCAGTAAAGGATTTAGTGGTAAATAATTAAGTAAAGGATAATTACCTAATCTAGTTTATTCAAATTAGAATTTGAAATTCTTAATTAAGTTAAGAAATTATTTATTACTTTTAAGTACGAGGTAATCATCTAAAATTCCTATTTGGTTGAGGAATTTAATTAAATTAAATTGGGGAGATAGTTAAATGTCGTTTAATTAAATTAAATATTTTAATATTTATTTAATTAGTCTAGTAAACCTTCAATCTAGTCAATCGAAGCACCATGCTGCCACAGTAATATCGTGTGTGGAGAAAAGCTTTATTGAAATTACATAGATGGGTGTGGTATTATTTATGTGTTCTGTGTTTGGCCCACAGGTAGGCACAGTTTGACAGAATAATAACATACATATGATAATAAGTATGTGATAATTATTTGGATTATTCATGTGAACATGAGTCGGTGATCGGTGTCATTTTCACCTAGATTTTAGTGTCTTTTTATTATGTATTTTGTGTGTTTTTATTCATTTTGTATGTCATTTGGTGGTGTTATATGAAGATATGGAGATGTGTGCCTTGAAATGATAAATGTGTGATTTTCATGATTAAGTGCCTTAAATTGTGCTACATTTGTGAATATTTAGAGAATTGGTAAATTGGTGTAATTTGTGTGATTATCAGGTAAAAATGGATTCTAGACATGATAAAGAAGATGTGGGAAAAAAACAGAGCTCGATTTGGAGTTGAAACGAGGGAGAATGAGTCAATGCAAAATGCTGAAAAACGCACGTCCAACTTGTGTAATTTTTCTGTACTCTTTTGGAGCTCAAATCTAGAAGTGTCATATATGGTTGGAAAGCCATAGAAAAGAGGATCGTTTTGGTATAAGGAACACTTCAACTGGAGCCCAAACGAGAAAGTTATGATTAAAATGGTGACGTCGCGCAAGCAGTTCTTACTCAGCACGGTTGTGCTACTTTGCATGACTTGTTATACCCTCAAATATTAGAAGTTTTGTCAGATCTATATATGGTTGGAAAGCCACGGAAGAGAGGATCGTGTGAGCGCAAGAATCACTAAAAACGAAGATCGGATGTGGAAGTTATGCACGAAACGGTGAGACTGCGCAGCACGCGATACGCTACACGGCCCGTGTACCGAGCACGGCCCTGTAAGGCATGGGCGTGCTCGGACACCAGAAAATGCTACACGGCCACCTCCGTGGCCGTGTGACTCTGCACGGCCCGTGTAGGTTCCAAAGGCAGTTTTATGATCTCTAAATGTTCTAGAAGCTTCCATGGGGGTATAAATACATATTTTGACCACAAAATTCGGGAGGAATCATTTTGGATCAGTTTCCACACACACTAAATACCTAAATCAATTACATTCATCTTCATCTCTTCCATCCTTCACTTCATCCATCCAAACCACTTGATCTCCTCAAATCCATCCATTAATCCATCCATCCACCAATCTAAGAAGAGGAATTCATCAAGGAGTGAAGATTTGAGCATGTTGAAGGAGAAGAAGGCCTACATTGCAAGGGAAGCCAACTTACCTTTAATTTGTGATTTTCTTCATTATTTAGCTAGATTAGAGCATGCCATGGATTGTAATGAATTATTCATGATTTGTTGTGGCTAGTCCTCATGTGAGGCTAGCAATGTAATTGGTAAAGGATAATGTAGATTTTGCACACCACATGTTTGATGAAATGATTGTTATGAATATTTTCTATCATGAATGCTTATTCTCATTTGATGCATGATTTGTGTGGTTAAATTTTCTATGCATAGTGTTAGGATGGCCATTCCAATATTATGTATGGTGGTTTAATTGAATCATTGATTGTATGAGGTGACTTAGTTAGTATGAGGGGAGGAAAGCCATTCCCTCCAAGTGCTTAGAACCTCATGATAGGACATTAGTGATGAACCAGTGAGGGGACCCAACTTATGATCATAGTACCCATGAGGGAATTGTGAGTAAGACAATCTTAGGAGATTTAAACTTGTAAAAGAGTTGAGAACCTAATCACCTTGGCCATAGGGGGTAGGGGTACAATTGTGATTGCCCTTAATATCATAACTTGAAAGTCATCAATGCATGTGTGTGTGTGAGTCTATATATATCTTATCCATGAATGTTGCTTGCCTTACATACTTCTTAGATTGTTCTACCTTCATCCATCTTCCATGTCCATTGTATCCATCTATCTTTAATTGCTTTCTTAGTGTTAGTTTTTAGTGTTAATCATCCCCTCATTCTTCTATTCGTCCTATTAGAGTAAAACATTTCTCAAATACGGCTACCCACTTTCGCCCTTGGGTTCGATATCTTATAAATTTTGCACTTGGTCGCTTACGTGCTACACACGATAGAGTACACTTGCTCTTATCAATTATCAAAATTGAAACCAAGTTCATGGCGCCGTTGCCGGGGTGAAAGCCTTCGGTGTAACGTGTTTGAATTTGTTAGCTCTACTTAGGACATTTTTTTTATTTTTGCATCTATATTTATTTTGGAAAATCTTGTTCTTACTTGTTCTTCTTAATAGGTACATCAACCTTGAAAGAAGGGGAGAAGGAGCAAAACCAAAAATAGTAAGTGAAGGAAAGTTGTAGCAAGCCTTGAAAAGAAGAGTATGAACATGGATGGGTGGAACCAATACATGGGAGGAAATTATGGAAATCTAATTGGTTTGGTTCCACCACAACAATCAAATGGCAATAAGAATGAGAGCAACTATGGGTATAGTAGTCAAATGAGTCAAGCAAGCTCTCAAAGCTACAACAATGGGAGTTATGAGGAATGGCAAGGAGCTTACAATGTGAATACATTCCAACTGTATCAAGGAAATACTTATTCCGTTCCAAGTTCTTACAACAATCAAGTTTCTATGGATACTCTTCTATCCAAAAATGATGCCTTGATAGAAAAGCTTAAAAGATATGTTTATGGAAATGATACAAGGCAAGGCTTTCAACCAAGTCTTTCAAGCTATGAGCCTCAAAATACCTACTCCATGCCTACTTCCAACTTTAATGGGGGGACAAGTGTGGAACATGCCCAATTACCAAATGGGGAATGTAACAAGTATGCAAAACGGGTATGTCCAAGGGAACTTCCAAGAAGAGTGTCCATCATATGGTGAAGAAAAGTCCACATTGTCCACATTGGAGGATCAAATGACAAAGATGTTTGACTTTATGAAGCAAGAGAAAGAGGAGAATGAAAGAAGGTTTGAATATAGGAAGCAAAGAGAAGAAGAAGATGATAGGAGATTTGAGGCCTTGGAACGTCAAATGAGTCAAATGATAAGTGAACGGAACACTCTCTACAACATGGAGAATTTTGATGAAGAGAATGAAGAAGAATTAGAGGTAGAAGAGCGTTCGGGGGATAAAGAAGAAGACTCAAGAGATGTGGAGCTTAATGAGGAGAAGGAAGACAAGGTAAAAGAAAGTTTCGAGGAGGAAAGTGAGAGGAGTAAAGAGCTTGAGGAAGAAAAGAGCTTTGAAGATAAAGAGATTATCCAAGATTTCTTGTCTCATGTTGAGAAGGAAAATTCAAGTGAAGATGAAGAATCAAGAGAGGAGTATGAATTTGATGAAGTGGAACAAGGTCTAGAAGCACTTGATGATGAGTTCGGGAGTGAAATGATCATTTCTACATCTTTTAACTCTTCAAGTTGCATTAATTTTCAAAATATTGTTTATATTGACTTTGTCTTACCTATTGATTCTTCTCAAAGCTTTAGGTACAAGAAAGAGCTTGAAGAAGTGTTGGGCACTTACTTGATAAAAAGGAATAAGTGGTGGTCTCGAAAGGAGCGGTTAATGGAGTGTAAACTCAAACGAGTTGAATTCTTAAAGCCAATCGCGAAAGATGCTACCGAGGTCGTTACTTGCCACAAATGCCTAATAGAGGAAGAAGCACAAAGATTAAAATTTGATGGCAAGAACGAACGATATCCTTGGCCATTCCGATGAGTTCTCCATAATCCGTCCGGCTTGAAGACGTTAAACTTAGCGCTAGATGGGAGGCAACCCATCGTTTATTTTAATGCTTTCATTTAATTGCTTTGATTTAGTTTTCTTGCATTTTTTTGTGTATAGGTGGATTGTGCTCATGAAGGAAAACACATAAAGATGAGACAAGATGTCCTAGATTTGGAATGAAGATGTATGTCACACCACTCTTTACAAACTTAAATTTAACACTTGTGTTAATTTAAGTTTGGGGGGAGAGTGCGTGGTGGCCATACTTGAATGTTAGAATGCACATACGTCGTCACAAGGTACGTTTAAGATGATCAATGGTGGAAACTACAAGGGTAAGTCTCACCACTTTTTGCAAACTTAATTCTCAACTTGTTTCGATTTAAGTTTGGGGGGATAGTGTGTGGTGTGCCTTACCACTTGTGTATGCTTGATGTATCATGTTGATAGAGTGATTATCTTGATTGTCTTGTGAAAAATTGGGTCAATTTTAAAATTTTTCTCATGAGTATTGGTATGATTTTGGATTGTTTGGTTGTGTTGAAGTGTATGCTAGTTCATTATTTGATAATAATTATTGTGCTAATGGTTTTGATGAGCTGTTGAGCATAAATGAAGTGTAGTGGAAGCACGAAGTGAGCCCAGAAATCAATGTCGAGATTCGTTGAGCATGCAATCCAGAAGCTCGTGCCAACCATTTCCATTACCAAATGCCTTTTCAGGGAGTTTACTTTACTACTCATCATTTCCATTTTCTTAGCATATACATGATTTTGAATTGAACTTGATTGAATTGGTATGCTACTTCATTTGTTATGTATCTTGGGAGGTTTACTTGCTTTATTTAGGTAGTTTGCTTGCTTTATTTTTATTTTTGAATAAGGTGGCAAAATCTTGAGCTTAAATGTTAGTGGATAATTGAGGATATGTTCTTGATTTTCTTTTGATGGGTGAATTGTTGTCTTTGCATGTTTTGTGTTTTTGTGTTGTTGCTTGCTTGGAGAGTCTTTTCTCATGTGTTTTGTTTGTATTTTTATTCTTGTATAGGGTTGTTTGGTGGTATGTTTCGGGATGTTGTGAGTCATTTTTGAATGTAAGTAATGGCATGTTGTTTGTGATAAGTGATGGCAAACTATGTTGAGAATCTCTACTCTTTAGAATTGTGACATGTTCTATTTAACTTGTTCAATTTTTAGATGAATTGACGCGTAATGAGTTCCTTAAGGTCCGAGCAAAAGCTTGTGAGCGTTTGAGCCTCAACCGTGCATCCATGGTTAATTTCTTAATGAGTGGATCGATTGAACCTTGATAAACTAGAACTTGTTCATGGACTACGGGAATGAGCCCGATTGGTGGAGGTTAGTGAGATGATCTTAGGCCATCCTTGTTACTTTAAAGTCATTGTCATATATTTCCTTACCTTATACATCATCCCTAGTTAACCACTTTGAGCCTTAAAGCCTATTTTTGTGATATTAGCACATTACAAGCCTTGAATACCCACTTGAGCCTTATATATATAACCTTTGTGTGGGTGATTGAGGAGATGATGGTTTACAAGGTTGATGTGATAATTGTACTAGAGAAGAAAGGAAATGGTAAACAAGCAAGAAAAGGATGAAAAGAGCTCATGCAAAATGAACATGCAACCTCAACATAAGAAAAAAGAGCAAATCAACAAAAATATGCTCAAGGAATTCAAAAGTCGAAAGAAAGGAAGCATGCAAATTAAAAGAAGCTCAAGAAATCCAAGGAATGATAATGATTAGTGCTTGAGATTAGAAAAGAAAAGAAAGGAAGATAGAAACGTGAAGAAGTTGAAGAAGCTGATCATCTCTTCGATTACTTACACTCGATAAGTCACTCTTATCCATAATCTCCCTACCCTTACCAAAAAGCCTAACATTACATCCAAAAGTAAAGTCCTTTTTGATCATTAGTTGAAGCTTTGGTGGCTTGTGAATGTAGTCCGTGAGCAAGCCTATGGTGCGTCGGGTTCAATCGGTTGATGAGTGTTGAATTACCCTACTTCATAGAGTGTTGAGTGCATTTTGATATCCGACGTAAGGTTTGGACCGGAAGGGTCTTTATTACTCTTAATTTTCTTAGACTTGAACTTGTTATTTTTTTTTATGTCATGATTTTAATGTTGTAGTGTGATTTGATATGATTTGTAGTCCTTGTTACTTATAATGTGTTGTTGCTTATGTTCTTTAGGTCTTTCTCTAGGCGAAAATTCTCCCTCTCGTTTTCTCATTTTCGTTGCTCGAGGACGAGCAACACTTTAAGTTTGGGGGGTTGATCGGTGTCATTTTCACCTAGATTTTAGTGTCTTTTTATTATGTATTTTGTGTGTTTTTATTCATTTTGTATATCATTTGGTGGTGTTATATGAAGATATGGAGATGTGTGCCTTGAAATGATAAATGTGTGATTTTCATGATTAAGTGCCTTAAATTGTGCTACATTTGTGAATATTTAGAGAATTGGTAAATTGGTGTAATTTGTGTGATTATCAGGTAAAAATGGATTCTAGACATGATAAAGAAGATGTGGGAAAAAAACAGAGCTCGATTTGGAGTTGAAACGAGGGAGAATGAGTCAATGCAAAATGCTGAAAAACGCACGTCCAACTTGTGTAATTTTTCTGTACTCTTTTGGAGCTCAAATCTAGAATTGTCATATATGGTTGGAAAGCCATAGAAAAAGAGGATCGTTTTGGTATAAGGAACACTTCAGCCGGAGCCCAAACGAGAAAGTTATGATTAAAATGGTGACGTCGTGCAAGCAGTTCTTACTCAGCACGGTTGTGCTACTTTGCATGACTTGTTATACCCTCAAATATTAGAAGTTTTGTCAGATCTATATATGGTTGGAAAGCCACGGAAGAGAGGATCGCGTGAGCGCAAGAATCACTAAAAACGAAGATCGGATGTGGAAGTTATGCACGAAACGGTGAGACTGCGCAGCACGCGATACGCTACACGGCCCGTGTACCGAGCACGGCCCTGTAAGGCATGGGCGTGCTCGGACACCAGAAAATGCTACACGGCCACCTCCGTGGCCGTGTGACTCTGCACGGCCCGTGTAGGTTCCAAAGGCAGTTTTATGATCTCTAAATGTTCTAGAAGCTTCCATGGGGGTATAAATACATATTTTGACCACAAAATTCGGGAGGAATCATTTTGGATCAGTTTCCACACACACTAAATACCTAAATCAATTACATTCATCTCCATCTCTTCCATCCTTCACTTCATCCATCCAAACCACTTGATCTCCTCAAATCCATCCATTAATCCATCCATCCACCAATCTAAGAAGAGGAATTCATCAAGGAGTGAAGATTTGAGCATGTTGAAGGAGAAGAAGGCCTACATTGCAAGGGAAGCCAACTTACCTTTAATTTGTGATTTTCTTCATTATTTAGCTAGATTAGAGCATGCCATGGATTGTAATGAATTATTCATGATTTGTTGTGGCTAGTCCTCATGTGAGGCTAGCAATGTAATTGGTAAAGGATAATGTAGATTTTGCACACCACATGTTTGATGAAATGATTGTTATGAATATTTTCTATCATGAATGCTTATTCTCATTTGATGCATGATTTGTGTGGTTAAATTTTCTATGCATAGTGTTAGGATGGCCATTCCAATATTATGTATGGTGGTTTAATTGAATCATTGATTGTATGAGGTGACTTAGTTAGTATGAGGGGAGGAAAGCCATTCCCTCCAAGTGCTTAGAACCTCATGATAGGACATTAGTGATGAACCAGTGAGGGGACCCAACTTATGATCATAGTACCCATGAGGGAATTGTGAGTAAGACAATCTTAGGAGATTTAAACTTGTAAAAGAGTTGAGAACCTAATCACCTTGGCCATAGGGGGTAGGGGTACAATTGTGATTGCCCTTAATATCATAACTTGAAAGTCATCAATGCATGTGTGTGTGTGAGTCTATATATATCTTATCCATGAATGTTGCTTGCCTTACATACTTCTTAGATTGTTCTACCTTCATCCATCTTCCATGTCCATTGTATCCATCTATCTTTAATTGCTTTCTTAGTGTTAGTTTTTAGTGTTAATCATCCCCTCATTCTTCTATTCGTCCTATTAGAGTAAAACATTTCTCAAATACGGCTACCCACTTTCGCCCTTGGGTTCGATATCTTATAAATTTTGCACTTGGTCGCTTACGTGCTACACACGATAGAGTACACTTGCTCTTATCAATTATCAAAATTGAAACCAAGTTCATGGCGCCGTTGCCGGGGTGAAAGCCTTCGGTGTAACGTGTTTGAATTTGTTAGCTCTACTTAGGACATTTTTTTTATTTTTGCATCTATATTTATTTTGGAAAATCTTGTTCTTACTTGTTCTTCTTAATAGGTACATCAACCTTGAAAGAAGGGGAGAAGGAGCAAAACCAAAAATAGTAAGTGAAGGAAAGTTGTAGCAAGCCTTGAAAAGAAGAGTATGAACATGGATGGGTGGAACCAATACATGGGAGGAAATTATGGAAATCTAATTGGTTTGGTTCCACCACAACAATCAAATGGCAATAAGAATGAGAGCAACTATGGGTATAGTAGTCAAATGAGTCAAGCAAGCTCTCAAAGCTACAACAATGGGAGTTATGAGGAATGGCAAGGAGCTTACAATGTGAATACATTCCAACTGTATCAAGGAAATACTTATTCCGTTCCAAGTTCTTACAACAATCAAGTTTCTATGGATACTCTTCTATCCAAAAATGATGCCTTGATAGAAAAGCTTAAAAGATATGTTTATGGAAATGATACAAGGCAAGGCTTTCAACCAAGTCTTTCAAGCTATGAGCCTCAAAATACCTACTCCATGCCTACTTCCAACTTTAATGGGGGACAAGTGTGGAACATGCCCAATTACCAAATGGGGAATGTAACAAGTATGCAAAACGGGTATGTCCAAGGGAACTTCCAAGAAGAGTGTCCATCATATGGTGAAGAAAAGTCCACATTGTCCACATTGGAGGATCAAATGACAAAGATGTTTGACTTTATGAAGCAAGAGAAAGAGGAGAATGAAAGAAGGTTTGAATATAGGAAGCAAAGAGAAGAAGAAGATGATAGGAGATTTGAGGCCTTGGAACGTCAAATGAGTCAAATGATAAGTGAACGGAACACTCTCTACAACATGGAGAATTTTGATGAAGAGAATGAAGAAGAATTAGAGGTAGAAGAGCGTTCGGGGGATAAAGAAGAAGACTCAAGAGATGTGGAGCTTAATGAGGAGAAGGAAGACAAGGTAAAAGAAAGTTTCGAGGAGGAAAGTGAGAGGAGTAAAGAGCTTGAGGAAGAAAAGAGCTTTGAAGATAAAGAGATTATCCAAGATTTCTTGTCTCATGTTGAGAAGGAAAATTCAAGTGAAGATGAAGAATCAAGAGAGGAGTATGAATTTGATGAAGTGGAACAAGGTCTAGAAGCACTTGATGATGAGTTCGGGAGTGAAATGAGCATTTCTACATCTTTTAACTCTTCAAGTTGCATTAATTTTCAAAATATTGTTTATATTGACTTTGTCTTACCTATTGATTCTTCTCAAAGCTTTAGGTACAAGAAAGAGCTTGAAGAAGTGTTGGGCACTTACTTGATAAAAAGGAATAAGTGGTGGTCTCGAAAGGAGCGGTTAATGGAGTGTAAACTCAAACGAGTTGAATTCTTAAAGCCAATCGCGAAAGATGCTACCGAGGTCGTTACTTGCCACAAATGCCTAATAGAGGAAGAAGCACAAAGATTAAAATTTGATGGCAAGAACGAACGATATCCTTGGCCATTCCGATGAGTTCTCCATAAACCGTTCGGCTTGAAGACGTTAAACTTAGCGCTAGATGGGAGGCAACCCATCGTTTATTTTAATGCTTTCATTTAATTGCTTTGATTTAGTTTTCTTGCATTTTTTTTGTGTATAGGTGGATTGTGCTCATGAAGGAAAACACATAAAGAGGAGACAAGATGTCCTAGATTTGGAATGAAGATGTATGTCACACCACTCTTTACAAACTTAAATTTAACACTTGTGTTAATTTAAGTTTGGGGGGAGAGTGCGTGGTGGCCATACTTGAATGTTAGAATGCACATACGTCGTCACAAGGTACGTTTAAGATGATCAATGGTGGAAACTACAAGGGTAAGTCTCACCACTTTTTGCAAACTTAATTCTCAACTTGTTTCGATTTAAGTTTGGGGGGATAGTGCGTGGTGTGCCTTACCACTTGTGTATGCTTGATGTATCATGTTGATAGAGTGATTATCTTGATTGTCTTGTGAAAAATTGGGTCAATTTTAAAATTTTTCTCATGAGTATTGGTATGATTTTGGATTGTTTGGTTGTGTTGAAGTGTATGCTAGTTCATTATTTGATAATAATTATTGTGCTAATGGTTTTGATGAGCTGTTGAGCATAAATGAAGTGTAGTGGAAGCACGAAGTGAGCCCAGAAATCAATGTCGAGATTCGTTGAGCATGCAATCCAGAAGCTCGTGCCAACCATTTCCATTACCAAATGCCTTTTCAGGGAGTTTACTTTACTACTCATCATTTCCATTTTCTTAGCATATACATGATTTTGAATTGAACTTGATTGAATTGGTATGTTACTTCATTTGTTATGTATCTTGGGAGGTTTACTTGCTTTATTTAGGTAGTTTGCTTGCTTTATTTTTATTTTTGAATAAGGTGGCAACAAAGAAAAACCCGTTTGGAAAGCTGTTAAAAAGAAACTAAAGTATAACCTTTCGTTTTCTCCTAAAGGCTTGTGGAATTATTTTATAATACACCACATTAAGATTACTTAGTATGAATGGTGTTGTGGTGTAGTTAAAAGACAAAAATAGTACTCCACAATATATGGTTACTAATTGGAGAAATACTAAAGATTGCAGCTTATGGTCTCAATAAAGTTCCAACCAAAGTAGTTGTGAGAACTCTTTGAGTTTCACATATGGGGATATCCAACTAAGGTTAGATCATTGGGATCTACTAAAGAAAATTGGATTCAAATAGATACAAGCTACTTTATTGGTATTAAATAAAGATAATAAGTTTATGATCCAATTGATCGGATCATATTTGAGACGGGTAATACGGTATTATGTGAGGATGTTGATTTTGGGGGAAGAATAATATTAGAGACATTGTCCTTAAGGGGAGTCGATTCGATTCCCACTTATGCTTTAAAGAATTTGTGCAAATTCAGAATAACGATATGACAATGTCAATAATATTTAAGGAATAACAAATTCAACAACCTCAAGAATTAATGTCACTAAGAAAACCACTAGAGTTGGGTGAAAGACAATTCGAATGATTATGTAGTTTTTCTCTTAAATAATGAGGACACTATAGAATTAATGGTAGAACATTCAAACAATGTTCATCAAACCATGAAAGGTCCAATTACTCCAAAATGTGTTAATGCTATAAGTTATGAGTTTAAATCAATACAAGATGATTAGGTCCGCATCTTGGTAAAGGATTATACTCAAAAGGAAAGGAAGACATTATTTTAAGGAAGTTTCTATCCGATTACTTAGAAAAATTCTTTTAAATCGTAACATTAATAGCACATTTTGATCTTGAATTGGATTAAATGGATATAAAGATAATGTTTCTTAAGAGTAACGTTGATTAAATGATCTCAACGGTCTAAGAACTAAAAGAAAATCCATATATCAATTCAAGTTTATCTTTCACATATAGGAATCACAAGTATCATCATAAGGTAGTTGTCTCATTTGGTTTTGAGATAAGTGTAGATGATTATGTGATTCAGTGGGAGAATGTTTAAGTTAAACTAAGGGAGACAAGTGCAGTGTCAATCAGGTGCCCTAAAGTTAAACTAAAGATTTAAGAAATGTAGAAACATTCCATATTCATTGGTTGTTGGAAGTTGTTGTATGATGAGGTCTCTACAAGACCTAATTTGGCTTATGTTGTTGGTATATTAAGTAGACATTTAAGTAACTCTAGTATGGATCTTTATAAAGTATGTATAGAGAACTAAGAATAATATGTCTGTACATCAGGGATCAGAATTGTTAGAGATCATGAGGAATTCTGATTATGAGTTTGTTGGATGTCAATACAGTATAAGATCCACTTCAGGCTATATTTTCTGTTGGTCAGAGAGCTATACAAGTAAAACTATTAAGCAAACACTTTAGCTCATTAACCATGACAACAGAATTAGTAGCACACTAAGGGCATTCAAACATGAAATAAAGGTTGCGAAAATTTGTCACATAAAGTTCATTATGACAGTTAGTTCGCAGTAAAGTATTAACAACAAAAGTACTTACAAGTCAAGCATATTGACATAGAATTCGTGGTTGTTAAAGAAAGTATTTTGTGTGCATAAAATTTTAGTAAAGCATATTATGATAGACTCTAAATTCGGATCCGCTATTTATGTATTCAACGCCCTGTAATTTTTATGCGCTAGCTACTCATATGGGTGTTATATGGTTTTAGAATACATTGATTTAATGAGAGTCTATATTTATTGCTCTTTAAAGTTTCAAGACACTTTGATTTGGATAATTCAGTTTTCTGCAGAATAAAGTTCTTGGCTTTGAATTCATTGTGAATTCACTTAAGTAATTTCATTTTGTAATATTTTACATTATGGATTGATCTCACTAAAGTTTAAAGTTGGACCAGTTGGAAATAGACATGATATTGATCACGTTGCATGTAATTTTCATGCTACTCACCATATTTGATCTATGTCATTGAGTATATTGATATGGTGATTGTCGGGGTTTAATCACGATTTATAATGTGGTGAATGCCGCGGTAGTTCCATATTAGTATATGAGATGGACCAGATTGTTAAGTATATCCTGAAGAGGAATAGCATAAAGTTGCGCAACTAAGGACTCTTGATATAATTGCTTTGGGAAAATATATAGCCCAAGTGGGAGATTGTTGGAAATTTTATAATTTCCAATATAATCTAACTGTGGGCAATATATTATTATGCAATTATATTAGCTATTCAATTATTTTATGGACTTAATTAAGTGATCCAATTAAGGTTAAAAGTCCATGGGCTATAATAATAATTAATATGGGTCAAATGAGTAGATACCCAATACTACGTGATTAGGTGATTATGGGTGGTCTAGTCAAGTAGTATATAAAGGTTACCCGGTTATGGTCCCCAATATACTAAGCCGCACATGGTCTTCCCTTCTCCCCATCGGAGGGATTACTACGGTCCCCATAAAGGAATTAGGAGGGCTTAGTTGAGGAAGACCATATAACCACTGATCCTGAGTTCGTGTTCCGCCTAGAGACTCATTGGATCAGGTACGCTTCCGCTTTACAATTTAAATCTCGTTAATCATAATAGGATTAAGGTTTCATGGATTAATTTCCAACAGAAATGTCCTACAAAGAAGATAGTGTGTGTGAAATTCAGGAGGATAACTTTAATTAATATTATATTCTATCTTTTATAGTTCGTTTAATTAATCATGAAAAGTAAAGGGAATATATATATGCCACCCCTCAAACACATGATTGGCGATTTGGAAATAACTTTTAGATGATAAATAAAATAATTAATTAACTTAGAATTATTAGAATTAATTCATAAAATAAGTGGCTGAAAATGAAGGATTACAAGTGTGGATTATATTTGAAAATTTGCTTATCAATAAAAATTTCCATGATATTAATTGATTTATCAAAAACAAATAAAAAATCTTGCATGTCTTCCGGAACAAGACCCTCTACCTAATTTGACTTCTTTTCACGTCTTCAAATTAAAATTATAAAATTTAAATTATATGAATAAAATTGATACGAGTTACGATAATATAATATATAAACAAAAACATTAATTTATAATTATACCTTAAAAAATAATATAAATATAAATTTGTGCACAAGGCAAAAGGAATCATTTACCCAAATAAATTCAAATGTCGAATAAATAGCTGAAGGTTATTAAAGAAAAGGTGTAGGGCCGTGGGGGCCCAAATCTGAGAGAGTAGAGACATGGCGCCATTCTGTGTGGGCCATAATAATGGTAGAAAGATGGGCAGCCCATTTAAAAATATGATCCACAAGGTCCACATAGTCTTGGCGGCCATAGGTAAACGTGGATGTCAAATCTTCCTGGCCCAAAACATATGAGTGGTTCTTAATCAAAACGTACATAGAAAAAACTCAGCCTCATAGATCCTTTTAAGCTAATATACTTCAAACAAAAAATCATTATCCTTATCCTTTATATAACTTTTTCCTTTTTTCTTTTTTATCAATTTTATACAAATCTCTGCCCTCGTCCATTATACAAAATTGTTTTTTCATTGAGTTTAAAAAAATATACATTTTCACAAATTCGGTGAAATATACATGTTATGGGTACTTCATACTCTCTGGATCGATCCTAAACTAGGCCCACCTAGGGTCGGTCGAGGCCCAAAGAACAAAGTAAATCACATGTCCACTCTGGGCACACAATGTTGTCTGGTAAGTTAGCCAGCCCAAGACTGATAGCTAAAATCGATAACCTCGAATTAAGACTTCCATCGGCATAACATAATTAAGCAGATGTCTGACCCATCTAATACAAGCCCACTCGATTCATCTACCAGTAAGAGGCCCAGCCGGCCCAATCACCAGAAGATCACGTGAACGCGGCATGATGGGAATGTTACTCTCATACTCCAATCAAATGATCGCATGCTCAACACATTCACATGCTCTCTCAACCAATAGAAAATTTCATTATAAATTGATACTAAATAAGGAGAATTCATAATTGTAAGTCATCATCTTTTACCACTTTATTCTTTTTCATTTCCAATACAGAGAGTTTTGTACGCATTATTTTGGAATGGACAAAAAAAAAATTATACTCCATATTGTAATTGGGACGATAGAAATTATTTTTAAATTAATTTTATAGGAATTTTATTTATATATTAAAGTAAGAACACAAAAGATAGAGGGCAATTGATAAGGTATGGCAATTTATGACCTTTCATGTTAGAATTGATTTGTGGGATACAATTGAACATGTTGTGTTGCAAGATTTAGGGGATTTTTCAAATCATTGCCATCAACAAACAAATACTATAAACTTCAACTTAAAATGCTGCATTTAATGCACCAACAAACAACATGATCAAATTGCATTTATGGCCCCCCTCTATGGAATGCTTGATTTGAGTTAGGTTTGAAAATTCATCCAATGGAAAATTAAGTTGTAAATTTAAATAAAACATTTTTTTTCTTACTAGATAGTCTCATCAAATTATTACATCAATCAATTAATATTAATATTAAGAAGAAAAAAAAGTGTGTAACAAATTTAAATTAAAAGTAACTTAACTCAAAATTTCATTTTTTTCCCTAATTAGTTAATAAATTATATATATATATTTATTTATTTATTTAAATAATATAAGAGAACTTGGCTTTCACAATTAGATATTCTTACAACATAGTCTTTAATATGACATGCTCTTAATTTATTTATTTATAAACGACAAGAATTGTCAGTTTACTCTTATACCCTCATCGTATATATCTAGTACTACATCTTTGTGCATTTTACATTTATGATCATTATTTGTAATGGATTGATTATTCACCCTAATCAGATTAATTAATCATCCATGATTATACAATTATTGTATCACATCCTCCATTTCTTATTCGTCATTGTACTTTATTTCACAATTATAATATTACTAATAATAATGACATTTTTGTACACTTCTGACATTATAAAATAAAAAATAAAAAATGAGTATTTGACTTGTACGCATTGTTTCAGTAAATTCGACTGATTTAACTTACAAGAAATGAATTGCTAAGATTTACAAGAAATAAAGTTGCTTACAATTAAATAATTTACATAAAATTATTTAAAAAAAAAAAACCCAGAAAGAAGAGGAGATTTGACTCATACATTACATCCCAGCAGATATATGATATTTATTTAAAAAAAAGTAAAAGGTATGTAATTGTGTATCATTTACAAGAACATACACAAAAAGAACATAGATATATTACAAAAAAATAAAAATAAAAATAAAAATAAAAAATTCTAAAAATACATGAGAAAAGAAGAAGATTCAGCAGAAGTTGAAGAAGCAGCAGCAGAATGTAAAGACCTGAGGAATTGGAATTCCACGCGCCTGATTGGGAGAAAATGAAGGTGTTGTCTCATTCTGTCCATTATGAAGCTGTATTCTTCCATCAATTCCACCATTTTTCCTACTTTTATCATCTCTCTCTCCTCTTTCTTTCTCTCTCACAAATGCATACAAATATTTGCTGTGGAGATGAAATTGCAGGGGAGAGTATATATAGCAAGGAGGGTTGGGGTGGGGTGGGGTGGGGGTGGGGTGGGAGAGTTTATTGAAATTTGGAAAGTTTTAGTATGAATTTGAAGCCAAATTTTATCCGGCTTTCACAAGTTTATAATGATTTTGTCTTACCGTTGTATTATTAAATATTTTCAATTAAGGTCCAAAAATAATAACTTATCAATTTGCTTGAAATATTAAAATTATTAATGTAAGATTTAAATTTATCATATATTATCTCTAATTTTATCGATTAAAAACTTAAATTTATTATAGTATTATTTTCTATTTTACCAATTTAGGGTTTGAATTGATAGTTTTGTATATTTTAAACCCTTAATTAATACATAAATTATTTGAGTGAGGTTTGCGTGCGCCCGGTGCACACCGTGTACCTTTAAAATTTAGTATTATGGATAAGGGTATATATTATTTGTTCTAAAGGGTATATTATACCTTAATTAGTAAGGGTACACCATTTTGTTATAAAGGGTATACACATTTTATTAATTTTTTATTTTTCTTCAGAAAATAAAGGGTACACATCTTTATACTAAAGGATATACAATTTAACACAAAATTCTAAAGGCGCACAAAATGTGCCCGTACACCCGGGTGCACACAATTTTTGCTAAATAATTTAGGCATCGAATTAATAATTTACCCATTTTTATTTCTTGGATTGGAAAAATTCCTAAAAGTTGATGGTGCTTATGTGAGACGTATTAAAGTATAATTTGTTATATAAATAAAATATATCTATTATTAATAAAAAAGATCACTTACTATTGAGTACATAAAATAATGCATAATTACTATAAACTACATGACTCAAAACACTATTACTCATAACTACACAATTATAATTGTGATACAATAAATACCCTTATATATTTGCACAATTTGTTTGCACAAATTATTTTTGCACATTTTAAATTCCGGCGGCGGCGGTCTGGCGACCGACGGCAGTTTGTTTTGCACAATTTTATTTTACACAATTTGTGTTGCACTTTTTTATTTTTGCACATTTTTGTTTTGCACATTTTATTTTTGCACAATTTGCTTTGCAAATTTTGTTTTGCACATTTTATTTTACACTTTTTTTCTACCCATTTTATTTTGTACTTTTTTTTCAATTTTTTTTCTACACATGTATCTTACACAAGAATATTATGAACAGAGATTTGCAGTGTAGAATAAGATTATAAAGAAGTTATAATGAATTAATAAAATAAAAGTGGCCGAGGTGGCCTTGAACACAGTAACACATTTATTCAAACTGTGAGTTAATGGAAGAGAGATCTTAAATCAGATGCATCAACTACCCAACTTAATACTGAAAACATCGCAAGAGGAAAATCGTCAGAAAAGGTGAGTCGTCTTTCACCCTTCTTTAGCTCCTCTCAACCTGAACACTGCTCAATTTCAAATGAACTAATTGATTACCAGCCTAGTTGGCCTTCTTCAAGGAGCAATAAAAACATTACCTGTGGTGAATCATTTAATAAATCACAATTTCAGCACCCTGTGGGAGATCACAATCAATCTGATAATATCACCCAAATATCAAGAAGAGCTAGCGGAAAAAATGAGAGAACCGTTTCTATTCAACAGCAGATAAGTGAGCAAAGGCATACCAGTGCACTGAAAGATGTGCAAGGTTCTCTCTCCTCTACCGTTCAAGTATCTACCCTACCTATGAGTTCAAGCCATCACTGTCCAGACCAAGCTGATGTGCTTCCATCACAACAAGACAACAGCCTCAAGGCTGACACCATAAGGAATGATATTGCTAATCTGATGGATTCAATTGCTTCTGTAGAAAATGAACTTTTCAAGGTATCTACACGAAAGGATTACTTGGGGCAAGATTCTAATGGCAGAGTTTATTGAGCCTTCTACTCTCCTGGTGCTCAGCCTTGGATAATGGCTTGTGGAGACTTGACCTCCAAGAAGAGGGGTCCTGAAGATTTTATCAGTATCCCTGGTTCTGATAAGTGGATATATTACGAATCTGGTGATGATATTGAGAAATTGATGGGATGGCTGAGCGAGACTAACGTGAGGGAGAATGAATCAAGAGAGTCTATTTTACAGTTATAGAGTAACAAACTTAGAGACGTCAAATATACTGAAACTCAAATTCTAAACAAAGTAGAAAAATGATATTGGCAGAAAGAATCTAAACAGAGTAACAAACTGTATGTTCTTACTGCTGTTTTAAGAAATGGTAGAACAGAACCAAAGCTCAACCAAAAACCAATCCAATCCAGTTCGATTTCTCCTCCACTCTCCCTTCCATCCACTGCCGCCCCCCTCCCCGGAATCCATGACCTCTACCGACGTGTTGTTCTTCAACGGCCAGATCTGACCAATGAAGCTCTCCACTTACCTCCAGCGCCATCAGCTTCTCGACCCTCTAATCAAGTCCAACGACGTCGTTGACGAGGACCAATCGTTCACCCGCGGTAGGGATTTGAAGTTCCGCGAGGATTCCTTCGTTGGAGGATCAGATCCATGTCACCGATGTGGAACCTGCGCTGCCGTGTCCGTGGGAAACCAACGACCGTATTGGCTGAGACAATAGATATCCTGCCTGCCGCGATCGACGAGAAAAGGTCGAATGAAATGACGCCGTGCGCGTAGAGGTCTTCGTCGGCAGGAAGGAGTTCGAAGAGATGGGTAATTTTGAAAGAATTTCTGTACAAAAGCAAGAGCGAGGGAAGAAACGAGGGTCAGATATTCAGGTCATTCTCGCCGGTGAAGGAGAAGGTGGCGGCAGAAGAGGAGGGCAAAAGGACGACGACGGCGGTCACTAAGAAGGAGGGCAGAAAAAGGAGGGGTGTCGGCGCATGAATTGGGAATAAGAAATGCGTGGTTGGTGGCGGAGTCGATTAATGTGTAGCTTTTGAATTGAATGGGAGGGTAATTTTGTCTCTTTATTCACTAATTGTGTATCTGATATTATTTTTTATTTTTCAATGTATTTCATAGTAAAATAAGCTTAAAAGTGTGTATTGGAGAGTAATAAATCCATAAAAAATATATTTTTCCCTAAAATATAATGAATTATGTATTAAAATATAATTATAAATGTTATAATATAATTCATATAAACATATTTTTTTACATACATATAGTCAATATACTTTAATTCAGTGTTAAATTTGCCTTACAACTCATTTCACAAATACTAGTCACAAAAGAAAATGCGTTATATTATTTTTGTTGTTATTATCTCGTGGAACTCTCTGATTTTTTTTTTTTTTTAATTTATACCCGGACATGTGAGTGACAACAACTATACTACAAATAATTACGTAGATTAATTATTTGTTTAATTCCAAATGATATATTTTGACCTTTTCTACCGCGTAATTAGTCATACCTCCAAGCGTGTTCTGCATTTTAATATTATTTAATAATATTTTCTGTAAAATGGTGTACCGGGCCAAATCCATGCCAAAGGCAGGATCTATAAGCTCACTGTTAAACTTGTGCTTGCAAGGGCCAAATCCATGCCAAATGCAGGATTCGAACTCCTACCCTGCAGCAACCAAGCTCAGTTGGAAGACCTTTCCACCATCCCCTCTACCACTTGAGCTATGTCCTAGGGGCATTTAATAATATTTTCTGTTTGTAATAATAGATACATTACACCCCCACGTATTCACATTTATTTTTACGTTGTTTAAAAAAATGATTTCATTGAGACTATAACTAATTTGTGAGGATACTGTAATTCTCACTGATAATTAATACTATTATTACTAAACTCATAATTTAGGATTAAGAATTTAGTCACGTGAATTAAAATATTTAAATTAAATTTTTTCTGGGGTATGTCTAATAATTTAGGGTGCGAATAGCTGCCCCTATTCATAATTTAGAGGTTATATATTCTGTATAATTGTGACACGATGAAATTTCCTTAATTATGAGTTTATAATATTTTATACTCTAATATTTAGCATTACATTTTAAAAGGTCAATTCTAAATTTAGGGAGTAAAACGAACAATAATCTACAAGTATAATATTATATAGAGTGTATATTAGGTGCACCCGGTGCACCCTTGCACCCATATTTGTATAATTTTTTATTCTATTTTGTATACATGTTATTCTCTTTTGTATACGTGTTTTGTAATAATTGTATACTTTTTTCACACTAAGTTTTTCATTAAAAATACAAGCATTCATATGTATATAACTTTTTATTCAATAGTGTATACATGTATTTTAATAATTGTACATTTTTTACACTCAATTTTTTATTAAAAAAATTAACAATTAAATTGTATACATTTTTACTCATAATTGTATATGTTTTTGCTTATATTTGTACGTGGGTGCACACGAAGCTTCGTGTGCACCCGGGTGCACACTATATTTAGCCTATTATATAAGAATTGTAAAGGTAAATTATAACATTAAAACTAGAATTAAAATTTGCATAAAATAGTACATGAACAATAAAAATTCCATGAATTAAAAAAGAAAATTAAATTATAATTATCAAGTAAATGTTAAATGAACCACAATATAAAATTTTAGGTACTAATATATAATAAAAATTAGTAGTATTAAATACTAAGAATAAACATCAAATTATATATGAATAATATGAAAAAAAAATTAACCTATCATGATTTTACTGGAAACATTGTGTTTAAGGGTGTAAATGTAACTAAAATATCATCTTTAGCACATTAACACATTTTAAAAAATATATACATATATTATTATTTAGGGTTGATAAAAGTTTCATTTCAATTGCAATTCACGGTGCCATTTTAATAAAGTGAAAGACTGAAAGAACGTAGACCAAAGATGTCTTTTGGTCTTTTATATTATTAATATATTTTTACAAGTTTTTAACTATAATTACTCGTGATAAACATTTATTTACAAGTTTTTAACTATAATTACTTAAATAAAAGTATAAATTTACAAAAATATTTTACTCATACAAAGCACTTGTCCTGAAAGTTTAATTAAACACCTTTTAATACAAATCCTAAGAAATAGTCACTACACAAGATAAATAGAAACTCTTTTATCACTTTGGGAGAAAGAAATTATAAAAGTGAACTAAATTACTCCCTCAATCCTCCATATCTAAGGGAATCTAAAAATTGTAAATATTATAAATTCAAAATTAATTGTTGCTCATTCTATTAATACAATTATGTATTACTATATATTATAAAATAATAATACCCTTTTGGACAAACGGAAAGAGTAAAATTAGTAAATACTCCTAATAACTATCTATTCGAAATTTAAAGATTCGGGGCATAAAATCTAGTATCAGTTATAGACCCATATATTTTTTTAAAAAAATTATTTATATATATAATTAAGTTTATAAAGTTATACTATTTATATATTCGTGTTAAACTTTCATCTTTATTACTAAAAACAATACTAGAGCATATATTAAGAATAAAAATACAAACCAAATTATTTCGTGAAGAATTTTGCTCTTTAGTGGTGAATACTCCTCCTCAAAATAATAAAAATAGTAATTCTTTTAAATAAAAGATATTAAATTCGGTTAAAATTTTATTGTGTTTGTGAAATTATTAAATTTTATTTCATTTATTTCATGTGTAATAGTTTGTGACTTGAAAGAACAATAAATCATAAGTTTAAGACGCAATATTTTCATTCTCCAAAGAGTAAAATTTCAGTTGTATCGGACAAAGGGTTCCTCCAAG